>CM032423.1:4800000-6091350 GCA_019049465.1 Dryas iulia moderata | reverse complement strand
TTTGGGTTATTTATATCGATTTTACTTTTATTTATTCTACACAAATACACTATAATGATGGTTAAACTAACAAATAACATTTAAAACCACTTAATAGCTAGCAAAAGTGGCCTATTACTACTTTAATCTATTAACTATTTACAGTGTTAAGTCGTTTCTGTTTACCATAGTAACACATGGTAGTGACTCTGAACCCGTGGCGCGTTCAAGAACGTTCGTTTACCGCGCGCCATTCATCACAAGTACTACCTCCATCTAGCGGTCAATGTCGGCACTACGTAATGATACGGTTTAGTTTTGCTATTGCGTAATAGATGGCGCTATTTGTTTTTATCAATTTAATCGTGAAGATAGAAATAATAATTTTATTAAATAATGTTAATAGTATGATGTTAAAAGAAACAGTGTCACTTTTATCTGAATAGCAAGGCTATAGAACTTAGTGTCGAGACACTCCGTTTTCCACGGCGTGATATTATTTTTTTACTTGTTTATAAAAACTACATAATATATCATTTCCTGTTACACTTACATAAAAAATAAATTCTTTTAAAATATGAAGTTATAGAAAGATATATATTGTCTAGCAAATGAGAAAAAAAATGAAATGTAAGAAGTAGACGGTTTACAAAGAAGAATTTCACATATTACAGAATATCAAATTCATATTTATTTATGCTTAAACATAAACAAACATCTAGGAATAACTTAATAAGAATTGATATTATGGCTGTTACACGTTTATGTGTAACAAGTTCAACATAATTTGTTGTTTGCCCGTTTCTGTGGACGGTTCGAGCTGAAAAATTGAATTACATTTCCAATTTCCGTAAAAAGTCTCTCTTAGCGTTAGTAGCAGAATATTGTTTTGTAATAATAGACAAGAAAGTATGTTGTTTTGTAATAGTAACAACTATAGAATATATAATGCAAAATCTAATAACTGATTGCCATATTATAATTTAGGTATAAATTCCTATAGGTTAGATAATCTACCGTTACTAAAATTTAATTTAAATAACAAAGTTATGCCATACCAAGTATTTCTATTATACCAGAAAGATAAGAGATTGATTTTATAACCTGTTTGACACATAGTTATTTAATTAAAACGTAACTTAATATAACAAAATAAAACAAAATGAAAACTAAAATCTAGAAAAAGTCCTTTTGAAACAAAAATCTATATATTTTTCTGCTCCCAGTACCAAGATGCAAGACAACAGAGTTTAACGACTCAGGGTTGTTGGTTGGCTTAAATTAGCACCATTTGAAAGTGATCTCATCGGGCCATTACTCATTGGCCGTCAAGTAAACTCGCCTAATGAAATTCGATGCGTGCATACTTCTTGCTTGGTCATACCATACTATAACCTCTATTCCCACGTAATAAGAACCGCCAGTTTATTCCACTGTGTGTCCAATCGTTGCTGTAGATGTACTTAAAGTTTGGAGTCAAGTAGTTGACGCATCTAAAGTTGATTCGTTTTTAGCTCACGCTCTATATGGTTGCTGTCAAGTTATATAATTGGTAATAGAAAGTGTTTTGACGCCTACTAATTTAAAATATTATATCTATGAAGTGGAACAATATTTTAGCCAATAAATATGATGAAGTGGATGTTTTGATAGTTCAAGTACATAATTACGATGTTTTCTGAACACAGACACTATAGGTACATGTAACGTTAACATTTGTTAACAGCTTTTCTCGTATGAGCTAGTCAGAGTGTTCATAGTGTCAAGACACTCCAAAACTTCATCTGCTATCCGAAATGAAAATTGCGTGTTAAGTGGCTGAACTTAACGCCGCGCTTTGTCCTAGTTGGGTAGTGATATAAAAATAATTTAAATATAATTTTTCTCCGGAATCACGATCAGTCAAACAATGTTCCACTACGTTACCATGATTTCATTATCAACAATTTCCTTCAAAAATATTAAAAATATCACAATAATTGAAACATTTCCTATTATAATCTAAAATGTAAATGCCGCTGCTAATTTTGTTTATACACTATGTATCTCCATTAGGGAAACATTAAAATGTCAAATCATAATAAAAGGGGTGGGTCGCGTCGCTTTGTTTTAAATACCACACCCTTTAGCGAACGAACCGGCAAATTAATTCTATTGTCGTCTTAATATCGCAAATATCACTTCATTGCCCTATCTGTTTAGACCTATTGACATGATGTCCGCTGGTAGATAAATATTATGAGAAAACATTAATTTGCCATTTGTTTGGCCTTAAGCCATGAGTGTACGTTCAAATCTGATTTGGTTAAAGGAATGACGTACCACGCAACACGTGATATCTTATAATAGAGAGAGAGTTATTAACAATATCTAATTAAGTTGTCTTTATTTCCCCACAATGATGAGTATGTTAAAAAAAATGTTTATAAAAAAAATATAATATTGTTTAATAAATTTCATTAATCAAACACGTTTTGAAGTAAATTTAAAATACTTATGAATTTTTTAATAGCATTTGTTAATATTAAAATAGCGAATAGAAGATAATAATGTTAATAATATCATTTTTCTAAGTGGGAATTGAAACGAATGAAAAATTTGATTGATTTATTAAAAAAATATTTTTGTCGAATTAATATACTATCTACATAGTAATAGAAAGAGCGCCATCTATTATCAAATGGCTTAATCAAAAAGCTCGTCTCGTCTTGATTTTTTTGTTTCGTGTGCAAATTAAATTGATTACACAAATATTTAAAAAAATATCTTTAATACAGTCATGGCGCCAGTCGTGGCACAGTGGTACAAGCGTGTGACTGTAAACGACAGGTTGTGCATTCGATTCCCACTCGTGGAGTGGAAATATTTAATATTTCCATTTTCTTCGCTCTGGTGTTGAGGCAAAGCGCCGCGTTAAGGTCCGCCGCTTCACACGCAATGCCTCCGAATTCGGCGGAAGTGGGGAACGGAGTGTCTTAACACTAGGTTTCCTCTGCCTACCCTGCTGTGTGCGATATATAAAGTTAAAAAAAATATCTTTAATACAAATCACCAACGAAAAAAATGGAAATTAAAAATATCTTTGAAGACTAGTATCTACCCCTACACGTAAAATATAAGTTTTGGATATTTACATATTTTAAATAGACTATATAAATTCAATCAGACTAATTCACTATTATCTTAAATGGCTATTTTTATTGGATTTTTTTAAATTTTATATTAATTTCAAATTAAATTTATTATAATTTTTGACTTTATTTCAAATTAAATTAATGTAAATTTAACTCTATCGTGTTTTCGATGGACGTCTACAAATACACTTTGGCTTGTAGGACATTAATCGTAGAATGTTTATGTTTATAATATAGGTTTTCCCCCGGTTTATTTAGATAAGGCGTGGCATTACGTGATATTTCTTAATGAGAATTATGTGGAAAGGAACGGAAAGGTTGCATTTGACAGAATATAAAAAATGCGTTGAGGATAAATTATTCACTTCAATTAAATACGATTATAGTCTTTTTACACCAGAATACTTTTTAGTCAGGGTAGTTAGTGTCCAGATATTCCGTTCTCCACTTTTCGCCTAAAATGGCGTTTCGTCATAAGCACCAGAGTGGAGGAATAAAAAAAATAGGACACATTCACGAGCATGGCGTTTACAGTCAGATAATTGCGCGATTTTTTTAAGGTGGTAAGGCTAATAAAAATTTAATGACTATCACTTTCAATGTATTCTGCATTAATAAAATACAAAAAAAATATACAATAATAATAATATTAATTTGTAGTGATGTTACTATTATTTTAATTTTATATTTCTTTAGAGTTCATACCCTATCCCCTTTTCCCCAATATTGCGTTATCCTATGCCTTAAGGTTGCCCGGAAAAGATCGCTATTTTAGCGATAAGGTGTACGTGCAGTTTTCATTAAACATTTCTAACTTTTGTCTATTTTATATTTTGTTATTTTTTTTATCTATAACTGTCACTTTCTTTATTTGGTGTGCAATAAATTATTATTACAAAACTTTAAATACTAAAGACTAACTTAGTCATTCCACGCAAGGCATAGTAATTCAGGTAACAATCAGGTAATACAGGTAATTCCTATCGCCTTACCTACATTTAATAAGAGGGCGGTATCGTATAAACCGCGACACTTTCTAATGTAATAAATATTGCATTTCTCCTGCGGTTCCTATCTTGTTAACTGAACCTAAATTGTATGATTGTGAAACTATTACTGTGAAATATAATATGTTTTATAGCGCTTGTTACTGGTGTTGGAGATATAAATGATTTTGTATATGAATAGCTACAAGTGTTCCAAAATGGAGAGCGGAGTGTTTCAACACTAGGCTGCTATGCAGATGTGAAACTGTTTTTTTTATATATTTAAAATGATGTCGCTTTATATAAATAAATAAATCCAAAGTGTCCGTTTGTAATGTTAAGATAACCGCTTTTTATTAAATGCATGTATTTATATACGGTTCATATACAAAAATATTTCTTTTCGTCTATATGTCTGTACGTCTATTTGCTAGTCCAGCCAGTTAATCCTTGAACGACAGGGCCTTTTTTGATGGTACTTACGATAACTTATAGCATACGTACTAAAGAGTAACTTAGGCTACTTTTATTTTAGAATGATAGCTTTCATCAAATTCCACACGGATGAATTCTTATGTTTTTCATTAAGTTTCTTATCCTCTTTTTGATTGAAATAATCAAACTTAAACTTTAAGCTCTTTTTCAGTCTTTTTTCTAAAAATAAGATACTCCCAAAAAAGGAAATATAAAAACTATACTATAAAAATACCTGCAACGTATTTTATAATTTCTTTCTTTTTAATAATAACTCTATCTGAATCACTCTTATGCATGTTATTTTATTTTCGGAACAGATATAAAATTGTCCTACCTTCATTTTTTATGGATACCGAAGTAAAATATACGATTGCAACAGCGTCCGCTTACCTGAAACAAGAAATATACTTTTATTTTCTTTGTATTAAATATGTAGAGACAGAATAAAATGCGACATAAATTTTTAGATTTACATTTGAAATAGGTATAGGTATGTTATAAATAACGCACTTATAAATTACATTATTTTAAACCTGGCTTAATTTTTTAATCTATCGAGGATCAAGGTAGTTAAAACTATGCAACATTTCTACTAAATTGATGCATAAGTAACTTCAAGTTATTTTCCGCATGATAAGGTAGTCGGAGAGAACCTACTGTTAAAACTCTCTTCTCGACCATTGAATCGAGAAGTCGTTACATTGCGTTTTAACTAGTGGACTCAATGCCGCGACTTATCTTAGGTACCAGAGAAATTAAAATTATTGAAATATTATTCGGCGAGTTCGGCGGAAAGTGGGGAACGGAGTGTCTCAACACTAGGTTCCTTCTTCCTACCCTGCTGTGTGCGGGGTACAACGTAAAGCTATTATTTGCCCTCAACCAATCACGTTGATCAATCTACAAAAGCACAAGACGCATAAGTCATTATAAGATAACGAAATTGGCACCAAATATATGACAGTCACAAGAGCGGGAAATCGACAATAACTTCAACACTATGCGTCCGCCACAGATCAAACAATTGCTGAGAACGCAAAAGTCATTGTAAAAAAACTAAATTGACATCAAAAATATACGACAGATACTGCAAGGAACATAGTGCTATATATTACATTATAACTTAAAAAAACAAAAATATTACAAAAATTCATAATTTCATATACACAAGCGTTGCGCACTCAAGGCTATAACTGCCCTTTAAATTGAGTCGACCTCGCCGTAGTCGTTAACGCTTTGCTTTGCGGATAGTTAAATTTCTATTGTGAGAACCACTTTATCTACCAAACATTATTCCTTTATATTCCAACGTAATGTATATTAGCCTTTTGAGAGTATTTTGACTAAAATTTCTAACTAATTATTTCAAATTAAGCTACGTTGTTAAGTTTTATGGTAGAGTATAAAGTAATTGAGGCCAGTCGTGGCGCTGAGGCACAAAGTGCGACTGTAAAGCGACTGGTTGTGGGTTCCATTCTCACTCGAGGAGTGGAAATATTTAATATTTCCATTTTCTTCGCTCTGGTGTCGAGGCAAAGTGTAGCGTTAAGTTCCACCACTTAACACGCAATATCTTCGAATTCGGCGGAAAGTGTGGAACGGAGTGGCTTAACAGTAGGTTCCCTCTGCCTACCCTGCTGTGTGCAGGATACAGCGTGAAGCTAAAAAAAATTGCACAAAATGCATTTGTGAAACACTGATATTTAGATTTTCCTTGGGATTTTCACAATAATATTAGTATTTGAATGTTATTTTGTTTGCACAACAAATTGTGTATTTAACGATACTTTAGAAATTTAATATTCAAATGAGCAGTTTAGCAGGTAACTATTTATTCAAAATAGCTGATTATGTATTTTTAATTCAACTAAACAAAAATAAAGTTATATTATTATGCATTCAAAACTGAACACAAACTAGCATTATAGCTGTAGATTGTAGGTTGCTATTTCATACCGGTGAATATTAAATATAACCTTATTAGTAAATAAAAGCTCCCAAAGACCTGGGAGTAAAGAAATTGATGTATTTTTAAATTATAGGTTAAAGTGTAGTTTTTTTTTGCTTCACGCTATATACCGCACACAGCAGGGTAGATAGAGGGAACCTAGTGTTAAGACATTCCGTTCCCCACTTTCTGCCGAAACCGATTTCGGCGGAAGTGGGGAACGCCTCCGAAGGCGTTGCGTTTTAATTGGCGGAACTTAACGCCGCCTTTTGCCTCTGATACCAGAGCGGAGGAAATGAAAATAGTAAATATTTCCACTCTTCGAGTGGGAATCGAACCCACAACCAGTCGTTTACAGACACTCGTTCGTGCCACTGCGTTACGACTGGCCCCAGTGACAATGTAGAGTTCTTTATCATGTTTCAATTTTAACACACAATTTCTGTTAATTTATAACTTTCTGATTAGAATCATAGATTTATGATTCTAATCACGGCATTCTAAGCACAGCAACACAGTTGTGTGTTGCTGTGCCAGATGTATCTGACAAGTAACTTTTCAAACAGCAAAACAAAACCTCCGCATTTCAATAGAAGCGCGTAAAGATGAAAAAGACACTGTTTCCGCTGTACAATACACTACAATAGTACAAACTGCCTTTTCCCGACAAAACTCATATATAACTAACGTGACCATTTTTTTGAGTTAAAACGGGATATAGACTTCATAAGTTACATTACACTATTTCGCTTCATCATTAAAATATTCTAGTATTCGTGTTTTTACAACAATCATTGGAATATTTGGCTTTCGCTTTCAAAACAACAATCATTGATATATTGGCTATCATTATTTTTAGAAGAATCATATATTTGGTTTTCGTTACGTTTTTATTTGCATCAACAACAATAACTATAAAACAACTGATAAATAACATAATATAACACATATTTTAGCTCCATTCCAAATAAAAATAAGCCATTTTTCCATTACAGGCTACCTGTACAAGCCAACGGGACATAACCCCAAAAAAAACGGGACATTCCCGTTAAAAACGGGACGCCTGGCCACGTTATATATAACAAGACGTTACGTCAGTGCAATGAATGTTCTGGAACGCTGCAGGCGGGCGGCTCGCCCTTGAATACGGATGAGGCTAATGCGTATGGATGCGGTGCAATCCTGTAGTGAAAGCGCTCGTTGATAATCGATGTCGATATCTCGATAAACATATTACTTGAGACTGTTATGTAGATTGAAAACGATATACAGATTATAGTAACACGTTTAGTAAATTATATATGTATTTATGTGTGTATGAATATATAAAGGAAGAAAGTGGCTTATTTATAAGATAGCTAATAGAAAATGTATATAGTTCTAGTTTCTAACCTTAGTATTCTTAGTTTTTTTAAATATAATATATATTATTTTGAGCTATCTTTACTGCACATAGCTAGGTAGACATAGATAGCCTAGCCATAACACCACGTCCCTCACAGTGACAGAACTTAACCTCATGCTTTGTCTTACCAGAACAGGGAGAAGATAATAACGTAAATATAACCATTCTTCCGAGTGAATCGAACCCACAACCATTAACTTTACAGTACACTGTCCCATACCACTACGATGGCATCTATATTATCAAAAAAGTTGTAAATTGCATATCGACTAGAAATAAACACATCGATATTACAAAAGAAACATCGACCACTTTATTTCGGTAAACCACTAGTCAAGCGAAACATTCACGAAATTAATCTGGCTTTAAGTCATTTTGAAGTTACTGGAAATATTTTGTAAGTGGATTTCTGGCAAGTCATTGCCATTTGCATTTGTATCTGTAAATATCAGTAATACAGTAGAAATTGATTTGTCGCCTAGATTTGTTAATGTTAAACCTAGATATTAGTTTATCAAATTATTAATCCATTATCGGCATTTTTTACCTTTTTTGGCTTTTTTGTGGTTTATTATAAAAATAGATTAATTAAAACGGATAAATATAATAACTATAATAAAGTATTTATTAGTTTATAAAGACGTAGAAGTTATCGTGACATTAGTGGGTTCTATTTTCTCTTAAAAAAAAAAAGTTTATTTTTATTAAGTAAAAAAAGTTCGGCGTTTTCTGCCACCCAAACCGCAATGTCTATTTGGGCGATAACTTGAGAACGAAGTGTCTTAACATTTTCGTCTCAAAATAATAATTATTTTATTTAATTTATAATACCTAATCAAACACTAACAAAAGAGAAGGTTTAAAATTGCAGTTGAACAAGCTACCACGTTCGGGCCCTTATGTATGTCTGGGAGGCAAGAGGGCTATGTAAATGATATGCAGATGATACACTATCAAAATGCCTGACAGCGACAGACGAGGAGCTGTCGCCAAGTCTTCAGATAATGCTATTCATCAAAAAATAGAATAAAGGTATATACTTTAAAAATATATAATATATTTTAAAGTAGATCTTTTATACAGACTTTTGGCATAGACATTTTGTTTCTAAAATAGTATTTTTTTTTAATATATAAAATAATTTGAATAATGAAAGTGAAGAGAGGGTAAACTATACCTACAAATAATAAAGATAATTTAATAACGTTGAAAGCATTTCACTGTTAATAAAGTAACTTATTACATAATTGATTGAAGTTTTCTACACTGTTTGCAATTTTTCTTATAACATGACATCATTCTTGTTTAAATTGTAAGAAAGTCCCTTCAGACTTTTAAATTGTACAAAAGCCCCTTAGGATGTTTTCCGCATAACATAGTTATTGGAGAGAACCTAGTGTTGAGACACTCTGTTCTCCACTTTCCTTTGTTTTCATTGATTTCTATTTTTTTTCTTTGTTTAAATTATTTTTTAATATAATGTATTTTTATACAATTTCAAGAGGGTTCGACATAAGTTTAACGAATCATGTAATTATAGAGAATTATGGCACAAGTACAGCAAATATACGTAAATTTACATTATACTTTGCTATTTTAAAAGAGAAATTACTGTTTAAATTGAACAATCTAACATAAAGAATAAAAGAACTGAGTATAAAACATTTTTTGAATGTACGAACTGAATAATTTAATAATTGTATAGCATTTATGAAAAAAAATAGTATGTTTCAATTTCACGATTTTTAAATCAATATTATAATTTATGTTATATAAATAGAAATTATTTCTATCCGACTGGCATAAAATGAAAATAATATGAACAATCAATTATCGCAATTTTAATAATTACTAGATAACATTTTTATTTTATCGATTTAGTATTGCAGGTCACTAAATTTCTTACAAATGCTTTTCTAGGTCAGATAAAAATATGATCTCTTTTTTTAAGCTTAATTATGTGCATATAGAACCACAATTGCCACGTAACAACCGTTACGTTTATGTAATAAAAGAACTACTTAAAAAAGCAGCTACATGCTTTTCTCCCCAAAGTGACGTAGTCAGAGACAATCTAGTGTCAACATCCTCCATTTTTCATATTCCGTTTGAAATCAGAAAAGGGATGTTTAGTGGCGGAACTTTTGTCTAGGTACTACAGCGAAAAAATAAAAATAATATACAATCATTCCCCTGAGTGAGAATCTAACCTACAATCATCGCATTTACAATCAAACGCTATCCAATTTCGCCACAACAGCCTTAAAAAAACTCCATAATATTATCAAAATAAACAAAAATATTAAATTGCTATCTACAAAAAGTTATTTCCGTCGGAAAATAACAAAAGCCTTCATATTATATCAATTATAGGATTACATACAGTGTAAGCGTTGCCCGGGACGTAAATGGAGCAGAGGCTCGGCCTACTTTCCTGACCTACCCCACGACTCGCTTGTTTCATCCCAGACATGCGTATATCGACATACGAACAACTTAAGACGTATTTCTCTAAGGACTAAAGTACGGCGCTAAAAGGTTTTATAATGCATTAAAATAGAGATGTGGATAGTAATTAAAAAGTAGTTTTGATAGTTATTTTAGTTCATATCATGCTATATAGATTTTTTTATTTTTATATATTTCAATATTCTATAAATGCTGACGCGGTGTAATAGGACGACGTCTAACTATAAACGCGATGGTTGTAAGTTCGATTCCTACTCGGAGGAACTGTACGTACAGATATTGTTTTCAATTCTACGCTCTGGTATCTTAGACAAAGCGCTACTTTAAGTTGTTCCACTCAACATTCAATTGGAGAACGGAGTATCTTGACACGGGGTTCTGCTAACCCGGCTATTCAGGTAAAAGCGTGAAGCTGCAAAAAAAAACTACAGAATATACAAGACACTATGTTACTATATTCTTTCCTTGGGCCTTATTTTTAAGAGACTCGTTGTGATTTTGTTGTTTGGCGGAACCCAACGCCGTTCCTTAGCAAGACCTATCTAGGCGAAATTTACATAATAAAAGAACCTTTTAAACCTTAATTTATCCTACACTCTGGTATTCAGTCAGACATGTTTCAACTGCACCATAATGGCCGTCACGACGCGACGTGTAATTACTTAACGCTTACTTAAGCTTGAATAAACTTTATATTATAGTTATACTACTTTTATATACTATGTATATTATATACTAACTGGAAATTCAACAATGTTTTAAGCTACGATAGATGCGTATCTTGAACGAGTCGGCCGGCCTTTAATGGCTCATTACCCAGAATGAATTGTAATGCCAAAGGTTACGTCGAAACTTTATGGAAGAGGTGAACTAAGTCCGAAATAGCTGCTATTACATAGTAACATGTGGGGTGTACTTTGTAAAGTAGTAGGCCAAGTAGTTACGTTTGTGTATAAAATGTACCCAGCTAGGTAGGTAAATTTTAAGATTTTTCAAATAAATTTGCTAACTTTGGGTGACACGTGTTTAAAATGTTACTAGTCTAACCTAATCAATAATTGTTATTTTTAATTTTTGAGATGTAAAGCCTGAGATTTAACCCAAGTATAAGGTCCATAATCAAAGAACAGTTACTACTGTTATCGTTCAATAGGATTTTTTTTTAATTTAATGTGAAATCATATAATACGCCGTAATTCGTACTTTTACAGTAACTATACTAGTAACGTAAAGATAAGCATAAGTTACTATAAAAAAATTGAAATTTAATATACATTAAAACGAAAACTTAAAAAAATAGTCGGAATATTACAGATAAAACCAGACAAATCTAAATCACGAAACGAAATTGAAATGCATAATCATCGCGTACTATCAATATATTAAATAAATATTACTATATTTACACAACAATAATGTCATTACCTTAACTTTGCTAATTATCAAAATTCTTAATTTCCTACAATAATTATATTTACATTCAATGCTAATACTAAATTAAGATGATTAAGCGTCCATGAAAGTTAACGCTTTCAACGCGAAATATCCTGCGACGCCGACGGCAAAGTATTTCACGGTTTCCAAATTAATTTTGAAACATTTATAGAGTGGAATAGATTTAAATTTAATTAAAATGTTTGTTCCGCAAACAACAATGACTACTTAAGCGCCCGAAATTTAACGAGATTGTTTTACCTCTGGAATATTAACGCCCATTAATTTGTTTTTGATTGTAATTTACTCCTGATTATGGAAACGGTAATGATGTGGATAAAGTTGTACTGTTTATTTTTTGGTGTTCAGATTTTCATACTGTTTTTTCAAGTGAGAGATAATCTAGACACTTCGTTCTCTATTTTCCGCCTAAAATCGTGACTTGAGTGGCGGAACTCAACACCGCAGCATCTTAAGTACCAGAGCGTAGAAATACTTGGAGTGGGAATCGAATCCACAACCATCGCGTTTACAGTTAGATTCCATCCCACTGAGCCACGACGGCCTTAGAATTCTAAAAAAGGTGTATAATAAGAATTTTGGAGACAGCTAATTAGATTTTAGGTTATTGCCAACGCAAATGAATACTAAGTTTATTATATCGTGTTAACAAGTAACAGCTTCTAAGAGACAATATACAGATGTATGCACAATTATGTAAGGAAAGTGTGGAATAACGTAACAAATTACACAATTACCTATTTTTAGCGTCAGAAATACAAAAAATGAATTAAACGAAGTCTACACATTTACATATACAAGCACATATGTTTTATAATTTGAGACACTCATACAATTATATTCTATATGTACCTGGTGTGACTAATTTTACGCTCTGTTGCTTGAAAACAATATAGAGAACTCCACTGGAGTATTATATCATTGTACGTTGGGCGACGGTCATAAAGATTTGCTATCAATAGGAATAATGTATACGCAATAATAGGCAGGCTAATGATGAATTTTGCCCCGAGTATCAGAAGGCAAGCCAATTTGCCGCTACGAATTTTAAATTGTCGAAATTATAGGCAATTTTAGTTTTGTTTACTTAGCTATACTAAATTGAAGATTGAATTTCTAACGCTGAAATATTTTATGAGCAAATTTTAAACAATTTTTCGATATTGTTACAACGTCTGACAATTCTAATCTGATAAGCTAAAATTAAAAAAAGTACCAAACATAATTTAAGCTTTACAAATAATCGACATTATTGCTAAAATATGACGCTAACTTTTGCATAATATTTGAAGTTTAATTCATATTCCTATATTTTTGATATTTTAATATTCTTCAGATGGGATTTAAGCCCACCATAAAAAAGTCCTTAAAACTTACCAAAAAAGCAGTACAGCCTTATTAAGAACATATAGGCAAGCCTTTTTCATTTCCAGGAGATTTTCCTCTTATGGCTTAACACATTCATTCAATAAAGACATAAATAACCTAATAATGTCTTGCGTAATGATCTCTGAGATCTGAACACCATATATGTAAAACATTGCACTTAACAAAGTATTGAAATGTCAGCTTGGGCTTGTACGATTGTTTGTACATCAGTTCCGCTCACGATCTTGTTCCAGAACTAAGACTTTAATAGAAACTACTTAAGTTTAGTTATAAATATTTAATATTTGTTTGAATAAGTTTATGTTATTAAAATATGAAGATACCAGTGACCGGCTTGCGGCTTAAATAATTTAAATTGTTGTAACTTTCTTATTTATGAACTGATTGAAATAATATATTTATTAAATGTTAAGAAGTTTTCCAGAATACAGTAGTAAAACTGCATTTAAGTTAGTTAAACAGTTTCTGATCACGACATATGAGTATGTTTATAATTTGTAAATATATATTTATTTACCTAATAAACATAACGTATAAATATTACAAACATTTTTCTAAGTCTTCTTCCAAAACATCAGTAAATTTTTGTTTAATACAAAAAATAACAGTTACAAAAGAATATATCTATAACAACGCAATAATAACCACTTGTGGTGAAATCAAAAACACTTCGTACCATCTCTATCTCAATCTCGGCTTTGAATTCTTCACAATGGCGTTTGTATGCGCGTGCGCTCCATTATCCGCGCTCCGCCCAACGTAAATGAGCTCCAACTGCCACTTCCGTTACTATGGTGTGAAAATAAATTATCCTTTTGTATTTTATTGCTATTAATATTAAATGTGTAAGTATGTTCGTGTCAACACATTTGCCCTATTAACGACCTATGTAACGTAGTTTATATGTACTTGGACATAGGCGAGTATTCAGTCCTCAAAAAAAATTGTGGTCCTAGACACCGTGAAATTGGCCAAATTTGAGCCTGAGTATAAATACAGAAATAGTTATAACTAAGAGACTCGCAGCAGTGATTTTTTTTTATTTTATTAAGGTGATGTGGTGATACTGGAATGCAGCGTAAATTAGTGAAGTTATGTGTAAAGTAACAAACGCGACGGCACAAGTCAGTTTGGGTTATGGGCATGCCCATCTTGGCTATAACGGTAGATCTAGCTTGCTTGCATAGAAGTTAAAATATAGTAGGCACCCCATCCTCATTATTTTAGGTTAGGCAGAGAGTAATAATTAATAAATATATTTAAAATAGGATTTTATATGCATAGCCAGCTTCATTTCAACTAAGAACTTCCAAAACATATATTTATTTTATTAGTTTTATATAATCAAAATCTTTGCTATCATAGATAGTACTTTGAATAAATAAGCATTACTTAAGGGTTGCATAATCAAGTAACCGTGCCATAATGATGGTTGCCATCAGCGAATTCCATGGGAAAAAGACATTTAACGCTGAGCAGAAGTAAAAATGCCACCTAAGCTTTTATGTACCATTGTACCTATATAACATATTAAGTGTAAAGGAAATTGCAAACTACATACATGTGTACAAAAATATTTTTATATAATGTTCGCCAACTAGTGATGTTGCAAAAATATTGCGCACAAGGCCATAACCGCACGTCTATTACGAACGCGGCTCACACGATTGTTCTTATTTCCTAAGTTATACGTTTTCCAAGCCTTCGCTACCTTATCATTTAAGAAAAATAAGCAATATTAGTTAACATAGTTAACAGTCAATTTTATTTGGTCCTCACTACATAGTGTAAAGCAGGCGCTTCCCGCGTCTGTCTGTCTATGTATGTATGCATGCATAGATCTTCAAAACTGCGCAACGGATTTTGATGCAGTTTCTTTTAATAGATACAATGATTAAAAAGGAAAGTTTATATGTATAATACATGCATAATATATTAAAGAAACACTGGTAATTTTAGAGGCCGCGAGCGGGCCACTAGTTTCTTATAAAAAAATATCGCAGAGAAATCTGAAGTAGCAAACAAATCGTACATAGATTACAACAATAAACCTTTTTACAGGGGCGTAATCAACGCTAACGAGCGGCAGATTAGAACGCGCACATTATACCAGATATTGCCTCACTGCGAGTTCACACGGGTTCAACCGTACGATAACGCCGGCCTTGGCCTCTGCACCGATAGACAATAGTGCTTATGAAATATATGTACGAGGAAAACACTATGGGTGTGTATGTATGTATGTATGTACGTATGCATTCGTGAGTACACCATTAATGGAATAAGTTAATTTGTACATTACGTAAATTTCTTTTCAGATGCCGCAGTTCCTATATTTTGGCTTCGTGTTGTGGTTTTGCGCTTGGCTTCGAAAACACCGTTATTGTTTATATAAAAAAAAATCTAATACAAAAAATCGTCGTCGTGGTGCAGTGGGACCGCATCTGAATGTAATCGCGATTTTTGTGGGTTCGATGCCCACTTGAAGGAATTTTGACTTGAAGGAATAATTATATTAAAATTTTAATTTCGCTCTGGTAACAAAGACAATGTGCAGTTGAGCAAATTGAGTACGGCCACTCAACACGCAATGTTTTGATTTAAGGGCGGAGAGTGGAGGAAGGAATATCTTGACACTACCTAGTGTTAGGATAGAGCACCTGCTATCTAACTATCCCGTTATTCTAAAAAAACTTCGTGTGAATAGTTGAAATATGAAAATGGAGGAAACTAGCTTACTTTATTAGATTTTCCCTGCATATAGGTACTGTAACAATCTGGGGGTAAAATGTGTTTTTTGTTTATGCCTCTAAAGGGCCTCATGTCCCTTATTTAATTACTTTACGATTTAATTAATTAGGCATTTCAATATTTATAAAACATATATGAAATTCAGATGATGATAATTTAAAAATCTTGTATTAAAATAGTTGAAACTATCTTTGCAAAACATTGCATTTGAAAGTCAGCAGAGCGTCTGCCAAGTTGGCAATTTCATTTACATTTTGAATTATTGTTTTATATAAAACATGAGTGATCTTAAAACAGTACTACTTTATTTCGTTTACGAAATTATAAAAATAATCATATTCATTTTAGTACGTCAACACAATTGCTGTACGGACTTTGCGTTGAGATGTTATCGGGTGTTCGCGTGAGATATATTCAGCCAAAATCTTAATTAAATTCTTATTCTTAAATTGAGTATTATAATATATATAAATTATATACAAATTATTTAAATAAGTACCTTAAGTAGATTTAAATCAGATTATATACAATACTAGCTGTACCCGCGGCTTTGTCAGTGTAAAATTTGACAATAAAGTTATAATTCTGAAATAAAAGTAGCCAAGTTACTCCTAATTACATTAGCCAGTAAAAGTTTCGTTAAAATCGCGCCAGTCATTAGACAGACAATAGCAGACAGACGAACAGACAAAAATTGCAAAAAAATGTTATTTTGTTATATGTATATTTACTAGTAATAAGCGGTTATTTTAATATTATAATATTACTCCAAATTTATTTATTTGTATTAGATTATTGCTTACAAGAAACAGCAAATATTAAAACGTTAACAATATTCCTTTCTTTCTTTATTCAAGTACTTTTTCAACAATAATAGAGTAAAGTCCATATTATTTTTTCCACACGAACGTTTCATTTCACAGGAAATCAAATAATATTGGCAATATATATGTATCACAATTGAAACGGAATCTTTATTACGATCGCTGGCTGGTATTGCATCTCGCTGAGACACGCGTGTACATCGCTATTGGATAAATTGGCTTCTATATTGATAATATTGTTAGGAATGTCGCACATTGATATGTTGAATAAGATTTTGTTTAGTGTATTATTACATTAAGATGAGTACCCATATTAAAATAAGAAATATAACATGTTCAGTAGTTATCTGTACATACATATATATAATAAAAAAATGTTCTGATTGCCGTCTGTACAAAAATTGGGAGTACTAATCAATGTTATAGAACTTACAACAATTATTTTTAATTTCTTTTTTTGGTGGTCTTTAGCAAGCTTTAAACATTGTCTATTGTATTCTGGTAATGGTTTCCCTTAATATTTAGTGTTTGTTTAATTTTAATTTGTTTATAAATGAAAAAGAACTAATTAAATTATATCGCAAGCGGCCAAAACATAGTTACAGTCGTGAAGTTTAAGCGGAAAAATGAAGAAGAATAAATAATCACTTCTCTGAATGGGAATGGAACCCACAAATATCGCATTTAGAGACTGTTTTGTGCAAATTAAATATTCTATTCTATTCTATAACATTACTTGTGCCGGATAAACCATTTTTCAGTTAAAATACCATGACAATTAACTTGTAGAGAGAGCTCAGACAAGGCTAAATTGGCTAACAGTGCACCAACAACGCTTAACACGGACAGTACATAAATATTAAAGAAATATAGGCGATGCATAAAATGTTCGATACATCTGCAGTCTAGTCGTACGGTTTACTGTAAAATACCGCAACTAAGATATTTTATCGAGTGCACGTATTCTAGAAGTTATTGCTATTGGTTGGTATCCTTTTGTATTGAAGGTTTTCATGGCCGTACTGATTGATATATGATATTTAGTCTGAGATATATTAGTTGAAAATCTATACTAATATTATAATATGCCAAAGTTTGTCTATCTGTTATGCTTTCGTTTAACCGTCAGGCCGATTTGGATTAATTTCAGAATGGAAACAGTTGAAAAGCGTGGGTCACACGTAGGCTACTTTTATTAGATTTCAAACCTCAAAGGTTTGAAGTAGGCGGTGGAAATTTGTAAGAAATAATTAAGCCCCTCCTTTGATTTCAGGATGATAATTTATGATTACACGTCCAACCCCTAAGCAAAAATAGGGGATTGTAGTGTCTGTGTATCGTATAAATCCTAAACGTCAAATGTCTCGGGTTCGCGGGTAGTGGAGTTAGTCACGTAGCAGCTTCGGGCGAGTGCGGACGTGTTTCAACCGAGCTACTGGCGGCGTAACGAGCCATAACGATCCCCTGGTTACATGAGTACATACATGTGGCGACGAGAATAAAGGTCAGTACGGTATTTAAAAAAAAAAAAAAAAAAAAAAAAAAAAAAAAAAAAGATAAAAAAAATAAAAGAAAAAACAAATAATAATATTTATTATTTATCATGTTTTATATTGGAACATTAAAAAAGTAAGTGTGATTTGTATATGATTTTCTTGTAAAAGGTAAATGAAAAGGTGAGTATTTTTCTTACTTATGTATTACTTTTTCAAACATAATTCGTATGATATTCACTATACGGGTGCACTGTAGCAGGTACACGTTTACATTGCGATAAAATCAATTAGTAGGAATGTTATAACTGCAGCTTATACTTACTGGATGTAGTATCTATTGATACCTAATAGCGGATTGAGTAGCTAAATGAAATAAAATAATATTAATTGTTCAAACAAAAGATATGACTCATAATTGATCTTTGTATTTCGTTTAAATTTGCAAGCATGAAATTGTAGATAATCTTTTTATATTCTATAAATATATACATGGTAAAAGTACTATAATGATATTATACCTGTTTAACAAAATGAACCATATTATTGAGATTATTATATTATAAAGATTATATTAGTAATAAGTAATATTATGTACTTACGTAACTGTTGTATATAGCTATGTAGATGGCTATGTAAATAGATAGGCTGTACGGGCCTTCATAAATTGTAAACCGTGCGTAATTGGTTGTATAGGCTGTACGGGCCTAATAAAAATATAAACCGTTCCTAGCTAGTTGTATAGGCTGTACGGGCCCTCATGGGGAAGCGTGCGTACTAGTAGTATTGGGCTGTACGGGCCTTCCTGAATTTGTAAACCGTACGTAAAAGTAGTGTGGGCAAGACGGGCCTTCATAAATTAGTAAACCGTTCATCTCATAGTTTCATGGGCTGTATAGGCCTCATTTTAAAATGTAAACTATACGTGTAATGTGCGTTGTTTTATTGGAAATAGGCAGTATGAGCCTTCATTATATTAATGTAAAGCATACGTACCTGTGTCGTTACCAAAAAGCCAAATTTTGGTTTCAGGTTGCCCCTATCATATACTCAAAAATGGCAAATTTACTTCCACCCCCGGATAAACTCGACCTAGAAGGCGACAATGCAACACTTGCTTTGCGTTGGGAAAGATGGAAAAGGTCTTTCACCATTTTTTTGGATGCTACGGAAACCAAAGGTGCCGAAAAGAAAAGAGCCACTTTATTATTGTTAGGTGGATCTGAGTTACAGGAGATTATTTACAATCTACCAGGAGCATATGTAGCTGCTTCTGAAGGAGTCGATGTATTTGCCACAGCTATAGAGAAATTGGACGGATATTTTCTTCCAAAGAAAAATAAAATTTATGAAAGGCATATGTTTCGCCAAATAAAACAGGAAGAAGGAGAGAAGTTCGAGAAGTTTGTGGTAAGACTGAGGAACCAAGCTAGAAAATGTGAATTTACATGCTCGGAAGAACATCTGATTGATCAAATCGTTGAAAAATGTGCATCATCGGAACTCAGGAAAAAGATATTGACAATAGGAGACAGCGTGACACTTGACAAAATAATAATGGAGGCGAATACGTTGGAAGCAGTGGGTTACCAACTGGAAGGTTACGCGCAAATAAAAAGTACAACATCTAATAATTCTCAAGTTAATATGGTAAAGAATTATCCAGCTAAACCTAGTTCAAGTAAACAACTTGATAATAAATGCGGCAGGTGCGGGTATAATGCACACATCTTACCAAATCAGGAATGCCCAGCGAAAAGAAAGAAATGTAATTCATGTGGAAAACAAGGACATTTTAGCGTGCAATGCAGAATTAGACCACAGAAGCGGAAGTTTGAGAATCAAAAAGAGGAAGACAGGAAATCTAAGAGAATTCGAGACGAGAGGAAGATAAATTCTATTGAGGAAGAAAACATTCAGTATATTTTTAATGTAAATGATGATGCTACAATTGAATGTACATTGGGGGGAATCAAATTGCGTTTTCTAATAGATTCAGGGTGTAAACTAAATATTATAACAGACAAAACATGGGAGATATTGAAACAAAAACGTGTTAACATTTCCAACCACACAAACGGTTCAGACAAAATTTTATACCCGTATGGTAGTAAAACACCTTTAGACGTAAAAGGGACCTTTCAAACGACTTTGGAAGTGAATGGACAGTCTGTGCGAGCGGTTGTTTATGTGGTTAATGGTGGATCTAGAGATCTACTTGGTAAAGAAACTGCCATTAGTCTAGGTGTACTGAGACTAGGAGCTGGAGTACATGAAATAACGCAATCACGTAAACCATTTCCAAAATTTAAGGATGTTCTTGTTGAAATCCCGGTTGATGAAACCTGCAAACCGGTATCACAGCCTTATAGACGGATACCAATTCCCATTGAAAAGAGAGTTGAGCAAAAAATACAAGAATTACTGGACAGTGATATTATTGAGGAGGTGCATGGACCATCACCTTGGATTTCTCCAGTGGTGCCTATACTAAAAGATAATGATGACTTACGATTGTGTATTGATATGCGACGCGTCAACTTAGCCATAATGAGGGAAAACCACCCATTGCCCTGTATGAACAGTCTACTACCCAAGATAAAGAAGGCTAAGTTCTTTTCTAAATTGGATATTAAAAACGCTTTCCATCAAGTAGAAATCCATCCTAATTCTAGATATTTGACAACGTTCATTACATCAAAAGGACTATATCAATATAAAAGACTAATGTTTGGAATCACCTGCGCGCCAGAGTTGTTCCAAAAGATATTGGAGTGAGCAATGCGTTTAATCAACGCCACTGCACGTAGGTTTTATTAGAAAGGTGACAAGAGAAATTTAGATGAGAGATTTCTATAAGTTATCTTAAAATATGACATATCTAGTTGTCTGTAACTTCATAAAAAAATTCTAAGGAACATGTTATATGCCAAAAGTTGCTGTTCTACAGCTATTAGTTTTGGCTGGAATTATATAAAAAATAAATAAAAGATGAAAAAAATAAAATATAATTATATATTTGGCTACAATTTGTTGTTAGTCAGTCAGTAACGCGATATAGACATGTATAATAACTTTTAGATAAATAATTATGATAAACCATGTAAGATTCTCTTTTGTTAGAGACATTGTGACTTGTAGATATACCAAAAAGCAGCAGATACTTACTGTATTAAGCTACTTTTTTTAAAGTTGATTTAATTTATTATGACTTATCAACTTAATTTAATCATAAAGTACTTAAAAAATATTTAACACTATTAAGTTTTTCTTTAATGTACATATCTTTTTACATCTATAATACATATATACTTACTTTTGGTAGAAATATTCGCTAAGATCAATTTGACCTGTTTATATTATGAAGATTTAGATAATTTCAACGGTGTTTTATTTCGCGAAGACCGTCCACTGTGTCATGAAATAAATTTTAACGAGGAATTAATGAGGGGCTCCGAGTCGCAACACGACGCTTTTAGTGGAGCCAGATATTTTCGGTGAGACATCAGACAAGTTGTTCTTAATTGGTTCTCTGAAACTCTCTTTCTTTACTTTTTGGGCAGTAAAGTCTAAGAAAAAAATGTTTTTGGCTTTATAGCCAAATTGTATCGTAAATTTTATTATAACTTAAAGTAGATTCATATAACTGACTGACTGACAACGTAATAAGTATAGCTTTTTGTTTTCAAGGTTACATACAATTTAGATGAATGGTTTTTTAACATTGTTAGTGGAGGCTCGCGAAATCTAGCACACTGTGTTACGGCAAATTTATACGTGATAAAAATGTATTGTTTAACGAAATCTAGAAATTATGATATGTTTGCCAGAAAAAAAGACTAATATTTTAAATTTTAGTATAAGTTTGAGTAATTTTATTATTTTGATAAATTTCCCCGTGACTCAAAATAAAGCGCGGCGTTAAGATCCGCCACTCAATATAGAATATCTTCAATTTGGGCGGAAAGAGGGCAACGGAGTATCTCAACACTCACTCACACTGTCTAAAAAACACATATACAGTCGCCGTTCCGTCGCGGGTAAAAAAATAAAAATAACTGAACTTGATACAACTGTAATAATAAATTAATACCTAAAATATATTAAAAACACGTTTCAAGTTAAAACTCGTATTCTAATGCATTTATATTTTCAGTGAAATTATAAGTACATATTCTTTATCTTGGCATATCACGCTATACTTAGGTCGTTGCCCTCATTATCGAGTTTGGCACGATAACGATACGGAAAAATCCTTTTAACACTGATAAAAGTAGCCAAAATAAGAAGACCTGTGTTCACATACATCATTCATTGGATCAGAGGTCTGTCTGTCCACTAATTTGCGATTTGTTTTCGTTTAGGAATGCGTTGATAAAAGATGTGTCCTTGGTACGATGTCAATGCGGTCAGGGAGGTCAAGTTAATATAAAATTTTATAAATACGTGTTTTAACTTTTTTTTTGCTTTGGCGAGAAACACTTTGCGATTTATTATTGTTATCCGCTTTCCGCCCATTCTTAAGACATTGGTTGCAAGATGGCGAAATCAGATTCCGGCCTTTGTCTTGTTAAAGTGAGAAAGCCTATTTATAGAGAATACTAACATCATCTTAAGAACTCCTTTTGAACTTACAATTGTGGTGTATAATGACAACAATCATACTACAATAGAGACTTAATTCTCTGTTTTATGAAGATTTTCAGTATTTTTAGAAACGATTTATAAATCATATTAATTACTAAACAAATTTCATATTACTTCCATCAAAAATAATTGAAAAAATATTAAATTTATAATGAAAGCAAGGTATTGTATGTCTTCTTTTGATTTGTTGGTATATTTTGATCGCAATGTTAATATTATGTAAGCTTAAGCATTACACAAACAAGCAAGAATAATTATTAAAATATGAGTTATAATCTATGTAAGTCTTTAATAATGCGTTATTAAAATATCAGAAATGTATATAATATGGCATATAGCGCATAACAGGGTAGTCAGAGCGTATCTAGTCACTACGTTCTCTACTTTCCGGATAAAATTGATTGAAATAAATAATTAGTTATACATTTTTAAGGATTATGTATGGGTGCGATATATAGCGGGAACCTATTTTTATTTAGTGATATTAATAAATTATAAAGATTAATTATAAGTTTATGATAAGACAAAAACGAAAGAAAAGAAAAGAAGAAAGGGCATAACGCACAAAATACTCGAATATTTTATTTATTTTAATTTCTCAACCTTAGGAATTTCGAACTCATGTCCACCATAATATCGTGGTAAATTAATTTGACGTTATAAGTAAAGTAACTAACTGGTCATATCCAACTATTTTATCGTTAAAATATCCAAACGTTTTGGAAACGAAAAATTTGCAGCTTAAAGAGTGTATAGCGTGACCGCATGCGATAAATTTTGCTCGGTAATTTTATAGAAGCTCTGCCCGTGTACGACAAATAAAAATAAAATGCCGTCGAATTAATTCCATCATTTCTGTGTCCTGATGTGTTTTTATTAATTTTTCATATAAATTATATTTTAAAATTATGTTGTGACGTATAGTATAATGATACGGTTTTTTTTTGTTAATTTAGCCCATCGTAAGCCATCGAGACACAGTGTGTTTCGTTTCTCCGTTCCGGTAAAAATGGTAAATGACAATGGAGGCTTGCCTCCAGTTCCATCTCTTGACTGGTACCTGAATATTCTATCCATGGGGTAATAAGGAGTTTCTTCTCCAGGTCAAGCAAGACATATCATAGATACAGACATACCACTTTAAGACAAATCAGGTAACACCACGCACCAGAAACATTTCTAAACGAACGGAAATTGGACAACCGGATGATATATCATTAGCGTGTCTCTGCCACCCAGTATGCGGAAGGGGCATGATGATAAAAAAACCATGACATTAATAACATCGTCGCATATATTTAAACACGATTAAAACTTTATTTATATTGGAATTTCAAGTCTTGTAGAGAAACTGCGCAATTAAATCTTGTTGGCCCTCAATAGTTAATACAGTGTAACCTCCCGCTAGTTGTGAATGAGCTTAAGCTCTTAGGAAAGTCTTTGTTAACGATATGGGGGCCATCTTGGCTCCCCACTGCTCGATTACGACGAGTCATTAGGATACACTTATGTAGGTTAGAAGCTTCAATAAAAATGTATTAAAAATTATTTTTAAATATACCTACTAATTTTTTACATCGCATCACTTTTTTGAATACTAAAAAAACAACTTCACGCTTTTTTCCGCATAGCATAGTAGTCCGAGACTTAGTGATAAGACACTCCGTTATCCACTTTTCAACCGAAACCATGATATTCCCGTGTTAAGTGGCAGAAATTACCATATAAATGTCTAAAATACCATAGGGCAGAAATTATAATAATATATAATCATTCCATCCGAGAAGAAATCTAACCATTGCGTTTACCTCATTATATTTAATCATTTTATAACATCAAAATTTACGAAAATCTATTACAAAATTAATTTACCGCCTGCTAAAGAGTGCAAGGCAATCTGTTAAGCTGACTTCGATTTGTAAGATTGTGTGTTGACTATCTTCAAATTAAATGTTAATTAAATAAAATAATAAAATAAGAAAATATATCATTTAACAGTTTTAAAGTGTTATTCCAAAACACAATTATAAAACATTTTTAGAAAACATTAAAATATGAACACAGAATAAAAAAAATTAGACACGTTTCCAATAAATCTAGTTATGACGTCTCACATTAATTTTCTAAAATGGCTTCAATTACTTTCTTAATAGCTCTAAAAGCAAATTGTTAATTTTAGTTTATTATATGAATACTTTTGTAATTAATCGTCACCTTGCGTGTCCATTTGGTTTAATGAATTTTAAAGTTCAACGTACCTTTATTTTTTAAATAAAATGTGTCGAGATTTTTTCTTGATTTGTGGTCTTTTTTTACTTTTAACTTTGGTTTTTGTAATAACATACAGGAAAATCTTATGTTTTGAAAAGTCAAACGGTCCTCCTCAGCTAAAAATACATAAAGAATCACGCTATTTCGCGCATAGCAGAGTAGTTAAAGAGGACCTAGTGTCAATACACTCCGCTCTGAAAATGTTGAGTGGTGGAACTCAACGCCACGATTTGTCATAGGTACCCCGAGGAAGTAATGAAATTATTCCGCCGAGATCGAATCCACAACTAACGTATTTTCACTGAAATGGCTTCAAAATCCAAAAACAAAATTAAAAAATATCTTCAAAACCTACCTATTTTTCCACTCGGGCTGTACGGTCCGTAGCTACCCGAGGAAAGGGGCGAGGAGTACCCGTTGGGCTGCGGCTGCGCCGGCGACGGTGACCCGCCCCCCGCCATCCAGTCGCGGACGTGGCCGTTGGGCAGACCGTTGTGACTGACCCCGGGCTCCGCCTTCACCTGGCTGGGGATCCCCCGGTACGCCACCTCGTGCTTCAGGTCCATGCTACCGCATGCTGCCGCGCCGCCCCCGCCGCCCGCGCTCCACACTTCTGTTGACAAAAAATGTTAAATTTAGTATTTGTTTACATAAAACCTATTTTTCCACTCGTTTTTCCACAGTTAACTGACTGTTCAAATCACCAATCATTACCAGCAAACGAATAAGACTAATACATATTAGTCTTATTTGTTTGCTGATAATAATTGGTTATCCGGAAAGTCAGTTAACTAATTGTAATACGGCTGGACAACCCACTTCGTCTTGCACTTACCACCCGAAACATTGTGTGTATATTTAGATTACTCTTTATTTAAATTTGTGACCAAAAAAAGTACCTAAAATAGTAGTATCAACTAGAAAACTTTAAAGAAATAATTATGTTAATTAGCCAAAAAGGTATAGTCTAGTTTTATATTTTAAAATTCGTTACGAGTCTAACGTGGCACACAAGGACAGCTCTGACTCTAGACGCGATGGTGCGTGATGGCGATGGACACAATGACTTGATCTCTCGGGAAAAGTAATTATAATTAAATAGTTTTCATTGCCCCATTCTAGTAAAACAAGTGGCGGCGTTGAGTTCCGCCACTCAACACTGTCCCTTGCCCAACGTGCCTTGCCACTACCTTTTATTTGTCCAATCTGCAATGCGACAAAAAATAAAGCTGCCTTTGTAATGATTACAATTTTACTATGTCCCTGATATGCTTTAATTAAATACCTAAATTTACGAAGAAACTTTAATGAGTATAAGTAATTCGGTTAGTCTCAGATTAAAAGCCAGCTTGTCTCTGAAGGTTGATTAGAAGTTAACATTGAAGGACATCGTTCTACGTAGTACGTACTCGCGTTAATTAAACTTTACTTTAATAGGGTAAGGTTACTAAATTGCAGATCCGTAAAACTTGATTTTATACGTTATTCTTAATATAGATTAATTATTGATGAGTTAATTAAATTTTGAAATATAAACGGCAATTATTTATAATAGTTTTGAATTAATCACCGATTGAGAGTGCATCGTAGGACAACAGAACAGCCTCCGACTCTAAACGTGAGGTAAAAATTATTATTATGAGGATTTTTTTTTTTTTTTCATTCATATAAGACAAAAAATGGCGTAGAGTTTCGCAACATAACACATGATGTCTCGAATAAGGAAAGGAAAAAGTGGAGAAGGTCTTGACAATAGCATTTCTTGAAAAGCATGATACTGAAAATTAAAGCTTAAAGATTCTTTTACATCTCTAAGAGAAATTGAAACCAAAGCTGGCTAAAACTGTTGTTGTGTAAATCTACTTTTAAAAGTTACTAAAAGAACTGTAATACAAACTACGAAATGTAACGATAAATACCTAGGACTAACAAAAATAATAGCTTATACAACTTCCTTAACGATAACAATTCGTATTGTATTTTTTTATATTAGCTCAATATTATTTAAATCTTAACTATAAAAAATAAACAAAATTTATGTTTTTTATTAACATAGTGACATTGAAATACGGTTATAATTTGATTCCTGACTTCTTGCATGTCATTGCTCACGTATAAACTAGCCTTGGGTCGTTTTTGTAAACAAATGTATAAAAAATAAAGAACTCTTTGTCACGAAGTAGGTTAACACGTCTGCAACTGATCGTGATAACGTGGAATCAGTCAAATCTCCATACACAAAAATCAAGGTTGTAAAAACTTAGTGCACCAGCCACTCATTGTTATTGACTGAGTTATCGAATTTTACCTTGCGTTTATGTAAACAGAGCCTGAAAGGTACTTAAACAATGTACTTATTATTATACAGATTTTTTTTGTATAAAAGTTGTATATTTACCTATCTATGGTACCTTCTCTAAAGTTAAGTTAGACGTTGGGTTTTAGAGAATGCGAAATTATTTTTACTCCTCTGAAGAAATAATTTTATATTAATACATTAAAATAACACAAATTTATAATGGAAGCTGTTCTATTGTGCCACTATGGTTACAAGTTCGATTTCCACTCGGGAAAGTGATTATTCATTTCTCCGCTCTGTTACCTATGACAAAGTGCGACGCTGAGTTCCGCCACTCAACACGCAATGTTTCAATTTTGGGTGGAAAGTGCAGGACGGAGTGTCTTGATACTAGATCCATAAGTTCAAGCTCTAAAACGTTTCAAATATTCTACAATTATAACAAAACACAACAGAAATCGTAAATTCAAGAATCATATGTTCCTAAAAGTAGAATAGAAATAAAGAAAATTTACTTGAAATTACTTACAATTATAATAAAAAGACTAATATACAAAAGCAATCACCTAGAATTGCCTTCACGCAAACGTCATTACAGCAGATGTTCCTTTGACTGACTGAAGCTTATTTAGAAATTATATAATCAATCACTCTTATAATGTTAGAAAAACACTGACAATTTAAACAAATTGTGTACAGTTGATAGAGCAAATTCAATTGCTTTTCTATGTCACAAGTTTCTATATATGTACATTGTACGTATTTGAAGTAATTTAGTAGTTAATCTAGTAGCGCGGTCTTGATTTGAGACGAAAAAAGGAGAACGAAGTGTTTTAACTCTAGATTCCGTCTGACTCCTCTTTTTTATTATTGTTATTTGTAAGTTAAAGTAAAAAAATATAAGGGCTAAAATAAAACCTAATATTATAAAGACTACCATGACAGCGTTCGACTGTATAGGCATGGGAAAGCAAAGAATAGAATATCTTAATTTGTTTTGGAGCTCTACACTTTTTCCTGCATAGCGGGGTGGTCAGAGAGGACCCAGTGTTAAGACACTCAATCCTCCACTTTTCACCGGCAATCAAGAGTGGGAATTGAACCTACGACCATCGCTTTACTGTCAGACGCTGTCTCCCTGCGTCACGGAGATCTTATCAGGCCTGCGTTAGGATGGAGTATATTACTCCATATACTAGATTTTTTACAAATTCATTGCTGTGCGGAAAAAGGTGAATTTTTTTAACAGTATTTTTGAATATTTTGTTTGATATTTAGGTATGAACATTTATTGTCAGAATGTTACGAGTAGCATATGCATGCATATTTACATTGTTTTATGGTCAACAATAAACTCTGTTGCTTTAAATATTTTACGGCGGAACATAAAAATAAATTATGCTATACATATGAATTTGGATGTAGCGCCAACGTGAAACATATTATTATTTTAAATATGAAAAGTAAACTGTTTCATTTGTTAAATGTAAAATAACAAAATTATTCTATTAAATGACTATTTTTATATGAGAATAAACGAGATTTGTTAAACAACGTACAAAAACATGAAAGTAACGGGATCCGACCTTCGAGTAACGGGAACCAAATCTCGTGGAAACGCTTCAGTTTTATTAAAATGATTTTAGTTCAGTTTCATTCAGACTTCATTCAGTTCTTTTAAAATGATTTTCATATCCTATGCGTATTATTCACACACTTTATAAATGTTATAACATTATTAGTATTTCATGTTTAAATACAGCTTTATTTTTACGTTTCTTCTACTTAAAAAATCAAGCGAGTTTCTTTTACTAAGAATATTGAGTAAACTAGTATACAAATGTAATAGCAGCTTCGCGTTTTTTCTTAGAAAGAACCTAGTGTCAAGATACTTCGTTCTCTACTTTCCATCCAAAATTAAGATATGACGTGTTAAGTGACCGGACTAACGACTCCGTTTGTGTAAGTAACAGAGCGGAGAAAAGAAAGTAATATATAATCATTCCCTCCAACAAAAATCAAACCCATAACCATCGTATTTACATTTAGAAGGGATCCCACTGCTCCCCAACGGTTTCAAAATATACAATCTACGCTTAAAATAACATCAAATAATAGAGAGAAGTGCGCGAACGCATCGCAGCTCAACACTGGCGTTGCACAACGAACGCGGGCGCAGAGAAAGCGCGTGACGTCACGACCTCGACACGCTCACCTACTTGCCGCCTTGCCTGCAACAACCCACTTCGATACCGGCCCAATGTCGAGCTTTCTATTGACTCTCAAATGACCATGTTCTAGCCTAATCAAACAAACATTTATTAGATAATTGTAGTTTCTATTTCTATGATGATAGTAAGAAGGTGGGAATATCTGTTTATTCGTACTAAACTAGCGTAAAGTACAGGACTATAGCTATTTCGTATTTTCGGCAGGTCGCCATACAAAAACGACAAACGAGAAACTGCTTAAATTAATTATTTTATCAAAATTAAAATAAAATATCATTTTCATCATTTATTTATCATCATAGCATTTTTTTTCCCGAATTTCTTTATATTGGTTGAAAACTAATTATTTCAATACTCACAAGCCTTACCTCTTTAATATTAGCGTAAATTTGTGATATTCATCAGGTATTAAAAATTAGAGAGAATATTAGGTATATTCTAGTAACATACATAAAAATGCTATATAATTATTATTACCGAATTAAACTCAGTAAAAAACAACTTTTTCACTTACCATTTTCTATTTTCGGTAAGTAAGAAACTCCTGTTAATAAGATTCATAATATATTTCGGTAATGTTATCACCAGCCGGATCTGCGATTAAATTTATCCTTATAAATTATTTTACGTTCTTCGGATCGGTCACTTTTTATTACATATCGTCAACAAAACACTTGGAACTGAACTCTCGTTACAATACCATTCTCGCTTCATAGCATCAAACCCTAAAATCAAATAGAGGATGTGTCTTTACGATATGCGATAAAACTTTATGGCTCATTACGATAACGTTAGAATAAAATACGCGAAGAGCAATCGAAGGAACCAACTCGAGCTCTCAGTAACGCTAACTTACATTTTCTACAGAAACATTTTCCCAACGGAATGCTTTAACTCGCAATGCAATTTTATTTTATGCATGTTGAAAATATTTGCTGGAAATATATTTCACGCGAGGAGTTCTTGAAAATCTCGAATGTATTTCGACTTCAACGGTCAGCGGAGTCCATGTTATTTTGAATAAAGTTAAACCGGGAATATTTTGAATATAGACGACGCAGTCAGCGTGGCGCTGCGTCTCTTCGAAGATAATCTATATGCAAAAGCAGTGACTACGTATTGTGTTACTTTAACATTAGGATAGTCAACGATGCGGAAATAGAATTTATGAGTGACACGACCCCCCTGCGCTCTATATGTGCGACGAGGTCGCCGCTACGCTAGCGCTGTTGCGTAATGATGGACTAACGACCTTGTTATCATGAATATACGTATACATAATTCTAGAAGCGAGTTCGATAACCGCATGAGGTGGGAATAAGTCGATTGTTGTTTGCCGTAATTAGAGTTCGGCACAGCGGACGTATCGACCCTATGAATTATTTAAGCCAGTATGTGTCCTGCTTCAAGTGACTCCAAGCTGCCTGTTTATTCCCTAGGGAAACGTGCACGTTTAGTAACATTTGAAGTCTTATAGTAATGAGAATATATCGATATGTGTCGATAGTTACTTTTAAAATCCCGGACTGAAGTGAGAACGTTTATTTATTGTTTAAAAAATATATATTTTCAACTAGCCTCCAGAATTTGCGATAGCAAAGTAATAAAATTTTATAACGTAGATCGAAAGTATATTTTGAAAGGGAAGACTAACGAGCTCAACGTGTGTGCACTGGACAGCATAGGCAAACGCTATATACATTTATGTAAAAATATAAGTATGTAATTAATGTATTTATTATAAATATTCATAATATACGAAGAAAGAATTTTAATTTAGTAAAAGCTGTGACATTTTTCTAATATTTACGCTCAACGCGCATAAATTAAAAAAGTTAAATGAATCTCTGCCACTCTACCAACATTACATTACGTATGCATCACCCTAGAGACTAACCAAGGACTGAAACTGAATGTCTTGCACAACTTCAAGTGAAAATTTCTTTTTTTAATACTAAGTAATAATTTTACTTCATAGATAGACTAAAAAGCTTTATATCCTGTTGAAAAATACATTTACAGATTAACAGTTCATTAATTTATTCTTAGGTCTTTATTTCCAAGTTTTTTACACTATTGTATATATCTTACTCCCTTGCTCATCAAATATAGATTCATTGATGTACGAGTATATATAATAGAGGCCATACTTAGTTTTAAGTTTTAGGACAGAATCTGGCTGTAAATGTGATTGTCGATTCAATTTCTAGTCAGAAGATTGATTGTATTGAAATTATTTTCATTCTTAAATTCATTTCATTTCATTCTTCTCGTAAATCATGAAGCTGTATTTGAATATAGATTCAGGATTTTCACCGCAAAGTAGAGAGAAAACACCTAGTGTAAAGGCACTCCAATTCGTTTCTCATTTTCTACCTGAATTCAAGACACTACATGCTGTATCTCAACACCGCTTTTTGTCTATAAAACGAAAATAATTTCAACACAATCAATCTTCAGAATAGAAATTGAACCTACAATCACTGATTTTGTCCTAAAACTTAAACCTAAGTTTGGCCTCTATTATACCTACATTCATGTATTTATATTTAAAATGAAATATCAATATGCATCTCGAATGCACCATACGCGCTATATCCCTGATATCCGCTAGAGAGTGCTTTAATAATACGATCTCTCGACTCGTTCAGAATGTAAAATCTTAGAATATTCCCACTAGACGAAGTCCATGTGTTTACTGCGTCTTATACTACGGAGGACGATCTGAACATAAAAAGATTGGCGGATTCAGAAAGGATCACGTCGCTATTTTATCGATGCATTCGCAGTATGTGCTATTTAAGTCCTTTTGGGAATGTCTTTATATAGAAAATATTCTATTCTTGTTGGAAGAAATGAAGAGAGAGTGGGTGTAAGAAGAAAAGTACGAGTATTTTGCTGTTTATTGTGAAAGTATATTGAAATCCTCATATGTTCATATATTAAGACTATGTATGTGTGTGGCTATGTATGTTTGGATTTTTTCGTGGTTAAAATAACACTTTGGCAAAGTGATAATTTAACCATGAAAACACCAAAAAGAGATTATAATTTATATATACTCATATATAATTTTTGTAGTACTATTCGGTTCTGATCAAATATTAAAAAATATTAATTGTCGACTAATATACTAAATTTAATAGTTAATGTAGTATATATCTATTTTCTCTATATAAATATAATTAATAACTAAAAGATGTAACAAACAGCAATGATACATAAAGAATTAAATTACATTGTCAACAATAAAAATGATGACACAAAAAAGATTGGCAGACACTGCTCTGTAGAATGGCAACACTTAATCATAAGATGCCAACCATAATACATGTCACACGACTTCGTATGTTACGAAAGAATTACATATGAATTGCACGATTTAATATAACCTGATTACTTTGGCGATAACGGTATTGTGACACTTGTGTGTACTTTAAAAGTAACAATGAGCCAAGACGATTTAAAAGAACAAGCCAAATAGGGCTTACAAGATTAGTGTTACGTAAATCGTTTTGTAAAACTAATATGTACAATGTACAACAGTGATTTATTTTGATGTGGACATATCATTTATAATACAATATTATTATCAAAGTAATTTTTTAAGTTTATTTCTCTGCAACTTCGCGCTTTTTTTTTGTATAACAGGGTAGACACAGTAGTACAGTACAGTTTCATGTCACTCCGCCAGTGTCAAGACACTCCGCTCTCTACATCCGCGCTTTGTCTTTATCTAAGACCAAAGTGGAGAAATTATTATAATATATATCAATTCCCCGAGTGAGAATCGAACCTACAACCAGCGCAAGAGTCGGTCACTGTCCCACTGCGCCCCGACAGCCTCTATTGTTTAACTTTCTCATTAAATTATTATTATCATTTCTGGTTCTCAGACATGTCAATCAGTGTAACTAACGTTAAATAGTTAAAAATTTGGTATGCCTAACAACAATTTTAAATCATATATTAACATTAAAAGAATCATTTTCTTCCTTTTTTTTACTAATTGATATTTTAGTTGTAAATCATCTTATTGTTTACATAAAATTACCTAGCTATATTCTGAATATAGGTAAAATATCCCAATAATATCTAACTAGCCAGCACCAACAGCGTTATTAAAAGTTATTAAATGTTGATCTCTAACTACTATTCTAATGTTCAAACTGTTCTCATAAAGATAAACTGCAATTGAAGTGTTCAACTTATACAGCTTGCATAATAGTTTTATTCTTAGTTCACTTTCCACAGTTTATGCTTGCAGCTATAATATTATTGAAGATGGTTCAAACGTCTACTATTTTCCTATTCAAGTGTTCTTTCTCGAGAACAAATTGCTAGATACGTTACCGATGAAATATACTGTATAATGTAGTATGCTAATATTTTGAGATACAGAAAGCTGTTATTATTGTTGCTGAATGTATGCTTCGATACGTTGTATGTTTTATATTTTGCAAAGTAAAATGTAAATTTCGTAGGGACATTTGCTTACACAAATATATGGTTAGAGTTGAAATAAATTTTTCCATGTTTTATTTTTATGAAATATTATTTGTACGTATGTTTAAGAAGTAGCTCCACGCTTTTTAAGCATAGCATCTCCCGTTGAAATCGAACCCATGATCATCGTTTTCACGTTTAGATGCTGCTCTACTGCACCACGACGACCTCCGACGTACATGCAATTAAAAACAACAAAACTACAGCGTTATAAAATGGCGGATGCGGTCATTTCGAGCGTCTCAAGCACATCAAAGTGTAACGAGCAGAAAAATGACATAGTAATTAAACATTTTCTGATAACTTAATAAAGTTGTGCCGTTAAAATTTTGATAGCTAAAATAATATTGCAGTTGATGCACTAAATGTTTTTTTTCAGTTTCACGCATTTTCCCGCATAGCAGGGTAGTAAAAGAAAGAAGAGAGTTCAAGATACTACCTTCTCCACTTTCCGCCCACAATTAAGACATTATAAGTCGAGTGACGGAAATGAACGCTGCGCTTTGTCTTAGTTACCAAAGTTGTCCAGTCCAAGAGTGTTCCATATCACAATTCAAAAAAATTGTGAAAAGACTATTGTATGTTACGGGACAGTAAGTATGTAATTAATGATTTTTTAAATGATAACACGCCTTGGGAATGAAATGCTCGCTCCAGTCTATTTCAAAGGTAATTTATAATTATAAAATAATTCGTGAATTTAAAAAAAAAGTCCCACTGAATTTCTTGCGCCAGTTTACTCAGGTTTGAGGCATTAATTTTAGTGAAATTAGCGGTGGTAAATTGTTTGATGCTCAAAAAATAAATCATGTCACTTTTTATTTTGAATAAAATTATTTAACTTTGACTTTGACTTTGAAAGCTTAGAAATGAAAATATTATATAAACATTCTTCCCAGTGCAAATTGAACCACAACCATCGTTTTTACAGTCAGACGCTACCCCACTGCTCCACGTCGGCCTTGTTGTTTAAATTTAAACATTTTAACATTAAACATTTTCTGGTAACCTAATAAAGTCATGCCGTTAAAATTTTGATAGCCAAAATAATATTGCATGAATCCGCAGTTGACGCACTAAATCTGCATTCTCTGTTAATTGCACAGACGTATCGCGATGGTGTCCTTTATCTTTTTATGGTGGCTGTAAATAACCGCCCACTTGACGTAAGGCGTTGGATTTATTGTGTAGTTTAATAAGCAATTAAATACAGCACATGATGAGGCTAAGTTATAACTTACTAGCGACCTGCTCGCGGTTTCGTCCGCGTGAACTATAATTTCCACCTCTAAGCTCCGTAAGGCTTGATTTTGAAAAAAGTAGCCTGCATTTGCCCTTGCATTATCAACCGTCTTCTTGAGATAATTTATCGAAATCGACGAAATCATTTATATTTTTCGTACAGACTTTCATCCCCTATTTCAAACGCTTGCAAACAGGTCGATTATTAAAATAAAAAGTAGCTTATATTTGACCTTTAATTATTTTCTTTATTATTATTTTACGTGAAAGCGTAGCAGACAGACAGACTTCTAATATTAGTACGGATTCGGATAAAATGAATCTGAATGGTACCATAATGGAATGAAAAGTCATGTAAGGCAATAAAATGTTTATAGTATATTTTAACTGTTGTTCTTTTTTAATTGCAAATACTTCGTAAGTTATTAGTTTGAAATGCAGTCATCGACAGAAAATATCAAAATTAGAAGAATACAAGTGTTTTTGTACTCTTGCAATTGTTCTTGTCGAAATTATAGCGATAGATTTTAATATTAATAACATTATTTATGTACTATTTTACTTGTTAAAAACTGAATTCAAAATAATAAATTGTTCTATCTAAAACAGTATTCACTATCATTAGTAGTGTGTATTTCAGTCAAATCTTTTTGACTGTTGAAGGGTTTTTTGTACTGGATCTTATATAAAGAAATCACAAAATTTTTTAAGGAGAAACATTAAAAAATATAAAAGATATTTTTATTTTTAAATTACACTTCTACATAAAGATAGAATTTTGTATTCTGTGCAAGGTGGAACGCAAATCTACCGTCGTGACGCCATTTGACTTGAATTTTGCATCCAAATGCGCAATCAGAAGCACAAGAGCTGAAACTAACGTGCTTGTTCAAATAAATTACTTACACTTAATGTTTATAACGAAATTGCATCTAAAGGAACAAATTTTGTACACGTGTTCTGACTTGGCGAAGTCATTCTTATACGAAAATTTAATATTTTACATTTAAATTAAGGTCTTATATTAAATATGTAAAATAAAATTATTGTGTGAGAAAATAAAGAAAAGGATATATAAGTACATATGCATTACAGACAATTATTTATTATTTTATGTGATTAGAGTATTTACTTTTAAATTAGTTGAATCTAATACGTTAAATATTTTTGTAAATAATGCTACTGATAACGTAGCAATATAAAAAAAAATGTTTAGTAAACAATATTTGGATAAAGAAAGAAGTGTCTTGACACACACTTCTCTCTGCCCATCTTGCCATACGGGAAAAGATGAAGTTGATATATCTAATTTTATTAAAAAAAATCATATGTATCCATTTAATTGAAAGTCATGTTTAACATAGAGTTCTTAAAAGTTACCACATTTATTATATCCTTACTATTTTCCCGCATTTCCCAGTGTCAACAGGAAAACCTTTTGATGTTTCACTTCCTTTACAAAATGAACATACAGGATACATTCTTAGAATGCGATATCAACCGATAATTGTTATACTGCCAACAACAAAAAGAAGTTGTAATAATCGTGTAAGAGTTTCGACGTAGCTGAATCGAAAACGCATGGTATAGCATGCAGAGTTCTTAGTTGGTGTTTAGGGGGCGCGGGTTCGAATCCCGCTGTGTTTATTTTTTTATGTTTTAAAAGAAAAAGAATGTTTTTCATATGCTAGATGGGGAGTTAACACTTTAAAAATGTAATGACTGTAATGTTTTGGCACACGTTTTCAATAGTCTTGGGTACGTAATACAAGTAGAAGTAGTAGATAGATTAGAGTACTTACTAAAAGTACACTAATGACACAATTCATTTTGCATAATAAAAATGTACTTATTTTGATTTAATACTAACGTAGTCACGCTTAAAGCTTCCACTATCTAGAAACTAAGAAGGAAGTCTTTACAATATTTTATATGATATCTACGCAAATAACCCCATAAAGCAATGAATATTGAAGGAACAAAGGAGACCGATATTATTCCTGTAGAGTTGAAACGTTAAATTTATTGCGTAGGTGCTTGTAAATGTAATTTAAATATCATCTTCTATACATATAATAATAATATAACAGATCGCTGTCTGTATTCGGAAGATATATGAGAAAAAAATATTATTGGAACATTTATCATTGTAATAGAATCCAAAAACATTGTTTTTTATGTTTCATTTCAGTTTATGTGTGTGAGTTTATGTACGCTAATCTCTGAAACGGCTTAATCGATTTAAATGCAGTTTTTACTATTGTACTTCGGTAAAATTCTCTCTCTTACTATTTCATATTTATATTATTTCAATCGGTTCATAAATTAAAAAGTTAACAAAAAAATTAATTTGGTTTTACAAAATTGCAATAAAATAATGCTTTTACTAATTTGGCAGGAAATTAAATTAAATTCAACTTAGGCACGCGAAGCCACGATCCACGGTTGCTATTAAATAATATATCGTTTAATGTGTACGAATGTTTTATGTTCAAAATAAAATATAACTCCAATTACTTTTAGTATTTATATATGAATAAATTAGAAATACGTAATTTTCCATTTAACTGTAAACTAAGCTATAAATGAGCTGGATGAAAACTGAGTATTTACATCAATTAAATTGACTTGTGGTACGTACGTTTAACATTTAAAATACGTAATGAATTCACGCTTATAGGATAGAAAATGCTGAGAAAATCTAGCAATTATTTGGCAGATTTCGTCTATTTCGAAATTGGACGTAGCGTTGCCTGAATTTCAGCGCAGCGCTTTGTCCAAGCACACCGGAGAAACGGTTATTAAAATTTTACAACGACTTGAGAATAAACCTAAATATATATAAGGCAGTACAAAAGTTCCTTTTAAATACAATACTATATTTTCATTGTTTGTTTTTTTTGCAAAAATCCCCAAAATATACACAAGGCATAATGAGTTTATGCATTAGGCGGTATCATATTTGCTGTTGGACGCTTACGTGCCACTATTTTATTTAGTATAAGACATTTTCATATAATTAAATACGTTGTATGCCAATTTAAAAATGAAATTTCTTTAGATATTTTAATAAACTGCTGTGTAATATAATTAAAAAAATAGCAATCTGGTGTAATGTTTATAAAATTGTATGACGTCAAAGAAATATACAGGGACTGTGGCATTTGGCGCTTCGTTTTCTGTGACTACCACGCTCAATATAATAAAGCTTGAAATTAAATAAAAAAAAGAAACCGAGTGTAATTTTTATAAAATGAATCATACCTGTGCACTTACCATACTTCGTCTACATCAAAAATCCTGTGCTTTCAATTTCCAATTCAATAAGAAAAAGTTCCACATAACATTAATAAAAAACACCAATCAAGCATATACCACTCACAATTTTCAACACATCGAGTTTAAATCAACATATCTAAGATTCAAAACAAAACGGCCGATCTTCCATCTAAGTCTACACGTCACGCGTCACTATGAACCGGCGAATTCGCTTTCGCATTCGCAAACTATTTAGTTCACTAGATGAGTCAGTTGTTTGTTTGCGAACGGGGCCTCGGGGCTGGAGGCTCGCAGTGCGCGGCCGCCAGGCTGCGTGTTGTGTCTGTGTCTGGTGGTATCGATCCGGCGCCCTCGTTTCGGCCCGACTGCGCCTACAAGGGTATAAGATACCGAGAAGCGACTATGCAGGTTAGTCGGGCACGTTTGGAAAATGTTTAGAACGATTTTCGGCTATATTAAAACATTGAAGCCAATTGTGGCGCAAGTTGTGTAAAAGCGACTGGTTATGAATTCGATTCCCACTCGAGGAGTATGATGAGATGACAAATATTTCATATTTCCATTTTCTTCACTCTGGTATCGATGCAAAGCGCGGTTAAGTTCCGTCACTTAACACGCAATGCCTCCAGAATTTGGCGGAAAGTGAGGAACGGAATGTCTTAACATTAATCTCCCCCAACCTAGCCATCAGTGGGAATACAGCGTGAATTAAAAAAAATCATTTAATTACCTACACATACAATTTCCACAACTTTTTATAAGTAAATCTAAATATAGGCGTTAAATTCTGTTTATCTTATATAATTTTACGTAAATAGATAGCGAGCTTTTGATTGATGATACGTGAATAATGATGTTCTTTCATATTGAATGAATGGAGGTGAAAAAATTTACGCCTTATCATGTTCGCTTTTAAGTCAGGTATTCATTGAACGCCCTTCTAGATAGATTTATTTCTATGAAGCTACTTCCGCCAGTTGACGTCTATTCTCGACTATGGCTATTGCAACCTATATAAACACAAAGAAGGTGTATGAAAATTTAATGTTTCAGGTTTGATAAAAATACTAATTTCTACTTAAATATGAAATACAAAGAATAAAAATAGTATATATAGATATATTATATTGTACTTAAAGATATCGTCCATTTTCAAATAGACAAAAAAAAACATTTAATATTCAAATATTATGACTTGAGGGCATCGTAACGCATAACATCGTCTGACAGCAGACAAGATAGTTATGGGTTCTGTCCCCGCTTGAGGTATAATTTCCTCTAGTGGGATATTAAATCATACATAATTTTATACTGATATGAAAATGATTATCATTTTCCCTACTCTAGCAAATGAAAGCGCCGCGCTGAGCCCGAGCTAGCTAGCTGAGCTGAGGAAAAAAGAAGAACGGAGTGTCATGACACTGCGTTCTACCTACACTTTCAAGCGTGATGAAACGTAAAGCTACAAAAATATTATCATACAATACATAAAGTGATTTTTTTTTTAGCTTCACGCTGTATCCCGCAGACAGCAGGGTAGGCAGAGGGGACCTAGTGTTAATATACTCCGTTCCCCACTTTCCGCCGAATTCGGAGGCTTGCGTGTTAAGTGGCGGAACTTAACGCCGCGCTTTACCTCGACACCAGAGCGAAGAAAATGGAAATATAATTTCCACTCCTCGAGTGGGAATCGAACCCACAACCAGTCGTTTACAGTCACACGCTTGTGCCACTGGGCCACGATTGGCCAAAGTGATTAAAGTGATTAAATTTGAAATTAAAAATACTTCATACTTCTAATAAAATAGCAAATATATATTATTTATAATATGACGGCACGTCGTCATTTTTATTGTAAAATGAGTCATAGCAGACACCTGCATCAAGTCGAGTAAACAACATCCCCACCTCCACCACCGGACTTATTGTTACAAACGTATAAAAGACAGGTCGGTGGCGGCATTAGGGGCAGTCTTGCTCTGACTTCGGCCTGATGCACATGTCTCATAGCGCTTCATAGTTGCTAATTATTGTGCTAAGCTGTAGTAGTAAGACTTTATTGTTATAATTAAGCAATAAAAGTATCTGATTAAGGTTACAAAGGCTTTTCTTTATACCAGTAAAGACTATGTCTAACCCTATTCCGACATCAGAAGTGATGGATCCACCTCCACATCAATCATCAGCTCAAACTGGAACTGATATTACATCAGTATTCTCCAATGGCATCGAAGCTATTCTGCTCTAAAACCTCTTAACGACTGTAGAATTCTAGTTTATATGGATGATGTTCTTTCTGCATCAGAGACTAAAGAAGAAGGACTGACTAGACTAGACAAACTATTACATACATTATCCCAAGCTGGATTTTCATTTAATTTTAATAAATGTTCCTTCATGAAAAAACAAATTGAATATTTAGGGTTCTTGATATCTGCTGGAGAAATAAGACCTAATCCTAATAAAGTTAAGGCTTTACAAAATGTACCCACCCCAAAAACAGTAACTCAAGTTCGCCAATTTATAGGCCTAGCTACCTACTTTCGTCAATTCATTCCAAACTTTTCGAAATTGATGAAACCTTTATACCCACTAACGTCAGGTCAAGGAAAAATTATCTGGACTCCTGAGTATAGTAAAATTCACTCTGAAATAGTTAGCCGTCTTATATCAGAACCGGTACTAAAAATATTCAATCCTACATTGCCTATAGAACTTCACACAGACGCGAGTAGTGATGGATATGGCGCGGTCCTTATTCAAAAAAGTGATCAAGTCCCTCACGTAATTGCTTATTTTAGTAATAAAACAACTGATGCGGAAAGCCGCTATCATTCTTACGAATTAGAAACGTTGGCAGTAGTAAAATCAGTAGAGCATTTTAGACAATACCTATATGGCCGTAAGTTTACAGTTTTCACCGACTGTAATGCTTTAAAAGCATCACATTCAAAAAAAGACTTGACACCAAGAGTTCATCGATGGTGGGCTATTTTACAGTCTTATGATTTTGACATAGTGTATAAAGAGGGTAAAAATATGGCTCATGCAGACTTTCTTTCTCGAAATCCCGTCGAAAATATTGAAAACGAAATTAATGTCAAAAAATCTGTCAAAATTGTTAATTTATCTGAATTAGAAAAGGGGTGGTTGTCTGTAGAACAATTACGCGATTCCGAAATCTCAAGTATTATTTCCAAATTACGATTAAATGAATTACCTACTGAGGTAGCGCATACATATGATCTTAGGCAGGGCATTTTGTACCGGAAAATTGAGCGTGGTAAAGCTACAAGATGGTTGCCAATTTTACCCCGATCCTTAATATGGTCTCTAATTAATCTTGTGCATAATGAAGTAAAACACCTTGGTTATGAAAAAACACTCGATAAATTATATGATCTTTATTGGTTTCAAAATATGTCAAAATATGTTAAAAGGTTCGTAGATTCTTGTGTCGTATGTAAAGCTTCCAAAGGTCCTTCTGGTGCTCAACAAGTTCAATTACATTCTATCCCAAAACTTGCTATTCCATGGCATACTATTCACCTAGATTTGACAGGTAAATTGAGCGGTAAAAGCGAACGTAAAGAATATTGCTCGGTGATTATAGACGCTTTTACGAAGTTTGTCCTTCTTAAACATACATTAACACTAAATTCTTCAGATGCTATAAAAGCTGTCAAAAATTCAGTACATCTGTTTGGTGCCCCAAGACGTATAATTACCGACCGAGGTCGTTCCTTTGATAATATAGACTTCAAAAACTTCTGTAAAGACAATAATATTGAATTACATTTAATCGCAACTGGATCTAGTAGGGCCAATGGGCAAGTCGAACGCGTCATGCGAACCCTAAAGAATATACTAACCATAGTTGAATGCAACTCTGACAGTTACTGGCAAGATCAATTAGGAGACATTCAGCTTGCTATAAATAGTACACGTTGTAGAGTTACCGGATACACCCCTTTAGAGTTAATGTTTGGAATAAAAGGTTTTTATTACTTTAAATTTATCAAAATTGGCTTCCGGTACTCATGATACTGATAGATTAGATCTAAAAACTGCACGTTTAAGCGCCTCTACTAACTTAGAAAAGCAATCCATTTGTGACACTATTCGATTCAATAAAGGTAAAGCTAAGATAAGACCATTTTTGGTTGGTGATTTTGTTTTTGTTAAAAATGAAGAAAGGAATCAAACCAAATTAAACCGTAAATATAAAGGTCCGTTTAAAATAATATCGGTTTTAGAAAACGACAGATATGTGTTGAAACATATTAACGGTAGTAATAGAATTTTTAAATATTCTCATGAAAATTTGCGAGAGGTTCCCCGTGGTCAATCGGACCTGATTGAAATTTTAGAAAACTATGATAGTGAGGATGACGTGACGGCACGTAGTAATAATAATGTCGATCATGAATCTAGTCGCGAAAATGATATGTCTTGTGACACTGTCTCCAATGATAGTGACACTATCTCTGTTAGTAGTAGCACAGTGTCTGCTGATTCACGTACTTTAACAAATGAGAGTATTAATCCAAGAAATCTTAGTTCTCGTACAGAATCAACAGAATCTCTTGAACCAGAATCAAATGAAATTGTAACAAATGCTGAAGTACATCTAAATGATAAAAACTAAATTTATTGTAATCTACTTTTTAATTCTAGAGTAAAATTAAGAAGTGCAATATTATAAATGTGTAACAATTAAGTAATTGTCAGAAGTCGGTTGATTGGATCAGACTATTAAAGTAGAAGTTAAACTGAAGGGTCAAATGGACCGGACCAGTTAGTTTCACTGCAGGGTTAAAAATAACCGGACCAGTTAGTTTCACTGCAGGGTCAATGGTGACCGGACCAGTCAGTTTTACTGCAGGGTCAAAAGTGACCGGACCAGTTAGTTTATGTGTAGCATTAAAAAGAAAAAAAAAAGAGAAAAGACTGGACCAGTAAGTTTAGCTGAAGGGTCACATAGACTTAAGATTTATGTTTTTGTCAGGATGAACGATGAATTTCTTCTTTACATTACTTTAGTTTTATATTCCTCTTTGTACCTTTATTTGGTTTATATTCTTTACTTGACTTTTACTCTATTTCTTAGGAGAAGGTTTCTGAAGTAACAGCGCACGAGGACGTACGCCAGTCAGCATGGCCGTGACGGCACGTCGTCATTTTTATTGTAAAATGAGTCATAGCAGACACCTGCATCAAGTCGAGTAAACAACATCCCCACCTCCACCACCGGACTTATTGTTACAAACGTATAAAAGACAGGTCGGTGGCGGCATTAGGGGCAGTCTTGCTCTGACTTCGGCCTGATGCACATGTCTCATAGCGCTTCATAGTTGCTAATTATTGTGCTAAGCTGTAGTAGTAAGACTTTATTGTTATAATTAAGCAATAAAAGTATCTGATTAAGGTTACAAAGGCTTTTCTTTATACCAGTAAAGACTATGTCTAACCCTATTCCGACATATATATACTTTGAAGTATTATTATACGTTTAGTAAAGTTATATAAGGCATTTATCAAGTATTGTAGAAATATCGATACGTTGAAAATTCTATTTCCTTTTAGATCTTATATAGGTATTACATTTTCGATTTCATTGCAATTCTATTTTAAAAACCATGGACTGTATCAAAGTATTTTTCTCGTAGATACCTTTACCTACTTGTCCTTTTGCAATATCTATTGAAGCAAATAATTCTGGAAACATTGTTTGCAGTGAGATTTTTAAAAAATATAAAGAGTTTTGCAATAACAATTATAATAATGAAAGCGTGATTTAATAAAATTTTTTTTTCTTAAACAACATCATTTAGAAATTATAAATTAATTCATGAAAATTATGTCTTAATTGTGGCATATAAATGTAGCTTTATACTCAAACTTTTACAATTAGTAATTAACCCTTATAATAAAACATTAGAATAAAGTTTTCACGCAAAAACACACATTTTAAAGTTGAAAACAAAACCAACCAACAGCTTTTCGGAATTCTGCCAATTCCGTTCACGCAAATGATAATGTAACACAAAGTTTTAGATTTTTTTATTTATAGAAATTAAGCTGCTGTTGATGAATTACATATGTATTTATAGTGTTATTACATTCCTAAATAAGACATTCCTAAATAATATTCTTTTTAAATTATATTTCTGGTGAGAAAAAACGTACGTTTGTAATTGCAAGGAAAATTCTTGTCTGCTGCTCGATAATAGCAGACATGAATTTTCCTTGCTTCTACAATAAGTAGAAAAATACCAAAAGCTTGTAGTCCTTTTGTGTTAATATTTCTAGTGACACAAAAATGTCAGTGACACAAAAATATTTTGTTTTAATTTATATTTAAGAATAAATTCTTCAATCTATTTGTATATTGGTTAAGGGCGAGAAAAGCTTGTTACGAAAAATATTTAGACGGAAAGGTATGAAAATTAGCATAAAATGTCTATGGGAAAGGTCAGAAAGATTAATATTTTTAAAAAATAATACAACAGAAATACATGAATTAATAAATGAATTTTACACACACTATTATATGTTTCACATATATTTTGGATAAAGTAATATACGAACTCTAGTAAACATAAATATAGATAAAGAGAGTAGACAAAACAAACATATCAAACGGCAATTTAAGAAAATAAATTTAATAATATTCGAGTTCATACTGAATTTATGTTAGTGATCTAGGGATGCCTATTATTTATTTCGCTTTATTCTAAGAAAAGACAATATATTTTTACGTGTTTATTTCTGACTTAGATTTTCAACCATGTAATGTTTTCAGAGGGAACTGGTAATGATTATATTTTCTTTTGTCTCATTGTGCAGTATGCATGCTCACGAATGTTTATCCCAGTTCAGATGTTATAAATAGCTGGAATGGTATAAACTTTCATGCAAAAGTATCAGTCTTTTCATGTACAAGCGTTATTCAGACATGGTTTCCACAATACATCGAAGGTCTTTTTTAAGATAGAGATCAAATAATTAGCGAGAATACTCGTCTAGGGGGCATTGTTACGAATATCGTTGTACATTCCACTAAAGCACTACTTGAAGCTACTTTACTATTGAACAATGCGAAATATTCAGAAAAAGTGTATCCAATCTTTCATCCTCTTTCACTTAACGACTCTCACCTACTATAACATTACATTACCCTAGAGCAAAACAGAAAGCATTCCCTAATTGAAATCGCGTTGTTTTTGCCGTTGTAGAAAATTGGCTTTGTGCATTCAAAGCGTGAGAAGGTACCGATGTTGTTTCAGCTCACGACCACTTTAAGTGTGCACGTTGCTTTTCGTTTCTTGTTTTAAGGTAAAGGTCTCGTGACGGCGGTCGTGTTCGTCTCAGGTTCGCTTTCAAAGAAGCCCTGGTAGGCGAATTAATGCGCGGTTACGTAGCGTGTAAGGGTATAATTTTCAGAAGCCGTTGTTCCGATTGCCATTAATATGGGGTTAGACCTTGCAGTGACTCATTCGGTATGGTAAGAAGATAAGTTTGATATCGAGACTTAAAATAGAATTATATATAAGAGAAAAGGTGTAAAGTGAAATACATTATAAAATCCCTTTCAATTCTTTAATTATGGCGTTAGAAATGCGCCGAGCACAACTCACTTTCTTAATGTCACGTTGTATGAAGAAAAAGATTGAAAACTGAAGGTAAGAAAAATATATAGATATTATAAAATATTACTTTAAATTTACTATAAACTGTCCAACCTTTAGAGATATAAACCGAATCTTTAGATATATTTCTTTCTTTAGCGAATGTTTTCAGGATGATCACGTGTGTAGTAAGTAGATAAAGGACGCGGCACGGACACGCCACACCTCAATTTTTGTGTGCTATTATCAACCTCTTCGTATATGCCATTTGGAGGTATATATATTTCGTACGTGACCTTACTCCAATATCATCCACAATATGCTTTCTGAAGTAAATCGATTCGAATCGGCCTTATAGTTCATGTCTCACACTCCATCCGTACATCATAAATTTCTTTTTACTATTTTAGTCACTTACTCTATTCTTATGCTCAATTTCAATAAACAATTTCAATGATAACTTAGATATTATTAATGAAACTAAGACATTTCTTATATTTAATAACTCAAATATCTTTTAATATTACTACTATAATGACTTTATATTTATGTTCTCTTTGTTAATATTTCCAGTCTGCCAATGACAAGCTATCATAAAAGGTTTTCTCTAAGACAATATCGGATTTTAAATTATTATCTTGCTTAAACCAATATAGCGACATAAATATTGTTATTAATATAAATATTACGCAGTTTCACGTTTTCCTTGTATAGCTAACTTAGCTGACTAATTAGTCAGAGAGAAACAAGTGCCAAGACACTCCACTCTCTATCTATGTTATAACATCATGAATAGTCTTTTAGAGCAACAAAGTTAACACAAATTTATGGTGTAACGTAATAAACTATAATAAATTAAAATATAAATTAATTATATTACACCTGATATTACGATGGCAATTAAATATTTATGATATGTGCTTAGTACGTTTATGATAATTAAAATTGATTGAACTAATAGGATTCATTGACCATGGCTAGAGTGGAACATACACTGGAGTGTGAGCTCTTTAGATGAGCAAGACATCTAGGAAGAGCAACGGATGCGGTTCAACCGATTTCCCGGGCTTTTCCGTTGTGTCGAGGGCGGCAACCGCAGGGGTTTTAGTGGGTGAAAATCCCACATAACCTGGTTACCCAGACTGGGTATCTTTCAAAGATTTCCCCTGCGTTAAAAAAAAAAAAAAAAAAAAAAAAAATAGGCTGGATGCCTTAACTGTTATACTGCATTGCATAGTGTTGCGAAATTTAGTTCTGGTAAACAAATCTGGAAAAACGAATGTTTACTCGTATTCTTATTTGTCTAAAATTTATATAAGCGAAAAGACAGAACGCAGCGTTGAGTTCCGCCGCTTAACTTAACTTTAGGTTCTCCCTGACTATTTATTTATCGTCGGCAGTGGGACTACGGCTGACCTTAATCACAATTGCTTGTGGGCTCGATTTCCACTCGGTGGAATAATAATAATTTAGTTCCACCACTACTCAATATCCAACGTCTCAAAATCTAGCTTTCTAGCTATTTTGAAAAGTGGAGAACGCAATGTCTAGTGTACTCAACTACAACTAACTATACTGTTGCACGGGAAAAGAGTGAAGCTAAAAAATATCTACAACGTATATATAATAGCAGCAGCAGAAAATAGAGAAAAAGCTTTAGAAAGAAAAAGTTTAGGAAAGAATGCGAGGACCTAGTGTCAAATCGAGTGACTTCATGGTTCGCACTTATTGCCTGAACTGGAGGCATTGCGTGGTGAAGTCGGAAGTCAACGCCGTGTTTTGTCTCACCAGCCGGGAAATATAAATAATTTTTATGTTATTTTTATCTCTCCCGGGAAAAAACGTAAATATAAAAATCGAATGCTGATCATTTGACTGCCAGAAGTTGCCACACTTTGCCACGATGGCATACAATTCAGCAAAGTAATATCCATATACCAAAGACGAAGTCATATCTATGCGTGAGGTAAAACTTAATAAGTATTTAAATACAATAATGAATCATAATTTTATGAAAATAATATGGCATTGTTTGTTTTCTGCTTTAAACTCTGTTTATGTGCAGTAAGAATATTAAGAATATACATATAATAAATAATAAATGACCCTAACCCATTAAAATGGATACAAAGTGTTTTATAGCGTATTTAATGTTACTGAAACAAAGTAGGCACGTGAGTAAATTTATTGACTGATTTTCAATTTGTAAAGGAATTTGAGACAAATTTTATTTTTTTAAAATGTTATACACAGACTAAAGGAAGAAAAATATTGATTTTAAACATTACTTAAAGAAGTGGAAGATGAATGTTGCAATATAGTTGTGCAAAATAATACCTATTTTATTTTTCAGCCAGCAGAATGTTTTATACTGAAGCTATTGTTCTATGTTCATCTTTGCACTATTCTTCAGGGTTTCAATGTGATAACAATAGTGAATAGTAGTCAATAAAGTATATAGTTATTTTCGTATTATATTTTAAAAGAAGTCACTGTTTATTTATATACAACTATAGATATTTAGTTTCTATTCCATACATTTCTAAACTTCATTTAACGTTAGTCATTTGTCAAAGAATTACCTCATTTATCGGCCATAATAAAGTCAGAGGCCCTAGGAATATTGAGAGTCACCCAGTGACAGATGGAGCGACCTACCCGTGACCTTTGACCCAGCCTGCGACCTACATTTGTACAATCGATACGCACTTTACCGGGCCGAGGATATGCTGTTATGAATTACATAAAGCTATGTTTCGTCCTTTATAGAAGGTTGAGGAGACTCGAACCAGAGGTGACCTAGTCGTGACCTTTGACCTGCCGTGACCCGGTCTGGATAAATGTACAGATCATTTAGGCGTTGGGGCATTAGGTAAGTGTAGCTGGGTTAGTAGGATTTGGTGCTTGTTACGATCAATTTGTAACTACTATTAGACTTACTACACACATTTAGTATCGTGATAAGTAGACTTTTTGGTTGGATTTCGTAGGTTCTACATGAGTTATTGCATATAATAACTAATAATTTATTACACATAGTTATAAGTGCAAAAAAACTCTATCTTAAAATAAAACTGCGATGAGATGTAGTTTTTATTTGTTAAATATAAACCTCCAAGGTTAAGTGTTATAGTAACAATTTTATAATCTATCAAAATTACGTCACTAAAAATAAAATAATCTGTGGCTAGCTCTAGAGCTATAAAGCAAGATCTCAAATAGAATAAATAAATGACATATTTATAAACATTTAATTAATACAATTTCCTGCGTTTACAAATGTCACCGCTCCACCTGTGCTTAATTTGCTTTACCAACATTTTTATATAGGTCAATGAGTCAACTCGCTTATCGTTTTCAACATAATAGTTATGAGACATGCCTGAGCTATTCACGGCCGAAATATTTTGCCTCTAATTCAATAATTTCGTGTGATTGAACCTTGCTTGAGACTAAGATGTATAATATTATGTATGTATATAACGTAGGTGTAGACAGTTGCTAAATGGATATATCAATATTGATATAGTCGTCGCCATAGCGTTGTTTGCACACGTCTGACTGGTTATGAATTGAATGGTATATGATAGCTATGAATTGAAATTCCATGTGGCCGAATATTCGTGTTTAAAGTATAGATTTTTGTAATCTGATTGCACGCAAAAGCTAAAAACCTTTGGTTTTAATCTAGTACTAAGATTCAATTTATTATCTGTGACTTTATATAACGTAGGAACGGAGAACAGAGTGTCTAGACACTAGACTGATTTCCTCTGTCTTTCTTATGAAGACGAGAGAAAGCCTAAAGCCTTTTTATAAAATAAATGCTTATCATTCTATTCTAAATACTTGATACATTTTAATATAAGCAGGAAAAGCTTTTTAATAAATGTTAATCTTCTTTCTACAAATACGGATAACATCTATTTTCGTACTTCACAGTATTAAATAAGATTCTATTCCACTGCTAACGATTTTATGAGAATAATTCTATCTACTACGACTTCGATAGGATTAACATCGCTAGGATTCTGGATTAAAGCGCTGTGCACTGCAAAGGGTTTGAGCCATGTTGTCTGATTTGCATTTTAGTTTATTAAATGTTGATTTGACCTTATTTTTTATTAAAATAAATGATAAATAATGTGGCCGTCGGGCCTCAGTATTACAATGTCTTGCTGTCACCGCGATAGTAGTGGGTTCCCACACAAAGAAATGATTACATATATTTTCGTCATTTTATCGTTTTGGTACCTAAAACAAAGTGCGTCGTTAAGTTTTCTACTTAACATGCAATTTTTGAGAAATTTCTCATTTCAGGACAAAAATTGACAACGGAGTGTCCTCACACAAAGTTCTCTCTGGATACCTATACGGTCTGCTATACGGGAACAAGCGTAGTTTTGTAAATAAAAAATATTAACGAGGGTGACGTCGTAAGTCGATAATATAGACTATGTTGAATCGACTGACGAGCAAAGGAAAATCTTTCGACTCTTTTTAGGTAAATTATGCATAAGAAAGAACGCTAACATAATTTGGCACCGTTTAAAATCATATGGAGGAAAAATTAAGGGCCCAAAACCGATATTATACATATAATAAACTAAATATTATTTTACATGTCCTTAAAATACACTTTGGTATTAAGTGACGTACACGTTGCAAGGCAACCCGTATTTTATGCGTTTTCAGTACTACTACCTATAATATAATATGTATAATATAATATAACATGGACGTTTGTTTATTGTGTCTTTTAAGATACGATAGAAGATGTAGACTGCAAATAAAACAAAACAAATAGATTATAAACAAAGCGGAGTATTAAGTTCGACAACTTGCACTCAATTTCGAGCGGAAAGTAGAACGGAGTATCCTGACACTAGGTTCTCGCTAGGGTAGGCTATCCTATTATACGGGAAAAAGCATGTAGCTGCATTTTTATATACGTAGGTATGTAATATCTTTCCCGTGCATCATATATTATTGTTTCACTTTATTGTGCATATAATATATATTAGAAATATAAAACTACAATAAGCTACTTTCAATACATAGAATAGTAAATAGAAGCAGCTACGTGCCCCGGACTCGCAGACCGGGTCACGCCCCTCCCTGCTCTTGAACTGGTTCGTACACTCTCGTTTTCTCTCGTCCGGGACAGCCTGACCTACCCGAAGATAGCCGGGATTTTATTGCACTGCGCTATCGATACAAGCAAAAAGCCCGCAAAAGCTTTACTTTACTACAAGGAAAATGAAAAGTTAATCCGAAAGCTTGCGGTTCTTAGAATCCCTATCACGTATAGTTTGTTACTGGGATTTTTTTATTTCTACTATATGACTAAGAATTGATTATTTGCTTATGCTTATAGTTGTAAATATCGATGGTCGTGGGTTCGATTCCATCTCGGGGGAATGATTGTATGTTATTTTCATTAATCCGCTCTGGTATTTAATATAAAGCTTCAAAAGTCTTGACACTAGTTTATTCTCCCTGACAACCCTGCTATATGGTAAAAAAGTTGGAAGCTGCTTATGTTAATTTACTTTTATTATATAAGTTTAATGTAAAAGTGTGTACAAGAGAAAATTATTATAATATTTTTTTATTATCATATAAATCACTGATATTAAGAATCTAATGTTACTAACTGAATATATAATATAAAATAAACAATCTAATTTCTTCTATTATAATTCTTATTAATATAAATAAAAAAATACACAAAACTATAGAATATATTATAAGTTTAGGCTTATTTTTAGCCATTTTAAAATAATATAGCATAATAAATACGGCGTTCAAGATTTTTTTTTTAGTTTCACGCTGTATTTCTAGCAGGGTCAAAGAGAACAGAGCGCAAAACGCTACGGTCCCTGCATACTACTTTCGCCTCGTCTACCCTCATTAATCTCGTCATACATGCCCTCCAGGGGGTCCTCAAGATGTTTACATTACCTTCCAGTATTACCAATAGTGTGTATTAAATATTTTTCTCATTTAATTTATGATTTATAGCATTTATAAACAATAATCTATACAAATACGGATTGAAGTGTCTGTGCTGTCTGTAATATTAATATAATCGCTTTTTACTAAATGCATCATATACTAAATAAACATTTTTTTTAATTTGTTTGATTGGCTAATTTCTGATGAACTGATTATTTGGGATTTTTACTGGCAGGTAACGGGACTAACTTAGACTACTTTTATTTTAGAATATATATATAGTTTTTTTGTTAAATCCCATGCCGACGAAGTTGCTGACACAGTTAGCCATTTTTGAATAAAGAGACATAACTGTAACATATATTTAAAAATGGGATTAATTCAAGCATTAAATAACAACCAAATCCCTAAACCTTAATAAAAACACCTTAAATATACATAAAAAGCATTTAAGAATAACGGACAGTTCGTCGAAAACATCTCAACTTTCTTACCAGTACGTCATAATAAAGTAACGCGGTCGCCATTACCTCGAACTTGATATGAGAAAAACATGTATTATCTTATTCGAGGTGGATGAACCTTTGTCGGTGCTTTTCACGCACGGACACCGGGACAAAGCCGCCGAACCATTATGTCTTGTCACGCTTTATGAAAAGGATTTAACACTAAATGTCACGCCTTTTTACATCAAACCTTAAAAGCCTCTCTTGATTAATGTCGTTAAGTAGAAGTTGAGAAGGAATTTATAGAAGATTTAATCATTAGTACTTAGATAGTATTAACTGTAGTTAGTAATTATTGTTATTACTATTCGCAAACATTGTGGGTTCGATTTTCGCTTGAGGGAATGATTTTAAATATTATTTTAATATTTCCGCTTTGGTACCTAAGAAAAGCGCTGAGTTCTTCCACTTAACACACATTCATGTCTCGATTTTGGGCGGAAAGTAAAGAACGAATTGTCTCTATAATAATTTCTTTGTGACTATCTTGCGATGCGGAATACCTGAAACACCTGAAACTGAGGAGCAGTTATTGTATAAAAACTTTAACTTGTTATTAAAAATAAATTGAATTTGTATTATCACTTATAAAGAATGAATGTATATCATTTTGAATGTATGCATACAAAAGTAAATTATTCACTAAAGTCATTTTAAAACAATGTTTTAATTACGTAGTTGTGTGTTTAAGTGTTCTATTAGATATTTTATTATCATGCTAAAAGGAAAAAATCGACGATTGTGTGAATAATAATAATAAGTCAATGAGAACCTAGTATCATAACAATTCGTTCTCCAATTTCCTTCCGAAATCGAGACATTGCATATTAAGTGGCGAAATTCAACGCCGCGCTTTGTTTTAGGTACTACAGCGAAGAATTGAAATTAACATATAATGTTCCCCCGACTTGGAATTAAACCCGCAACTATCGTATTTACAATCAAACGCTGTCTCACTGCGCCACGACGGCCTCATAATAAATATCATACAGCAAAATTAAAAATACTCGGGTTACTTTTCAATCAATGAAGGTCTAACTTAGATAAATTTAGTATATCTTCCACAAATAAAGAAAGTAACTGATAGGCTTTTTAGAAAGTTTCTTATGGCAGAGGCATCTATAAAAAACATGCTTAATGCATTTGTGACAATTTATTTTAAAGGCGTGAACAATTTTTATTTAACCTTTCTAACCTTAATTTCTCATTAAAATATGTTAAGCAATCATTTGTAGTAAATAAGAATAGTTTTAAAATTTAATCACCACATAAGCAGGTCTTGTCTATGGAAATTTTATTTTAAGTACATTATCTTCCTATATTCACCTATAAAAATCAAAGGCCTTCAATTAATAAAAAAAATAATACTAAACATCAAAAGTCGCAAACTATTTTTTTTAATATAGTCAAAATAACACAAACATACAAACAAACTAACCAATTAAAAACCAACTTTAGTTATTTCTTATAAGTTCTTGAAATTAATTATATATTTTTTGTCTATTTATAATCTGTAGATATAATACTGCAAAATTGATAAATTAATGATATATTTTCTACATCGTCTGTAGACATAATAGTTTTTTTTAATATATCTGTAGTCTCAATGCTCTCCTCATAGAAACGTAGTGTTTAGAATGAAATTCCATAGCTAGACTCTAATTTCTAACGTGACCTGCCTACCTGACTATATTTCAGTGGGATTTCAACCCACATCCATAGTGGGCCTCAATAATCAATTTAAATTTACTCCTACACCGTCCCATATTATATAACAATTATTTAAAACAGTCTTCCTAGAGACGTTTGTTGACGCAGTTCCATGTATCGATTGCATCAATTTCAATGTATTTGATAAGACATTCATATCCATCTTTATTCAGTGTTCGGCTTCAAAAACGACCAATAATGTACCGTTTACTTGTTCCGTATATATAATTTTGTATATATTGATACCTACAGAGAGCAGTCGAGTCGATAACGCTTGGGCACACCTGGTTGGTTTTTAAATTCAAATACTCTTAAAGGATCATATGAATTATTGTTACACTATTAAGGGTTAAAAATAGCCGAGATCATGTTTATTATATCAACTGAATATAAACATTTATGCTGCTGGCTTGTAACACTTTTGTGTTGTAGATACAACAAAGGCAGTGAAGGGCGCGGTGAATAACATTTTCATGGTAAATAATATATGACATAACGCCATGTGTTGAAATATATAAGACACATAATTTAATATACTGTTGACGAAAAACAAGGTATAAATTTAAATGTTTTGAACATGTACTTACTTGTGTACATATAAAAGTTACTATGAATTGAAGTTCTTCGAGTATGCTTTATGGTAAAATTGTCAACGTCAGACTGTAAACGTGATAGTTGTAAGTTCGATTTCCACTCAGAAAAATGATCATATTTAAATTATTTTCATTTTCCAAGTCTAATATGATGAATCGCGGCGTTGAGCTTAACCTAATATGTAATATATGTTTTGAAATCGGACGGGAAGCCGAAAACGGTGGGACTCCCTGTATACTCTACTAGGCAGGATAAAACTTAAACCTATATAAGAAATATTATTATTGTCACTACTAGTTATAAGAATCTTATCAGAAAAAGTTTGAAATTTAAAAAAATGATGTAAGTTTTGTTTCACTTTGCTCCAGTTAAGTTAAAGAAATGTCAAACACAAGACAGCGTACTACATCAAACACGATAACGTGATTTCTTTTCGGATTGCGTGGCGAATCTACGAGTAAGTTCATGTTTTGTCACAGATCGTGACGTTGTAAATAGCCCACGATTTACTATTTGTGGCTAACAAAAAAAAGATTAGAACTATTTTTAATCTTAGTCTTATTGTTTATTTTTAAGTAATTTCCATGTCTATACAGTACATCTTCTAAAATGAAGAATAGGATCAACAATAATTCGATTTCAATATCATTTTTCCTTTGTTTTCCTATTATGACTATGGCGAGCTTAAATTTCCTAATTTCTGTTAAATTTATAGAAATCGTTCAATTTTGGGGTCCTGTGTCAAGGCTTCGTACCTATATTTAGGCATGAGCTATATTATAATTTGTGTTATTGTAAAAGTATACCAAATCTTTGGTTATTCTACTCCTACTTTGGATGTGGTTAGAAAATGAAATATTATTTATTTATTTAATTATTTTAAATAGTTAACAGGTAATATCACCGGAAATAGAAATTTGTGATTTATCATTATCATTACTCAGACTAGTCGTTTAATCAATGCGTAAAATTAAAATACAGAAAATCTAAATGAATATAGATCTTTACGAGAGAAAGTATACTATAAGTATAAGTTTGCGAGACGAGGTCAATGACAGTGGTGACTTTCGTTTAATAACACCTCAAAGCATGATTCTAAATGCTAAGTATGTTGTAAACAAGAATCGTGCCGCAAACCAGTTCATTATAAATTTCTCTGGTATGGCTAGACGATAGTATATACCTTATACATACATATATTTGAATAACATATTATTTTATTTTAAAATGATTTAAAAACATCAATAAAGTACTAAAACCTTAAAATTAAAGTTGAAACCGCTACTAATAAATTAAAAAATGTGACTTTTTGTAATAATTAATCTTTGATCAAACATCAAAGATTAGAAAACTCTCATTTAAGCTGTCGTCGAATGCTTATCGAGTCCTTAACTTTTCAAATAACATCTTCATTCTCGACAAATTTTAAATTCTTGCTGCAAAACTAATATACTTTATTACATAATAATAAAAAATTCCGAATGCATGCGCGGAAGTATGTAGGCCGGTCGGGCGTTTGCGATACCCTATCTTACTGGGTTAATAACCTACCGCTATAGTGAACAATCGCAGTTATCACTGCACTTCAAATCTTTATCAAACTGATCGCTCGTTTAGCGCCGTCATTGGTAATAACGGACCGATCTATTGAATTCTATTTGTACAAGTTGTAATTATAACGTTAAGGCGAATTTAATATCATCTCTAATATCTTGGTTAATAATTTCTATAAATATGTATAAACCAATGATATTTTAGACATCCCTTTTTGTGTTTGATAAGGAAATAAGGAAAAAACAATTATACATTTTTTTCTGATTATTCTGAATTCCCGAGAGTGAAATATACTTTAGCACGTCGAGTCCTATCTATATAAATTTATATCCCGAATATGTAATAATATATAGTGATATATAGTGTTGTGGATAAAGTAATATAAATATTCTGCAAGGAGGAAAAATTGTATTGTAGAACGGCTACTGGCCCTAAAAAAAGTGTTTTTTTATAGCACACACAAACAATTGTAAAAATGAATTTTGTCAAATATGATATTTATTTTTTACTTTCATATAACGTATATAAGAAATTAAAGTTTTCGTGAAGGAAAAACTTTGAACCAAATTTTACATACTATATTACGCGGACAGAGATGAATAGTAGAAATTTGGTATAAACAATATTATAATATAGAGAAAAGCAGCACAGAAAACCAAACAGAGTGACACAAACAAAATATTTTAAATAAATAAAATACATACATACACTATCTCGCGCTTATTATTTAGTTTGTATAAAGTGGCTTACACGTTGCTTGCTAGCATTTTTTCTGCATCGACGGCCTATTGTTATTAGGTATTATTAATCAATGTAGTAGGTTCATACTACTTTAACATATTTTACGTTAATAGTACGCTTGACTTACTTGACTTATTGTCCTATGTCCCCTAGGTGGGGCAGAGGGCTTCCACAGTGCTCCGCCATCGTGATCTGTTTTGGGCAATGCGTTTCGCCTCGGACCACGTGAACCCAATTGCCTTCAGTTCCCCAATCACTGAACATCTCCAAGTATGTTTAGGGCGACCACGTTTCCTTTTCCCTTGCGGTGTCCATCCGAGGGCTTGTCTTGGAATGTGATCAGGTGTTGGTTCTCCTTAGGGTGTGCCCAATCCAAGACCACTTACTGCGACGCCTTATTTAGAGATCGATCGGAGTCCCAGTGCAAAGATCCCACAGTTCTTCGTTCGAGATCTTATTTAGCCAGTAGATACCAAGTATCTGTCTGAGACAGCGGTTGACGAAGACCTGTATGCGTTGCGTGATGTCTTTAGTGACCCTCCACGTCTCGCACCCGTAAAGGAGCACAGACTACACATTCGAGCGAAAAATTTTTAGTTTAACTCTTCGGGTCAACTTACTGGAACGCCACACGGGCCGAAGTTGCGCGAAGGTCGCCCTGGCTTTAGTTATCCTGGAAATTATGTCTTCCTCTGTACCTCCACTCTCCGATACTATGCTACCAAGATAGGTGAACTGCTGCACTCGCTTTATAGGTTCTAAGCCTAGTAACAATGGTGTCGAATTACTTCCTTTAATACGCATTTCCTGGGTCTTTCGTGCGTTGATTTTCAGAACTTCACTAAGTACCTCACGCTGTAGTTCGTCCACTTTGGCTTGCATGTCAACTTGCTTGTGGCTTAGTAGGCATATGTCATCAGCGTAGTCTAGATCGTCCAAGATTTCGGTTGACCCCCAGCTTACACTGCGGCGCATGTTGTAATTTGTTCTCTGCATAATGCCATCCAGAACGATGAGGAATAACAGAGGTGAAAGAAGACAGCCCTGCCTGACTCCCGCTTGAACCACGATATCTTCAGAGATAAGGCCCTCGTGCTCCACCCTACAAGTGTATTTTTCGTAAATGGTGATAAGAATATCCCTGATCTTTGGTGGAACACCAATCTCATCGAGGCGGGACCAGATACGGGACCAACGGACTGTGTCGAGGGCTTTTTCGAAGTCAACGAAAGTAAGATATACTTCATGCTGCCATTCTGATGCTTCCTCCACGATGATTCGGAGTGTAGTTATCTGATCCACACAGGAACGATTCGGTCTGAAGCCTACCTGTTCTCTTCTAAGTAGGGGTTCAATTGCTCTTGATAACCTGTCCAGTAGTACCTTGCAGAGAACTTTCGATGGCACAGATAATAAAGGGATTCCCCTCCAGTTACTGCACTGGGTGAGGTCACCTCTCTTCGGCACAGTTATTAGAAGGCCCTTATTCCATTCGTCAGGGAGCTCTTGGGTAGTCCAGATTTTTTCTCCGTAATAGTACGCTTGCTAACACTTTAATAAAATCTATATAAGAGAAGAATTTTCTTAGCTTTCCGTGGATTCACGGTGCTTATGGCAGTTCAATCTTTCATAACTATTAAACGATTGTTTTAGTTTTATTTCATAATAATTAAAACTCTAAATACTAAACTAATACATGTAAAATTATTTGTTAAGTTTAAGAGTTCATTACATAGATATATGTATGTATGTATGTATGTAACAATATTATAATGTCTACATATCCATACTTATATTATAAATGTCTGTCTGTCTGTCACCCTTTCACAGCTAATTTAGAGGTCCGATTTGTATGAAATTTAGAATGAAAGTAGTAAAAATTACTTAATCAAACATAGGCTACTTATTTTTTCAAAATTCAACCCCTAAAGGGTTGAAATAGAAGATGAAAGTTTCTATGAAAAATCTCTCTCTGTATCTAGACCGCTTCACCGATTGTAATAAATTTTGGCATAAAAATTCTTGATAATCCAGCGTCAAACGTAGGCTACTTTATATGTCAAAAATCCGCCCCCGAGGGTTGCAATATAACGAAATAGCGAGGTAGTTCACGCGGCGAGACGCGAGCGGACCGCTAGTATGTTCATATTTAAGTAAATTATTATTATAATATACCTAGTTTATTTATGGTGATATACTAAATAATTAGAAATATTAAAATAATTTACCACTGGAGGCGTTTTCCGAGGCGAACAGCGGGGCGGCGTTGTAATCTGGAATAGAATTGAAGTTGAATTAATACTCACACATATTAATAAACTGTTTTAAATACTAATGGTCTTGATTCTAGAATGTTAACAAATTTGCTATTATACATACAAAATTATTTTTCTTTTGTGTTTTGTTATTTTAATTTAACTACTTTGCATTAATACTGTGTTTGAACAAGTGGCCATGAATTTCATTTTCACAAAAAAGTGTTTAAAATATACTGCATGAAATTGCCTATTTTTATATATCTACATCCAAATACACCAGAAAATCTTTATAAAGGCGTAAATAAATTAACTAAATTAGAATATTTCTAGAAAACGTATAAAACATTGAACGCAGTGTCGTTTATGAACGCATGGCTTAAGGGTTAAAAGGCCCTTAGACGTTTTCCAAGAAGCGCGGGTTCGAACCTATTCATTTTCCAAAGTGTGTAAACACTTTAAATATATAAAAAATACTAGCGGCCTGCTCGCGGCCTCGCCGCGTGGACTGCCTGATTGTTTCGTTATGTTGCAACCCTCGAGGGTGGATTTTGGAAAAATAAAATTAACCTATGTTTGACCTTCGATTATCAAAACTATATTTATTCCAAAATTCGTTACAATCGGTCAAGTGGTTTAGTTTTTTTATATAAACTTTCATCCCCTATTTCAACCCTTTATTGGTCAATTTTTGTAAAAATTAGTAGCCTATGTTAGACCCATAGCTATTTACTACTTTCATTCGAAATTTCATCCAAATCGGACTAGTAGATTAGCCGTGAAAGCGTGACAGACAAACACACAGACTTTCGCATTTATAATATAAGTATGGATTAATGTATTTAACGAAATTTAATAACAAACTAATATAAAATGCAACTACGAATCATGCCAATAATGCTCTATGAAATATGCGCGAAGGCCACGGGGTAAACGACACTTTCTTACGCAACTACGCCGGTTACTGCACCAGTGTACTTTGACACCGCTGGTTGAGCTAATACATATCCATATAGGGCCTTACGCACTGGTCGTCGTATAATTTAATTAGTCTAAAACTGGAAGAGCTTTGCGGACTTTCACCGAGAAGTTATTTAGTTAAGTTGAAATAGAGACGTTAATTTGTTATATATATTTGGAGTAATAAATGAAATAATATTCAAAATTAGAATGATATTTATTAAATTACATGGGCCTTGAGTTTGCTTGCTTATTGTTTAACTAATATTTTTAGATTGTAGGCTTAAACTATATTTTTACTGTAGATCTTTTATCTAGTCTTAAAATTTTAAGACTTACTTTATTTTCTAAAGTTTTAACTATTAAAAAAAATTGATTCACGCAGAGTACTTAGTGTATAGGTACACAATCCGTTCTCCACTTTCTGCCCGAAATCCGAGATATAGCATATTGGCTAAGTGCTTAAGCATTTAGTGTCTACAAATCTACTCCATTGAAATAACAGTTACGAATTAAAGCAATAAAATGTTAATTATTTTTTTACTTGTTTGCGAAGCTTTGAAAACACTTATGTAAATAAAAATTTAAATAACTTTGGTGAAAAAGAATTTTCTCGCAATATTCCAAATTTGTGAAATTTATACTAAAAATTTTAAATACATGTCGATGAAGTTAGTCGTTTCTTACCAAATATTTACATTTTCAAACTGAATTCTTATGTATTTTTACTTGATAAAGTGAAATACCAACATTGTTTATTGTAAAAATCAATACAACGCAACGTATTTAAAATTTGACTACATTTAATATTTTTAGATAAGAATAAATAAATAAATAAAAAACCAGTTTGACAATACTTTTTTTAATATGTCAAATTAGACGCTTAGCTGTAAAGAATTTTAGTATAAATAAAATTTATATATCTATTTAAGAATATATTATAAAAACACCTAAAAATATTAAAATAATAAGTAAATTTGAAAGTGAACAATTATTTTAAAATACACTAGCGTAAAACTGACATACTGATCGAGTATTCAGTTGAATTGTCGGCTGCCATATTGCTTACATCTATGGCATGCAAATGTGTACGATTACAAGATTCCATAAGTGTGTGTGCGTGTAAGAAAGGCATGTGTGAATGTGTGGACTAGTGTGCGTGAGTTCGCGGCCTCTTTATATAGAACCAAACTAAGTTGTTTTAAAATAAGTTATTTTGTGTCTTGTGTTTGTTGAGACATTTTACAGTTATTTTTTTGGATATTCTTTTAAAGTTTACAGATTGAGTAATATGTTGTCTTTAATTATAGTTTTTTATGTATTATAACTTTAAATGACAAGGTCCAGTCGTGGCCCAGTGGCACAAGAGTGTGACTGTAAACGACTGGTTGTGGGTTCGATTCCCACTCGAGGAGTGGAAATTATATTTCCATTTTCTTCGCTCTGGTGTCGAGGTAAAGCGCGGCGTTAAGTTCCGCCACTTAACACGCAAGCCTCCGAATTCGGCGGAAAGTGGGGAACGGAGTGTCTTAACACTAGGTTCCCTCTGTCTACCCTGCTGTGTGCGGGATATAGCGTGAAGCTATTTATTTATTTATTTTTATGTCCGCTCTGGTGCGCATTGTCTAATTCAGGTGCTAGTTGAAGATAGGAGTGTCTTGACATTCCGCCTCCTCCTAAGCCTCCAATTAACTTGACTTGGGTTCTCTTTGACCCTGTTATACACGGAAAAATATTTAAGTTAAGAAATGATTTTGTATTTCCTATATTATTATAAAGCTATTTACTTTGATATACTATCGAAGACTAGTGTCATGTACCTAAGTACATAGCACCTCTACCTTCTATAAAGATGTTTATTTGCATAAAGTAGATACAACATTGTTGATATTTAACGACTTGTCGTCAATTTATGAATACTACAACATAATCACCTATTCGTGATCATCATTTCCGGTGGCTACATTTTTATTTTACATGTATGTACTGCATTTTGTTGTAATATAAAGTTTATTTTTAAAAAGAGCTTTCAATCCAAACCATTATTAAAACCTGCAATGTTTTCATCAGTCCTGACCTAAACCAACGTATTCTGTCTCGTTTCCCCCACTGACCGTACTTTGAAGTTTTTTCACATAAACTCTCCATATGCGTGATAACCTTCTGTTTGATAGTAACCTTTATGTCGAAGGCGGTAAAAACGAGCTTTTTAATGCACAGGAAAGCCAATATACAAAGAACTGTTTACAGTTTATGCAAAAATGTGCATAATACGTCTCACGCACGCGCTCATATACTCATATAGCCATATACCGTCGGTTTCTCTTGTATATAAAAGAATTTCAGGGTTGACGAGTTAATTATAAATACAGTGGAATTAACCAAATTATTGTGCTTTTCTCTGTTTTAGCACGTCATGTTATTATCATTTTATTATTTTTTTAGATAAATAGATTAAACATATTAAGATAATTAAATAACAGATGGTGATGGTGATGGTGATGGTGATGGTGATGGTTGTAAACACTCTTGGCTCTACTTTTACTCTGTGTACAAGGGCTATGTCTTAAGAGCATGTAGGTATTTGTTTTTTTTATATTTGCAATGTTAACAACAATATTCTTGTGCAAAAACACATCAAAGCTCTGTTAAATAATTATAAAAATCCAGTCCAGTCCAGGTATAACTAAAACGGCTTCACATTTCACAATTGTTCAAACATTATTTATATTACCGAACCGTCAGTAATACAATAGCAAAACGAAAACAAACGAAAATATAACATTTATATAACAGACTTAAAAGATTAAAAGGTAAATATAACAATCTATGGAAAGCTAGCGACTGAAGTGGGCAACCCTGTTCGTGGAGGGGGGTGGAGTGTGAGGTGGGGTGTTGATTCCTGACCACGCACAACTAGGTGCCTCGCTTCCCGACGGCCTATATTTAGCGTTGCATTTCACTGTACTCGGAAATTGTACGCCATGTTTCAACGAAACCCTGGTAATGCAAAGCTGTAGGTAGGCAGAAATACGTAAACGAAACTTATATTACAAATGGCTGTATTACTTGAATGCTAATAAAATATTTGTACATGAATACGATTTTATGGCAGATTCCTTATTTAGCTCTTTGAACACTAACATGAATGAAATTAAATATTCGAATTACTAGTGAATAATATATTGGGAAGTATATTTATAGATAATATTTGAAAACATTTCAAAAGAAGAGTCTCTGTGTGGGTTGATTATATTTTTGTAGGTCTTGAAATACAGAATAAAATTTATATAACAGCAGATAGGTTAAATCTAGTTTTAATCTGGGTTGCACTATTAGTTCAAGAGGAAACTATAACGTTTGGCTTCGCTCCATCTTACATTGTCTTAATATCAGTGGCTTTATATTATACTACGATATGATAGGAGTACGTACGATCGTATTAATTCCAATCTGAATTTATGTTCTACTACGTCCCTATTTTACCTTAACTATTATTTAAATTTTGGAACAGATTTTTTATTAAGTATACATAATTATTTAATTGAAATCATTCCAATCCAGCAAATGTTTCTTTGCGATATAAAGAGAATGTAAACTGTCGTTTCATATAAGAATCACATCTCATAGAGACGCGTGAAGCGTAAAAAATAAATATTTTAGTTTCTTTTGCATTTGTAAATTGAAGATCTCAACCACAATGTACACTTTTATATTACACAGTAGTCAAGAGCAATTGCAGGCTTCTAGTCCGTACTTAAGAAATAAACATGAGTTTGAAAGCGAACGGCGGGAACATTACTCACTTGTTATTAAGTTGTGAGGAAATCTTTAACATGTTATTGTGAAGAGCCACGGCATTGAACTGTGAGAATCGAGACCCCGCCCATTTCCCTTTGGCTTTGACAAAGTTGCATTGTATGGTTTTATGTCGAGGTCATTAAAGTGTAGTAAGTAGCTATCTCATCAAATGAACATATAACTTATATTACGGTTGCGAATAATGTGGAATCTCTATGCAATTAAAAGTAAAGGCCTACTTAAATTTACCTATTGTAACTAAAATGATGTTTTTTTGTTGTAGAACTCTTCCAGAACTCTTCTAAATATACAATACCGTTACATATGGAAAAGATCTTCAATATACATATGTATGTAGATTACGAGCAACTCTGTACAGTCGAAATTACATTTACGTTTATTGCTATATCTTGTGGTTAAGTGTGATCGGGTTGCGGGTGGGCGTGACCGCAACTACCTTCTAGTGCCCAGACATGTTACCATTACAGTGCTCCAAATGTGCCTTTCATTTATTTGTTATATGAGAAAATGCGGTGAAAATTGGTAAGACCGAACGCTTGTGGTTTTTGAATCGCACATTATGAGTTGCCCAAAAATGTAAGCCATTTCTATTGTGATATATTTAATTCATATTTGAATATAATCTTTAAGGTTTATAATGTTAAAAGCGAATAAACGGCCGTTTAACGTCTGGTATGTATACCATCACTGTTAGTATTGTTAATTACTAGCAGACGTAAACGAACGCGTAATTGTTTACAAAACCAGATGTGTGTGTCCGCTCACAGAGCAAAACTTTAGGATTTCCAAGCACGATCGGAATTAATACACGAGTGAAAGCATCACATTTTCCAAGTGCAAGTTTCACTCGAATTAAGTTCTCTACGAAAGAGAAATCGAACGTCGAGCGCGCGCTCTAGAAACAACCAAGAAAAATCCTAGATAGAAAAAGTGCAAAAAACGTGCAGCACAACTTCGTCCTACAGCAACATAAATCGATAATAGGAAGCCCTCCGAGTAGTTCAGCAGTGCGTGCGAGCGACCTAATACACCCACTACGAGCCGCTCGCAATGCGGGCTAAATATACAGGGCCCGGCGCGGCGCGTTCCCTCGATGTACGCCGTCGAACGGAACTTATGTCGCAACTACAACGTCCACAATTGCTTGCTCAGAGAAAATAACCGGTTTTAGAGCACGAGCGGACGACTCGCCACTCAGAGGAGTCGTATTTGAGTCCAATTTGGATCGGAACCGAGGAGGAAGAAGGCCGTTTCACAAGAGAGCGGTCGCAGTAATAACACAGCTAGGTGCATTCTCGCTGCAATTTCGCTCTCGGTCGGGCTGTGTGTTTGTGGCGCGCTGAAGATCAGGGCTAACGATCGGCGCGGCGGTCTCGCTCGCACGCGACCAGCCCGCGCTCCTCGTTCCTCGGCACGTCTACTAAAAGAAATGCAACAACTTTATCTGACAGCGACGCGACGCGACGCCGAGAGGCTTTTGTGCGTTTTCTATGTTTATGATTATACGAGAACACGTATAAGGGGCCCTTTGAACGTGTTGCTAGCTACATAATTCTGCAAGTTTTGTTCTTGTTCAGTTTTTATTGAGGAACGCGTTGAGCACAATGCGTGCGATATTATCGGGTAACCGCTTGGCTATTCTGTTTTCAAACACATTGTGACTTATATAGTCACATCTATTTGATCTACATGACATAAGTACATTTGATGTAAAAAAGCTAAATACGTTGTCTTAATATCTATGCCCCTCTTCACGGTGGTCAACTTTAGATAGCCTAATAAAATAGAAACATGCACGAGTAAAAATCCATACATAATATCCTTGTTAGTACATTTACATTGAATGAGATTAGGGTCAAAAGTGATAATTGCTATAGAGGTTATCGAATCGTTTGCCTCTCAGCTATTCTAAATCGATTTTAACTGTTTGCGTAGAAAATTAGAGAATGAATCGAATTGGAACGAAATTAAAGATTTGGATACGCATTCTACAGTATCTTCCTTGATTAATCATGAAATTTGGCCCACTTTTGTATCATCATAGCTATATATGTATGATTTTAATTCTCACATAATAATAATATTTTTTGCTAAGCCTTCGGTTTTTTAAGTCGACTTTGTTAAACAAATTAGATTACTTAACATGTGCGAAGATCTTAAAAAGGGTCAGATTTCAAGGGCAACAAATGTTTTCAAAGGGATTAAATCAGCGGGGGGACGCTTGATTTAATTTCGAGCATTATGCCAGCATAATGGGTTGCGAGTACTATATTTACTTTGGGGCACGTGTTCCGAACTGAATGGGCCCGCCCTTGACCCCGGCCGCACGCACCGCCCGCCCAAACGGCCGGCCGCGCCTCTGTATCCCCCTCCCTCCTTATTAACTCCCTCCTCTGATCAATATTATCCTACTATCCTAACATTTTCCGCAAACAGGCAACTATTAGATTACATCATAAGGAATTTTGCCTCACTTATTCATGGAAAATTTTGCTTTTTGTACCAAACAATATATTTTTTATTGTTTAAGGTTATTTGTAAGTTATTCTTGTTTTTCAATATTAAACTGCTCTCAGAGTCATCTTTAAATGCAATCTGCTGGTATGTTTTCGTGTCGTATTAATAGCTAAATGTTAATTGGAATTGACGGCGGTCATTGATACGGAAAATGAATTAACTGTAGAAGGTTACTTCTATGATGGTTTAGGAACGTTATTTATAGTTACAGGGTTAAATTAGATTTGTGATTAAACACCATTTCTAATTGTTATATAATTCTAATTAAGCAGTACTATTTAAAGAGATGAAGAATGGTAAAAGAAGAATAAATATGTAGAACGGAATGTCTAAGAATGTCTAAAAAAGAATTAAGATCTAATTTTAAGACACGCTATTTTTTTCTTCCAATAATAATTAAGTATCAGTGAGGTTAAAATAAGTTTAAAGCCTGTAATACAAGCTTATACATTGTAAGTGTAACCTTAGGAATATACAATACCTGTAAAAGAGTTGTCTATGTAGTAAATATTATATATATTTGATTTACAAAAATAACAATAATTAACTTTAACTTTTATCATAAAGTTTAAAAAATACATAAATAATTTAAATAAATCTTATTAAATCAGAAATACAAAACTAGGTATAGTTTAGATCTGTCTTATTTAGTAAAGTCCGTAACCAAAAATAATGACTCCCATAATTTTTATAAGCATTTCTCTTTTACGTAAAGCTATTTCCGCCGCGCACAGCAATAGACGTGAAATACACTGTCACGCAAAGCTTACACTAGTGTGGGTTCAGCTTATATGTGTGTAACATTGTTCGTGTAGCGTATAGGGAATAGTGACCGACGGTGTTACGTAACGCCGCGGCGATAGTGTACACGCTCGCTATCGAATGAGTCCAAGTCTGGCTACGTAAGACTAAAGCGACCTTCGCTGCACATTTGACGAGTAATGTATGCGACGGTTGTGTTTCCTTCAACAGTCTAGTTTAGCGATTCACTCGTTATGAAGGCAACGTTTGTCCAACACGATCGATAGTCCGGTCTAGTAGAGCTATTCGGTTGCTAAGATGGCCATTTACACGTGTCTGTTCCACTTCCGACTGCTAATTTTGTTTAAATTCGTTCAGTACAATGTCGTTGCGTTCCCTATGCATTATTTGTTCCTATTTTTGTCTTGTATGCTATTTTAATATTATAATATCTCATAGAGACTGATATTAGAGATGTAGAGACGCGGTCGTGGTGTATGACTGTAGCCGCGATTGTTGTGACTTCTGGTATCAAAGACAAAGTACGGCGTTAAATTCCGCCTTAAACTTGAATAACAAAGTGTTTTGACACTAGTTTCTTTATGACTATCCTACTATGCGAGAAAAAAGTGCAACTATAAAAAATCTTATTTAATAAAAATATAGATCTACGGAGTGATATCATACATGTATGATTTTTTGATACTGAGTGAACTTTTGTTATTCCAAGACTGATTTTTGAAATGGCTACATAAAATTCAAAACTCAACAAATATCATTAAAATTTAGTGTAAATTGACATGCGAGGTAGAACTGCGGGGGGTAACCAAAACCGTACGAATTAAGAAATCAGTGTGTTTTACATGAAAAATATTTCTTCTTATGTTCTTTTGATGGCAACTTACATATAAAACCGGTTATTTTAATATTCTGCCACATAATTTGAAACAACCTGTTTTGTCACATCTAACGTTTATCACCTATTCATTGTTCAAGAAACAGTACAAAATTATAAAGCAATATGACTGACTAACATTTAAACTTTAAAACGACTACGGAAAACAAAAAGTAAATTGAATCTTGCTTTATTTAACGTATTACAGATTTCTACTTACAAATTTATATACACGAAAGAAAATATATAACCGTACAATGCTGTTTTCGTCGATGATATTTTTTTTGGTTAATGTCAAATTTCAAAAACCTTGGATAAGCATCAAAGAGAGTTTGTTATCTCTATAGATTACATACATATATCTGCAGAAAAGGACAAATAATTTGTTTATATGCCTTTGTCCAATTATATATGCGTATTCAATATGAGTTTATGATCTGAAGTTCCCTATTTAAGTAATCTAAGGTCACCTTGGCCGAATTTCACATCTGGTGCTACAATGGCCAAGTAGGCCGTTCTATTGCCCATTGTCAATGCGCTTGCGCAACTTTGACTATGGCATCTTTGTACTCTGAACTTAAATTTAAATTACAATTGTAGGGGCTAAGTCTAATCAGAACAGTTAAAATATCCAGAGATATTTATATTTCGTTATGTTATAATATATGATTGTAAAAAAGAGTGAGAACTGAAAGAGTCTGGGAAAAATTATTTGAAGCATAGTATCATATATTTCCGAGAATATAATATAAGTAATTAATTTATTAATTAATAATTAAATTACAGCTTTAAGCAAAAAATATTTAATTAAAATATCTTTTAGTATGGAATCAATGGCCCGAATGGGCATCGACATTTCCACGTAAAAACCTTTTGCAACGTTGACGTGTTCGTGGAATAGGTACAAAGGTAGAGATGAGATGTACGATTGGCTTAAAAATTAAGAAACATACTATTTAATACGCAATGGTATTCAATATAAATTATAGAAATGCAAATAACAAGCGTTTCGTTTTATGAATGATCTTTATGGTATACTATAGTTTATACAAATAAATAAAATTGATTTTAAACATTTTTTACAATTTTTTTATCTCTGATTGTTTGTTTATCTGTTTGTTTTGGCAAATATCTGAAACGGCTGGACCGATTATGACGAGAACTCTCTCTGGCTGATAGCTCATACAATATGGAGTAAGTATTTTTTATTTTAGATTGCTAACTTTTTTTTTAATTTTATATTCGGACGACGTCGGGGGCACAGCTATATAATTAATAAAACTTAAGTACTTAAGTAAAAAAACCATTTCGTTTTATCTACTTGAATCTTGGTTATCACGACAATGAATTATGTCGCTTGTGCAGTCGCCCTTATTTTAAGTAAAGTTCAATAACCTTAATGATAAGAAAGCTAAATCAGAACGAGGAAAATTTATTCAAATATTATAATGCAGTTAGTTACATCTGCAATAACCTTAAACTTGAAGATGTAAAATATCGTAATATTGTATATTATGTTTTACGCGAAATAAAAATAATATATATTTTTTTAAAATATCTCGTTGTGCCAAATAAAACAAGTGGAGAACGGAATGTCTTGACACTAGGTTATCTCTAACTACACTGCTATGTGGGTAAAAGCCTGAAGCTTTTTTTTTTTATTACAAAAAAATGTTTACTTTATAGATTAAGCAAATTTGTTTTAATTATTTATATAATATAAATTAATAAATTATTTATTTGATTTATATTAAATATTACTTAATGTAATACACTGAACGTACGTCGTTAATGAGACGCGAGCGTGACTAAAAGCGTGGAGCAAAAATATTTTTTTCTATTACCTCTTTACACTAACATCAAAAGCTGACAGAGAACTAATACAAATTACTCGTTCTTGAATTTCTAACGACTGAATACTCTTTTTATTTTTTATTTCGGTCAACGGCCTTGCGGCCCCATTGTGTTCGCTCCATTGACATCGATCTTTGGGGTTAGATTTAAATGAAGTTTAAAAAAAAACTAATGTCGTCACTTAGGAATAAAGGCTTAGCGTTCATTTAAGTACGTACACGTGTAGATTAAGTATTCACTGCCATTTGAATTACTACCCTTTGCAAAACACGTTTTCATTTGGAGCCAATTGTAACATAAAGAACCTAGTTGATATATAATACATACTAGCGACCGTTAGCGGCTCCGCCTGCGTAAACTTTTGATTGCTATACAATTTTTAAAACACATTTTCATACAGTTGTTTTAATTCTTTATGTGCAGATTTCTTAAAAAGAAGGAGGACCTTATATTTAACCCTGGGCTTCAACTATTTTAATTCTGAATTCCATCTAAATCGAGCCAGTAGATTAGCGATGAAAGCTTAACAGACAGACAGATAGACTTTTACGTTTGTAATATTAGTATGTATTCTTATTCCTGTAAAAAGTAATGGTAACGTTCGAGCAAACAGTTAAATTATTTTTACGATCGCACAGATTACTAAAACCCACGCTCCGTCTTCGTGTTCTTCACACTATTTCTTGTAGTTAATTTGAGCTTAGTATAACAAAGTCACGGTAACCGATCAGCAAAAAAATGTTTATTAATGGGAACTTTAACCTCGTGCTTCCAAAAGATTTATGTCTTACTAACAATTATATAGTTAAAATATACGTCGATTTAAAACACCTTCTGTATAATTATGTTATATATTGTACGTACATATGTATATAATTATTATTTTATTCGTGTTTTGAGTTAAGTAATAATTAAATTGTGTGAAGTAGATAAAAACTTTTAGAATTACACTGATAGCAGTGCTATTTGTTATGTTTTTATTAAATTTATTTCTTGTCAGTCTTATTCATTTCTTCACTTTAATATAATGAAGAAAATAACACTTCCTTAGTGTTTTCTTACGTTACGTTACCCAACGCATTTCCAAGAAAATATGTAGTAGTTATTTTATGCACCGAAGATATTATAAAATAATGTTGATATTCTACGTAGATATTGTAACAGTCAATAAAACGTTAGTTGATGCAATCGTACTAATTCTATTGTTCAAAGACCCTCAGTTAAACAATAGATAAGGTTGCCACCAAAAATTTAGGGTACGGCTTTGTCTTTCATATTTATAGTTAGCGCACGCGGCTGTTTGGTCTAGGTATGCGATCGGATCGGGCGTGTGTTGACCGCGGCGATTCACCTTGAGACCTCACTTCGCCTCTTATAATCCTACTAATAAAAATATCCCTTCACCAGTTCCACTCATAAACAAAGTAACAGACTACACAACTCGAACGTTTAGTACAGTTTCGTACAATGCTCGAAGACCGGTCCGCTGCTGTGGGTGAGCGAGTTGTGGAATGCACGGGGACGGACTGAGACTGTGTGATTTGAAAGTATGCTCGAGTACGTCGGTTATCGACTTTTTCATCGTATACACGACTACCTTATAATTTACATCTTATTTGACTATCCATAAAATTAACACAACCAATTTCGTCATTACGTAGGCCATAAATTGCAATCCTTTTATAATTATGAGTTATGATACCGATCGTGGGACGGCGTATTTTTTCACTGTTCAAATCTAGGCATAGGTGAATGTTTATTAAATCAAAATTGCTCGTAATAACACGCTGTAATTTATATCTCTAATGGGTTGGTTCTGAATCACTGCTGTGGTTAGATAATCAAATTATCATATTCTGTGCATAAAAACAGTCGCACGCGCATTGACCTGGACGAAAAAAAACTACAATTTATTCGTTATAGGTAAAAAAATGTTGAATAATTTTGTAAAGCTCTCGCAGTTAATGTTATTAAAACTGAATAAATATTATTTTTTTATCCATAAAATTAATAATTTTGCGTCATAACTAAATAATACATATTTATGATTTTGATATATAAAATGCATCTCCTTTTATTTTTATTTATTAAGCTATGTTTCCTAGATTGTGTTTCTAAAACATACTGACTAATTTTTATGTGTTATATTTAAAAAAGTGAGGACTAAAGCTAAGCTTATGAGATGAATTAATAAAACGAGGAGACAAAGGTAAGAAGTATTTTTAACTATACTAATTACTAACATGGAAGTTGGCTTCTGGCGGTATTATTAATAAATCTATTTTTTAACAGTTTCAAAGACTTGATCTAATTTAAATACGTTATCTTGTGCCAATTTTTATGTCTTAAAAATAATTTAAACTATACTTTTATGTATTTAATTCTCATAATTTACTAGCATCCGATGGACGCTCATGACCTTGACTTATTACTAGAATTCGTAACTAAGGCAGCAAGAATATTTATTATACGTGTGTAAATACAATAGTTCACAGTGAATGAATTCTGTAAACTGGTTATCAAGGAAAGTATGTTGAAAGTACATGCTTGCTTGAACACGTTTAGCAAGTTTATTAGATCTTAATTGACGCGATATTAGAATTTCCATAGATTTTTTTTATGTAAAAATTCACGAAGACATGTGTCGAACGTTGTTGGCAGCCAATTTGCTTACATTTTGTTTTTAAATGTTTTTTTATCTAAACATATAATAAAAATGTAACTGATCATCCTCTGTACAAAGAAGGTATACGAAAAAATGTTTTTGGGCTCATTCATCAATATAGTAAATAGATTTTTAAATTCTTTTGGTTTATCTGTCTGTTTGTGTACACTAATCTCAGAAACAGATTAACCGATTTAAATGCAGTTTTAACTTCGTATTTTGGTAGTCTTCCCGTAACATTTATTGTTTATTTATTGCAATCGGTTCATAAACAAAAAAAAACATAATTAACTGAAACTTCAGTCGACGCAAGCCGGTCGCTACTAAATAATAAGTCATTAAGTTATAAAATACGATGCGATATATATTACTATATAAAAACGCATCGCTTTCATCTATTTGTTGTATCGTCTCATCTCAGAAATCCCGATGTTAACGGGTCGCCCCAATTCGTACACCGAAATAACTCGCACGGTGTCCTAATTCTCTTGTCCCGCTCCACGCGTAAGGTCCTGGACGCGAGCCCGGTTTTTTACTACGGCCCTGGATTTTCAACCCCGTGTGAGTGACCGAGCAAGGAACTCAGTTTTTTGGTGCATGTTTCGGGGAAGCCGCATTTGTTTGTGTACTTTTATCTCGAATTTAGATGCGTTTATAGCGATCTGTAGTTTTAAAGCTTCATAGTATATTGTTTTAGATGCTATTCAAAACAACAGAAATAAATAATGGCTTTAATGATATTAGTAAGAAAAGAGGAGTGGAAATAGTTATTATTTTCATTTCTTCGCTCTGGTGTCGAGCCAAAGCGCGGGGTTAAGTTCCGCCACTTAACACGCAGTGCCTCCAAATTCGGCAGAAAGTGGAGAACGGAGTGTTTTAATACACTAGGTTGCCTACCCTGCTGTGTGCAAGATACAGCGTAAAGCTAAAAAAAAGTAAGGAAAAAAATAACACATTTTAGGATTGCCGAAATGTGTGTAATACCTACGGGCACATTCCTGCTACAATATTAATTAAATCTTTATACTTATTTCATGCTATATTGTAAATTTCACAACACAACGCTTATCTTTAAGCCAAGTACAGCCAAATCGAAACTTGAACTACCGGTTTCTGAGCATAGCTGGACTTCAAACTGATCGAATAAATTGGAGCTCTATTTTCTTATTTAAAATATTAAATATAGAGTTTAATAAATTAAATTAAACATAATAATATACACTAATAAGTTTCCATGCGTTTGTTGATTCTGAAAACATAACTGTTAATAAACTACGTCTAAGTTAAACTTGCGGGCAGACTAAACACACAAGATTCGTCACTCCACGTCCCGGTTCCCGGACCGGCTCCGTTCGGCGCGGGCCCGTTATCTTTGGAGTTATAAGTTTGGGTGTGTGGTAGCCAAATATCGGTGACAGGCGGGTCAACGACCGCGCGCACTAAGGCACCTGTAATCGCGTCTGTTGACACAAGAACTGAGCAACTGTCATGACGCCCCAAGTGATAATCAACGGCGGTGCAATACACTTGAGATTTCAAATTAAAGTGTTTTTGTACGTTGTTCTAAAGGACAACCGGTTTCGTTTGAATAACCAATGAAGGAGGAAATTTATACGCTCACTTACGTCATTAGAATTTGATGGCTCTTATGAAAGATTGAGCTAATATAATTAGAAAAACGGGGCATAGATAGGTTCATAACAGATAAAACAAATATACAATTTATGACAATACTAGCGACCCGTTCGCGGCTTCGCTTGCGTGAAATACTATTTTCATCTCCTATTTCAATCCCTTAAGGGTTGAGCTTACAAAAAAAATAGGTAGCCTATGTTTGACTCTGGGCCTTTAAATTTTCATTCTAAATTCCATCTAAATCAGGCGGGTTCATAAACTATGAAAGCGTAACAGATAGAGACAGACGGACAGACAGACAGATAGATTTTCGTATTTATAATATTAGTAAATATAGTATGGATTATGTACATAGCTAATATATTACTCAGTATTCAGTACCTACATACCTTTCACATTAGCTATCTATCGTCGGTATTACAGATATCGTAATATAACCGACACGTGTAAATGTCTTGAATATATTTTTAAACTGTGGCAAGTATTAAATATAAAATAAACATTAGGTTTTATCAGGTTTCAAGATACCAGTGGATTCGGATGCTCCATGTGCAGATCGAGGGCACAACCTTGTCCTGATTCTAAAAATTAGCACACTTTTTTCTATTCTTCGCATCACGGTCATAGTAATAATTTTAAGTAAACATGTAAATGATATCATAAATTGTTGCTAAGTCAAAATTTGTTATATACACGAACGTTAAACAATTTTGTTGATTAATAATACTGTTAGATTTATTTTAATTTGATTAAGAATAGATTTTCATATTTTTACCGTTTTTTAAAGGTCACTTCACAAGGCTTCACAAATTTACGTAATTGAAAAATTTCTTTTCTGAATATAATTTGAAAAAAAAAAAACAATAATGATCAATTAAAGCTGCGAAAAGACGTTAAAAGTTAGCATTCAGTCTTGCCAAACGATTGTTCGTAGAATAATCTTTGTGTACCAAAAATATGTCTACTAATGTCTGTACAGAGATGCTGAGATAAGTGTTTCAATGTAGCCGGATGTAGAACGCATGGCTTAGCGGTTCGGGCGCTTGGCTGATTTGCAAGAGACGCGAGTTCGAATACCGCTGCCTTTTTATACGTCTATTTTAACAAGTTTTCTAAAAAATATGGTTTATAATGTTTTAAATATTGTTTTGCAATTTACCTTATATTTAGTGTACAAATAAATTTAAATATTAACCTAGTAATAAATATTTAATGATAATAATAATAACTAGTATATTGTAATATATCGTAAGTATAAAATACAATAAGAGCTCAGTATTTATATATGCAATTATACAGGTGCTAATATTAATTGCTTTACGATATTTTTAGCACATATATACTACAATTATAAAGTAATATTATTTACCATTCGTTGAAGTATATTGGTGTCAGCTTAAATACGTATTTAATGTACTGCATACATACATATGTTCATTAAGGTGACTTTGACTAAAGTGCTGAATTAACAAACACGTGGATATAACCTATTTTTAGATTTCGCAATTTTAAACATTTCATTCAATGAAAAGTAAAGTAAAAGAATCGCAAAAAGAATGTAAATAATGTAAATGTTTGTCACATCGTGTGTTTCGTAAAGGTTTAGAAATGCTTTTCTTAATAAATATGTAAAAACGTGGAAAATTGATTACGTTTTCAAAATTAAGTTCCTGTTGCACAATTATTACTATATTTTTATAATTAGATATTTTATTAAATATCGTTTATTTCGGGTTAGTTTGGACTTTAGATGATTTGACTTTATTTAAATATATAATCGAGGCCATCGTATCGCAGCGTTGATTTTCACCATTCAGCACGAAATGTCTTGATTTCGGACGGGTAGCAGAAAACTAAGTATTCTGACACTAAATTACTTTTAATTAAATTATATAATATAATTTTATAAATAAATATGTTGTAAATAACTAAAGATAATATAATTAAAAACATATAAGTAGCTCATATATGAAGTAACAAAATGTACTAGTGAATACGAATAAAGGACCAACCCTTTATCCAATGAAGGCATTATTTCTAATACTAGTCTATTGGACTTGAGTCTAATTCAATTTGCATAATGTAAGCTAGAGCTACGTTAAGCTGTTTACAGTTGCATGTTGTTGACCTGACTCAGCTATAGGCAGACTATATGTTTGTTATATTCTTTAAAACATATACAAAAACTAATCGATCAATAAGTACTATCTCAAAATAATTAGCTCTTCATAACAAATTGACACAAATAAGTAATTTTAGAGAATTGAGGTCTTAGTGGCAATCAAATAGGAAATTAATGCCGCAGCTATGTTATCAGCGTCGCTTGTAACTATTTTAAGTAAATAGGTTATTCAGTACGCTCTAGTATCAAAGACTAGGATAGGAAAAATATGAATTTTCGTGATTAAGATATTCCAAAGTATGTGTTACAAATGGAATTCTTGAAGTTCGAGTTATAATATAAAAATATACAGTTTTTTTTAGATTTACTAATTTATATTTAAATTTAATTCAAGATAAAATATTTTAGACTCAAGATAAAATCTGTAGAATATGTTACAAGTTCTAAGTAATGAAATAAATTTAATATAAATAACAATAAAATAAAGGAATGTACAGTATGGGATTAACAAAGAACCGAATATGTCAATAAAAATATTGTGAGATACAGATATGAGATTTGATAATTGGTGACGAAATGTTTAGTAGGACAAGAGATCAGCTGAGCGGATGGCCGGCATACGGGCAACCACGGCGTGCGGTGCGGGTCGGCCGCCCTCGACGACACATGAACGACACTTTCATACTGACATGCTATAAATATTCAACGAGTGCTCTGCCAGCCAGCGGCACCGCACTGGCTCTCCTCTTCAAGATACCCACCTAGATACAGTTTGGGCTCAATTTTGACGATCCGCTATCACTCCACCGGAAAAAGGAAGATGCGTTTCGCGCGTACACTCGCGCTCGTGTCTTATTTATCCATCACTGCACATCCGCACCAATTGGAAAATCACGATTTCACTGTCACAGCTATCGGCGGTGGTGGTGCTGCACTGGAGCTGGGCCGCGGTCGTCGTGACGCGAGTGAAATCGCCGAGAACCGAAACCGAGCGGCGAGGTCGCTGCGACCTCCGTGAGAGTCAACAGAGCCTGAAGTACGGCAGGTGTGCGGGCGTGCGGGCGTGCGGGTGCGGACGAGACGACGCGCGCGACTCGCTGCCGCCGACTGACGGGCGGGCGTCGGGCGTCGGGCGTCGGGCAGGCACCACCACACGCGCACTCGCGCACACTCGCGCCCTCCGCCGCCGCTCCGCGCCGCCACTCCGCGCCGCCACTCCGCGCCGCGCTACAGTCGCACCTCGCCGGACACATTTACCGATAACATTTTAAAATTTCATTCCCGATTTGACTTTAAAATCTCGATGCCCGTCGAAACTCGCTCCGATAGTTTGAATATTTACCAAAATGTGGTCTGCCGCGCGACGCTCGGTGGATTACTTGCGCATTGAATGAATAGCGCGTGTGAAAACACTGAAAGCGCATGCGTACTGCACCTATCCTTATGGCGCCTCTTGGATATAACTTACATATAACTATGTCATGTTTTGGTTGTCCCTACATTATGAACTATGATTATAATTACTCATAACTTATACTCCTAAGAAATTTGAGAAAAAAAAACAAGTACCAAGACTGGGCTTAAAACTAAACATTACCCAGCATCGCATACATATCACTTTCATTCCAAAAAAGTGAGATCGAATAGCGAAACAGCAACAAAAGATTGCATGCGAAGAGGCAGAGTAAGGTCATCGGAATGCTTTAGGTGCGATGCTACAAATTGCGCAAATAGATGTTCCAATGAACTCGTTTAATAATAGCGGGTGTAGCGGGCGTCGGGCGTCGGGCGATGAGCGTCGAGCCAGCTAGCCGCGTATCACTACTGACTGGACTACTCTACTAGCACTAACTACTGACTTTTTGTTTTTGAATGTGTAGTGTGCTGTTGGTCAGAGTGGCCTCGACAGCGTCGCCGGACTTTGGGGGAAGCCAGGCAAGCAGGAAGCTATATGAGCTCTGACCTTGGCTTGGTATCCTCGCTTGTGAGGGAAGCCATCAAATGACGGCGTGGAAAGGGCGCCTCAGTTGGGACTCGAACCTCGGCTTGCAATATCGTTTTAGTGGGGAAGGCTACTGACTGCTGACTGCTCGGCTATAATGCGAAACACGCTCAAGGTTGTCAGACCACGTACACCGGCGTCACGCACTGCGCTCGCTAAAATCTCACTAGAATCTTGAATGAGATAATTTTGTTATGTCACACACAAAATTAGGTGCCGGTATCAATAGAAAGTAATAGCTTTTAAATGGGTGCTATTTGAGATGCAATTTTACATTTTTTTAATAAATAACTTTATAATATAATTGTTACCAAAACAATTATAAATATATGTTCTTAGGCTTCAGAGATATATGTATACATGTTGGTACATTCAGTACAAAATTTCTGCCTTAACAAAGCAAAGAAACTAATGTCGGTATATTCTTAGAAAATACAAATAACAATTACTACATTTAAGAGATAAAAAGATAAATTTAATCAAAATAATACTTTACTTGTTAGCTTTCTAATTTCAACGTGACATTTTAGTCTAACCGTTACTCACATTAATGTTATCTTCAAAAATAATTCAGTATCGCAAAAATGTGCCTTTATTTTGGGATTATAGTAGTAAAGTGACATTGAAATGACGTTTAAAAAGAGATACACGCCGCCGCTGCGTCCGTCATGAAACATCAGATTTGGGAAGAACAAATTATACTTATATCAAGCACAATATGTTTTTTAATGTTCAACGTCAAAATTCATTTTCTTGCCAAGTTCATATTTTTGGTACCTATGTAAATTTGAGAAGCATGAAATGAGCCGTGTTTTCTTGGTAAAAAATTCATCATTAAATCTTTTTGCTTAATATATATTTTTTCCTTTTGCCTACCACAATTTACGCTTAAGTGTGTGTGCTCCTTAGAAATAGCTGTTTATATTTTTAAGATAACATTTCTTAACGACAACGGGACAGTGTCATTTGAACAACGTCGTTTCTGTTCATAGGAGGTGGTCGCCCGGGATGTCAATCTGTACTTCCGCCGGCGCCCGGATCATTGCCAGAAACACTTAGGGGGAAAAGTCAAGCGAACGTTAAGAGTGCTTTAAAAAAAATAAAACAAACATAATAATGGACATTTGAAATGTTTAAGAAAATTTCAATTCCTTCAATTTATACTGCTATATTTTTTTTCCTCCACGATAATATACCTATTGAAAACGTTAATATGTTTGTGTTGTTATTAAATTTAATATTAGATTTAAATTTTAGAGAATGACTTTGTCATTTGATTATTATAGAGAAATAATTGCGTGTATTCGTACTTTAAATGTTATAAAATGAATCTGCATGAAAAGCTATCCTTTCATACTTAAACTTTTTCACGTCCGTATCATAACGTCAACAGCAAAGTGGTTTAGCATTCATAATTATGAAATCATGAAAATTCCTGGTTTTAACACAATGTATTTATTTTATCACTTTAAAGTTATTCAAGGAACACTTCTTTTATTTTGCGAATTGCATATGAGAGAATCAACGTTACACTGGCTATAGTTTTATTTTCTCCATCCAAAAACAGCAAAGGAATGGGTGTGGTCACTGTAGATAACTATAGTTTCGCCTTTGAATGGACCACACCGGTTTGTTATGGACTGCAGCTTCGTGAAAGTCCGTGCGCGACAAAGGCCCATGATGGGCATGGAAACTTCTAAAGCCGGACAATGCCACATAAATGTTTAGATCTTTTTGTACGCCGTCAACGAAACATTTTCGCAAACGTTACAACGACAACAAATAGTCGTAACTGGCTGCAAACAAACTATTACCAGTTTAAAATGTACTTCTCCGAGGGTAATATAATAGTCAATTTGCTTGTTGTTTTGGGAGTCCGACGCATCCTTCGTAAATACATTTTTAACGACAAACCAGTGTCCGCAGGCACTCAGATTTAGAATACTGACACGATAGGTCATTGCCCGTTTACAGGATGCTGGATTCTTGATATTTCATAAATGTGATCATTAACCACCTTTTGCGTATAAGTTATAATATTGGATAATAAATTTGCACGTTAAGTGCTACAAGGATTTTATAATTGAAGAACCGATATGGTAAGATGATATGGATGCATGACTCCTCAACTTTAGTATAACGGAAAAGAGGTGCAGTAAACGCAGCAGGATTATTTTATAATAATATGTTAGAAGTAGGTATATATATTTAAATAATAAAATATCAAAGAAAATATCTAAAAAATGGTTCAAATTTTTGAATAAAGGTTTTTAAGGCAACCACTATTTTACGCGTAAACGTGTCTGGTACATTTGAACACTAGGTAAACAGAGTAACCACAAATACAACAGAAGTATATGCCTGCTTTATGATAACTTAATAAAAATATCTTAAAAAATTGGTTTGTATAAAATTATGAGGCCAAAATATACCAGTTTCCCAAAATTATTTAATTAATAAAAGATAACAATAACGCCATCTCAGTAGAAACGTTGTGGGTCATACTCTACGACCCTCACTACGCAACTCAACACAATGTGTCTAAAGCGTTCAGAAGGAAGAAAATGTAATCTCTCTGCCTTCCCCGCTAAATACATATGATACATTTTTTTTTTAACTTCACGCTGTATCCCGCACACAGCAGGGTAGCCAGAGGGAACCTACATATGATACGTTATGAAAAATTAGCAGGTTCATGCCATGTTCCGCATAACGGGCTATCAGAGAGGACCTAGTGTCAAGACACTTCGTCCTCCACTAAATTAGCGCGTTTTAAATATATCTATATACTGTTTTTGCAGTTTGTCAGTATGTCCTTTTGAGCTGTTCGCAATTAACACCTTCAAAGGTCGGCCGCGTTAGGCCTCAACCTACGTGGCACCCACGCCACATCCCAGCCGATTGATAATCTCACATAAATCATTACGCATAAATAAAAACGCACATTTATATAATTACAAAGGAGTGTGATTTATATACTGACATTTATTTAATAGCAGTGTTGTCATGATATATAACCTTTTTTTTAATCTTAGTCGAAATGATTATATACGCATAATTTCAACTTGAATACATAGTGGGAGTGTACCTATACTTTATGAGTTTTTAAGCGGATCATAAATTGCTATGTAGGTATTGGTTAGGTATAGGTTGAATATAAAAAAACACTATAGGTTAACAAAAAAATAAATATGTTGTTTTGTTTCGCAATAATAAGTTATAATTTGGAGTTACATTAGAAAATGTATTAGAGAACGACGTTTGTAATTTAATTTTTTTTCTTTACTTTTAATTTTTTTTAAATAAATTATTTTTGAGGCCAGTCGTGACGCAGTGGCCTAAAGTGTGGATGTAAAGCGACTGGTTGTGGGTGAGATTCCCACTCGAAGAGTGGCAATATTTATTGTTTACATTTTCCTTCGCTCTGGTGTCGAGGCAAAGCGCGGCGTTAAGTTCCGCCACTTGACACACAATGCCTCCGAATTCGGCGGAAAGTAGGGCACGAAGTGTTTAAGACACTAGGTTCCCTCTGCCTACCCTGCTGTGTGCAAAATGTTTAGAGGCCATCGTGGCCCAGTAAGGATAGCGTTAGATTGTATACGTGATTGGTCCTCGGTTCGATTTCCACTTAGGGAGATTATCAAAACGATTTTCTCATTTCCGCTCTGGTAAGAAGACAAGCCGCGGCGTTAAGTTACGCTATTAAATCATTTTAGTGAATGAAAATCCTTAAAGTTCTACTATACGAGTTAATTAAATTCTATGATCTATATAATTGAAATGGTTGTAGTTGTACGCGTCACACTCATATCGCTTGCGCGTGCGCAAGTAGGATTTCCTTTTTAGACCATGCCTACTCGTCCAATGGGTCAGTATGCGAGGGTGAATCTAATGTTTCCTATAACATGTGAGACGAGTAGTTTGTACTATTAAACTATTGACGTTTGATTTAAACATTTTAGAAGCGAAAATCGACCTTAAAATATAGCCATGTTCAAAATAAGGAATGACTAAGATTTATCAATTAACTTCACTCTTATTACCACAAAATTAAAAAAATTTAGTGCCAAAATACTCCGTTCTTCACTTTCCGCCCGAAATTATAGCATTGTGTATTGTCCCACTTTGTCTTAGAATTAATATGAAAATAATATATAATCATTGACCAAATGGCGATCAAACCCACGACCACCGCTGTTATAACCAGACGCTCCAATTTACGCTTTTATCTGTTATTTTGTCTGTTTTTGTAGTTTAATAGTTTTTGCACTCCATTTGAATTAAGATGAAAAAGCAACTGTATTACTGGTCTATATTATAAACGAATCCTCAGCCAAATAGCCCTATTAAAGTTATGTAGTATATTTTTACGATTAAGATAACTTCACAGTTTCTACGTGACCTAGAGAGGTGAATAAACGACTTATAATCGAGTTCAACCCAAATTTTCGACCTCATTCAATATAAACCTTGGGGGCTAACAACCTACTTCACGTAATAGAGTAAAAAATAAAACACATCGAGGAATGCAGTCGGTGTCCTTTTGGCTTCCTTTAATATTTTTAGTTAATCTTTGTTTTTAGGTGCGTTTGCTTTTAAGGGCGATGACTGTTATCAAAGAACGTAAAGCTGGTAACAAGTAATAATATTTTATGTTTAAAAATGGTCATAATGTTTTAGTTAATTGTCCTATTAATTTAGTGGATTTTCAGACAAAAAGAATAATTATTTTTGAATATACTTATTGTTTTCTAAAACCAACTCCTAAGGAACTGAAATAGGGGATAGTGTAGCAGCGAGCGAGTTTGAATATAAAAATAAAATTATTTATTTTAAACAGATTTTCATATGATGAATTTTTGAGTAAGCCAATTATTCGAATACTTTGTTATTTCATCCTATTTTCCTCGTGAGGTGTTAAATCTAACATGTGCATTGAACGATAACCACAAAACTTGAAAGGGAATAATAATTTGGTGGCCAGTCGTGGCCCAGTGGCACAAGAGTGTGACTGTAAACGACTGGTTGTGGGTTCGATTCCCACTCGAGGAGTGGAGATTATATTTCCATTTTCTTCGCTCTGGTGTCGAGGTAAAGCGCGGCGTTAAGTTCCGCCACTTAACACGCAAGCCTCCGAATTCGGCGGAAAGTGGGGAACGGAGTGTCTTAACACTAGGTTCCCTCTGCCTACCCTGCTGTGTGCGGGATATAGCGTGAAGCTAATTTTTTGAATAATAATTTACTTTTTTTTTTATTGCAGTGTATGTAAAGAAGCTTCGTCGTGGTTGCCAACATCCATGAATGTTTTCTGGAGGAGGAAAATCAGCCGACATTTTAACCTGAACATGTTTAACATATTAGAAGTAATGTTATATAATAGAGCTCGTCGTGGCGCAGTGAGACAGCGTCTGACTCACCTGTAAGCACGATGATAGTGGGTTCGATTTCCACTTTGAGGAATGACTACATTTTCATTTCTCCTCTATCTCTATCTAAGGCAAAGCTCGGCGCTAAGTATCGCCATTCAACACCTAATGTCTCGATATCGGGTGGAAAGCAGAGAACCGAGTGTCTTGATACTAGGTTCTTCTTGACTACCCTGCTATGCGATAAAAAGCGTGAACCTGTTATGAAAAACGTTTATTGATCAAATTTTATGCGAAATATAATTTTATATTTTTACATTTCGTATCAGTCATCAGTGGCCAGTCGTGGCCCAGTGGCACTAGCGTGTGACTGTAAACGACTGGTTGTGGGTTCGATTCCCACTCGAGGAGTGGGAATTATATCTCCATTTTCTTCGCTCTGGTGTCGAGGTAAAGCGCGGCGTTAAGTTCCGCCACTTAACACGCAAGCCTCCGAATTCGGCGGAAAGTGGGGAACGGAGTGTCTTAACACTAGGTTCCCTCTGCCTACCCTGCTGTGTGCGGGATATAGCGTGAAGCTACAAAAAAAAATCGTATCAGTTGGAGTCACTGGCAGTAGCTAGAATAACAACATTGTGTAGGGTTCTATTATTTTTGCCTTATACTTGAGATGATGTCTTGCCTTATACTTAACAACGTAATATAGTGATTTAGATTTATTAAAATCGATCAACAACGCTTTGACTAGCCTATAGCGGTCACGTTTCTGCGTGTTTCTATCAAAGGAGGCAGTACAAAGCTCGCTTATTAATCGCCAGAATAGTGACTTGGGGCCACAATGAGGCATCGTTATACATCGTAGACTGCTTACAACTGCTCTGAGATACCCCTATTGGAAGACTAATATAGTTTTATTGAAATATTATTCATATAAATATGTTACATTTATATATTTTTCCGTTACGAAATGGACAAAATATTCATAATTCTATATTTGGTGAAACATTATTATTCAGTTTACTAGATGTCGTATGAGTATAATGTTGTCGCGTTTATTTGAAAATATAAAATGTTTTTGAGGTCACTGTAGCGCAGTGGCATAACGTTTGAGTAAACGTGTTACTTGTGGGTTTGATTCCCACTTAAGAGAATGATTTTATTTAAGATTTATATTTAAATAAAAAAAAGATAAAGCGCAGCGTAGAGTTACGTCACTCGACACGCAATTGAGTTGGGCGGAAAGGGTCTTGATACGAGGTTCTCTCCTAAAAAGTGGGAAAAGAGCATCAAGCTGAACGCTGAACAAAATGTTACTTAACTTTTTTTACATATAAGGAAAATGTACAAATATCATTTTTTTACTTATAGTTTTACTTTTTAATTATAATACTTATAAATATTGTAGCTTCGTGCTTTTTTTGCATAGGATCTAGAGTTAAGAAACTCCGTTCTGCGCTTTTCGGTCCAAATTGAGACATTGCATAATGTATGTATATAGTTCATTATAAAATTACCGTTTAAAAATTTTATTTTTTAATATATTTATACGTTCCAAAAGAAATTATCAGGAAAACAACTTAAGTACACGTAGGTAATTGAATTTTCGTACGCTATTTCCATCCTTGGCTACAATGTTTTTTGCAAAGTGAATTATAAATTTCCTCAGTTTAAGTATTCTATCGGCATTTAATATCCTTTCGCATAAATAAGTACGAGGTTATTGAAAATTTCAATTTAGTTTTTTATTATAATAACATATTGTTAAAATGGAGATGGGCCCTTAGCATTTCTTCTTTATAAAATATATATTGGATTTGCATTAACTAGAGGTTTTATGAATCTATAAACATTATATAAATAAATAATTAAAATTTATAGGTATTATAAAGTTATCCTGTTTATTCGAAAACGTCCATATTAATATCATATGTGCGAAAGTGTTTCTGTCCGTTTACGGCTTATTTTCCGGCTCGACATGAAATTAGTAACCCCTTTTATTTAAAAATTGGGCCACTTAATTTTTAGACTATTTAAAATTTTGAATAAAAAATCTAAACTGATATTATATAAACTGAAATTTCTAAGTAGCACTTTCAAAATGATAAAAAGATTAATTATAATTAGGTAACTTTTTTTGCGTCACGCTGTTTCCCACACACAGCATGGTAGGCAGAAGGAACCTTGTGTTAAAACACTCCGTTCTCTATTTTCCGTCGAGTTCTGGAAGCACGTGCGTGTTAAATGGCGAAACTCAACGCTGCCTTTCCCCTCCATTCCACAGCAAAAAAATATTAAATATTCCAGTTCCTCGAGTGGGAATAGAAACCACAGTTATTTAGCTGCTACATAAAATTACATAGTAACTACAGCAATAAAAATTTTCTCTTACTGCCTATGTACATGATACGAAAGAATTCAATATTTAGACGGTATTTTTCTGTTTTACGAGAATCCTCGTTTTTAAAAAAAGAGAACAAAAATGAATACCTCTACCATTGTTACCACGATTGTCGTTGATATGTCAATTATATTACATTGTATATATTAATTACCACTTCAGTACTATTAGTTAAGCTTGACCGCCACATTGCTGCCTGAATGAATATATGTATATACAAATATATCGTAAATATTATAATATTCAAGAAGGTATGTCATAAAAATACCTTTACAACACTATTCAAAGATGGCGGCAGACGTTTTACTTTATTTGTGTTGTAGATTTTACAAATCTCATATAAATAATATTTCTTGCTCATATAAATATCTTCTATGGCCTTTAATATTATTATTTTTAATAAATATTTATACATTTAAATCAATTTTGGACTTCTTTTAAATAGAAAATATTATAATTAGAACATGTCAAACAAAAATAAATCTTAGAAGGCGACCATGTTACCCAGTTTAAAAATAAACTTGAACATGTTAAATTTGTGTTATTTACAAAATTAATTTTGATACATTTTTTGAGTGGTTTTTATATGATGCTGCCACCAAGCTTCTTTTCTCTTCTGTTTTTCTTATTTAAATTTATAAACCATAATGTGCCAGTTAGTAATTTATAATATATAACCATAATATAATTTACATACCTATATGAAAATATGCATCTATATTTTAAATTAAATGAAATTCATTTACATGAAAACGTAATAAATGATTAATATTATATTTCATATTGTTATTACCTCAAGCTTATAATAAATACACACAGAGCTCCCACTTTTTCCACATATCAGAAAACTGGGAAAGAACCAAGTGTCAACACACTTTGTTCTTCACTTTCCGCCAGCGATAGAAACATTGTGTTGAGTGGTGGAACTCAATGGCGCTCTTAGCCTCAAGCATTAGAGCTGAGAAACGAAAATAAGTGTCCCTGGAATCGAACCCACAATCATCGCGCTTACAATCAAACGACACCACCACTACCTCAAAATGTATAGTAAATATTCTATTATAATCATTATAATCGTGCCAAATATTTATACTTCTTCTAGATTCTCTTCTAGATTCTTATAAAGAAAACGATTATGATGCTTAGAGAAAAGCTAGTAATCAGCCACTCAGGCCATTTAAAATAATTTTCATAAGAAATTATAAAAAATATTTAAAAGATCCTAATCTGAGGAAGCTGTCGTTAAGGCGAAGTCTTAAGTAATATTGCCATTTGTAAACAACGGCTCTTGACCCAAAAGTTAAGCGATAGCCTATGGATATGATAGTCGAGACTTTCCGCTATTAAGCCGTTAACTGAAACTGCTATAGCTATTCCGAAAGTTTCATTAACACGCCACATGGCAATAATCTTATCAGAGTCAAGGTCAAAATAAAATTATTTAATTTTCTCTAACGAGTCAGCATTAACCCTATTTATTTTGAATTGAAATTGATTAATATATATTTAGTTTCATATAGTACTGTTTTTAAATGTATGTAAATAACTGAAAGAAACAAAAGCAACGAAAAATGCACGATAACTAAACTGCACAGAACATTATTCAAATTAAAATATGAGCCGAATATCTCTGAACGATCAGACATCAGATAAACTGATACAGTTACTGTTATACAACTCATGCATTTTCAAATCGTGATATTGAATAGAACAAACCAAATAATGTACTTTTAACAAGCGACATTCTGGAATCGTTTAAAAGCGAACCACTTTATAGTGTTGTAAAAGTTATTCCAAGAGCCAATAATGAATCAACTCATAAAGCGACTCTTATTGAAAGTGCAAGCAGTCTACGAAATTCATTCCGCCACTTGCGACTGGGCCACTATGCATGTGCGTCACTTTTCATAAAGAACTTATGACAAACTTCTCTTACATTGAAAAATAAACCTTGTTGTAGTAGAATTAGAGTTCTGTATCAATTGATATAATTGTGATATAATCCGTTAAGATGTCACCAATACACCACTATTTATAGAAGAACTAGTAGCGAAACCTGTGTAGCAGGATAGTGGTCTTAATGAGAGTCAGTTGGATTATTGCCACAGCCTGAATGATGGCTTGCTCTTATCTATTTACCTGGGATCAAACGGCGCGTACAAAGGGAAAAATATCAAGATTTATTTGTGTGACATTCGAGCTAATTTATTTTAGTTGCTCGCACTTTATCAAAGTTAATTTTACGTGGATACGTTTGACTGACATTTAGTTTTTATACAAATTAAAATTTTAATTAGTATTACAATTTAAATATGAGGGTTTTGCAATTAGTTTGAATTATTTTGACTTTTGATAATTTACAAAAAAACACAAATTGAGAGAGAGAAACGCATTTGATTAGTAGTAGTGGTTAATTTAAAATAACAAATATATTCATGTGTATATTGAAAATGTGAGAATTATCACCATAAAATTTATTTTTAATATAATGATATAATACAGATCTTGTATTATATCATTACTAGCGGCACGTTCGCCGCTTGAACGACATAGCTGTTTCGATGTGTTGCAACACTCGAGGGTGGATTTTTGAATAAGAAGTAGCCTATGTTTAAGCTAAATTCATAACAATCGGTCAAGCGGTTTAGATTTTTCATATAAACTTTCATCCCCTATTTCAACCCTTTAGAGGTTGATTTTTGAACAAATAAGTAGTCCATTTTAGACCCATTAACTTTTACTATTACTATTTTCATTCTAAATTTCATCCAAATAGGATCGATAGATGACCCGTGAAAGCGTGACAGACAATCAGACAGACTATCGTATTTATAATATAAGTATGGATCTTAAAAATATGTACAATTGATGTGATTGATGTACAGTTTCATTATTTTTGTGCTAGACATATGTACGTAAGTGGAGAACGGAGTTACCGCTCTCCACGCAGGGCGCTAAAGCAAGTGGATCTTTTTACACATTGTACATTGTACGTACGAATAATCAATGATATTAATGTGTAGAATTAGAACATTACTTTTTTTTAACAAAATAAACACCTAAATTTTTTAATTCATTTCAATATATTAAAAAAGAGTTACGCGTTTTTGTTATAAAATTAAAGAAAAATACTTTCATAAATATTTCTAGTACTACTTGGACCTGTTTGTGAGCATAGCAATACTAATTAACGGAGCTAACCACTATATACGATACTGCTAAACGAAATAAACTAGTTGCTTACATAAACTTTGCTGTAGAAATAAATATAAATCTTCGTAGATGCCTAGAATTATTGTAAATATTGTACTAGACAGTAACGTCAGCACTAATTACTGGACCTAATTGCCTATAAACGTATCGGCGTAAGGATGAAATTCCATCTGAAACTCATCGACTTCTTCAGATATATTAATTTCCATTAGTTGCTTATTATTTTGGGAATTTAGGTAATTATAACACATTAATGATGATGAATGAATGAAAAAGGCAGGATATGAACCCGAGCCTCTTGAAAACTGTCCAAGTGATCTGACCGCTAAACCATGCAGTTGTGATGCGGGTTCGAATTCCATGTTAAAATTTACACGTTTTCTACAAAATGTTTTTCAATTTTCTAAGTGTATATCTAATAATGTAAAAATGTTAAAAAAATTCCCAGTGCCATGTCCTAAGTGTATGTAATAAGCCTTTTTTTAATTAATACACTTACGTCAAAATTTGTGTGCATTTTTTACACAATCCAACTGTAAACGAGTTAAAGGAAAACTTACATGTTAATATTAATTTATTCGTATCTTAATCAAATATATTCTTAGAATTTACAATAAATAAAAAAAAATCTTACAATAAATAAAAAAATCTTACAATAAATAAAAACAAATTTCACTCTTCATCATTTTTGTGGCTTCTTTTTTGTGGCTCGTTATTGCTTAGTAAATAATGAAGAACGGAGGGCCTTGATTCTAGGTTTCCTCTGATATTCCTTAACGCAAAGTTCCCCTAAAGCTCAGCAAGTAAGTTTATTTGAATAATTATCAATTAAAGATTGCAATTAATGCAATATAATGTGTTTAGATTTATAAGAAATGTAAACAAGTCAATATAATACATGAATATTTTAAACCATTCAATATAAAAATTTTGTAAATAAAATATTTTTCTTTTAACATTGAGGATGTTTTAAATATAACCTAGCTTAAACTTATTGCATAAAAAATCGCCAATAAAAGCCATTTTATCATATATTTAGCATTATATCCCTCATAAAGTATAGAATTTACGTCCATGTTCATTTGGAACAGGTAGTTTGATCAAAAGGAATATTTTATTATTAATACGAAAAAAAATAATTCTGCAGACAGACGATACAGTTTTATTACACACGTTTGATATGGACGACATTCTATTGGCCTTCGTTGGGCCAATGTATGCTAGCGTCAAGGTGAAGCTTTAGAGTCAGCGACCTATGTAGGGCCGATATCCTGTTCATTCACGAGACCCGTAGCTTCCTACGATGCACGTGATTGTCAAGTACAAAAGTGTGTCATGCTGTGACATAACTAATCGCAAAAATTATATTTGCTTGTCAAATGACTCAGGTTGTGCTATATATTTCTGAGAATTAAAATATTCAGTTCAATAAATCACACTGGTGTTTATTTTATGTAATAGTTTTACGTTATTAAGACAGCAGCGACCGGTTCGCGGCTTCGCCCGGTGAAGAAACACTACTATAACTGCTCCGTATTTTTGACGGTCGGCGATTTCGGTTAATTTACGTGGTTTTTATTTTTCATACAATTTTTCATCCCCTTTTTCAGCCCCATAAGGCTTTTAGGAAAAATATTTATAACTTATTAACCGATTATATGTGATAAAGACCGCTTAAGAGTTTATTTAGTTTTTCCACAAAAAAAATATTTTCCTTTTTAACTCTTTAGAAATAGATTTTTTTAAAAGTTGCGCATGGTGACTCTACATCTTGAAGTATTTTCATGCCGAATCCCATCCAAGTCAGTCTCGTAACTTAGGATAACAATGACAAACAAACTTTCCATTAAGAATATATGTATAGATAGACTATTTTGGGGTATTTTATAATTTTGTAAGGGACTGTAATTGAAAAATCTTTTTCTAAATTAATGGCTTCTTCCTGAATGATCATCACCTAATATGTACGAAACAGGATAATGGCCAAGTAATTTATATAATGCTTCCTCTATATTATCCGTAATGTCAAGTAAAGTCGTAAACCTAACCATTCATGATTATGATAGTGAAGGCACAAATAAATACCAAAGGTAAGGTAATATTTTAGTGACGTATCAGTATTATGTGATGCACGATAGAGTTGCGGCCATACGCCTGTACCACTCAAGAATGAGTTTTTGTATAGAAAAAAAGGTCGCGCAGAAAAAGAATGTTATGGTTAAATCACTCCGGAATTATATTGTAGAATTCAGTCCAGTCCAGTATTTAAACGTTGTCATTGAAGATCAATTATATTTATTTGTAAGGATAAAGTATGAAAATTTTGTAGAAGTAAGCCGACTACGTCCAAAGAAATATTAAAAATGGCAAACCTTGACAAATAATATGCAATAGGTAAATCGGTGGGAATTGCATTATATAGATTGTTTTTGAAAGAAAAAGATATTTTTTATTGTGTTTATCCAAAAAAATATATCTGAATTATATTTCTTTTATAAAAGAAAAATAAAAATATTTGTTGTAATACAAACTTGATCACTTGTTCCCCACTGTGGGAAACGGAGTGTCTTAGCACTAGGTTCCTTCTGCCTACCCTGCTGTGTGCGGGATACAGCATGAAGCTAAAAAAAAAAACTAGATCATTTTTTCGACAGTATTTAAGAACGCTTGAAGCAGAAATAAGTAGATATTTCTTAAAATTTATCCGTAATTATCAAGTGTCGCAATATAATATATATGTTTAATATTAACGTGTTTTAAATAAATGTATACACATGCCACGGTAGTAACGAGGTCAGGTTGGCACACCGAATATTTTTTTATGTAAATTGCACTAGTTTTGAAATAAATGTCTGAATTTGTTCAAGACAATGGTAACATGTAAATTATATATTTATACTAAGTTAAACTCAAAAGTAATTAGTACATACCTAGAGTATTGCAACATTGTATATTTTTTTATTTATGAACCAATCGAAATAGAATAAATACTAAATGTTAAAAGAAGTTTACCAATACAGAACAGTTGTTTAAGAAATTGGTGTGCACAAATAAAAATAGACGGACAAAGAAATAATCGTTGTTTTGGATTCTATTACATTGATAAATGTCCTCAATGATAATTTTCTCCTATATATTTTGTATGCAGATAGCAATTTTTACCACGAATATATATACTATATATACTAATGTTATGGTTATATAGAATTATATTATTTACATCCCTAGCTCATATCTCCCACTTTACTTCCTCTGCCATAAGGTTGACTGGAAGAGATCGCTGTCTTAGTACATTTGCCTCTTGTTTTTTTTATTGTTATTTCTTTGTAATGTGTTTTTATGTAGGAGTGTACAATTAAGAATATTATCTATCTATTTATCTATCTATATACATATGTATAGATTGAAACATAGATTAAAATAATTGTGTTAAGCAATGCAATAATTTTAACATATACTTGCTTACATATTTCATTCTATTCAACAAATTTATTTAAAGCTAGTATACACGAATATATTACAAAATACATTTATAGGTTAGATAATAAGCCATTTTATCTGTACAAGTGTTTGGGTGCGGTGGGGACTTACAATTGTAACATCCGACGCGCCGTCTGCCGCGCCAATTTGCGCCGGCGCAGCAAATGGTCACCGCTGCACCCACAAAACAGCAACTGACGTCGTAAACTGCATCTATTACCTCATCCTATTGTTCACTACGTAGGAGTGACCGCTAAATGGACACAAATGATTTATGACAATTAGTTTTATGTAACACGGCGTGCGTGACCGGCAGGCATTATTTCTCAAGAATTACCTTAATTTAGAAGCAAGGTCGGTCGTCAGCCCTTACAATTAGGTGTTTGGGAATCGTAAATAATGTATAAAATCACCATTCCATTGGATTTATTGATGGATAATGCCGATATTGGGGCCTTAGCTCATATTATGTCTACGACCCCGTTATCGGTCATCTTGTACGTGTACATACTATTTTAACAGCACGCTGTATGTGACTAAACTCAATAAAGTGTTATATATGTAGGTATGATTTAATCATTTCGTCTGTTTTTTGCTTCATTCCATTTATTGGTTACAAATTATGGAAAAAGCCGGTTCACGCTTTTCCTGCATGGCAGTGAAGTCAGTGGGATCTTAGTGTCTAGACACTCCATTCTTCACTTACCGCCGAAAATACAAACTTAAATTCAATTCTAATACTCGTATATCTATGAATTATTTTTTTACATAGATATGACATATCTATAATAACGTTTTTTAAAAGGAAATTATTACGCAACAATTACTTGCTGTCGTTTTGAAAAAAAAAAGATTGCATACTAAATCATTTCCTTAGCTTTAATAAAACGAAGCAGGCGGTTCAAGCCGTCCTGGAGTAAACAAAGTAATCAATTAGGCCGCTAGCTGAGTAATGATGTAATAAATTTGCGACTGCCACAGAACCTCCGCAGAATCAATGGGCTAATGAAAATTTAAATCTAACGAAGTTTCGTGACATGCCGTCCCGTGGTCTTGACTACGTGGGATAGTTCAACTGTCAAATAATCACTAATTACAATTAACTTATTAGTTAATTATAAGGTAAAAGTAATTGAAAATAGCCTCTTTCGGGGCGGATACGAACCTATGCTTCTTGATTTGCTCATTTTTTTTGCTTATACTAAAAATGAGTATAACAATATGTATTGGGATTTTATAAATGTTTGTTTTACGTCGTCTATGTTGTGCCTATTTTTTTTTAGGCCACAATGTATTTGATCCACTTACTCATAAGGTTATTAATTTTTCATATGAATAAGAAATAAGTAAGAAATTTACACATACTTGAATCAATAAATATTATTTATTCATTAATCCAAGTATAATACTGTGAATTGAATATTTACAACATCTAGGTCAATATATTCAATGAAAATCGTGATGTTTTTAGAGATACTTAAATAATTTTTATTTTTATAATCTGGTAAGAGAAAATAACGCGCTGATTACCGCCACTGAATACTGAAGGCAAAAAGTGGTAAGCGGAGTGTCAAGACACTTTCTTTTGAGTTTCTCAGGGTTTTCTGCCTACGATCTGGTGGGGGTTCTTATCCTTTCTTTTCCTATACTATAGTATTATTATAACGTATTATAACGTAACGTTGTTATAACGTATTTCGTTATAACGATAAATGTAGTAAAGCGTAGAGCTAAGTAAAAAAAATGCAATATAATAAAAAATATGTAAATATATTCACTATAATGCATTAGGGGCCAGTCGTGGCGCAGTGGCACAAGCGTGTGCCTCGATGCCAGAGCGAAGGAAATGAAAATATTAAATATTTTCATTCCTCTAGCGGGAATCGAGCCCACAAACAGTCGCTTTACAGTCACACGTTTGTGCCACTGCGCCAGAACTTGCCTCACCTATCTTACCTATTAAATAATGCAATGGTAAATGATACATTCATAGAATCTCCCATAAAATAGGATGAAACTGCAAGAAAAATTAACAACATTTGTGATGCTTAAAATACCGTTTACTAATTAATGTTCGATCGAAGTTTGCTAATGTATACTTAGTAGTTACTTTCATATACTATACATACTCAATTATTAGCCAAAGGTATTTTTAATGATTGAGAAAGACGTAAGGACCATCATTTAAAATTACATAAATATGTACATTTTAGATTTTGCAGTTCATTAAAAAACTTTATATAACTAAAAGAAAAATTAAATATTTTATATCTTTTATCCTTGTATTTGTATTGTATGCACTTGTAATCAAATGCTAATTTATAGCCAAATAAAAATGTAATCGCAGTTCAATCTCCAAAATTCGGAATGAACATAAACGAGTCGTACTTGTCCTTAGTATTTATCTTCCATACAAAACAATTAAACATTAGTACAATGTACCTAACTACTAACAACAAGTAAAATATATTGAAGTACGGAAAAAGTTTCAAAATAAGCATACATTGATTGATGGATAAGGCTCATAGCGTGATTAATAGCATATCAGTATCGATGACACTGGTTGTAATTTAACAACGTCGTGCTTGTTATACAGATAATATATGTTTATTTTTGTTTAGATACGAAAATGATTTTATTTTTAGGATCTAAGTCAAGTAAAGCACATATTTGCTTTTTTAAGTGATTCCTGCATATCAAATGCCGCCTAAATTAACAAAAGAATGCCTCACATTGTATCTTAAGTTAATAGGAAAGGAAGATAACTTAAATGATATTCTCTCGACTGGGAATCGAACGATCGACGAAAAAGATATTTTTTTTATTTAGAATTAAAAATTTATGTGTTGTTCCGGCGTATAGCTTATGTTGGCTAAAAAGTTTCATCAAGATTTTTATGAATTTGCGTGAGAGTAACAAAGGCTATCCGTCCTCAGAAACTTCCCCACTTATAATATTGGTAAAAAGGGATAGTGATTTTAATATCATTATCCACAAGTGTTTTTCTTTATGAACCAAAGTAAAATAATTTTGATATTTAAAACTAAAAAAAAAGTTACACGATAATTCATAAGAACGATCACCTTTGTCTCTTCAGTTTACTCTAATTTGAAGGTTTGAATCATGTATGTAAATTGATACACTGCAGATGTATTCATCATCCCAAAGGAAATTAGTAAGTAAGTAATTCGAAACTTATTTATCAGTTAATTCCACCACATGTTCGTTCTTGAGTATAAAATCGTTTGCAAGTCATAAGTGGACATTGGCTGGTAAGTCTAAGGCATAAGTAATTCTATATATTTAATTCTAAGGATATATTTTGCAAGGATAATTTACTTTTTGTAATGTTTTTTAATATGATGTACCATATAATTTGGATAAAAATATAATCATCACGCTTAAGTAATGAAATAAATCAATACATATACTTAGAACAGTGACTTCCAATTGGGGATAGTGATTAAATTCAAATTGTATTCATTTCTCAGTAGAGAGCATAGTGTCTTGACACTAGTTTCTCTCTGACTGTCTTGCTATGCGGAAAAAGGCTTATCTTAAAATAAATATATATCTTTTCCAGTTGCAAAACCTATTACATCATTTCGTCGACAATGACATTGAAGGATTACACCAAAATTGCCAAATTGCTACAAAAAAAGCAACAAATAAGTAGATGACCTAAACGCTTCTTTATTCGAAATAACTTTACAGCGATGAATGAAGAGTCGAATGAAGCTAGAAGAAAATATGAAACAAATACGAAAAAAAAACACGAAGCCGGAGCTTAATGAGTTTCTATTGTGGAGTTTGAAACGAGGTCGATTAATCAAGTGTACGTATATATGTATGATAAATTTAAACCATTTACTCAAGTTCAGATGGTGTCAGAAGCAGTCCAATAGTTGTTTCATTGGATGATGCTATGGGATTTTACTGGTTAGTTTATTAGTAGCTTCACGCTTTTTCCCGCATAACGGGGTAATCAGAGGTCACCTAGTGTCAAAACATTCCCTTCTCCACTTTTTCGAAATCGTGATATTGTATATTGAGTAGCGGAACTTAACGTCGTGCTTTGTCTTAGGTACCAGAGTGAAGAAATATATTTTAAAGATTTTTTATGTAAATAAGTAGGGAAACAAGCAGAATGATCACCTGATGGTAAGTAGTTATTTTTGCCCATGGATATCCACAAAATTAGAGGATTTGTGGATGTTTTGCCGGCCTTGAGGTTGAAGGGGAGAAGGTCCCTCCTTCCCGATGGAAGGAAGGATGGGGATGGTGGGAATAGGGAGAGCTGGCTTAGATGTCATAGAATCGGAGCACATTATAAGATGTTTGGCGATCTTTAACATGACAGTGGTCGCGAGCCCAACGGGGAACGAATCTCCTACCACCATCATTATTTCCCCGAATGGAAATGCAACCTACGACTATCGTGTTCACAATAATAATTAAGTTAATTTAATTTTAATTAATAAAGGTAATTTATTACTGGTCATTTTTTATGGTTTGGTGGTTAAATTATGTGAAATACGTAGGTAATAAAATTCTCAGCCGTGCGTCGCGTAGACAAGCGCGCACATCCTGTTTTGAAAATGTACGAAGAAAGCGTTATTATTCATGTTTTGTCTTTGCAAGTGTTAGTTAGGAATATCACTGACTGTGATGAATCGCATTATGTTTGTATGTAAATATAATTAGTTATGATGAAAGCGCAATTTATTATAGTCTGTGTCGAATGAAATATTATTTATAAACATTTAATTCAAATTACAAAGTAAATACTAATACCATTCCCAGTAAAAATGCATTTTCTTTTGATATTACGTGGGTTTTTATTACAGAAAAGTTTGCTAAATGCAAATTGGGATGAATCATATTTGGGATAAATATAATCATTATACGTGTATTACCGATAAAAAGAGCAAATTTATAAATACTAATACAATGTTTCACAAAATAACAATATATTATATAAAATTATTTCTTCCTTAAAGATATAGGAAAAAACAACTGAAAACACTTATCTATAAAATACGTCCCCATAACGAAACTTTACTGTTCATTACATATTATGTCCGGCACTACGGTTCTTAACACGCTAGCGAGCTGGGTGGGCTCTGTGCCCTCGTATTGGGTTAAAGAATACACCCGTATCATGATTATATTTTAAATTGTATTGTATGAGGTACATGTATTGTATGTGAAAATTACATTAAATAATATACCAAAAAAATATAACATATATTTTTAATATTTTTACCGTGTTCATAAATTTAGGAAATTGAAAAACGTTTATAGAAAACATGTAAAAATTTGAAATTCTTATTTTTGTTGTGGTAAGCCGCATAAGAATTTCGACGCAGCCGGATGTATGAATCATTTAAATAATCATTTCAAATATATTATAATGTTGTGTAAAAAAATAAATATAAATAAACAAAATGAACTACATATCGTCGGGTAATATTGGTTTTCGTGTTTTTTGTACATTTTAAGTGAAACTAACTTTGAGTGAAACTAATTTTACCGGATTGATCGCATATATTTTTATATTTAGAAATGCATTTTAGAAAAGTTGGATAGATAAACAGAATGATAGCTTACCTGTGATCCCGGACTTAATATAGGCGATTAATCTGGTTAAAATAGTTTCATTAAAGTTAAAACATCTCTGTCATGCTTATTGCAAGGTTAAATTTAAATTTTAGTACGCGTGTACATTTGCTCGGATGAAATCTTGCAACTGCGTTTTGAATTATATTATATCCCTAACCAAAAAAATATATTTTTTAAACATGTTTAGTTCGACAATGCAGGGCTAACAATGTGATCTCATTCTAAAAACAAAATGGTGCAATATGGATAACAAATAAAAATCTTGCCAAAAGCCACATAAAAATCTTGGTTTTTTAAAAAAAATATTACCTAATTATTCTTAGAGTAGAACTTTTACTTATTACCAAAAATTACATAGACAAAATAATTTCATCTTATTTATTCTAAAAATGACATTTAATATATTCCTATCATGTTATAATGTCTTTGGTATAAAGGAACGTCAACCCAACGACTGAATGAGTGAACAAATTTTAATTACAAGATTATGATGAAGGCACGAACGTAACAAGTTGTTATTATCAGAGTCAGCGAAATGTGTAAAGACGAGGTAATTTCTTAATTTTCGCTTAAGCTTATACAGCGAGCATGTTACGTAGATAATTAAAGGTCGCACGGGTAGGTGTTAAGCAATTACTCTTTGTTTCGTTTAAATCCGTTGTAATTATAAATTGTCAACTGGTTTTTAAAACAGGCGTCGGTGGCTCAGTCAGGGTGTAGGCTGACTGTAAGCAATCTTGATTGTTGGTTCGATTCCAATTTGGGGAGTTAAATTTAAAAATAGTTTTCATATATCCGCTTTGATTGTTATGAGACAAAGCGCGGTGTTAGGTTCCACAGACCAGAACACAACATCTAGAACATAAGTGAAAAATGAAGAACATCCCGTGTGTTTCAATGAGAATAGAATATCTCGATATTTATTTAACATAATTAAAAAAAAATATAAAGTTCCCCTTTTAAGCTATCGTTTAACTGGAGTGTCAATCAAAGAGAAGAATACAATATATTTTATTTATTATATTTTGATTATAAACTATACATTAGTTAGTTTACTCTTGCAGAATTAAAGTTCAATAATCTGATCATCTTTATATTTTTTTTGTCTTAAACTTATGATAAACTGCAATGCCACCCTCGTGGCATCACCTGTACACATGTAAACTACCACTATATCGTTGTGTCAAATTTTCTCTATGATTTTGATTAAGCTCTACTTTGCTTTGTTGTTAAAATAAATTAATCACCAAAAGTTAAGAGTTTACCAAAAAATATAAATTAAAACAGTATTTTTTTTCACAGATTAGCGTGACAAACAGAAGAAACAGACAAACAGAAGAAAATATGTTGGTTTCTATTATCTTGATAGACGACTCCAATAATCATACTTCTTATATATATCCCATGGGCAGACAGCGTTCAGTCACATTTTATTATAAGTTTAGGTAATATTTAATATAACCTTTTTAAAATCAAGTTAAATAACGTATCGTAAACACGAACATAGTAAGTTATATGTTACAAGGCTGGTGTGATGTCACACATTCCTTGGCACTTACATTTTTTATATTGACATGTATTTTTTTATTTTTGTTTATTCTACTCTTCGATTTCCGCCTCTTTAGAGTCACTAAATGTTATTATATATTATCTCATACTGTTGACCCGATCACGTCGCCTGCGTCAATTACACAATTGTAGCTATTTCGGATTTTCGCTTAAGCTCTATATAATTTGTCGTAACTTTTTCATATATGGTCAGTCTTGGCGCAGTGGCACATACATGTGACTTCAAACGACTGGTTGTGTATTCGATTTCCGCTCAAGGAGTGGAATTATTTAATATGTTCTTCGCTCTGGTACCGAGGCACAACGCGGCGTTAAGTATCGCTACTTAACACCAGCAATGTCTCTAAAATTCGGGGGAAAATGGGGAACGGAGTGTCTTAACACCAGGCTTCTTCTGCCTACCCTGCTGTGTGCGAGATACAGCGTGGAGCTGAAATAAATCGATTGAAACAAAACAAACACTAACTGTTAAGGAAAGTTTTTAACAAAATAAAATATGCATAACTGCCATTATCTATAATGTATAGACCACGATCTATTATATATTTATTATATACCACGAATAATGATTCCAATTGGAATTCGTATCCGTAACCATAATATATATACAGACATAGCTCAACTGTACACTGACGGTGTCAAACAAGTGACATAACTTTCTGTAAATTATGGCGTCCTGTAGTATAAAAGTATACACCATATAACACCTAAAAGTAATTTATTTTCGTCTCACGTTCATAAAGTAATAGGAAAATAATGAGAAGACTTAGGATTTTCCGTTGACGCGTTGTTTTATGTTTAATATATACACTACGGTGTAAAAGAAGGTGCGATTTAGCTACAATTTTTGTCTAATTTGCTTCCTGTAAGTCGCTAAGTCAAGTCATTATAATTGTTGAAATAAAGTCATCTTTTGTCATTTTTATGACATCAAATGGGTTCCTGTCCCTAGCTGCCTTAATAACAGTAGTCCAATCATCCGGTAAATAATTATTTTTGAAAAACTTTTTCTCCACTAATCCAAAATCTTGGTCACATGCTAAGTATGAGTGCCCACTGACATAGAACTTATGGTCTATATTATCTACTGTGTAATCTGGATGGGCAACAATATACTGGCAAAGAGTAGCCATCTTAATATTTCTGTTTTGACCACCGCACTGGTCTGAGTACATAATTAACTTTTTAGTCTTGACTTTCTCTTTGATAAAACGTAATAAGCAGGAACCAATCTCCCCCTGACCCCTGGAAGCTATAGTTTCATCCCACACATACATGGTTACTTCATCATTATTAGCATTATGAATTCCCAGGCAGTAAGTCCAAAGCTGTCTTTTATAATAGCAAATTCCTGTAGAAATAACAGGAGTAGGTAAAGTTTTCATGAGATCAAATACTATAACTGTTAAATCAGAATCATCTGCAGCTCTATTCTTATCTATCTTAAAATTATTTCTTGCAGATTCAGCCCTTAAGAGATGTAGTTTCCTTTGAAAATCAATTTCATCCTTTTTGACAGATAATTCTTCAGCTTCTATTTTTATTTTAAAATTATTACATTTTTTACAGGAATCAGTAATTGGTGCATGAAAAGATAGGTTGAATTGCTCATTAAAAACTTTTCTAAACATAAAATTTGACACTTGTTCAGAAGGTGGTGTTTCTTCTTTATATAAAGAAATCAGTTTAGGCAAGCCCAAGTCAGGTGCTAAATACATAATGCTTAAACCATAGTGGCCTATCTTACTTAGGCTAGTATGGCACCTCAAATTTAGATCACAGACTAAAAACCATAACAATGATTATGCTGCCATTTAGTAAAAATTCGTTGTATCATTTTTAGGCCGCTCTGGTTCTATCAAAATGATCAATTTGAACTGGAAAAAATCATAAACTCAATATTGTAAAAAAATGAGTTAGGCCACTATGGTTCTCATGGCCTCATATCATCTTTGAATATTATTTGAAGCCATTATGACGCAGTAGGGCAGCAATTTGGCTGTAACGGTGATTGGTTGCGGGTTCGATTTCCACACGTGAGAATTAAATTAAATAATAATCAAAACTGCATTCTACCTAACCTAACCTATTTAGGTTCAGTTATTTCAGAGACACAAACGCACAGACAAACAGATGAACAGAAAAACGAAAAAAAAACACATATAATAATCTTGGGTTCTATCAAACTAATAGTCCAGTCATAGGTGGCCAGTCGTGGCCCAGCGTGTGGCACAAGCGTGTGACTGTAAACGACTGGCTGTGGGTTCGATTCCCACTCGAGGAGTGGAAATTATATTTCCATTTTCTTCGCTCTGGTGTCGAGGTAAAGCGCGGCGTTAAGTTCTGTCACTTAACACGCAAGCCTCCGAATTCGGCGGAAAGTGGGGAACGGAGTGTCTTAACACTAGGTTCCCTCTGCCTACCCTGCTGTGTGCGGGCTACAGCGTGACGCTAAAAAAAAAATCACACTGATAAAAGTCCCAAATAAGCATTTTTCACTACTTCCATCTTTGTACAGACCATGTACACGCATAGATCACTTAATTTTATTATATGTTAGGTACATAGACTATTACTAAATATTATATTAAAACACAAATAATAATACAAAAACTACACATAAATTATTTACAAAGTCAACTTAGCAACTGTACAAATGACTACAATTGACAAACTTCAAAGAAAACACGACACTCAATTTAATGTCAATATGCCGTGCCACCATCACTGTTTTCAACATTCGGGGGTCAATGTACGCGGGTGACGTCACCGATGACCTTCACGCGTAAGCCCCCCTCCTATGCACGCGTGAAAAATGTCGCCGTCAAATGCGCTGGCCTCTTTACTTATGCTAGATGTGTTGCTTGTGTTTTGGTCTATGGGTTAGATGAATCTATGAAGCTATAGTCATTTTATGGTAATTTAAAAAAAAATCTCCTAATATGTATCGATTATATTTTTTATTTAAGTTTTTCTTTTATTTAGAGATATATTGTCATTCATTTTATTATGTCTCTCTGACTACACCGCAGGGGATAAAGCTTAAATATAAAAAAAAATACTATTATCTGTACATAATAAGCCTTTGTTTAACGAAATAATAGACATATTTAAAATATATGATAGTTCTTTTTAAACATTTTTAAAGTGTTATTCCACACTTAGGAAAATTGAAAAAGACATTTAAAGAAAACGTATAAAAATTTGAACGCAGCGGGATTCGAACCCGCGCCTCCTGAATACCGTTCAGGCGCTCTCACCACTGAGCCATGCGTTCTACTAGCCGCTGCGTCGAAATTCTTATACGCTTTATTACAACTTATTTATGTTGTTAGCATATATGATAGTTCACTAGCAGCATTTGAATCCGCTACTACCGCGTTATGTCACGTAACGCGTTAACTGTGCTATGATGGACTCGTTATAATTAACTCATATATTATCTACATACATTGCAGTGATACAATAAAAAAAATATTTAAGTACGTTATATAAAATATGTAAACATAAAAGTTTTATCTTAATAATATGAATTTAGTCAGTAAATTGGTTAATATGAACTCTAAAACGATGTTTTTTTTAATATATATCACCTATTTAACGCGGAGATAAAGACTTTTTTGTTTTTATATTTTCAAGGTTACAATTGCTTAGAGGCTCTCATGGCCCAGTATGATAGCGTTTGACTGCATACGCAATTAGTTACAGGTTTGATTGACTCAGAGAAAATAATACATTTAAATTATTTTTATTTCTACGCAAGACCTTAGTCTTTAAGTTAAGTTCCGCCACTCAATGAGAATGAACTTACAGTCAGTGTCAGTCACTAAGTTATCTATGATTACCCAGCAATGTGGGAAGCTACTTTTTGTTTCATAATTACTTGGACACGTACATATTTAAAGATTATGACTGCATAATTTGTTTTAGTTTGTTTTAATTTTAGGCTAAATTTAATTTAAAACTGAAATTAAATATAAAAATATGCTCTTTACAATTTCCTCTAACATTTAAACGTTATTATTACACATTTGTGTGGAAAAGCCAAAATTTACAAATTATACCTAAAATTTTATGATGATTTTATTGGTCGGTGTTAAGCCTCGATGAATATGGAGATCTTAATCGATAAATACGGATCTTGCAAAAACGCCTTCGGTTTACTTTTGTGATTAGTTAGCAATTAGGCAAGCAAAGCGGGAGAATCGACCGTCTGACATTCGGCGCCCTTGTGTCGCCCTCGCTAACGCAGTCTTCATAAAGCATAACGTAAATATTACAATAGGGATGTGCAATTTTAGCCAATTTTATAATAATAAAAAAAACATATTTAATTTGTGATCTTTTAATACGTATTTGGATGCAGCGTTATTGCAATGTCATTTGAGAATTTATTGTTTGTAACCTAATTTAAGAACTTGTTTAGTTTTTTATTGTCTACAAATAATTTTGTTACCCACGCTTAATTAAAAAAAATAAAATGTTGTCACCACTTTTAGTTCAAAGTCAATTGTTGAATGACGGATCTTAACGCCGCGTTTTGTCCTCGTTTGATAATATAGATTAAGTTTGTGTTTTAACTATTTTCTACTATCTATTAAATATTTTCCTCTAATTTCAGGTTTCATTGTCACTTAGTTTTATTCTCCCTTTAATTTCAGAGATAAATGTCTCTCTATATTAAGTGTATAAAATATTAGGTAGTGTGCATGAAGTACTGAGTGGTAGAACTTGTCGCGTTTTTATTGGCTGGCATTTGAACTTTGAACCAAACAAGAAGTCGCAGTAAATAAGTACGTTCCAAAAATAAATTTTATACCTTTATATATTTAAGGATTTCGTTTGTACTGTGTAATTAGTATGTTTTAAATATAAATAAAAAATATACGTACACACATAGTATTATATATATAGAAGTAGAATACTTCTGTTGTTGTCGATTTTCATTGTTATCAGTTTTATTTCATGTTATGAGAAAATAAGCAATTTCACGCTTTTTCCCATAAAGGATGGTAAAAGAGGTCTTACTACTACTACTACTACTTCATTAGGTACCAGAGGGAATAAATAAAAATAATATATAATCATTTCCCCGAATGGGAATTGAACGCACAACGATCGTGTCTACACAGATACGCAAAGCACCACAATGTCATTATAGGAATATAAATAAGCCAACGTAATTCATTAAAATAAAAACTATAATTACATTAAAAATTCAATTAGAATAATGTACAAGACGTTATAAAAGATCCAATTTAACTTTATGCAAGTTAGCAAGTCACTATTTGATGGTAATTTATTGCGCATGTCGTAGAATTTATGATACACTTTCTGTTTCTTTCAGTTTCACGCATTGTTTACGATTTTCATTTAACAAGCGAAATGAATGAGGATTAAATTTCTTTTGCAAATAAGTATATGTATATTTTAAAATATATTTTTTGAAATAAAATAATGTAAATTAAAAAAATGAAATTTTCTGTATCATAAAGTAAGACTACATCCACGTGGAACATAATATACCAAAATAAAATATAGTTCTAAAATAAAGTAGCCTAAGTTACTCCTTATCAGAAATTAAAAATTAGGGTTAGAAACATATTTATTTTTCATTATTGGCTTACTATTAAATCAAAATAAAATAAAGTAGTTACAAACTAAAACAACTTTTAATACATCTGACGGTACCCACACTAAAATAATTTTTCGTTGCTTATTAATTTTGTGCGAAACATGTTTAATAATCGCCTGGTATACACTACTAATATCATAAATGCAGGTCGATCTGACGGTTTCTCTTTAAAAATTAGTCTTCCCATCGTTTCGGATGAAATTCCAAATAAATATTTTCAAGATTAGGTTCAAATATGGACTACCTTTTGATTCAGAAATCTGCCCCAAAAGGTTACAATGCAACAAAATAGCTATAGTTCTAAAGTTTACACAAGCAAAACCGCGAGTGGATCGCTAGTACATACATAAGTAGATACATATGTACATACATATGTCACGGACCTGACTTGTTGCAACACTACAATCGCGACGTCAGCTATGTCTCATTATTTCACAAACGCAAACCGCATAAATATTTATGTCAGAGATATTTTTAAAAACATTACAATGTTATGTAGGGAGAAATTTTTAACGTTTTTTAATAGTGTTGTACTAAATAAGAAGTATTTAAGTATTTTTTTTTTAAATTTAATTTAAGCATAAACTATTAGAAAACGTATGTTATTACTATTTAATCATTTTTTATTTATTAATTTCATTATACGCCACGGTTGTAAGTTTTATTTCCACTTGCAGAATGGTCATATTATTATTTTTTATTTTTCCACTCTCTTGTTAAGCCAAAGCACGGTGTTGAGTTCCTCCACTGAACAAGCCAAGGCACGGTTTTCGGTGGAAAATGGAGAATGGAGTGTCTTGACAAGGTAATCTATGTCTAATCTGCTATGCGGGATGAAGTGTAAGGCTGAACGAAAGGTTTAGTTTTTAAAAACTTACCGTTGATCAAAGCGAATCCGTCAGATGATGAGGTTGATATTGTCAGGATGACACTATATCTGTAAATGGAAAAAACATTAGATTATTATACATGAAATATTATTTATTTAGGTAATATATATCATAATAACAGTAACAGAAATGGACTTGGACGCTATGTTCTCCCGGACTATTTTTTCTAAAACAGAAAATTTTGGCTTAGTTTGAGTTAATTAAAATGACTTATAATTGCGTAACAATTTATTGAAAGATATATTTAAATAGCATAATTAAAGCTTTTTTTATCATAAGGTTTATTATAAGTTTTGTTAATAGTTTTGCCGCAACGTGATCCTCGTAAACTTTACGATTCTTGTCTTTATGAATTTAAAATAAAAAATTATAATTACAAATATTGCACATTTATTTCGTAACTAACTCGAGCACAACTTTCAAAAATATTAAATTGCTCTACCTCGTCATTTTCAAAAAATTACATATACTCACCTCTATCTGTTCTTTAGTCTATGTAAATTATTTCTTCTCACTGACTCTATAATATAAATATAATCACAATTTCAGTACTGTAATAATTGTATCTTATTTTAATATACAAGTCAGAGTAAATTTATTGAAACTTGTTAGCGTTTGTATTATGTAAATCACGATCGTGCCCAAAATTTGGAATCAAAGATTAAAACATTAGGAAGCAATTAAGCGAGACTTTAATAAATAAACATAATTAAATGTTATGTAGGTACGATTCAGAAGTTAATGTAATACAAATAGCAATAAATTTCCGCCTTTTCTTATATAATAGGATATTCTGAGAGAATATAGTATCTCATTCGGTTCTACGTTTCGTCCAAAATTTTTGTCACTTTTTTTATATTTCATATCATAAAAACATGTTCAAGTGGTTGTTAGAAATTACCATCATTCTTAGCCTATGTATCTTCTTTAGGACATGCACCTCTTCCATAACTATTTATGGGAAATGCGCAGTAGTATTTTCAATTATTGCAATTCACAATGCATATTTAAAACTATAATATAATATTATTTAAAGTTGTTTTCGAATAGCTATCGCACTAAACTAATATAAGATATTATATTTAAATTAAAATAATAGATAATAACATTTCATAGCAAAGCAGTTTTAGTCCATCATAAAATTAATATATTTTGATATAACCTAATGATACTTTAAAAGAGCAACAGAATCGTACACAAAAACTTTTAAAGAAGATTTTACACGACGATTACATAATAAGCAGCTACACGCTTTTTCCCGTATAGCAGGGTAGTCAGAGAGAACCCAGTGTCATGACACTCCAGTCCCCACTTTCTAAATTGAGATAGATACATAATATTAGGTAAAATCGTTTAATATAAACACAATGGAATACCACATCAAAAATCAAAAACTATCAAGCTCATAGCATTTAAAGTGCATATTAAGACAAGAGCTTTAAAAAGCTTGTGCTATTTTGAATTATTAGCGTAAACCTTTTCTCCATTAGCTGGGAACATATTATTTTAAAACAGAAACTCACGCTGCACGACATAGGTACCTATACAGTATACATGTTATGCTGCGCACGATTCTAGTTCTGATTTATACCTAAGATTCTTGTATTCGCACCTTCTCGTGCATATTTTACAGCCATTAGGACCGGTTTAAGTTTGCTTTATCAGCAATGAGCTTTTTATTTCTACGCCTAGCAATTATTTTTGTGTTGCAATTAACACGCGCATGCCCCACTAATGGTCATTAAGTTGATGATTTTAATTTACTCGGGGGATGGGACAGAAGTGATTTATTTACTGAACAACTGAAGGTACGTATTACGGAAGAGTGTAATCATTCATCTGCTGTATGAAATATGATTTAAATTTTTATAATTATATTAAAACTAGCTGCTGCCCACTACTTCCCTCGAGTGATCGATGATGAATTAATGTCATTCTACACCTTGCTAAATGTCTTCGTATTAAATAGTTTATTGAAGAAAGATAACCACATTATTACTTTTAGTGTGGAGTGATTAATATATTCGTTATAATGGATCTTCCCATGGGAATGGGATGTTTTATCGCGGTAAATAGCATCACTATTCAGCCCACTAAGTATCTGCACTAAAAAAAATATAATATAACATCGCTTTGTTGCGACGTGAAAAAAGGACATATAAACACATTTAAATATTAGTACGAGTGACTTGTAAAGAGCAAGTTTATTGATATCTTGATTCATTTATCATATGTATTGAGGTCCAGTGTTAAAGATTAAAATATAACGGAATTTTGAATGAGACGTTCAAAAACTACTAGCAAAAACTATTTACTATTAGTAAAATTACAATATTCGAAATTATATTCAAGCACTAAAATAGTCAAAACACCATGACTTGTGATATTTTTGTCTAATTTGCCATAATAGGGCGTTAGAAGCTAGAGCGGTGACTGCCCATTTAAGAAGAAGAAGAGCAAGTTCAAATTCTGCTGTTTCAAATAATTGCAAACTTACCTTAATATAGGAAATATACTTATTATATTCTACTAGTCACCTGCTCGCGGCTTCGCCTGCGTAATCTACACAACTATAGCTATTTCGTATTTTCAACGGCCCACGTTCGTTTAAGTTAAGCAATTTATATTTTTCATACAAATTGTATAATGTTATGTTTAACCTTGCGTTATAAGATATCTTCCTTATTCCCCGAAAATCATTGATGTCGATCATATGGTTAGGATTTTTTATACAATCTTGCATGCTCTGTTTCAGCACTTTAGAGGTTGATGTTTGAAAATAGTAACATATATTTTGGATCTTTAACTATATTGTTGCTGAATTTCATCCTAATCGGACAGGTGGTTTAGTTGTCAAAGCGTAACAGACAGATAGATTAACGGACTTTCCCGTTTTTTAACATTAGTATAGATATGATAAATTTCAATGGTCGCCCTATTTTGTAATACGAGTTTTGTCAAACACGTACTATATTCATTTATATAAAGATTTTATCCAAAACATATAAATAATATAAGAACACAACTAAAACAAGGTGTTTCGGCTATTCAGAGCATCTTTTACGACAGTATATTATATCTATCACCTCGTAAAAGTTCGTGAAAATTTTTATAAGGCCTCTTCTATGAATAAAAGACACTTGTCATACATATATTATGCACAGCTCTGTTTGTGCTATGTCCAAATTTGTAATTTAAATGGGCAAAAGTGTTATCTCTTTTTTATACTATTTATATACGAATTCAAAATCTGCCAACTTCCGGTCTGGTTATATAATACGCGGCGTTAGGTTCCGCCACTTTGTGGAACGTAATATTATTTTATTGAACTTGGGTAGAATGTGAAGAATGCAATAATATATTCTTACATTTTTAAAAAACAAACTTATAGTTCAAATAATAACTTTTATTATTTAATTCTTTCCTTTAGTGTTGAGATTTCAAAATTTCCGTACAATATAATTTATAACTATTTGCTAACACGATGATCGTTGGTTCGATTCCCGGTCTCGGCAATGATTATATTTCAGCTCCTTTGATTTTTTTGTTGTGATCGGGATAATGAGTTCTACCATTCAATATGGAGAACGAAGTGCCTTGATACTAGGTTCTATCTGACTACCCCACTAAGCGGGGAAAAGCTTGCAGTTATAAAAACAATAATATACATATTTATTATTGTTTAAATCTGGTAATTTGTTCCACTGTTCCCTTTGCTGTTTTGGCGGCGCACGCGCCGGATGTGAATTAATCTATGGCCGGGCAACGAGATGCGTGTTTTATTTCGATACGCGATACAGATCGTATACACTCTTTGATGTTTAGTTCAACTGACTGAACTGACTTTGCTGAAAGTCAAATTATTACCTAAATGAGTATTTCTAGACAGAATAAAATAACAAATTACTATTTTAAGGTATATTTTGTGAAAATTGTCGTTTTAGTATTCAAACTAATATTAAAAAGAGTCATGGCCAGTCATAGGGGCCATTCGTGGCGCAGTGGCACGTAAGTGTGACTGTAAACGCGACTGGTTGTAGGTTCGATTCCCACTGTCGGAGTGGAAATATTTAATATTTCCATTCTTTTCGCTCTGGTGTCGAGGCAAAGCGCGATGTTGCCGTCACTTAACACGCAATGCCTCTAGAATTCTGCGGAAAGTGGGGAACGGAGTGTCTTAGAATTAGGTTCCGTCTGCCTACCTTGCTGTGTGCGGTATAAAGCGTGAAGTAAAATGAAACTTGTATTAAAACTACATTTCTTGCAAAATATACCGTAAAGATAGTAGGTACTATAGATACTTATATTATTAGAAAATAACAAAAATATATAATCAAACAGAGAACAGAGTATTTACATTATGTTCTCTCTCGTAGTATTTATACACCTTTCTTTCTTAACTTACTATGTGCAAAAACATATTTTTCTTCCTAAATATATGAATACTTTTGAGTTACGAAAAATTTAACTGTCAAATTTCACACAATACCCATATTATGCTAATACGAACATTACACATAATGATTGATGTCTTTAATATTCTTGAAATTTATGCGCGGAACTTAATTTATACATACTTGCCGAGTGCAACGACGTGACATAGAGTTTATTAATATCGCGTTGTTGACAAATTCCGAAGAACTTTGGTATGCATTAAATTACTAGTACCTAGTAGGTACCTCTGTCGTAGAGATAGAAGCTGATGTGGGGCAGGTAGACAGCGTCTGACTGTAAACCCAACGGTTGTGGGTTCTATACCATATTACAATTTTTTTTTATTTCTTCTCTCTGGTACCTAAGACAAGTCTCGGCCTTGAGTGTCGTATTTCGACCTAAAAGGGGAGAACGGATTATTTTGTCACTAAATTCTCTTTACCCTGTTGTTCGGACAAAGCCGTGATCCACAAAGTAAAACACGCTAAGTATAAAAATAAATTAAGGAAAACGGTTCGTTTTGAGTAAAATTCTTGTATATTCATTAAGATTTCTTCTATATCGATTAATAGTGATTATTTTAGCTTTTAAATTAAGTTTTTTAACCATTATTATTATTTTAAAATAGCAATATTAGTAAATTTACAATCTATTTAACAATAAGACCAAGAAATTACTTTGAACGTTGCAATGGCTTAAGGCGGTAAGTGTACTTTATCCTTAATACAGCTCTTCCATTTTAATTTGCGGTAACTAGAACAATAGAAGGATGCCTTAAGGCACTGAAAGTCCTTGCAGTGGCCTTAGCATTGAAATCATACAAGTATAAATAATAAAATGGGAAAATATTTGCTTAAATAAAGAAACAGACAGAAAAGAACATAAAAATCTCTGAGTAACTAGAAATTGGTGAATATAATGACACTTAGATCTGTTTAGCCGCTAAAAATGATTGAGATATGAATTATTAAAAATAAGCTCAAAATATTTCAAAACACTGAAAAAAAAACCACTATTAAGTATTTTTGTGTGGTCCTGGTAGTAATCGGAAGGATGCTAGATTCTTTATATAAAAATATTGTATTGTAATTGGAAACAGTATATTTTTTACGAAACCAGACGGCAAGATTGCAAGATTATTAGATATATACAAAGATTATGCTTTTAAATAGTCTTAAAATATTAGTAACTGAGACATAGATAAACGTAGCTTCCTTTTACGTATAATACCAAGGTAAGTATATTTTTATGCTAAAATCGAGACGAGATATTAACTTTTTATCATATATTTATTAATAGAATAAGGAAAAGGCGATAAAATAAGTTGAAATCTACACGTTTATATGGTATTACTTAGAATCTTAAGTAAAACCGCAAAAAGCAGCTTCGTGCTTTTTCCTGTGTAGTAGGGTAGTCATAGAGAACCTAGTGTCAAAACACTCAGTTCTCCACATTTTAATTTAATTCGAAATATTGCGTATTGAGTGGTGTCTTCAACGCTTTATCTTAGGTAACAGAGCCAGAAAGTAAAAATGTTTTTTTTTATTATTTTCAATATCTGGCTCATCTGTCGACCGGATTATCCATACTTATATTATAAATGCGAAAGTCTGCCTGTTTGTCTATCACTCTTTCACAGCTTATCTACCGGTCCGATTTGGTTGAAGTTTAGAATGAAAGTAGTAAAAGACCCAGGGTCAAGTATAGGCTACTTATATTTTCAAAACCATCTCTTAAGGATTGAAATAGGAGATGTAAGTGGACGCTACTATTTATATAATCATCTCCTCAAGAGAATCGAACCCAAAGCCAACTATGTTTACTGTCAGCTGCTCCACGCGCTGTCCCAATGCTCCACGATGACTTCTATCTAAAACCACAAGATTTCTCAATATTTTATTATTGTATAATCCGAACGATACTACTCGTCTTGAACAGTAAAGTCTAAGTGAGGCTAAATGATAACAATCTCGCGTTGTCCTTAATAGCGGAGCAATTTACGAACCATTGGATTGTTAGAAAGTTATTGCTTTCTTTACTTTCTTCTATATATTTTTATTTGTATAATAAAAAATATGTTACACAAACAGTTGTATTTATTTAGAAATGATTTTGTTCTTTGTGGCCAGTCGTGGCCCAGTGGCACAAGACAACCGTGTGACTGTAAACGACTGGTTGTGGGTTCGATTCCCGCTCGAGGAGTCGAAATATTTAATATTTCCATTTTCTTCGCTCTGGTTTCGAGATAAAGCGCGGCGTTAAGTTCCGCCACTTAACACGCAATGCCTCCGAATTCGGCGGAAAGTGGGGAACGGAGTATTTTAATACTAGGTTCCCTCTGCCTACCCTGCTGTGTGCGGGATACAGTGTGAAGCTAAGAAAAAAAAAAGTTCTTTAAAAGAAGTAATTTAATGTTATTTTTTTGACATTTACCTTCTTATATAATAAGTAATTGCACCTAATATCGAGGAGAATGGATTTTTTTGTCATTAGTCTCATAAAAAACTTGAAGAATTTTGAAAAAAATGATATATGTACCTATGAAATACGATCTCTGTAAAAAAGTAATATAATGTATAATATATTAATATACATATTACCAATACGTACCCGAAATAAAAACACCTACATTACAATTCAGAATTTATGCTAAGAATAAAAAATAACTATAGGCTCTGAAAGACGAAGTGTCACTTTTCCTCATGACAACAATCAGGACGGTCCTTGAGGAGGCCCTTCAGTGAAAATTATTTAGCGTTTCTCACCAGGGAAATCAGAATGTGTTCGCTTATCTCATTTCATTAGACTAGCTGAGGACAAAATACTGAATACAAATCTCCCGAGAGAGGCACAAGCAAGAAACAAGCTTGGAAACCCTTTTTCCTTTAAAAATAAAGCTTATAATTCTTCAAACGATGTGATATTGTAAATGTGGACTACTGTACGCCAAAGAAATAAAATGCCATCGATAGTGCATGATAAAGGAAGGATAAGGTTTATTTGTTGGTCCTCTTGCTACCTACATGCAGGTTTGTTAATAAACAGCCTTTAAAGGTTACCCACCCACTTTATGTTTATTTAATTGAATTAAATTTACTACTCTTATCGGGATGATATTTGATTAAAGGTATGTTTATATTTGTTGATGCATGTAGGCGTGCGTCTATATGATATTTTTTAGCTTTATGCTTTAATCTGCATAGTAGGATAGTCGGAGAGAGCTTAGAAGGGAAATACTCCACTGCGATATACCGTTTTTCAATTTTCGCCTAAAATCGAGTTTTTATTTGACGAATAGCGGAAACCCAGTCGTTTCTTTAGAATTTGAAATTATTTCAATACCTACAATAATTTCTCCGAGTGGGCATCGAACTCACCACCAATAGTTATCACGTTAAAAATCAAACGTTTGTCCCATTGCACCACGATGAAAATCTATTTAAATATCCAATTTAAAAGTTAAACGAAATAAAGTTTTACAATATTAGAGCGCTATACGATCCTCAGTGCCCAGAAAACAATAAAAAAACGTTATATTCCTTTCACTTAGTTAAGCCAAAACCGTATTATTTGTCTAATACTAGGGGATTCCTTTTAAGCCACACTCATCCATTCAATTCAATTACGAAATAAAATAACAGCGGTGCGGAGAAAGTTCTAGTTTCTTATTCAAACAATCCTTTTGAGGGAGAACAAAGGGAGGTTCATTAAAATACTCTGTGGCAAGTTGCTCTGTGGAATCACTTAAATAGTACAAAATAATAAAAATACTTCATTATAACCACCTGTTTAATAAATTATAAGTTATTACTAATATTAGTAGTCATGGAAAATTTTCAATTCAAAAGTAATTATGTGTATAAAAAATCTGAAATACTATTAGTAGGATAGAGGCCTAGAGTCATTAAAGACTAATCTTACTTCTAACAAAGGAACTTCACGCTTTGTGCCACATTGCAGAGTAGAAAATAGAACTAATGTCAAGACACTCCGTTCACCACTCTCCGCCCGAAATCGAGACTTTGTGTGATTGAACTTAACGCATTTTTTCTTCTTTACTAGAGTGGAGAACTGAAAATAATATGAAATCTTTCCTCCGCGCAGTAATCGAACCCACAGCAATTGCGTTTATACCCAGACGCTCCTGGCGACAGCCTGTTTTTACTCTTACGTACCCTTTAATTTCACTTAGCAAGCCTACATAGTATTATATAGTAAAAACGTATAATTATTACCAGCGGTATACATTTTATTACTTGGGAATATTGGTAATATTATATAGTACAAGTAGTTTAGCCCTTTCACTGCAGACTTTAATTATGACTTAAATAGGTTGATGTCTTCGCTTTACAACTATAGTTTACAATTTTATAGTTCACTAATAAAGATTATTTTAGTGTCTTAATTATACAGCTTGCGGTGTGTAGCAAAGGGAAAATTAATTGTGGTTATCTAATAACATGTGTAGGATAAGACATTTTAAATTTCATGGTACTGGAGAAATTATTTGAGATGAAACTCTTTTTTATGTACATTTATTTATATTATAATTTGTGTTTCTATTTATTCTATGAAAAAAAAAAATGTTTATCGTGCCGTGATGAATGCGATGGTTGTGGGTTTGATTTTCACTCGGAGGAAGGATTATTGTCATTTCTCTGCTCTGATATCTAAAACAAGGTGCAATGAAAAGGTAGAAAGGTAAGGAAAGTTCGCAACTTAACACGCAATGTCTCGATTTTAGGCGGAAAGTGGAGAACGGAGTGTCTTAACACTAGGTCCTCTCTGATAACCTTACTATGCGAAACAGCGTGAAGCTGCTTCAATTTCTTAATTTATTAGTGACATACAGACCGATATATAGATTATTTTTTTATTTAGAAATGTTCATTACTTGAACTTAAAAATATTCATTTTAGAGGAAACAACAACATCAAATTTGTAACATGTCTTCACAGAGCAGTTTATTAGAAAAAGCAAAATCTCATCTAACTCCAAACATTTACCTTGAAACCTTGATGAGAAAACTGAAGATTGCATGATAATAACTAAAAATACTAGTGTTGTGGTAATTGTGATCTTTTTGTCTTATTTTGGTTATAATATAATGGAAGTGAAACACAAGAATGCTCTTTATATATACTCGTATATAATATTTTATTATTTTTTCAGTTTCATGCCTTTTTCTGCAGCTAGCTAGATAGAACTCAATGATCACACACTTCGGTCTCCGCTTTCCATTCAAATTCGCGAGATGAGTAAGAATCGAACCCAAAACTATTCGCGATTACAATCAGATCCTGTCTCACTGCGTCACCATGGCGTCAATTTTTAAAAAAACAAAAGTAAATAGTGAATTCATATATTAAAGACGAAATTCATTTATTTAAAGTCCAGCAGACATAGGTTGTATTAAACATATACAAAAAGGCTCGCTTTCTTGACGTATTAAGTTGGAAACTTTTAATGACTCTACAAAGAACTACAAGTGCAATTTCAATAACGACTTAAGTGTACTTACCATATATATGTATACGAGTATACGGGTAGGTATGTATATTAGATATTATACCTATTTCTATGCCTAAGTGTGCTTGATACTTTCATATGAGTTCGAGTTATATTGAAGTACTGAAAGGAAAAGTCATTTCTATGTTACAAATCTTATTTATATGTAAATTATATATTTCTACTACTGCTCTTTTAAAATTGTTTATTCATAATATTTTTTTTAAGTTATTTTTTCTCCTCTTTCTCCTTTCTGGTATGTAAGACAAAGCGCGGCATTAAGTTCACCGCGCATCTTAACAGGCAATGTCTCGATTTCTGGAGGAAAATGGAGAACGGAGTGTCTTGGCATCAAGTCCATTCTGATTATCCTGCTATGCCAGCAAAAACATGAAGATATATTTTTTAAATAAGCATATTTTTATACAACTAACGAAAAAGAACATTCTCTAGCTATATATTCTTAATACATAAAAAAAACTTTAAATTTCTTTGTAAGATTTTTTTAATAAAATAGATATTACACATAAGTTTATATCAAAGAGAGTTTCATATATACTATACTATAAATGACAAGCTCGTTGCTAAGGCAACTCATATTTTACGCGTCAATGAGTCTACTGATATAGGTATGTTAATATCCATGAACGTAGACATTATGTAAATTCTGAATTAACACACTTTTGACGGATTTATTCGAAATAACATTAACACTAATAGGCATACTAATCACAATGTACATTTTTAATTAATATTAAAAATGCTAAATCGAATATTTTTTTCTTTCGCATGTTATCGCTTGGTGGTAGGAGATTCGTTCTCCGACTGGCTCGCGACCACTATCATGTCAAAGACGAACCGCCAAATATCTTATGATGTGTTCCGGTTCGATGGCATGTAAGCCAGCTCTCCCTATTCCCACCGTTCCCATCCTTCCTCCCTCCTTCTATCCTACATTCCCGAGGCTGGCAACGCATCCATAACTTGAATGTTGTGGATTACTATGGGCAAAGGTAACCACTTAACACCAGATGGGCCTTCAGCTCGTCTGCCTCCTTCATTCCATAAAAAAAAAATTGTTACATTAATAGAATTTGGTGATATCATTCTCCACTTTCCGCCTAAATAAAGATATTCTAAATTGATTTATTCTTGTGTAAACGGGATGGCTTTTCCGGTTAGTTTTCGGTGAACGGAATTCGGGGTACGTGAATTTTTTTTATTTCGTTGCTTTTATAAAAAAATCCACGATTTTGAGTTTCGTCACTCAACACTTAATATTTGAAAATATAACATAAAGTGGTAAACGGAGTGTCTTGACACTATGTCTACTCTATCCTGTCCTTCCTTGTTACATTACATACAGGAGATGCAAATAAATATCAAGAAAGTAGTAGTACCCATGCCTCAACTAAGCAGTATTAATATTAATTTTATAATATTAAAATATAAAGTACAATTTCTAAGTCTTATAATTCTTAAGTATAAAACTCAGTCTGGTTTAGAAGAACAGGTTACAACGATTCCAGATTATAACATAACTTTGCCAGCGAAAGTTCTGATATAATTAAGAAAGTGCATGCAAATTTCAACCAGCTGTGACAGTTTTCTGCAGAATGTAAACGTGATTTTATTAAGATAATTTACTTCTAGTAAAAGTTAGATCAAAAGTGACAACTTATATTTTCTAGGAAAATGCAAGTATTTCATTTTTATCATAAGTTATACGGTAAGTTTAAATTAATATGTCATTTCATTATAAAAGTAAGTTGTAAATGTCGTTTTGGTGATACAGTTTTAAATAAATATTAATTAAAAAAAAGATGAATACCTTTAAATTGATTTAAAACAGTATCTTCGTGCTTACAATCCATGTGGGTAAATGAAACAGGATAATTATTAGTTATACGTCGTTCGTTCCTCTGCATCTAGTCTAGTTTGCTTATGGTGGAGTTAAACGCCGTAATTATACGACATTTTTTCTCTATAGCTATGTGAAATAAAAATAATACTTTGTAGTTTAATATTTTTAAAGTGTTACTCACGCACTTAAGCACTGCCTTAAGACAAGAAAAATACATTAGATAAACTTAAAAACATAAACAAAATACCATAGCGGGATTTAAACCTAACGCTTTAAATAATTAAGCTAACCGCTCTTATCGTGCTTTGTGAAATTATAATACACTCTCATTCATTGCGGCGTAGAGTTACATCACTCAAAGCGAAAGAGTCGATTTGAGGTTGAAAGTCTTGACAATAGGTTCTCTCTGGTTACACGCGAAACAGTGTGAAGTTGCTTCTTTAATTTTTTTTATGTTTTTAGCAATAAATGATTGTAACAATAAGTTGGAACAATTTTCTAAGTGAGATTTAAATCCAAAACTAAGTACCAATATAAGCTAAATATCTCCCAGCTTCACCACTATGGGGTAACAATGAAATTTATATTTACTTTCATAATATACATTACTTTCACTTAACCTTAATGAAAGATAATTATTATCTTTATTCAAAAACAAATACAAAGTAAGTCCGTCTTGTTATCTAATGCAAACTATTCAACCGAAACTAAAGTCTTCATTCATCATAATTATACAAAAGCAAAACATATGTTTATACATCGGTCATTGCCCTTAGAACTAGTGTGAGTGCGTCATATGCAGTTTTCAATGTATTCTTAGGAAATAAGAAATAGAACAGTGAGTCACGTTCAGCCAAGGACTTGATTATAGAACTGCAGTGGTCGAGAGTTATTTCTGAGTACAAATATTTAAAATTTTAAAGGTCGACTTACTATTAGAAGTAAAAAGATGGTTTAATCATTTTACTACACTATATATAACGAAAAAAGATAGCTTAATGCTTTTCCCGGATAGGTTAGTCAAAGGTAACCTAGAGTTAAGACACTCCGTACTCTCTCCGACCGAAAAACCGCGCTTTACGTTAGGTACTATAGCGTTTACAGTCAGTCTTTTATTAATAACAAACACTATTTATTATTTGACAGCTGTATTTTAAATAACGACGCAATTTCGATAATATATGAAGATTTCGCGATACACGTGCTAGCAAACTCTCTATTTTATGTAAATGTCGAATGATTATTATAATCTCCTTATCAACAACCTTAATCTTCCAGGAACACAGCCAATACCATTAATTAAAAAGATTTGTATTCGACAAATCGTTAAACTCTGACATTAAATATGTGAATATATTAATATTATATAAACAATTAAACATATAATAAAATTGTAAATGATTGCTGTCTGTACATGGAAGATATACGAGTATAAGAAAAACTTTATTGAGAGCATTTATTAATGTTATAGAGCCCAAAGCAATGGTTTTAAAATTTTCGCTTCTTTATAATAATAAAGCTAATCTATTAAACGGCTAAACCGGTCTTAATACAGTTTTGACTATTGTATTTAAGTGATGTTTCCTTAACACATAGTGTTTATTTTATTTCAATGGGGTCACAAACATAAAAACTATAATAATTTATTTTATACGCGACAAAATTTACTATAAAATAACTTTTTCATTAACTTAGATGAAACTTCAACTTACACAGACAAAACCGCGAACAGATCGCTGGTTTACAAATTTTATGATAATTTATGGATGTAATACAAAAGAATATGAATTTTCAGAGAATTTAATTGAAAAAGTTTCATTTGCTGATATCCTAAAAGGCTTCACGGGTATAAATCGACATTGAATATCGAATTATGGTGGAAATCCGAATCTGGTGTTCAGTGGAGCGGAAGTGGTCACAGAGCGTGAATGTCACAGATTAAATCAGCATCCGCCACTTTGACGGTTACAGAAAATCTGATTAATTATCGCTTTACCATGCACGCGGAGGTTCTAATATATCCGGTAATGGACGTCTGTATTTGATAGGCATCTACGTTTAAATATAATGGACTTGTTAATTATATACTGATAAGGCCAATTCAATCAATGTTGATACTACACGCTTTCTTTTTTATCGAATTATTATAATTGTAGGCAGAATAATATATGCCGTGGGACCGCCGTAGCGCAGCGGGACAGCGCCTGATTGTCAACGCGATGGTTGTGAATTCCCTATCACTCGGCGAAATTGTAATATATTATTTTCATTCCTCCGCTCTGATATCTAAGACAAGTACGGCGTTGAGCTTTGTGAACACGCAATCTTTCGATTTCCGGCGGAAAATGTAAAATTGAGTTTCTCAATATTAATTAGTTTCTCTCTGACGGTGTAGTTAGTTGCAGAAAAAGGAGTGAAGCTCCTTTTTGTTAATCAATGTCATGGTCATTGTCTATTTATATACACATATTCAAACAATAAACATATTTTCATATTTTATCCTAACTGCAGGCTGAAATTTCTGACGAAATCAAGAGCTACAAGCAAATATCACCAGCATACGAGATTTGAGTTTAAAAACGTTAACTATAGCTAGGACAAACTGGAAATACGTTTGACGAATGTGTAGAGGCAACTATTCAAATATTCAATAATGGCTATCACGCGACGCATCAATATTTGCACTTCATATCAGGTGAGGGGTCAGCTGGCCAGGTCACGGGAACTAGGTCGCCCCTCCCATGTCCTACTTCCATTCTTCAATATCCCCGAAATATAGCACATTAGTTTACGTATTCGTATTCGTAGATGTTTTTGGCAGCTCTATCGCTTTTGAAATTGACTTAATTATAAATATAATGTTTTTATATAGGTTATTGTCATGATGCAGCGGGGCACGTCTGATTGTGGACACGATGGTAGTGGGTTCGATTCCCACTTGGAGGAATGATTATACTTTCATTTCACCGCTCTGGTATTGAAGATAAATTGCAACGTTGAATTCGGACACGCAATGTGTCAAATTCGGACAGAAATTAGATAATGACACTCTCACTGACAACCCTGATATGCAGGAAAGTGTGAAGCTGTAAAAATAATATATAAGAGTACGTAATAAATAAAAACATATAAAATATAAGAGTATAAAATGATAAAAGGACTTAATGATTTTTTTTACTTCACGCTGTACCCCGCACAGCAGGATAGGCAGGGGGAACCTAGTGTTAAGATACTCCGTTCACCACTTTCCGCCGAATTCGGAGGCGTGTTAAGTGGTGTAACTTAACGTCGCGCTTTACCTCTGATACCAGAGCGAAGAAAATGGAAATATTAAATATTTCCACTCCTTAAGTGGGAATCGAACACACAACCAGTCATTTACAGTCACACTTTCGTGCCACTGCGCCACGACTGGCCCCTAATGATAAAATTACTAAAAACTGTTTTGTAATTCTATGTTACAAATACATTTTATGAAAGTTTAAATACTAAAAAAAAAATAGTGAAATAAACTTAAAGGATATTTTTTCCAGCAAATTATGTAAGTATCCTAAGTAGTTGTTGTTTTTGTTTGGTTGAAAACTACAAATAACAATATTGAGGCCAATCGTAAATACAATCACTTCTCGTAACTAGGCATAATAAACGTCTACTAAATCATGGATATCTTCTAGCGTTTTGTCTGGACCAATATATGTATGTACGTACATTAAGTTTTATTATACTCAGGTATAGGTATATATATACTAATGTAAATTAATATTTTAAATAATTTCATAGAAAAATATGTCACGCTAATTTTTAATATGTGACACTTGCGACTAGCTTCGCTTCGGTCACGGCATATAATCAGCGCTAAGATTGACTATTAATAAAAGTACTATAATAGATAGTCAAAGTTCTATTGGCTTTCCGCTTTCTTTCGTATAGCAGGATAGGCATAAAGAACCAGCCTGAGGTATTGTGTGTTAAGTGATGGTATTTAACGCTCCGCTTTGTCTTACATGAGATTGATAGTGATTTAAATATAATTATTTCCCGAATAAGGGTTTATATTGATTGGGAGTAAGTATATATTTAAATAAAAACCTAAATAAATGATTAAAACTAATATAACTAAAACTAACTTAGTAATATTGTAATTAGGTAACTAGTAATGTAATTAATACACATGTAATTTATCTGTATGGAATTAAATAAAGCTTTATTATTATTATTATTATATATTTAAAGTTTTCATTTCCATAGTTGCTTCTTAGGTACTACCACTACTGGAAGACAGATTGTCCTTTCACTTGGTTGTATTTAGTACCCCGCATTCACGCATGAGTAAATAAAATGAAATATAAAAAATATTACAATATATCTCTCAATTTGTTACATTGATAGCTTGTCGTTTTTTACACAGTTGATGATAAAAGATAACCTTCGTCTATTGATAAATGTCCTTGCCTTAATAATTGCATTGCCATTCATAAATTGTCAGTATGAAGTGACAGTAACATAAACACAACAATAACCTCTTTTTTAAACTTGACTTCAATGAAGTCATGTATTGCTCTTATAATTATAAAATTATAACTAAAACAGTTAAATAAGCTTAGTGTAGGCACTCTGTCCTCCACTTTCCACCCGGAATCAGGACATTGCATGTTATGTGACGGAATTCAAGTCTTTGTCTTAGGTACCAGACCAGTGAAATGAAAATAATTTAAAATCATTCCCCCAAGTGGCAGTCGAACCCATAACTGTCATACTGGGTCACGGCGGCCTCAAGATTATTAAACTCCTAATAATACTCTACAAATAAGTACTAACGATCGCAATCAATTAGTGAACGGTAATCAATCGACCTGTACTAATCATTTGTTAAGAGACCATCGTAGCGCATTGGAATAGCGCTTGGCGATAACCACGAACATTTGAATGAATATTTCAAATTCAGGCGGAAGATGGAACAAGATAACTTATTACTAAGTACTCTTTTACTTCCCTGATACGTAGGTATTACCCGTGGGGGGAAGGGTCAAGAATACAATTCCCCGTAAAAGGCGGGTAACCCAGTAGTTTGGTGGTAGGAAATTCGTTCTCCGACTGGCTCGCGGCGACCCACGTCATATCAAAGACGAACCGCCAAACATATGATGATGTGTTCCGGTTCGATGGCATGTAAACCAGCTTCCTCCCTATTGCCACCATCCCCATTCTTCTTCCCTCCCTCCTTCCCTTATCTCCAAGGCCGGCAAAGCATCCACAACTCCTCTGATGTTGTGGATCTCCGAGGGCGAAGGTAACCACGTAACATCAGGTGGTCCTTCTGCTCGTTTGCCTCCTTTATTCAATAAAAAAAAGGTAAAAGTTAAGCTAAAGAGAATTACGTTATTAATTAAAACCATCATAACTAGATTAATCGCGTATACTTTAGTATTAGAAAACACATTTTAGAAAAGCCGACGTTGGAAACACTTTACCAATTTAAATTTGTGATCACAGGTAGACTAACACAGAAGTTGTTAAGTTGAAAATTATAGAGTGTTCTTACTATAACACTTAATTACTCCACTTTGCATTAATTACAATTAATTTCCGTCTCATTTGAATATTATTGCTATACTGATCAAATTACTTATACAAATATTTATATTATATTAGTCTTGCGTAAGCGAAAGGCGTATGCGTGCATCGGTCGGTCTTGCCAAAGTTATCATGCGCTTCCCGGGCTTATGTTTGGTTGACCTTTGTATTCTGCTGGGAAACTAGGTCGTTGACTTCCGACCGTTTTGTTTGTGTAAGTAGATTTTAAAGTTAAACTATCTATGTCTAATGGCTTGTATATTTTATAGTTGTTAAATTTCTTGAGAGAAGTTGAGGTATTTTAGATTTTAACATGAGTGATGGTGTATTTTATACAGATATGTTAATGGTATGTTATTGTCGTTAACATATACAAATTAACTACTGCACTACTATGCTATAGTAGGTTCGATATTGAACGAAGATATTTTTATAAACTGTGTGATCTAGAAGAGTTTCATATATATATATTTAAATCGAAATTATGACAGTTATATTTTTAAGAAGATGTATACATTATTTTTAATTTATGTTTATTTTTAATTTATATTAAAAATGTTTAACTTTAAAATATATTTATGTATCGCACGATCTATACAGGGCTGTGTGACATAGTGTCAGCGTCTTACTGTTAATGCCTGGTTAAAGTTTGAGGGATCGATGCCCATTCGTGTAGGAATGTTTATACTTTTATTATTTTCAATTTCACTGTTCTGATAAGACAAAATTCGGTATTAAGTTATGTCACTCTACGTGCAATGCTTCGAATTCGATAGAAAATTAGAGAACAGAGTGTCTTGACACTAGGCTATCTCTACCATACGGGCAAAGCGTGAAGCTGAAAAAAATCAAATCAAATATTCTACCGACTATAGTCCAATCGATTTTGCTATAGGCTATAATGTAGGTCAGTTCGACCTTTCAAGCTTACAGCGAGTTTGCATAGCACCTCGTAACGCTAGTCTGTAAAACGTTAACAGTTTATTGGCGACGACGGTAAGAGGTTGCTATCAAAGTGCCCACACGGGGTTTTCACTTGAAGTGGCCATTAAATGTTTAAGATATGGCATAAATTTTACGATTCTATAAAATATTTGACTAAAAATATGGATAACTTTTCATTAAATAGTTCCTAAATGAAGGTAATTTATGAATATTTCTTATATATAAAGATAATAAGTAGAGTTTCGCACAGCATGCACTACATCGATTTTTAATGGAAAGTAAAGAGTCTTAATACTAGGTTCTTTCTGACTTATTTACTACTAACGTTTTTTGTAAAGGAAACAATTTAATGTAATTTAAAACTTTGCTGTAAAATTAGTGATTACGTGTATGCGTGGCTAACAGTATCAGATACGGCGAGGAGCTAGTTTAAGAAACAAAAACGAATGACTAGATATACCTTTGTATATTTTATAAAGTTTAAGATAATAATAAGAATATAGTTTTATATTTATGCAAGAAAGAGAAGTAGACTGTAGACTGTGAATACCAGTTTTTTTTATATTGACTTTGACTATATATCATTTATCAAAGTAGTAGAATCCCAAACAACGATTTTTATTTTTTTTTGTCTACTTGTCTGTTTATTTGTCTGGCTGCTTTTTTTGCACACTGACATTTTGGTAAACCTCCCTTTTTACTTTCCCTAGTGTTTATTTTATTTTAATCGGTTCATATATGAAAAACTTACAACTTTCAAGGCGAAAGAAGGAAATAGTTGAAGTCGTGCAGTTTAATCAGACGACGCCGCGAACTGGTCGCTAGTGTTCATCCAAGAATGAATTATCACTTAAATAAATAGAAAAACATACAAACATAGATATTTAATCAAACTAATAAATTTAGTCAATATTTCTGAGTGCGGTACTTTGTTAATTAAGAATGAAATAACTATTACTATCCTGGTGGGCTGCTAATGAAACATTGGTTCATTAAAAAGATGAACAAAACGATACGCAATTTATATTAATACGTAACAAAATGAATGGATTTGTAACGAGGCATACAATTACCTAGATTAAGTTACAGTGGGTAGTGGCTAGAATAAAGCAAATTAAGCTCATAGCTAGCCTGTGGGCGGAGTCACCTCGCTCCATTGACTGTGATCATGACGTGCCGATCCTTCAATTACGGACAATCTATATTACTTTAACATGCTTATATTATATAATCTTATAAAATAAGTAAAAAAGTTGGCCAGGCCAGTCGTGGCGCAATGGAAAGATCGTGTGACTTTAAACGACTGGTTGTGTGTTCGAGTCCCATCCGAGGAGGGAAAATATTTATTATTTCTCTTTCCTTCGCTCTGGTAAACGAGGCAAAGCGCGACGTTATTTTTTTTTTTTTTTTTTTTTCTCTTGCACCTCCATTATTAAGAATATGGAGACCTTATTTTCTATGGAATATAACTATTATATATTTTACAAAGGAAATCAAACTTATAATATTACTGTCTATCCTACGTGCTTATCTACTTTTATTTTATACCTAATTCTTATTGCTATCCCTATATGATCCTGCAGAATAACTTTTATGTTATGCTGGGATCATATAACTAATTACTATTTTAATTTTAAGCGCGGCGTTAAGTTCCGCCACTTAAGACGCAATGCCTCCAAATTCGGCGGAAAGCGGGGAACGGAGTGACTTAATAGTGGTTTCCCTCTGCCTAAAAAAAATAAATAAATAAAATAAGTCGTCGTGGGACAGTGTCTATTACCAACGATGGTTGCAGGTTCGATTTTCAGTAAAGGAATTTCGGGCACTAATATTATAATTTTCATTTCTCTATTCTGATAATGGTAAAAAGAGCGGCGTTGAGTTCCGTCATTTAACAGGTATTATCTCGATATTGGGTGAAAAGTGAAGAACAGAGTGTTTTGACACTAGGTTCTCCGTTCTTCATGAGGTTCTCTCCGACTATGCGGGAAAAAGCGTGGAGCTGGCAAAAAATAAAATAATTATCACATTTCTGTCTGTACGAAATTAAATATTGAAGTAAATAACGTTATGCAAACAAAGATTTATAAATTATAAAATATCCGCTTTCGTTACGTTTCGTTTCATATTATATTATTTTGGCAAACTAAATCGAATGTCTTATTTACATATATTAACATATAAATGATGTGGCAGTACTTACATAAACATAGGTATATATATTAAATACAGGCAAAGTATTATGTACATTAACATAAATAACATATTACTGTGTTACTAACAAAACCTCTATTAAAAGTTACCATTTCTTGTTTATGGGATTTTCCTTACCTCTTATGTAAATTTAAAATCTATTCTACCGAGTTAATAATAAAATTTATTATATAAATTTTGAAATTTGGTATTAGTTTTGTATAGTATACTTTTTTTTAACAAATTCATTGTTTTACGCATCAAATTCATTCAATTTTAAACTCAGTTTTTTATGTATCAAATTCATGTTAGTAAGTTTCCAAATTTTTATATTTTTAAAACTTTTTTTTTAATTTTAAATTATTTTTTTTGAAAAATGAAAAGTATTCGTTTATTCGATTCAATATATTCGATTATTTGTTATTGTTAACATTATTGTCTCATTCTTACAACAGGTAAATACATTGAAACAACAGTTTATTCTTAAACAAAAAAACAACTGCTATCGATATCATCTGTAAAAAATATATATTTAGTTGGATCATGATTAATGTCGATACAGATCGACTGTTCTGTCAAGTCGTGCGCAAGCTGCATTGAAGCTGACCACTGCGATAACAATGCCTTATTGCAAAATTAGTTCAACAATCAATGAACACAATTGATCATCTGGAATAAGATAAATATAAATTAAAGAATACAACATAGTACTAATTCATATAAACAGGTGAACATTGTCACATAGTTCAACTAGCCTGGGTATATATATAGTTTTTTAGCTTAACGCTGTCTCCCGCATACATCAGTAGGTAAAGGGAACCTAGTGTCAAGACACTCCCACTTTCAGCCAAATTCGAAGGCATTGCGTGTTAAGTGGCGGAACTTAACGCCGCGCTTTGCCTCGACACCAAAGCGAAGAAAATGGAAATATTAAATCTTTCCACTCCTCGAGTTGCAATCGATCCCACAACCAGTCGTTTACAGTCACACGCTTGTGCTACTGCGCCACTGGCCTCAAAGTTATCTGCCTTTAATAAGTTGTAAATTAAAATATAAAATACTGTTAATTCTGCTAATAAGCTATAAATTACTTAGCTTAATATTTAAAATAAGGAATACTTTTAGTTATTTCATGTATACCTATATATTGTTACTTATTTTAAAGTTACACCGTTTTAAACAAGAAACAGTCAAGTGAAGCAGGGCACAAAAACTAATATTAACAAAGTATTTTTGCTATTGTAAACATGTGAAAAAATATGCAAAATGGCGGCAAATAAATTACAATACACAGAGTCCAATCTGTCAGATTGTTCCATTCATCTCAATCAAAATAAATGATACAAAAAAATCTCGGTAATGAGTACCTACAGTGCAGTGTGCGTGACAACGAAAAACATCTTCATATTGCATTGTCGATGACATGTTTGCAGAAGGCAATTGTCCAGTCATTATTCCTAAAATAAAATGTACAAAAAATACGATATTTTTAACGCTACTTACCTCTTCACTTCTACATATTAATAAAATCGTACGTACATGCCCGTAAAACAAGATAAGAAATGTTTAAATTGATTACATTTGGTCATTAATTATAAAATATGACTTTAAGTTACGCTTAGAATATTTAATAAGTTTATATAATGTATATCAATACCCTAACTATGTGTCGAGTTAAATATATTTGCATAAAAAGTGACTTCCTAACATATTTTTCTATAAAATTCGCAGCAAAACAATAAAAAAGTGAAGTACACGGGGTCCTTATTTATGTAATTAATTCAAGCACCCGCTTATCTCTGTACAAGCCTAGCTCCACTAATATGCAAATATCTTTTTTCCGTAGGGCAGATCTACAAAATCGTGCCTGCGCCGACTAGATAATGAGCTAGATAGGTGCTACGAGTACGTGAGCAAGTAGCTAATTAATCACACCTGAGACCGATTCGTACCACGGATTTCCCTTAATTAAAACAATCCTGTTGCTGGAATGTGGTTAATGTATATTTTAACATGAAATAGACTTTTTTTCACTCTCACTGGTCACTTTATAGTTATGTCAATTACAGTAAAGTAGACTTGCTTTATCCATTTTCTTTCAATTTTTTTAAGCTTGTAGCATAGTTGAATAGATTTCGTCACAAGTAAAATATAGATTTCCCCAGTGGTATGCAAAATAACTTGAATAAATTTTGGGAATGCCATAGAAAAGGTACTATAATTATATAAATAAACGCTCATTAGTCAATTTAACCTAGTTATTAATGTACCTAATATATTTTGTTACTTCTACTAAATATATGTTATGGTTACTTCGTTAATATTTCTCGACCCAATGTACCGATAGTTATTCTATACTATATATATATATACATACTCTCTAATTATTCATTTGACGTGTAACGTATAACTATAGTTACTAAAGTATGACTAACAGAATAAGAAAAGTCTACTAACCTGTCCGTTACCGGGGTAAACCCGGGGTTTCTCTTCGTTGCCGTTAGGTTCTCCACTTTTCACACTGAATTTAACTTGATAATATACTATTTAGTACAACACAATTTTAATTATTGCTGATGGCAGTTACAATTTTCTTTAAATTCTAACAAATTTTATTTTTACTCCGATATAGTATGCAATAAAATTAGTAAATTCGATTTGCCTCTTCATATGAGGTATTTAGACCTGCAATAAAAAGAAAAAATGAATTAGTGAGGTATCAAGTTATAAAATACGAGTAATATGACTAAAGCCCGAAGTATTACCAAACGACACCAGCAAGGAATCATTCCAGTCGATCGTACGAACAAAATAAAGGGGCATTCAATGTCAAAACTCGCATTTGTGGTCGCATGTAATCTGCACATGCAATCATTGTGTAAATTGGTGCGAAGACATTCATTGAAATCTTTGAAAGATAAACAATAGATTTGACCGCGAAATCATATCGGTTACGTTTACAATGAGAGTTACTTCGAAGAATTGCCAAACAAATAAAAACAAACTATGTACCCTTGCCCTTGGGTGCAAAGCATGTAATGTAATAAACCGAGATCGTCGGCACTGGTCGTTATGTGACTGCCACATTCATACTGAATTGAAGCAAATCTGTTGGAGATAAAGTCTATTTTTGCCTGAAATACGGGCGCGGCTGGTGCACCGAGTCAGCTAGACTGTTTGAATGTCAAAGTAATGATCGACAGCGACTGCTGCACCAGTGCAATAAAAATATAATTTATTCACGTCTGAGTAAATAAGATGATGGGTACATAAATTGAAAATTTGGGCAGCGTTTGGCAACGGAAGCCGTAAAATTGAGGGGATAGTGAGGCTGCTGTCTCCAATTGCTTGGGAGTGGGCCAAAGAACGGAAAGGTCAAATTTTACTTTTTTCATCCATCTTCGTTTGAACATTACAGTTGGTTAGCTTTAAGCTTCTCCCGTGGGGGGACGGATTAAGAATACAATTCCCCCCCGCCGCTGGGTAGCGTCCCGTAAAACCAGTAGTTTGGTGGTAGGAGATTCGTTCTCCGACTGGCTCGCGACCACTATCGTGTCAAAGACGAACCGCAAAATATCTTGTGATGTGTTCCGGTTCGATGACATGTAAGCCAGCTCTCCCTATTCCCACCATTCCCATCCCTCCTCCCTCCTTCTGTCCTACATTCCCAAGGCTGGCAACGCATCCATAACTTTAATGTTGTGGATGTCTATGGGCGAAGGTAACCACTTAACATCAGGTGGGCCTTCGGCTCGTTTGCCTCCTTTATCCCATAAAAAAAAAAAAAAAAAGCTTTCAGTAATCTTTTGTTACAGCAAATTTGAGATATTGGCCAAATTTATTCAGAGCCTATTATATTTCTATCAAAATTTTATTCTCTATCTTTTCTTTCACTTTTTGACAACTAATCTTCTACACTGTCGTACTATATACCTACGATAGGTCGTAGGTCAAAAATTTCCCAAGGATCCTGTGACTATGTGTCGATTGTGGGGTTTCACCATTATATATACGATTTCTACAATTGAATAGAAAGTTGAGAATGGAGTGTTGTAGGACAAGATAGATTCTAGCTACACGCTAAATATGGAAGACTTGTAAAGGTCAGATAAACAAACAGTTTCGCGTTACAAATATTTTAGGTTTAAAAAACCTTAAGACTTATTTAACAAAAATATTTTCATTAAAATGCACATATATACATACGTTTTAATCATATTCAGTATGTACTTAATATTATAATAATGGTACAGGGAACTTTTTAATCCCTGTAAAATAAAATCTAATAACATTATTTATTCATTTTTCAGCGATCAATCATTAATGTTTGTCTAATTTATCTAGACCTTGCAAAAGCACGCAAGGGCAGACTTGCAGGTACACAAGTGAATTTTATTTTATAGTTTAAAATAAAGTGTTCTGAACGACGTAGATGAAAAATTAAATAATGTTAGAAGGGACATGAATGTCAATAATATAATAATAATAAATAAAGTTACTCGTAAAACTTAATGAACCTTAGCAGATGCAAGCTAATTATTCTTTGGAAACGACTTTAAAACGATCTTCTCTTATATAAAGTTAAATCGTAAGATGAGTCATGTTCCAAAATTTATAAGTAAAACAAATAAACAATAAATAGGGGCCAGTCATGGAGCAGTGGCACGTATGTGTGACTGTAAACGACTGGTTGTGGGTTCGATTTCCTCTCGAGGAGTGGGAATATTTAATATTTCCTTCGCTCTGGTATCAGAGGTAAAGCGCGGCGTTAAGTTGCACCACTTAACACGCAATACATCCAAAATGGGGAACGGAGTCTCTTAACACTAGGTTCCCTCTACCTACCCTGCTGCTTGCGTGAAGCTAAAAAAATTAAAAAAAAATTAAAAAGCTTTGCGCTTTTTCTCGCATAGTAAATCTTAAATGGTGGAACTCAACACCGTACTTTATTTTATCCGCCTTAGTTTTGTCTTTTAGGTATCAAAGCCAAGAAACGATAATAGTATGCTCCTGATCATATTAATTATATAAATATTTTAGTATACAACAATATGTATTATTAAAAAAATGAATTATTAATTAACACATTAAATATTACTCGATAAGTGTATCGCTTATTTTTTAGTGCAGGAGGATAGTAGTATCTTTGCGCCGAATATAATGAAGGTCGTCCATCGCGACGCAAATCTGGCGAGGCATTGAACTATGAAACACTGCCGGAAGCCGAGGCCGATGACTGATGAACGCTACCGCACGGGCATAGGGTTGGCGATTTATCCCAATAACTTAATATCATCTGTGTAATTGAAACAATATGAATGTAATATAAATCCTAAACGATTTCTATTTTGTATACAATAGTTATAACTAAGTTATAAATGATGAAAATTAGACCACATTTTTATTGTTAATTTTCAGTTTTCAATTTTAAATCGTTGGAAATGTATATGAAGTTTCACAAAATTAACTATTGAAAAACGCAAAAGAATGTCATTAATTATTTCAAATTGCCAGAATTTCTATCATCATAATTATTGTAGAGAGGCAACCTTGTCGTTGGCCATAAAATATCTTAGCAAACACGTTACGTTTTCATTTTGTCACCGGTTCGGGGCCGCCTTTACATTCCGCGTAATTTTTTATGAGTTGTATGCGAAATTTTAAATATTGCGACCCAGATTCTTGGATACACGGCTGATCCATCATGTCGAATGAGCGTATCGTGCCGCTTATAAAAGTAGTTCGACGCGTTTCAGTGCCCCACATGGATTCATTATAAACATCTTAAATCTATTTATATTTCCGGAATAAGAAAAACATATGTGTTTTATGAAGTTTTAGTTTACACGTTTTTTTATATAATACATTTTATTTATTAATAACAGCTGCTAATGTTTTTCTACATAATAAGTAGTCAGAGAACTTACTGAGAAGTCATTTTTTTTCTCTTTTCTGCACACAATCGAGACATTGCGCGAACATTTAACTTCAGGCTTGTCTTGCCAGAGGGAGAGAAAGAAAATAATTTAATATATAATCATTCCTCAGATTGAACAACGAACCCACAACCAGTCGCGTTTACAGTTAGACGCTATCCTACTGCGTCACCATAGTCTCAGATTTCATTAATTAAAATGTTAATGTTACGTATTAGTGATCTCGTATGTATGTAGGTTTCCATTTTTTAGATATGTTATTTTATACGAGATCTTATTTCAAACGACTTCCAGTTCGCCACTTTGTGTGAATTATAAATGTTTAAAAGTATTCTCAATTATTTATTACTCTATTGTTCTAATGTAAATAATGTAACGTTATACATTTTACGCATATGTGTCAGTTTTTTTTTATTTAAACATGTACTACATGCATATATACTTCCTCTAAAATGTTTATATGGGTATTTAAATATGTTTCCATAATATATTATACTAACGGGACTTGAGACCTCTTTTTCTGCCCCTTAAGATTTTCGTTTTAAATAAATAATATAAAAGCAGAATTTCATGTTTCTAATGTTAAAAATAGCACATCTGAAAATCATTTATTCAGTGTTTTCTCCACAAATAACTCTACTGAGCAAGGACCAGGCGTCTAATTACAATAGTTGACCCTCTGCGATGATGAATTAGTCAGTCAGTGAATCAAGATAACTAATTTTATAAGTATAGATTTATTAAATGATAAAAAATCTTAAGTACGAATTATATAAGAAGCGGAAATTGTTGAAAATGCCCTATATATACGTATACATTTCTTTGTTCCCAGCAGTTACCAGCTAGTTCAAATGCTAGCTAGCTAGCTCAAAAATAATAAAAATAATAATATGATTCTACATATTTTCTGGAATAATTATGGCTTCGATACCCATAATCATGTGTAGAGTAACTTCTTAACTTATATACCTATAATTCTAATATATATTTTTAATAATACATGTATTAATTTTATATTATTTCCCGCATTTAGTAAATAAAAATGGACATAATAGATTTGAGGAAAAACGAAACGTAAAGCGTTGATGCGAAATAATCAGATGTCCCACTCGACTAACATTGTATAGCATCACACAGTCAGTGGACATTCGTCTTTAAGAAATAAATAACGTAATAATACGCTCGAATGAAATCAAGATATATATATAAAGATTTATAGCTCGGCATATATATTTTTTCAACACCAGACACTTTTTTCATCTTGTGGGGCGAATAAAGATAGTGTAGTAATCATTCACTCCGTGTACCATTTATATAGATAGTATTGGTGTGATATAATATTTTGTTTTATGTATGAATCGCTAATATTATCGTAATTGGTAAAAAAATATTTAACTCAAAAGCAACGGTCAACTTTCGAGAACACAATATCGACGATACTGGAGGAAGGGGTCACGTAAAAATCATGAGGATACCCTAGAGGGTGTCTATGAAGAGGTTGATGACAGTGGACGAGGCGAAAGAACTATGCAGGGACCGTAGCGTTTGGCGCTACGTTCTCTATGACTACCCCGTAAGGGATACAGCGAGAAGCTAACCAATAAAACTCAAAAACACACTTTGCAGTCTTCTCATGCTGGTCAACGTAGTAAGGACTTGTTGAGGGGAATATAGGATTGATAATTAATAAAAAAAGACTATATTATGATGTTTGGATCCAACTACGTTGCAAATTATTGAACAAAATGCACTAAAATAACGTTACGAGCAGTTACTCCTTCCTTCATTGCATTTCGTTGATTGAAAGGTCGATAAGTTAAGCTTATTAAAACGTATTTCCTACTAACGTTGCTCTTCTAGCGACAAAGCGTACTTGGCTGTATCCAACGTAGAATTATATCTTACTACCAGAAAATTTAGGAAACACTTAAGTTTTAAATATTTTTCCCTCTAGGAATTATTATACACGCTTGTATCATGTTATTTAGGAATATATCAGATGTACAACTTTAAAAAATTATGAGATTTTTGTGGTGCTCGACGTAGTTGTAGGTTCGATTCCTATTCGGGGGAATGATTTCATGATTCATCATATTATTTTCATTTCTCAGCTCTGGTACTTAAATAAATTGCTGCCGTAAGTTCTGCCACTCAACAAGCAATGTCTCGATTTCGGCGAAAAGTGGAGAACGGAGTATCTTGATAGTAGGTTCTCATTGATATTAAAACAGGAATTGACTGAAAAAAGCATTAAAAACCATGAAAATATCTGAAGAAAAGTTAAAGCAGGCGTTGAAAACCAAAAATGAACGTACAATTTTCACTGGAAGCCCTATTGTGAGCTTCAAGAGCTAGCTTACTTTTTATACTAATGGACTTTTGTTCTTGGATAATGACTTAAATTATAGCAATCTCCTTTGATTTATGACTTAATATTGAGTATAAGGATCTTTACTATGTAATCATCAGTAGATATATTGCGTGTTGAATTATTCGTGGTTTATTATGTGATTGTATGTTCGATTTTTTATATAAAAAATATACAATGTTACCCTTATCTGTCTAATAAGTAATAAGTGTCTGTAGTGGGTAAAACATAATAATTTATCTTAAAAAAACTGGGAAAAAAAGTTTAATTTTACTGCTCTCAGCAGGTTCAGATTTTTTATAACAGGATATTCAAGTATCAAGTCAGTATCAAGACCCTCCATTTTCCGTTTTGCACCCGAAAACGAAATCTTGCGTGGTAAGCAGCGGTACCCAATGCCGTACTTTAGATAAGTAATCATTTCTCCGAGTCGGAATCGAACCCACAACCGTCGCGTTTACAGCAAGGCGCTGTCCAACTGTACCACAACGGCCTTTAGAGAAAACTTACTCTTTAGAATATTGATTGGTCACCATTTCGTTACTTATTGGGTACCATTAAAAAATCAAGCGCAAATTGTGCAATTTTTCAAAACCGTGTAAAAGTAAATTATTTTCACGCTATATCCCGCACACAGCAGGGTAGGCAGAGGGAACCTAGTGTTATGATACTCCGTTCCCCACTTTCCGCCGAATTCGGAGGCATTGCGTGTTAAGTGGCGGAACTTAACGCCGCGCTTTACCTCGACACCAGAGCGAAGAAAATAGAAATATTAAATATTTTCACTCCTCGAGTGGGAATCGGACCCACAACCAGTCGTTTACAGTCACACGCTTGTGCCACTGGGCCACGACTGACCACACCGAGTAAAAGTACATTATTTTTTCAATTGTTTCACCGTTTCTTGGAAATATTCGTCATTTTTGCTATTTTTTATAGCTTAACTTATAATTGATCATCATGGCGCGGTGGGTCAGCATCTGCTTGTCAACAGTAGAGATTAGATTTTCATTCGGTGGAATAATGATTATATTAAAATTAGCCAATTCTAGTAAAGCAAAAGACGTCGTTGCCGTTCCTTATTTGAATATTAACGTTTTCAATTACAATGGAAATCGGAAAACTGAGTGTTTTGATACTAGGTTCTCTCTGTAAGCCCTATGTATTACGGAAAAAGTCAAAAATATTTCATTCCCTATAAACACAAATAATGGAAAAAATGAGAACGTTATAATTGATTTATTAACGAAGAGAAAACATTGTATTATTTTTAATAATGAAGACTTAATTACGATTGGAGTCACTTGATTGAACAAAGTACTGTGAAAACAAAAGCTCATCGAAAAATAATACTTGCCTTCTTATTAAATTTGCACGAGACGGAAAATATCCACAATTACAGTCGCTGTGTAATTTTGTTGACGTACGCGCATTGTGTTTGATTATTCCAATAACGAAACATAACCTTGACAGTGCTAGAGGACGACTCTTAGTATATTTTTTGCCTGTTTTTAGTCGATATATTGTCTCACAATAGTGTTGAGTTTGAAAGGAATACATTAGCACTCGGTCATTGCCTCTACTAACAGCCTAGTCCTCCAAATGTCACCTGTAACTCACCGTGACGTACGGCTAAGTAATTTTGTATATAACGAAATATTTATTTTGATTAGTAAATATTTTACTAAACGCATAAAGTACATGTACGTTATGTCCCGAGTATGACTTGAAAGTTGTTTCGATATATCAATATCTTCTTCCTCGAAATAGTTTTTACAAAAGCAGTAATCTGGTTCAAAGAATTCTTGATTTATAATAATATTTCAAGATAAAATACTTGTAACTTTCTTGAATTTTGTAATTGAATACTGAATATACATAAACATGTCCTGAGAAAAAAATCTAAAAATTGTTGTAGAAGCACAACAAATCTGCCTCGGCTGACTGTCCGAACAATGAGACATAAATTGTCATAGACAAAAAAAAATTGAAACTCACATGTGAGAAAGAAAAATAGCAAGTATTTTTAAATGACTGGTTGACATTACAGATCTATTTATATGTCAAAATCATTTTCTTAACATTATAAATAGAAAGTAATCTTATCAAAAATATAAATGTTAAGGTGGGAATTACCTAAGTTCATTCATTAAAAATATACGTCGTTTTCGACTTGGCCGATAAAAGAATTGGAATATAAACGAGTGCTGAGTGTGAAGAATTTTGAAAAAAAAATATTTTAAACGGAATAGCCTCGTCTATTTGTAAAACGTAGTGGAATTTGACTAGATGCAGGGCTGCATCTTGTTAGGCTAAAATATTATGAAAGATAAAATATTATTATAAACTAACAACAACACAACTTTTCATGTAAATTGTCATTATCTCAACCGTTACCGTTACTTCAATTCTTAAGGGGATGATTTTTGAAAAAAAGTAGCCTATTATTAATATTGAGTCTTCAATTATTTCTCTAAACTTCGATAGACAGACAGACTTTTGAAGTTTTAATATTTGTATGGATTAAGTTGTTGTGAAGGTATTGTTTCTTTTTAAGCTTCACGCTGTATCCTGCACGCAGGGTAGGCAGGGGGATCCTAGTATTAAGACACTCTGTTCCCCACTTTCCGCCGAGTTTGGAGATATTGCTTGTTAAGGTGCGAAACATAACGCCTCGCTTTCGCCTCGACACCAGAACGAAGAAGAAGAAAATGGAAATATTAAATATATCCACTCCTCAAGTAGGAATCTAGTCCACAACCAGTCGTTTACAGTCACATGTTTATGCCACTGCACCACGACTGGCCCCAAACCTGACTGAATATAGTAAATATTAGAAGGTAAACATCCAACTTAATTAAAGATATTTTTTAATTTCATCAACAACAATAATCTATACAAATAATTCGCGATAGGTATTCCCTTTACGCTTCAGAATATATTGTATGGAACTAATTGGTCCAAACAATGAACACGTGCTCCCTAAATCTTGCGGCGTGTAACGTGTTAAGATTGTATTCGGACCTTGACCTCCAGCACCAAAGGTTCGATCCAATCAAGCCCACCAGAGATTGATGAACGCTTATTTGCCACGAAATTAATTGAAGGGATGAACTTAATATCATGTACTTACAAAGTCGATAGATTAATCAAGTGTCCCTTGCGCTTTTTGCTCAAAATATCGTGAATGTTCTAGAAGTTTGCAAGTGCTTATGTTAAAATAGCTTAGCTTTTAGGAAGAATCTTTATGTTAATAAAAAGTGAAAGATTTAATATTTATTAGAGCTTAGTACGTAAGTAGGTTCTCGGCTTTCTCGTATAGTAGGGTAGCGAGAGAAAGCCTATTGTAATGACCTTCCGCTTTCCGCTTTTCGCCCGAAAATGAAAATAATTTCAAATGAAAATTTCCTCCGAGGAAACCCAACCCACAACCTTCGCGCTTACCGTCAGACACTATACCACTACTAACTTTATACATCTATAAGAAAGTGCTCAAAATATTTTTTTATAAAAGTACTAGTAATTAGAATAATATTGGTTTTATCCCTAGCGGGGTAATCTGAGAGTAAGGAGTGCCAAAAGATACGGTTTCTATATAAATTTCGCCTCGTCCACTCTTATCAATCCTTTCGTATTTACCCTCAGAGGGATCTTGATACATTTTACGTGACCTTCGTCCAGTATCATTGATACTGTATTCAGGAAAGTTAATTACACTTTTTTGTATTAAAGTAGTATAAATATTTTTTTTATTGAAATGAAGATTAAAATAGTGCTAATCACGTTATTTTAAATTACAATGACTAGTGAATGTTCTTAACATTTTAAAGTGTTATTTATACACTTAAGACTTTTTAGATAACATAAAAAAAATAAAAATTATAGAAGTCCTTACACATTTTATACGTTTTCTAAAACTGTCATTAGAGTATATTCCTCGTACTTAAGCTCACAGTATTAACTTTACTTTACTACAGCTTTAACACTATCATACATAGTTTAGTAACACCTAACAAATATATATTGGATTACAACACGAGCTCGTGCTGGTGTTATTGCCACACCCTCACACTTTATGACACCGAAGTAACACCCGTGTAATTGCATTATTAAAAAATATGTAGCTCCACGCATAGCTAGCCGCATAGCAGGTAAAGATAAAACCTAGTGTCAAGTAAAAACACTCCGTTCTCCAATTTCACTGTGTATTAAATAGCGGAACTCAATACTGCGCTCTGTCAGAGCGGAGAAATTAAATAAAATAATAATTCTTTTAAACATTTTTAAAGTGTTATTCTACACTTAGGTAAATTGAAATAGACATTTAGAAAACGTATAAAAATTTGAACGCAGCGGGACTCGAACCCGCGCCTCCTGAATACCGTTCAGGCGCTCTAACCACTGAGCCATGCGTTCAAATTTTTATACGTTTTCTAAATGTCTTTTTAAAATTAGTTATAGCTTACGCAAGTGGGAATCGAATCCAAAATCATCGCATTTACAGTCACACGCTATCCTACTGCGTGCGAAAGGCTTTTAATGTATTTAAGAAAATATACACTACGCAAGTATTAACCAATAGGAAAATACACCTATTGCTTTGAAAATAGGAATTTCCACAAACTTACAGGTAATTTTAACGTTATTATATATGGTTTCTTATTGTAACGAATAATAATTCGTCCTTATATACATACATATATACGATTTTGTTCCTTGAACAAGCTTCAATATTGCCAAGTTGGCGACAAACAACAATGTAGGACTACTTTTCTTTGACATCAAAGTAACTCTGTTGTAATACAAATTTTGTGTACATTAACAAAAGCTTCAAACGAGAATTATTATTTATATTTGAATTAATAGACTTAACGGTTTCGTTCATACTTCCTCCATGTACCTAAATAATATTTACGTAATATTTTTAGCGTTAATTTCATTGTGATGCGGGCTTAAGCATACTATAGGGGAGTTTAATATAATGACTTAAATATTGACTTGGTTTGTACTTTATTAAGCTTCGTTAAAATTGAGATGAACGGGGTAATATGGAATAATGTGGATGGATGATGTAAATTTTACCTAAGTACAATATAATAAAAGTGAAGAAATTCAATGGGTATTAAATTAATTTTCCTCAAACAAAAGCGATTAATAAAAATCCGGTGACTCTTTAATGAAATCTAACCTGCTCTACGTTATTTTTTTTTTCAGCTTCACGCTGTATCCCGCACACAACAAGGTATGCAGAGGGAACCTAGTGTTAAGACACTCCGTTCCCCACTTTCCGCCGAATTCGGAGGCATTGCGTGTTAAGTGGCGGAACTTAACGCCGAGCAATTTTCTATTAATAAATATATTCAAAATTTCAAATTATTTTTATGAAAATATTTTTTTTATGAAATTCATTTATTAATTATAACTAATAAATGAAATTCATTTATTAATAATAACTAGTTAAAGTTGTCTAATTTATTGAAATTAAGGAATTTTCTTCCGACTAAACGATAAACACTTACATTATTTTAAAAGGGTCAAAATGTATGTAAAGAAAAATATTTAATTCCCATCTTCCCAAGAAAAAAATTTGTGTGTTACCAAATTTGGTAACTAAAAAAAAATCTGCCTACTGCTATTCATTCACATGGCAACTGTGCCACAATAGTACCATTTTATTATTATTTAGCATTACTCAATATATATACTTGCAGTGCTTTTGTAGTTGATATTTTAAAAAATAATAAATAAAACATATCTCTGTCCACTACATTGGCGTTTCCTTTCACAGCCTAGGCAACTTTCTCAACTTGAATTGAAAGACCTAGACGTTTATTGTCGAAAACCTGATTGCAGATAAAGCTTTATATTTTATTTATTGCCAACGGTTTCACACGAGTGAAATTTGATTACTTTTAATTATTTTTTTATATACACGTTTTAGTCCGAGCTTTTTTAAATTTTTTAAAAAAGTATAACTGTATGAATATTGCTTATATTCATGAAAAGATAATATAAAGAATAGTGATCAAAAATATCTGTATTTATTTTACTATCAAAGTTAGACATATCTATTAATTAATATATAAACAGATAGATAAAGTACAGCTAAAAGACCTAATAAAATAGTACACATTATGCATATACTTATTGCTAATTACAATCTCTAAACTTTTGGAGAAAAGATGTTGGTCTTATCGTTTACTGTAAACTACAAAAAGTTAGAAAAAACCGCACAATTAAATTATTTAAAAAATATATGCTATATGTAAAATATTATTTAATTTATTTTATCATTTTTTGACAGAGGAGGTCACAAAGAAATGGAGACATACTCGTATGTAGGGACTACGACTTCGTCTCCTAAAATATGTTTAATCTAAGCACCTACCTAAATAAAAATCAATTAACAACCTACGTTAAGCTACCGCAAAACTTGTCCCAAAAAAATCTACCAAGTTTTTTATAGTAGAATTTTAAATAATTAAATTCTTGCCTACTCTACATTTCAAAATTACAATTGATCCATACGTACATTCTTCAAACATTTACTTCTGGTTTTTAATTATAATTTTATTACGATTTATAAGATTCATTTTTTACTATTATATCAATAGAACTACTTGCGGTTGATTTATCTCAAAGTCCTGCCCGGTAGTCCCTATACGCTCGGGTCTATACAACGACCATTGCAACCCTGAACTTGGCCTATATTCTCACGGTATACAGGACAGGATACAAAGGAATTAAGCATAATAAAACGTCGTAAACAGTTGTATAATAAGAGGTAAATATTGAGTTATGCAAGCGATTGTATGAACGCGAATGTGTAATTTGCTGGAAGGGATTTGTAAATTAAATATGGTTTTTTTTTGAAAAATGTAAATGTAATAAAATTGATTGTTGTTTAGATATTTATATATTTAGTAGTATTATTATATTTTTTATATCTATGTATATACATTGTATAGGAGCTATAATGATCCAGCTCTCTTGCTTTTGCCAATGGAGGCCAAAAGTCGTATTGTTGTGTTTAATAGATTCTTCTCTCTTAGTTAAAATAGGTTAAACTTATCTTATTTATGAGTAAAATAAAATGGCTGATTGTTATGATATAATATAAATCATGTAAATAATAAAATTAATTAAAATAATTTTGTCTTTCTCCTTTTCCACGACGAATATAGATTCACAAATGTTTGGCAAGAGAGTCAATCTCCTATCAAGCAATCTTCATAATACAAGCATCTGTCATATTTTTCTGTGGTTAATATAAAAATATTTTCTTAAAAAGAAACAACGTGATGTTTTAATTTTTTTCATATTTGTAGTTTGAAACGAAAGAAAAGTCACTTTCAGTTATATGATGTTACTGTCTTGATTTTTAAATTGTGTGCTGCTAAATATAATTACTAGTATGAGTATCTTATATACGAGTGACTTGCTATAAAATGTTGTTTATCAATAGTAAATAAGTAGGTATTACTTATAACTTATCGTTTATTGTTACACTGTATCACAAACAAATATTGTAAATTTAAGCAAAATACAAGTAATTTGAAATATGGGTCGCTTTACAATAATGCTGCGTCTTGCAGCATATGCATTCCTTTAATATTAAAGTCGCCATGCGCAGATGCAAACATATGTATCATATTGCAGAACGACGCGGTAAAAATCGCGGTTTATTTTAGAGAGTAACCTCATTCCTGAGCGCTCGGCGAAAGTAAGAACTCACATTCGCCCACTCCCAACACTTTACAGACACCCAGGCCGCGTATAAACAAATCTTACAGCCTTACGTACAAACACTTACCGTGAAAGCTTCAGTGTAAACGACACTTTTAGGATGAAAATAGTATCCGGCACAATAATAAACATAAGTCCGAACGCAAGAGCGCGGAAACCGCGTGAACTGTCTATTGAAATTTATATGTTTTTCACAGAATTTACAACGATAAGCGGAAAAAATGAAGAAATTGGATTATTTTTATAGGATTGATTGGGGGGGTGAAAGAGTTACTGACATTACATGCGGCAACGTCGGGGAGCGCGGAGCGTGCGCAGTCGTGGCCGGGCCGATACTGCCGGTGGCCGGCAGGCGGCGCTGCGAGCGCTACTTATTGATAAAAGCGCAAAGGGCAGGCCTGGGATGAGGAGATGCAACGATTTCAGCACCGGTAACCTTGAACTCCTCTATCGGGTATTAGATGACTGCATAAATAGCAACGGATTAGAACGGTCTCGTGATGTTCGATTAGGGCGAGCTATGTTCTACCCACATCACGATTCTTTGTACACAGAAAATTACTTGCATCGTAAGAATTCTTGTTGCAAACATTTCATAAGATATACGATTGATAAATAAAATTTAAGCACTTCAAAGTAGGTAGTTACTTGAGAATACTCGCTTGAAATTATGTTGCTCTTTTATATACCTACCTAATGTAGCTAGTTTTTGCTAATTCAAATTAGTGATAATAAATCAAAAACTTTTTTGATACTTTTTGCATTGTGATTTTATCTGTTTATGAATCAAATATGTCTACGTACAAATTTATATTGTAATTACATTTTAACTTCTTTTTTAAAACAAGGAAAAGTTGTTGCTAATCGAAAAATACTTTTGGAGAACTTAATGAAGAAAATCATGACGCTTGTAAGTTTTTGTCTCTATATAGTGACATTATTTTATTGGGTAATGGAACCATTATATTATATTGCAGTGTATCAAAAATACTCTGCGGTATTAATTTATATATTTAACACGATGGTTGTGGGTTTGATTCCTACTCGGGATACTACTTAAATTATTTTCATATGTTTTTCTCTTCTCTAGTGGCAAGACCAATAGCAAATACACCGCCAACGTGATTTGGGCTTTTGGAGATTTTTGCGAAAAAATGGAGAACAGGGTGTCTTTACACCCATATTTGCTTTATCTATCCTGCTATGACAGTAAAAGGATGAAGCTGTTCAACTTAATTTAATATCAATTACAATTTAGGATTTGAACAGCGGAAGTTATATATAAAAATTATTCAAAAACGTATTCAAAAACGCATCAATCATTAGTACACTTCTAAAATATACAAAACAAATAACAACTTAACTAAATCTTAATTGTTCATCTCATTTAAGATCAAATCACGCTAAGTTGACATCTCCGTCGCTCATATAAATAAACCGTTAAAGGCTTAACGCGACTAGCTGAAGGATCAAGGACTGTCGACTGTCGGCCGATGACTAGCTTGAATATTCATTCATTTACAAAAGATAATATCTTTTGAAACGTGACGTGAATTGAAATATGTTATAATTATTAACAAGTGAGCTTGCCATATTGAATATAACAGGTATATTATTTTTTTGTATTAGGTATAGTATACATTTTTTTGTATCTTGCAGAGTAGTTATAGTAGTAGTAGTAGTAGTAGTTAAGTCTTAAAATGAACCAGTATCCATTTTCAGATTGTTTAATTCAGACCATATTGCATGATAGATGGCCAATATCAACTCCATATATTGCCCAACTAGAGTAACGAAATGAAAATTGTTTAAATTTCCCCCTAAATAAAAATGTAAAGACCTTACGTGCTTGAAGTAAAATAATAGTATTTTGAAATAGAACTATTTTTAACCGAATCAGTCTCGTATATTTTTGGCATTTATAAATACATTTGTAAAATATCTGACATATTATGCTCATAATTTATTTAAATTAAGTTTATTTACTTAAATACATATGTTTAATCTTACATAGCTAGCATATATGCGATATATTTTAGTGACTTTTGTACTCAAATTAAATATTCTAAATTTATATGTTATGTTTCCTTATGTAACTATAATAAAATTATGATTTGCAAAATTAAAATAATAATAATAATAATGTAAAAGAAGACAAGAGTAATAATAGGGGCCAGTCGTCGTACAGTGGCAAAAGCGTGTGACTGTAAGCGACTGGTTGTGGGTTCGATTCCCACTCGAGAAGTGGAAATATTTAATATTTCCATTTTCTTTGCTCTGGTGTCGACGCTAAGTGCGGCGTTAAATTCTGCCACTTAACACGCAATGCCTCCAAATTCGGCGGTAAGAGGGGAACGGAGTGTCTTAACACTACAGCGTGAAGCTAAAAAAAAGTAATAACAGGTGTGCACGTAGTGAGACATCGTCTTACTGCGGTCGGTTAAGGATACAACTTCCACTCGGACGAATGATTAAAGTTATAATTTCTCGCCGTTGGTAAAACAAAGCTCAGCGTTGAGTACCGCCATTCAAGACACAATGTCTTGAACAAAAGTGGAGAACGGAGTGTCTCAACACTAAGTCTTCTACAATAATAACATATATTTTATGATAGCATCCCAATTTCTTATTAATATAATTTTGAATGATCGATAAAGTAATTAATTATTGGAAATATTTTTTATTGATAAATTGATAATACTGATAAATTTTTAACCTTTAGAAGGTTTCGTAACAAAAAATATGGTAAGTTGTAAGCTTTTATTTGTTCAAAGGCACCAATTATACCTAACTCTGTTTGTTTTTGCTAAGTAGAGGTCTCGTGAGGATTCAGTTGGGTAATAAAGTTACACTGAGACTTAATTGCTAGCCAACTCAAACATATTTGTATAGATGACGCACGTTATAGTCATAGGCAAAATATTCCAGAGTGGAGAAAATTAAAAAATATAATTTAAATATACTCATTCCCCCCAATAGGAAATTGAATCCACAGCAAATTCCATTCACGTCCAGAGACTGTTCCACTGTGCCACGATGGCTTTATATTATGAACCTAATGTTCAGAATTTGGAGGCATTATGTGTTACGTGGTGGAACTCAACGCCGTGCATCGCCTCGACACCAGATCGTAGGAAATGAAATATTAAATATTTCAATTTCTCGAGTGGAATCGAATCCACAACGTTTACAGTCACACTTTGTGCCCTGCTCCACAATTGGCCTCATTATTTATAAATAATTTTAACAATTACTGTTACTGATGTTTATATAATAATTATTATATAGATACTGATTGAGGACAGATGGTGTAAATTATAAGAGTTGTTTTATAATAAGAACATTATCTTACCTAATGTAGGCAAAAGAAATTGTCATGTAATACAGAAAATATATAATAATGAAAAATATATAGGTAATAATGAAAGAAATTATTATTTACTTATGTATTTAAAGTTATTTATTTTAATAATATCAATTAATGTTATTATGTTACTTATTGTTTTTTTAGCTTCACGCTGTATCCCTCACAGAGCAGGATAGACAAAGGGAACATAGTGTTAAGACACTCCGTTCCTCACATTCCGCCAAATTTGGAGGCATTGCGTGTTAAGTGGTGGAACTTAACGCCGCGCTTTGCCTCGACACCAGAGCTAAGAGAATGGAAATATTAAATATTTCCACTTCTCAAGTGGGAATCGAACCTACAACCAGTCGCTTTACAGTCATACACACACCTTGTGCCTCTGCGCCACGACTGGCCCCAATGCTATGTTACTTATGTATTTTAATAATATCAATGAATTAAAATTATTGTTTTGTATTATATACAAGTCTTTGACGTACGAGAAAGCTTTTTTTTATAGCCATTATAATACAAATCTACTATTTAAAAAGTATGGTAGGTATTCAAAATAAAGACATTTTCTTATAGTAATTTATGTTGAAATAACAAATTCACCTAAAAACTTTCAACAATTTTTCAAGCTGCGCTGTCAACACAACTGCAAATCTTGAAGAAAGTGTAGTTACTAAAGGCGCTCTCACCTCCTGACCTTGAGAAGTCGCAGTTTGTCGTTCTTATCCTCCCACCCTCCCCCATTCCCACTCCAATATCTTAGGACTTGTCTCCTGAATTACGCTCAGAATACTATTTTCGTTACAATGATAAAACCTAGTACCTATATTTTAAGTTTAAAACTGGTTTATAACTTAAATATTATAAGAAATACAAATAAAGAAACTCGAAAAGGTGGCGAAGCTTAATAAAATTATCAAATGCTACGTCAAGAGGCGGTTAGCAGATACAATTTATAATAATGACGACGGTCCCAAGCGAAGAACTTCAAGACATTGGATCGACGTAATTAATTACTATTAAAATGAAACCCGGTCCGAGATTACTCTGGCTTATACTCGTATATCATTTGATACGATTTTTAAGGCTTTATCGTTTTTTTTTTGGACTGATGATCTGCAATCAATCATACTGTTTAAATATTCCTAAGTAGGTATTTAAGGTTGAAATGGAGGCACTGTTATTGTTTTTTTTTTGTGTTTTAACTCGTCTGGCATCTTCAGAGGTAGATAATAATTAGAGATATGGGAACTGAGTTCCATATTATATTTATGATTGACCATACCTGAGCGATGATACATTTATTAAATAAGCTCAAAAGAATAAGATTTTTAAATTTACTTGTGCAAATGTCTTTATTTATAGTTTTACGATTTTTTCCGCAAAACAGAGTAGTCAGAGAGAATCTAGTGTCAAGACACTCCATTTTCTAGTATCGTATGGACAGTAGAGTTCCAAAGGCCATGGTGGCACAATGGCACAGTGTCTAACTGTAATTGGTTGTGGGATACATTCCCATTCGATCTAAATATTATAGTTTAATTATGTTCATTTAACTGTACTGGTAGACAAGACTAAGCGCGGCGTTGAGTTCCGCCGTCCGTTTGTAACGCCTTAAATTGGAGAGAAAACTGGAGAACAGAAAATCTTGACACTATATTCACTCTAACTATCGTGTTTTATAGCGTGAAGCTAAAAAAAATATATATAATAAGTTTTGTTCAAAATGATTCAAATTGTTGACCCACGAAATTAAATAAACTTAAAAGTCTAATTTAAAAAGAGTGTTATATTTTTTGTATGCGTTTTAAAATTATATTACTTGTATAATAAGGATAAAATATGTATAAGAATCATGTCTGTGGTTATTTTTTTAAATATATTACGCTTTATGTAAATTAGGAGTCTAAAATTAAAGTTATTTCCATATGTGGTCAGGGACAAGTCGTTCCAGATAATATGTTAGTCTGGCGGTTCGTCCATACATATCAGATAAATTAATATTTTAGAGGTCGCCTTTTTAATTTTATTGTTGTAAATGTTTATGTTAATGTCCAAAGTCCAAATCCTTTAAATTATATGTGTTTAATTGACAACAAAAATAAAGAAAAAAGAATTAAATACGTTTAAATTATTTTGTATTGTAAATCCTTTTTTATTTATCATTAATTCCTGAAAATAGTTTACGCTATTTATTTAAGTAATTAACTCATATATTTTACCTAATAACTAAAAAACAAGGTATTCTATTTCATCTAAAAAACAGCTCCACATAGCAGACTAGTCTGCTAGAGAGAACCTAGCGGCAAGACACTCCTTTCTCCACTGTTTTGCCCAAAATTGAGACATTGTGAGTTAAGCGACGGAATTCAAAACCACTTTGTTTTAGGTACCAGAGCAAAGAATTGAAAATAATATATAAATATTACCCAGAGTGGGAATCAAACCCATCATCATCGTGTTAACAGTCAGATGCTGTATCACTACACCATGACAGCCTCTATGATATTTTACCATAATAATGAAATAATGTACCTAAAGCTATACGTCATCATACATATTATCCAGCCAGATCATAAAGCATAAAATATATGTGCATTATTTAGTTACGTTACGTATATGTTAAATTAACGTTCAGTTTCAACGAATAAACGTACAAACGACCATTAAGATGATTTATTAGCACATTTCTCTCAAACGCTTCAAAACGTGCAACAAAAACATCGTTTAACGACACGAGTATAATGGCGGTACTTACTGAGGCAAATAGAAAAGATTCAAAGTAAAACATGGGATTTTCCATTAGTTTCGTCATATAATATGTATGTGAAAAAAAATCATCATCTATGGTATATTAAAACAGTATTAATAGTAGAGGCCATTGAGGCAAAGTGGAATAGCGTTTAAACGTAGTCGCGATTGGTTATAGGTTCGGTTTCCTGTGTTTCTTTTACTTTGTTTTCATTTTTTCGCTCTGGTGACAAGACAAATTGCGGTGTTGTCTTCCGCCACTGAACATGCGAATGTCTCGGATTCGGGCGGAAGTAAAACAGCTAATGTCTTGACATTAGGTTGCGGTTTAATTGGCTGGACACACTGTCGTGTGTCTAAATTTCCAGTCGAAGGAATACGTTTGTTTATATTTAAATATGTTAAATTAAGGCTATATAAGAATATATGTATTTATATATCAAACTAACTGTATTTTGCTATATAAATATATTTACTATTCAAAGATAGTGGGGACCGTATTTTTGTCAAATTTCACATGTCAAAAAAAATGTATTGATCTAGAAAATATCTCACTCTATGTACATATATGTATATATCTTCTTCAAAGAAAAATAAAAAAAATCACAATATGGGTTAAGCGACTTCTGAACTTCAAATTTGCTTAACCCGCATCGTTCATAAAGAAAGCAAGATGACTTGTGAATATGATGAAGCCGACACTGTATCAGCGATAAAACATCCACATCGCACTTATTTAGAACTTAATTAGCACTTTGTGTTCGACCCTCTATATATAGACTAAAGCTTTTAAGTGTTGGAATACAAGCTGGAACGATTACATGTTTTTTGTCACTTAACGCTTTTTTCCGCTTACAAGGGTAGTCAGATAGAACCTAGTGTCAAATCACTATGTTCTCCACTTGCCGACTAAAATTGAAATATTCTATGTAAAGTAGCGAAACTTAAAGGCGCGTTTTGGGCTTAGGTATTAGACCGGAGATACAAAAATAATATATATTTTTTCCCCATAGCCATCATGTTTACAGTGAGGCCCTGTGCAATTGCGACTGTATAAGTTTTTTGACGATAACATGCGATGAACTTTTTTTTCTTTTTTTTTTCTTTTTTTTTAGCTTCACGCTGTATCCCGCACACAGCAGGGTAGGCAGAGGGAACCTAGTGGTAAGACACTCCGTTCCCCACTTTTCGCCAAATTCGGAGGTTTTGCGTGTTAAGTGGCGGAACTTAACGCCGCGCTCTTACCTCCATGCCAGAGCGAAGAAAATGGAAATATTAAATATTTCCAATCCTCGAGTGGGAATCGAACCCACAACCAGTCGTTTACAGTCACACGCTTGTGCCACTAGGCCACGATTGGCAACAACTTTTATTTCAAAATATTTTAAATATATTTATATATTGTTTTAGCTATATCTATGTTAAAAAAGATTAATAAAGAAAAGATTGTCATTGTAACTCTAGCGTAATACCATAGTCATATACTATTATGAATTATTATATTCTTTTACACACTTATAAGTTACATAAGGCGAAAGATATTACACTAGAGAAGATAGGAGATAGGAGTATCTTTAGATAGGATCTTTATAGAGTTTGCTTAGATGACAAAATTTTATCTAATTTTCTTTAACTTTTACATTTAATCGAGGCCATCATAGCATAGCGCGGTAGCGTCTAACTGAAAAGCGATGGTTGTGGGTTCGATTCCCACTCGGGAATTGATTATATTTAGATTTTCATTTTTTCCCTCTAGTAACTAAGACAAAGCGCGGCATTGAGTTCCGCACTTCAACACACAGTCTCGATTTCGGCTGGAAAGTGAAGGCTGGAATGTGTTGATACTGGTTACCAAGATATGCAGGAAATATGCGTGAAGTTGCTTTTTTTACATTTAATTATCTAAATGAGTACAAAATTGTCTAGGTGGTCACTTATTTGCAGTATAAATAGCGGCCCGCTCGCGGCTTCGCCTGTGAACTACATATGTTTAAGCTTAGATTATTAACTAAATTTATGCCAAAATTCATTACAATTGGTCAAGCGGTTTAGATTTTTCATAAAAACCCCTATTTCAAAATTTTAGGGGGTGATTTTTGAAAAAATAAGTAGCCTATAGACCCAGTCACTTTTACTAATTTCATTCTAAATTTCATCCAAATCGGACCGGTGGATTAGCCGTGAAAGCGTGACAGACAAACATACAGACTTTCGCATTTATAATATAAGTATGGATATATGTACATAATTTATAATATATAAATATCCACCTGCTTATAGAGATCTATTGGCAAAACATTCCGTTCTTCACTTTTCATCTAAATTCGAGATATGCCGCGTTCAGTGGCAGACATCAATACCACGATTTTTTTGGTCTCATCACAGCCGAGAATTAAATCCCCTTTTTTCATGGTTATGCCTCGAAGTGAGAATTGAACTGATAACCAATCACTCTAACCATCCCTACTGTGCCAAAACTGCCCCAAATCAATGAATCTATATAAGAAAATATTAGAATTCTATTTTCAACCATAAGTTAGATTTGTTTGAAAACTTGCAGACTTGTGCTATATAATAAAAATATTTCTCTCATAATATTTATGCAATTTCCTTGATAAGCTTCCAAGATAACCAGATTAGCAAAAACCGTTTTTTAGTATCTTTTAGGTTTAGTTACCTACATAAGGCCGTCGTGGCAGAGTTAAAGTGCGTTCGATTTTCACACGACGGAATCTTCTGGTACCTAAAATAAAGCACGGCGTTAAGTACCGTAATTTAAGACACAAAGTCTCGAGCTTCCGACGGAAAACTACTTGAATGGAGCGTCTTGACATAAGGATTTTTCTAACTACAATAAAAATCGCAAATTATTATTATTTTTGCTTCACGCTGTATCCCGTACACAGCAGGTAGGCAGAGGGAACCTAGTGTTAAGACACTCCGTTCCCCACTTTCCGCCAAATACGGAGACATTTCGTGTAAAGTGGCGGCAGTGCCTCGAGACCAGAGCGAAGAAAATATTTCCACTAGTCGAGTGGGAATCGAACCCACATCCAGTCGTTTTAAGTCACGCGTCCGTGCCACTGCGCCACGACTGGCCCCTGAATTTTTAAACGACTTATAAATTAACTATAAGAAACAAAAGTAAAAGGACTATGCTATGTAAATTTATGTAAAAAAACGTCTTCACTTTTACGTAGTATTAAGTAGTAACAACAGTTAGCGAGTATGTCTCACAAACGCTGCAAGTATGTTTCACATGTTGCTGGCTATGTACTACAAAGGTATGCAGCGTTGAATCCCTTTGAAGTATTGTTTATGCATAGCTTTCTTGTCTCCGTTTGTAAACTCGTTAGACGATGCACTTAATGGCACTGAAATTTTTTGTTAGTGACTTCTATGAATTCTAAATGTTTATTGGATTTATAAGTAAATGGTTTTTTTATAAACGTAAAGGCAGTGTATGATTGTATCTGTATGTATATTACAGGACTAGAGCTATTACATATTTTTGTTATTACATAAGGAATAATGTAGCTTTCTAACAGTGAAAGAAATTTTGAAATCGGTTTGGTAGTTTCAGATATCACCTAAGCCAAAAAGACAAACTCAGACCTCTTACCTCTTTATAATATTAGTATAGATAAGAGGTTATTTGACACATTAAACACGACTAAGAAACATGTATGCTACTTCATACAGACGTGTATATGAAATGTATGGTAGTGTATGTAATGTTTTTTTATTAATTTAATGTATTTCTAATACATTAAACGAATGCACATCGTTCTCAAAATAAAGTTTAACTATGCCAAATTTAATAATTAAACAAAGGATACAAAACATATTAGTTCTTTCGCATAATAATATAGTGATTTACATTTATATATATTTGTTACTAAAAAAATAAAGTAACTTAATGCAGCTATACGCTTTTCCCGTAGAAGCGGAGTAGTCAGAGAGGACCCGGTGTCAAGACACTGACCTCCACTTTCTGCCCTAAATCAAGACATTGCGTGTTGAGTGGTGGAACTCAACACCGCGCTTTGTTTTAAGTACTAGAGCAAAGAAATAAAAAGTTAAATATAATCATTTCCCGAGTGGGAATCGAACACACATGCATCGCTTTACATCGCTTGGCAGTCGTACAAGACAATAAAGTAACTTATCTTTTTAAAATAAAACTTTTTTAACCAAATCTAGTGATGAAAAATATACGCCATTAATGAATTGCGTACGACAAAAAAAATTTAGAAAAGCGAGCTTTAGAATACTTGACAGTGGTCACAGGTAAAAATAGGTATCAACTAACAGACGAATGTCACCTCAGTCCATCAATTTTCGAATAACAAAAATTTACGCGACTAATCCGGTTAAAATACTTTCCTTTCAAAACGTAGCCTAACGCCTAGCGCGAGAACAAACGATTCATTACTTCTAGTTGATATATATAAAACCACATGATGTATTCAGACATGGCACCAATATAAAAAAAATAAAAACTGCTCAACTTATCACAATAAACAGTTAGGCTAACTTATGTGGGACAAGACGAATTATACAGGTAGAGGAGAGGAAAACCGTGAATCACTTTTACACATTTTAGATATTTCTTGAAACGACGTACATTTACAAACGGAATATCAATTCGTTAATTTCCAATGCTAACTGCACGACAAATGGCCAACGATAGGCATTACATCTGGTATTACAATAGCTTTTCAACGAGCCTTTAGGTATAAACGATCGGTATAAAAAGATTGACACTGTTGACTACACAATGTATGTGTTTGTATGGATAGACGCGTGCATGCTTGTGGCCACGTGACTTAACGATGTATGTATGTAGTTTATTATGCTGCATCAATAAATTTTTATTTTAGATTCACTTGAAGTGTTTTTTGAATCTTCTGTTACGTATATATGAAATAAAATAGCAGATCCAGGCTTTTCCTGTATAGCGTAGCAGTCGGAGAGAATATAATATTGTGACTCTCCGCGCTATTATTTCCGTCCAAAATCAAGGTTGCGTGTTGAGTGGAGGAATGCAAGGCCACATTTTGTCTTTGGTACCAGATCGAAAAATTTTAAATTTAAATATAATCATCCTCTTGAATGAGAATCGAACCCACAAACATTACGTTTACAGTCAGATTTTCTTCCACAAACCTGTGAGGGTCTTTCACATGGACGATTATTTGAAAAAGAGATAGAAAAAATTATACCATTATAATATCCGTGTCATAATTTAAATGTATAAGCTCATTAATACTTTCATAATTTTAATGGTTAAACTAATGTTTTTACTCGATAAGAACTCAAATAAGTAGGAGAACAATAGGTAATATCTATTAATTTTTATATTTGAGACGTTTTACTTAAGAAAGATATTGTTAAAGACTCGAAACGCAGTTGGATACGTGTTCGCCTCAATTCCACTCGAAACAGTATTTCAATATTAATGTAGCTATACTTATTTCGATTAGCTCTTTACATTGTCTGATAAAGCGCGGCGTTTTGTTACGCCTGTATAAATTTAACTCAAGATAAGTAATTCTATATCATGGACATGTTGCTATATTCTCTTTGTTATTTATTTTATACTTGTCTCTATCTCTATTTAAAAAAAAATATAGTTTATATGCAAAAATTCATATCAGAAGTCATTTCATTTTTACTTTTTTTGTATTAAAAATGAAAGAGTAAGTCTATATTTCATACCATTTTTAATGAAATTTAAATTAGGCACTTCAGACTTTTAAACATTTTAAAGTGTTATTCCATACTTAGGAAAAATGAAGAGAACGTATAAAAATTTGAACGCAGACTCGAACCCGCGCCTCCTAAACCGTCCGTCCAGGCGCTCTCACCACTGAACCATGGTTAAGGAGGCGCGGGTTCGAATCCCTCTGCGTTCAAATTTTTATACGTTTTCTTTAAATGTTTTTTAGGTACTTTATCTTCAAAAATATAAAGAACGTAAGACAGAACCTGAGCATAGAAATAAAAATAAGATACAATACATTACCAAGTTAGAATCGAATCCTCAACCGTTTACAGTCAGACACTGTCCCACTGCGCTCCTCGGCCTCGATTAATTATTTTTTATTATTTTACCAAATTATTACGCAAAGTAGTAGTCACAATTCAGACAGTGGCCGTGTACAGATCGCGGCATTGCATATTAGATTATGCTAAACGCCAGACCGTATTACAATTGAACTTAAATATTAGCGGAAATTGCCGTTTTGTGTTCTTACGTTTGTAATATTTTTCTAAATATACGTTTTGTAAATTTTAAGGTTGACAAAGATAATACACATTCTATTCAATGTGATATGATATATATGGGCGATAGATTTTATTAGGCCTTATTAGACTGAAAAACGTTTTTACAGCATATTGCCTTATCCCATTTAGCAAGGTAGGTAGGTAGTGGAAAGAACTTAGCATAAAGACCCTCCTCCGGTTTTCGCCCAAATTCATGACACTACGCCAAGTTTTGTCTTGCCATTTACTCAAGGGATGGATATGTAATAATTTTTTTTCAATTTAACCCCGTATCCTGCACACTGTAGGGTAGGCAGAGGGAACCTATTGTTAAGAATACACTCCGTTCCTCACTTTCCGACGAATTCTGGGGGCACTGCGTGTTAAGTCACGGAACAAAACGCCGCGCTTTGGCCCCTGATATCTGCACTGGCTTCCCGATATATAATTATGGCAAATATTTTTGTTACTTAAAAGGGATTGAACCCAAAAATATTTCACAATTAAGCTATTAATGGCGATGGCAGCAATAAGTTTCAATTTTGACATACCAAAACTTTTAACTTTACAGGATTAGAATCGACGACTGCCTCAAAAAAAACCGTTAAGCATATACCAAAAAATCACAGATTTCGTAACATACTGTGAATGACTGAATCAAGTTTAAAATAAACAATACGTCTACCGGGTCGTTATTCTCTCTTATCTTATTAATCGCATCACCTTTGTTTCACCTTACTCCGCTGCCAGAAATATTAATGACTTTAATTACAAAGGTTTTTGTGTGCACTTCGAATAATAAACAAATGAATAACCTTATAAATTATTTAACGTAATGATAGGATGCAGATGCAACGCCTGTATCTATGTAAATGTACATGTGTGTGTATACGTATACTTGTATATATGTACATGTATTAGTGTGCACGTCACGCACAAACAAACACATAAACAGAGAGACATATAAAAAAATTTAAAATCATTGTTTTAGCTGCTATTACATCGATAAATACTTCCAATAAAAAAATATTCTCATATACCTCCATGTACACAATGCGATGTGGAATGTAGTTAACATTTTTATTATACACCAGCGAAAAAAATTAAGGGATCATAAATAAATTCTTTTTTTTTAGGTTTTTAGGTGGCTGTATCTTCCTCAAAAATAGTCGCATATAAGTTAAAAACCAAGTATTTTAAAACTTGAAGTTTCTATTTTTGAGATATTAAGATAAAAACAATTTTCAAGTGACGTGTCCCGCTCAATTCTAATGAATACCGGAAGAAAATATCAATATTTTCTGGTCTTTTTTTTGGCCTAAAAAGTTGGAACACATTTTTCAGCTTAACTATTATATGGATCAGATAATTAGTTTATTCAGCTTCAACTTATTGTTTTTAAAAGTTAAATATGTTCACTTCTCGCTTAGATATCGAACCTTGAATGGAAAAGGATCTTTTTTCCTTTAACCATCAATATCTCAGCAACTGCTGATAGCACAAGAAACGTAAGGAGTATTTTGAAATTATCTTATTTATACACACGCTTAAGAATTTTAGTGTATTAAAATAACTGTACTGTAATTTAGTATGCATATAAAGCTAAATTGGAAAGATTCGGCATTTAAGGAATTTCTGATAATATCTATATGTAGGCGTGAAGTTTGACTCATTTTTACCTTTTTGTATTTGAAATAACATTTGAAGTTACAGCTTATGTAAAGAAGGAGTATAGAATGATGATTTTTTTAAAGTGATGTATTAAAAATACATTAAATTATTTACTTTACTAAATTAATAAAACAAATACACTGCCATGAGTTTGATATATAAAACTGTATATAAATTTATATACTTAGGCAACGCCTAATTACACATTACTCCGTTGATGTGTATTAGCATAAGCACTAAATCATTATTTACGTTATTTGGTTGTATTGGATAGGAAGATAAAATTCTTTAGACTTAAGCTATGACTCTTAAAATAAGAAATATCGTCCGAAATGTATATTTAAAAAAATAATGTATGTACTTAAGACAAAATAAATGTTTGACATCAATAACATTTAACGCTATATTTTAAATTCGATTGGTTATAGGTTCGATTTCATGATTTATGTTACTATTTAACTAGTTTTATTACTTTGCAGTCTGCCACTCCATAAACAATTCGAACTCGGGCTAAAAACGGAGAATGAAATATACTATCCTGCAATGCAGGGGAAAGCACACAGCTATTTTATTGTCATATCAAATTAAAACTGTATTGAATATTAAAAATTGCAAACAAGCGCTATTATTAATAATGAGAAACCGCATCCAAAAGGAAAATAAAAAGCCAGGGTAGATAAAACCTCATTGATTGACCTGAATGCTTTGTAGCGTCTAGGGCCCTCCAGCGAGCGAGCACCCTTAGCTGCGCCGTGACGTCAGCAAAACCGACGGATTTTATATTCGCACTCGTGTGCAATGTTACATGCAGATAGCGGACTAAGATACTTGTGTTCAAATTTAAAATTAAAATATTATATCATATTTTCTTGTTTATTTTGTTTTTTATTGAGCTTATTTTGAAGTAATATTTTAAGCATGAGAATGTCATTTAAAATATGAAAAAGGTTTTTAAAATACGCAAAAAACTAATTGCAGCGTTAAAATCCACAATGCCTCCGGAATTCGGCGGAAAATGGGAAAGGGGATGTCTTAGCACTCTGCTGTGGGTGGGATACAGTGTGAAGCTAAAAAAAACTAAGCTAGCGGAACACAAATTCGTGCCTCTTGGTTGGTTTCCTCTTGGTAGTGAATGAATTACATTTTAAAATGTATAAAAAAATACTTTTTCGTATAAGACAGTTGTTTATACACCGTAAATAATTATTAGTAATAAATCTATTTTGTATTCAACCCACAGTGTAATAAATAAGACATCGATCTTCTAATTTAATGACTGTAGATTAGTTTCTTAGGCTTTTTCTAACATTTTGCAAAACTAATTTAGCAACTGTCATGTCGCAATATGACGTATTTGATAAGCACACGAAGAACAACGTTATACAAGGTCTAGCAATTGGAAATTACCACTTAAATTAATAAAATGAAATGCATGTGATGTTTGAAGTTAAATATTATGAAAAAAAAATCAGAAGCTGAAATGAAACTTATATCCCTTTGGAAATTCTAATAATAATAATTTAACTAACGTTCCGTACGGGAGATGTGGGAAACGGACTTGAGTGTTAAAGACGGTAAGACGTAGATCCTGCCAAAACTACACTCGCTTTGTTGTATGGGAGACGCTATTTGATAAGTCTGTCGAACTAGAAGTAAAGAGACATCAAGTGGCATCTGATCACAAATCATGGACCACAAATCGAGTCGAAGTAAGAACAACTAAGACAAAAATGTAATCGACCCTCCTCTTAGGTACTCTTCGAAAAAAATGTGTTGATTTTACATAGCAGAAGGTCGTCTAAAAAGCTAATAATTCTTTTTTCCTGTCATTCATTTTGCACCGTGACTTTTATTTCAACCTTTTTAATGGGTAAGTACGGTAATAAATAACTTAATTAAGCTATTAAGCTTTAGAAAAACTTCTGAAAAGTTTCTTTAAATTATTACTATACTTGAATCTTTTTTGGTGCAGTTCTTTGGCAATATTTGACATACTATCAAATATTTGATACATAACCATAATATACTATTACTCTTAAACTCTAATAAAGAAAAAAATATCGACTAAAATGTTAAACATTGAAGATGACAAAGTAGCAAGGCACAAACTAATCTTACAACGTTTAAAGCAAAAATAAATTATGCTGTAAAAGGAAAATCATTAAACACAAATTATTATAGTACACCTAACACGAAATGTACGTCTAACTCTGATAGAATCGTATGTTAAATAATTATTTTAGTAATTTAATGTGTTTCTAATTTATTTTATTTTACAAACAATATTGACTTTCTGCTCTTTTTCTCCACATATATTCCAAGAATGGTATGAATTTCATACTTGTCATATAAATGTAATGATTATATATTATTTTTATTTCTCTGTTCCGGTACTAAAGACAAGGCGCGGCGTTGAGTTCTGTGACTCAACACGCAATCTTTCGATTTCCGGGGAAAATGGAGGACGTATGGTATGGTGCTTTCTGACCACCTTGTGGGAAAAATCACGAAGCTAGTTTTTTATCATATTCTTTATTGATATAAAAAACAGATTTTCATATTTAACTTTAACTGCGATTTAAAATTTCTGATAAAATCAAGAGCTATAACCAAATATCATTAGCTTTTGAGTTAATAAAAAGAAAACCTGAATAAATTTCTTGAACAAACGATCCAAAATATATCCTTCAGGTATATCACACATTAATGAATACAATGATAACACTACTAATCATTATAAAACAATAATACATAATAAATGTTCAAGAGAAAGAGCCATATCACACAACATTACTACATTCACTCTAATCAATGACCTCATAAAACATAGGCCAAAGTGTAACGTCCTTAGTGCGGACGGTCAGGTACATTCGCAGACAACAGTGCGTGCATTTTGCGTCTGTCTGCGACCTTGGGGTCGTCTGAAGCCTGTAACGATGCGCTGGGGTGCGATCGATACACAAATACTGGAGTTGAGTGCTTGTTATATAAATTTTAGGGTTTTTTTATTAAAAAAGTCTTTTTAAGTACAAGTTGATCGAAAAATATTATTATATTATAATACTTTTTGTTTTTTTTTTAATTTTACTGGCTAGGTACCAATTGGTAGGTTACAATCAAGAATTTATTTTCATAGTCAGCGTTGAGTTCCGCCAATTAATACGCAGTGTATCGATTTTGGGTGGAAAGTCGAGGACGGAGTATATTGACAATAGGTTTTACTTGATTATCCCGCTAAACGGGAAAAGTGGGCAGCTATTTTTTTATTTTGTAATATCATTTAAAAATTGACTTAATTAAGTATAGTAGTAATAGTTATTATAATACGTGACCTTATAAAGTTATGAAAATGATGCCGTCTGAGGAGTATGTATTTTATTTCGGAATCACGCTGTTAATGTACTTCTTATATATATACTGGAACAAATAAATAAGTACGAGTATGTCTAATTTTATTATCCCAGGCCATCGTGGTACAGTGTTACAGCGTCTGTTGTAAAAACGACGTTGGTTGTGGATTTGATTACCACTCGTGGAAATGAATAAATTTAAATTATGTTCACTTCCCCGCTCTGACACACATGTCTCCATTACGAGTAGAATGGAGAACTAAATATTTTTTAAGGTTTACTCTGACTATACTAAACATTTAAAATATTTGTATATTATGAGTTATAAGAATATTCGTCAACATAATAAACTTTACTACAACTACTACTCTAGTATATCAATGTGACACAAAATCATAATAGAAGACATAAAGTTTGGTATAGATCACACAAAACTTGTACCTTTCATTTTCCACCACAAAAGACTTTCCTTTGACAGCAAGTTCGGCAGTAATTTATAGTCAACTCCGAAACAATTTCAATTTAAAGTCACAAAAATTTCTTATAAAATTATTATTAGCCAAAATATTACGTACTGCAAGGCTCGGAGCCAAGAAATTGATATACCTACTTTCATTCAGCGGTCACTTTTGACATTTGAGTGACGTTGGGAAATCAAATGTAAATTACACGCGTTTATTTAAACAATATTTTTATATTTATTATGACGGTAACGAAATTAGACATTAAATTAAATTGCACATCAAGAAAGACAACAGTCTCTGTATGGGTACAACAACTAATTAATTGAGAAATCGTAGATTAAACCTAAAAAGATATTAGATATATAACGTTTTTTTTAGCTTCACGCTGTATCCTGTACACAGTAGGCTAGGCAGAGTTAACCTAGTGTTAAGACACTCCGTTCCCCACTTTCCGCCGAATTTGGAGGCATTGCGTGTTAAGTGGCGGAACTTAACGCCGTGCTTTACCAGAGCGAAGAAAACGGAAATATTTAATATTTCCACTCCTCGAGTGGGAATCGAACCTGCAACCAGTCGCTTTACAGTCACACTGTGTCTGCGCCACGACTGGCCCCATAAATAATATGTTTTTACGAAAAACATGTTATAAAATATACATGTTTTTAATTATTCTTTATATTAAATCATACTTGTATATTCAAGGGAGTTTAATTTTCATCTGGAGAAGTGTTTATATTGAAAATACTTTCGTTTCTCCGGTCTAATTATTATAAGCGTGGATATGGGTTCTGTTAATCAACACGCAACGATCAAAAAGTGGGACATTCAAAGAATAACTAGTAGATTCTCGTTACCTACTCTATAACGTGCGGAAAATACGTGAATATAAAAAAAAAAATCTTTATATATTAACTTTACAATAATTGTTATAAACAATTACCAATTTTAAAACAAAATGAAACTAACATTTTCATTTAAACACATTAACTTTCGACATTATTAACAGTTAAATTATCCTAATAGTAGTAAATCTCAACTCTAAAACTGGATTTAGAAGCACCTGTTACAGTCCAGTGTTAGAGCGACCTCTAGTCGGGCAATGAACGCGTGACATTGGTACAGGACGGCGACTAGGCCTCACACCACTATGCCTCCAATGCACCCCGGCCTCCCCCGATAGAACGCGTACGTACTGCACGCAGAAAAAACGATAAAATGTTATTTTCTTAAAAAGTAATTTATTTCAAGGCGTATGTATATATTAATGTATTGTTTTATGATAAGTGACGACTTTTAAAAACATACTAATTATGATAGTAAAAACGCAATTCTGAAGCAGTTACATCGTCTGCGACTTACTACCTGACAGTAGTGGGCTCAAATCGCGCTTAAACTTGATAATTTATAGAAGCATGTTCAAAATTAGTATCCCATCATCTCAGTGGTTCGGGCAAGGACATCACAGGATATCGCTATGATAATATTGTACTGTGTTGTATCCAAACGCTTACAAATTCTCAAACAAATTGGACTACAATAAGTAGGTGAAAATAATGTTGTTAGATGAAGCTGCAAGCAACATGGTGTATCTAATATGTATGCCATGTAGGCGCTTAAGTGTCATCAAGCAGGCAATCTCCCTAAAATGGCAACGGAATCACTGATGATTTCATTCTTTATGTGTGACCACGAATAGCACAAAAGGTGTATAAAATATATATTTACATAGCTTATAAACATATTTGTCTGTTTGTGTGTGTGCCACACGTTTTTTTCAGTACACTAACCTTTTTTCTTTTTTTACTCGCCCGGGATGGGGATCCGGGACGCGGTTATATGGGACTCCGGTTCGATAAGATGGTACGTCGCCGTTTGCCCACTAAAACCTGACGGTGCTCCCTTCCCGCCACTAGCCCAGGTCTCGGGAGCTGTCCTAATCGTCCGTGGTCCGAGGACCTAGCCAGATACATACAATAAAACACAGTCATCATTCAAACGATGATAGAAATCCCCATTATCCATTATCATTAGAATCTACACATAAATAACTCTCACAAAACAAAGAACTTGTAATAAATTCGTATGTAAAGAATAAAAATAATATCGCTGCATTATTATGGGCTACAATGGGCGGGACAACGTTGCGTGGCTTATGAGCACATATTACGCTGAATTTTCTTTGTTATAAGTATACTATTTTTGTTGTATTCACGTACAATAGGAATTACCTTAATTGATATATGCTTTGATTTTAATATAATATTTGGCCTAATTTCTTTTTATATAAGTTTTCATTTATATAACATACTAGTGGCCCGCTCGTGGGTTCACCTGCGTGAAATACACTATTATTTTTCTACCGCCCCGCTGACATCATATTTAAATTATCAGTGTTTCTCTTCTATATTATGCATGTTTAATACATATAAACCTTCCTTTTGAATCATTCTATCTATTAAAAGAAACCGCATCAAAATCGGTTGCGTAGTTTTGAAGATCTAAACATATACACATACAGACAAACGCGGGAGGCGTCTTTACTTTATACTATGTAAAGATGGCAGAAAATGGAGAACAGAGTGTTTTAACACTAGATTCTCTCTGCCTACAATTATGTGCGAGAAAAAGCATGGGCTGTTTTTTTAATAGTACACATTATTAATAAGCTAAATATACTTGCCTACTTGGTTACTAAGTTAAATGAAACGGAAACTACAGTGCATCGGTACGCTCCACGTTCTGTGTGCAACCGCGATTGCACTCAGGGGTATATTTATGCATGAAGTGAGGTAGTATAGAGGTAGATTATAGGGGTGGCAAATATTCGTATTATCTATTTTTATCTTTAAAATTTTAATTTGAGCGAGGTACAGTGGAAAGACATCAGACTGTGAACGAGTGATTGTGAATTCGATTCCAATTAGGATAAATCATTATATTTAGTTTATTTATATTTCTTTACTTTGGTGGCTAACGCTCAATTTGGTAGGAAAAGTGGAGTGGAATTGAATGGAGTGTCTTGACACTAAGTTCACTCTGACTACTCTGCTACCTTGATCTAAAGCGGGCAGCTAATATTTATAAATTTTCTTCATTTTGAAAGTTAGAAAGAATTTTTATCACTAAGACATTTTTAGAAAACGTATAAATTTTCATAACGCATCAGGATTCGAACCTACCTTGAAAACCATCCAAGCGCTCTGACCGCTGTTTGAACGCATGGCTTAGTGGTCTTTGGTCTGTTTTAATTTCCCAATTGTATACATAAATTTTAAGTGATAGATCACTCTCTATTTTTGCCCAAAGGAGAGAAACTAATCTACAGGTTTTCACGCCATACTTTGTCTAATATAACAAAAGAAAATAAAATATACTCCATATTTTAAATATACAACATATAGGTACATATTAAATTATTTTTCACTGACTGAATATCGTCTGAAAGTATGTAAGTAACTAATGTGAGAATAGCAATCATCTCGTGCAGTCGGTCACGTTCATTCCGTTCCACGCCAGCGCCATTGTGTATTGTAATATATTTATTTTTATAAAAATAAATAGATACATAATATACAGTGAATTTACTATAAAATATATAAGATACGATTATAGTAGCTTAAATAAACTAAAATGTAAGCTGAATGTGCATATAATAAGAGATAAAGCAACAGTCAAAGCTAACCTAGTGTCAAAAAATTCTGCTCTCCACTTTCCGCTGAAAATCAGAGACGCAACACAACGCCGCGTTTCGGCTTAGATAACAGAGCGAAGTATGAAAATAATATATAATCATTTCTCTTAATGGAATTCGATCACATAACCACCGTGTTTACAATTAGAAACTGTCCCACTGCGCCATGACGGCCTCTTTTACAGTAATATTACCAAAAGATATGATTTGGTAAATTTTTGTTATAACAAAACCTGTACACTTTGAATTTTACCGCCATCTATAAATATTTTTAGAACTAAAATTGAATGAAACTACTGCTATCTAGTGGTACAAGTAGTAACGATTTTGACCTTGTACTTGATTTGAAACTCAATAATTTAGTTTAGACACACTAGATGGCGTTATATATACATTAGTTTTTGTTAAATAATTTCCAAAATAAATACGTTTATTATTATGTATTGTTTTAAGATTCCACAGTTATACGAAATTTGTAACTAAGTTTAAAAAAGTATAAGTCCGTCGATAACTAAAAATATATGTTAGCGATCCTTGAGGTTTCGCCTGCGTAAACTAAATGACGATAACTATTTTATTTTTTGCCCACCTGCAATATTATTTAATTTGTTATATATTTTATTTACGTACCAATTGCAATAAATTAAATAATAAATGTTAAGTGAATAAAATAATACAATAGTTAAAACTGTTAAGCCTTTTCTGACATTAGCATGTACAAGCATATAGACAAACAGATAAATAGACAAACGGAACTGAAATTTAAAAATCATTGTTTTGGATTCTATTATAAAGTTAAATCCTCATAATATTAACTGTTATGTTATATTATGTACTTAATAGGAATTTTGTCGAATATAATTTGGATTGTTGGTCCTTTTTTATTTATGAACCGATTGAAATAAAAGTAATTGTTAGGGTAAGATTACAATATACAATAATCAAAATTACATTTAAATCGACTAAGCCGTTTAAGTTATTTATGTGTACAAGTGCACTAACAAACAGAAAACAAATTTGAAAATCGTTGTGTTGAATTCTTTACATTGACAAATACTCCCAATAATATTTTCTCATATATCTTGCACGTACAGACAGTGATTACTGTCATGTTCAATATATGTGTAGATTTATTAGATGACCTCTAACACAAAAACATCTTTTCACAACTTTTTCAAATGAAGGTAGTTCCTTACCTGCTTTATGGCAGCTGATGAAGGTATAACAAGCACTTAAAGTCCCTCAAATTATTATTTACTTAGTTTATTAACAGTAAAACTGTCTGTGCACTGCACTAAAACTTGTTTTCACTAATTACACCAATTTTAACAATATAAAATAATTAATATTATATTAGTTTAATGTTCCGGTAGAAGTTATAAGTTAGCCGTGTCAAACTTCAAAGCATGACATGACAATGCTGCCACTATAAAAAATAGAACAGTGATTTGACTGTAAATGCGACCGAATTGATTTGATATATGATTAAATCCGACAAAAAAACTAGAAGGAATGATTTTTGTAACACTTGTAAAATAAAGTGCAGCTTTGAACTCCACTACACAACACTACATTCACACGAATCAATTCGCATGTTTCTTATATATTCGGAAAGTATAAAACGTACGTCTTGGCATTAGGTTCTGTTTACCACAATAATTCTTCTTCTTCCTGGCACTATCCCGGCTTTAGCCAGGGTCTGCCTCCCTGCTTAACCTCCACTTTGCACGATCTTTGGCAATAATTATATTCACAATTACAAATCATATTGTTATAGTTAATAAATAATAAAATTAATATTATAAATAAAATTTATTGAAAATGATAATCTTGTTTTTAAATTGACTATCGTCCATGGTTTTGTACTTACCGCAAGTTTCTAAAACGAGGGCACTTATGTAGACACATTTTGAATAACAAAAATATCAATATATCATTTTCAAATTCTTTATTTGCTCATATTTAAAACATTTAGATATATGTAAATAGGTAATTAATACGTATTAGTTACCTTTTAGCTCTATGGCCGCCTTTTGTACATATTTATAATTAAATTGTGCGCAATAAAGGATATAAAATAAATAAATTAACCTCTCTTCCAAAGTCGGCCAAGCATTCGCATCCAGCGCAAACGGTGAAGCTATAGCATAAACGCTAATGACGTAACGCGGCGTGTTTCGCAAACCGACGGCGAACTGGCGACTTCTGACGATCCCAACTTATGTAACACTTTCTTCTCACCTAACACCACTTAATTGCTGGATTTATAGCTTAGCATTAAAATTATCTCGTTTAAAACGCATAATAGGTGGATCATAGTAATGGAGAACGTTTGTAAACATTAAAGCTAATTGAGTGAAAATTATGGGCTTCTTTAGACTAATATGTAATAGATTAATAAGTGACTGTGTCAAAGTAAGCTTTTTTTTTTCAAATCTTAGTTAATTTTTTTTTAGTATCCCGCACATATAAGGGTAGGCAGAGGGAACCAAGTGTTAAGACACTCCGTTCCCCACTTTCCACCAAATTTTGGAGGCATTGTGTGTTAAGTGGCGGAACTTAATGCCTTTTTGCCTCGATACCAGAGCGAAGAAAATGAAAATATTAAATATTTCCACTCCTCAAGTGGGAATTGAACCCACAATCAGTCGTTTTACAGTCACACCGTGTGCCTTGCGCCACGACTGGTTAATGTACTTGGATATATATTTTTTCAGACAAGCAACTTTTTTTCCAATGTTTAATATACCTACATCAGGCTTACGCTTCGGACTTCCAACTTTAGAGTCTTCAGACTTTTCACTGTAACGTTTAGATTTCAGACTTCTGACTTCAAACCTCAGTTCAGACTCAGATTGAAATTTCAGGTTTCAGATTTAAGACTTCAGACTCAGATTTACTTTTCAGGCCAGGTTTGCTAATTGTCATTAATTTGAAAAAGTTTCGCCTTCATGTTAGAGTTTACTATGAGAAGTGAGAAACCTCTGAAATAAATTCTTAATATACTATACGTATACTTCATATGCTACCTTCACAGGGTTGCCGATAATCGCTGTCTTTACTAACGCACCAGGAAGGCAGCGATCCGTGAAGAATGGTGTTGGATCGTTAGGTGCCACCAACACTTGTCTAACGACCACGACCACTCTGTCAAGAGTGTAACACGACTAAGAAGAAGATATCCCAAATATAAAATTTGCTAGTTTTAACTTTACTCCTCATTTCAGCTTAACATAACCGTTCAGGAGATACTCATTTAAGTTCCAAACAGTGTGAGCTGCACTACATAATATATTTACATAAAACAAAAGCTCTTTACATAACAGGTTTTAATGTGATTACGTGAAAAGCGAAAGTCTTGGATCTGCTATAAGAACAAAATGGAAACAATACTCTCAATACATCATATGCATAGCTTAAGACAAAAAAGTTAACTTTTTAGTTTCATTGCGCCTCTGCGGTAGGTTAACAATCGTATATTCGTATCGGCATATCATTGTGACGTAATTTCATTAGTGTGCCTACATGGTATGCACTATATAACAATGGAACATAATCTCGAATGAACCTTTACGTAACCGAACCGCACTGAAGAACAACCTGCTGAATTGATCTTTGATATTTATGTGTAGACCGTTTTATGTCAATTGTTGTAGCAAAATAAAACTGATGAGTAATAAATATTTATACTAAGACGAAAATTACATATATGCTTGCCGTACTTCACGCTTTATACCTAGGATAGTCAGACAAATTGCACATTTTTTTTACGTGTCAACCAGTATCATAGATATCAACTCAGGCCTCCCGTTACCACCCATCCTCAGTTACGTATAAGATAGATTCAGCTGTCATGCGGATAACATGTGAAGTTCCATGGAACTTGGAGCTTTTCAAATTAGACATCCCACAACACTCCGTGACCTTATTAGTCAGGCAGGGACACCGTTTGGGCCTTAACAGTTATTTCTATATAAAAAAGCCTTTGAAAATCATTTAAATATGGAAAGGAACAGAACAAGTAGTACATCAAGTATTACTAGTTATCGGTCATTTAAATGTAATAAACTTAAATTTAGTATTAAAAAAAACTGAAGTCTTTAGTTATATTTTTACAACTTTATCAAACCCATAGCTAATCATCGTTACAGTTAGATGCTGTCCCACAACGCCCCGATGGCTTCATAGATTTAGCTAAATAAATAACGCTACCTTTTTCTCACCCGAAAATTGTTTTGAAACATAATTTTCATTTGGCAATACATATTTTGACATGGCATAGTGAATTCCATTGTGTATATAACGAAAAACAACGGTAGTGGCCATTTAAATTTTAAATTATGTAAGAATATGAAAAGACGTATGTATTTGTATAGTAAATACCACAATAACAGGCAATCGTGCGTGAAGTCTCATATTCAAACGATTAATAGGAAAATAGTTCCTGTTATTTTTTCATAAAATAACAATTTAGCTTAGAATAAAAACTAAAAAACACGCTTAAATTTATTCTACCTATTTTGCCAAGAACATGCAAAGCTAGCTATTAAAATATTGTATTGTCATTGGATCCAGAATTACGTACAAACTTTTCAAGCAACAACAGATGGCAACATTATAGTGTAGCAAGATATTCGATTTTCGACAGCAACCAATTATAGATGGGATCAATGGTAGCGTGTAAAAAATATATGCTACCTACTTATAAATTTTTACAATGTTCCATGTAAAACATTTGAGACATCACAATTTTGAAAATATTGTATGCTATATATTTTTATACAGGAAATAAGCAAGTATTTATCTTCCTCATGACCAAAAACTTTAGGAATAAGGGCGTCACGCAGGGCGTAAAGAAATACTATTATAGCTGCCGCACTTAAGTCCTGATGAACCTACATACTAATTTACTACTAGTTAACCTTAGTTTTCGTATAGTTAAATCAATGTTCCGTAGTTATTTGCCAAATATTAAATTATTTCAAATTATGCATAAAGCGGCGTATCGTGTTAGTTAACAAGATTTTTGCTTTATAATTCATAAAAATAAAACATAAGTAATAAAAAAACAACCTTATATGTTTTTTCTCCATAGCAAGGTCTGTAGAGAAAACCTAATGTCAAAAAATTTAATTCTTTTCACTGGAATTCGAGACAGCGCTTTTGGTGGTGAAACTTAACCCAGCGCTCGGTCTTAGAAATAGGTACCAGGGCGTATATATAGCGTATATATAGCGTATATATAGCGCGTATATATATACTAGCATTATAACGTAATTGATTATTCTTCAGTCTCTCATATTAAATACTAGCGGCCCGCTCGCGGCTTCGCCACGTGATCTACGTAGCTGTTTCGGTATACTGCAACCCTCGGGGGTGGATTTTTGAAAAATAAAGTAGCCTATGTTTAAGCTTAGATTATCAACTATATTTATGCCAAATTTCATTACAATCGGTCAAGCGGTGTAGATTTTTCATATAAACTTTCATCCCCTATTTCAACCCTTTAGAGGTTGATTTTTAAAAAACTAAGTAGCCTATGTTAGACCCAGTCATTTTTACTACTTTCATTCTAAATTTCATCCAAATCGGACTAGTAGATTAGCCGTGAAAGCGTGACAGACAAACACGCAGACATTCGCATTTATAATATAGATATAGACTAGCGGACCACTGGCGGCTTCGCCGTGTGAACTACACAACTGTTTCGTTATATTACAACCCTCGGGGGTGAATTTTGAAAAAATAAAGTAGCCTATGTTAAACCTTGGATTATGAACTAAATTTATGCCAAAATTCATTACAATCGGTCAAGCGGTTTAGATTTTTCACATAAACTTCCATCCCTTATTTCAACCTATTAAAGGTTGATTTTTGTAAAAATACGTTAGACCCAGTAACTTTTACTACTTTCATTCTAAATTTCATTCAAATCGGACCGGTAGATTAGCCATGAAAGCGTGACAAACAAACACACACAGACTTTCGCATTTATAATATAATATTAAATATGTGTGTCAAGCTAGATAACTATAAATATATAATTTTTTTTCTTGCTTATTCATATTTTTATGCAATTAATACTTTTCTGTTCTGTTCAATTATTTAATAAATAACAATAAAACAATCTAACGGAAAATGCTTTCAAATTATGCGTGATTCAATTTCAGTTTTCATGCAGTAATTATCTTAATTAAAACATCAGTTTACTTGTTTCATTTTTCAAATCCGCTATAATGTATACCACAGTGTGTATACCTAGCCAAATAAACATACCTAGGTATGTATATATTATATACATGTTTTAGGATTCATTTTTGTTAAAAACTTTACAAGATTCTACACTTTGTTAATTTAATTGTTAACTATTATACCTATAGTGGCCAGTCATGGCCCAGTGGCACAAGCGTGTGACTGTAAACGAACGAATGGTTGTGGGTACGATTGTCACTCGATGAGTGGAAATTATATTTCCATTTTCTTCGCTCTGGTGTCGAGGTAAAGCGCGGCGTTAAGTTCCGCCACTTAACACGCAAGCCTACGAATTCGGCGGAAAGTGGGGGACGGAGTGTCTTAACACTAGGTTCCCTCTGCCTACCCTGCTGTGTGCGGGATACAGCGTGAAGCTAGAAAAAAAAACTATTATACCATTGATAAAATCAGTAGTGGTCACCGTGCCATAGTGGGAGTACGTCTAACTGAAAACGCATTCGGTTGTGGGTATGATTCCCACTCGAAGGTAAGGTTATATTTAAATTATTTTCAATCTCCGCTTTGGTGATAAGATAAAGCACGACATTAAGCTCTGTCGCTCACATGCAATGTCTTCACACTTTGTTCTCTCTATAGTAATCGTAAATGTACACATACATACTATATATTAGCTTCTTTTTTTTTTAGCTTCACGCTGTATCCCGCACACAGCAGGGTAGGCAGAAGGAACCTGGTCTTAAGACACTCCGTTCCCCACTTACCGCCGAATTCGGAGGCTTGCGTTTTAAGTGGCGGAACTTAACGCCGCTATATATTACAATGTTTTTAATTTAACACAATCGTGGTGACAATGGTTAAAAAAGACATGATTATGTGATCAAATGCCAAACTGAAAAATTTTTTTTATTCCTTAAATATTTCTGTTCTTTTTGTTAAAATGCATTTACAAATTTTTTAGTTGTATTTCTAGTTGAATGACAAAATTATTTTGCAGTAGTTCTGCCGTGTCGTGTAGAGGACACGGGCGAAGCCACGAGCGGGCCGCTAGTAATAAATAATTTTCAACAAACATGTACACATATTATAAATATGTTTTTTAATAACTTACTTTAATTGTTTATATTTATGCGTACATAATAAATTTCTTGTACGCACCCACCCACTTATGTAATGTAATTTAAAGTGAATGTAAAAAACATGCCGCTTTCAATTGTATTTAACAGAAATAATGGTACGCATCAATCTTAAGTCATGGTTTTTTTGTATATTTTACTTTTCGGAAATGTTTAACTAGCAGCACGCTCTGACTGCTTTCATATTTACAAAACTAAGAATAAATACACTTGTACGGAGATACATGTCATACATTACGGAAAATGAAACAATGTGTTATTATTAGCTTCACGCTGTATCCCGCACACAGCAGGGTAGTCAGAGGGAACCTAGTGTTAAGACACTCCGTTCTCCACTTTCCGCCGATTTCGGAGGCTTTGCGTGTTAAGTGGCGGAACTTAACGCCGCGCTTTACCTCGACACCAGAGCGAAGAAAATGGAAATAATAAATATTTCCACTCCTCGAGTTCCCACTCGAACAATCGAACCCACAGCCAGTCGTTTACAGTCACACGCTCGTGCCACAGGGCCACGACTGATCACATTATTTTATTGACGAAGTGTATTCACACTAGGTTTTGTCTGGCTACCGCACTATGCGGAGAAAAGCGTGTAGCTGCTTAGTATTTTGTTTTTTAAAGTGTTAGGACAAAGTCACTCAATCTTCACTCTTCGTCTAATAAAAGACATTTTTGTAACTAAACTGGAAATGAAGATGATGTATACATCAATTTAACATTTATATATTTAATTACACGAATATTATTATATTTAATTAAACTAATTACAAAAAGTTTTTAATGAAATATTCTAAGACCACAGTGTATGAGTATTATAAGACTAATTTTATCTAATGCGAAAGTGTTCCCACAAGGACTGGTTGAACCTATAGTGTATACAACCAGATGTTAGCCAACTGCGCAGTGGCAGCCTCAACATTTGTATTTTCTTTGCCATTACCATTTTGACATGATTCATCATGCTACCCTAGTCAATAAAACGACTTCTATTTCGTTTCTAATATATATTTTTGCTTATACTTATAATTAACCCACCATTGTGTTAACAAAAAAAATAATTTCTATCACTATAATTTTTAAATACAATAAAGAATATAATAATTATGTGTAGTTACTCGTCCTTAGAGATATTAATACTCTATTGTTCCTAGATTTATTTATTTTTTTATATTTTGTGATTTTGTTATCACATAGCTAGATTTGCATAATATATAAATTACGCTGTCAATAAAAAATACCTAAGTTATGTAAATACACACAATCTTATAATATTATATGTATATTTATAAATTTTTCGGAATGCGGAATTGTTTCGGCACTACATAATCATATGGAGCGGAAATATTTTATTTGATGTGCATTAAACATACCCCAAGATTACACGGTGAGCGTACACGCGGAAGTCGAATTATCAAGCATAAGTATATAAATGTACATATTATATTTATATGAGTATTGTAGTAGTATTTCCTATAATTTACCATTAAAGGAATTATTGCTACAATAATGAGGCCGTCGTGGCGCTGTATCACAAAGGCTGTGTACGCGATGGCTATAGGTTTAAATCCTATACGTGAAAATAACTATAGTATGTATTTTTTATTCATTTTTCGCATTTAACAAAACACGCAGTATTGAGTTCAGCCACTAAACACGCTTTCTCTGTTTCGTATCTTATTGTGGGTTCGATTCCCACTGGGGGGACTCTTTAAAACAATACTAAAGTGGAAAAAAAATATACATTACAATTTGCAAGTCCGTATTAAGTTAAAATAAGACATTTATACATACATTTTACACTTTACTTACTTTTTACGTTTCCACTACTTCAAGGCATAATATATGTATGTCTTATGCAGAAATACATTATTGTTCTTAAGATATGAGATTTTTATAGTTCATAATAGAACAATACGGCATTGAATTTTGTCACTGAACATATTTCCTCGAATTCGTGCGGAAAGTGGAGAATAGTGTTAAGACACTCCATTACAGTATTAATAGAAGAGTAGTTAGAGAGAACACAGTGTGTTTGAACACGTGAAGGTGTAGTATAAGAATAATTTAAGTGACTATACTAATTAATTGGCCAGGGAAAGCACTCCGTTCCCCACTTTCCGCCGAATTGGGAGGCATTGGGTGTTAAGTGGCGGAAGTTAACGCCGCGCTTTACCTCTGATACCAGAGCGAAGTTGAGTGGGAATCGAACCCACAACCAGTCGTTTACACGTTCGTGCCACTGCTCCACGACTGGCCCCTATAGTATAGTATACCTATTCTATAAAATTGTATTTCTATCTTTTTCTATATAGTCACCTCATAACCAAACTATGTATAATTTATATGCGGCTTATGTAACATTGTAAAAGTGAAAAGATACAGCTATGTCAATCAGCTTAAAATGTATCAAATATTTTCCGCGGCCTCGATACATGCCGTTATTACATACATTATTATATCTTATTTGCTCTATTAAAGATTTTATAGTTAACTCGTTATTGATTTAAGGTGTTTTGTCTACAAGAAAGAACCGTATTGAAAGTTCACTTAAAAAATTGAATTTAGCGGGAAATGAACTTCAACCATTTTTAAATATATTGACACGTTGATTGATATTGATATATTGATGTAACTTTAACTAAAATTTAATAGATTAAATATAGCAAGCATTTCGTTTACAAAAGCTGGGCTCTCTTAGGATATTTCATATAGGTTTGAATGCTGAAATTGTAAGAAAAAAGGTAATTTTTATAAATATTATTTATAAAAAAGGAATAACATATTAAATAAAATGTGTAGGAAAAAACCTAGAAGTAAACCTAAAGTCTATGCAGACAAAATGACGACTAGCAACTTCTACTATCTATAATTTTCGTATTAATAAACCTTTTTTTTATTATTTCTTAGTCCGTAACCATAGCTCAGTGAACAATACAAAATATTATTAAAATTTTTAATAGAAACTTATTAAAGTGTAACATTAATCGATTTCCGAGTTACTTGAAAAGACTTTTGTAACGTTATGATCACTTCAATTAACTAGAATATTACTTTCTATTTCGTCACAGATTTGATAATTTTGTAAGAAATAAACATATAATGCTATCTAGATCATCATTTACTTTTGCTAACATACAAACTTGTGTAAGTACATTGGCCCACAGAAAACGTTACGATAATATTATATAACTTAAGTTGGGTCAGTTCACTATGTGACCAAGTAAAGTATGCTAGCAGGTCCACTTCGGTCAATTTGGAAAAGGGGGGGTATTCCATCTCGCTCTAGCTATAAAGGAGAAAAAGAGAGAGACTATTTAACGCAACATCAAACATGCCGTGCAACTAAATAATCATAATTACACACGTTAGATAACATGACCTTTGTCAAGTCAAAACTAATGGGGTTTTACTTAATTTCCTAAGACTTAGGTGAGTTATTATATAATTTTGTGAGTCTATGTACTTTGCTTCTGGCGATTTGTTTTGTGTTCTATTTATATAACTACTGACATAAAAATCTCGATCAAAATATTATATAGTACCTAACAATTTTTCTTTATTTGTTTCGAAATTCTCTATTTAACTATTTTTACTAAGTATTTTATTTTTTATAGCAAAATTTTTCACTTTTCACGAATTCTATATGTGAAGGCAAGCATATGCTCCACGACTACTCTGTCAAGAGTAACACGAATAAAAAGATATGCCAATTAAATTATTATTATTATAAAAAAAACAATAACTTAAAAAAAAGACTGAGACCAATAAATACAAAATGAATAAATTTCAATGTATGTATATGGGAAAATAATTACGGGGTGTCATCAAAAAATCATTTGCGCACGCGCATGTATTCTTCACAACTGGGGTCGACTGGTTTTTGTTCATATGTAATATCGTAAACAAGCCTGACTTCCTTTTCCCGTAGCCTTAAAACAAGGTATAAATCACTTTCCCTAAAACTTGTTACAAGTAAGGAGATTCCGTGTTTTTAACTGTTATTAATATTGGTAATTTCTCTTTTTACGATGTAAATGTCAGAAAATTGTGAGCTTTATTGTGACTGCGTCAGTATAGGACACTTGAGGACGGTGAACTTTTTTTGGTATAAGTATGTGTGTCATTCTCTTATGTTACTACACAATCTATTTTAAAATTAGAGGAATATAAGCAATTTTTTAGGTAGGTACTTTGTCCATAAATGTTTTGTTTTTATATTTAAGATATGAAATGTGTGAAATTAAGATAATTTAAATATCATATAATACCTACCATAGTATTTAATATTAAAATGATAATTTATATATTTAACAACGATTGTTTCTCGTATTCTTTCCATACCGGTTGGAGGATATTCATGCAACAATTTAAAAATTTTGCAAAAGTCTATTTGAATTTGATTTTGACTTAAATAACTTTGTACCTGAAGCGACTTTAGTTAAACTTGCAACTACCTCAAGTTCCTCTAAATATCTTTAAAAAAATCGTTTAATTACCTTAGAGAAAAATAATTGAAAAATATTTGAAAATAATTGAAATTAAAAAAAATGAAGTAACCTAATTAAGATATACAGAGGCCATCGTGATTCAGCGGAACAGAGACTATAAACGAAATGGTTGTGGGTTCGATTCGAACTCGGAGAAATATTTTCATTTCTCCCTTCTGGAACCAAAAAGTGTGCCACTAAGTTCCTATACGTAATCTCTTGATTTCGAGCCGATAGTGAAGAACAGATTGCCTTGCCATTAATGCCTTTCTTCTTCTATTATGCAATGCGGCAAAAGAGTAAGATAAAGTTAAATTCATTTGAAATAAATATTTGCACTAAAGTATAATTAGTTCACGTGAAATGTATCTACTAATGTAAACCGTATATGGCCAACGGACGTCAGGACGTGTTGAAATTACTCGATTGCTTTGCTAGCTACAAGGAAAATTGTGTCTCTATTTGCCTACTTCGCGTTGTTTATTGAATATTCTGAACAATCGTAAGCAGACATCAAGCGTAAAATTTTACAGTTCTATTTAATATAAATATATTCTCGACTAAGATTAAATTGTTTTTTGTTCATAAACCACTCACCAGTCAGAGACAACATAATGTAAAGACATTCCGTTCTCCGCTTTCCGCCCGAGATCGAGACATTACGTGTTAAGTGGCGGAACTTAAAAACGCGCTATTGTTTTAGATAGCAGAGCGAAGTAATAAAAGTCATATTTTATCATTACCCTAGATAGGAATCTAACCCACAACCACCTTGGTTACTGTCAGACGCTGTCCCACTGTGCCGCGATGGCCTCATTAGGAATAGTATAGATTTACGCATTTTTTTACTTTGAATAACTTTATAAATAACGTTGCGTTGGTCTAACTATCAATTTGATAAAATAAAAAAGGGTAATAATCCTATTGTGACATTCGTTATCGCTGACCTTTGGCCTCAAATGCCTATTGTAGGTCGACAAATCAAATTATTTTATTAGCAGTCATTATTGTACTTAAATGCATAAGTTAAATGAATAGGTTAGTTTAATTTATCAGGGTGCTCAGAGAAAATCTATTGTCATGACACTTTGTTCTCCACTTTTCACTCAAAATGAAGACATTACCTCTGGAGTGGCGGAACACAGCGGTGGCGAAACTCAACGCCGCGCTTTAAGTCAAATATAATCGTTCCCCTGAGTTGGAATCGAACTCACAACTACGCAACAGTGACCTCAATTCGCCATTCTAATCTATTATCTATTTGCTTTTCTTGTTTATACATTTCTTATTATATTGTTTTAATTAAAATATGAAAAAGTAAAACAATTTTGATCAGTGGTGAAGGGAACAATTTTTGTAAAGGTAAGCCACCGTTAAAAGTAAGCGTAAAAAAGAACTGAGACTGACTTAGTATTTTTTTTCATACAAATTGAGTTATGCGTAATTTCTGCAGTGATTTTGTTCAAACAAATTTACATTATTAATTATATCTATGTATTATTAATAAAATAAATCCCATGAGAATTGTTTTATATGGACACTTTGCTAATAATTTAATTCCATATTCTGATTTGCGTTGAGATTCTCCATTATTTATTAAATGTCGACTTTAGTATTTCAGCATACATATGTATATGTATATGTAATTTCATATATTTCTCTTATATAATATTTATTGTTCATACATAGTAATATCAAATTATTAGTAACATGCTTGCAATGTATAAGTAAGTACATACGTAAATAATTTTTTCAATGATTATTTTACAGTACGTTTTCAATAGACCATTAAGCTCGAACAATTGGTGTTTTATGTTGCATGTAATTTTATTTTTTGTTATGCCTATATTAAAATAAAATATGTGATTATTTAGTATATTAATAATGTCTCCATTTTGAGCGAAAAGCGGAGAACGAAGTGTCTTGACACTAGGTATATGCCTACACCGCTTTGCGGGTAAAAGCGTGAAGCTGCTTTTTTTGTGAGGCGCGATCGTTGATATAATTGTATTAATTATTTTATTACATTACGTAAGATGGAAGGAAACACTCCTTCCTTCCATCTTTTCATTAAAAAGTAAATTGCTATGCCTTACGAATTTGGCCTCGTAAACGCTCTGGAACTAGCTTATCATACATATCCTAGTCGCCCGAAAAATAAAATATAATTTTTTATCTGTTCCTGTGTTAAATTTAAAAAATGATAGCTTTTGATTCTATTACATTGATACATGTCCTCAAACATATTTTTATGATATATTTCCCATGTACATATGTACAACGATCAAAATATATTTTTATCATATCTATAGGTAGATTATAAAATGTAGTAAAATAATTCAGGTATTTTTTTACTTTTTTTTACCTTCACACTGTATCCCGCACACAGCAAGGTAGGCAGAGGGAACCTAGTGTTAAGATTCTCCGTTTCCCACTTTCCGCAAAATTCTGGAGGCATTGCGTATTAAGTGGCGGAACTTAACGCCGCGCTTTGATTCAGGTTATAATGGGTTAAATAAACATTGATAACATGTAACGAAACGTATCATATACAAATAAAATACGAGTATTGAATTGAATAATTATTTTTTTCATAATAATAGTATAAAATACAATTTTATTTAGTATTTTAGACATATATAAAAATAATTAATGTAATAAAAATGTTTATGAAATGCAAAGTTGGCTGTATGAGTTACTGCTGTGTCAGTTAATAAAATTTTAAAAAAAGAAACCGAGATTGGCGGGAGCACGGCTTGGTAAAAAGTGACGTTTAGATATTTATTAATGTTAAATTACAAATAACATACATTTTATACGGGGAAGTGTGTACTTAATTAGTGAATTTAACATTTAAATTGCATGGAAATAGAAATAAAACTGATATGTGATATTCGTGATTGGTAAGGTGCCTAATTATGAAGAAATTTATGGTAAGTTCTTATTATATTATTAATGTATAAAGTATAAATTCATTTCATAAAATTTATATTAAATGATTGATAATTAAACACAATAAAAATGTTCAATGCTTAGAATATTCATCCTATGAGAAACGTAAAATTTACAATACAAATTAATGAAAGCATTTACCGCACCGCCATCTTTGAATAGTAGTTGCATGGACACTCTCTTTCCAATGTTTTTGAATACTATGAAATTTATAAATTATTTGTATACTGGGAAGTAAACTAAGTCATAAAATCTATATAATTATACTACTACTACTACTTATTAAAAATAAATGAAGGCACTGTCTACTGACCTCAGTTCAGGTGTCTAATTTCAATATCTTCCTTCCGTAGGGTAAACATTAAAACGAGTGGAAGTAGACACCAAACTCAGGTGTTTTTTTATGATTATTTATATTTATGACATTACTAGCGGTCCGCTCGCGCCTTCGCCGCGTGATCTACGGGGCTGTTTCGGTATATTGCAACCTCGGTGGTGGATTTTTTAAAATAAACCTATGTTTAACCTTGGATTATCAACTATATATATGCCAAAATTTATTACAATCGGTCAAGCGGTGTAGATTTTTCATATAAACTTTCATCCCCTATTTCAACCCTTTAGAAGTTGAGTTTTGAAAAACTAAGTATCCTATGTTAGACCCAATCTTTTTTACTACTTTCATGCAAAATTTTATCCAAATCGGACCAGTAGCCGTGAAAGCGTGACAGACAAACACACAGACATTCGCATATATAATTTATGATTTTATTGTCCAATCTCATTGACCGCGCGAGCGAAACCGCGGGTAATCACGGCTAGTATTAATATATGATGCCTTGGATAATTAAATACTTTATGGCAATCTTTGGCACAATCTTATACGAATGTGTGAATCTCAAATAGAGCTTGGAGAAATAGAGCTTAGGAACTCTAAATATAGGATACTAACTAACTACATGACGTATTATGTGCCAATACTTGATTTAGTAAATATAAAAATAAAGTTATAATAGTTACTCGAACCAAAAATATTTAAGCTGTACAGTGAATAACTGTGAACTTTATTTAAATATATTGAAACTATTGTACTATCAGTTACCCAACTGATTTACAACTTACAACTGCGAATAACTTGTAAATTAAGCAATTAGTCGCGTAAAAAAGTTGTAAATTTCAAAAAAAAAATTAGGAGGGAACAGCTTCTACATAAAAAGTAATTCTTTAGTATTATTTTAAAGGCCGCTTAGCGCGATTTCCTACAAAGGAGAATACTCATACAAAAAAAATCTCATACAACAAATTCAATACTCATTTTGTTCGTATTGTTTTCGAACAACATTTCATAAAAAATATGTTGATAAAGTTTTAATTACTTGAAAAAAAAATCAATACATTTAAATAGAAGTAATAAATTTTAAAAATGTTACTTACATCAAAGATAAATCATATTTTTGATTCATTTTATGAGAGCAGTTAGCAAAAAAATGCAGGTCAATTGCCGCAGTTAGCACATCAGAGTATGTATATAAGAATACTAGTAGGTAATAGTGATACCACTATCCTCATACGGACGTTGACCGACACAGTTTCTCTATGACCACAAAAATTACAATCTATTCCACTTATAATATTTGACGAAATAGGTTTGTTTATGTTCATTAGTGATGTTGATAAATAAATGTAATCTTATATTGTTTTTATGTTATTTTTATATTTTGTCTTAATCGAGAATCGAATCGAAAATATATAATTCCTATAGAGGTTATATTGTGATATGTATGTATGTACATAGCAAAATATTGATAAACACTGGCTCATCGAAAAAGCTTAAAACAATTTGGGACTGGAACAAATCGTAAATAATTTTTTAAAGGTTAGTTAAAGTATAATATGTAAAATATGATTAAAATCAGTTCAGCCGTTTAATTTTTAGTTACTAAGACAAGTAAACCGAATTACGTTCATATAATTAGTATGAATTCACAATTAAGAAGAGATCCAACGTTTCCACTTACGCTTCTTACAGATTTCTTATTTATGAGTAACCATATGTGTTATGAGATGATAACTGAGAGTTTTACATCCGTTACGTGCGCTAAGATTAATACGGCTCTATAATGTAGCACATATTACGTGTTGAACATAACAATTGACTAGCTTACTGTTGTATGGACACTAGCCTGAGGCAGTCACTACGACTGCTTATATACAACAGTTGCAAGTTTTAATTTTGCTTGTAAGTATTTTATTATAATACGAATAATATTATTTTTATAGTATACACAGCTAGTATATTACTACCGCGACTTCGTCCGTGCAGAATTTACGAAAGCAGTAAATTCTACTTACTTACTTGATATTTTGAATAATTCGCAATTTTTTGGACAATCATTACAAATTGTAGGCTATGTTTTATTCTGATGTATAAGCTATATTACTATAAAGTTTTATTAAAATCCATTCTGCAGTTTTTATCTGAAAAATTAACAAACATCCAAACAAACTTTTGCGTTTATAATATTAGTAAGATGTTTTTATAATATTCTTTTATCTTGAAAAAAGGAGCGGAACCAACATAAAAATGTTATGAACTCAGTTGCGTTTGCTCCTAAGCATATTTTTTTAAGTAAGTAAGTAATGAGATACTCCTCAGAAGTTCATACTTTGGCACCATTGCCAACTAGTTTAAGCGCTAGTTAGCAAACAGTAATGTTTATAAGTCTTTTGAAAAAAAGGATCAAAAGATAATATTTGAATTTCTTTAACTAATTGACATTCACAGTTAACTGTTTAATAGCTGGTTATTGTTAGCAACACTAAAGCCGGCTAACTGATACGATATAGAGCAAGTACTTAACTTAATAAAAGTCTTAAATTTCGCGGAAAGGATGTATTATTTAACCTTTTGAGAAAGATATATGACACAAATCCTGCAAATATAAATTATTACCGTTTGACCTAAATTCGACAGTTTTAATGCACTTAATAGGATTGGCGAATTAAGACAAGGTATCATTAATCATGATGATTGTGACATACTTTTACTTATTTAAATATTTTTTTGATGATTTATATTATAACTGTATTACGTTTTTACTTATTTCAAAATATGTTGTACTGATAATTAGAAATATTAAGAAATAATGATAAAAAAAATATTAATTAATTTTACTGTATTATATTTTCGAAAATATGAATAATAAATATTAATAAATTTTAGATTGATAATCTAAAAATTTGAAAAAATGAAACTGACCGCTGTCTGTACTTAGAATGAATATATACAAAAGATATTATTGTTGGCATTTATCATTGTAAGACAACCCAAAATAATAATAAGTTCTAATCTATTTGTTTACATCTGCGTTTGTGTTAATCTCTGAAACGGCTTAACTGATTTAAATGCACTTTTGACTATTACAAATGTCTCAAGAACTCGTAATATTTCAATCGATTCATAATTAAACGAAATATTTATAGTCGTGCAGTTTACGCAGGCGAAGCCGTGTGCGGTTTACTAGTTATTAATATTAAGAAATAATATTGCTCATTCAAGGACTAAGTACTCTATTACACGCAATAACGTAAATTATAAAATGTAAATTCGACGTCTTTTACGTAACACGTACATAGAAACATTCACACCATTAAAATAGACAAGCCGCAAAGCACATCTTAAGTTATTTACACGTGTAGAACTAAAACGATGCCGCAATAGTATAGAGGGGATAAGTCAAATTGGTCATGTCCGCCCTCCCTAATCTAATCACTACGATGTAGTGAATGAACTCACGAGGGCCTAGGCCTATGACGACCGTCTCGGTACATTTGTATTAGGTATATACGATGATTGAGTGTACAATTGATATACGACGTTGATAGAATATAATCTTATACTGACGGAACCAAATAAATATATGTAGGTTTATTTTTTTTTCTAAATTAATCAAGGTAGAAAGAAGCCCTCGTGGCGCAGTGGACAGTGTCTGATTGTAAACGCGATGGTTGTAGGTTCGGTATCCACTGGGGGGAATGGTTGTATATTATACCTAAGACAAAGCATGACATTAGGTCCTAGTCCCCAGAAAACCTATTTTTTTGTAATATTTAACATTTTTTGTATAGTTGTTATATGTATTAGAATGATTGCTTGTTGAAGAAGAAACCCAAAACCACATAAATATCATTTGTCGTACTTGATAGTGGTACATCATATGATAATTTAACGTTAAGAGAAGTTAACTGTGTGTTAACTCCGGGCTTGAATGTTATAATAAGAGCTCATCTTAATAAGCTGCTAAAAATAATTGATATTAGAATATAAATACATGCGTATAATTATATTACCATAACCAGGAAAAAAATTGATTCACCATTTTTAAAATGCGAATGATATTTAGTATGAATTTTGGCAAAGTTAAAGTCTATATGGAATAGAAATGCCAAACATTCTTACAAGAAATAGTCTTATAAGTTATTAAAGCTACAGGTAAATATAACATTTGACAAATACAATAAATGAACCAAAAATATGTTAGGGATGCACTATCTGTTTGACGTACATACGTGTATAATGTATATAGACACAACTTGTACATAGACACAAATACAAGTACACTTTACTCATCAACAGGGCTACTAGTACTTTTAATAGTTAAGTGTTGTAAGTAAAGTCATAAGTCAAAGTCAAAGTCAAATAATTTTATTTAAAATAAGAAATTACAAGCTTCATTTTTTAAACGTCAAATTGTTTAACACCGGTTTATTAATATGAATGCCTCAGACCTGAGAAGAACCGGCGCAAAGAATCTCAGTTGTTATATACAGATTTGTTGCATAAAAGACAAGAATCAATATATTTTCTATATTGTATTGCATGCGTAGTAGGTAGACTTCAAATTTAAATTTCATATTTTTCCTGAACCAGTTCATAATTGAAGGCAAAACAAGGCTAGGCGAAGAAAGAAAAAAAAATATTAATGAAGAATTTTAGTTAGCACACAAATAACGAACGTCACGTTCTTTCTAGACCTCTTTAGCGTTTAACCGACCATAACAATTTTCACAAATTTAATTTCATTTATTAATATCGTTTGAACTAATTGAGAAAAGTTTACTTAACATAATAAAAGTTTTGACATATAATTCGAAGAAAATGATGTCCGAAGTGATGCAACGATACGCTCGGGTGAATTGGGGACGGGGCACCTCGAGCTGCTTGTTTGTAGGCACGCAGTTACTTTTTCGACACCTTCCACTATTATGTTACATTATGTTTTACAGTACTGTTCATAGACAAAAGAACATTTGCGTCTATGCATTTAGTTAAAAGCAAATAAATATTTTATAAAATACTTCCGGTATAATCTAAATGATTGTTCAAAAAGTAACATTGCGAATGCTTTTATGTATTTCCTAATTAAGGGAAGCTTATTATAGTTGTCAGTAACATATCTCTATAGTTCTTTATATATTAAGAAAGTGTAACTTTATAATATTGCTTATACTAAATGTGTGAATATTATGCTAAATGTCTCTAAGTATTGCGCGTTAAGTGGGGGTAATTAACGCCGCAGTGGCGGTACTTAACGCCGCAATTTATATATCGCCTTAATCTACTTACACAGGCTAGAAGAAATCTTTATAAAAGATAAGTCCAAATATGTAAGTCCAGTCACGGATTATTACATATCTAAAGTAAAAAAATACTTCGTTTTGGCAACTACTTCCAGGTGCCTTTATATATTATCTTAAGATTTAAATATTATCTTAATATCGGTTTCGGTTACGGTTTCTTGCTTCGGATGCCCGATTTTTCGTTTACGGCTCCATAACATTCTTGCTTTATATGTCATAGATAATCTAAATAACAATAGTTTTATATTAAGTTAAATTGTCACAAAATATATTGAATAGACATACATATGTTATGATGCTATTTACATGAGAAAACGAAATTAGATTCGCCACAGCTTACCGCATACGTCACGCTCATAGTTGCCAAACGCAAAGTGAAGACACGCGCAGTATTATAATAAAGTTATTTCAGTGCGCAAAACAATATTTGCTAATCTCGTAAATGCTAGAATTCATTCTTAAATATGGACGATATAACAATGGATGTTTACTAATGCAGTAGTTTATTTATTAATATCCGAATATAAAATAGGGATAATATAGAAATATGAGTAATAAATAAGAATGAAAGTGCTACATGAAATTGAGCTGTAGAGCTCTATAAGTATATATATTTGTAAATACTTAGTATGTTTCACACAATTTCTCAAAAACGATTAGTTGTTTTTCTCAGCGTAATACTATTGTTAAGACACTTCATTCTCCACTTTCCGCTCAAAATCATAAGAAACTGTGTGTCGAGTGTGGAAACTCAGCTCTTTATATTGTCTAATCGCGTTTAGTGTCAAATGCTGTCACACTAGCCACGACTTCTTTAAAAATCCCAAAATATTTTTTAATTATATGATTTTAATTTAATGCGCTTAAATTAACAATTAGAAAACTTGACGTTATTCGTTATGCAATATAAGCTATGAAATTAACGTGAAGTACTGTGAATTTGAATAGTCCTTTATGCTCTTTACCGCATAGCAGGGTAATCGGTGAGAACATAGTGTCAAGACTCTGTTATCCATTTTCCGTTCGTAATAACGACATTGTATGTTGCGTGGCAGAATTTAATGCCCGGCTTTGTTTTAGGTACCAGTGCGAAAAAATCATTCCCCCGTAGTATATAATCATTCCCCAGAGTGGGAATCGAAACCACAACCAACGTGTTTACCGTCAGACACCCAAATATAGTGTCCCGCTACGTCTCAGACTTAAAGATGCCTTAAGGGTTTTTTTATTTAAAGCGCATTGTATCTCAGTCTAATGTTCAATTTGTACAATGAAAAGCATTTTGTGTAACGAGAGCTTGTAGCGCAACTAATGGTTGAAGTGAATTTAGTGTTCTACATAGTTTGTGAATTTTTCATAGTCTTTAAATGTAAAATATTTGGTACATGCTTAGGTATATTTGACATATACTATGCTATATTTATTATAATATGTTTTTCAGCGTATAATTTAAAGGTTTTTGTTTGCCTTTGTTTGAGCTAAAGTCTGAATAATCAAAGGATACGTAAAGTTTTTATGTCACCTCAAAATTGCTATGCTATATTTATATACTATGCTATATACTATGCTATATTTATTATAATATGTTTTTCAGCGTATAATTTAAAGGTTTTGTTTGCCTTTGTTTGAGCTAAAGTCTGAATAATCAAAGGATACGTAAAGTTTTTATGTCACCTCAAAATTGTGAAAATAGTGATTTGTCCTCAGGTTATTAACGTTTTACCTTATTAGTAGTCAGGAATGTTGTTTTTATTATTTAACATTAATTCTATTGCACTTATTACCTACTTATGTCATATAGATATCAATAAATGTAAAACTGCAGTGTGCGCTTAAATTATATGTAATAAGTCAAGTGCATTTAGAGAAAGGCATACGGATTTTGCTGAGCGAAAACGCGTGCCATGATTTTCCTCTACTTTCACTGTATGCGACTGCACATGCACGTGCGCGTTGTCACTTAGTAGTTGCAAATGCATTCTCAATAATTGAGTTTCCGTTAAATATGACAAAGACATATGAAGCTTTATTATTTTAGATAATACTTTTTTTAGCTTCACGCAATATCCCACACCCGGCAGGGTAGGCATGATGAACCAGAATGAACCTAGTGATAAGACACTCCGTTTTTTCCACTGTGCCTCGACACCACAGCGAAGAAAATGGAAATATTAAAATATATTGCCACTCAAGTGGCCTCGAGTGAGAATCAAACCCACAACCCATCGCATTTACAGACACCTCTACCTCTAGATTATACTTATGAAGTTTATTACATAAAATGTTGAGCAATTTCAATTAAATTTGACTTATAACTTATTATAATACCCTAAATGGGTTATGGTACATACATTCTCTTAGATAGATTAAGTAAAGTACTATTTATATTACTTTTTGGAGCTTCGCAGCGCTTAATTGGAACATGAAAAGTCTTTAGTTCTATACGTCAATGGAATGGAATAAAAATAAAAATATCTTAATATCAAAGACATACAACATCAATAATTCGGTACATACTACGTATAAGTAATTGTACACCAGCAGTTGTTTTGGAGAAACCTAATTTACACTAATGAATATCAAATTTACCACACAGTGAAGTAAGGATTATATATAATTTGCTAATACGTATAATCTAACAATATTAATGTCGATACAAAAAACCACATCTCTCTGGAGTCTGGACGGTTTGCGGTTTCGTCATTATGCGAAACGATCGTAACTTATGCATTTAACTTAATGTAAGTAGTCACTATTTGCTTACAATTTGAACGTCAATAAATGTCCTCGCATAGTACCTAATATAGGCAGAGAGAGTTTAGTGCCCAGATACTTCATTCTCCGTTTTCCGCCGGAATATGCAGGTTAATTTTATTGTTGGGTGGTGGAACTCAAGCCTTTAGAGATGAACATGAGTTCTTTTCAAATTTAATGTAAAATGTAAAATTAAAAAATACGACGAAATAAACGACGGGTTGTGGGTTCGATTCCCACTCGAGGAGTGGAAATTATATATCCATTTTCTTCGCTCTGGTGTCGAGGTAAAGCGCGGCGTTAAGTTCCGCCACTTAACATGTAAGCCTCCGAATTCGGCGGAAAGTGGGGAACCGAGTGTCTTAACACTAGGTTCACTCTGTCTACCCTGCTGTGTGCGGGATACAACGTGAAGCTATTCATTAAAAATTACTTCGTGTAATTACAAAAAGGATATCTAATTATAATTTCAAATTGGTTTATATTTTTATATAAAGAGCTATTGATTTCGTTCGTGATTCGTTTTTATTATAGTGATCGATGATCAATATCATATAAGTACAGGTACATCATACACAAAGGAACATTTTGTAAACATTTTTACGATAATTATAGAGCTTATATGCAGAAGAAGTAAAGGATCACCAATAATCTTATATAACAAAATGCTAAGAATAATATATTTTTATATTTAATTTAATTATGTATGCCTGCTATCTGCTTATGTAAAATAAGCATACATTAGCTATTATAAACAAATTAATATGTTTCAATTATAATTAGGTAATATAGGGACCGTTGTGCCGCAGCAGGACAGTTGTTAGCGGGTTCGACGATTAGTGACTTTTATTGATTGATTGACTGTGATTGACTGGAATTCGGGTGAACAGTGAAAAACTGAGTGTCTTAACAGTAGGTACTTACTTTGACTGACCTTGCTATACAGGAAGAGATATTTTTTTATAATTTTTTTCGAAGAAATATTTATGAACAATATAAGTCACTAATTAATTAAATTTTAAAACGAAAACCTAAAAAGGACCCGTTTTAGTCTTCCGCTTTAAAGAGCATTAAAAATGGCAATTAAACAAGCATTATTGAAAAATGAGGAAATTGTAGGTTAAAGTGTTTTGCGTTCCGTCTCGCTGTTGATATTGCTTCATAGCACTCGCCACTGTTGTTAAAATACAAGAACGTTTTGTGGGATAGTTAACACTAAAATTTTAAATTTTTGCCTAAAGGTTTGTCGTTCTTTTTGTCTTTAGTTGGCGTAAAACTTAAATTTCTAATGTAAACAAAAACTTTAATTATAATTTTTAATCTCTTTTTTATATAATATGAGTACCTAATCAAAAGATAAATACACATAACATACATTTTACTATAACTGATCAAGTTAAACTTTAAATTTTCATTAATTGTGTTTTCCTACTTAATATTGATCTTCGATAACTATTTCATATAATTTTCCCTTAATACTTAGCTTTTATATATTTTTTGGAATTGAGAAACATTATTTGAACTTTCCGAAGTATTGATCATTCGATTTTTTTTCAGCTTTTTCACATGTAACAAATCATTATGAAAATAGAAGCCATCGTAGCGCAGTGGGACAGCGTATGACTATGAATGCGATTGATTGTGGATTCGATTCCCACTTCCAAGGAGAAGTTAATTTAAATAATTTCCATATTTGCGCTCTGTCAAGATCAAAGCGCTGCATTGAGCTCCGTCCATCCGTCACTCAACACGCATTGACTCGATTTCGAGCAAATAGTTAAGTACGGAGGGTCTTAGCACTAGGTGCTCTCTGACTGCTCTAATGTGAAGGGAAAAGTAACTTAATATAAAATAACATTAGATTATTTTTTGTCCCAACCAAGCAAGCATATTTATCAGTTAAATTCTGCAAGCTCTACGATAGACGCTTAAGTGATGTGGGTGTGACCCCGCGTGCCAAGTGATATATGTAATTCGTCTATCTGTCCCTAACCACGACCAAGGACCAAGATTTTGTTTCTAGGCAATTTAAGCTATACAACACTTGTGTATCTCTGTGATTTTACCTTTTTAATTTTAAATATTTAAAAAGTCATATAAAGATCCTATTAAAAGTTTAAAAACATGCAATTTTTAACACGTGTTTTTGCTTGGTAATGAATAATGACAATAAACCCACCATACAATCTTGAAATCAAATAAATATTTGATTGAGGCCAGTCGTGACACAGGGGCAAATAGTATGACTGTAAACGCGACTGGAAGTGGGTTCGATTTCTACTTGAGGAATGGAAATATTTTCTACGCTCTGGTACCGAGGCAAAAAGCGACCTTAAATTCCGCCACTTAATAGGAAATGCCTCCAGAGCTTGGCGGAAAATGGGGAACGGAGTGTCTTAATACTAGTTTCCCTCTATTTACCCTGCTGTGTGCTGTATCCTATAGCGTGAAGCTAAATGAAAAACAATGTTTTTTATAAGCAAACTATTCCCACTCGGGGAATGAATTATATTCAAAATATTTTCATTACTTAAGATAAAGCGCACTGTTGAGTTCTGCCATGCGATGTTCTAATTTCGGCAAAATAAGTTGAGAACAGAATATCATAACTAGGTGCTCTTTGACTACCCTACTATGCGAAAAATAGCGTGGACCTATAAAAATGATTTCATTACAAACGAACAGACAGATTTTAACTAAGCTTTTTAAAGTATATCATACATACACAAGTACTATCTATATCAATAGTAGGTGGTATTTGCAATCACAAATTAGGATGCTCATTTTGTGAATGAGAGGAATTTATATAGCTGTCGGCCAGTAAGTGGATCGTCGTTGAGTAGTTTAGACATTGACCTAGCATTGCTAACTTGGCCTATATGTGAAACATCTGATATTACGTATTATTTATATGTTTAATAAGCTCACGATTATTAATTTTCTTATATTTATAAGTATTAGAATACCTGTTGAAGCGCAACGTATACGTTGCTAAGGATTATTAATCTGCAACAACTTAAGTTGTGCCAGATTAAAAATCCCAATGTTTACAAATTTTGTGAAAAATTAAGTATACACGAGAATATAATAGAATTTAGTGTAATTATAACACGAGATCATTTTGTTATTGTCCAAATTATATGAGTATACATTGTGTAAATACATAGAAATGACATGTATAGTATATTTGAATAAAAAATATTTTTCTAAAAGCAAATACAATTCAACTAGGTATATGTCAAATGAAGATCTCAAATCAGTACCTAATTTTGAAAGACCTAATTTTTTTGTCAATGTTCTCAAAAAGTCAGTAAGCATCTGAAATCATTGGACGGAAAAAAGAAAATATAATGAAACTAATAATGCTATAATATAATAAATAATTTATGATATTACAGGTAATAATAACGTTTTAAGGTACTACAGTTTTAATAGTTTTAATATAAATTTAATATATCGCAACCTGCGTTGAAGTGGCTAGCCTTGTTGCAATGATGTAACTTATACAAGTAAAATGGATCGATGTTCTTGAAGTCGACATGGATCAATAAGATCGAAATATACAATAATGTTTATATAAAGACGCCATAGAGTCTGACTCGAGATGTGCCTGACTGACCGTAATGGTTGTGGGTTGAAATTTTTCGAGGGAATATTTAAGTTAATAACGTCTATATATAAGTAATTATCAAGGTTATTATAGAGTGGTAAATATAAAATTCACTTACTTCGTAAAGTACTAAAGGTGCTTAAAGATATAAAAATAACATTAATCATAAAGTATATTATGAAAAATATTAAAGACATATTTATTAACAAGAAAACTGAAAATACAAGAATATTTAAATTAAGTAGTATTTTTATTGAGTTAATTTATTAAAAATCACCTATCATAATAAACACAATCACTTTAAAGCCTTGGGGCTTTTAAACAATAAAAAATACATTTTACCTTTACTATTATAATAATAGTAATAACCAAATAAACTTCAAGTATAATTTATTCGCCTTCAAGTACCTGACCTCTAAGCTTTACAAAGATTTTTTTTTATTTTAGTGTAATTTCCTTTCCATGCTTAACTTCAAATTTCCTCGAAATAGTACCACTTTACATACTACTATTACAGTGTATGGTAGTTACTAACTTATGGTAAATCATCATTATATTATGTAAAGCAAATAAAATCAATTAGTCAAAATTAATCCAGCCATTCTAGAGATGAGCCGGAACAAACAGACTGACGAGCAGGACAAAAATAGTAACTTTTTACTTTTTTGTTAATTTGATATACCGTGATGTACCGTGATATACCAACATACACGCATCTATTAAAAAGCAGTTATTTTAATATTACAAATAGACACATTTTTTATTTTTTTTTGGCATAGATAAAATGTAGATGGGTGCCACGATTGTGTTACACAACTTAAAGCCGTCTTGTTTTGTATATCAATTTTAGTTCTTCGCTATACAATGGGGAACCCTTCTCTTAGTGCTCCCATAAACTCCCCAAGCTAGATGCTCGGCTGTCCTTTATCAGTCAGTCACAAAATAATGCACGCGATTTATACATTATACCTATACTTAGATATATGTATGTACGTAGAGGTTTTGTCCAAATCACTGCGCAAAGAGTTTTATAACCAAACAATTATTTCAATATTTCGAATTCCACGTTTAATTAAGATATTTGTTCGTACATACTCTTGTATATAGGCGTCTGTCAGTAATAAAATAACATAACTTAAGGTATATATATGCTTGAGTTAATAATTCCATTCTGCCAATCGAACGCTGCGGATATTTATTTCTTTTTATCTTATAGCAGCTTTAACAGGTACTTTTAATTAACTTTAACCTTTAAGGAATTATTGTCCACTTTTTAAGTACTTAATATCTATACCTAAATAATAAAATATTATACATGTATAATAAATATATAGCATAATAAATAAATATATTTTTTTAGCACCACGCTGTATCCCGCACACAGCAGGATAAGTAGAGGGAACCTAGTGTTAAGACACTCCGTTCCCCACTTTCCGCCGAATTTGGAGGCATTGCGTGTTAAGTGGCGGAAACTTAACACCACGATTTACCTCGGCACCAGAGCGAAAAAAATTAAAATATTAAATATTTCCACTCCTCGAGTGGGAATCGAACCCACAACCAGTCGTGTACAGTCGCACGCATGTGCAACTGGGCTACGACTGGCCACAATAAATATACAGTATAATAAATAAATATACACTTAAACAACGAAGAACTGGCAGAAGAAAAGGCAAGAATAAATTAGACTAAGCTGAGACTTACTTCCCACTTTCCTCTCGTGTTTCATACACATTGCATCTTGAGTATATCATGATACGAAACCGAAAAAATTGATATATTGGACATATATCGTACACCGTTCGTGTTTGAAGATCAAACACCCTTCCATTGTGGGATGATAATATTTAATTTGGTCACAGTCGTGCGCTATTTTCATTTTTCATAGAAGATTGCATTTACGTTGTCAAAAATCTCTAGTATATTGTAAAAGTTGTCTTTAAAATTATGATAAAAATAAAGTATCAACTGATATAAAGATATAATCTAAAACAATTATACATTGATAGAGTATAATCTAAAACAATTATAAGTACATTTGAGTTCATCCCACCTACAAAGGCAAGCGGAAACATAAAACTAACAGCGTACACGTTATGTACCGTATCGGGTAGTCATCAACTCTTAATCACGCTTGGCTTCAAGGGCCCTCTGCAAAAAAATTCATTCTTGTTCCATTGCCAAGAGTGCCACGTGTACCCTGATGCACGTGCATACTAAGCTATACACAAAATTGATCATTCAATCACGTAGATCGCGAAAATAGAAAATCTATTTCAAAGTAGATACATTGTGAGCATCGTGCATCTATATCAAATGATTTGAAATAATTTCAATTCAAAACAGGTTTCCGACTACGGTCAGTGGGCTAGGTAAAGCACAATAACAAAGAATCCTCGTCTGACAGTGAGATGACAAAAAATCCATAGGCCCGTAAAGGATTAGGGTCTCGACGGGAAGCCACAAGTGGAGGTGGTCCTTATCAAAAGTTTCGACAGCGGCAGAGTGGGGCGGGCACCAGTCGCACACTCCGCGCTCTACCGCAGCTGACTAGCCGCGCTGCGCCCGCGCAACTCTACAAAATTCAAAATATGTTTAGAATTTCAGTGTTGAGGTGAAACATTTTTTTGTGATAGTGCTATTTGTTTTGTGCGAAGGTTCCGGGGATTTATATTTTGTGAAGTGTATAGAAAATTCATCGATCAAGGTATTATTTATATTCATATTTCTAGTTATATATATATTTTTTGTAATATAGTGACCTATCGCAATGTGCGGTTTCGTTTGCGGGTACCTAATTTCAACACTTTACGTCCGCCGTAAGTGTACTTTCACGTAGAACGATGATATGTAATAAAATAATTGCTTTACAAAAATATTAGAACATTACTAATGATCATATAATTTTATCAATCGTTCCTAGATTCATAACACTTTAATTTCTCTCTTTCCATTTCCATATTGTAAAACTATAAAATATAGGTTCCTTATTCATAATATTCTGCATGGCGTGTATGTATTAATTTTATGGCCTATTTCACCGTATAATTTCATCCGTGAAACATTTATTATTTCAATATTATTTGATTCGCAATTATTTTCTTGTAAATGGCCTTTAACAATCACGATCTTTTAAAGCGTTTCAAAGTCAAATTACATTCCATTTAAAGTAGAACAAGATTTATAAATAAAAAACTTAAATTTGTCGTAATGTTATTGAACGTAATGGTGAGAGTCATTCGGTTGCAGTCGTTTTTTATTAACGTGCACTATGTTATATAAAATGTTTTAAAAATAAATAACGGGCCCGATATTATACAAAACGTTAATATATTGATAAAAATATGCAAAAGAAACTGTAAAATATTTCGATACACTAAATTACAGTAAGTAAATCTAATTCACTGTTTTCCCCACATAATAGGGTAGTCAGAGACAATGTGGTATCAAGACACTCCGTTCTCCGCATTTCGCCCAAATTATAAACATTGCGTGTTGAGCGACAGCTAACAAATTGTTCATTAAATACATCTTTTATATATTATACACGAATAAAAATACTTGTAAAAATATTTTATATTACATGTCCGTCCATATGGATATGTTTGAAATACGGTTATCCGTTATATCTCAACGCATATCAGTTACAGAGAAAGCGTATAATTGATTTAGTTCTCGGGTCGTTATAAAGTGTGATAAGAAGTAAATATTCTACTTATATTATAATACCACTTAGAGACTTCCGTCTATACTTGGAGATTTAACATCTAGATCATTAGTTTTTTGCAGAATTTGTAATCTGTACATATTTTTTGTGTAAAACTATAAGATATTTCATTTTTTGCACATTTTGAAATGAAATTATTCTAACCGAATTAATCGCGTAAATTTTGGTATTCGAAAATACGTTTTAAGAAAAGCCGACGTTTCGAACACAATACAGTAGTTGACAGGTTACTTTACAGGTCATACGTAATGACTAAATATACGCAATTAATCCGGTACAAATAATTTAATTTCAAAAACATTAGGGCTAAAGGGTTATCCTTTAGCCTCTATAATACAGCCCACGTATGCTATTTGGTAAAATTAAAATATGTATTTTTTATGACTCATTTGTACATACGAGATGATATTATATATAAAGATTATATTCAAAACTAATGACACGTTCTCGGCTTTGCCTGCGTAATCTACAACATAACCATTTCGTCTTATTTCGCTATTCGCCTGTCCGCCGTCTCACTTAAATCACAAACCTTGTTTAAATTCATAATTTAAATTGTTGTAACATTTTATTTATGAACCGATTGAAATAAAATAAAAATTAAATACTAAGAGAAGTTTATCAAAATACAGTAGTCATCAAACTTCATTTAAACCGTTTCAGAGATTAACGTGGACTAACAGACAGACATGAATTTTAAAAATCATTGTTTTGGGTTCTATTACATTAAATACCCTCAATAATAAACAGTTGAATTTTTTATATATGAACTCATTATTTAGAGTATTGTTAAGTTCCATTATCAATCTTAATTATCGTTAAACATTGACTCATAAGATAAGTGCAAGATGGAAAACCTAATGGACCATCAATTGATATTTTTTCTTACGTCACAAAACATAAAAAAATACAATAACTTGTATTCTTTTGGCCTAAGATTTTGATATACGTACAAGTATAATAATAATAAAAATTCTTTACACTACTTCATTTTAAATAAGCTTCGCTAGTCTAAAATAAAAATCTAAAACGACCAAGCAAACGTAATTTAGGCTGAACCTTTAATTAAATTATTATTATTTAATTTCGTAAAGCACGCCATCGGTAAATAAAGTAAGATTTCACTCGTACCGTATAATAAAGTACATAATAGGTGGCAATTAAGTAACGACACCAATTTTACAAATTATAAACTTTTGTTCCAACGCGATTTGTCACAGTATGGGTGTTAAGATAAAGCCATGGACGATGTAGAAACGGCACGCAGGTGAAAAAAAAACTACCTGCTCCTTACCCAATAGATAGATTTAGTGTTAGGAATTTGGAAAACGAAACGTACATTGTGTTTTTGTTAAACTGTGCTTACTTTACTTAGCGCAATGAATTGAAATTCAAATATAACTTTAAGATATATTTAAAAATCAGCTTCATATTTTTTTCGGCAAAGCTGGGTAATTAGGGGAATCTGGTGTCATGATACTCTGTTTTCCAGTAGAGAAATTCGTCACCTATTTTTATTAGTAGTGAACTAGTTGAAGGGATGTTTTAGCAACGTTTATGTCACTTTTTATAAAAGTATATGTCAAACATTTTAGTGTGTAACATTTTATTTCTTAATTTAATACAGAATTAAATGTATTATTAATATGACTTTTTGTCCTTCTATTTAATGATGATTAATTTTAATGGTGTAAAATTTGACATGACTCCGTCCACGTAATTTTCTTAAAAGAGAGCCCTAAGAGTGTATTTCCTTTAATTATCAATATAATAATTATATTATATGTAATAGTTTAATAATAACATAAAGGTGGTATATAACAAAATACCTTTCTAGTACCTTTCTAGTACCGGGAGAGGCGGCTAACTAAAATATTTTTTTTGTTTCCTCTGCAAATTTTTAGAAATGCATGACTATAAAGTAAAGAACCGAAAATCAATAACATATTCTAAATCTGTTGGCAATTAATTCAATATATAGCTTTTGCTTGGTAAATTATTGAATAATAAAGTATTCATCGTTATTGAATATCAGTAACTATGTTAGTTTTGTCTTCAGTGTTTGCTATTTTAACCACGTATACTTTGAATTTGGAAAATACATTTTAAAAACCTGGCTTTTGGAACAGTTTACGATGAATGACGAATGATTTATCTGTTTAATCCGTTTAAACTAGTTTCATTCAAAATAGCGAAACCTGAAGGTCTCTATTCATATTATTTTTTAATACTCAAAACAAATATTCTTCATCTTGTATTTTTTTTTCTTAAAAACTCTATGTATTTATATGTTTTGCAAAATGAAAATTAATTAAATTTGTAAAGAGTGAAGTGGGAGAGAACACGTTTTTACTTTTAATAGCAAGAAGTTGGGGAACCTTGTGAACTTGAGGAACCTTGTTAGGCCAATAAAAAATTGACCTATATCAAGTAATTATGGCTTTTTTTGTTACGCTGGGAAATGCTTTTTACGCAGACCGCCCGTACTCAAAGGAGGGACGGTACTGTGGGGCTCATCAAATAATAGCTTATACTACCCTCTAAAACCCAGCGGAAACTCTCTCCACCTACATAAGACGTTGCAGGATCACTCGCGTATGCATACTACGACGCCTCGGTGGACAGCCCGCGTGCTGGCGACCATCGCCTTCAAGGTGCTCCGTGGTTTCTTCCAGAGCACCTGCAGCCAAGTGCATTATGTACTCAAAATGTACTTTTAACTGATAGTTCACTAAATTATAAATTTGTAATTGGAACAAAGTTCAAAGTTACACGTATAAAATAGTAGGATAATAAAGTAGTAGTAGTCTTTAAATGTACTTTAATTACTTTACATTATAAATAATCGAAATATTAAAAGGATGCTTGCTTGTGAGGCGTAATTGGCTTGCTGGGAGGCACATTTTAATAGAGTAGTAGAGTACAGACCAGTTTGTACATTTTATAACATAAACTAGATTAATATGTGCCTAGACCAAGATCATTCATTTTTTTTTTCTTTTATATTTGTTCCTTATTTAAATATCAGTTTACAGTTTTTATTTTTTTTATTTTTTAAATGTTTATATGATTGAAACATGATAACAAGAATTTACTTGCTAACTTACTATTTAGTATGTATACATAAACTTTTTTAGTGTGTACAAACAATTTTGCTATTATACAAGGTCTCAAAATCACTGAAAATTTGAAAATAATTCTTCTCTTTTAAGAAACTAATATTCAAAAAATTAACTATTACATTTTAAGTAAATAATAAATTAAGATAATCATTGTGTGAATTTATTAAACTTTTAGAAACATATCCCCTCGCGAACATCCAGTAAATATCAAAGGCCTTTGAACGGAAGGATAAAGATGAAGCTTGTCATACCACAAAAAATAGCTTTTACAAACATTTTTACTTGTAAAGGTGGTTACTTTGTCTTTACAGATCACATATAAATTATCTGTAAAGAAGTTTTACAAAAAAATCGCATAACGTCTCACCACATCACTGACTTTGATGAATTTTAATTGTATAATTGAGAAAGTATAATGAAAGTATAGGTATACTATAGTATGAGTATAGGTAGACTAATATGGGGATGACTCTGAATGTAATAAAAATAGCAGCTTCACTCTTTTTAAAGACACTCCGTTCTCCGCTTTTGGCCCAAAATCGAGGCATTGCTAGTTAAGTGGTGGAATTCAACACTACGCTTGTCTTAGGTAACAGATTAGGGAAATAAAAATAATATATAATCATTATCCCTAGTGGGAATCGAGCACACAACCATCGCGTTTAAAGTCAGATGATGTCTAACTGTGGCGCTACGGCGGTATTTAATCATAAAAACAAATATATATACATATATATATATATGTAAGCTTAGCATACTTATTTAATGTCATTTGTAAATCGATTTTTTAAATCCGGTATTAATACAGTGGAAAAAAAATGCGGTCTTGACTCTTATTTCTAATAGAAACCAGGGCGGCAATTTAATATTACGATATCTAAAGCGATAATTTATGTTATTTAAATAATGTTTTTTGTGCAAGTCATACGTAGACATGCAATAAATGTTTGGCGATGTTATTTTTAATTTTATTTAATATGGGAGAACATTTTTAGAAAACGTATATAAAATGTAAAATGTAACGTATAAAAACGTAAACGTATAAAAAATATAAAAATGCTAAACAGGTATCGACAAGTAAAAAAATTGGCATACTTAAAATTTATACGGAAACGAAATGCAGAAAGCAAATATTTTTTTATAATAATGCTTTAAAAATACATTTTTTAAATAACATAAATATTACACACAAGTTATCATGTATTTGAAATAGATTTTTACACATTATATAGTGTCAAGACGTTGCTAATGCAAAAATGTATTTTTACACGCATATCACGTACTTTATGTATAATTGATACGATACATAGTTAACAATTGAGACACAGGCAGCTGTTTGATAGATTTATGTCGAAAACCAGTGTTTTATCAAGGTGACCAATTCGACACTAACTGTTCAGGTTTTAGCACCAAGGTTAAATATTGTTATTAATCAGCCCATTGCCAATTAAAGTTGGCACGAAATTTTTATTTGAAAGAGGCTATTCAAATTCCTCACATATTTAAATTTCCTGACTCCCATTGTCTACATGATGTTTAAAATATTTTAACCAAATATGTCAATAAATGTGGAAGGCATCCGAAGCTATATATTTGGCGGAAATCAACCAACCAGGAAGTTATTACGAAACATATCAGGCTTATTCTACTCTACTCACTGTTCAAATAATTATAGGAGGTTTACGAACTCCGAAGGATAACACCTTTCAGTATGTACGTGACGTAAGAATGAAAAACTTGAAAGTGCAATAAAGTATAAACATCCGGTTGGCCGTAAAATTTATATTTTGTACTGTATAATTGGCAAAAAATACTATACAACAATTGCTTTATTGCTTTGGATTGATTTTTAAATTATTTGAAAACTTTCGTGCCTATGTCATATATTTTGTTAAATAATGTAGAAGCGCCTAATAATATTGAAATTAAGAATAAAATAAAATGAAAAACATAACAAAGTGTTCGTCATAAGTCTACTTTATAATTAGAGCGACAAATTTTGATATAAATCAATTGTCAATGTCCTAAGGGGATAGTTAATTTATGACACTAAGTGAGGACAAATACGGACAATATTCCTTCCTTATTACAAGACTTCCTGAATTTATTTAAATACACATAATATGCCATTTAAATATACAATTTAAAATATATTTTCTGAACTTTACTGTAAATGTTAATAGTGAGGAACTTTCACTGTAATAAAACCTTAATTATATGGTTGCGTACAATAACAAATACGGCTGAGCGGATAAACCGTCATTTAAAATGTGATTGTTGTTACCTATTGTGCAATTATTTGAAATTATTTAAAGTTAGAAAATTTCTATGCTAACCAATATATAAACATAGAAAGCTTCAATTCTAAGTATTAATTTTACCTCAGATCCTAATTATTGTAGTAATTATGGATAGGCATTTTTTAAAGTCAAGAGAATCGTGCCCAGAGATCAAAAAGTTGGTATGTAGAAATAGGTTTTATGTTGGAAATTGTAAGGGCAGAGCAGCTCTAAGAAAATTTCCAGAAATCTCTGCGGAAACGAAAATGATGGAATTGTATATATTACAGTTAAAACTAGGGCAGATAGAGGCGAAAATGGAAACTAAAAAAAATCACACCAATAAAAGTGCGAGCCTTAACTCGTGCAATAAAGCTATTCTTTACCACGTGAAAGATAAGGTGCAGTCTACGTCTAATGCACTTAGATTCGATTACTTTTACTAGCAAGCGTGCAATCGTATGCACTTTGCTCAATTTATTTTGAAAAGTTGTTTGAAATACAGAAATCTTTACACCGAGGAAAGATTGATGAGTTTAATTAATTTTATTTGAAGAACATAATGTCATGTTATTTTTATAAAAACTAAACTACGAATTATCGAAACAAGTGAAGTGATAATAATAAATCATTTTATAGGACTATTGTAAAATGTATATAATATTAAACTACATTTTACATTTTATATATAGCATTTAATTTTTTTTGCATTTGTTATTTGTCAAATAATCCGTCTGTCATTTAATACTTCATTTTTGACTTATTAAAAAATACTAGTTGGCGCACTACTACGTCAGACAAAAAAAATAAAGATTCAAAGTATGTCTCTTATTCGTATTCAAGTATGTCTCTACATAAATGTATGCAATCACTTATGTAGTTATTGCCCAAATACAACCAAAATTAACTTTATATACTACGAAATCATTTAAATGATTTGATAAAACTGTGAGAACACAGAAAATATAATCACTTTTACATCCCTTACTGCCATTCGTCTTACTGTACTGTAGGCGATGATTATTGCATATAATTAAATTATGTTAATTTTGCGCTTTGTTACTTAAAAGTGCAGCGTTGAGTTCAGCCTGGATATCGACGGAAAGTGGAAAACGAAGTGTCTTGTCGCTAGGCTGCCTATGACCTTACTAAGCGTGAAAAATCGGGAAGCTGTTTATATGCTGAAGTTAAGGTCTAAAGGCTAAAGTTGAGTTGGTGTTTTTTATATATCCAATCACTTTAATCTCTATTTAAATTAAAGTGCCTAAATGTAGTTCCGCAAAATTAAGCAAGTTTTTGTGCAGTATATAAATAGACCGTGATTGGACTGTGGCGCAGTTGCGTTATCGGCATAAAAGGTATCCTGTGTGTAATAATGAAACTGAATAACTAAAAATATTTTTTTAATATATTATATTCTATAATATAGCTTTTACCTCAACCAGCTCTTACTTTCTAGTAAAAGAAATTGTTTTGAACGTCAATGCATGTTGCAAAAACCTCTTAAAAGTTTTTAGCGAAAATTGCGGACGAAAGGACAGACATAATGGGACATATAATTTATTATTAATATAATGCATTATATATTAATAAGACACTCACTGTGCAAAGAGACATACGATTCATGTTGCTATGGCAACTTATATTTTACACGTGAGAAGCATTTATTATGATCTAGTATATAATTAACAGTATCCCATATAGAATAGCCTAAGCATAAAGATAATTCGATGGTCCCTACGTAAAAACACAAAAAGGAACGCGCAATATAAAACTGTTATTTTTTTATTTAAAATCGGCATACAATTATTTTTCCATCCGTGACATTGATAAAAAACATTTCCGATACTTTACTTAGCGGCCATCGACATATCCAATTCTAATTAAGATGTGAATTTAAATTTTCTTGACTAAATAATTTGATTTAATATCTTAGGTTATAGAAAATTTCCTGAACCGTAACCTGTATGTACATTATAGTAATCTTTAGCCCTTTAACAATCTACTACTATTATTAAAGTCTAGATATACACATAACGAGTATTTGACAGATTTTTTAAAATAACTTACTGGTTTCTTCACACATGTTGTGAGAATGGGACTACGATTGAACTTTTTTAACCTCGAACCAGTAGCCAAAACTACATTTTTTAACATTAAGGTACTAAAAATTTGCCAAGTAAAATCTTTAAAAATTGATCTGATCTGAAAATTGCCTGACTGGACTTACAACTAAATTAGTATTCCTATATAAACGGTAATAAAAATTAAACATGAAACTTAATAATTCATTTTTATTTTCGTTCTATAACTCCTTATTCGTTACTAAAATTACTTTATTGTTTTTAAATAAACTTGAAAATCTAGTAATTATGTTTGATAAAAGCCTTATTTTATTGACAAAGGCCAAGTAAGGTGAATCGCGCAATCCACATATGCCGCACTTCCGGAACGATTATATGAATTAATTTACCATATCAAATCATTTGTTCAATCTCCAAAAATGAATTAGATATAGATAAATGTCTTTTGGGTCGGTTCTTGTATATTATTTAATTGTTGCCGCCCCCAGCTTTGTTTACATCCACTACAAAATTAAAATGACATTTTTTCTTCTTTCTGTAGGTAATTTACTAAATCTTCTTTTTAAGCATCCTGCTCCTATTAAATACATGTCAAATTTCAGATAAGATTAGGTTAGGTTAGTATATATCAAATTATATGTCAAATTTCAGCACTCGGCAGTTCGGCTGCGTTGTCGTTCATCACTCAGTTACGAAAGCCATATTGTCAATTAACTACTTTTTGTGTCTATAAAATTATTCAATTATTACACATGTAACGGATTTGGGCTAAATATTAATTTATGTACTAAATAAATTATATAATATTTAGTATTTCGACGTGTTATTTTGAAATGCCTTATAATTAAATAAGTTATCAAAAATTTCAGCTAATCTTTCTAATATAATTTTACATCGAAATATGACAAATTAAACGAAATATTACAAAATACCTAATTTATATTCAACGAGCTAATCATATAATAATTTACAAATACATTCTTAATAAAATGACATATTATTTATTCATTTAAAACTATGATCTTGAATTAAAAAACATATTTATTTGAATTCCTCATAATATAAAATGTTTAACACACTTTCCCGAGCAAAAAGTGATTAGCGATCAAGCGGTTACATCATGGAGTTGCAGAATCGGCCTTGCGACACTGGTCGTTACCCCTTCTCATAGGCGGAAAAGAAATGTTATAAGAGATTAAGATATAAGCTTGTATCAACAAGCATGGAGCGTCTAGTCGATGGAAATATCAACTTGGGAGTCAATAAACTTTGTTTTTATGATGAACGAAAATTTCCCAATTCTTTTTTTATCAGTACCTCTAGCATTATATTGAGATATATGTCATCATTCAGTATCATATTGAGATATATATTGTTATTATTTTAACCTGTACAGCCGCAAACGTACTTTGGTCTGGTCCAGTAATTTTTCTAATCAGCTCTGTGCGTTATTTCTGCCTCAACTCCCAATTCTGAGTGCTTCTAGTCGTGCTCAACGCAACCGCACTATTCACCGTTGGTACTGTTCTCATCTATCCTCAAAAGTGATCATCACGCCCAATAAAAGTGCAATACAAACTCATACTATCTAAAAAACTTTGTTCTTTACTAGCGGCCCGCTCGCGGCTTCACCGCATGATCTGCGTAGCCGTTTCCATATATTGCAACCCTCGGTGACGGATTTTTGAAAAATAAAGTAGCTTATGTTTAACCTTGGATTATCAACTATATATATATATATATATGCCAAAATTCGTTACAATCGGTCAAGCGGTGTAGATTTTTCATATAAACTTTCATCCCCTATTTCAACCCTTTAGAGGTTGATTTTTAAAAAACTAAGTAGCCTATGTTAGACCCAGTCAATTTTACTACTTTCATTCTAAATTTTTATCCAAATCGGACCAATAGATTAGCCGTGAAAGCGTGACAGACCAACACACATACATTCGCAATTATAATATAAGTATGGATTCTTAATATCACCTTTCAAGTGGCACCTCATCAGTCTATAGGTATTATCATTGAGTTATTACCATACTAACTGAAATTGACATTTTTTTACAACTCGAAATTAATGTATCCTTAGCGTATGCGAATCTTCGTATTTAGATTTATTTTCTTTAGAAAAAATGGTTTTTTCCTAAATATAAATCTTTATATAGTATACATAAGTATGGCAATTTGCATATAATTTACTTCCTTATGTCGTTGTCGCAGTGTATGTTTTGTGTGTAACACTAAATTAGGTATTTACCAAGGAACGGACGCAACTGTAGAAGTTGTCATAACAAAACGGAAACACGATTGTGTTGTAATCTTTAACGCTACATGACACTCTGATGGTAACTCAGCTGTAAACTATTTATTATTTTGCTTATATAGTAAAAATTGGGGACCTGTCAATGTCAATACACTCTGTTCTTTATGTTATGTCTTAAATCCAGACATTAATTTTTAAGTGGCACTCAACGCCGCGCTTTTCCTTGAGTACCAGAGCAGAGAAATGAAAAAAATAATACATCTTTTTGTCGACTGTAAGTCGAAACTATAATGATCGCGTTTACAGTCAGATGCTGTCACACTACGCCAAAACGAGTAAAGCTGTTAAATGCGCAATCCATACTTATATTATAAATGCAAAATTCTGTCTGTTTATCTGTCACGCTTTCATGACTAGTCTACTAGTCCGATTTGGATGAAATTTAGAATGAATTTTGTCATAAATATAATTGATAATCCAAGGGTAAACATAGGCTATTTTATTTTTCAAAAATCCACCCCCAATGGTTGCAATATTGCGTTGCGAAACAGCATGACTGTTTTGTTATTTGTACACTCATACGCTTATAAATGTATAAAACACTATGAAATTAGCATATTTCGGCAGCCTTAGGTAGATGAACCTAAGCGTGCAACAAGCTACGGGAAAATTGCGCCATTCTCGCTCCTTTTCAACTTTCGTTCGATATACTTGTAAGAAAAGTGTCCATCAGCGTAAACTAATCCAATCAAGGAAAATAATTCAATTACAATTATTATTTACGAAATAATCTGAAGGCCATCGTGGCGCAATGGGACAGCGTCTGACTCTGAATGTAATGGTTGTAGGTGGGAATTTCCACTCGGGGGAATGATTATATTTAAATTATGTTCATTTCCTCATTTCATCTTTTCCTCTGGTAAAACAACGCGGTGTTTAGTTGTGTCAAAAAAATATTGTGTCAATGCAATAGATTAGTTCTATCTTAACTGCAATGAAGGGTAACCTAGTCAAAAGTATCTTTAACTACAATTGGCAGCGTATTGTATACTTAATTTTTCCAGAAGAAAAAGACAAGAGGTGTTTCAATTTTAATCTACAGCTTAATTGTTGTTAGTGTCATATTTCAATTTATACAGACGCAGGAAATAATAAATACCATAATATATCTGACTTCTTTCGCACAACTCCTGATTAGTGTGGGCGTATATTAAGTAATTGTAAAAAACCTAAGTAGAAGACGATTACATCGCTTTAATAGAATGTCACAATTGAATAATGCGTCCATAATGACAAATGATTGACGAAAGTAGAACGGCAAGTACTCGTTCGTTTTAAATTAACCTGAGATTTCATTTAGTATCTGAATCATTTTCTTTATTGCCATTTGTAAGTCTTAATTCCTGATTTGAAACTAATGTGTGGTACGACGCAACGTTTACTTGTTCTTAATAAGTATATTTCTATTTATATGAAGCTTCAATTAAAATACTTTATACTTCATTCAAAATCTCTAGACTTAACTAGGATTAGTAAAATAATCTAGTTATGTTCAAAATAAATTTATTCCTCAAGCTTGACCAAAACTTCAATTTATATTCTTTTAATAGAAAACAGAAACTTTCGATTAATATAACAAGAAAATAATAAATATTTTCCGAAAATAATAATATAGTAGCAAAAACGGCGACGTAGGTCAAGAACGACTTTCACCGTCGCGCGTCTTACGATTGCGCGGCCATTGAAGTCGTGCACCTGTCAATTACATCTATCTAACTTCTTTTGTATGACCTCCAATACCTTTCAAATGGTAGCACTGAATTAATTTATAAATCATTAATAGCTATTATTTTAGTAGATATTAAATATTGCTGGAAAATCAATTGATTTTATAGTTGGTCAATTGACCTGTGAAATTATTAAATTATTTTATAGATCGTCAATTGATTTTTTTTTATTATAAGTTTTATTTTGTAGGCTTTAATTGTTAATTATTATAACAATATTTTTTTTGACTATTAAATAAAGGCAATTTTTTTGGTAATTAGTGGCCGTCATTTGACGTTTACTTCATAAGTACCACTACCACTGGCAGTCATTTTTTTTTCTACCATTATTTTGATTTGATTGAGTATCTAACAGTCTCATAACTAATCTTTCTTTTCATAAAATTTAACGATGTTTTATTTACCCTGACCATCCGTAAACCTATCTTAATTCTTGAAAGGATAAACATGATACCTACACCTATACTTCGTGCTTGTTCCTGTATGACACAGTTCACCACTTTCCACCCGAACTTAACTTTGCGCTTTATCATTATATTTCTAATAAATTAACCTATATATTACTAATAAATTAACAGAAACTTATGCCATAGGGCATATGAGTTCTTAAGATCGTACAATTCGTATAAAATAAAGCACATTTTCTTTGAGAACAAAACTAAACAGTTGAAATAAACACGTTTAGGTACATCATTTGAACTTGACATAACATGTGTTCTTTTAGCCTTCGTTTAGTTAACAGAGTAAGGAAAATATCGTCAACATAGGGTTTCATATGTTAAGGACTTGTTGTGTTTTAAAATGCCATGCATTGCGCAATCATCGTAGAAATTTATTATGTTGATGTTTTATTTTGTTTATATTTAATACACTGTAAATTTAAGTTTCGCCAAATTTAGAAAAACAGTTAATTTATTTACTTTTTTTGAGACAAAATTAATTTATTTCATGATTGAAGTTAATTATTAGGGGAAGCTTACGAAAATACAATAGTCAAAACTACATTTAAATCGGTTAAGCCATTTAAGAGATTGGTATGCACAACTAAACAGATGAACAAAAAAATAATTATAGATACGTCCAATAATTATTTTTCTCATATATCTTTCATGTGCAGACAGTAACCAAATGGTTACATTTTTACTATATGTAAGATTATATGTAGATTATCAGAATTTAAGCTACTTTTTAAATAGCGATTTTATATTATATAAATGTAACGTTTCATTTCAATAAGTACAATTTATATTAGAAATTAACTAAGCCTGACAGTATTTTCTACGTATTTTAAGATCACGTCCACCGTTCCCTATAAGGCTGGTAAGGACGGTAACACGGTTCAGGGTTACAACCTAACGCACACTGTAATACTTCTTTCCAAATACATGAGTACAATTGTTTGAAATTCTACACGTGTGTTTTTAAGGAAAATACCAGGAACAACACGTTTTGGAAAAAAAATGTGCGTCACTATTAATCATTGGTGATGAGCCAACTGCTTACTGATAATTTTGAGATCACAATCAGCATTATGTACTCATATTCAAATACTTGGGGTCAGTCGCGGAGCAGTAGCACAAGCGTGTGACTGTAAGCGACTGATTGTGGGTTCGATTCCCACTCGAGGAGTGGAAATATTTATTATTTTTACATTTTCGTTCTGATATCGAGGCAAAGCGCGGTGTTAAGTTCCGCCACTTAACACACAATGCCTCCGAATTCGGCGGAAAGTGGGGAACGGAGTGTTTTAACACTAGGTTCCCTCTGCCTACCCTGATGTATACGGGACACAGCGTGAAGCTAAGCTGTTTTACTTTATTTACTTTTTTATAGCATTAAAAATATAAATATTTTTCTTTTATTTAAAACATTCATAATAATTTTGTCATAACACAATAAGTGCTTAACTATTTGTATGTTTCATTTACGCTTTTTCCCGCATAACGGTGTCCATCAGAGAGAACCTAGTTTCAACTTATACTACCCAATAAACCTAGTAATACATTATTCTATATTATATATACATACATATCAAAATATTCGTGCCAGTTTGAACTTGAAACTCTCTCTATAATAAGATCGTTAATATTTGATCAACATTAGATACCAGGAAGTTTCCCCATGAGGAAAGCCCTGTAGCCTCGAAATAACCTCTGGCATTAGCCTTAACCACTAGGATGCCTTGATATGACCTCTAAGACCGTATGTATGTACATATATTTCTATTCAAAATGAGAAGACTTAAGGTAATAGATATTTTAATTAGGTCACAAAAAATGCAAATTTCTGTTAATCATTTGCAGTGCTACGTGAGGAAAAGCGTGAAACTGAAAAATATTGTTTGTAGTTTGCGTCGGTTTTAGGTTTTTACTAGACATTACAATACTTACAAAAGACAATGTTTAGTGTCTGCCAATTTGGAAGCGGGGATATATCAGGTCCTTAGTAATGACAGTGACTATGAGTCTGTTATAAAAACAAGCTTTTTTTCTGATAACCTTTTTAAAATCTAAATTTCGAGGTTGAAATTCAGGTTTTTTTTAAGTTGAAGAGGACACTCATCATATAATTACCCCCATCGTGTACTACTGTACTTCTATATCATTATTCATATTGTTTAATAACAAATGACTTTTAACAAAATAATTTATCTTCTCTTACCTAAAATAAAGCCAATGTAATAAAAATGTTTCTTTCTTCAAAAATCCACCCCCGAGTGTTGCCATATAACGAAACAGCCAAGTAGTTCACGCGGCGAAGCCGCAAGCAGGCCGCTACTAATTTATATAAAATTTATATATAAATAAAATGGTGCCTCCACTAAACAAAACATCTAACAATCCTTGATTACACAAAAACGTTGAAATTTTGACAAGAACTTGAAGAACATGTAATTCGATGCGGGTCAGGTGCGGCCTTAATATTTGGATCCGTAAATCTTCACAAATTAGGGGAAACGACTGTCATGTGTCTTTTGTTTACTTGAGATTACTTCACCTTGTCTCAAATAAAATAAATAACATTTTTCTTAAAAAATTGAGGTGGCTTATTGAGGTTTGTTATATAATATAGACGATAAAAAATATAAAGTGTTTAAAGAAAACGTATAAAAATTTGAACGCAGCGGGATTCGAACCCGCACCTTCTGATTACCGTTCTTATACGCTAACTTATTATATTTTCCTAAGTGTGGAATAACACTTTAAAAATGTTTAAAAGTATGAAAAGTGTTATTTACAATAAGAATACATTTGTAAGTTAGCAATAACATAAATAGTTCATTTTAGTAACAATCTACAGCTCCGTCGTACCTATTTGTCCTGTATTTTGTTTTGTTTTGTAAGTTATTTACCTAATATATTTTGAATTAAATAGATTCCGATATTACATTATACTTAATAATGTATTTTGATATTTTGACAATACTTTATAGACTAGCATAAAAATGATAAAAACTTTTATATTTCGTTTCTATAGCCATAATAAGGCTTTCTCAATTAGAGTTTTGAAAGTATAATATATATTTCATTTAGAAATTTGACCTCGATACAATTTAATCATAAGATATTACAGAAAGGCAAACAAACGAAATGTTTTTTCAACATCTTAACAAATCCACACCTAAGTGATCTTTAGACAAATTAACTTTATGCAATTCTTCAAGTGGTATTGCTAAGCATTAATATGAACAATTCAATCGAAAAACGTTTTTAGAAAACATATAAAGTTTATAACGCAGCGGAATTCGAACTCGCGGTTTTTGGAAACCTTTCAAACGCTTTGACCGCTAAGCTGTGCGTTTTCTACATCCGGCCGCGTTGAAATTCTTCTCTGTAGAGGGATTATTACAAATTTCTACTGCTCAAAGATTATTCTACAAACAATCATTTAGCAAGAGAGTATGCTACCTATTAAAAGTTTTAACACAATTTCAAAATTTTATACATTCTCTAAAAATGTTTTTCAATTTTCTAAGTAATAAGAACACTACTTGAAAAAAAATATATAAAACTCGATCGAGTTCTCTCAACCTGTCATTATCACTTAAGCCCCCAATACTTTAATCATATAGGTACGTTCGACGATCGTTACATGACCTGCAAACAAATTAGCGACGATTAGGACACAAAGTGACTCGATGCGATCCATTACGTATATGTTTGCTAACAGTGCGTGGAAGCAATTAAAATATTAAAGATAATGTGGCATAAAACTTTTGGCCTTGTTTCTATTTGTGCCGTAACAGCTGTGTAATACTGAAGTAATCATTATGTACGAGGAAAGTCTAACTAGTGCTGGTTTTTTGATTGCGAAAAGCTTTTGAGATATTTTTAATATGAAAAGGTGTATAAGGAAAAAAATATAAGATAAAATATCTGAAATGTTTAAATTATTTAATTCAACATACCTATATGTATGTACCAATATTTAATTTTTGAATGAAATAATATGCACTTAAATTATTCTAAAAAAAAATACATAATTTTAACAAAATAATTTATACATTTATTAATATAAGTGTAATAAATCAATTTATTAATATTTTTTTAAAAATGCAATTAATCTAATTCGTTTGATATTGACCAATCAAGTAAGCGTTGAACACCAAAGCGACGACATGCATTTTTTGCTTAAACACATCCTATATCTAACTTAACTGACTAGCCAAAAGTAATATTCTTATATAAAATATTTTATAAAAATTTCCGTTCAACACATCTGTGACTAAAAGCGTTACTTCAGTCATATAACGGAAATTTTACGGATAATATGTTTGCAATTCATCACAAAATTTTCTCACTACCGATAAACGTGAATAATCAAGTAATATGTATGCGAAATCGAAGCGTAACCTTCATATTTTGTTAAAGGTTATTAATTACATTTTATAACTACATAGGTAGGTACAAACATTCAGATTAATTTTTTGCAATAAATAACGTTATTCTAATTGGCGTTGACTTAAATTTATTTTGTTATTAATCAGACAGGAATCTGGCTGATGTTTATATTATTGGGGAGACGTTGAGATTAATTACATGTATTTAGGTATTTGGAAATATTTATTATTTCTTTATAAATGATGAATCAATTTATATAATGTGATGTGAGACTGTCCTGGCGCACTAAGACAACGTCTGACTGTAAAGCGATGGTTGTGGGTTTGATTTTCACTTGGAGAGACAATTGTATTTAAATTTTCATTTTTCCGCTCTGGTACTACTAACACGATAAAACGCGATAGTTGTAAGTCCGACGCATTCGTGGGTTTATGATATATTATTTTCATTTCGCCAACCTGCCTTAGGGAGACAAAGCGCGGCGTTGAGTTCCGCCACTCAACACGCACTCTCGATTTCGGGCGGAAAGTGGAGGGAACAGTGTCTTGACACAATGTCTGACTACCCCGATATTCAGGAAAACCATGGAGCTGTTTTTTCTTATAGTGTGATAAATATCTCTAGATATAAACCGTTTCAAACATCTCTTCCAACGGTTTTCAAGATGAGCCAGTTCAAGATTTTCATATTCTAAGTGAAAAACATTTTAAAAATTTTAAAATATATATAATGATATTTTATCACGTTTAATTGTATTTATATTACAATATATGTATATAAAAAAATCACATTTGCTTTGTATTATATTCTCACTTTTGAGCATTGTAGTAAAACTATGCATACACGCTTATCATAATTGAAATATTTTATAGTACATAAGTATAAAGCGTGGTATAATGGTTGACCGATATTACAGTACTTTGTTTTCAACAAGTATAATGGATCTTGATAGAGCGTTAAATTTACTTTAACGCATTATCGAACAACAAAATTAATATAACGCTTTTATACACCTAGGTACGTATTTAGGTAAAAATAAGATTTTAATACATTTGCTTCAGATGTTAACTAAATATTGTCATCAGGTTAATAGAATAGTTGTTTTACCTAAGGAGCTTCAATTTTGAACCTTGGTTATCACCACAAAAGTTAATCTGACTGTCAGTAATACAATTAGTAAAACTACTGACAATTTGATATGTACGTAACCACTGATAGATCTATCAAGGTAACGGACGCAGTGTTACTTGTTATGCAAGCTCATAAACGGATCAACACTTGTTGGGCAGTCATGGCGCTTACCGTCACGCAAGCGTTAAATTCTTTCGTCATACTATTTATAATAAATAAGCTTAATTAATCGAAGCTCTTGAAACCAAATCTTATTACTTGCTTTTTTTCTTATTTTATCGTAGCAAGCTATATATTGGCTGGTATTTATTAGAATAACGATTTCGAAACATTAACAAATGATACTGTATTTGGCTTTCGCAATTTTTGCGCATTTCAAATGTAACTATATTACATAATTCAGACACGTTAATTTGTATCGAAAACACATTTTAGAATGCCATAAGTTTTTTTGTTCTGTAATCCTAAGTCTGCATTTTGTAGGCACAGGTAGACCTTGCCTATACTTAAAATATTGTGAGGTAGGTAGCATTCAATATAATAGTTATCTATATCTCGAAAAGAGAATAATTATGAGAATAGAGTTAAATAGAGATATAAAAGAGTACTTCTTTATTTATTTATTGTTAAACTTAGTTTATTAAGCTTAAGAGCCCGCAACGACTAACTTTAATATTATGTCGACAAGCAATACCTATTATTTAATTAGACTCAAGTAAATCTTGCGAAACTCTACTACAATACTACTGAACCCCCTCGCTCTCAGAAATATCTCTTTAATATCTTAATCAAAATTAATTACAAATGTAAACTAAGTTTTTAACATAATGGAAAAATTAATCTTACCTTCAAATATATGAACACGCTTATGCTAAATATATAATTGTTTTATATTGCAATTTGTAAATACCGACAGTTGCGTTTTAAAATAAAGTATCACTGATTAGTAACATCATTACGTACGCAATTATTTAAATCGATTTTTACCCGCGACGGAACGGCGACTGTATATGTGTTTGGGGTGAGAGGTTGTTTGTTTGTTTGTTTGTTTGTTTGTTTGTTTGTTTGTTTGTTTGTTTGTTTGTTTGTTTGTTTGTTTGTTTGTTTGTTTGTTTGTTTGTGTGTTTGTGCAAATTACTATGTCAATTATTTCCAAAACTATAAGTCCGATTTTGATACGGTTTTCTACGATAGGTTTAGGTTTGATCGGCGTATGTTCTTAGATATGTCTTATTGACTTAACTCACCAGGGGGCGCTGCAATAAGCATTTTACGTGAAAACGAATGTTTTCAATTATCTCAAAAAATAGTAGTCTGATTTCGATAGATTTTCAGGGATAGATTCAGGTTTAATTGGTGAATGTTCTTAGATATGTTTTATCGTGTCAAGCCACCAGGGGGCGCTGCAGTAAGCATTTGTTTGTACTTTTTTTGTATTTATTTGTCTAAAACCGTAACTACTCCTCCGATTAAAAAGAGTTTTCATAAAAAGATTTATCTTTGCTTGGTGCATATTTTAAGATTTTTCTTTTTTTGTTACGGGGAAAACTCACCAGAGGGCACTGCACTAAACATTTGTTTATGCAGAGCAAAAACAACTAATCCAATTTAGATGAAACTTTCAAGGATAGGTTCAGGCTTAATTGGTGCGTCTTTTCATATATGTGTTATGATGACTACTCATCAGGGGGCGCTGTAGTAAGCATTTGTTTGAGTTTTTTTGTGTAAAACCAAAATTTTTCTTGTATTTATTTGTCTAAAACCGAAATTACTTATCCGATTGGCTAGAGTTTTCAGAACTAGATTAAGCTTTGCTTCGTGCATATTTTAAGATTTTTGTTTTTTCGTTACGGTAAAAATTCACCAGGGGGCGCTGCAGTAAACATTTGTTTATGTAGAGTAAAAACTACTAGTCCGATTTAGATGAAACTTTCAACGATAGGTTCAGGTTTAATTGGTGCATCTTTTTTATATATGTGTTACGGTGATCACTCACCAGGGGGCGCTGCAGTAAGTACATTTGTTTGTGCAAAACTAAAACTACGAGTCCGATTTGAATGCAGTTTTCAATGATAGATTCAAGTTTGCTTAGTGCATATTTTCATATATGTATCATGTATGTTTACTTAGTGCATATTTTTATGTATGTGTCAAATCTCTAGGGGGCGCTGCAGTAAGTAGCTGCTTCTATTTTTTGTGTAAAACCAAAACGACTACTACGATTGGAAAGAGTTTTCAGTATCAGATTCCGCTTTGCTTAGAGCATGTTTTTAAATATATTATACGGTGACAAGTCACCAGGGGGCGCTGCAGTAAAATATTGTTTGTGCAAAGCTGAAATGACGAATTCGATTTGGATGCAGTTTCAGCTATAAGCTCAAGTTTAATTAGCGCATGTTCTTGGATAAGGTTTATCGTGTTAACTCACCAGAGGGCGCTGCAGTAACCCTTTGTTTGTAATATTTAAGCAAAACCACAACTACTAGTCCGATTGAGCAGAGTTTTTAGTATTAGATTTACCTTTACTTGGTGTAAGTTTTTAAGTTTTTTTTACGTTAAGAACTCACCAGGGGGCGCTGCATTAAACATTTGATGGTGCAAAGTTAAACTACGAGTCTGAATTTGATGCAGTTTTCAACGATAGGATCAGGCTCAATTAGCGCGTGTTCTCGTATATGTGTCGTGGTGACACCTCACCAAGGGGCGCTGTAGTAAGCATTTGCTTGTATTTTTGTGTGAAACCTATTTAGATGCGGTTTTCTGTGATAGGTTCAGGTTTAATTGTTGCGTGTTTTTATATGCCATATCACAAACTACCACGGGGCGCTCCAGTATAAATTAGTTTGTTCAAAATCAAAACTACTAGTGGGTTTTGTGATTTTCACTGATTTGGTTAGACTTAAGTTTCCTAAAAATGTTACGGTGACAATCTGCCAGGCGCTGCAATAGGCATTTGATAACCAGAAAGCATTGGGCTTATAATTTCTTTTGGATTTGCATGAAGATTAATATAAAGTATTTCGAAATTATGTAATAATATATAATGTGTATCTATTCACTTTAAAAAGTTTAAAATAAAAAACAAAATTAAAAATTTTGAAAAGACCCACGACGGTTTAATTGTAATTGAAAAAGGATAAAATAACTAGAAATCCCCCGCCTAAAAGAATATATGTAACGAGATGATGGGGACAACTTCGTCGGGGGCTGCCAGTTGCAACCTCTATTTTAAATATAGTAGCTAACAGTGTAGATTTCGTTCTTAAAGTTTTTAAAAGGAATACCAGTTATCAAAACTGTAAATTCATATTAATATTTTAATTTTTTCCCAAACCTGTTTTAACAGCATGAAAACCTAGGAGAAGTTAGCAAACTTAAAGTAATGGCAGCTCCGACGAAGTCGTCCCCATCATCTCGTTACATATATTCTTTTAGGCGGGGGATTTCTAGTTATTTTATCCTTTTTCAATTACAATTAAACCGTCGTGGGTCTTTTCAAAATTTTTAATTTTGTTTTTTTTTATAAAAAAATGGATATTTGAATTAATGTACAGTCTGCACGATTTTTTTTATATTGCGCTTTATTTTGATATTTGCTCTTTGGGGTCGTTCAAGTATTAAGTGAGCACTATAGGTGGCGCAGGGGTCTTTGCTTTGCTTTTTTAGATGACTTGGGGGGTAGGGGAGTCTAGATGACTATCACGTCATCGGTAGTTATTTACTTTTTTACACGAATGGCAGCCCTGACATCTCTTTGCGAAAAACGAAACACATTTTCGGTCATTCTCAAAAACTCTTATAATATTATAATTATAATATAAAAGAATCAATACATTAATTGAAAAATGTTAAATGGGAGGGGGTAAGAGCTTTGCTTACTTTTGCTGACAACGGGGGAGGGGGGTAAGAGCTTTGCTTACTTTTGCTTACGTAATATTTGAACGGCCCCTTATTGGTAATAAATTAAGTATCTATTAAATATGTATTGCAATATAAGATGAAATAGTAAGTAGGATATAAAAATTATGAAACATTACTTACTTGACGTCGTCGTTTTGAATCGAATAAAATAAATTAGGACTTGGTTGTAATATGTAGAGCGGCTTTTACAATTTTTTATTCAACGGATGGTCCCACGCTAGGTAGTTTAAGTTTAACTTTACTATTGAAATTTGTTTTACAGAGAGATAAAAAAGTAATGAAATTTTACAGAGAGAGAAACAAAATATGTAAATACTAATGGAAATTAATAATAAATTTAAATAGTCAATCAAATACAAGATACGTACGTTTCAATTCTTGTAAATAATAAAAGAAGGAAAAGAAGCAATGTCGTCACAACAGCATTTTTAGTTAAAGCATGCCCTAAGTAATATTGAACCCGTTTCCACCGTATACAAAAAAAAAATAATACATACGAGTACATTCAATTTTTTAGCCAACGATTAAAAGATATAATAATCAATAATATAACACTGAGGTCAAAAATTAACACAAGTTGTATTCATGTACGTTCTTAATCATCGTCAAACAATTTGTACTTGTAACAATTACGTTTAGTATCCTTTATCTTTGTACTTAGTACAGACTTAATGTTTAAGTTTACTCGTCCCAAACAATCCTTATCACCAAGATAAATAAAGGGTACAATGTGCTTTTAATTGCATTACATACCAAAATGTTAAGCACTTTGGTATTAGCTTGAAATTAAGGCGATCTCAATTTACTTGAGAAGGGAATACGGATTTGGTAATTGGAAGACGTTTAATGAAGGTAGCATAAGGCTCTAAGTAATAGAATATAAGGTTTATTCATTAATTTATGCATTTTTTTTATTTATTAATATAAAAAAATGGTCTTTCCTTTGAATGTTATAATAGGCAACCAAGATATTGATGAATATCAACTCATATCAAGTTTTTACCCGTGGGGGGACGGGATAGAATACAATTCCCCTCCGTCGTTGTGCAGTGTCCCGTAAAGGGCGGGTAACCCAGTAGCTTGGTGGTAGGAGATTCGTTCTCTGACTGGCTCGCGACCGGCGGCTCATGTCAAAGACGAACCGCCAAACATCTGATGATGTGTTCAGGTTCGATGGCATGTAAGCCAGCTCTCCTTATTCCCACCACTCCCATCCTTCCTCCCTCTTGCTCTCCTTCACCTCGAAGGTCGGCAACGCATCCATAACTCTAATGTTATGGATGTCTATGGACGAAAGTAACTACTTACCATCAGATAGTCCTTCTCCCGATTGCCCCCATTTTTTCAATAAAAAAAAATTAAATTGTGGCCAGTCGTGGCCCAGTGGCACAAGAGTGTGACTGTAAACGACTGGTTGTGGGTTCGATTCCCACTCGAGGAGTGGAAATTATATTTCCATTTTCTTCGCTCTGGTGTCGAGGTAAAGCGCGGCGTTAAGTTCCGCCACTTAACACGCAAGCCTCCGAATTCGGCGGAAAGTGGGGAACGGAGTGTCTTAACACTAGGTTCCCTCTGCCTACCCTGCTGTGTGCGGGATATAGCGTGAAGCTATTTAATTTAATTTTTTTTTTAAAAAAATAATAATATCAACGAATTTAGCCTTCTTTTCACATTTTCACTATCTTCTGTGCAGTCAAATAAAACATTCCTTGTCCAATCAGAAGAAAAATATATAAGTTTTCAATTAAATTGCAAATTAACACAATTTGACAGCATAGTAATAGTATTATCAGCATAATAAGTTTTTTTAACTGAAGGTTGGACCTCAACGCCGTACTTCTTCTTGTTCACCTGAGCGAAGAAATGGGAATAATCTAAATCATACTTCGTCCGTATAAGTGTCGAACTCACATTCAGTTGTGTTAACAGTGAGATACTGTTCTACTGTGTCACGCCTTGTATTATATATCTTTACCTCAAAAATAAAAATAATCATGGTTACAATAATTCTATTATACTTCATTTATATAATTAATGATTAAAAAAATAGTCCAAAATTAAATTTGAAATCTATTCTCAATAACAATTTAAGCACTGCAGCGGCTTCTTTTCAAAGATTGCCTAAAATTGTAAGGAGATTATAATACTTATGAAATATTACAATGTATTAAACATAATGAATGGCGTGCTTGGAAGAAGAAATAATCATAATCTTTATATAAGTACCAGCGACGCCCGAGACTCGACCGCATGGAATTAACAAAGACGTTATAATTCTAAAATAAAAGTTACTATAGTTACTTCTTATTACATCATCTATCTGCCAGTGAAAGTCCCGTCAAAATCGTTGCAGCCGTTCGAGATATTAGTCGGAACACACAGAGAGAAAAAAGTTGTAAAAAATGTTGTTTTGGTATATCTACTATGTGTTCATTTAGTAAAAAGTAGTTATATTAATATTACAAACAGACACTCCAATTATTTGTGATTGTTGTGATTTTAACCTCATCGCTGTGCGTTTTGCGCGTTTTTAAACTAATATATAAACTGTTCGCGGCTTCGCCCGCGTGCACTACACAACAACATTTAAATTCTTTTACAATTAACAAGTTTCATAAAACAATTATAAATTGTTTTTTGAAAAAAGTAGCCTATATTAGGCCCCGAGTGTTTAACTAGATTTATTCTGCAATAAAAATTAAATTAAAAAAAATAAAAAAAAAATAGAGATTGATTAGTCATGAAAACATTATAAACAGACAGACAGAACCGACATCCAAAATAAAAATGCACCTACATAGTTCTCACGTGCGTAAGCCGCAAGTATAAATTGTTGAATTGCTTCTCTTGGAGATTCCAGTTATTTACTTAACACGCATTGCGTGTCTTTGCTGTATAATGAATTAATTAGTTGTAGTTTGATCATTAGGCATTACCTATTTGTCGATAGTCGATATATTATGCTAATGATTTTGTGCCGCGTTGATTGGACTTATCTGATTTCACATAATGCTGAGAATTCAATTTCATTTCGAAACTGTTTCATAATTTGAATAACATGGATGCTACTTTTTAATAAGCCTTTTAAGTATTTAGTTATTTAAAATTATAAATATTATAAATTATAAATATAATTAAATATTATACTGCAACTATACGGAAATAATGAGAAACAAATTCACATGAAATACCAAGACAATTTTCATATCAAGAGAATCTGTTAATCTGCATCTTGTGAATCTGTCACTGAAATACGAACCCATAAGTATCGCGCTTAAATGACAGCTAGCTTTATTAATGTTTACTCTTTACAATAAATTTACACACTAAAGTGATATCACAAAAATTTTAAAGAAAAATATGTAAGCAATTAAAGATGACCAATTAATAATTAAAGATATAAGCTATTTTTTATGTACGAAACATCATCGTATATACTATTAGTTACAAAAAGCAAAACAATAACACCAAGCGATGAAAGCCAGGGATGTATGTACGTACATACATATGTCAGTAGTAAGTAAGTACAAACGACATAACGTTGCAAGTAGTGTCGTTCGTGTAAACTTCACATTACAAGATTCAAGAGGTGACAGCACTTAGTCCGATTACGACACCACAGTTCAAGTTTACGAGATCTAACGACCCGTGTCGAGGTTGATTGCAATTCGACAATGACACTTGCTCCTAATAGACAATTAATAAGCCGCAGTGTACACCTATAAACGGCGTAAAATTCTCATTACTTAAAAACTAAAGTCCTCGTTTTTTTTTAATTTTGACCCTAATGAATCTTTAATTTTGTATTTTATTATGTATACTAAAGGCCGCTCGCGACTTTGCCTGCGTAACTACATAACTTTTCATAGAAACTTTTATTTGTGGGTTAATAATTAACCCCTTTGTGGGCTTTTACATTTAAAATACAAAAGCCTGTATTTGAGTCTGGGTCTTGAACTACTTACATTCGCGATTCCATCCAAAGACGGCTGGAAGATTAACAGTGCAACATACAGGCAGACTGATAGACAATTTTTTTTATTTATAATATTAGTATGGATATTTTTAATAAGGGACAAACAGACTATGCACAATCAATAATTTCAGGCATAGAAAGCTGAAATGTGGCCTGCACTCTTCTGTACAATATCTAGGGAGAATATTTCAACTTTTTAATAAGAATAGGAAAATAACTGTTTTATAGTACTTAATACTGTAGTATAGTCATAAAGATATAATCGATTCTACATAATATAGGTATGACATTTTTATGTGAACAATTGAGGTCTGTGGTTGGTATTCTGTGAATGTTTTAGTCATAAGAGTGTATTTGTACCCACATTAGCCACATCATGTATTGCGTCAACCTTACCGAAGAAATTACTAGATTTTCTGAGGTACTATTAGAAAATATGAAAAATGCAATGTCGTACAAATTGCTGTATGCAATTTTAACTTGGAACCAAACAATATTTGAACGTAGTGAGACTCGAGCCCACAGGTGAAAAACCGTTCAAGTCCTGAACTTCTTATGCTAAGTGTATGAATAACACTAAAAATATTAAAAAACTGGTCGTTAGTTAAAATAACTTCACGCTTTTTCATGTATAGCAGGGTAATCAGAGAGAGCCTAGTGTCAAGACACTGTGTTCGATACACTTTGCACTTGAATTATTATGCATTAAGTAAGTGGTGGAACTCAACACTGCGCTTTGTCTTTACTTACCTAAGGCTAGAAAAAATTAAAAAAAAATGTAATATAATCATTCTCACAAAAGGGAACCGATCCCACAACTATCGTGTTTACAGTTAATGTTTTCCCAGTTATTAAGCATGAGATATTCCTTCAAAGTATCCTTGCCTACATACATATAACGGTAAATTAGATTGAGAAAAACCCTGCTAATTATTATGTTATAAAATATAATAATAAGTGCGCCAGTCGTTTGGCACGTGATGTGTCGATGACCGTATTTACTTTCACAGTCCTCGCGTGTTTGATCGGTGACACGTATTCTAGATGCAACTGTACATAATTTGTTTGTTATTATAAATACATGGTCTAGAAAGATTCCAGTTATAATTGAATGTATGCATTTTGTTGTATGTATAAAGGATTTTGTAGGTATATTTTTTGCCTTATTATTAAATAGGGTTATCGTGGTGCAGTTACAATGTGTATAAGAACTTTCTAGTTATGGGTTCGAATACCACATGGGGAAATTTAATATTTATAATATTAATATTTTTATTGTTATGGGGGCCAGTCGTGGCGCAGTGGTATGAACGTGTGACGTGGTGGTGGGTTCGATTCCCACTCAAGGAGTTGAAATTATTAATATTTCCATTTTCTTCGCTCTGGTATCAGAGGTAAAGCGCGGCGTTAAGTTCCGTCGGTTAACAGGCAATGCCTCAAAATTCGGGGGAAAGTGGGGAACGGAGTGTGTTAACACTTGGTTCCCTCTGCGTACCCTGCTGTGTGCGGAATACTGTACTAACAATATGCTTGATGTGGTGTAATACTACGTGTAAAATTGTATCTCAATTCATCTCTTAAGTAATAATTAAAAAAAAAAACGCCTGTCTCAAAAATTGTCTATTGTAACATAAAATAAATGTTTTTTTTATATGAAGAGGAACATAATTGTGACATAGAGAGCTGAACAAAAATACTTTCTTCATATTAATCGGTGCATATCGGAAAGACCATATTATTTAAACAAAACATTTAAATTGAGGCCAGTCGTGGCGCAGGGGCACAAAGTGTGACTGTAAACGCGATTGGTTGTGGGTTCGATCCCCACTAGAGGAATTGGAATATTTCATATTTCATTTTCTTCGTTACTCAACACGTAATGCCTCTAGAATGGAAGGTGGGAAACGGATTTTTTTCACATTACGTCCCCTCTGACTAACCAGCTGTCTGCAGGATATAGCTTAAAGCTAAAAAAGACATTTAAATTCTCAAGTATTACCAAGATATGCCGTTTCACTACTTCAAAATTATTTGTTTTATTATTTTTCAATTTAAAAGGAACGTTTAGTATTAAATATCGTTATTCTTTAGTACTCAGTTGGTACTTCTTAAGGAAAAAGTTAATATTTATTTATATAAGGAAAGCTTTCTTGAGCTTGAAGTCATTGCGACAAAGAGGTATGGTTGTAGGTTCGATTCGCACTCAGAGGAATTTATATAAACAATTTACATGTGATCTTCACAATCTTAGCTGTTTCGTATCCTCAACGGCTCGTGTTAAACGGTTCAAGTTTTTCTAACAATTTTTCATCTCCTATTTCAGGTCTTTAGGGAATGACTTATTAAAAAAAGTGTCATACATTTGACGCTGGGTCTTCAACTATTTTCATTTCCAATTCCATCCAAATTTGACTAACAGTTTAGTTCAGAAAGCGTAACAAACACACATACAGATTGTTGGATCTATAGTATTAGTATATTTTGAATATATTTATCTGTAAGTAATAAATGATATACACATTCAGAGTATATAACCAGTGAAAGCAAACAATACCAAGATACTATCTATTCGCGTGTTCAAACAATAGTGTAATTAGTCACTTTTACAAATATTTATAATGCTTTCCAGAAGCAAGAGAAATGAAATAGAAACAAACGCTTTGTGGTAAAATTGTCTGGGATTTTGCATTATGCTTATTGTGTTCGTTCTACTTTTCACATTAATAAAACAATAGTATTTATAGGCCAAGGTTTACAACTTTTGACGTAATTATTTCAGTTCCACACTTTTTCCCGACAAAGAGAGAGCCTAGTGTCAAGACACTCTATACTCCGCTTTCCGCCAAAAATCGAGAGAATACCTGTTAAGTCTTGGAACTTAACGCCGTTGTCTTAGGTACCAGAGGAGAGGCATATTTATTTATTACAACTATATAGTTATGGGACCGGGGTTATTTAGGAAAACGTTATCAGTATTTAAATATCTTCTTGTCCAGTCGTGGCGCAGTGGCACAAAGTTGTGGGTTCCATTCCCACTCAAAGAGTGGAAATATTTAGTATTTCCATTTTCTTCGCTCTGGTGTCGAGGTAAAGCCGGCGTTAAGTTCCGCCAATTAACACGCAAAGCCTCCGATTTCGTCGGAAAATGGGGAACGGAGTGTCTTAACATTAAGTTTCCTCTGCCTACCCTGCTGTGTGCGGGATACAGCGTGAAGCTTAAAAAAAATATCTTCATATTAACACCATCATGGTGTACTTGGAAAATATTTGCTTCTAAACGTGTGGTTCTAGGTTCGCACTTCTGCCGAATACGTAAATTTACTTCGTTTCTCATTTCTCTACCTGGTACCACATTGAAGTAAGTTCACTAAATGCGAAAGATATATAATACTACAAAGTTGTGTTAGGCTCATATACAAAACATACATTAGTTGTAATTTCACTAGCAGGAAAATTGATAAAAACAATGGATACGTTATTTCTTCGGTTGTTTCTTATTAAACATTTATATAGACAAAGAACAGCGTTTAATTACGCCATTCTCGATTCAAAAGTATGTGCATTAATAAATATATCATACATTTAAAATTTGGTCTTTGAAAGCTAAGTATTAAGTAAGGTGATTCTACGAATGTATCCATTGCTTTTTTCCTTAACTATTTCTCAATAAATTCAAATGCAGCATAGATAAATGCAGCATAAATATAATGATTACGAAACTAAATAAAACCATAAAATATACTGTAAAGTTGTACGCTCGCTCTCTATGTTAATTTTCAAAACTTGAATAAAATTAAGCTTATGTTTGAAATATACATGACACTTATTCTCGAACAAAGTTTATATAAATTATACAATATAAACTAAGTGACACTTTATTTAACTTATACGTACATATAGAAATAAAGTTATTATATATACCCCAAGGCATTTGTTACAAAAATATCTTATATTTCAAATGAAATCACTTAAACCAAATTAATCGCGTTTAACATAATAGCGTTTTATATATATATATATATATATATATATATATATATATATATATATATTTGAAAATGCATTTTAGGGTATTTTTTTAACCCTACATCCATGGTTATCACATGTAGACTGACAGACAAGTGCCACCTTGGTATTCGTCTGTCGGTTTATAGAAGTTTTATATAAAACTACCTCTATTCTATTTTAATTACTGACTATGTACCTATGTTTTGTCCGAATATTGAATACTAGGGACCTGCTCCCGGCTTCGCCGCTTTATCAGCAACTTTTATCCCCTATTTGAGCCCATTTGTGATACTCTGAACTTTTTGTTCAATCACAATAAAATATACATTATAACATTCCTGAATAGTGTAGCTTTCTAATTGTGTGAGAATTTTCATAATCAGTTCAGTTTTCTTTACAAACAAAGTTACAAACTTTACCTCTTTTATATATTACCTATAGATAAATTATTAAATTCATTTTTTTAACATCATAATAAAATCCGAATGAAGTATGTTAATATTGATATTTCGATATATAATGGTTATAAGGAAACGAGTCCACGACACGAAGAGAAAGATTCTGACGTATTACGCGACACAGATACACGTTTATGCAATGAGTTCATCCGTATTATTAATGGACATAATGTACAGTTATGTTTGAAAATAACATTCAAAATCTCATTACAGACCATATAGGTCCGTAATTGTGTCTTTTTGCTTCATTTGTCTTTATTTTCCGCTCAATTATTAAAGTTGTTGTGTTATAAGATGAGTGGTTGTAAGTTCGATTTCCATTCGAGAACTGGAAATATTTAATTTTTCCATTTTCTTCAGTCTTGGATCGAAGCAAAAAGCGGCTTCAAGTTCCGCCACTTAACACACAATACCTTCAGAATTTGGCGAAAATGTGGATCGAAATATCTTAACTCTAGGTTCCCTCTGTCTGCCCTGCTGTGTGTCGCATGCAGCGTGAATCTTAAAAAAATTTTAGCGTGGCAAAACCCATAAGGTAACCTTCGGTCCACCATATAAGAATTTTAATAAACTTATTCCTCGAATTGTTATCCAATCTGGAACATTCGCGGATACATTGAAACGTTGTTCCACTGCGCCACATTAACGCAGCGTCTATTTTTGGCATGCTATCTATCAATTCATTAGTATTAGAAAATGGCAATGCTATATTGACCCAGAGAACCAAATAACGTTGTTTGCTGATCGATTTTTCTTATCAAGAAAATCATAATAACACTAAAATAAATATTTTTGTTGCAGTAATTAAATAAAATTTGCCCTTATTTACCTAATTTTTATATGTATAGGGTTAATTTTTACTCTGCTCTTAATAACACAGTATTTGGCGAATTTCTTAATTAAAATCAAATTTCCTGAAACTGTTTTTTTTTATTTTATTTTTATGTTCACAATTTCTTTTAACTTTGAAGCGTGGTTTATAGTTTTTTGAAATACTTTAAAATTGTTATTATATTTATTATGTTATTTAATTTTTTATCAAAAAAAATGTAAAATAAATATGTATTTAGTTTATAAAGTGTTTTAATAAAAAAAATCAATAATAATATTTAAATAAAAATAAATATGTGGGCGATTTCTTGCGTAAACCGTATTTATTGCACAAGGTTATAAATTATAATTTTAGATGTTAATGTAAAGCGCAATTAAAGAAAATATTTTAGAATTACATTAAATTTAGATTTTTCATTAATTTATATTAGATATTAAATTATTTTAGCATTATATTTGTGGCCAGTATAGTAGTAGCCATATAAAAAAATTAATTAAAAAAATTATATTACCCTCTGCGTGACGATTTCATAACATTTGGAACTTGTATTAAAACGCCGCGTTGTACATATTTCGTATGGTATTTCAACAATGTAAAGAAAAAAGATTTTTTTATTTACAATAATCGTCGATAAATTTCTAATCTCATCTTAACTACTGCGATATCAGCCGATAGTATTAGATACAAGTACGGCAAAAATAAATAAAAACAGTTCAGTTCGGTCCTTTATTTATGTCACTTCAAGCGTGCAAATTGCGCACTTATCACTTCGCCAATGGTATGGTACTTTAGTAAAATCGGTAAAAAAGAAATACACTACTATAGATTAAAGGCTGAAAAGAGATCCAGTTAAATAAAAACATAAAATATAATAAATAAACAAGTATCAAATGAAAAGTTAAAATTTCTTTAAATCATGTTATATATGTCGTGGCCATATCGTAGAATCGACGACTTCATGATATCGTTGACAATATCATGAAATGGTCGCAATTCATGAAATGACCAATTATCGTTTGGCCAGATCATGATGTCGTTTGACGAAATCAATGACAGCCTAACGTTTAACGATATCGTCAAATAATCGCGCGGCTTCTTCATGAATTCGTCGATATTGTTTGACAAAATCGTCAAATAATTAGTTAAGCAACCGATAGAGGCGCTAGAAGCGCTTTTTGTTTATCAGCTGTTCGCAACAAAGTGAACATTTTAGTTTTAAATATGTTTTTTTTAATTAAAAGCGGAATTCATTATTCGTTTACTTTAAACAAAATGAATATTCTTAATAAAATAATTTTATTTATATAAAATCATTTTAACTTTATTTAAGTCAATGTGCGATATAATAATAATAAATTTAAGTAATTATATAGTAAAAGCTACTTTTATATACTAAAAAATCTGTTAAATAGAAGAAGTTTAACCTAACCTATCTTGATTGATTTTAAGTATCTTATAACACAAACATAATAAATCTAATTACGCAAAAGATTTTTTAGGTTAGGTTAGGTTAAACTTTTTTTAATAAATTGATTCTATAGAGATTGAAAGTGTTTTTGCATAAAAACATCGTCATTATATATAATGAGATCGTTTTACGCACATATTCTAAATTTATATCAAATATATTATAACGACACCTTATTTTACGATATGACCAAACGTCGATTACGAAATCGTTAAACGTTGACGAATCAACGATATCGTCAAATTCAGTTGGTCAATTCATGAACTGCAACCATTTCATGATATTGTCAACGATATCATGAAGTCGTCAATTATACGATATGGCCACGACATATACACATATTCTCTATAATAAAACTCCACTATAATTTTAAAGATTTAGTCTTATCAGCGACTGACTGTGAACACGATGGTTGTGGGTTCGTTTCCCGCTCGGGGGGATGACCTTTTCATTTCATTTCTTCGCTCTCATACCTAAGACGAAGAACGGCGTTGAGTTCCGCCACTCAACATGTACGTAATATTTCCATTTCGGGCGGAAACTGCAGAACGGAGTGTCTTGACAGTAACTTCGCTCTGACTGCTATGCGGATGCTAGCGTGCAGCTGGTTTTATTAGTCTTATTTTAGGACGCCATATAAAAATTAATTAATTATTTTGTCTAAGTACTTTTTGTTGCTATTTGATAACTAGTTCTATAAGTTCATTTTAAAAGGGCATCCAGATTTTACTGAATAAAATGCTATGCACTTATTATATACATAAAATTATATATGTATTTCTTATTTAGTTTACGTTTTAGAAGTAGATACGAGAAAATTCGATAATCAGCCAGACTGCGTAGTACAATCCTTCCCGCCTTGACCTGATCTAGAGGCGTATTACAGTCAGTAAATATAAATAATGTCACCGCGGTGTCCTATGAAAAACAAGTACGGCTTATTCAATTATATTTACCTAGTATTAATTTTTTGCATATTCAAGGAGAAATCAGAAAGTAGTCATCGAAAATGGTAGTTGGTATAAAATGGAATATTTTAACAATTATTTATCTAAATGGTAAATTATGGGAAACGTCAGCCTCCCCCCATGAAATATCCTTCGTTATGCTCCAAAGAACAGCCCCAGAATGTCAAAACATTTTTCCGTCATTTTTCGGAAGGAAAATAATATATGCTGTGCTACGAATTCCTCAAATAAGTATCTTATATTTAAATCTACGCTTGTAGAGCCACGTGTAGATTTACCCTAAGTGGGTTAAAATAATTCAAAAATAATATACTAACTACTTAATTATAAGTACAAATTAACAACCAAACTTTTCCTCTGTTCGAGTTATAGAAAGTGCAAGCTCCCACTGGAAAGACACGGAATGGTTAATATAAAATTTATACTTCAATGAGTTATCCTTGCTATTTATTTGAAATACCAGAGAAAGCAAGAGAAGAAGACAAAAAAAACAAAAAACGTTTAAAATAAAAAAATATATAATGTTTTTTTATACAAATTTTCGTTGACACCTTGGTCAAAATGTTAAGGATAATTTAAATATTTTAACCTTTATTAGCTCGTTACACATATAAGTGAAAGGTGGTCAATCGTTGGTCAAGGCGTTCCGCACGGATATTCTACGGTATCATAGAATTACCTCGAAACATCAACACTTAGTTAAACATCTAAAATAATTATATAATTAAAAATTTGATTTAGTACAAGGTTATACTGTGTGTACAATTAAATGCAATTCGCTATAATTAACAATATTTGCTATGAATGTAACAAAGTATGAATGTAACATTTTACTGGGTAACGTTATTTTTAAGATCATTCGATCATTAAGATTTTTTCGAAGTTTTTAAAATGGACTACTGCAAACTGCAAGAAATGTATTTTCGATTCCAAAAAATATACACGTATAATCCGGATAAAATAATTTTATCAAAATACAATATATTTTTATCTTTCCTTTATTAAAAAATGTATAATGAATTTATATTTCAGGGTGTAACATGTTTAAATATTGAGTAAAAGGATATTTAATAAGCAATGTATGCAAAAATAATATAAACATTTTCCTTAAATAAGTACCTATGGACGTGCATTTCGCAGTTTTTTATCTTTATTCGATGTTTGTTCCTGTCGTCGCGTTACAAAGCGGAGTTTAAATAACATAAAATAAACAAGAGCATTGACTTCTTTGAAAAATGACTTTTTTGTACTACATTTGAGCTTTAAGATTTTTTACTTTAAAATTACCAATAACTTTAGTTATAATTGCGATTATGGTAAAACGTTGTTTTGATGACTTCCTCAAGCAATTAGTAAAAAAGAGAATTGAGGCAAAAGCAGTAAAAATGTATTTGTACGAATACAACGCGTACCGTGATATATATAATAAACAACCAGTTTTAATTACGAAATGAGGGCATGCATCCATGGACATGCTACTGCGATACAAGACTTACTATAGCTGTTTAGAAACAAGTATTTTATGAATTATATTTAATATGCACAAATCATATCGTGCTGTGTTTAACCTCCACGGCCTATTAAAAAAATCATCAATCTTTTGCAATACTCTACATAAAATGCGAAATCAACTTGTTTTGCAAGTTCAGTTTAGTACATTACAGCATGCGTACCGATGTACATAGATAGAGATACATTATGTTCGTCGTAAGAAATAATTAAGAAATAGTCTTGTCTAATTAGTTACTTTAAATGTTTAAAATTCTTAATTATAAATAATTTAGTATCGAGTATACTATATGCACTTCGAAGATAATAATAATTTACCGAATATAAAAAAAAAAGTATAAATTAAATTGAAAACGAAATTAGTTAGTTTTTAAATAGTAGGAATTATCTAAATTGATCAGGTATAAGCAACCTTTTTAGCAATAAACCGATCCAAATTTGGAAAGTAGCGACGCAGCCCTAAGGCCGCAGGTTGTGTACCCCTGATATAAATAATTGATTCTTAAAATTAACAATTTCCTTATATTTTGTTTCAGATGGGTTGTAAGCTCACGTTCGTGGACGACATTTTGAACCGGTCGTTCTACAGGCTGGGCTTATTTGTTGGGAAACGACCGGGATACTTCATCATCATCCCTGTACTCTTAACGCTTCTTATGATCACTGGATACCAGCGAATCCATTACGAAATGGACCCAGAGTATCTGTTTTCACCTGTCAGCGGCCAGGGAAAGTTAGAGCGGCGTATAGTTGAAGAATATTTCAAAGTGAACTATACTCATAGGTTTAATGTGGGAAGGATTACGAGAGCAGGTGTGTTGAAATCTTAATTTAAAACGAATTATATTTTGTATTATAATAACTTTAAGAACTATATCATGTATTCGCCATACTTAGATTTTCTTTATAGATTTTAGATATTCTTTTTATAGAATATAGCTCATAGGATATATAAAAACTACACTTTTTATTTCCTAGTATAAAGACATTGTATAAAAATAAATGTATATGAGGATGGCATTTCATGAATTAAGTTATGTCATCGTGGCGCTGTGGCACTGTAAACACGATAGTTGTGGATTCCCTTCCATTGAAAAGTGATTACTTAAATTCTCTTAATTTCCATTTGGTAAAACAAGGTGTTGACATTGGCGTTGAGTTCCGTCACTCATTCCGAGAATTCGAAGACGGAAAATGTAGGAACGTATGCAAGTCTTAAAACTACATACTATCTGACTACCCTGCTTTGCGTGATTAAACGAGAGTTAAACTTAATAAAGCTGAATATAGGACCAAAAGTAACTCTTCTTTGTTATTCATAGGTAGATTCGGCCGAGTGATCATTGTAGCGAAGGATAACATAACAAATATGCTCCGAACTGAGGTGTGGAAGGAACTTCGACAGCTAGATGAATACGTTCAGAATATCACAGTGACCCTGGACAATGGAGAGCAGTTCACGTATAAGGAAGAGTGCGCGAAATGGGAAGGGCAGTGCTTCGTTAATGATATATTGAATCTGGATAAGATCATTGGCGAGGTAATTAATATTTATATTATTATATTAATACTTACGTAAAGAATAAAACTTTGGATTATTTATTAAAAATATATATAAAACAACAGAGGAGTAAAAAGCCGAAATAAAATTACCTATATAAAGTTGGCAAATATAGCAAAGTTCAAAATATTGATATTTTTAATAATAATAGATTAGGGTAGAAGAATCGGTATCACACACATTACCATGTTTGATATGCGCATTGCTAAGCTACACGTATTTTACGTGATAATATTTCTACTGTTAATTAATATAATAAATTATTCGTGAAGGAACAAGTTTAGATCCATTATTTCAGTTTCATACACGGAGTTGTATGAGAATGTCATACCTCTTACTCAAAGTTTATTTATTTAGAAAATAGGCGTAGAGTATAAAAGTTACACAATAAATGAACACAAAATTAAAAAAAAATACACATATATAAAACGTTTTCGCTTGACTTCGAGGTCATTAGTATAATTATTTTTTTAAACATTATACAAGTGAAAATATTTTTTTCATTTGACTGTTATATTAAAAAAAGAGGTCTACAAGACTTACTAAAGTTGCAACCAAACCAATTTCAGTATTGCGAATATGGTTTTCATGTAAAGCCTGTTTCATTTCTAAGCTCAGCAAATAAAAGTCACTCTTCGTTCCATTTTACTCCATTTCACTCTATTTTACCAAAGTTTGAAATTTCCGTGTCATTAAACATAAAGTCAACGACATTCATCTGACCAGATCAAACCAAATTATTTACATTTAGTAACATAAATTATAATGCGACAGCAAAAAATAATCAAAAAGCACAGTTAGTTTCTACACTTTTATTTTGTAAAATAATTTTAAAATCATTTATTACAGTGACATCACTGTAACGTACTTACGTTTCGTATGAAATGATATCTACGAATGATTAATGCGAGTTCACGATTCGTGCATTTGACCGATGAATTTCAAACAATAGTTATTACTCATAGTGTTGACTAAAACCACTGATTTTAATCTATACCACACAATATGCTAATAAATGCCCGCAAGTGTTAGTTACTTGTCAAAGTTCTAGTAACTTACCAAAAGAAAATGGTCCACAAATCTACGAAAATAAATAATATTGAAATGAGTGTTTTTAATATTAAAGCTTTTTATTAAATATATCTGTACATATACCAAAAGTTTACGTTTAAGTGAAGCTGGATTGATTTTGATAGGATATTTGTAATATTTTCATAGCTGATGTAATTAGTAGAAAATTAGGCTAGTTTTATTTTAAAATAATAAATTATTTGCGTAATTCCAAGCGGAAATCGACGTTACATTCAAATATACACATGGTGTTAAAATCGACGTTACATTCAAATATACACATGGTGTTATTAAATGATAAGAAAATCTTTTTTACCGCCTACTTTGTTTTAGCAGAAAAAAATGTTACAATCACGAGCCTGATTCTTTTTCTGAACTTACGACAAAACTATGTCAACAATTTATTTGAGTCACTTCAGTTAAAAGACCATAATTGAGTAAATACTTAACATTTAGTCATTAGCTAAAATACAAGCTCAAACAAAACAAAACAATTCATTATTATACTGGACACTAAGGCTTTTTACTAGTGTTGTGTTATAATGAATAGATTTCTTTCAATTTCTTGTTACACATAATTTTGAACATTTTACAATAATTATGATTGATTGTTGTTGTGCTTATTTAACATTATTCTATCCTTTCGTTCTTTGATTTGTTTATGAATGATTTAAGTTTTTAGTTTGATTCTTATATTTAGCTGTAATCCTAAGGTTACGTTTAATCGATTTTTTTGTCTAATCTATAATATCTAAAAAAATAATCTGTCTTACTGTAAATAAAGCCATGGTAATTTACTGTGCTTGACTGCGTACACTCTCAACAATTATGTATCTCACTGGCCACAATTTTTGCCAAGTAATTAATATTGTTTTCCGTCAATTAGCAGACAATGCTTTTGGGCGGCAATTTAAGGCAAATTTAGTGCGTACTAACAAAAAAGTCTATTTCTATATTCCACGCTATTGTTCACATAGTATTAGTAATATAATATTATAGTAGTCATTCAAGATAATATATGTACATATATACTTTAACAACCCTGTGGCACATCTAACAATGAAACTCAGTGAGTCGTAACAAACCACATAATATTATTGTTTTATTGGTATTATACTCGGCACGACAATAAACAACTCGCTACATCATATTTTGTAATAGGTGTCTGTACGTGCTGTAATAAAACTATATTGGACAAAGATTTTTGAAATATATTCCTTTAGTATACATACACATTTAAATATTTAACACGCAATGCCTCAAAAAATCGGTGGAAAATAGTGAACGGAGTGTCATAGCATTAGGTTCCCTCTGCTTACCCTGCAGTGTGCGGAATACAGCGTAAATAAACTACTCTTAAATAAACAAACACTTGAAATTATTATAGCTTTAAGCATATAAGCTACAGAAACAATAACATTCACATACTTAGAAAATTGAAAAATACATTTATATAAAACATATAAAAAAATAAGTTACAGCGTGATTTGAACCTACGCCTCTGCGAAACCTTCCAAGTGCTGGCCGTTAAGCCTTGCCTTCAATATATGCATTTTTTTTTGTTTTACAAAAAAATATATCTCTCATGTTTATAGTCCATGCCTCTCAGGAGTACTTTGATATATTTTTTGGCTCGACCAAGGTCAAACGCAACTTTCAATTATTCACGTTTGATTTGGTACTAGATAGAGCAATCTATTTATATACCTAGAAATATACCAAAAGTTTTGACACTGTCATGGCATATGTAGGAAATTGGGCATAACGTAAAGGTCATGTATTCATATCCTTATGAATTTTATAAGAACGACTTTGATTTTATTTACCCACACATGGGCAAACACGGTTCCATCGTCGTGGCTACGGTGGACGACCCACAACCCAAACAGACTTGAGACTTCACATTTCTTAATGATCACATAAGTTCCCTTATTTTGCAGTTATTTCAATTATCTCGTATTCGCAACACCACAACCTTTTTTGTAGGCTGGTACTGTCTTTGCACATTGCGTTCCAGAGGCTATGAACAATATGTGTTTTTGTTATCGTTTTGTTTTTTTATTATTTTGTTTACTTATAATTTCACTTATAATTATAATTTCAAAATCACGATTTAACAAAAAAAATACACTTCAGTCACCTGATGTTGACTTATAATTTGTCCTAACCCACAATGATTATTATAATGCTTAAAGATAAATAATACTTAGAAATATTGCTTAATTATTTAAAACAAACAAGTTTTAATATTACCTAAGTATTATTACTTACCGACCCTCAAAAACATAAGCACTGTTGTAAATCGCTTTCTATAACAGAACAATACAATCAAATTTAGTAATAGAGGTAGTTTGTTATTCTATTGACAAATTTCCATGTAAACAGGCTCCATTCAACGTTTTGTTCACGATAACGACTTGTAGTTGTTTATAGATTCTATAATTGCTAACATTTTACTTAACTTTACTTTTTTAAAGCTTATTTAACTAAAAAAAAGATGAAAATCTGTATATTAGCACAAAAAGGAAACACTTTATACCACTTTTTACAAAAATTCACATTTTTATCTTAACTTTTGGAAACGGCATTAATTTTATTTCAATTTCATGTTTTCTAAATTTTTTTTTCTTTTCTAAGTGGCTGACTTTAAAAATGTTAAAAATATCTTAATGCTTCTATCACACTTCAAGGGACATAGCAAATTCAGCGTTCTTCAGCCAGTCAGATGAGATGATAATGATGATACTAACCTATATAAAATTTTGTTTTAGGTTGAACGCGGCGAACTAAATCTTACATTTCCAATAATGTTTAACCCCGTCACGTGGGAGGCTCACGCTTTTCCTGTGTTCTTCGGTGGTTCCAAAGTGGTGGACGACGTCATAGAGTCCGTACCCGCCGTGCAACTCGTCTGGTTCTTAAGGACAGATAATAAAATGCAAGAAAAACGGTAAGTTGAATTAATATCTAAAGTAATATTTCATTTTTATTTCCACTCTGTATCCCTGTATACAGCAAGATAGGCAGAGGGAGCTCAGTGTTAAGACATTCCGTTCCCCATTTTCCGTTGAATTCTGGAGGCGCAATGTTTTATGACGCAGTTATAATTTGTTGAAATGTTTTTTACGTAGTGGGTTATATTATTACTCAGAAAATTGTTTATAATTAAATATTTTTATTTCCGCTGCACGACGTAGTTGTGACGAAGTCGAACAGCATCTAACTCTAAACGCGATGATTGTGGGCTAGATTCCCACTCATTGATTTCCCCGCTCTTGTTCCGCCCCTTAACACGCAATGTCCTGATTTTCAAGCGGAAAGTGGACAACGGCGTGTTTTGATACTAGGTTTTCTCTGTCTACCCTACTATATGGAAAAAAGCGAGAAGCTGAAAAAAAATCAGTCATACATTAATTGCGTATAAGTATGCAAAAACTTTCATTACACAATGATAGTAGCGATCTTAATAAAGTAAGCTTATATTATTATATTATTAAGCTTATATATATATATATATATATATATATATATATATATATATATATATAATATATATATATCTATATATCTATATATATATATATATATATATATATATATCTATATATATATCTATATATATATATATATTAATTTAAGTGACAGACAAAATGTAAAAGCTTTTTAACTAACACTTTAAATGTAATCTTTGCCTAATCTAGTATTTTATGTGACGTAATCTTCGTAAAGTATTCCTCTGAAGTTTTATTCGGCCATTACCATACAGAAAGCTATCTCAAAACAAACTCAACTCAAGGCAATAACATTAAACGTAGATAAAACTTGAAAAGGGCAATTAAAACACACGAGCGTCCGCTAGTTTAAAGTATAATATCTCTAGAATTAACATCACACGCAAAAGGAAACCACTATTGAGATAATATAACGTGATTAGTTTAAAAAAATGCAGCTTCACCCATTTTCCCCACATAGCACGTAAAGAAACGGAGAGTAATCTCTCCGTTTCTTTACTTTGAGCTCAAAATGGAGATATTAGGTGTATATTGGCGGTAATTAACGTGCATTGTCTTAGGTAGCAATGAAAAATAGTGGGGAAATGAAAATTATATAAACAATATAATCATTCGTCTGAGTGGGAATAGCACCCACGACCATTGTGTTTACAGTCAGACGCTATTCCACTGCGCCAAGACGGCCTTAAAGGAAATATTTAAAAAAATCATAAAATAAATAAATAAATAGCTTCACGCTATATCCCGCACACAGCAGGGTAGGCAGAGGGAACCTAGTGTTAAGACACTCCGTTCCCCACTTTCCACCGAATTCGGAGGCATTGCGTGTTAGGTGGCGGAACTTAACGCCGCGCTTTACCTCGACAACAGAGCGAAGAAAATGGAAATATTAAATATCTCCACTCCTCGAGTGGGAATCGAACCCACAACCAGTCGTTTACAGTCACACGCTTGTGCCACTGTGCCACGACTTAAAAAAATCATAACAAATTATAGCCATTTTAGTACCCTACTCTCTAATTTTTATGACTTGTTTTCAATTTCAATAGCACGCCATTTAGCAAACAGCAACACTAACTTAGATAATGGTCCGATCTTGACACGGTTTGGGAAACAGTTTCGAATACAAAACACTATGTAACATTCAGTGAGACGAATAGAATATTTCACTGATAACGAATGAGATATGAGCGATTGATTAATCGATATTTTCTATTTATTTTTGTCATTATATTGTAATATTCGAGTTTTGTTATGATATAAGAAAGGTTAAACTTAGTGCCCAGACACTCCGTTCGGTACTTTCGTCCAAATTGAGAAATTTGGTGTTAAATGACGGAATTTAACACCGCACTTGTTTTCGGTCCCAGAGCGAAGAAATGACATTAATATATAATCATTACCCCGAGTGGGAATCGAACTCACGAGCATCGCGTTTACAGTCAAACGCTGTAACACTGAAGAAACTAAAGATATAATTTTAAAATACGAGTATTTTAACTATTAAGTAAAACCTGAATAGCTAAAATGAATCAAGTGCTTAACAATAATTTAAAAACATTTCGCTCCCACGTCCGCTCGATTGTACCTATTGTTAAAAATACAATATTTCTTACAGTTAGAGGAATTTATATAATAGTATCTACTTTCTAAGTACAATGATTATTGTAAATAGTTATCTCAATGACATTATATTATTTACATTTAAACAATAGATACTCGTTAAGTTGTTGCCTATTTAAAATAATATGTTATATAAACTTAACAGTTGAATAGTCTTTTATTTAAATTCAATAATATTTACAATACCTCCTTTTACGCCTTAAAAATAGCAAAAACACAAATTCACGCTTTTTCCGATATAGCAGAGAGAACCCAGTGTCGAGACACTTCGTGCTTCACTTTCGTCCGAAACGGAGACATTTTGTGTTAAATGGCGGAACTTAACGCCGCACTTTGTCTTAGATGCCGGAAGGGAGAATTAAAAATAATATAGTAACATTTTTTCATATTTTTAAAATACTATTCATACACTTAAGAAATTGAAAAATACATTTTTAGATAACGTATAAAAATTTGAACGCAGCGGGATATATCATTCCTACACGTGGGAATCGAACATTGATTATCGAACATTGAATCAAATCGCGATTGATCAGACGTTGTAACACTGCGCTTATACGGCCTCTCCATCTTTTCTATAATACCTAATACAGTCGATTAATAATTAAATAAATAAATTATTTTTTCAGAGGTGCAGCATGGGAAGATGCATTCTTGGATGCTGTAGGTGTAGCCGAAGATACAGGACGTTTTAAGCATATATCGATTGCGCGTTTCGCATCTCGAACACTTGACCACGAGCTCGAGAAGAACACGAAGACCGTCATACCTTTCTTCAGTTCCACGTTCATTCTTATGGGGATATTTTCCATAGTAACTTGTATGATGGGGGATTGGGTCAGGTCTAAACCTTGGCTGGGCCTCCTTGGGAACATATCTGCTGTAATGGCAACCGCAGCAGCTTTTGGCTGTGCTATTTATTTGGGCATATCTTTCATTGGAATCAATCTTGCTGCACCGTTCTTGATGATTGGTAAGTTATTATGTTATTAATATCGTTTTAAAGTCAATAAATAGATGGTTTAGATGTGAGATTAGTTTTTGTCATGTAAATTAGTATTTTTTTATATTGCATACCTATGTGATATGACATGGTCGTAAATTTATTAACAATTTCTTTACAAAAACACAAATATAATGAATTTTCACATAGGTATAAGAACGTTATTAAAAATTTCATAACAAATTGTGAATTAAGGCCTCATGGCGCAGGACAGCGTTTGTCTATAGACGCGATGGTTGTGGATTCGCTCCCCATATGGAGGAGAAATTATTGTAATATGGAGAAATGATTTTCATTCCCATTTTCTGCTTTGGCTAAAGATAAAAACTGATGTTGATTTCCGCAACTCAGCGCAATATTTAATTTTTTGGTCGGATAGTGGAGAACGGAGTATCCACTATCCGACCGATCTAAATAAATATATATAGTGTTCGGACTACAAAACTTGGTTCTTTTTGTCTACCTGGCTAGGTAGGAAAATATAGGAATCTGCAATAATTTCTAAAACAGAAAATCCATACTGCAATTTTCTAAATTGTTGAACATCACAAAAAATACTGATTTATATATTTAGAACATAAGTAAAAACAACAACCTTTTTCAATACATTTTCCATCCAATACTAAACAAAAACTATAATTTCCAGGAATCGGCATAGACGACACTTTTGTAATGTTGGCGGCGTGGCGACGCACCGCGCCCACGCTGCCCGTACCGGAACGGATGGCCATTATGCTTTCTGAGGCGGCCGTCTCCATTACAATCACATCTGTGACGGATATGCTATCTTTCTTCATTGGCATCTTTTCACCGTTCCCTTCGGTGCAGATTTTTTGCATGTATTCAGGTAAATATTTTTTATGTTACTTGAATGTATGTGGGTTTAAAAAAGTGTATAAAAATGTTATTTGAGTAGTAAGGCAGGTTGTATTATTAAATGATACGTATTATTATTAAAAAATGTGGGGCAAGTCGTGGCGCAGACGCACAACGTGTGACTGTAAAGCGACTGGTTCTAGGTACGATTCCCACTCGAGGAGTGGAAAAATTAAATTTTACCATTTTCATCACTCTGGTGTCGAGGCAAATCACGGCGTTAGGTACCGCCACTTAATACGCAATGCCTCCAAATTCGACGGAAAACGGAGAACGAAAGTTCCCTCTGACTTCCCTGCTGTGTTCAGGATACAGCATGAAGCTAAAGAAAAAACAAAAAATATTATTAAACTTATTATTTAATAATATTATAAAAAATACTTATAAATAATGTTTTAATTTATTTTAAGTAGGTATTATATAATAGTAAAGATACTTACCTAATTAATAATTTTTTAAACAAATCTAACAATGGCCTAGTCTTCATATACGTGTTTATATGAACTTATTATACACACGCAAAGTCAGAAACTATTATATACCTACATATGTACGTAACTATTACCTTTAAAGGTGTTTTACTAGTGTGGTGAAATCATAGCTCAAACAACCTTCACTTTAATATGCTCTTACAAAATACTGTAATTGTTAATTTCATGCTTTATTTTTGGTAACGCTATTAAAGATTTAATTAATTGATTAATTTAGTATAATTAAATTACTTAAGCCGTAGAGTTAATGCCACTTTCTTTATCTTCACGTGTGTTATTTTAAATTAGGCAGAGTGGATCGAGCGGTATGACATTCTTTTCTATTTTCTTTCCATGTTAGAGATTACAATTAATGACGCCTTACCACACGTTAGGATCTTGGGCACACACGAATTTTAGATCTAGTTAAAACAAATTACGAGATTATCTTACAATTGTTTAGATGAGATTTAGCGTCCCTGAGATCAGAGGCTCTGGGTACAAGCAGCACAAGGACACACTCCTTATGGTGAACATAATGCGGGTTGTCACTTTAGCCCAAGCGTAAAAACGTTAGATCACAAGAAAAAACTAAGTAAATATAATATTCTGTGTAAACAGTATAAAGAAATATGTATCTACTATCATATAGTTAGACCCCCCATTTGCTCTTTTTTTTTTTTTTTTTGATAACTAAGTATATTTTGACTTAAAAATTAAAAATTTAAATAAGTTTATTAATTTTATGTATTTTTTTCAATGGGTACGTGATAAAAAAGCCTCATATTACCACTTCCCTTATTTTTATATATTATATTTCTTAGATATTAGTCTAATATTATAGGATCTAGAGCTAAGGTTATAAAAGCTAGAGTTTGTAGAATATTAACATAGATACATATGCAGGTAGCTAAATTTTTGCTAAATTAAATTTTTACATTTTACATTAAATCAATAAGATGATTGCATTGAATATTGTACACATTTTCATGGCTATAGTAGCGCAATGGGACAGCCTGGCTGTTAAACCGATGGTTAATCGAGATCCACACATTGAGTTGCGCGACGTTTATTACAGCAACTCAATACAATGTTTCCGATGCGGGCGGAAAGCGGAAAACGGAGTATTTTGACACTAGGTTCTCCACCTAACTTATGGGAATGGTCTGAAGCTGTAAAAGGAAATACCTACTCATGCCTACATATTGCGTCAAATACAGAACCTTTGACCTGTAAATAATTTTCCAGTCTCTACATTGCATCACAACGACGAGTGATACTAAAATGTATTAATTATGCATTCACAGGTCTTGCTGTATGTTTCACATTTGTTTGGCATTTAACATTCTTCGCCGGGTGCGTTGCTGTCTCTGGATATAGGGAAAAACAAAATCGACACACAATAACATGGTTGAAAGTTTTACCTGAATCACGAGCGCGAAAAGGTATTATATTTTTATTTCAATAATAACTTACAGAAACTACTAAAATAGATAATCGTTTTATACCTAACATAAAACTCTCTTAAAAAAACTAAGTGAATATTCAGTAACAAAGGAGGTTTTGAGTTTGGCGTGTCCTTAGGGAGAGTATTAAGAGATAAAAGACTTTCCCATGCCTACAGGAACGGGAAATACCAGTTTTTCTTTTAATAGTCCATTATAATATTCCGGAATAAACTATTATAAAAAAGCAGAATTTTTAAAAATATTGATAATATTTAGAAAACAGTAACATTTTTTTAGAAAACATAAAAAATCCGCGTCCGAGTCCGCGCCTCTTAGGGTTTGCCTAAGCTCTAACCATTTGGCCATGCGTACAACGCCTTTGAAGTTTTTATACGATTTATAGAAATGTTCCTAAGTGTGTGAAAACACTTTAAAAATGTAAAAAATAATATAGACATTTTAATTAATACAAAACCTTTTCACAGAAGAAAAATCGTGGCTATACCGAGCATTTTGCAGCGGCGGCATCGACGTAGCCGACCCACACAATCCCATAGACAATAAAGAGCATTGCATTATGGCATTTTTCCGTACAACAATGGCTAATTTACTCAATAACAACTTAGTTAAAGCTCTGGTCATAGTTGTGTTCCTAGTGTATCTGGCCGGCGCGGGGTATGGAGTGACCAATCTAAAGGAAGGCTTGGAAAGAAGGAAATTGTCGAAAGTGGATTCGTATTCTGTGGAATTCTTTGATAGAGAAGATCTTTATTATAGAGAGTTTCCGTACAGGATACAGGTAAAAAAATTGTTATATTTAATTTAATGATTAATTCAAATTTAAACTATAAGAATTATAACATATAAGTTATCTTAATACAGAACAGATATCGACATTTTATGGTTCTTTTAACTAAAATTAAAGTCAATTAAATTGTTAACTAAACCTAACTAATAAAAATTTTATTATTACAATCTTGAAGAAACGTTGTTCCCAAAATCCCCATATATTAAGGTTATAAAATTGTCAACCCCTACATAAAAAGAAAAACAAACAAACCTAAAATAATAATGATTTTAAAAATAAGCAGATCAAGTTGAACCGACAACCTTCATTATAAACTTTCAATAACTGTACCAAAGGCTTTAGGACACGTACTTATGTACCAATTAGGTACTTCACATTCATATATGCGCATCTATTTGCCTAAGTAACTTACTAATGTGGCCAGTCGTGGCCCAGTGGCACAAGCGTGTAAACGACTGGTTGTGGGTTGGATTCCCACTCGAGGAGTGGAAATTATATTTCCATTTTCTTCGCTCTGGTGTCGAGGTAAAGCGCGGCGTTAAGTTCCGCCACTTAACACGTAAGCCTCTGAATTCGGCGGAAAGTGGGGAACGGAGTGTCTTGACACTAGGTTCCCTCTGCCTGCCCTGCTTTGTGCGGGATACAGCGTGAAGCTAAAAAAAAGTACTTACTAATGCATTTGGGTATTTACAGGTGGTAATAAGTGGGAATTATAATTATTCCGACCCGAAAATACAAGACGAAGTGGAAACTCTGACGCAGAAATTGGAAAATACTTCGTATATATCGAATTCTTTATACACCGAATCGTGGCTTCGAACATTTGTCAATTATGTGGACAGGAATAATGATTATCTGAACGTATCGATCGACTCCGAGGAAGATTTTATTGCGAATCTTAAAGAGGTATGTAGGTACACGCCTTTTTTCCTATATCAGACCTAGTGTCACGGTACTCTAAGTATACATATACTTAGTGACTTTATTTTAATAGGGTAGATTACAGGTACATAGTTATTCTGATATTTTAAATTTATTATATTGCTAGTTGAATAATAATGGTTTGATGACGGAAGCTAACCGTGAAACGGTAATTTTTTAGTTACTAGAATTGTTCTATACACGTTTTAAAGTATAAAAACGTGTTACCATGATTGTACATTTTTTTTAATCTTTACGCTTTATCCGTATACCAGGATAGTCAGAGAGAACCTAGTGTAGACACTCCGTTCTCCGCTTTTCGACTGAAATGATGACATTGCATGTTAAGTGCCGAACTTAACGTCGCGCTTTCTATTAGGTATATTAGAGGTATATCTAGTGAGAATTGAACCCACAACCATCGCTTTAGTCTGACGCTATCCCACTATGCCACGAGGGGCTCATTACTACATACATATATTTTTTAGGCTTCTCGCTGTATCCTGCACATAGCAGGTAAAAGAAATCAAATATTAAGATACTCTGTTCATTTTCCGCCAAATTCTGAAGGCATTACGTGTGAAGAGACGGAACTCAACGCCGTCCTTTGCCTCAACAACAGAGTGAAGAAAATGAAATATTTCAATTACTGGAGTGGGAATCGAACCCTCAACCCGCCGCCTTTGCAATCTCACTTAGTGCCCGTACGGCACAATTGTTCTCTTTATTGCTTATAAATTATTATCATTGTTATATTTAAACTATTTCTATTAATTTCTATTAATTTCAGTTATGGCTATTCCCTGCCAATCCTTTCTCACTGGACGTCAAATTCAATGAAGCCGGAAACGAAATAATTGCTTCAAGATTTCTTATCCAAGCTATAAATATTAGCGGAACAAATCACGAGAAGGAAATGGTTAAAGCATTAAGAGAAGTAGTTGCTCAGTCGCCGCTAAACGCATCCGTCTTCCATCCTTACTTCGTTTTCTTTGATCAGGTAAAATATATTATTTTTTTAAATATAACCTTCACAGTACATAAAACTAATGCGTGCATTAGTTCAATCCATACTTATATTATCAATGCGAATGTCTGTGTTTGTCTGTCACGCTTTCACGACACATCTACCAATCCGATTATGATGAAATTTAGAATGGAAATAGTATCTAATAATTACTGAGTCTAACATAGGCTACTTATTTTTTTAAAAATCAATCTGTAAAGGGTTGATATAGGAGATGAAAGTTTATATGAAAAATCTAAACCGCTTGACTGATTGTAATGAATTTCGGCATAAATATAGTTGATAGCCTAAGGTTAAACATAGGCTACTTTGATTTTCAAAAATCCATCCCCGAGAGTTGCAATATAACAAAACAGTCATGGTAGTACGCGGCGAAGACGTGAATAAATAAATAAGTAAAAATAATTTATATCGGATGATTGATCCGAATAATAACGCAGGTCGTAAGGCAGATGTCGATTGCAAATCAAAGAAGCAGCTTTAAGTTTTTTCCCACATAGTAAGGTAATCAGAGAGAACCTAGTGTCCAGTCACTGCGTTTTTCACTTTCAGAATGAAATCGAGTCATTGTGTGTCTCGATTTCATTCTGTCTTAAATACCACATTAATTGAAAGAAAATTTATGTAAATAAACAAACATTAAATTCAAATTTTAAAGAGTTCAATTACATATAGAACCATCCAGTTCCATCAGATACATATAGAAATATTATATTAAAATGTAATATGGGTACTAATTCTATTTCTGACTAATTATATAAAGAATCCTATTATTAATAATAATAACGTATATTGTTTGCAGTTCGAGCTGGTCAGACCGACGTCCATACAAAACCTCTGCTACGGAGCATTGATGATGATGATAACCTCCTTCATATTTATACCCAACATCCTTTGCTCATTGTGGGTAGCGTTTAGCATCATCTCCATAGAAATAGGCGTCGTGGGCTACATGGCACTGTGGGATATAAATCTAGATTCTATATCTATGATAAATCTTATAATGTGCATAGGTTTCTCAGTGGATTTCACCGCTCACATATGTTACGCGTATATGGCATCCAAAGCCAAGTATCCGAGAGAGAGAGTTAGCGAGTGCCTTTATTCTTTGGGATTACCAATTGTTCAAGGATCATTTAGTACAATCTTAGGCGTGGTCGCTCTACTCCTGGCCGACAGCTATATATTCTCTGTGTTCTTTAAAATGGTCTTTATGGTCATTTTCTTCGGTGCAATGCATGGCCTGTTTTTACTTCCCGTATTGCTCTCGCTGTTCGGACCGGGATCTTGTACTAGAGAAGAGAAGCTAAAGATTTCTAAAGTTGATAAATCCTTCCCAAGCCCATACTGTATTCCACATCCACAGTTAGTACTCAACGATCAAATTTTCAACGGAAAAAATATAAACCCTAACGGCGTTTACAAAATTTACGGAGACGACAAAGACCTCGGGATAGGAACATCCGGTGAAGATACAAGCGAGAGCAGCTCAAATCAATCTCAACGTCGACAAATAAGCAACGAAAACAGAAAAAAGTTTGACGACGGCTGGAAGAAGTACAACTACGCTCGAAGCACTAGTCAATTTCAACCATCAGGCGAATTAGACTTATATGGACACGAGAGTGATCGCACGTGGCAGAGGCAAAGGAATCAGAGGAGCTACGACTATAGAAGCCCAGGACGTGACGAAGAGTTCTCCAGGAGAAAGAATAGTGACGGAAGCCCACAACCTGGTACATACAGAGTGACGCGGACTCACTCCCATCACAACCTGCATAGAAAAACGGCCCCAAAACGCTCAAATTCTACCCACAACCTCGAACACTTAGACTACGTCGCCGAAATGCGTTTCCCTTGACACAAACCGTAAAACCTCTATACAAATTAAAGTAAAGTAAGTGCTCAATTGTGGACCAAAGTTTTATTCTCTTGTGAGTGACAATTGTATATTGAATGTTAGTTCGTGCATGTTTTTGGATCTGTGACGTCAAGTCAGTATAGGATAAGTCTTTAGATGCGGCTATGTGGCCAACAGATTTAAAAAGAGTATAGTTTAGCGTATCATGGGGTTTAATAGTTAAATAATGGAACTCTTTAAGGATAAGAAAAGCAAATTTAGTTAAATTACACTATTTCAAATGTCAATTATATCTATCTTGTAACAAAGTATATCTACTAATATACTATCATCATTTACAAAACGCTGGTCGTATTTATATAAAAAAAAAAATAAACCATATTTTTTTACATAATTTATTGACTTACGAGTTCCTAAGTATAATAATGTAAACATTGTTTCAGTCGAATTTGCTTACTCTATTATTAAAATTAATATGGAAAATAAGATCTACTGTTTAATATAGTGTGATATATAAATAGACATCGGACACTAAATAGGCTAACACATTTTTTTGTGTAAAATTTTCTAATTTTGATAAAATATCTAGATATCTATCTTGTTAAATTACTTGTTTGATTTTTAATAGCATTACCATTTTAAAATAATTAATATATATTTTATTACGATATATAATATTATATTATAAAAAATTAGAATTCTTTGATATATCATTCTCTATTCATTATTTAAATTATTTTATTACAGTTTATTGTTTATTAAACTTTGGCACATTATTTTCAAAGAATCTGAATTCTTTTAATTAACGCTACAAAATAAAACGAATAATTTAACTTTCTAGCAACCAAATTATATCATAATAATATTTTAAAACATACATATATTTAAAGATATTTAAAAAACAGTAGCCATTTATATTCCGATGTCTAAATAATTATGATAATTCTGGTTAGGGTGTATCTTACCTTAGGCTCTTGTAAATATGTATGTGTGTATTTAACTTTTGTATAAGGTCTCATTGTTTTATGAAGCTTTAACGTTACCTATATCTTATAGACGCTGTAAATATTAATGTGATACATTTCAGATGCCATGTACCAAACATTATAGGTACCAGATGGACGATTAATTGAACGATTAATCGATTCTTTTTCGATTTATAACTAAAATCGATCGATAAACTAGTTACAAAATCGATATTCTGACGAAAATCGTATGCAACCTTCTTTATATCTTTAAACATATATTTCTGTTACAAAGAAAATAGTTCATTCATAACAATATTGTTATGTCGTTTTTACTTGTGACTCGTCACATCTCTGACTGATATTGTAAATATTTTAACTGTTTATATTAAATAAAATTAGTTTTTTATAATATTATTTGTTTTAATTCAATCAAATCAATATACTGAACTGTCAGATACAGTAAACATATATCGGGATTGCGCGTGTAATACCGCGGAAGAGCATTTTGTAAATACCGCGGAGAGAGAGAGAGAGATAGAGAGAGAGAGAGAGAGAGAGAGAGAGAGAGAGAGAGAGAGAGAGAGAGAGAGAGAGAGAGAGAGAGATAGAGAGAGAGAGAGAGAGATAGAGAGAGAGAGAGAGATAGAGATAGAGAGATAGAGAGATATAGAGAGATATAGAGATAGAGATATGATAGATATATATAGAGAGTAGATATATATATAGATATATATAGATATATAGATATATATATATATATATATATATATATATATATATATATATATATATATATATATATATACGCGATATTCACATGAAATTAAATCTCAATAATATTGTAATACAAGTAGTATTCAGAATTTATAGTAGCATAATTGAACTTTTTGGTATTACGTTATACGATATTTACTAAATGCTCTTCCGTGGTATTACACGCGCAATGACCATATGGATAATATGTAAAGACAACATATGATACACCTTTTAAATTAAATGTTTTGAAACAATTAAGTTGATATTCTATCATTTAATATATACGCTAAAATACATAAAGAGGGATATATATCGCCTCTTTGCGATAACAAAGTGATATCTCGTAATCGTTTCCTATAAATAATTTATTTCAACGGCGTTGATGAGTTTTAGCTTTCACAAATATACTAACAATTTTTTGGCAAGAGAGAATGCTAAAAATGTCTTCTTCAATTTTCTAAGCATGTGTTTATCATTTTAAAATATTAAAAACAATTTAACTAGATGTCACGTCATGATCGCAAAGAGAAGATATGGAAATATCATATGATACATTCACTTTATCATTGAAAATGCCTTTTTAATTATTTCATTACACACGATAAGTTAGTAAATAAAAGTTGTACATAAACACTCGTCTTGTCATGTTTTGACTAAAATCTAATTTCCAAGATTTTTTTTAAACCTTACAACAACTTAAAGCTATGTTAACAATTTAAAGAGAAACGTGGAAACTTAAAAATCTGAATTTAATCGTTTTATCCAATAATAAAATGAACCGAGTCCAGCCTCTAAGAATTGTAAATGGGGACACTAAACACTAAAATTTAGTCACTATTTATTTATCACTACGATTTATCATACACATTCTTTAAAAGATCACTACAGAACAAAACCAAGTGTTTTGCTTCGAAATTATCGCACAGATAATCTTTGATGAAACAGAGCTTTCTTATATTCTTGTCTTCATTCCCAGAGTGATGATTACTCTGTTGTTCAATTACTCTGTTAATTATTTGAGTGGAATTTGAAGATGTGAGTTTGCTTAATAATGTATTAGTTAAGTCATTGAAGGACAAATTGTCAGCAACCTTCATCTTTGAATCATTGTCCATTCTTTTACATAAATTGTCAAGGAAGTCGGCTCTCTGTAATATTAAAAACATATATTAACTTATTTTTCTTTAAACACTTTTTTGCAAAGCAAGAAATGTTGTTCTGCAGGAGATCTCCTGTTGTTTACTTTTGCGCCCGAAATCGAGACTGCGTGTTGAATGAAGGAACTTAACGCCGCACTTTGACTTGAGCACTAGCGTGGGGAAATAAAAATAATTTGAATATACCGTATCCTCGTGTGGGAATCGAAACTTGAACCTAAGTTTAACAATCAGAAGCTGTTTCACTACGCTACGAAGACAAATCATTTTTATATGAAAATCAATGAGTCATTTAGCATAGTAGTCATTCAGTATAGTAATCATTTAGTATTTTCGACTTTACAAATTATAGATTTAAGAAAAATAAAGATCAGTGTTATTTTAAGCACTAGAGCAGGGATACTAAAGTCGCGCCTAAGGCCGCATGCATCCTGCATAATAATATTTATTACATGGCCCGCCAAGTGTTTATATATTGTTGGGGCTGGGGCTTCACTACTGGCGCCAGTCGAGGCACAAAGTGTGACTGAAACGCGACTGGTTGTGAGTTCGATTCCCACTCGAGGAGTGGAAATATTTTATATTTCCATTTCCTTCGATCTGGTGTCGTAAGTTCCGCCACTTAACACGTAATGCCTCAAGAATTCGACGGAAAGTGAGGTACGGAATGTCTTAACACTAGGATCCCTCTGCCTACCTTGCTGTACACGAGATACAGCGTGAAGCTAACAAAAAAAACTATCTACTATCAAGAAATTTGTTAAGCCTTGCCAAAAAGATACAAATATTAGAAAAGCCAGTTGCTGTATAAAGGTTGCTCACCCCTGGACTGGTCATTTTTGTTTCCACAACTTCGAAAAATGGGAGCTATGCAAATGACAATATATCAATAAAAATAATATATAAAACAAGTATTCGTTCGTACGTCTATTATTTTATGATAAATTTAATATTTACAGAGGGTTTTTTGGCATTACGCGAAAAGTTTAACTATATCATTTTTAGAAACCGTCCAAGCGCTCTCTGTGTGTATAAGATAAGATAATTGTAATATGGGGCCAGTCGTGGTGCAGAGGCACAAAGTGTGACTGTAAAGCGACTGCCTGTGGGTTCGATTCCCATCGAGCAATAGAAATATTTAATATTTCCATTCTCTTCGCTCTGGTGTCGCGGCGTTAAGTTCTGCCACTTAACACGCAATGTCTCCGAAATCGGCGGAAAGTGGGGAAAAGAGTGTCTTAAAACTAGGTTCCTTCTGCTTACCCTGCTGTGTGCGGGATACAGCGTGAAGAGTGAAAGAGTTACTATAATAAAAGTCCTTAACTAACCTCAGATAAACAAGTAGTCACTATATCAGCAGTACTGTTCCCCGCCTCGTCTGTCTGTACACTACAATTTACAACTAACGGCAGCTCTGTTTGCGTTGTATTAGATTGTACCAAAAGTTCATCAGTTTGCATTCCCATGTTTTCAACTAAAACATTTGCTTGAACTTCCACAGACTTATTTTCTGACACTCCCATTTCTTTAATAATATCCTCTGTGTCTTTTTCTTGAGTGTTAATTTTATTTAAGTATTCATTTAATACTTTCCTTGCTGTCTGTAATTTGGGTGCTTTTATGGTTAACCTATTGATCTCTAGTTCAGTCAATTTTGCTAAGTCTCCAACAGTCTCTATTTTACCTTCAAATTCTTTAACTAATAACACTTTCATAGCTGGAGATGATAATTCTGTAGCAATACTCAAAATAGGGTCCTTACATTCAATTAGTTCAGGACAAAGCGGGTCAACATCATTCAATTCGCTCGTTTTTACAATTTCAGCCACAGGAGTTGTTTCTGACGGACTTATTTCTGTATCAGATGGTGTATTTTCAGAGAAGCTCTCAACAGTTTTATTCAAAATGGAGTCCAGTTTGAAAACATTTTCAAGTCTTTTAGGCGATTTCATAGGTAGTTGTGATCTGAGTAGTCTTTCTTGTCGTTTTCCAGCGGAGTTTTGTGGGGACCGCACGGCACTCGGCTCTATGTATTTTTTAACACATATTGTTGTGGATACAGGTGGATCGTGGAAGCTCACACGTTTTCTCTGAAATTATTGTAAAATTCGTTTTTTTTTATAAATCACAACAACTACAACTTTTTTTTTTAGCTTCACGCTGTATCCCGCACACAGCAGGGTAGGCAAAGGGAACCTAGTGTTAAGACACTCCGTTCCCCACCTTCCGCCGAATTCGGACGCATTGCGTGTTAAGTGGTGGAAGTTAACGCTGCGCTTTGCCTCGACACCAAAGCAAAGAAATTAAAAATATTAAATATTTCCACTCCTCGAGTGGGAATCAAACCCACAACCAGCCGTTTACAGTCACACGCTTATGCCACTGCGCCATGACTGGCCCTCTACAACAACTACTACTAGTATTAAATATTATATTATAAATGATACATTTATTACAAATTGTTGTTATAGATTATAAATATTTTTTTAATTGCAAATTCTTGTAAGTATTTAATATTTTACTATTATAATCATTATTTCATATTGATCTATTGTTCACTTATTCACTTAGATTTCTCCAGAAGTTATACGAGTACATTGCACAACCTTGTCTTTAGGTGCTAGAGCAGAGAAATGAAATTATTTATATACAATATCAGCCACTGAATAGTAATCGAACCCACAACCACACACTGCACTACGACGGCCTCGAAATGTAAAACTTAAAATAAAAATAATACGATTCGAAATTTACCTTGCTAGCGGGTGACGTGGTGGCCTCGTCTGTGATATCTGCCAGCTTCCTCTTTAATATAGGCCCAGAGGGACTACAGTCGGTCGACGGCAATAACTTTTTAAATTTAAGAAAATTATCGCTTTCCTCACTATCTTCTACACCGTCGCTTTGTTCAGCGCCAGCATTGTATAGAATCCTTAAATTACGACGAGCTGAGGTGTTAACTGACGGGCTTTTCTTTTCTTCATCCATTCTTATATCCGGAACGCATAAACCCAGCATTTGAGCCGCTCTTCCGTTTGAACGGACTTGAGGCCTGTTCTTTTTTAAGGACAAGGAAGAACTTGGACTAGTATTGACTGCGGCGGCTTCTTCCCTCGTCGGCGACTGATCGCGTGGCGGAGATTTGTCTTCAGTAAATATTTCCGGCGATTCGCACTTCTCAAACGGTTCCCCATTCCCTTGTACGGGGGAGGTTAATTTGATGACCATGTATTCACTGTTCTCTGGAGGGGACTTGCGCTCTTGTAAAGGACTTAACGTTTTTATAGGTGAAATTTCTAAAGTGTTATTCATAAAGTCCATTTTCCTCTGTTCCTCGTCTTTAAACGGCGAATCTTTCTCCAATACAGATTCTGTCATTGTTACTGTGGCGTCCTCCGCGATTGTATCTGTATCGATATTTGATGTATCTTTATTTATGGGTATGTCTACTATAATATCTATATCTATAACTTCGGTATGTTCACTTTTGACCTCTTTTGTAAGTACTTGAGAATCGAACGTCTGTGTTAGAGCTTCAGCTGTGTTTTGTATGTCTACGTCTTTGACTGACTCGTCTCGTTTGTCCTTTGCAGGTTGCTCCTCTTCATCGTTAATGACGATAACGACAACATCATTCACTGGTTCTGTGTCCATGTTCTCTGTTAAATCTATTAGTGATTTATCCGCCACTGTCCTATTCTTCGGAAGCTCGACATCGTCTTTGCTGTTCAATGTAATATCATCTACGTCTTCGTCTATCAAATCCTGGGTATCGTCAGTCTTTTGTTTTATATCTTCTAATAAAACAATTGGATGTTTCTTTGAAGTTTTATTAGGTTTAACAGAAATCGTTGTTATTGACGATTCTTGTGAACTTTCTATAATATCTTGAGATTCTAGAATGTCTATAGTATTGTTTTGGCTTTCTTTTATTGAAATAGATTTGTCTTTATCACCACCTTTTTTGTCACTCTTTGTAGAAACTACTTTATTTTTATGTAATTTTTCTGCGTTCTTCCTTGTACATGGAGAATTTAAGATAGCTTTTCTAGTGAGTCGTTTCTCAGTTTGCGACGTGTTTAAGAATGGATGACCTTCAACCATATCTATTGCTAGTTCTTTTTCTATGCGAGATTTTTTCGAACTAGCCTTTTTAGTTGTCGATTTCGAATCAGCTACTTTATTTTTGTCAGGTTTTGGAGTAGAAAAGTTCTTTTCGTTTTTATCAGTCGTCTTTGTTTTCAATTCCTCAGCTGACTTTTGATTTTCTACTGAAACTTCTTCCATCTGTGTTTCATTTAAACTTATTGCATCAGTTGCCGTTGTTTTTGGTATACTTTCATCTTTATCCATTGTTTGGTCTGTTTTTGACTTTTCAAGATCATCTTTGTGTTCTTCTACAGGCGTAGGCGTATCCACGCATACTTCATTCGAATCTGGTACAGTAATAATTACTTTTGAGGTAGTCTCCTTTTCTTGTTCTTGATTTGTAATGTTTATTTGTAATAGCTTATTTTCATTTACTGCAACTCCTTTTTTAGATTCCAAAGTATTTGCTTCTATAGAACTACTATCGCTAGATTCACCATCTGTTGGAGAATCAGCCTGTCCAAGGGAATGACGTCTCCTTTTTAATGCAGTAAATTGTAAATCAACAAATTTTTTAGGTTTCCTCTTTAGTCGAGACGGACGGTCAGCACTTAATAGTGTAGGCGCGGAATTCGTCACATGGCTTAAAGGCGCAGGTTTTGTTGTTGTGGGGGTTTTTGGTACATTTTCAGTAACCTTAGAACTGACTCCACTATTTTCGTCGATTAAATTAGATTTTTCCATTAAGCTCTTGACATTTTTAAATATTCTATCTTTAAGAGCTAAACGTGGTGATTTAGTATCTCTCACAATTTGCAACTTGTTTGTTTCAGTTTTGTTGTCTACTTTTTCAGTGTTGGTGTTCTCTTTGGATGCTACTTCCTTAGAGCCATCTTCTTTATCTTTGCCAATAATGTTTTCTAAAATTTTTGGAACAAATTCAGAATTGGGGATGTTTTTAAGAATTGTCGAAACATCTTCATTCCCAGCAGCTACACTGGTAGATTTACTTGTAGTAGTTGTATCTTGAGAATCCGTCTTCCATGTATTAAGCTTGAAGTCATCTTGTGATTGTGAAAGGTCTTGATATAAAGCTGGTATGTCCTCTCTTTTCCTTTGAAGCTTTTCTTTTTGATTGTCCGTTAATTTTCTTGGATTAAACTTCCAATTAGATTTGACTACTACATATTCTTCACCATTTTCCATTACAGTGTTCACTATGTTTGCTTCTTTTTTCTTGGGTTTTTTAGCCGAGGTTTTTCCACCTGGTGTAGTGAATTTAGGTTTTTCAGCTTGTTTCGGAGTTTCAGGATTTCGTTCAGTATTTTCCTTTAGAAGTTTGATTACTTCTTCAACACTTGCATCTTTGCTGCCAGCACTTAAAACATCCAGAATGAGATCTCTCAACTTTTCTTTATTTTTAACTATTACAGCATAACTTTTAAATTCATTAAGCAAAAGCGTTACTAGCTTAGAATATTCTGTTATGTCAAAGAATGTTTTTAATTCTTCCAAAATTAATTGCAAATGCGTGTCTGAATCCTCCTGTAATGAAAAAGTGATTATGTTGAATAGAATGAAAATACATGAACATGAAGTGGGGAATGGAGTGTCTTAACACTAGGTTCCCTCTGCCTACCCTGCTGTGTGCGGGATACAGCGTGAGGCTAAAAAAAAATTGAAATACAAAGACAAAAAAGAATATTTACAGCAGTTTCCTTCATAACACTTCGTTTACCACTTTCTGCCGAAATCGAGGCCAATGTCTCGATTCGAAACGCAATGCGTTTTGAGTCGCGGAACACAACACGGCATTCATCTTTTTATGAGAAGGGAAGAATGAAAATAATTCAAATACAATTATTACCCTGAGTGGAAATCAAATCGATAACCAATTATATTTACAGTCAAATAGCTTTAGCAATCAATCAAAAACAAATTATGAACATAAAATAAAGGTAATTTTTAGAATATCATTTCACTTACCAATGTGCCACATTGCTTATACAACTTAAGCAACTGTTCTATTATGAGTATCACATCCTCAGCTATTTTACCATCTTTGTTTACACATAATTTATTCATCATATTAACAACAACTGATAAGAGATTTGGAAAAATATGTTTAATATCTTCATATACATCTATAAGACTAACAGATTTTAGTAGCCATTTTGTTTCATTATCAAAATTATCTAAAAAACAACAAAATTTGTACATTTTTAGCTTAAATTTAATATAAATTTAGACTTTTTATACATTGAGCAATATCATATTACTTCCTTTAGTAATCACAGTTCCACACAAGTAAATAAGCTTGCCCAAGTTGCCATATTAAAAATAAATGTGTAATATACATATATAATATTACTAAGACTTTAAAGTAACATTACAAATAATATTACTGATTTAACTAATTTTTTAAATTAACGAGTAGTTTGCCTCGACACCAGATCGAAGAAAATGGAAATATGAAATATTTCCACTCCTCAAGTGGGAATCGAACCCACAACAAGTCGTTTTGTGCCTCTGTGGCACCACTTACGCCGCTTTTTTTACAAATATTACAAATTTTAAAATCAAAATGTAAAAGTTTACTTAACTCATCATTTCTGTCTCACTGACTTTACAATGGTCAGTAGATTAGCTATTGCCACCAAGATTGCAGTGAGTGGGTCTTGGATATTATAAGCTTACAACTTTGCATGGATTTCAGCACGCTTTAATCTAATCATTTATTGCTCAACATATTTTCTTACTGTGCGCGCATTTTAAGTTGAATGCTGTCATATCTAAGCTTTCCAAAATTTTGCACATGTACAGTCAACCAGCCAATGAGAGTTGACGAGTAACTGAGACACAACACAGCATTGTAACTAGGTTCTGACCTTTCAAGTTACATTGCGCTTACTTTAATTAATAATTCAACATTAAAAAGAACTTACCAGTCGATTCAATTTTTTTCTGTATTGCCGCTACTGAAGCATTAATAAAAAACTGTTTAAATTTCAAATTCCCTGCATGTGACATTAATATTGAGAAAACATTTTCATTAATTTTTGTTTGTTGGAATCTGCTGTAAACATATTCATATAATTTCACCCACGTCGATGTAGCTAAGTCCTCCTGGAAATACGTTATAATATTATTTTTTTATTGTTGGAGTCAATTAATATCCCTAAAAGGAGTATAAAATGAAGCATTATATGATTTAGGGCCAGGAGAGTAAGGCAGCGTGTGAGTATAAATGTGATTGGTAGTGAGTAATTCCTATTAGAAACAACGTTTTAATTTTTTTTCATTTCCTCACTCTTGTAAGACAGCTCAGAACAGCGACATTGTATTCTGCCGCTCTATATTTAGCTTCACGATGTATCCCGTGCACAGCAGGGTAGGCAGAGGAAACATAGTGTTAAGACGCTCTATTCCCCACTTTCCGCCGAATTCTGGAAGCATTGCGTGTTAAGTGGCGGAACTTAAAGCCGCGCTTTGCCTGGACAACAGAATGAAGAAAATGGAAATATTACATATTTCCTCTCCTCGAGTGGGAATCGAATCCGTGACCAGTCGCTTTACACACATTTTGTGCGTCTGCGCCACGACTAGCCCAATGTCTCAAACTCAGGAGGAAAGTGGAGAATGAGGTGTATTAATACTAGGTATTCTCTAATTACTGAGCATAGTAATACAGTCAATTTTTTTACCACAGCATATGCGGGAAAAATGACACTGTAGAGAAAATACATATAGACATTATTATATGTATTTAGTAAATATACTAAATACATGTATTAAATAATGACTTAAATCAAGTACAAAAAAAAAAGGGAGTTGTAAAATATGTGCTAATAAAAAAGTTAATTATAAAATATGCTTCATTATTTGATATGCAAAAAGTACGTAATATCAAAATTAAAATATTTATAAATTCAATATTGGGCATGCATCAATAACAAATCTATACTAATAATATAAAGTATAAGAAGATATTTTTTCCATTTTTCTAAGTATGGAATAACACTTTAAAAATGTTTAAAAGTAAAGCGAAGAAGAGTTTGTTTACTTGAATGCGCTAATCTCAGAAGCTACAGACCCGAAATGAAAAATTATTTTTAAATTAAATAATTAATTTATCGAGTAAGGCTATAGGCTATATAACATAACACTATAACTAAAGAAATGGAGCAGCTATAAAAAATAATGTGACAAAAGGGATAATTTATATATCTTTTAGAGTTGTCCTTGCGTGCGAGTAAACGGTGAAAGATACAAAGAATCATGTACTACAAAATTGTTCCACTCTAAAAATTCTAAAGAAAAGTCCATGATAACATATATCTAGCTTTTAAGTTTGACTCACTATAACGATTTTTACGGTAATCAAAGTCTGGTAATCTAGTTCTAAATTAACATTATTAGCAACGGTGTTATAATGAACATGATATTCATTTTTATCTAAATTAAAAAGTTACTTATGAAAGGCACCTATTTTAAAAGAAATGTCCTTGACAGTATTTGATTTCAACCATGGTCATTGACAGTGCAAGCGAAGCCATGGGAAATCCTGGTTATAATAGTTTGGTATAAATATACAAACCTAATGAAAAAAAAAATATTAAAAAAAGATTCTACTCACTTTTACAAAATGCTCCAAATGATTTAAAGGCCACATTATCATTTTACATAGCATTCTCTCACACAGATTATAAAAATTTACACATATTGTGTCAGCAAGTGCCATCCAAAAGCAGATGCCATTTGATGGCAAGTCCCTCAAAATACCTTCAATTGTATGACTTGTCGTAGCAAACGCTTCTTTTATTAAATGATTTGTTATTGGTTTCAAGTTGTCTACTGCCCGGCTGAAATAGTAATTTAAAATATTTTGGAAAATATAGAAAAATTTAAATGCAGCAGGATTCGAACACGCGCCTCTTGGCAACCGACCATACGGTCTGACAGCTATCCTGTCTGTTCTACTTCCGGCCGCGTCAAAATTCTCATACACGATTTATGATATATTTATGCACTTAACCTTTAGCATCCTAAACACCAAGAATGTTAATAATAAAATAGTAAACATTGTTCAATCTAATTTACTTTATTATGTTACTTTTGTTACATATCAATCCATACTTATATTATAAATGAGAAACTCTGTGTGTTTGTCTGTCGCGCTTTCACGACTAATCTACCGGTCCGATTTTGATAAAATTTAGAATGAAAGTAGTAAAAGTTACTGGGTCAAACATAGGCTACTCATTTTCTCAAAAATCATCCTCTAAAGGGTTGAAATAAGGGATGAAAAGTAATATGAAAAATCTAAACCGCTTAACCGATTGTAATAAATTTTAGAATAAATATAGTTGATAATCCAAGGTTAAACATAGGTTACTTTATTTTTTTTAAAATCCACCCTTAACGGTTACAATGCAACGAAACAGTTGCGTAGTTCACGCGGCGAAGCCGCGAGGGCCGCTAGTTATATAAGAATTTTACGTCAGACTGATCAGAATTACTGATTGGTTGTGGGTTCAATCCAAGTTGGTAGAATGATTATGATCATTTTTCCTCATTATTTTCATTTTTCCACTCTGTTTGATGAATTGAGTTTCACTAGACATGCAATGTCTAGAATTCAGGTGAAAAGCGAAAAACAGAATGTTTTGACTCTTGACATTAAGTCTTCTTGGAGTACTCAAAAAGAAAATATTTATTGTATGCACTACATATCTATACATATCTATACTATTAAATAAAAAAACAACTTACCTGCATTCTATATCATTAAGTGGAAGTTTCAATACAACTTTAACTATATGAACAATGGGACAATACTTATCATCCTTTGTAACCATTAGAGGTTGTATTTCTGCGTCATCTACTAATGATTTAATAAGAATATTTAAAATAATATCACACAGCTTTGGGCTGCAATCCTGGAAAAAAATATAACATATCTTTATCATAATTTCACTACTTTCATTTTATGTTCACCAAGTTAAAGTGCTTTGGTGAACAAAACAGAAGACCACATTGGACTCTGCAAACACACAATCTTGAAATTGGACATAAAATGGAGAGGTGTCATTCTGTCTGATTAATATTAATTATATTTATTTTATATGTATAAAATAAATATGATGAATACATCTGTAAATCCCTATAAATGATTTTTTATGATTAAACATTAATAAATAATGAATAAACAATAACCTTTGTGATTTTGTCAAGAAGACTTATAACTTCCATAAATAGATCTCTTCTAATGTTATTTTCTGGTAATTCTCCAATAGTCTTAATAAAGGATTTCCACATACACTCTATCTGCTTGTTTGTAAATTTGTCATTATCAGCACATATTATTAAAGCATTATTTAAGAAATGTATCCATTCTCTCCAGTTATCTACTAACATTTTAGGAGTCAGTAATTTTCCTTTTAATTTAGGTAAATTGACACATCCTTCACAGTTAACATGACCACAAATGTTTATGAAAGCTTCAACACACTGAGCCTTTAGTAGTTCAGAAATCATTCCAGGAATAAACATAGGTTTTTCAGTCATAGATTTTCCAAAGCAGAAGTACATAAATGGCATTAGCACTATATTAGATATTTTCTCAATGCGCACGTAAAAGCTGCATATCATATGCCACCATGTATTTAATTTTACAATTGCAGTTTCTTCAACTTTTGCATTGTTAGATGTTAATGGGATGACCAATAATTTTATCCTCTTACATATGTATATCTCATTTGTTTCTGTTGAGAAGTTATCTATTAAAACATTCCAGCACAAGAAGGCCTTACATCTGTTTGGAACATCCATTTTAAATGCCATTTCTACTACTGGTAACATTGAATTTATTGGACTTCCTGTATTACTCATGCTTTTAGTTATTTGGCTTTTGAGTAGTTTAATAAACATTATCCATAATCTGTACCAGTTGTTATCGTTTGATGAAAGTAAATGTTTCATAAGAGTAGGGTACCTGAAACAATATTCATTTTGATTGTAGATATAAGTTTATCTTATATGATTATAGTTTATATTCATTTAAAATACTTTTAGATATGTCCACTCATTAAAGGTGAAATTTCTCATGCATCAACATGAAACAATTAATTCAATTATAATTGCAAAAACAAAACATAATCAGTGTTTTTTTTTTCAATTAAAATCCTAAACATCCTAAGTTATCAACTGCTAAATTCAGTACATCATAGGGACTATGACGTACTGAATTTAGCAGTTGGTAACTTAGACTGGACAATATATTGGTTTGGTGATTAAAGATATGTTTTCTATACAAAATATAATATTCCATTTATTAATATATCCATTGATATGTTTTTTCTATATTTATTAAATAACTCATTTTTAATAGTAGTATATTAAAAGTGAACAATACTTTTTATAATATAACAAAACACTGTAAAATATACTTACTTTTGTGGTGTATAAATATTTTCAAGGACAACCCTCCAGTGAGGATTATCTCCATACTCTAGAGCCACTAAATCATCTGCCAACAGTTCCAAAACATCTAATACTTGTGGTAATGCTGAAATAATACTAACAAATGGTATAATCTTGGAGAACCAAATATCTAATCCTTCCTTCACAAAAGTGGCTTTCTTTTCTGGTGGTAATATTTTCAGTAATTTATAAATAATGCTCAAAATCTGAAATGACAATTCAATTATAAATGAGTTTGCTATATTTAACAAATATTAAAATAAGTAAAGGCCACTGTGACAGAGTCTGACTGTATGTCAGTAGTATCACCTGGGCAAATGACTGTATGTACATTATTTTATTTCACCATGTGTCAGTGACACAACAAACTACATAAGCAAGCATGAAATGAAAAAAATGGAGTGTTTTGACACTAAGCACTCTCTGCCTACTCTGTTATATGAGAAAAAACATGAACTTAATAACAACATTTACCTGTAATCTGATTTTTAGTGGTATTCTTTGATGACAGTACAAATTGATAAGTTCCATCAATTCATTAGATTGGTTCACAACTAGTGATATTAATGTCTCATCTGGATATGACAAAATGATATCAAAGCATAATGCTTTTAGTGCTTCAACTTTGTTAAATAAGGCAGTAGTTTTTAATATATGTAAAACACCAACTGCTGATGGTACCAAATCAGGTAAGGGTGAAAATTGTGATTTCTAAAAGGAATAATATTAATAATTACACATGGTTTATTATTAAATATATAGTACCAAAACTAGTATTAATAAATACGGTTTGACTACCTTGATTTTGTCCAATACTGTCGATATAATGTTTAATACATTACTTGTATACTTCATATCTTCTTTCAGTTGTCGTACGGAAAACGATAATAACTTTTCAACCACGGAAACTTGAATATTATCATCTGCGTCCAATGCATTTTGTATAGATTGATAATTATGTATGTTAAATATATAATCATCTGAATAATCCAACGCCTTTTCCAAATCCGTCACTACACACAGTTCTTCAGGCATGTCTGGAACAGCGTTTTTATTATAATTCTAGCTAAACAGCACGCAATAAAGAAGAAAAAAGGTAATGAATACTGCAACCGGTACATAGCTATAGAATGTCTATATAGATCATCAAAACACAAAGCTATATAATAGATGTATAATATAGAGATTATATAATTATCAAAGTAATAGTAAAACAAACAAATAATAAAATCATAATAATTACCGATTGCAAACAAAAATTCAGATAAATGCAAACGAATTTAATACTTTTTCGTGGAACACAACATATTGACATTTATAACAATTCTGGCGCGAACAATGACAATTGACACACAATTTATTGCCATTAACTTAGCCAGTATAATAAAATTCAAAATATCTGTATTTCTTTATACTTTTAAATAAATCTGATCAAATACATATATTAGTATCGAAATTTATGAGTGACATCATAAAAATATTATCAATAAATACATTAAAATTTAGAGTGTTATCCAGTATTTCTCTTATCGTAAATACTTTTAGGTGAATTTTAAATTTCATTGTCTTTTCTGAGCTTTCATATATAAATATTATCTAACGCCAATATTTTAAGAGGATAAAATATTTAAACAATGACATAATTTAAATGTTTAGCAAATTATCAACATAGATTTCAGGCGTTTGAAAATCTCATTGAAGAGATCCTTCAGAATCTATATTTAAATTATAGTTGACAATTGAAAAATAACAACCTGTAAGCGGCATTACTTTTATAGTTGAATAAACTATAAAAATATAGCTTTACATATACAGTTAAATGATAAAATGATTGTAAAAATAAGATTGCAAATTAGAAAACCATGGCAATACTTAAATACTTGTAGCATTATCTGTGAAATTAACCCTTAAAACGGTTTTTGTCGCGTTATGTTGCTTTAGGCGATAGTATCAGTATAAATTCTAAAATTTGTAAATATTTTACAGATTCATATATCTTAAGATATTTTTTCCTTTTTTAAAAAACTCCGTTTTTAATATCAGAATTATCCTTCAATACTGTATGGATTAATGCCTTTCAATGCCCCTGTAGTATTATGTATTAAGAAACTAGCGGCCCGCTCGCGGCTTCGCCGCGTAAACTACACAGCTCTTTCATTATATTGTAACTCTCGGGAGTGGATTTTTGAAAAGTAAAGTACCCTATTTTCAACTTTGGATTATCAACTATATTTATGCCAAGATTCATAATAATCGGTCATCTTTACAACTTTCATCCCATAATTCAACCCTTGAGAGGTTGAATTTTGAAAAAAATAAGTAGCCAATATTTGACCCTGGATTATTTATTACTTTTATTCAAAATTTTATCCAAATCGGACCGGTAGATTAGCCTTGAAAGCATGACAGACAAACAGACAGACTTTCTCATTTATTACATAAGTATGGATGATCATTTTTCAATTTCATCACTGTCACCGTTGGCTCCCTTTGGGGGAATGAGTTCAAAATCATGGTGCCTGTACACAAATTTATTAAAACGAGGACATTTAAAAAGGACTAAATTATTATAGTATGTATAGATTAAGTAAATTACCTTGAAACTAAAGATATTACCTATTTGTTATATTTATATGTTTTACTTTATAAAATATAAACGGTCAGAAGCACAAAGTGTGGCTGTAAAGCGACTGGCTATGGGTTCGATTCCCATTCGAGGAGTGGAAATATTTAATAACATTCTCTTCGCTCTGGTGTCGTTAAGTTCCGCCACATGCAATGACTCTGAATCCGGAAAACGAAATCTTAGCACTAGGTTCCCTCTGCCTACCCTGCTGTGTGCGGGATACAGCGTGAAGCTAAAAAAAATGTATACTAATCTAGGTAATTTCTGTAAATTTATAGAATAATCATTGCAATGGTAAATAACCTAAGGACTAAATCGTAAGTATACTCATAAACAATGGATTCTCCACGCAAAGAAACTTGCGCTTATCTGGCACGTTTGAAGGGCCGTAATTAAAAAACTAAACAAACGACGGTTTCAAACCTCCCTTTAAAGAAAATTTAATGTTTATGACAAAGGTATTTTATCAGTGCTATTGATATTACCTATACAATATCACTATTCACAACACGTATAACGGAGTAACATATGAGTATGTTCTATCTGATTGTATCCAAAAATGTGGAAGATTATATCCAAAATTAAAAAAAGAAACAACACTGTATTCCTTGTATATCATATTATATTTATGTATATCTAAAGAAATTTTTAATCACTACCTCAATATTTACGAATAGGGTAATTTAGATGTAAAAAATAAGAAAATAATATTAGGTATGTATACACTATCATTTCTCGGTAGCATTCATATCAAAACAATACGCGATATTGGACATCTTCATCATTAAGTAACCCCACACACGCGTATCAATTGCGCTTACGCCTTATTCTAAAAGAAGGTGGTGTGGCGCGCACTCGCGTGTGCTTCTTGACTTTTGCCGTCAATCGTATCGCATAGTCGAATGTTCGCGTGCCGTGCTTAGAATACAAATAAGTGTTGCTAAGTAAATCACATAAATAACACGACCATGTGTGGATAGGACGTGCAAACTGTTGTAATGTTTTGTGCCCAAATTCGGGGGCTGTTGCATCAAGCGACGACAGTTTAAGTTTCAATTCAACTGTGTTAGTGTATCTATAATGCCGGGACACGCAAACAGTCCTTACTGGGCCGCCGTGGACTTCGACAGCGAAGGTGATGATGACAGAAACATCCCACCAAGCAGCAGGGTCTACCTCGATCCTTGGGATAACGACGCATTTGGAATGACTCAAGGAGAATCTCCTGATACCAGTCAAGAACACACTATGAATTCTTTTGCGGGAGAGCCTGTCAGTGCCAGTTTTTATTACGTACCAACTAAAACTTACGATTCTGGAGAGGAACCGAAACCGGCTAAAAGAACTATTTTCCAAGAAGATATGGTTCCACCAGATTACTCTATTTACGGGAGACGACCGTCCAGGCACATGGTCCAGATGGCTGATTATCAAGATATGTCGATTTATGGACATGTACCGATACGTAAGTTTTTCATTTTAAATTGAATATATTATATTTAATATTCGGCGTTAAGTTCCGCCACTTAACACGCAAGCCTCCGAATTCGGCGGAAAGTGGGGAACGGAGTGTCTTAACACTAGGTTTTCCCTCTGCCTACCCTGCTGTGTGCGGGATACAGCGTGAAGATAAAAAAAAAATATATTTAATATTTTTATTTAAAGATATCACTTATTTTATTAAGAGAACATTCTTAATATCAGGTGATAGGAAATGCGAATATAATTTAGATGAAAATTAACATCAAATTTAAAAGCAGATAAACTCGATATGACTCTTCTAATTACTGTTAATTACGTAGATTTCTAATTAGCGGTTACATATTTTGTGGCATCCGAGAGCTATTTTTATAAAAATATTGCAGGTAGATATATTTTTTATGCTTTATGATTTTACTTTTCTTACAATAATTTAAGATAAAAAGTTTAAATGAAATAGAATTAAATTAATATTTATGAACCACTTGTTTTTAATTAATTAATAAACCATGTTTTTAATTAAGCGTGTATTTATTTATCACTGGGCTTAGATTTTTTTTAAAATTTTATAATAAAGTTTTTATTTTTAATTTAGTAACGTTATGCTATGATGCATGAGAAGATTCCTATTAACGTGCATAAATCTTTATGCATCATATCACAATAATAATATCATAGCAATTTAATAGCTTTAGTAATAGTTATGCATCTAAACTTTTTAAATATCGAGGCCATCTTGGCTCAGTGGGACTGCGTCTGACTGGCAATGTGACAGTAGTGGGTTCGATGCTCACTATGGGGAATTATTATATTTAAATTATTTTAATTTCTCTGGTACCACTCGCTCTGGTGTCTAGGAAAAAACGTGGCGATGAAAAATGATGAAGGTGCACTATTTTATTTGTAATACATATGTATGTGTATTTTTGTTAGCATTTATTGTTACTATTAAACCATTATGTCGACTCATATTAATTTATTTAAAAATATTTTTTAGAGGAACGTAGACGTTCAATATACAACGAGGAACCTATATATGCGCCACATCCTATGGTGTACGAGAGTCTTTATGCACCTGTACCTATGAACCCCTATATGCATCCAAGATCGAGGATGTCTCTTCAGCATCAGCCAGAGTACGTGATGGTGAACGGTCACGGCAAACATAGAAGACATTCAAGGTAATCATTTATATTATAATTTTTTCATGCGTCTTTATTTAAATTTAAAACTTAAGTTACGTATGAAGTTGACTAACTGCTAAATCAAACAGCTGTTACGTTGTACGTAGGCGTTTGTGGGCTCATACTTCATATCAAATTAATATATTCGAGCATCAGGGAAAATCGACATCATCCTCAACTGGAATGTGCTTGACTAATACCGCCTACTATACAAACGGTTGAATATTTATATTATATTGTACCTATATTGTCCTTAGTAAGTAGTCATATTTTTTCAACCTTAGGCTATACAAAAATCTTAGTGACAATTGAATACTATTTTTTTTACCGAGATAAGAAAGAAATTTAAAAAATATTGCCTTAGAAAATTTGCTACATTAACGAGATACCTACTGGGTAAAGTCACTCAGTACCTTTTTGACATATTGGGTAAGTCGTTAATAACAAGACTCAGGAAATTTAAAAAATGACGATGTATAAATTTAAAGTCAATTATCAAATGAAGTAGCTTCACGTTTCTTCTTATATAGCAAAATTTGCGGAGAGAACCTATTGCCTAGACTCCCTTGTCTTCATTCATAGGTTATTTTAATTATAACATTACATTAAATATTACAAATAATTATTATTATTAGGTATATGGCAAAAAAGGTTGCAAATACTTTGCGTGTTAAGTTGTGCATGTAAAGTGCGTACTATTAAGTCCAAAGAGAATTGATTTATATTAAATTTTATATCGTTTATATACGAATGGTAATAGAAAGTTATAATTGTACATAATCACAATATGTAAAATGCGCAAAGGTCATGCACCTTTTCACATACCTACAATTTTTTTAATTTTTCAAAATACGATACCGTCATGGTTTAATAGGACAGCAACTGACTATAAGCGTGATAGTTGTGGGTTTGAATCCCCCTCGAGGGAATGATTATATATTTTCATTTCGCTGGTCACCTAAGATAAAATGTGACCATAAGTTACACCAAATAACATGCAGTGTCTCAATTTTGGTAAGTGGAGAATGTAGTTTTGGCACTAGGTTTTCTTTGACTACTTTGCTACGCGGGAAAGAGCGTGAAGGTGGGAAAAATGTTTCTTTTTTTTTCGTACCTACATCTTGATTTTTGCAAACGTTTTACAGTAAGATATCGTCTGACTATAATTGCAATTGGGTTCGATATGCCTTCGGGGGAATAATTAGGCGTTTTTATATTTTTTAATTTTTCCAATCTTATAAGACAAATTGAGTAGGATGATGAGGATTAGTAAATCTAAAAAATAATATCAGAAACACATTGTTTTAAGTACCTACACAAAATATATATTTTTAAAATAAATACAGCAACCGACATTTATTTAACTAAAAATTTAAAACGACATACCTATAACCTACATATATTTTAATATAAACACGAGTTTCAACAGATGTTTACAATGCATAGCGATTCGGACGCTTAATCCCCCTCAAGATGAAATCTTCACTAAACACGCAAACATTTTCTCGCTAATGATACGTTATTATTTAAACTTCACGCACACAGCTACAACTCTGATTTCTAGTCTTTATGGGGAAAATAGATATTAATAATATACATTTTTTTCATTAATGTAGAAATTTGTTTGAGCCTGTCGTGGCACTGTGGGACAGCGTTTGACTGTAAACGTGATGGATGTGGGTTCGATTCCCGCGTAGGGAAATGATTATACATGATTTATATTTTTCCGTTGTAGAACACTGAGTTCCGCCACTTAAACTGCAATATCTCAATGTCAGGTGATACGTGGAAAACAGGGTGCTTTGAAACTGGATTCTCTCTTACTACTTCGCTACGCCGAAAAAAAATGTGAAACTATTAAATAAACCCAAACAGATATTACAACACTTTAGGAAATGTCTATAGAAGTAACATGTATCTATAGTAGGTAGTAGGACAGACTGGGATTGTCGCTAAGAGCGTATATAGATAAGTAAATAAACGAGACGCTAACATAAAGATATATTTAGCACAAAAATAAGCCAAATGCAGTTTCCATTTTAATTAAAGTAATTAAAGACCCAGGTTTCGTTCTTTAAATGCAAATCCGAACTACTTTTCTCAGGCTTAACTTCGATATAAAAACTCTATTTCAAATACTATTTAAGTAATATTATCTCTTTATTTGGCGATCGTGTTGTTTACTTTTACTTACAGTAAATTATTGAATGCCAGTTCTCATTCCCAGCAAAATCGCATAGCATGGTGTAAAAAGTAGAAGGAAAAAACACGATCGTCATAGTCAGGGGCTCGCTAAGTTAGTCGAGTTTCTTTGTATTATAACCATCCTCCATCCATCGTGTGAACGTGCGGTAGTTTTTGTTTACTACAAATGAAAGTTGCATTGGTGAGAATCTAGCCCGTTTCTTGTTTACAGAGAAACTTGTTCCTAGCATTGACCTCTGGATCATTGCATAACTTTTATCCGAGGATCAATCAAGCTATATAATGTATAATATGGGATTTATGTATTTTTTTTAACATTTTAAAGTATTAATCACACACTTAGGAAATTGAAAACAATATATATGAAACGTATAAAAACTAGAATGCATCAGGATTCGAATCCGCGCCTCTTGGAAACAGTCCAAGTATACTGACCACTAAGCTAAAAAAATCAATGTAGCCATTCAAACTTTTATTCGTTTTCTAAATTTGATGTTTTATGTAGAACTTTTTTGTATAAAAACGCCGTATTCAAAAATGAAAGTGATGATTATAAAAAATAATGCATTCGTCATTATTATAAATGTAAGCTATAATATAACGCTAATCAATTTTGCTAATTTTATTTTATTGCGCTCATAAGTTACGTGACATCCAAAAATATAATTTTATTATAATAATTTTGAATCAATTAACAAGAAAAGAAAACTATAGTTTTTTAATTCGTTTGAACATTTCACTAGTTTTACGTTATTAGATAGATATTTTATTCTAAAAGTGACTAATTCTTCTATTAAGCTCCCGAAAAGAGCCTAATTAATGAAGTTCAACTAATATTTCAAATGTTCAATTATTTAATAACTAGCTGTAGGTATAAAAAAATATCATGGCGTAGTGGAACAGCCTATGACTTTAAACATGATGATTGGGGGTTCTATTCCCATTCGGGGAAATGATTATATATTATTTTTATTTCTCTGCTCTGGCGCCTAAGAGAAAGCGCGGCGTTGAGTTCCGCCACTTAACACGTTATCGATTTTTGGTGAAAAGTGGAGGACTTGACACTAGGTCTCTCTGACCGTCCTATGCGGGAAAGAACGTCACGCCGCTTCTACAAAAACGTGTACCACATTATAAACGAAGTCACAAAGACTTATGTACTTATAAATTATGAATTCTAATTAATGAATAATAAATACTGTTGCATAAAGCAATGAAGCATCTAGAAAGTAATACAGGGCATGAACCTGTCCTGTCATAATGTTCGCACATTAGTGTGAACAGCGAACACGTAGAAACTAACCGCATTATCTAATGTATAATCGTATTGATACGGATGAGAGATCATGAGCATTGCAATAGTCATGCATACCTGTAAGTAGACTCGCTGTAATTTATTCGCAGTGGGTAGTCAAAATACGTTTACTTTAGTAAACGCAGCAAATTCTTGTTAAAGCATTGTTGATTTGTAACACCGTCATGGCGCAGTGTAACAGAGTCTGAATGTAAACGTGATGGTTGTGGGTTCGATTCCCACTAAGAAGACAAAGAACAAAATAGAAAGACAAAGAAAAAAACATTTTTTTCGGGCTGAAATTGGAGAAAGGATTATATATATAATAATAACAAATATTAATGTTTATAGCTACTTTATGTACTTTAATTCTAAAATGAGTAGTCAAAACGTAGGTTGATTATGTAAATAATTATTTGTCTTAAGCATTTTCAAATGGGCGTATTTAATTGTTTGACTTCTGTACATATGTGCCTATCGAAGCTAGCAAAAGAGCAACTAACTACTACTTAAAAAAATAATTTAGATGATTATAAATGATCACTGTAAAATGAAAAGCAAAATATGGTTTAAAACTGGCTAGCGTCATAAAATATTAAATGTAGGACATGTGCATTTTCTACTGAAATAAATTTAATGGTACTAAATATGAATGCCAAATTAGACTTTCTTTTTTATTTTATATTTTAAAAGAGCTAATTACTTATTTGCAGCTTAATTATAGTTAATGCCGAAATGCAGAAGTTTTGTTTTAAATAAATTAATTGTTCACTCGTTCAAATCTTTGTAATATATAAAGACGAGACGAGCCAACAACTGACATTAACGAAACTAAAAAACACATTTCTATAAAACGTATAAAAATTTGAAAGCAGCGAGATAACTCTTGCCTCTTGGAAACCATCCAATTTTTATACCTTTTTTAAAAATGTTTTTTTTTTCAATTTCCTAAATGTGTAAATAAGATCTTAAAAAATGTAAATAAATTAATATAAAATTAATATCCGCAATCTCGATTTCTCGTCGAAAATGGAGAAAAGAGTGACATGACACTAGTGTCAGGTTTTCTTTGACTACCTCAAAAAGAGCTTGAGCAAAAGAGCAAGCTCTTAGCAAAAGCGTGAAGGTGCTTTTTTTTATAAAATTCATTTTTAATTGACAGGTTGACAGAAGCGTACGAGCAATACGCGTACGAGAGCTTGTCACCTGAATATGAAGATTGGGCGCGACCGATGCCGAAGACAGCTCCTGATAACTTCCACCTATCCCGATATGGACACTTACAGATCGATTACTCTTGCAGTTGGCATTCTCTTGACAGAATTATTCGAAACCAATAACAACGAAAAAGGGCTTGACTTTGAAAAAAAAAACTATGGTGCTATTAAATAGCAAATGTATACAAGTATGTTTCGTTCGCTATGAATTTTGGTATTATATAAAATTCATTGTTCTAATACCAAAATCTTTATGTCATACTCATAAATCGTAGTTATTGTTTAATTATATTTAACCAATCACTAATTATACTAATTTAACGCCAGTTAATATTTAGAGTGTTAACATTTTATGCTTGATATTCTTCATCGACCTACATGTCCATGTTCGGAATATCTGAAATAACAACCTTCACATCTGATTTTCTTGTGCATGAATCGCTGTAATTGTTATGTAGATTTTAACGATTATATTATAATTGTTTGTATTGCCTAGGTTCGTTCTAGATTATTTATACATACAATATAATATAATGGATATTGAAATGATCACCACTTTATATTTATTAAGATTGAAACTATTTCTATTACAATTTGGCAAACATACTCTACAATACTAATAATTAAACATTTATAAATGTTAAATGTACATATATAAGTATGTTAGTATCTAAAATTAAAAATACATTGCTTTTCGTAGAGTTGTAATTAAGTTTCAAAAATATAAATATAGCTCGAATTGTAATTACTTGTGTAGTAAGCATACATTCATAGAAAATCTTACTGTAGACTTTAAAATCACAGGTTCACAATCATTTTATATGTAGAGCTTATATACAGAGATATGGATTAGTAGATTTTTCTTTAATTTAGTAATGCATGTTACGAAAATACACCTTTGTAAGAAAATAAACGAAAAAAAAATCGAATTTATTTAATTTAAGTATATAGTGAAGTATTTTTGGCGTATTTGGAAAACATAAAGTTATTAAAAAATATATTTCTAAGAAATGATTAAAAATAAATTGTATCAAATACTAGAAAAGCACAGGCCAAAGAAAATAAAGATTTATTTGTTATTACATTTTGTTCGTTTTCGTACCTCTTTCTCATCTTCTCTTCCTTTATCTCTCTCAGCATCTTTCAGCTAAAAACCATTTATAATAAACTGCATACTATGTTTTTTTAATTCCACGCATTATATATAACTAGCGTGGTGTGATAGTGTCTGACTGTAATCGCGATGATTGTAAGTTCAGTTTCCATTTTCATTTCTCTGCTTTGGTACTTAAATCAAAGCTCAATGTTAAGTTCTGCCACCTAGCACGTAATGTCTCAATGTCGGGAGAAAGTAGAGAAGGAAAAGTCCTAGGAAAGTAGGGAGGAGAGAACCTAGTGTCAACACTAGGTTCACTCTGACTACCCTGCGGGAATAGCGTGAAGCTGTACCCTGTTGTAGCTGTACAAAAATAAAACAAAGTAACTCAAAAAATTTATAAAGTTTTCATGGCCGTGTATTATAAAACATTCGATAGCGATTGTATTTGTTTAATTTAACAAAAGATAAAAAGAGAGTTAATTTACTATTCCGCAATAATTATTTTAAACCATTCCGTTTCGATTCCCACTTGAAGGAAAATTACATTTAAAATATTTTTATTTCTCCGCTTTGGTAATAAGGTAAAGACCGACATTGAGCTGAGACACTTAACACACTCAACACACAGTGTCTCGGATTCGCACAGAAAGTAGAGATCGGAGTATCATAATACCAGGTTCACTACCATACATATATAAGAATGAGAATAAATAAGTAGGTACACTTATTTATTCTTTGCGTTAAGAATAAGTAATAATAGAAATTTAGTACAGGTAGGTTTATATAAAGAGATATATTAATTTACTTTTTGAACATAGCAAGTTTTTTATTATTATTATTACATTACGTATTACTAGTACCAGACTAGATTTGCTTACTTTGCTAATTTTAACTACACAGTCTGTTTGCTTTCGAATACTCAGTCACATTAGTTAGTTTATATTCCAGTAAAGCTAAAACAAGTCGCTATTATTCATATGTTTATAGACTTATATACGATAATTGTTTTATTTACGTGTTCGTAGCAATAATAATGTTTATAATCGTGCAGGATATCACTTAGAGTGTTAGTAGAAAGTATTTGAGATTACGTTCATATAAGACTGAACGCTAGCTAGAGTTAATGATTTTATGCTCAACGACCGGTAAATAATAATTTAAATAAGTATAGATTCATATTTATCTCCGGTATAGTTAGCTGCTTTCCACGTAAATTGCAGGGAGAGTCTGTATGTTTGCGTAAACAACGAAAAGGCTTTCACTTATTAGGAAGTGTAGTTGATTTATATAGACATTTATAATAACGAAAACTATCTATTTCCTTTGGGGCCAGTCGTGGCCCAGTGGCGCTAACGTGTGACTGTAAACGACTGGTTGTGGGTTCGATTCCCACTCGAGGAGTGGAAATATTTAATAATTCCATTTTCTTCGCTCTGGTGTCGAGGCAAAATCGGTGGAGAGTGGGGAGCGGAGTGTCTTAACGCTAGGTTCCCTCTGCCTAACCTGCCGTGTGCGAGATACAGCGTGAAAATAAAAAAATCAATTTTCTTGATATCTTAGATATACTATGTAGGTACTTATTTTGGCTTAACTAAGCTTTACAGTGTTTTAGTGAGAATTTCGCGTTGAGATCAAGTACAGAAATATTCCACTATATAGATTGTATCAGGCTACAAAGAAAAAAACACTCAATAGTATTTTTTTTGGAATATTATATTCCATAATTTAATATCACTGGATTGCTAATGGACTTTTTGGGCTATCATTTGTATAATGCACATAATATATTAGTAGTACACAGAACCCTAGGTACATTATTATTTGCCCAGGTCCACGGACAACTGGGGTAGTTCCCAAGACCGGGGCTAGTGGCGGCAGAGGAACAACGTCAAGTTTTAGTGGATAAACGGAGGCGTTACCATCTTGCCCAACCCGAGTCCCACATAACCGCTTCCCGGATGGCCCCACCCCGAGCGGGTATCCGTAACAGATTTCCTGACTTTAAAAATAATATTTAAACTTCAAGGGCAACGAGCATGATACTATACTTAATCTTTTCTTTAACTTGATTTAGGGATCGATATTTGTTGCAAATGTTATTCAAAAAACATTAAAAATATTTTATAATTATACCTTGATCATTTATGGTACATAGTATTATTACTTATATGTAAGTCGATAACCGCTGTTAATTTATATGTACATATATCCATTAATTTGACGAACAACAGAAGATATTAAAATTAAATTTTATTTACAAAAAACAATAACAATTACGTACACAAAAGATCTAACAGTTAATATTTATTGCTCAAAATTAAAAAACGACCGAACAATAAAAATATTTCACGAACAGTCTACCGACATTCGTAACTGGTGATGTAACTTATGAATAGTCATGTAAGTAATTACAAATGAATTTTCATAATAATTAACGCTTATATTATTTTTATCTCACATTTCGGAATTAGACAGAGATTTGGTAATATTAAGATTAGATAAGGAAGTCAACTAGTTGCAGACTGCAGTAGAAATAATCGTTACACATGCTTTACTCTTTTGAAGGAATTCTGTTATGAAATAGAGTTTTTTACGTAAGTTATTGTTGGCATTCACTTTGCCATCTAGTGATTGATCATCATTCGCATGTAAGTCAGGTAGCTTTTGTACGAGGATATTGCGTTTCTATTTAGTTATGTATAATGTTCTATATTATTTATAAAACTCGTTCGTTACTGAGTCTGTCAGTCTTATTTACTGTTAGACAACTTACAGCCGAAACACCTATGTGCAGAAAGCTAAAATTTGGCATGTAGGGGTTGCCCAAGGACCAACCCATACATGGTAGGTAAGTAGGGAAGCACTAAGAAAGGATTTCCCGAAATATATACGGAAACAGGAAAACACGTGATTTTTTATTTTAAATGGTAATAAGTTTGCTTTGTTTTTGCTAAGATTTACTTCGGTTTCAGTGTTTTTGCTTTTTCTATAGATTTATTCTTTTGCTGTCTTGCAGTGAGTCATGTGGAATTTAAGCCCGTAAACGTTGCGTGCTACAACACCTACCTACAATTGGTAACTGGCTATATTTGGCTAACTTAACTGCAGAGGCGTAAAAATGTTTACAAATAAAATTTTTGCAGAGTTAAATGTTATTTTGAGGTTCTATCAAACAATATAGTTCTTGCTCTATTAAATAAAATTTAAATTCGTTTAGTGAATTTCAAATTCATTGTTTTACATTTTCATGTAGTTACCCATTCACATTTTTGGTTTTTAAGGATGAAATGTATTGAATAGTTGTTCTTACATAAATTTGAAGTTTAAAAGCTTATTGTTGCTTATTTGGAGATAATAACTAATGAAATAATAAAAAAATAAACTAATTATTTAGGGTTATCAGAGACCCGTGGTTGAGAATACAATTCCCCTCCGCCGCTGGATAGCCTACCGTAAAAGGCCCCTTTTACCCAGTAGCTTAGTGGTAGGAGATTCGTTCTTCGACTGGCTCGCGACCACAGCCATGTCAACGAAGAACCGCCAAATATCTGATGATGTGTTCCGGTCCGATGACATGTAAGCGAGCTCTCCCTATTAACACCATTCCCATGCTTCCTTCCTCCTTCCCCCTACATCCGCAAGGCTTTATTAAAAAAAACGAGAGAACGTAGTGCCAAAACACTGCGTTCACTACATTTCAGCCAAAGTTAAGACATAGAGTAGAGAATATACATTACTCACAACTCAACTCACAATTATGTAAGAATTATAAAACAGAATATCTATATTAAGTCATTATGTTCATCTATTTTAATGAACATCATTATTTTATAGAAAGTCTAAATTTATGTATGTACACTTAAGTACATATAAGAAGGAATTGTAATCTTTAAGATGTTTGATAGCTTGACATTTCTCCTATTAAAGTAGTTAATGTCATATAATTAAAATTGATTACTTTATCTTGTTCCATCGGTGCATCGTTATGGCGGACTTATTTTATTTGCTGCGATGGTTGATGTTTATGGGTTCAAAGCCTAAAACTATGTGAAATATTCTTATATAAAATAATATTTGTATATTAAATGTGGCTAAAGGGCTCAATTCTTTTCTTAGAGAATTTAGTATAAAAATACTCCGTTATCCATTACGCGTCCACTAACAAACACTGTACTAACTATTGAATCATTGGTAATACTACCCGACACCGCGCTTTGTTATACCAGACCAAGTAAATAGAAAAAATAATATTATAGGTACACTGTTGTACCAAGTGGGACTTGAACACACAAGCGAGGGAAGATCCACTGTTGTGGACACTATGGACATGTCCACAAGTTAACCTACCTTGTATTTTCTCATTTTTGGATCTACACACAAGTTTACTTAATTAGGCAGCATTTTAGTATGATCGTATCACCTAAATTAAATAAAAAATAACTAGTGCGAGTTTCTCTATTGTAATTATCTTCGTGTTCACACTCCGGCTCACACTTGACAATTTTAAGATGGCTGTGTCCATAACCATTTTTGAGGGCTGGATCCGCCCCTTTACACAACTAGACTCTTCACTTTTGAACACAATGCGACAAAAATATTATTAAGTAACTTAATAATAGCCTAGTTATTGGGAATCTAATATCATGACACTCCGTTTTCCACTTTTCGGCCGCAATTGAGACAATACATGTTGAGTGGCCCCAATGCTGTGCTTTGTCTTAGTTACCAGAGCGGAGAAATGATAATAACAATATAACCTATACCCATTCCCCACCAGTGACAATCGAACCCAAAACCATCGTCAGTGTCAAATGGCGAAACTCAAAATATAATTATTATGTGTACAAATTAACTCTTATATTAACATACACAAATCAGTAGGTATGTACCGATAGACAATGTACTTTTTTATACATTAAGTTATAATCTCCGAATGCAATTGCTAATATCAGTTTTATCTTATGTCATTTTTATTTAACTTAAATTTTAAACATGTAATAGGTACATAATTTCAAATAACCTGACGAGTTGGTACCTACATAAGTACCTATTTGCCGGAGATAAAAATACTTAACTGAAAAGTGAAAGCGAAGGAAACGAAAACACTGCCAAGAGTTTAAAACGTGCAGTTTATTTTAAAAGGTAACATTAATCGTTCAATTAAACAGATCTTTAAAAAGTCATTCTACTGGTTTAGAAATTCCTTCTCGCAGTACAGTTTCCTTTTCTTCATAATATTAAAGTGGCCTTTTTTATCAGTTTTCAATACATTAAGGTTTTTTACATCACGATAAGTTACTTGCAAGGGTGACTTTGTAATTTTATTAAAGGAATTCGCCATTGGGCGCTGTATTGGTTTAGGACTTTCCGGAATGGAATGTTCAGTGAACGATTCTGCGTAATTTGTGTTCACAGAATAAGGTCTTTCAACCCTATTCTCATATTGACTTTGAGATGGATAAGCGCTCTGAGCTAAGTATTCTTTAAATTGACTTTGCTTTAGTTTCTCTTCTAAATCTTCCAATTTCTAAAACATTATATAAGTTTCTTATTATATGAATTTGAATTAATTTTACATTAAACAATAAAATTAAATAAACAGCAGGGTAGGCAGAGGGAACCTAGTGTTAAGACACTCCGTTCCCCACTTTCCGCCGAATTCGGAGGCATTGCGTGTTAAGTGGCGGAACTTAGCGCCGCGCTTTACTTCGGCACCAGAGCGAAGAAAATGGAAATATTAAATATTTCCACTCAAATACTGGGAATCGAACCCACAACCAGTCGTTTATAGTCACACGCTTGTGCCACTGCGCCACGACTGGCCACAAATTTTATTACAAATAAACATTATTCGTAATAAAATTAAATAAAACATATTTATATTGTTAAAATATTTTTTCCACATAGCAAGGTAGTCAGACAGAACCAGTGTCAAGAAACTCCATAGGTATTTCGCTATTTATGTTATAGATACTTCGTCACTTCATTTTCTACCGTACCTATGTACACCTTATATATTTTTTACTTATAAATAGATTTGCGTTTGCTTATTAATTAAAAGATCCAAACACAAAGAAGTTATTTAGCATTAAATTTTCTTTTTACAAATATATATTATGTTAATTATTGAAATTATTAGTGCATCTGCAGTATCTGCAGGACCGTAAATAAGTAGAAAATGCAAACCAAGACCTGGACATACTAAATTTATACTGTGGATATGAAACTCTAACTCTCTAACGAATACGTATAATTTAAATGCAGGACAAAATTAAAAGATTATTATTTTTTTTTTTAATTTAAGAATATATTTATGTAATTTATTTTTCATAATGTAGGTAAATTTATAATAATTAGAAGTTAAAGATCGTGCATAGTCCAAAAAATAAATTATTACACAATATTATTATTTTATTATTCAAATATCTCATATGCTAACTTATCATTTTATAAAAAAAATCCACCATAAATTACATAATAACTTATGTTAAGTTACTCAAGTATTTTTAATTTTGGCTCGTACCTATTTAACGGAATAGTGTCCGGTCATCGACCTGATCATTTGCATATTTTATGCCTCGCATTTCTTTTTCTCTATTGTATTTTAAAATAGGTTTATTTTAGGAGTAGGAACTACGTGATGTTAATTACAAAAGTGATAAACTAAGAACTTGTGGCCAGTCGTGGCCCAGTGGCACAAGAGTGTGACTGTAAACGACTGGTTGTGGGTTCGATTCCCACTCGAGGAGTGGAAATTATATTTCCATTTTCTTCGCTCTGGTGTCGAGGTAAAGCGCGGCGTTAAGTTCCGCCACTTAACACGCAAGCCTCCGAATTCGGCGGGAAGTGGGGAACGGAGTGTCTTAACACTAGGTTCCCTCTGCCTACCCTGCTGTGTGCGGGATATAGCGTGAAGCTATTTATTTATTTATTTATTTATTATTTTGTGATAAACTAAGTAAATATTACAATGGTAATTATTAAAATAGATTCATTGTAACCACAACGTGCTTTATCCTAATTTGTTAGTTATAACTTATGTTTAAGAATGTATCTATTCTTTAAACTATTAAAAATAGAATAATATTTGTGGATAACAATATAATTCATGACACTAAATTGAGAGTTCCATGGAGTTGTAGGTATATGGCTATTTAAAATGTAGTAAATTAAAGTAATTCTAATGAATTACTTTAATTTACTTATTCAAAGAAAGCACAGCCCATTCACCACGATTGCGTGGTATTCTGATTTATTGGCTTCAAATTTTGATCGAAAAAAAAACGCAAAGTTATAAAATGACATTACCCTTCTATATGCTTCGATATTGGCATCAGCACGCGCGGACTGCACTGACAGCTGTTCCTGTAACTGGATCACCTCAGCCGCACTTCGTTGAATTTTTTCCTCGTATTCTAACACTACTATATTCATCTTCAAAATATTTTATAATGGTTATGCATAGTATATAATCAAAAATAACTATTACAGTATGGTTTTTTTATTCATAACTTTTACAAATTTACCTTGTTTCTATGTTCAGTTTCGGTCTCATTTATTTTTTCTCTCAGTTCTTCAATCATACAAGTAAATTGTGCTATTTGAGTATCGGAATCGTATTGAAGCTGTTGAACTAATTTATAAAAATGAAAGATAATATATAATGAAGATTAAGATTAAGAATTGTTAAATAAATATTTGTAACATTAATTAAACTTTAATACTTTACTTTTCTTTTCATTATCACATTTTATTCCCTCAACATATTTGTCATGACATTTTCGTAATTCTATCAAACTTTCCTCGTGTTTACCTTGAATAACAACTCTATCCTGATATAATCAACAAAACATGAGTATTATTTTACTTTGTTTAACAACAATGTAGGTATGTACTAAATACATAATGTCAGCCTACGTGCGTGTATAGAATCCACTTTTCACATAACATTCATTACTTACCTTTTCCATTGTTGCTATAGTTATATCTTTTGAAATGATCTCGTCTTTTAATTTTTTAACGTCACGTTTAAGGTAAACTAATTGGGATACAGTTTCCTGTAGATTCCCAATCATTTCACGAGATGTTTGCAAATGATAGCGGTGTGATTTTTCAAGTTCGCGCGCTTCTTTTAAATCTAATTCTAACTTTGAATTTATATCTCGCAATCTTTTACATTCTTCTTTATCCTTCGTGGAATCCTATTGAACATTATAGGTATATAAATATAAAATATACTGAGAACCTACATAATAATAGTTACACTCGGCAACGCGTAGTTTATTTTTACAATTTTTATAAACGGCATACTATTTTAAACTTGGTTAAATTTTCTAACATATTTTGCATTTTCACATTGCTAGATATCTTTTCTCCAACGTGTGACGTTGTATTCATTTTAAGTTACTACTGACTTTCTTAAAACAGTAATAAGAATAAGCATATATTTTCTTTAAAATATTATAATGACACTTTGAATGACACATTTTTTTTACAAACTAGGCCTAAGATCATTCAAAGGTCATTCATTCATAGGGTCATACTTCATATGGCATCTAAATATGTAATAATTATCTACTTTTTATTTTAATAATTGTTGACGTATTAAGGAAATATTTTTTTATTATTAAATGTTTATTATTACACGATTAAATATATAAATAAACATTGTAGATAAGTATACCTATATACAAATTGAACATATGAAATATGATATATTTTTTTAAAGTGGACGAGACTTATCTATGTCTCAATTCTCAAGAGGTCTAACCAGCGTCAATTTAGTTTTCACCGAAATGTACTTACATCTTTACGGTGAGATATAGTGTAAAGTGTATCATTTAAGGTGAGAACACACTTTTTCAATTTATTTACCCTTTAGAATTTTGTTTCGAATGAAATAGTAACTCTAGTGCCTCTAAGATTAAGTTGCAAAAATGGTTTATTAATTCATTGTCAATTAATTTAGCAAAGCCTTAATGAATGTAATCATAAAAAATACGATTAATCTGTGTTGATGCTTATGCAGATCATTGTGCGGTTAATAAATAAATTCTTAAATTTGTTGGATTTAATACAAGAAATATATTAATTTAGGTTGGTTTATTCATTTGTATAATTAAGTGGTATGAAGTTTTTTTGCATTGGTTTGAATTTTTTTTATTGCAGTCTATGCAAACTACATATATTTTTTTAGTCAGCTCAAATGCTTTAAGAAGGTAACTACTAATTACTCAAATGTAAATTAGAAACTTCACATACAATGATAAAGGAAAATCAAACACATTTTAAGTAGAGACTTTTATTGTCATTGTTTTACTCTACCTGTAATAAGATTTTTGATTGTTCAAGAGTAGCTTTTAATTTGAATGGTTTGTTAAGGCTTTCAATGTTGAATGTTTCTTTTGCAAATTGCTCATTTTCTGGATCATCGTGTAATGTGAAGCTAACATCTTTTACATCTTTATTTGTTTCAATGTTACAGACATTTTGTGCAAACATGGGTGCACCTTCTTTAAATAATTTGACAGTTTGGTCCAAATATTTCATATATATGTCTTTGCCAAGGAATTCAACATCCGTATTTGTTTCTGTTAAGGATAAGTCAGGTAAATCTAACATCATTCCTGCTTGTTTTGCACATCCAACAGCAATAACCTCATCTGGGTTTATACCAGAGAGTACTTCAGCTTCTGGTAACAAATTTGCAACGGCTGATTGCAATTTAGGTATTTTCATACTACCTCCACATAAAACAATTTTGCTTATTTTGCCTTCAAAGCTATCTATAACTTTCTTAGCAGGTTCAATGTAAGAAGAAATTTTTGAGGAAATTATATTTTCAAATCTGGCCCGAGATACATTTTGGCTCCAATCTACACCATCTAAGAGGGATTCAATGAAAACATGTGCAGAGTTAAGTGTTGAGAGTACATGTTTACAGTTGTCAGCATGATGTAACAGCTTAGACATGGCTCTGCGACTTTCTTGTGGATCCAGCTTCCATTTTTGTTTAAATTCTTGAGCAATATAATCTGCTAAGTCCTTAGTTAAGCACTGACCTCCTAAGTCAGCTCTAAAAATGTTCTTTGCTACTGACATGAAACCACTAGTAACTTGAATTATTGATGCATCACATGTTGAGCCTCCAAGTCTGTATACTAGGACATTTACATCTTCAGGTGAGTCTTCAATATTATATGCCAAAAGGGCAGCTGCTGGCTCACTTATCACTTGAAGAACATCAAAACCAGCTAATTCAGCACATTTCACTAATCTTTCCCTACTTACACTGGACCAATGTAAAGGAGCAGCCAAAACTAATTTTAAATCTCCTTCATTTTGAACAGAATGACTGGCGATTGTATAAAGCTTAGAATAAATCTTAGTTGCAATATTATCTGGGTTTGAATAAAGCTTAGTTTCACTAGTTTCAAATTCATACACCAACTTATCGTCATTTTGTATTTTACAAGATGATGCACTTTCAACATAAGACAGATCATCTTCTGTAAAATCACAGTTCATTAGACGTTTATTATATTTAATAATTGCTTTTGAAGATGCTTGCCCAGATTTGGCTGGTAATCCTATTTCCCATTCTGCGCCATTCAATGCAACCACGGCTGGTGTGACTCTGTCTCCTGCATCATTAGCTAATACAGCTGCTGCACTATTAGTGAATGCTGCTAGACACCCGGAACTATCACCAAGATGAATACCGTAAGCAGTTGCCATATTAGGACTTATATAGGAGTATAAATTGAGATAAAATATTATATAGCTTTAAACTTTATGACTTTTATTTAAAAAAAAATATGACTTCACTCTTTTATTTATTTATCTGGGCTTCAAAGAAAATATTAAAAGATCAATTTAAGTAACCTCAAAATTATTGACAAGCTACAATATGTTCTATTATGACAGTAGTCAGAATCACAGAATACATTAACCCACAGACAAGAAATATTACAATTACGGCGATAACGCGAAATAGTCAAGAACCTTCCTGTAGAAATGATAAATATAACAATTATAATGGAAATAAAATAATAGGAAAGGTATAAATATGAAGATATTATAATAATATAAAATTTAAGCGTAGAAACTAAAAGTGTTATCGTAATAATTTAAAAAAATATTTCTTAATAGCCACGTCTAGACTAGACTTGCGGTCTAGTGACAATTTTATATTTTTTTTATTTGTAATTAAAAAATGATAGCTATATTTTAACAATTAAGTAAGGTTAAAATTCATTACACAATACCTTGGGAGGTTTTTAAATGAATTTTATATTTTACTTCCAGACGCGTTTAGCGGCATTCCCGGCTCTTCATCAGTTTATTGACAGATGACAAATTACAATTACTTTCTCAAGTTATGGCAATTTAAATTTTTGTTTATGTTTGTTTTGTTAGTATGTAAAATTACAATATTTTATTAATAATGAAGAACGCTATATTAAATTACATATTATATACAACGCTTTTGCTAACCAATATAGTCATACAAATAGGTTGTAATTTTAACGTTGTAGCTCTTAAATCAGATGGTATCCAAAGTTATTTAGGAACGCGTACGCCGTATAGATTGAAATACAATAAAGATGTTACCAAGAAAAAGTTTCCCAGTGCGTATATTATTTGCTATTTTTATAGAACATTAATTAAAACATAAACTATAGCAGCTATGTTTCTTAAATTATATATCTGGGATTTACTAAATTTATAAAATTATTTGTTTTATAGATTGTAAAGATACAAGTATCTGGATGCTTGTACGACATGGGACGAGGTTACCAAGTGCTAAGGATATTGTAGGAATGAATACTGAATTAAAAGATTTAAAATATGAAATATTATTAAAGAACAAAGACAAAGGTAAATTAACTTAAACATTGTTTATATTATACTAGAAACTATTTTGAGAGTAGTTTATATGTTGATATTTCTTACTTTATTACAGGTCAATTAACCAAAGAGCAATTACAACATTTTCAAAATTGGTCCAGTGATATTTTAGTAGAACAAGAAAAGTATCTTACTTTAGAAGGACAAGATGAAATGATACTGCTCGCTGAGAGAATGCAAAAGAGATTTCCCAATGCAATAAAGTCAAAATATAGTAATAAAACACATAAAGTAAGTTATACAATAATGAACATTTAAACTAAGCAGTTTAGTTATTTAAATTTTAGAATTGTGACTACAATCAATATTATATTATGTAAATAATAAAAATACACACATCCTGTTTCAAATTTAATCTAATAATTATTTATTAATGTATTGCTTAATACATAGTTAAAAAACATTTTAATTATAATTGAAATCTTTTTTCTTATATTAGTATTCTGTTAGTTTAGATATACTGCCACCCAGCGAGCCCAACAGAGTGCTAGATACTTCACAGTTGGATTATTTGATAAAAAAGGTTCCCAAAATGTAATATTTGAGCCTGCATTAAAAATTGATACTACTTTGAGAGTAAGTAAACTTATAATAATGTAATAATTTATCATATATTACTGCAAATATTATATTGGTTAAATTACTGCTTATTTTTTCCAAGCAGAGCTCAAAGAGATTTTTCTTTTACAAAAAAATCTATAGTATAGAGTTTTTAATCAAAGAAAATGCAGTATTCAGCATTAAACTTGCTTATATACTTACAATATTGTGATGTTTTGTTTAATATATGTCAGTCAATGATGTACTTATGAAGTGTTAACTTAATTTTAAAATCGGAAAATTTAAATAACCTAATTGTGTTCAAAATTACCTAACTACAGTAACTAAGTAGTTCACTATATATTGCTTGTAAATATTATAAAACAATAATTCTCTCAAAGTGTGAATAGCTTCATAAGTGCATATTTCTTAGGGCAAACGTTTTTAAGTTTACATAAAACTAAAAAATGTTTACCTTGTTTGCCTTGCTCCTTAATTCTGTTTTTGTTTTATATACAAAAAAAAGAATTTTAGCTGTAAAAAGCATTTTAGTTTTTTCTAAAAATAAAAGTACTTGTTTGATAGGTTTTTTATAAATTTTAACTTTATTCTTATAGCTTAATTGTATAAATAAGTAAAGTGCCAAATTTATTCAATAATAAAAAAATACTTTCATATTCTTTTTATATAGCAACTTGTGTTGTGACTGTCTGTTCTCTGCTTTCTGCTTGAATTTGAGACACTGTTGAGTGGAATTATACTTATAAGCTTTGAAACTTGTGCTCAGTGGCCATAGTCTAGTAGTCCTCTATTCAAAATTTATTTAATATACAAAAACCTTTCAGTTTTATAAACACTGTGACAAGTGGCAAAAGCAAGTTAAGAAAAATCCAGACACATACAAGGAACAGTTATTGTTCGGCAAAAGTCAGGAAATGAATGAAACCATACAATCTGTATCTAAGAAATTTGGTTTAGATAGAGATTTGACGTTGGGTTTGTAAGAAAAACAATAAAGGCTTGCTTTGCTATTTGCACTTTCACTTGTATTTACATGCAAAATGCACATGTCACTTTGCTTTGTAAAGTTAGTATAGTACTTTTTCATTATATATTCACATTTTCTTTGATAACATGCACATTTTCTATATACCTAATATGCTTTTTTAATGTTATATACCTATTTATATAATTAGTAGTAGTAATATAATAATTTTCTTATGTATATTCCTAATTTGGTTTCTTTGTTGATAAGCTTCTAATGATATGTAACTTTTATTGCATTTACTGGCTTTCCATTATACATTGACATTTTTAAAGGGCAATTTCTTCCACTGCTTGATCCGACTGCCCATTTACCTTCTCTTTACTATAAAAAAACATTTAATTAGAAAATTGTAAAAAAAGTTATTAGACAGAGTTTTTATTTTCAACAGAAACAGTTGTGTTGATATATAAAATATGTGGTTACGAGACATCGTGGCAGAAATATTTCCTATCACCCTGGTGTTACGGATTTGATGAGAAAAGTATAAGAGTATGTTTTCTTATATATAAATATTATATTTTTCAAATCATTATTATACCTTTATTTGTGGCCAGTCGTGGCCCAGTGGCACAAGCGTGTGACTGTAAGCGACTGGTTGTGGGTTCGATTCCCACTCGAAGAGTGGAAATATTTAATATTTCCATTTTCTACGCTCTGGTGTCGAGGTAAAGCGCGGCGTTAAGTTCCGCCACTTAACACGCAATGCCTCCGAATTCGGCGGAAAGTGGGGAACGGAGTGTCTTAACACTAGGTTCCCTCTGCCTACCCTGCTGTGTGCGCGATATAGCGTGAAGCTAAAAAAAAAATATTATACCTTCTTGCATTTTATACTCTTGCTTAGTTAAGTAAACGAAAAAAAACAGTGCTGAGACGCTTATTATGGACATTCTGTTCGTTTTGTAGAAATATCATGTGAGAAACTAAAACCACAACTATTATTTTGGTGAAAAAAACAATTACTCATATAAGCTTTATTGAGTGGACACTGAACCCACAACCTTGGCGTTTACAATCAAATATTTAATAACAAAAATTACATCAAGTTAATTAAAAATATTTAGGTTGAAAAAGACATTTAGAAAACATAAAGAAATTGAAAGCAGCGGGTTTCGAATCCGCGCCTCTTGGAAACCGTCCTAGCGTTCTGACCGCTAAGCCATGCGTTCTACTACCAGTTGCGTCGAAATTCTTATACGCTTATTACAACTTATTTATGCAAACCAAAGATACTCTCTTGCCAAACGATTGTTCATAGAATAATTGCAAAAATTGAAAACTATTGCATTTACAGTCAGGCGCTGTCCCACTGTGCCATGACGGCCTCAATTTTAGTTAATATTAAATAAAAATATTTAAAGGTAGCAAGATTCAAATCTGCGCCTCTTAACGCCGCCCTAACCAATGAAGCTGCTAACGTTGTTATCGACCTACTTTAAGATACCTATATTTGTCAAAACTTATTTTTGTTGTTGCCATCGTTGCTTTAAATCTAAGTTTAAGTTTTTAAAATATCTTTTTTTTAATTATGAATAACAACAGAAATATATTAAGATAAATATTTGCTATTGAGACCATCCTGGCGCAGTGTGACAGCGTCTGTCTGTAAACGCGATGGTTGTGGGTTCATTCCCACTCCAAAGAATGATGATATTTAAATTCCGTCACACGCATTGCCTTGAGAATCGGGCGGAAAGTGGAGAACGGAATATATTGACACTAGGTTCTCTCTCTCTCTCTCTAAGCGTAAAGCTAAAAAAATGTTATTTTTAATAGTATCTTTATAATTTTGATATTTTAGGTATTAGAATATTATCATGACTTGAAACACTACTGGCTTGATGGCTATGGACATAATTTCACTCAGCGGATATCTTGTATGTTATTGAAGAATTTATTTAATACATTTAGGTATGTCATCATAGTCCTTAATGTATATATATTTTTTTTAGCTTTGAAGGGTAGGCAGAGGGAACCTAGTGTTAAGACACTCCGTTCCCCACTTTCCGCCAAATTCGGAGGCATTGCGTGTTAAGTGGCGGAACTTAACGCCGCGCTTTGCCGCGACACCAGAGCGAAGAAAATGGAAATATTAAATATTTCCACTCCTCGAGTGGGAATCGAACCCACAACCAGTCGTTTACAATCACACGCTTGTGCCATTGGGCCCCGACTGGCCACAATTTTCTGTTTTATATTATTAATTAGCATTAAAATTATATTTTTTCCATAGCAAGGTAGGCAGAGAGAATTCAGTGTCAAGACACCCCATTCTTTCGAAATCGAAAAATCACTTATTGATTGGCGAATCTCAATAATGCGTCTTGTCTACGTCATGTAATTAAAATATTATCATTTCCCATGAGTGGAAATCAAATCCACAACCAATAGCGTTTATAGTCAGACACTGTAGTTAATATAGTAACATTTGATAAATATATTATTGAAAAAGACATTTAAAGAAAACGTATAAAAATTTGGACGCAGCGGGATTCGAACCCGCGCCTTCTGAATACCGTCCAGGCGCTCTAACCACTGAGCAATGAGGTGAGGGTTCAATTTTTTATACGTTTTCTTTAAATGTCTTTTTCAATATTCCTAAGTGTGGAATAACACTTTAAAAATGTTTAAAAATATATAATTACCTTGTGGCGCAGTGGCAAAAGCGTTTGTCTGCATACGCTATGGTTGTGAGTTCGATTCCCACCCAGGAAAATGATTATATTTAAATTTATATTTCTTCGTTTCAGTAAAGAAAATCCAACATCAACATTCCTTTTCGCGCATTCCGGTACAGTATTAAAGTTACTCAGCCACTTGGAGCTTTACAAGCCCGTTTCACATTTGAGAGGTGATTCCGTAGACAAGGAGAGGACGTGGATAGCGTCCAACATAGACTGCTTCGCGTCTAATGTTGCTTTTGTTTTGTATAAGTGAGTATGCTTTAAAATATCTTTCTTTTTTGTATTCGTACTTTTTTTTTATTTTTAAAAGTTGTACATACAGTTTTTGCTTAGTTCTTTAGGAGGAAGTAGCGTAGTAGTTATATTATTTTAGTTTTGTCGAGAAGTACGTTTTAACTTTTTTTAACTTCATGCATTTTCCGGTATAGCAGAGGTGGTTATAGAGAACTTTGTGTCAAGACACTTACTCGACTTTGCAATCAAATCGAACATAAAGCGTGCGTATTCAACGCTGTTGCGTAACTCAACGCTGCGTTTTGTTTTTTCACTGGAGTGGAGAAACGAAAAATACTATATTATAATCATATTAAAGGAATATGAGGCAATCGTAGCAGCGGGAGAGCTTCTGAGTGTATACGTGGTAGTTGTGGGTTCTTTAAGGAACAATTATATTTAAATATTTTTTTTCTTTTCCACTCTATTAAGACAAAGTGCGGCGTTGAATCCCGCGACTTAACACGTACCTAATATTCGGATATTTGCATTCGGATGTAAAGTGAAACGGATTTTTTTTTGATTTAACTTTTAATGCAAAAAAAGTAAAATTGTTTAAAAAAACTAATAAAATTATTAATTTTCAGATGCAAAGATGGCGATAAATTACTAACTTTACACCAAGAGAGAGTAGTTAAGCTGCCCATGTGTGATGACGAACTGTGTCCATTATCACATTTGAAGGAGTATTTCCAGGATTCAATAGAAAATTGTGATTACAATAACATGTGTATACTTGATCAATAATTTTATTCAAATATTTGTTCGGCTGGCCCAGTATTTAGTGATAATGTGGTAGTACATCAAAGGTTGTAAGTTCGATTTTTTTGGATTTTTTTGATTGGAGTATTTTTTTATATTATTTTTAAACTAGTAAATTAAAAATTGGTGTTTCAGAAATATGTATGTCACTTTATACGACAGTGTATGTCAAACACACGCCAGTATGTAATTTTTTTAAGTATTCCTGTAACAATTTTTTTTTAAATTAATTTTAACTATAACAAATTTACCTAAAAATCATAAATGCATAAACTTATAAATATAATGATATAATTATGATTTTATCTGACACCAGTATAGGCCGTAATTTGTTGGTTTGTATTGTGCACCCAGTGTTGACATCCTAGTTAAATTAGTTTTATTATAACTTTTACATATAAAAATAGACTTACAAAAAATAATAATAATTGTAATCGATATCTGCAGTATGTCGAGTTTTTCTATTTCTTGAACAGTTTATGTATGAAATACAAAAATTAATTGTTTTTTTTGTGATAAGGTACTCAGTGAATATTAATAAATTAATCAAGAATGTTATTTTAATAATATATGATATGTATAAAGTTGTGTACTAAATGTACTGCCAATGTTTGCGCACATATTTTTGGAAAACTGAACAAGTCCTTAAAATGATAAAATCCTAAAGTCAGTATAGAATAGTGGTGGGCAAAAATTTTTGACCGAGGGCCAGAAAATTTAGAAATTTCTAAGATCAGAATTATAGGAAAAATCCATTTTGTGTTGAAAGTTTAAATACATATTTTGGCTCTCGTTTTTTTTGCAACTACCACTCGCTTATTTTCAATTTATTTATCGTGAGCCTATATACTTTGTCCATCACTTGCAATTTCCTGTAAACAATAGTTTTACTTCTATTATGTAAAAGCCCAACATTAAGTTTTATGTCAAACAAAGTCAGAAAAGCAAGTTAGTAGTGATTGTTTTAAAGAAATTACATTTTTATGTGTTTTCTTCACGACCTGTGTTTATTCTAATAAATTAATATTTTGTTGCGTGCAATAAACGAATTTAAATTATAAAATAATGTTTGTAGTATTTATTGATTTGGCTTCTATTTCAATTATTATAAAAAATATGTTTATCGATGTAATTTTTTTACGCTACCGAGTCATTTATAGGTAACTCGTGGCCGAAACATCTGAAATTAAGCACGTAGGTTTCGTAGAAGAGTGTTGGACAAAATTTAATTACAATGAACAATTAATTGTTAACAATTGATCATACGTTTGTATTAACATCACAATTAACAATTAGTGGCCAGTCGTGGCCCAGTGGCACAAGCGTGTGACTGTAAACGACTGGTTGTGGGTTCGATTCCCACTCGAGGAGTGGAAATTATATTTCCATTTTCTTCGCTCTGGTGTCGAGGTAAAGCGCGGCGTTAAGTTCCGCCACTTAACACGCAAGCCTCCGAATTCGGCGGAAAGTGGGGAACGGAGTGTCTTAACACTAGGTTCCCTCTGCCTACCCTGCTGTGTGCGGGATACAGCGTGACGCTAAAAAAAAATAACAATTAATTAATTGTTAAATATTATGTAAACATTAAGAACTATTGAATTTTCTGCAACAAACAAATAATGAATTGTTAATATTTTATTATATTAAGTAATGTTTGCCCAACGCTACTGTAGAGAGAGAAGCACTGAACCGGGCGAAACGAGATTTTAATATTTTTGGTTGCAGGCTGTAACTTGTTAGCTATAAATATATTTCAAAAAACTCCGTTCTCGTCTTAAATGGCTAAATTTAACTCTATCTTAGAAAGCGAAGAAATGAAAATAATAAATAATCATTCTCCTGCATGGGCATCGAACCTATAACAACCGTGGCTAAAGTCAAACGCTGTCATATTCCGTCACGTCTCTGACTTCGCCTCTAATAATTATTATAAAACATTTATATTTTTTACCGCTAGTAAGCTAAATAAAATAAATAAAATTATTGTTAATCGCAACTTAGTGTGAGCTTTGCCTTATTGTTGTATAACTTACTTAACGAAGTTTGATAAGTACTTTAGCTTATATTTATTTTTACTTTTACACGTGTAGTGAACGAAATAAATGTTGTAACAGTTAGTGTTTGTTTCATTTAAAAAATACCTTTTTTGTGATAACTGTTTTTGAATTACGATGTTAAATATATTTCTATCTATATATTTTTAAAACCATTTTAAGGTTTATATAAAAAGTTCCGAAAAAAAAATTACTCACTAAAATACAGAAAACATAATATAAAACAAAAAAATCTAACCAGACCTTTTTTAGAAAACGTATATTTGTAGATTTGAACGTCGAACTAGTGTTTCTTGTAAACTGTCCAGGCGCTATGACCGCTACGCTATGTATCTACTCCCAGCCGCGTCGTAATTTTTTTCGCTTTTTTATTACAACTTATTTTTGACATTTACTAATAATTAATCTTACCAATAGTAAATCAATTTTTAGAGTAGATTGAGACGACATTTTTTTGTCATCTTCATTGATGATTCATTTTCTATTGTTAGTTTCAGGTAATTATGGATTTTAGATACCTACGATCGTATATTATAATTAACATGTTTTTATTAAGGTCACCTGTTATCTATCTATCGATTTATTAATTTTAGAAATTCTGCACTTGCAGTGTGATTTGCTTAAAAAATTTCACACGTGTAAAGATTCCAGCGACTGTAATATTTTTGTAGCTGGCACTATAGCACTCAATCATTCAATTAAGCAAACATGTATGTTGTGTATGAAAAAATCTAGAACATATTCTAGTGTCAAATCACCAGGTGGCGCTACAGTAAGCATTTTTTTGTATTTTTTTTGTATTTAGGTATTTGTCTAAAACTGAAATTACTGTTCCGATGAATAGTTTTCAGAATTCAGCTTTGCTTGGTGCATATTTTAGTATATTTCTTTTTTTGTTACGGCGAAAACTCAACAGGGGGCGCTGCAGTAAACATTTGTTTGTGCAAAGCAAAAACTACTAGTCCAATTTAGATGAAATTTTCAAGGATGGTTTCATGTTAAAGTGGTGCGTCTCTTCATATATGTGTTAAATTGACCACTGATCAGGGCGCGCAGCAGTAAGCATTTGTTTGTATTTTTTTGTGTAGAACCAATTTTTTTCTTGTATTTATTTGTTCAAAACTGAAATTACTAATCCGATCGGATAGAGTCTTTAGAACTAGATTCGGCTTTGCTTAATAGTATTTCAAGATTTTTCTTATTTTGTTGCGGTGAAAACTCACCAGGGAGCGCTCCAGTAACCGTTTGTTTATGCAAAGCAAAATCTACTATACCGATTTAGATGAAACTTTCAAAGATAGGTTTAGGTTTAATTGGTGCGTCTTTTCATATATGTGTTACGGTGACCAGGGGGCGCTCCAGTAAGAACATTTGTTTGTGCAAAACTAAAACTACGAACCCGATTTCATTGCAGTCTTCAATGATAGATTCATGTTTACTTCGTTCATACTTTCATGCATGCGTTCCAGGGTCAACTCTCTAGGAGGCGCTGCAGTAAGTAGCTGCTTCAATTTTTTTTTGTAAAACCAAAGCGACTAGTACGATTGGAAAGAGTTTTCAGTATTAGCTTCCGCTTTCCTTGGTGCATGTTTTTTAAATTTATGTTACGGTGACAAGTCACCAGTGCTGCAGTAAAAAAAATTTGGGCAAAGCTAAATAATGAATTCGATTTGGATGCATTGTCAATGATAAGCTCAAGTTTAATTAGTGCATGTTCTTAGATATGTTTCATCGTGTTAACTCACCAGGAGGCGCTGCATTAAACATTTGATTCTGCAAAGTCAAAACCACGAGTCCGCAGTTTTCAATTATAGGTTCAGGCTTAATTAGCGCGTGTTCTCGTATATGTGTCATGGTGACACCTCACAACAGAGCGCTCCAGTATACATTAGTTTGTTCAAAATCAAAACTACTAGTGGGATTTGTGACTTTGAGTGATTTTGTTAGATTTAAGTATCGTATGTTACGGTGACAATCTGCCAGGAGGCGCTGTAATTGATAATCAGTAAGCATTGGGCTAATAACTTATTTTGGATTTCGATGAAAATTAAAATAAAGTATTTCGATATAATGTCATAATGTATAATGTGTATCTATTCACTTTAAAAAGTATAAAATAACAAGCAAAATTAAAAATTTTGAAAACATCCACGACGGTTTAATTGTAATGGAAAAAAGGTAAAATAACTTAAAATCCCCCGCCTAAAAGAATGTATGAAACGAGATGATGCGGAAGACTTCGTCCGAGGCTGCCAGTTCCTATCACTATTTTAAATTCAGTATAGATTTCGTTCATAAAATTTTCAAAAGGAATACCAGTTAAAAAATTGCGAAATCATGTTATTAACTTTTTTTTTGCCAAGCCTGTTTTAACAACATGAAAACCTATGAGAAGGTTTGTGCAAGCTTAAAGTAATGACAGCCCCCGACGAAGTCGTCCCCCTCATTTCGTTACATATATTCTTTTAGGCGGGGAATTTCTAGTTATTTTATCTTTTTTTCCATTACAATTCAAACAGTCGTGGGTTTTATTAAAAATGTTTAAATTTGTCTTTTTATTATATCTGAATAGATAGGATTCGACATCGAAAAGATTTCTTTGAAATAAACTTAGATTGCAATAAGGTGTTCACTACTTATCATTCTCTAATACATATATTATCATTTTATATTTCAATAATAAAACGGTCAGCGTAAAACACTATAAAGCTTTACGAGCCAGGTATTCACATGCTTTCAGACCCATAAAGGTGGTCGTGAAAAATTTAATAAAAACTACATACAATGTTTCATGCGAGAAAATGGGTCGCAGGGTTCCAATGGCTTTTACTGTTAAACGATGTCAACAACAGAATTAGGCTTAGGTCTGTGTTACTAAACCTTCATGTGCAGTGAATTTGTGCTTTACGTTTGGTATCTGATTATCTGTTATAATAATTATTTATTGAATTTGAAATAAATAAATAGGTTGGTTATTAGCTGAGAACTAAACGGTCAATAGTAACATTTAAATTATGTTTTATTTTTTAGTCACGGTATTATGTAATTTTTAAATTGTTTTATTTTTTATGTACATTTTATGTATTTTTTTCTGTAATATTACGTAAATAGGTATCTACTAGGAATGCTACAGATATACATACATACGATCTGCATATGGAAAATATAAATACAAAAAAAAAATCAATTGTTTTGATTTTTCTACTACGGCTGGTAATGAAATGGTTGTGGATATGATACCCACTCGGCGGAGTGTTTGTAATATACTCTTTTTATTTCACTTGTCACTTTGCTATTTGCACTCGCATTGCTGTTGTTTTTTACTTGTAAAATTTTCAACTGTCTATAAGAATTATGTACTCTATAAGAATATTGAAATAACAAAAAATACCTATAGTCTCACACACCTTCACGGTGTAGCCAGTTCCGACGATATATATCATCTACATGTACATATTTACCGGTCATAAATTATAGGCAACTTATTATAGATGCATCAATATAATGAGTAGGTACTAGCTTCTGTTCACGTGTTGTACTGATAAATATTAGACTATGTTTATTGCCAGGCTTTAGACCATTCATATTTCCAACAGGCCCTTTCACATTACAATCATAAATTATAAAATATATTTGGCTATATTAGAATAGACTATAGACACAGAAGTCTAGAATTTTAGCGTGAAAACAAAAAAAATATAAAATACACGCTGTTTTCTAAAATTTTACTTTTCACATAGATAACATCTGTTGCAGTTCCGAACGCTTTATGCAGGTGCTATACTAGTATACATAATATAAATTGATATTTCTCGTTAGAAAATTAAGTTCACCCTTTTACCACCCACATAGCAAGGCAGTTAGATTGACCTTAGTGTCAAGCCACTCCGTTCTCCACTTTCCGCGGGAAAATCGACATATTGTGCGTTGAGAAGGTGGAAACCAACACTACGCTTTATCTTGAATACCAGAGAGAAATGAAAATTCAAATATAATCATTCCCGCGACTGAAAATCGAACCCAAAATCTACTGTCAGACGCTGCTCCACGTATGCGAAACGATTCTAAAATATTGTATTTTCAATCTTATAAGCAAAGTCATGCTAAGAAGCGGTTATATTTTTTGAAATATTAAACCTACATTATGAAATATCTTCTATTTTATCCATATTCACGGGGCACAGTGGGTGTCAACATTAATTTCTGGTACATAAGTACGTAAATGTTTATCCTAAATTGGTTATTATAAAAGAATTCGGGCGGAAAATGGACAACGAGCGTCTTGACCCTAGCTTATCTCTGACTACTCCTATGTAAGTAAAAGCGCTTGTACCAGCTCTCTTTTTACAGTATTAAGCTATCAGCTAGATTAGAAAAGTTTATATTACATTGTTTCGCCGAAACATTAAAGAGAGTAGTAAAAATCTGTAACGGCAGCGAACGTGAATAAAATTTTGAGATCGATAAACATTACCCTTTGAAAAGACATTACTTACGGACCGGAAACTTTAAATTTATGTGGGGGTTTGCGGGAAAACGGATGTGAGACTTTAATTTCGCCCATTAATCTTTTTAGCTCTTGCTGACTAAGACTGAAGTTAGATAAGGTACTTTATCATCAATCATTCGCACTTTTTAGTATTTATCATATGAAAAAAATTTGGTTGTATTTATATTTTTTATACTTAAATATTTTATACTGTGGTGAGTTCCACCACTAAACACGGAATACCTTGATTTCGGATAGAAAGTAGAGAACGAAGTGTCATGACACTTAAGATGATAGATCACCGCATAGGCGGATCAGGCGAACCTGAATTGGTTAGGCCGAGTTTGGTTGGTTGGTTATTAATATGAAAGTAATCACATTTTCAATTTATATGTATGCAAATATGAATTATGTAAAAGATAGGTATTAGGTATAAGATGGTTATAATTTATGGTTAGTTATATTTTTAAATAAGTAGCTTAAAAAGGAGAAGGATTGAAAAAGGTGACTCAAATACTGTAGTTAAGACATGTCTTTAAGTTGTCACCTGACACATACATAAACCTCCAATCGTCAATACATTATACCAGAATTTCTTCTATTACCACACTGTATTTTCGACCTTTTCTTTCATCCCTAACTTGAGATCGAAGTGATGTGTAAAAATGAGATAACATTTGACTTTCTGTCTAATTTTTTTTCTTTGTGACTGAGCAGCGATTGGTTCTGGGTTCACTCGGAGTATTGATCACAATCTAATTATTTATATTTCTTCGCTCTAATAAACAAGACCGGGCGGTGTTGAGTACTACTCAACACTTAACCTCTCAAATTCGGGCTACCCTGAGCTACCCTGTTATAAGGGAAAGTTAAAGCGTAAAACTGAAAACCATAACATTCAAGAAAATACAAAACAACGTATCATTTCAAAACAAGAGGTATACTTATGATATATTATTATGACATAATTTCGTTAATCGGGTCATGAGCGATTTAAAACGGTTTGTAAATTTCCTTCATAAAGCTCTTTGGTTCCGCGCCTGACATTCTTTATGACTCATTAAAATAATACACTGTTTAGAATTGAACGAGCTCGCGTCAAAATATAAAGAAAGATATAACAAAAGGATATTAATTTGGGACTTTATTATGCACGTTATAGCTTAAACAATAGATGTTTGTAGGCGCTTTTACGACAGCTCTCAGCATCTTCATTTATATGTTCTTTTTAAGTTATTGTTATGGCTTGAGTTTGATTGAAGTTTTATTTACTTTATTATAGGCAGGCATTGAATTTTTAAGTTTTAGCCGCTAGAAATCTAGCAAACTATGAAAGTTTGCTAGATTTCTTAGAATTTATGTAAATTTTGTATTTAGATATACATAAATGGCTAAACAATAGAAAACTGTACATACCTATTAATAAATATCTTAGCGATTCAAAAATTATGCTGTTTATTTTAACAAGGGGCCAGTCGTGGCGCAGTGGCACAAGCGTGTGACTGTAAACGACTGGTTGTGGGGTCGATTCCCACTCGAGGAGTGGAAATATTTAATATTTCCATTTTCTTCGCTCTGGTGTCGAGGCAAAGCGCTGCGTTAAGTTCCGCCACTTAACACGCAATGCGTCGGAATTCGGCGGAAAGGAGTGTCTTAACACTAGGTTCCCTCTGCCTACCCTGCTGCGTGCGGGATACAGCGTGAAGCTTTAACAAGATTTCATGTACAATGTGAAATAGAACTAACCATAAACGAAAAATATATAAAAACATATATGTTTATTGTAGCAATAACTTGCTGTCCACGACCAATCTATAAATCGCTTTTTGGAAAATTTTATTATTGGGCTTGCATTGTTTTCTCTGAAAGGGATACACATAATGTTGATTCCAATTCGATGGAAGTATAGTTAGACAGAAGCTAGTGTCAAGACACTGTGTTTTCCGTTTTCAGACTGAATTTAAGACGTTACATACATATTGCAAGCGGCTTAAGTAATGTTTGAAAAAATACCTGAGTTACTTTAAGGATTACCTAAACAAAATATAGATATTAGCTCTAACTGTAACTCTTCAATTTTTATTCTTTACGTAGATAAATATTAAAATTATCAAATCAGCATTATATAGTACCGAAACGGTATAATCGTCGGTTTGGCACCTACCTAGGGTTTTATTATATTTATTTATTTTTTTTTTTCATCTTCAAGCTGTATCCCGCACACAGCAGGTTAGGCAGAGGGAACCTAGTATTAAGATACTCCGTTCCCCACTTTCCGCAGAATTGCCAATGCCTCCGGCATTGCATGTTAAGTAGCGGAACTTAACGCCGAGCTTTACCTCGACACCAGAGCGAAGAAAATGGAAATATTAAATATTTCCATTCCTCGAGTGGGAATCGAACCCACAACCAGTCGTTTACAGTCACACGCTTGTGCCACTGGGCCACGACTGGCCACCACCACGATTGGCCTATTATATTTAAATTATTTTTGTTTCTCCTCTCTGGCAAGACAAAAAGCGGTATTTCCTGGTTGACTTGCCCGAAAAGAGAAGACCAACTTAAATCTAGATTGATTTTTCTGGCTGGTATAAAAATTCAAGGTGATTTTTTAATGATATTATCGTATTAATTTGTATTATAAACTGCCTATTAATAATGTACTTATTTTTTAAATAGTTTTTTGTATAAATAAGTAAAATTATCGAAACATAAACATTGCTCTTTATAATATTAATAGGGTAGGTATATACATACGTAGGTGCCATATACATTCGTGTAAGAGGTTGACATAAAGGTTAGCACTTTTTCATTATAAATATCACCTTTATCGCATGCTTAATGTAAAAAAATAATATATTTTTAAATATTAATATCATAAATTATTTTGAAACTGTCGTGCGTCGTAGCCGTCGTAGTTGGACAACGTCTGACTACAAATGCCGCACTTCTGGATTCGATTCCTCAGGGGAATGATGATATACTACTTTCAATTTTCTTCTCTAGTACAGAGCGAAGAATTAAGTTCCACTACTTAACGCATAAAGTCTTTTGGGCGGAAAGTGGAGAACGGAATTTCATGACATTAAATCCTCTCCGACTAGGTACTATGCGGGAATAAGCGTGGAACGTGGAACTATTTACAATTTATTCTCATGAGTGAACTAGTCTAAACTTGTTATACATTTAATTGAATATCTACCCTCTTTTCTTTAAATATTGCGTTGACAGGTGAGTTTTGTCAAATAAATTATTTTTCTTTACTATTCAACGATCTAACACTGCTTATAAATAGTATTTATGAGTGATAGTTTGTAAACGACAGCGAGTATATTCGATTCATTTAGAATAAACAAATTAAAACCAATAATTTATACTATCTTAAATCTCTCTAAATCTCTAAATATTAAATGCCAATTTTCAAAATGTTTGTTTGCAATGTTACTTAGTTTCATTATTAACACACGATAGATTTAAACTACATATTTATTACGCGTTAACCCTAACAAAACTATATTTAAGGTATGCCCTCATGATTAGAATAACACGGAATCCACTCTCCACTCTTTACGATGGTAATTAATTGATAAGTGCTTTTAGCACTAAAATATCTCCATTATGGAAAGAATCAACGCCCGCGTTTATAAGACGTACATTAATCTTGGGCCTATTAGGCAAAGTAATAAACAACGTTTAAACGTGTCTGTACGTCAATACGAAGAGTGTGAAGCGAAGTTTGATAATAACGTCATCGCTGCAAAAAATCAAATTGTTTCTAAGACTTTTTTTAACATGATGTTTAGAGATTAAAGTACGTTACTTTAAATAGCAACGCCACGTGGCTACCTCACAGGTAGGGTTGCCACCTGTACTTATGATAGTATTCCACGTATTTGTGGGTTTACTTTATAATTTTCTCTCTCCAATCTCTACGTTAGAATTTCTACCTATTAATCTATTTTCAAATCGCCTAAAATTGAGCAATAGCAAACGAATAATAAAATAATTGTACGGATGCTGTGATTGAATGCTTGTGCTTGTGATGAAGTGATTATAGTTTTATATAGCTTGCGAAAAGCAATAAAATATGTTTTTAAATATTAATTATATATAAATACCAAATGTACTTTATTTTGACAATGTGTACATTTTTTTACACCAACGTACTTTAAATGCAAAAAATAAAGGTGACAGCCCTACTCACAGGGTAGTAGTAAATACAGCCCACGCTGATGAGTAAGTGTCTTAACGACCGTCTAAATTTATTTTTAAAATCGATATCATTCACTGAAATACCTTATCGATTACCTATTTGTAATTTTACGTAAACAATCATGCCGACGTCGTAAAGTGAATACACTTTATTATAATTTTGCCTCAAGATATTATTAATTTCCACTACTCAAAATACAATGTTTCGAATTCTGGTGGATAGTGGAGATCGGAGAGTATGAGAGAGATAGTAGAGTAATAGGCTCTGTCTGAATACCCTGTTGGACTTTATTTTCGGAATAAAATATGAAGATTAAGTAAAGTATAACCTCCATATGTTATAATTAATTAACCAGTAGTTAAATTGTGTGTTATAATACCTATACATCCTTGCCAACAGATAACTGTTGAGGTAAAAGGCATGAGTTTCGGAAAAGTAGCTTGTTCTAATATTTTATAAAAGAATATAACCTTACTTTTAATAAAGACAAAAAAGTTTAAAACGGTAAGTATCGTTTATGATACGGCTTACACAAATATTGTTACCATTACGGAGCTGTCTAAATAAATTGAATATACCAAGATTTGAAGAACAACAATTATCTAACAACTCGCAGTTTGAAGTAGTTTAAATTAAAAGATATGTCTACTTATTCTGGCTACTACTTGTAATGCATTTATTTTAGTGGAAACTACCAATAATGATATATTCATAAATAAGTAGTACAATTTTCTTTTTGAACAGGTGTAAAACTTTTTAAAAACACTTAATAAACTGTGATATTTTTTTAAATATAATAACACTTATTACAGCCCCGAACTGGCAGGTGAAAATTATTTTAATTAAAGGAAAACACAGCTTGGTGCGCAAATGAGGGGATAATTAGTGTGATTTTTTAAATTAAATTAGACAGGCATCTAAGTAGTATGAAAAATTTATTATAAATTCGTAAGGAAAAATATATAAATCTATTTAAATATAAGTTATTTATTAAAGAGCAACTGTTTAGTTTCTGGCCGGCTCTTCTCAGCAGAACTGCCTTCCCAGTCGGCGGTAGCTTTATGTACATTTGACGATTCAAAACTGCTTTCAAAAATCTATTTGAATAAAGATATTTTGAATTTTGAATTTGAATTTATTTAATTTATTCAGGTACAAGCAGTACTTACCTGTGTTTTTATCTTCCAGTGAAAATTCCGTTAAAATCAATGCAACCGTCCCAATTTACCAGAACCAACAGACAGATAGAAAAGAATACAAACAATATAGATATATATACTAAAGTAACATTTTTTACAAAGAAGTTTTTTTTAAAAATTACAATTTTTTTTGTAAAAAATAACATTTTTTACAAAAATGTTGTTTTAGTATATGTACCGTGTATAATAATAAACGGTTATTTTTTTAATTCTCAATGAATACTAACAGGTACCCTCCATAACTTATTTCATTCACATAAACTTTATACCGCATGCCAATCCCATTTTGTTGACCACAAGACAAATTGGTGTTAAATTTTTATCACTTTCATCGATATCTGCACGTTCATTTACAATCATTATATATACTTATGTTATGTACATGAAATATGAAAATATTAATAACGTTGAACACTTTTTTATTGTTTTGACTCTATTTCCGTATATTTGATAGTTTTGCTATCCTATCCTAGCGCAGTCCTATTTTGGTGCAATCGTGTTTTTAAAAAATAAAGTATCTTTTTATATTGTGGATTTCATCATTTTTTTTTTATTGTAATTAGTAGAATTGTGTATTCGGCTTCTACTGTAATCTTTCAGAATAAAATTCTCATTAACTGTTCCACACTTTTTATTTTTTCAAATTTTCATTATGCAGAAAAAAATCGTCCAGGCCTTAACTCCTAGGCCTATAAGAAAGAGAGAAAGTAGACTTTTCACTTTATTTAAAACATATATTTTCTTGTAGAATCAGTTTTTGAGCATTATGCATAGATCAATTAACACAATTAACTTGGATAAATACTTTTCAGTTTTAGAATACTGTTAAATATGTCAATGTCAATTTATAGAGTTATCGTGGGACATAAAATAATAGTCCTCAGGTGGCCTAAGTTTATGTTAACCTCATTACTTCCCGAGTAACGGTAGAACAGGTATGCTAACGGCACTATCTATATGAAGATCATTTTTTTTTTAAGATATTCTTAACCTACGCTAATTTCGGTTTACTATGCAACTTTATAGGAAAAAAACGCAAAATGTCGTAAAATATATATATTTTTTTTATATAACTTAGTCATGTAATGAGAAATGGAAATAGCTCTGCTCGCGTTTTATAATTGTACGGTGCAAAGGTGAAAGGTGAAGTTACGTTATTAAGGATTGTTGTAAAGTGAGAATTGCCACAAGCGAAGGTTATAAATTTATTATTATTGTATTAGAATCCTAAATAACGAAAATATGTTTTATTATTTACTTCTTCTCTTCTTTCTTCAGCTTCACGCTGTATCCTGCGTACATCAGGGTAGGCAGAGGGAACCTACACTCCGTTGCCCACTTTCCGCCGAATTCCAAATTGTTTATAAATGCATTTATATATAAGTACCTACTTGCCAAAATAACTAAAAATACATTTGTAATCATGGCGATAAATGATATGCTTTGAGACGGCAATTCATATATGATATGAAAACTCGCATTTCATATTATTTTGGTGGGAAAAGAATTTCAGGTTGACCTGTGCGCAAGGCAGATTTGGCGAGTTAACAGTTCTAAAACAGACGGACAGAGCTGAAAGTAAGAAAAATATCATTATAATAACAAAATTATCCGTAAATATACATATTAGTAATAAATTTTCTTTTAATACTAATTTAGTTTTTTTTTAATATTAATTAATTTAGTTAAGTCAAGTGAAATATGTTAGTAGTTCATCTTAAAATGTACATTAAAGAAATAGTTTTTAAATGTTTATGTATGTCGGTACGTTAACATTTGAATCCTTCTGAACTCCAAACTATTAAACTATCGAAGGTGTTGAAAGAAAAAAAAGTAAAGTTAGCCGTTATCTAAAGTTAGCAGTTTCTTTTGGCAACGGTCCTTGCCAGACGAGAGTTATTGTGTCACTTGCTTGGCAACTGCAACGGGCATAATGCCACAGTTCAATGACATACTTAGTGCGTGGTTAGCCCACTTCTGACTATCACTTGTCTTCTACTACTATGCATATCAATTAATCATGCACATAATGTAGTGTAATTGTCGCTTTATAATTTATTTTATTACTACGCTGACCTTTATTCGAGATGCTTACGAGCTTTAAGTGAGGCTGTTTTGAATTGTTCTACGAAGTTGATATATGCGTATGTATATGGTACATTGCTTTAGGCCGTCGTGGCGCAGTGGGTCAAACTGCAAGCGCGATAGTTATGGGTTCCATGCCCATTCGTGGAATGATTAGATTTTATTTTAATTTCTCCGTTCCTAGCGAACAGACGCTAAGCCAAGATAGAGCCTAAAACGCGGCGATTTGATCTATCATTTAACACGCAAATGTCTTGATACCGGCCGGAAAATAGGTAATTGGTAAGGTTTTATTTAATGATAAGGGTAGTCTTACCATTAAATAAAACCTTACCACGAATATTTCCAATGTAGTAGGGACTACATTGGAAATATTCGTGATGTTGCAAAATTAATAAATATTTTTTTTGATTAATAAAAGGGGGCAAATGAGCAGAAGGACCACCTGATCGTAAGTTGTTACCTTCACCCAAGGACATCTACAATATGTAGGAGGTGTTGACAATGGGTCAATACCTCCTACATATTGTAGAAAGAGCTGGTTTACATGTCATCGAACCGAAACACATCATCAGACATATGGCGGCTTGTGCTTGACATGATAGTGGTCGCGAGCAAGTCGAAAAAAGAGTCTCTTACTACTTAGTTACTGGGTTACCCGCCTTTTACGGGACGCTAGCCAGCAGCGGAGGAGAATTGTATTATTAATCCGTACCCCAACATATAATTTACATTTCTATTATAATTTTCTGTTGTGTCAAAGGTGTAATGGTGTAGTAGTTAGTCAGAATCTTGTGTCAAGGCACTCCATTCTTCACTCTCACTCGAAATTGATACGATGAAATAGAAATAGTATCATTCCCTCGAGTATAAATGGAACAAGTTATCTCTCTCTCTCTCTCTAATTATTTCATAATATAGAAAACATTTAATAATATTTGTAAAGATTATGTCAGCACTTTAAACGATCCTAAAGTTTTGTGTGGGATGTACATATGTATCCTAACATGAAGCGGAACGTAATAAATCTTAAAATTTATGAGTGTTCTTAAACAAATGAGCAAGTTTTAACGATAAGTATGCTTTCCGCCGGAAATCTGTCGATATTTTAATTTATTGTTTGACAATTAAAAATATGTTTAATAATTAATAGGAGTGCTTTTTCATTACAAACGAGATTAAGTTAGTATTACTAACTCATGTCTTTAAGCATCTTATTTTTACTTAAATGTATGTAGTAACTCTAGCGACCAGCGTCTAGCTCCGCCTGTCCCATCAATATTAATATTATTATTTCATACAAATTTTCCTTCTTCTATTTCGGCATATTAAGGATGGTTTTGAAAAAAGTATGTAAAAGTAGGTAGCCTACGTTTGACCTTATATCCCCAAGTACCTTTCTGGGAAAGTTCCTCGAAATCTATACAGTGGCTTAGTTTTCTTATACAAACTTTCACCCTAGGGTGTGGTTATAGGTTATAGGTAAAAGAGTTGATATAGGTATCTAACTCTTTTTGGGACAATGTAACCTTTTTTTTATTTTAACTCTAGCGCGTCACGTATTTTCATTGTGAATTTCGTCCGGATCGGTCCGGTGGCTTAGCCGAGAACGTATAACCAACAAACAGACAGGTAGACTTTTGCATTCATAATATGAATATGGGTATGCAGCCGAAACATTAATATCTCAAACGATATCTTTTACTTTTAGCTTCACGCTGTATCTTGCATACAGCAGGGTATGCAGAGGGAATCTAGTGTTAAGACACTCCGTTCCCCACTTTCCGCCGAATTCGGAGGCATTGCGTGTTCAGTGGCGGAACTTAACGCCGCGCTTTGCCTCGACACCAGCGCGAAAGAATGATAATATTAAATATTTCCACTCGTCGAGTGGGAATCGAACCCACAAACAGTCGTTTATAGTCACATTACACATTATTATAAATAAAATTTAAAATTGAACGATTTAGTTTTCTTTATGCGTTTATATCTAAAATATCTATGTATATAAATAATTTATAATCATTAAAATAACGAAAGTGTGAAGCACTTTCAAACAATCTTTCTAACAATCAATTGGCATAAGCTTCTATAATGAAATAATTTTGTGAATGAATTTTATGAAAATAATTATGTTTGGACCTAAAACAATACGCAAATAATAATATAATGGAAAAGTTTCGAAAGCTCTGCTTAATGGGACGGTTTATTTACAAGTCATTGACTTGATGACAGAGAGAAATATAATTACAGAATAAGTAGATGTAAATGTTAGCACGCAATATTACGATTTAATTGTGCGAGAGCTTTGAAAATTTCTAAGAATTTAATTTTCAAGAGAAACGTTGTTGTTATTTGTAATATAATGCTTGATGAGATTAGGGTGAAGTTGTGACATGACTTTAGGCAATGGTGTGGGTTTGAATGCCGCTTGGAACAATATTTTGAATTAATTAATTCAAGTTAGGGGCCAGTTGTGGCGCAGTGGCACGAACGTGTGACTGTAAGCGACTGGTTGTGGGTTCGATTTCCACTCGAGGAGTGGAAATATTTAATGTTTCCATTTCCTTCGCTCTGGTATCCGAGGCAAAGCGCGGCGTTAAGTTCCGCCGCTTAACACGCAATGCCTCCAAATTCGCCGGAATGTGGGGAACAGAGTGTCTTAACACTAGGTTCCCTCTGCCTACCCTGCTGTGTGCAGGATACAGCGTGAAGATAAAAAAAATAATAATTCTAGTATGTATCCTTTTCTTAAATAATTAAAGAACGGATTCTTTCTCTAGCTTTTTTATGTAATCTGCAAAATACATATGTAAAGGAATAATAAACATGATATATGTATAGTTGTTTTCTCAGAATGATCAGGAATAATCACAATGCGTTCTTTATTCATTGACGCAGTGGCTTCAAAGTGTGTGTTATAATGGTCCTATCATGTCCTTTTTATATTACGGTAAATAAAATGAGGAACACACGTTATTTATATTTTATTTTCTATGTTATAATAGCCATATAACAGTAGATATAATAACTCCTATAACGAGCTAGTATAAGAGTTATCTAGACTCAAAATTAAAACTCTAGCAGTTTTACTTACAACGAGTTTTATTTTGCACGTGCTCTCTGTAACTTTGTGAAACTGGATTCTGAAGTTATTTTACTTGGAAACTAAGCACACCATGTTGCACAAATATACCTATATTTTCTATTGACCTGTTCTTTATATACTTATCAATTGTATTTCTGTATATTCATTTTTTTTGTTAGCTTCACGCTCCCGCACACAGCAGGGTAGGCAGAGGGAACTTAGTGTTAAGACACTCCGTTCCCCACTTTCCGCCGAATTCTGGAGGTTTTCTGGGTGATGTATTTTCATTCATCGACTATATCATTTACTCTATTTTCATTTATCGACTATAACGTCTGGTATTTGAAAAAAGTTGTAAAACAGACGTCGATTTCAGTTATTGTTACCTTGCTACGTTTGTTTGTGTTGAAAACGAATATAGAAAAAAACAACGTTCAAATGTGTAAACCGCAAAGCATCACTCAACACCAGCGGCGAACTTGCAATTTTTGATTTCGGTTTCATATGTCGTAAATTTTGATGGTTAGCAAAAATTGTTTATAGATAGCTGGTTGGTTAACTCGGCGCAGTAAATAAAGAACTGCTCTGGCAAGCTTCAGACGTCGATATATACGTTCCAAATGATTAATTACACTATTGTTTCTTGAAGGAAATCAGGGAAGCATTAAAGCTTAGCCGTGAGTGATACACTGTTCAGTGAGTTTAACGCGTTTTTAACGGGCAATGTAAATACGGCGTTAAAATTTTGCAGTCTCGTTAGTTCTGCCTGCAACGCGCCGGTGCCCGGTGTCCGCGCACACGCAGATACTACGTGCTTTAAACACGCATCGATACATAAAATTAATTAATTTTATATGAGTGATAATAGTGTTAGGTGTGTTGTTCTACATACTTCAATTTCTAGAATACATCATTGTATACTTTGATCGATTACATAAAATTATTTTATCGTCGGTTAATTAAAACTTGTGCTTTACTCGGTAGTGTAGTTTGTCAGTCTTAAAAGGATTTTTCATTTGACAGCGCAATGAATCTGAAACTGAACAACGAGGTAAGGAGCTCAGTCAACTTGCTTCATACAGAGCCACCTCCTACTTCTGTAAAGGTAATTTTAATAAATACGAGTAGTTTTGTAGTAAATAAATTTTATCTATTATATATTTTTTTATATAGTACCTAGATAGATTTGTTGTTTAGTTTATTTTAATTACCTTGTTACTTAATGGATTGTTGATTATTTAAGACAGAAATGTTTAGCTTTGGCTAACAAGCAAATTTTCCGATGCTAATTGAAGTAGCCATGTTGTTGTGTGTGAAAATCTTGTAAATTTAACTAATTTACTAATATATAATTTAATAAATGCTATTTACAAACTAATATATCGTGTTTTTAGATTTAAAAAGACAATTAAAATAGTTGATGGATTGCATCTTACTGTAAACGTGATACTTGTAGGCTTGATCCTCATAAGGGGGAATGTATAAATCTATAATCGTTTTTGCATTAACAAAACAAAACTAAGATTTGTTCCTATTTCGAAATATAATTACAAATTTTCACATAATATATAATCATTTTTACTTAATAAAATACCTACGAGTGTCTTATTAGTTATGAACATGATTAAAACTTAATCTTTGATCCGCTTTGTTCATGTAAATCTTGTTCATAAGATATTTATCACCGATGCGGATATAGCGAATATTTTATTTATAGAACGAATTCTAATCCTTACTATTAGAAATGAGAAAGTTACTCAATCACACCTAACCTATTGAACTGATTCAAATAAAATAAGGCACAGTGATAGTCTAGAGACAGATAAAAGACAGGCATACATTTTGACCTGAAAAACGAACTGTACGTGATTGAAATAAGTGATGAAAGTTTGTATGGAAATTATGTCATTTTCATCGTTACAAGCTTGAAATTTATTTCATAGACTCTTTATAAGATATAATATATAAATATATATAAATAAACACGATATTCAAAACTATAATCATTTATCCTAAAGAGGTAAGAATGGAGGATAAACATTTTTGTATGATGATGTCGGTATAAAGCTTACGGCTCAGAAAAGAAAAATATAGAAGAAGTACAGAGAAATACGGGATGATATCATGCGCCGCGCGCCATACACGCTGATTGAAGTAGGGGATTAGAATTTGTAGGGGATTAACGTCATTTTTAAAGCTATAAGCTTGAACACGGGCGAAGCCGTGTGCGGGTGGCTAGTATATGAATGTAGATGAGACACAGAAGTAAACAGAAAGACGTAAGTCTGCAAATAATAAGCATTACCCAAGAATAAATAGAATAAAAGAAGGCAAAGGTTAAATAGGAAAAAAAAGGTCATCTATGCGTATAATAAAAATGTAACTGATCGCTGCCTATACATGGAAAATATATGAGGAAAAATGATATTCGGGGCATTTATCAATAAACTAGAACGTAAAACATTGATTTTCAATTTTGTGTTTGTCTGTGCGTTTGTGCACGCTCTTCAGAAACGGCTCAACCAAGTTCAATACAATTTTGACTATTGTATTTTAGTAATCTAGTGATAGTGATAGTAACTAGAATACTAGAAAGTATTGTAGTTACATTTAGTATTTTATTTAAATTGGTTCTTAAAGAAAAAAGTACAACATTTTAAACTTTGTTAGACAAAATTGCTATAAAATAACTGTTTTGGTAAATTGGCTGAAATATGAATTACGTAGGCGATGCCGCGAGTGGGTCGCTAGTAAGTAAATGAAATAGTGGGAAGGATTTAAATTGAAAGCATCTCTTATGCTTGAAGGAAAACTTAAGATATTTTGAAATAAATGGCTCCAGTTTAACTTAATTTTGGTTTTAAACGAAATTAGTATAAAATGTCTTAGTTGAGCTGAATTTATCGTATTTGTTTAATCATTTTCACAAAATCAATTTAAGGAGGATTTTAAAGTTTGCTAAACTTCTGAAAAGCCTTACGAGATATCATATATATCAGAAACCCATCCTTAGAGAGGTTTATTCATAATAGGTACAGATAGCCGTTAAACAGACATCATATAATAAGTATATTACAGACTAAATAAAATATTTATGAAAAGACAGAAGTATTTAATAATCACTTACTTAATATGCATCGATTTCGGGCGAAAAGTCGAGAAAGGAGTGTCTTGTGACCATAGGTTCTCTCCGCCCACCCTTTTTAGCGGACAACGTGAGGCTGCATTTTTTTTAGCTTCACGCTGTATCCCGCACGCAGCAGGGTGGGTAGGCAGCGGGAATCTGGTGTTAAGACACTCCGTTCCCCACTCTCCGCCGAATTCGGAGGCATTGCGTGTTAAGTGGCAGAACTTAACGCCGCGCTTTACCTCGGCACCAGAGCGAAGAAAATGGAAATATTAAATATTTCCACTCCTCGAGTGGGAATCGAACCCACAACCAGTCGTTCACACTCACACGCTTGTGCCACTGGGCCACGACTGGCCACTTTTATTATAATTGGAAGCAAATACTGCAACGTGTTGTATAACGCGTCACGAGTATAAAATGAAAATGTTTTAATACGATTTTGATTCGCCTCTAACATTAAAAGCTCGTAAATTAAACTTTTCATAACAGCAACTACTAAATTACACTACATTATGAAAGGTAAACATATGTACGTTTTCAATTTTTCGCAATTTCTACCGCCCTGTGGCTGGCAAAGAAAAGAATGGCAGAATTTTACCCTTTAATAATATTAAATTTTGTGAATGTTTTACCAACATTTAATATTGAAATGTTGTATTTCATAAATAATTGTACTTGTTATACCTATATTGTTATGGTTCATTATACTAGGTAATATAATATAAAAAAAGTTAGTCTATTTTTCTATATCTTATCTTCTATATTAGACTTTTCTCTTTCTGGGTTTCTTTCTGTTTGAATTGTTAAAGACTTTCTAAGAATGAGCAAAGTACTGTGAAACGAATATTATTTTACTTTTTGCTTTTTGATGATTGAAGCATAGAAATAATATGTGTAGTTATCTAAAGTTTCATTGTTTGCTTATCTTAAAAAGAATATACTTATTATTTGTCACTTACTACTTTTGTAAAAATGAAGTAAACCGAGTTGGTATATGTAGCAGGGTAGGCAGAAAGAATTCCATTCTCCACTTTTCACCCGAATTCGAGACGTAGCTTGTTGAGTGGCTGAAATCAACGCTACCCTTTGTCTTATTACCATAACGGCGAAAAGAACATAATTTAAACGTAATGAATTCCTCGGATGATAATTCGACAATAATCGCGTACACAGTCAGTTGTATTATAGTTTTATTCTACGAAAATACATAAACAAATATTGCCAACATAATTGACTGAAGAAACATTTTGTTGTTTTTTATTCACTACATTTTAAAAACTACTTTAAATAAATATACTTGTAAATAGTAAAAAGTCCACAAATAGTATTAAAAATGTGTTAATATATACTTTCTTTTTATTTTCTTCTCAAACTTGATTTCAAATAATTAAGATTATATACTAGATTAATTTATCGAAGGTTATGTCGGCACATCTCACATTAAGCTGTTAGTCAAATTTTATCCAAATAGTTCCAAATATTTTTTGCAGGATTTGTAATTAGTAATAGAAGTTATTAGCAATGACTAAAATATCCGCTTACGCGACATATTAGCCTACATTTATATTAAGCTTTCAGCATTAGAAAGGCGGTTATAATTTATATTGTATGCTCAATTTTCAAACATAGAGAAAAAAAATATTTTACAAATGTTCTTAGATTTATTGTTAAATATGAAAGTATTTCCATAGTCTATAACATTGAAAACTCGTTAATTTATTTTAATACTTAATCTTTTCGAAGTCATAATTTTTCTTGATTAAACTTTTTGTTTTATTAAATTAAATAACGTCATATTGAGCAGCTCGGCTAGCTCTTAGCCTCTTTTTTTAGGGTGGTTGTGGAAGGAAAACATTAAATTGTATATTGCGTAGGCACAAGAACATGCGATTTTTACAGAAATATATTTTCATAGTCATATATTTATTCGACATCCAACAATATAAAGTTACATTTAATAATATACCTACAATTATTTGTTTAACCAGTAGGAATATGCAGTGTTCATAAATTATCCTGATAACCAAAAAAAATATATAAAATAAAAACTACAGGAATTACATTATACTTAGACACATTTTACAGCTTTTTATATATTTTCCTGCGTAGTGATGTAGCCAGAGACAACCTAGTGTTAAGATACTCCATTCACCACTTTCCACTTGAATTCAATACACTGCTCGTTGAAGAAGTACCTAATACTCAACGCCGTGCTTTAGGATAGGAACCTAGAGGGAATAAGTGAAGTGAAGTGAAGTGAAGAAGTCCTGAGCGGAAATCGAATTCATAATCAATCGTGTTCACAGTCAGACGCTGTTCCACTGTACCATAGTGGCTTTTCATATAATTACTATTACCTTTAACATATTTCTATTTTAAGACAGAAAGTATCTACATAGAAACTTTATACAACAAACAAGATAGTAAGCTTGGAAGTTGTGCCCGAATTATTCAATATGATTCAATCAACGATGTTGATTGACTAGTTGATGCGGTTGAAGCGAGAAATTCCGACAGGTGCCCGGGGATCGCTCTAAATCCAATAACACTAATATAATCGTACTGTCACCGGCTTCTAAAATAACTTAGACCAATATAGTCTCTAAGATAAACGCTTTGGAATGAGAATAGTGTAACGAAAATACATAATATAATATAATGTGGAAAGACTGTATGATTTGTATGAAACCCATTAACAGACGAAGCATGTTTCGTACCACCAAAGTTAGATTAAATCTATTTAACTAGATAAGCTTTGAAACTTCAATATCCTTTTAGCTGCTTATACTAATAGAGTTTTGATTTTGTTTCAATTGAACTTAATTTATTACCAGTTCTAATAAATTATGTACCTATATTATATATACATAACACACTAAAACTATAATATTTAAAAAATACGTTTTTAGAAAATGTAAAAAAGTTATCGCAGCGGGTTTCGAACCCGCGCCTACTGTGCATTGCAAGATTTCTGATCGCTAAACCATGCCTAAAGATGTATTTTTCGAATTTACTAAGTGTGTGAATAATATTTTAAAAGTTATAATATTACTAATTAAAGGCTTATTATGTTGCAAGCGACAATTAACTAGCTAAGTTTAATTATTTCTTAGTAAAACACCCAATGCCTCTATTTCCAGGAAGAAAGACAACGCACAGGGCGATATATAGCGATTTTGGTCGGAATTAGTTTGCTTATTGTGGCTTTTTACCATGCATGGGTTCGGCGGATACCGGTAGTGGCCAGCCTGGTGGTGCCCGCCCTTATCATGTTCGTGTATGTTGGGTGGGTGCTCTACACCGCGTCGAGGGACAAAAAGAGGGTAAATTTTGTATTTTCATTATGTAAAGTTAATTAGAAATGATAAATGGTTTTGTTTGTTTGTTGACTTGTTATTTATGATAATTTACTGTCTGATATGTCGTATTTTTATACTTCTGGTTAAATTTAAATACTATTCTAATTTCTTACTAAGGCTATATTCGTTTTTTATTATTATTAAATAATAAAAAACTAAGCCTTAGTAATAGAAAAAATGATACTAATTAGAAATCCAAAAAAAGATTATGACACCTACCGCCTACTAAACCCAATATCAAAATATTTAAAATAAAACTAGATTTATTATAGTTGCTATCGACTGTTTACAATTTTAAATTATGAAACAAATGATCCTACAGTCATACTGTATAAAACTTAAATGTATAATAAATAAATAAAACAATATAGCCGTGTGATGGGGAATCTTTCAACTTTTTGTTTTGAAGTTACAACAATTGTTTAATAGACGCATTTAGAGATTTATATTAATATTTAAATTTAAATCTAAACTACAATAATAGATGCAAAGTACATTTTAAAAAGAGTTGTTAAATTAAATGTTTAAAAAATATGTTTACAAACACATTTTTTAATACCTTAATAGTGCAAAGTATCATTAAAAATATATCGTCTTTATGAAGCTTTTATATATTAAATTTCATCTGGTGGTTTAAAAGATGAAAGCGAGGACACATTTGATGAGGATAAGCCTGGCGACTTTATTAAGAGATTTCAAGGTTTACTACGAACCGCAAAAAATAAGAGGGATATTTATCTGATTTAAAAGTATACGTATAATCATTAATATTTTTATCCTTTTTAAATGTTATTTACATATATGAAAAACATTTTAGGAAAACGTATAACAATTTTTAACACAGCAAGATTCGTACCTACCCATGTAAAACGTCCAAGCTGTCTGATCGCTTAGCTATGCGTTATACATCCTGCAGCATTTAAATTATGGTACGTTTATTACAACTTTTGTTGTTAGCAGATTATATAGATCTATAGAGAAATAAGTGAGATGCGCTATGATGTAGAAAGCATAGCATAGCTTCAAGAGGTGCAAGTTCGATTCTCCATTAATTCAAATTTTTATACGTTTTTTTAAAATGTTTTTTATACGTTTTAAGAAAAAATACACAATATGTAACAATATACGAAAGCGTTAAAGATATAACAATGGGTGTAATTTGGTGATGAATTCACGTACAATTTTACAACAATTGATCGTTATAGTTGGATAATTTTCAATATCGTAATGTTGGGCGAATTGGATTGTGGGCACTGAGCTGGAAGGGTTCTTCTTAACAATATCCCTTTAGGGCGGGCAGATAAGTTTAATAAAAATTATTTTCTACGAAGAATGTACGGGCAACTTTTTTCTTATTATAACCTTTAACATGTTTATGTAACGCCATATTAGATGCCAATATAATTAAATTAGTATTGAGGTCGTAGTAGTGCAGTGGAATAGCGTCGGTCTGTAAACAGACAGGCATCACTATTCGATTCCCACTCGAAGGAATGATTAGTATATATTATATTCACTTTTGGGACCAGTCGTCGCGCAGAGGCACAAAGTATGACTGTAAAGCTATTGGTTGTGGGTTCGTTTCCCACTCGAGGAGTGGATGATGATGATGATTTAATATTTACATTTTCTTCGTTCTGGTGTCGAGGCAAAGCGTGGCGTGAAGTTCCACCACTTAACACGCAATGGCTTTAAAATCAGCGGAAAGTGGGGGTGTCTTAACACTAGATTCTCTCTGCCTACTCTGCTGTGTGCGGGATACAGCATAAAGCTAAAAAAAAACATTTTTCCATTAAAGCGCGACATTGAGTTTCGCTACTTAATACGCAATGTTTCGATTTCAGCCGGAAAGTGGAAATCTGAGTGTCTTAGCTCTAGTCTTGATCTTCTCGTTCACACGTTAGTGGTGGTTTTAATTTCATTCCAAATAATGTAATATTTTTATCATATTTTAGAATCTCCGATCTGGTCAGTTGCAATGCAATGTCCAACAAGCAATTTCCTTAGTGTAATTTATTATCAGATTCAGTGTGCTTAGCCCGCATTATACTCCAGGTGCATGATTTCTATTAAAAATCATCAATCATCGAATTAAGCATTACAAATAATAATTATTATACATAATAGAAGTTATTTTTTTATAAATGAAATTAATTGTGGACATGGTTTAATGTAAGCTTTATACAGTGACTAAAAAAAAACTTTTTTCAAGGGAATTTATTTAACGATTTCGCCCGAAATTAAGAAAAAAAAGATTCGACAAACTCGTTAGCTGAATTTAAATGTCGATCTGCCAAATCAATTAATAAAAAAGGCAACTTCAAAGTTGGTTTAATGGTTACAAAGAAATGTAAATATTGCGGACTGATTCATAGACCGTCTGTTCGTATGTGTAAACAAGCGAATGCTTGAATGTATGGAACATAGAGTCCAATAGAATAGCTCGCGGTTAAATTTTATGGATTTTTAATTTTGTATATAGTTTAATGTTTTTGATACAGACAAACATAACAATGAAACGTTTTATATGAGGTGTATTTTAAATTATATTGCTACCTACTCCTGGCTTCGTTTGCGTAAAATACACAAAGTTTTCGGTTTGTCGACGGTTTATGTTCTCACTTAAATCATATTTTTTTTAATTTATTTATTTTTGAAATTGTGACTTTTTTATTTATGAACCGAATTGATATAAAAATAAACACTAAGTTTTATGGGCAGCTTACCAAAATATGTTAATCAAAACTGCATTTATTTTATTTCACCGTTTCTGAGACTAGTATGCACTAATGCACAGACAAACAAAAAAAAAAAAAATAAATAAAAATCATTGGTTTTTATAACATTGATAAAGGGTCTAAAAAATTTTTAAAAGGTCACTATTTTCATTTCAATAAATAATATGTCGTACATGTCGATTTAAAAACTGTAACTACGGAAAGACCTAAGATTTTCTAAAAGACATGGAGCTTCCTCAAGATTTACGGTTACTTCTAAAATCAAACTCAGAAATTTAATCTCACTGTGGTACGGAGTTTTACTTAGAATAAAAAATATATAAGATTTTTGTCAAATACAGCAAATGTAATTTTGCTAGATACAATAGACAAGTATTATATAATAAAATGTATTTTATAATATTATGGTATTTCTAAGTAATATTCATAACATAATAAAAAAGGGAATGAGAAATTAAAAAAAAACGGTATTATTACTAATCTTAAAATTCCGATCTAACCACGTGTTAATAATAAGAACAGCGAGTCACGTCAAGTCACTTCCTTGTCCGTAGAGTAAAATCTATTAACGCCATGCCAACGGGTAAACAAAGAATAAATTAAAAGGTACGTTAAACGTCAAAACGCTACGTACATATATTACGTGATGATTATGAGATTTACGCGTGAAATAATACAAGTGAATGATAAAGTTCATATGTTTAGTTGAACGTAAAAAGATCTATCATTGATTGTTGATTATATTTAACTTTAGTTACTTAGTACTATTATTCTTTAAAGATATTTAATTAATGCTTTTTTTGACAATTAACTTCTATTAATTTGAATATTTGTAATTTTTTATAACTTTCATATGTTAATAATTTCTACTTTATTTTATTATTGCATGTTGTGATTGTCGTTGACGATCCTTAATATACAAATATAATAAAATAGGTACTTCAATGGCATGGCGCAAAAAGTATTTGATTTTAGGCATCGGTAACATTTTTTAACATCTAGATGTATTCACATAGTAGGCTAGTTGAACAGAACCAGAGTGGTGTTAAGGCAATCACTTCTCCACTTTCCATCCGAAATCAAGACTTTCGGGTTGAGTAGTAGAACTCAACTCCACGCTTTGACTTAGTTACCAGAGCGGAGAAATAAATATATTATATTATAATCATTATTTTTAGTATAAATCGAATCCAGTAACATCGCGTCACAGTTAGAAATTTTTACATTGCGCCGTGGCGCGACAGCCCGTCAAATACCAGTCGGCCAGAAGCCCTGTTGTACATTTAATTGCAGTTATTTTATTTTCCGGGCTGTTTACTTCGATAACGAAATAATTATTATGTCTCTGATTTGTGTGGTAAGTTGGTAACAGTGCGATGTCTCTGAGTTCTGCCTTCCGTACAGCGTGGAAGTCTCTCCTAAGCAGCAGGTAGACCGAGAGAACCTTCCGTTACGGCAATCCATTCTTAACTTTCTTAACTCTTTGCCTTAATGTAAAACTCCAGGTTTTGATTTTTTTAGATATTAATTTGAAATATAACTGTTTATCCGATTAAAGACCAAACTCTCAACTGCACCTTGATGGGCTTTAAAATATGTAGACATTAGAATCTAGTGAGATATTGTATGTGCGCTGCCCAATGACTTTTACGTTAAACTTACTTCCAGCGTCTGTCTGTATGTATATTTGCTTTGATCTTCAAAACTACGCAAAGATTTTGATGCAGTTTCTTTTAATAGATAGAAAAATTAAAAAGGAATGTTTATATACATGCATCATATAGTAGAGAAACACTGATAGTTTTAGAGGTTTTAATGTAATGTCGGCGCGGCGGCACATGCCTACAGTGAGATAGCTGTGTAGTTCACGCAGGCGAAGCCGCGAACGGGCCACTAGTATACCATAAACTTAAAAGTTCTGAATAGCTAACTGCCATATCACCTGCAGACAAAGTCACAACTTTATCAAAGCTTGTAAATTAACATATTTGTTTTGTTTTGTCGAAAAATACCTTAAATAATTGTTTTAACGATATAAATCTTTCAAATATGCGTAGTAATTTATCATTAGTCTTACATACATGTACATATTTATGACGCAAAGCCGCGGCCGTGTATCTCAATTTGGTTAACGAATTCGTATAGAAGCAGATATTCGATACGTAGGCAGAATTGGAAATGTAGATTTGATTTAGTCTTAAATCTCGCATATAAATCGAAAACTTTGTTATACGATTTTACTTTTAATCATTTACGAGAACGTATTTCTGTACGTATATGTGACACTAGCGAGTGATTGTGGTTCGCCTACGCAACTACACAACTTTTAATACATACTTTCTGCAATTTCAACTTTTTAGAGGTTGAATTTTGGAAAATACATGTAGCCTACGCTTGACCCTGAGTCTTCTACTATTTTCATTTCAAATTCCATCCAAATCGATATAAATTTGCCATAATAACGTAACAGGCATACTTTCGCATTTATAATATTAGTATGGATTATTGAAATAAGGAAGTTATTCAGTGGGATGAAAGTAGGCGATGCTATAGGCTTACGAGCGAGTTTGATTATTATGAAAACAAATACGGTAGCTTATTTATTTTCCCTTATTGTTTACATGTTTATTTTATGTACCAAGGTTACGCTAAAAGACTGGTATTTTCAACAGGTACCGGGTCTAATATTATATTTCATACATTCAACAGTTCATTTTTTGTCTCTATAAATAACTTGAAAGTGAATCATCTTAAAGTTTAATGTTTATGTTGAAAAGATGGATGTTTTGGTATGCCAATACATAAACACGTGATGAATTTTACGGAATCTGGACTATAGAAAAAAAGTTATTTTTAGAATACAATATAAAAGTATATTTTGCAGTAAATTATAAAGTAAAAAACATTTACATATTTTTACATTTACACATTTAAAAAGTTGGACGCAGCGGGTTTTGAATTCGCGCTTCACAGAAACTATACGCACTTCGACCACTAAACCACGCGTTGTACATCCGTAGCGTTAAAATTTTAACATTTCCTAAAAATGTTTATCAATTTTCTAAGTGTGTGAATAACACGTTAAACATGTTAAAATAAATTATTGTTAAGATCACCTTATTATTTTTGGCGGCATTGAATTAGAACCCTTACTACCGTCGCGGCGGTAAAATTAGACGAAATAGGAATGAGTGACGCGTCACAAAATAATTCTTTCTGCTTTCTCTACATCCCTCATGCAGGAAATACAAATAAAAAAATAATTAAACACTTTATGTACATTGACTAGACATAAATAATAAATGAAATTAATTAGAAAAAAACAGTTTCATGGTTTTTCCCGTGCAGCAGGGAAGTATTCCCGATAGCCAGAGAGAGCTTAGTGTCAAGACACTCCATTTTCCACTATTCGCCAATGAGAAAAAATATTGCTGTAAAATGCGAAATAAAATAAAGTTTAATAAAATAAAATAAAGTTTAATAAAATAAAATAAAGTCAGCAACTAACGATAGTAAAAGCTTGTTAGTGTACTCTACAAAGTTCGCAACTAAAATCAACGCATCGACTAGTTTCACGTCACTGCAACTGACTAACTTGCAGCTCAAATTCACTGTGATTTTTAATCTCCCCTTGCCTTTGCTGGAGCCAGAGCGTTAATCTGAAAATGTATCTTTGAAATGTCTGATTAGAAAAGCAATGTTAATTTAAAATATAATTTTCATTTTGATGACTTATTTATAAGCTATAAAGTATAATATTAAGATATAATTAGAAAGCACATTGTGGCGTAGTAGAACAGCGTCGATAGTAGGCATGACATGCGATGGTTGTGGGTTCGATTTCTCCGCTCTGCTACCTAAGACAAAACCTGGCGTTGAGCTCCGCCGCTTAACAAACAAAGTCGCGATTTCGTGTGGAAAGTGGAGAAAGGAGTGTCTTTACGTACTTCTCTTTGAGTACTTTCCGTGCGAGAAAAAGCGTGAGCTACAAAGAAAAAATAATAATAAATGAAGAAAAATGACAGCGAAATTTTTATTAAATCGCCGGCGTCGATTCTTTTGTAATATTCAATTTTCATCGCTCTTTACTACAAATCATTTCAATTTCCATGGTACGTGCCGGTCCAGACATCCTCCATCATTTTTACATTTTGTTGCACAATTGCCATGATTGCTTGCTGCTTTCTGCCTCAAATTGATTTCACTATAAAAATATATATTTATTCGTCAAGTTTCCTATTTAATATACTAGGGAAAATTTTATCGTAGGTTGCTATAGTGTTATAAAACCACTAATATAAGTATTAAAACATCTGTATTTCACAATTTTCTTTATGGAACTTGGTTCAGTTTTCACTCTTAACCTCCGTATACATTCCATTGAAAGATAACTAGTATAGTTTATAATAAGTAAATTAGAGGCCGTCGTGGTGCAGTTCCACTGACTGATAACGCGATGGTTTTAGTTTCGATTCCCACTCAGGGAATTATTATATATTATTTTTATTCCTTTGTTCTTACCTACTCGACACAATGCGTGGCGGTAAGTTTCACCACTTCGATCCAAGTCTTGATTTCCGGTGGGAAGTAAAGACCGGAATTTTTTGACATTAGGCTTTCTCTGACTTCCAAAGTAGACCGAAGTAAAAATGGATTAACTCACAACCCTCGAGATCAACATACAAATTTTATTTAAATTTTCCTATCGTAAACAAGTATATACTACAAACGTGCATAGTACAGGGTGAGTCATATTGAACTTTCCGATTTCAATAAGGTGTGTATTAAAAACAAAGCGACATGCAGTAAAAATTATTTTATTGTTTGAAAGCACATAACATGCAGTTTTAATTTAGTTGGTTTTAAAAATGATATCCTGTAAATGTCTACCTCCATTGACCACACACTGCTGAAGCCTTTCCCGGAAGTTGTCCATTACTCGTCGAGTCATATTCAGCGGAATAGCATTGATTTCTTCCGTGATTGCAGCCTTCAGTTCATCGATGGTTCGGGGACGATGCGTGTACACCTTTTCCTTCAGGTAACCCCAGAGAAAGAAATCGCAGGGGGTTAAATCAGGTGATCTCGGCGGCCACCCAACGTCACCTCGCAAAGAAATGAGATGACCGGGAAACATTTGTCGCAGGATTTCCATTGAACGCCTGGATGTATGGGCTGTAGCACCATCTTGTTGGAACCAGATGTTATCGTTGTCATGATTCTGCGTTAATTCCTCCAATTTCGGTTTCAGAAAAGTTTCAAGCATGTCGCAATACCGAGCAGAGGTAACTGTGACGACTTGACCATCTTCTTCAAAAAAATAGGGACCCCACACACCAAACTCTGCAATAGCGCACCACACTGTCACTCGAGGGCTGTAAAGTACGTACGTCTTATAATTCAATTTGTTTATTATTCATCAATTTTAGCTAAGAAAGCCGATGAAAACGATAGCACAGTACACAGGACTAAATGAGCTTTATATCAACAGTTTTGTTGGGAACAAATAGTGGTTTGACTTCTTGGCTTCTATCCAGTCCGTTGTTCAAATAAGCAAGACATGATCTAAAGTTGAACGGGGGATGTATTCATTAGAGTTCGAGTTATGTAGCGTGGTACGAAGACGTACGTAAACATGACGTAGATTGCTCATTGATGGAATTGGAAAATAAATTAAGCTTTTGTGGCCATAATGGCGCAGTGGAAGACTGATATTACGAATGGTTGGGATTACCAGTCGGTGGGACGATCATAATGTAAATATTTTTACTTCTTTCCTCTGATTAACGAGACATAGTGAGATATTCGCTACTCCAAACAATGTAAAGTAAAACCATTTAAGATCACTACTGTTTAAATTTTTCGTCTTAAATTATGTGTCTATTTAAAGAACTCAGTGTTTTAATCACTTTCTTTTAGAACATGATTAAATTGAATAGTAACAAAATGAATAATGATAAAAATAAATTATTAATAGTAAATTAAATAAATAATAAAAATTACGTATATAATACAAGCATTTCTCAAAGGTTACATTGAAGCAAAGAATTAGATACAGTTGGGCATCAGAAACAATACAATAAATAAGCTTTTATAATTTTCTTACCTTAATTTGCTTAGCACGACGACGCATAATCGAAGGTTGAAAATTTAACTAATTAAATAATTACTAACAACAATATTAAGGCAATCTTTCCTTAAAAATATATATTAAAGAATTTAAATGACATTGAAAATTTACATAAATATATCCTTTGCTTAATTCTAAAGTAATTTTCCGATCCTTGTTTGAAGTATCTAGAAGCTGGGCGTTGATCGTTTTCAATTAGATCGAGCACCGAGACCAGAGGGCGTTATTAAGGTTTACGACCGAACGTTAAAACGCTGATTTTCCTTAACAATTTTTGTTATTGTTATTTTCCAGAAAATAATATATATTATAATATAATCTTTATGAAAAAGTATAACATGTTTGTTGTCTTCTTCACGTGATTAGCTCTAGAAATTTCCAAATGTACGTATATTTATAACGTATTTTTGTTTTTTCGTATTGCTTTAATACCTATTATATAAAATGTAAGCCATGTGATTGTAAACGCAATTGGTTGTTGTTTCGATTTCAACTCGGGGAATTGAGATATTAAATATTATAATTTCTTCGCTTAAACACATAAAGCGTTCAGAATTCGGCGGAAAGGAACAGAGTGTCTTAACATTAGGTTCCCTCTGTCTACCCAGGTGTGTGTGGGATAGAGCGTGAAGTTAGAAAAAACCTCATGAAAAACTAAATATATATTCTGTTGTAATATTATTCTATAAGAATAATACTAAGCTGTCGTGGCGCAGCGGAATATTGCTGACTGTAAATGCATGCATGCATGATGGTGGATTGGGGTCCTATTCGGGGGAATGATTATTTTTTTCGCTCTGGAAGTACCTGAGACAAAGTGCGGCGTTGATTTCCGCCATTCAGCACACAATGTCTGGATGTGACTGTCTCTGATGTTTGAATGATGTCATGTGGAAATCGAAAACAGAGTGTCTTGACACTAGGCTCTCTCCGATTACCTTTTCGGATTAGGAAAAAAGCGTGAACTTGCTTGTTAATGTTTTAATTTTTCACGATACAATAAGTATAGAATTATATTTTAATCTTAACTTAGCGTAACATCTCAGTCAAAATAACTTAGTACTAAGTTTATTATAAGCTTTGAGACGGTTGCCGCACCTGATACAGTTCAACTCATTTGCCTTTATTTACTAGGTATATACACTATACATATAACGGATAGTGTTCTTCTGGGAACTACTTTGCTAGTCAGTATTTGAAAGGGTTACTTAAATATTAAATTTAACTAAGTGAATAATAGCGGAACATTGCAGAGTTTGTTAAATTAATAACTCTTTACAGTGAACCTAAATTAGATATAAGAAATCTCTGCAAAGCACGGCGTTGAGTTCCGCCACTAAACACGCAATGTCTAAAAAAATTCAGGGGAAAGTGGAGAACGGAGTGTCTTAACACTAGGGTCTCTCTGTCTACCCCACTGTGTGCTGGATATAGCGTGAAGCTAAAAAACCGATTAAATTGAATTATCTTGTTCTCGAATTGTACTATGTAAACAAAGAGTTAATTTGTTAAGTCGTTTTTATATTTCTTATATGAAAACTCCTTGATGCGTTTAGGTTCATTATCAGTTGACAAATGTTTCATAAAACATTAAGTAGACGCCATGTTTTATTCTAACTAGACCAGCACAATGGATATAATATACTATTTATTTTGTCCCATAGTTAAAGCCCAAAGTTTAATAAAACGTGTTTAAACTTTTCATATAGTTTGAGATATGAATATAGGGTAAAAAATATTATGTTTATTTATGTTCACGCACGTGAAATACGTAGCAAAATCAATGTAAACACACTCCGTTCTTCGGTTTCCTCTCTAATTCCAGTAATTACAGTCAATATAAGAAAAATGAAATTAGTAGAAACCCATTGAATTTATTACTAATAATTGTTTTAAATAGTAATATGAAGATATTACGGCAAGTAAATTTGTAATCGTGGTAAAATTTATTACACTACTTACCTTTATCTATACTTCTATAATGCAATAATTCTTTGTTTAGCATCTCTTAGTCTTAAAGCTTCTTACCTCAAGAAATCGCTTCCAAACTATACTTATAGCTACATTAACTTGATATACGCATACAATGATCCTTGGAACAATATTTTCTTTATATTCACATCACATAAGAAGGGATAGATAAGAAATTTCGTAAATAAATTTTGTATGGCAGTTGGATCCGCTAGTTTCGTATCCACCAACGTACTCTCAAGGGATTCGTTTCGCGCAGTTTTACGATGCCTTTGAGGTTGAGAACGTACCAATATGTGAAAATCACGGCCCGTATCTATATACAAACGTATTTATATTTTATAGCTATCTGTTTTGAGCTATTCCGTATTCCAGAGTTAGGGATTAACTGCAACCGTTTATGTTAGTAGTCTTTGTTTCTATAATGAATAATAGATTTCTATTTAAGTTGATCAACTATATTAAGCGGGGTGATTAAAGTATTGGATGCCACGTCTAAATATATATTGTAATCGTTATTTGGCATCGGCATTAAGCATCGTTTATTTTTTTCTTTTCAACGTCGAATATCTTTTAATAAATGAAAAATAAGTAAAGTAAAGATTTTGAAAAAACCCACGACGGTTTAATTGTAATTGAAAAAGGATAAAATTTCTAGTTAGAAATCCCCCGCCTAAAAGAATATATGTAACGAGATGATGGGGACAACTTGTGTTTTACATTAAATATTACAAACAAATGTTTACTGCAGCGCCCCCTGGTGAGTTAACACGATAAAGCATATCCAAGAACATGCACTAATTAAACTTGAGCTTATCACTGAAACTGCATCCAAATCCAAATCGAATTCGTCATTTTAGCTTTGCACAAACAATATTTTACTGCAGCGCCCCCTGGTGACTTGTCACCGTAATATAAATTTAAAAACATGTACTAAGCAAAGCGGAATCTAATACTGAAAACTCTTTCCAATCGTACTAGTCGTTTTTGTTATACACAAAAAATGGAAGCAGCTACTTACTGCAGCGCCCCCTAGAGAGTTGACACATACTTGAAAATATGCACTTAGTAAACATACATGACACATATATGAAAATATGCACTAAGTAAACTTGAATCTATCATTGAAAACTGCATTCAAATCGGACTCGTAGTTTTAGTTTTGCACAAACAAATGTACTTACTGCAGCGCCCCCTGGTGAGTGATCACCGTAACACATATATGAAAAGATGCACCAATTAAACCTGAACCTATCGTTGAAAGTTTCATCTAAATCGGACTAGTAGTTTTTACTCTACATAAACAAATGTTTACTGCAGCGCCCCCTGGTGAATTTTCACCGTAACGAAAAAACAAAAATCTTAAAATATGCACGAAGCAAAGCTTAATCTAGTTCTGAAAACTCTAGCCAATCGGATAAGTAATTTCGGTTTTAGACAAATAAATACAAGAAAAATTTTAGTTTTACACAAAAAAATACAAACAAATGCTTACTACAACGCCCTCTGATGAGTGGTCACCATAACACATATATGAAAAGATGCACCAATTAAGCCTGAACCCATCCTTGAAAGTTTCATCTAAATTGGACAAGTAGTTTTTCCTCTGCTTAAACAAATGTTTAGTGCAGCGTCCCCTGGTGAGTTTTCCCCGTAACAAAAAAAGAAAAATTTTTAAATATGCACCAAGCAAAGATAAATCTTTTTATGAAAACTCTTTTTAATCGGAGCAGTAGTTTTGGTTTTAGATAAATAAATACAAAAAAAGTACAAACAAATGCTTACTGCAGCGCCCCCTGGTGGTTTGACACGATAAAACATATCTAAGAACATTCACCAATTAAACTTGAATCTATCACTGAAAATCTATCGAAATCAGACTACTATTTTTTGAGATAATTGAAAACATTCGTTTTCACGTAAAATGCTTATTGCAGCGCCCCCTGGTGAGTTAAGGCAATAAGACATATCTAAGAACATACGCCAATCGAACCTAAACCTATCATAGAAAACCGTATCAAAATCGGACTTATAGTTTTGGAAATAATTGACATAGTAATTTGCACAAACACACAAACAAACAAACAAACAAACAAACAAACAAACAAACAACCTCTCACCCCAAACACATAACATACAGTCGCCGTTCCGTCGCGGGTAAAAATAAGTAAAGTAAAGATAATCTGTATTTAAAAAAAACAATTTTATACGATTTCCTACAACAACATTATAAAAAAAGTGTTTAAGTACTGTGAAAATGATTTAAAGCGGTTTTACTTCTCCATTAAAGTGTTCTTTTATATTTTACAGAGAGCTGCAGCCGACGCAGAAGCAGCATTGAATGCCATAGCTCAAGAAAATGCAGAAAATGACGGAAGAACATCTGAACTGTCGCATACCGTGGAAATTGCAATAATATCCAGTAAAGAAAATTCAAAAGTAAACACACCAGAAGAAGCTCGCGATTGGTCAGAAATATCATCTGTATTTCTAAAAGGCGATACCAAGCCAGACGAAAAGACTGTTTGCTTTGTGAAACCAATAATTTTAATCAATGATAAACCGCCCGAGGATTTAGATCAGAAATGGACAAATATAGTAGAGACATTGAACAACAGTGAAAAATTAAAAGGTTTTCAAACAAGACGCAAGTATAAGAGAAAATTTTGTAGAAGGAGAAGACATGCAACATTTAAAAGATCATATTCTATAGGATGATTATAAATTTATGAAAGAATTAAATTAAAAACTAAAATTATTCTCGTACATGTTTATAAATATCTATTTACCCGCGACGGAACGGCGACTGTATATGTGTTTGGGGTGAGAGGTTGTTTGTTTGTTTGTTTGTTTGTTTGTTTGTTTGTTTGTGTGTTTGTGCAAATTACTATGTCAATTATTTCCAAAACTATAAGTCCGATTTTGATACGGTTTTCTGTGATAGGTTTAGCTTCAATTGGCGTATATTCTTAGATATGTCTTATTGCCTTAACTCACCAGGGGGCGCTGCAGTAAGCATTTTACGTGAAAACGAATGTTTTCAATTATCTCAAAAAATAATAGTCTGATTTCGATACGATTTTCAGTGATAGATTCAGGTTTAATTGGTGGATGTTCTTGGATATGTTTTATCGTGAAACCACCAGGGGGCGCTGCAGTAAGCATTTGTTTGTACTTTTTTTGTATTTATTTGTCTAAAACCAAAACTACTGATCCGATTGAAAAGAGTTTTCGGAAAAAGATTCAGCTTTGCTTGGTGCATATTTTAAGATTTTTGTTTTTTTGTTACGGGGAAAGCTCACCAGGGGGCGCTGCAGTAAACATTTGTTTATGCAAATCAAAAACTACTAGTCCAATTTAGATAAAACTTTCAAGGGTAGGTTCAGGCTTAATTGGTGCGTCTTTTCATATATGTGTTATGGTGACCACTCATCAGGGGGCGCTGTAGTAAGCATTTATTTGAGTTTTTTTGTGTAAAACCAAAATTTTTCTTGTATTTATTTGTCTAAAACCGAAATTACTAATCCGATTGGATAGAAATTTCAGAACTAGATTCAGCTTGGCTTGATGCATATTTTAAGATTTTTGTTTTTTTGTTACGGTGAAAATTCACCAGGGGGCGCTGCAGTAAGCATTTGTTTATGCAGAGTAAAAACTACTAGTCCGATTTAGATGAAACTTTCAACGATAGGTTCAGGTTTTATTGGTGCATCTTTTCATATATGTGTTACGGTGACCACTCACCAGGGGGCGCTGCAGTAAGTACATTTGTTTGTGCAAAACTAAAACTACGAGTCCGATTTGAATTCAGTTTTCAATGATAGATTCAAATTTACTTAGTGCATAATTTCATATATATGTCATGTAAGTTTACTTAGTGCATATTTTCATGTATGTGTCAACTCTCTAGCAGGCGCTGCAGTAAGTAGCTGCTTCTATTTTTTTGTGTAAAACCAAAACGACTAGTACGATTGTAAAGAGTTTTCAGTATTAAATATATTACGGCGACAAGTCACCAGGGGGCGCTGCAGTAAAATATTGTTTGTGCAAAGCTAAAATGACGAATTCGATTTGGATGCAGTTTCAATGATAAGCTCAAGTTTAATTAGTGAATGTTCTTGGATATGCTTAATCGTGTTAACTCACCAGGGGGCGCTGCAATAAACATTTGTTTGTAATATTTAAAACAAAAGCACAACTACTAGTCCGATTGGGCAGAGTTTTTAGTATTAGATTTACCTTTACTTGGTGTCAGTTTTTAGGTTCTTTTTTACTTTAAGAACTCACCAGGGGGCGCTGCATTAAACATTTAATTATGCAAAGTTAACACTATAAGTCCGATTTGGATGCAGTTATCAAAAATAGGATCAGGCTTAATTAGCGCGTGTTCTCGTATATGTGTCATGGTGACACCTCACCAGGGGGCGCTGCAGTGAGCATTTACTTGTATTTTTTGGGTGAAACCTATTTAGATGCGGTTTTCTGTGATAGGTTTAGGTTTAATTGTTGCGTGTTTTTATATGCCATATCACGAACTACCACGGGGAGCTCCAGTATAAATTAGTTTGTTCAAAATCAAAACTACTAGTGGGTTTTGTGATTTTCACTGATTTGGTTAGACTTAAATTTCCTGAAAATGTTACGGTGATAATCTGCCAGGCGTTGCAATAAGTATTTGATAACCAGAAAGCATTGGGCTTATAATTTCTTTTGAATTTGCATAAAGATTAATTATAAAGTATTTCGAAATTATGTAATAATACATAATGTGTATCTATTCACTTTAAAAAGTTTAAAATAAAAAACAAAATTAAAAATTTTGAAAAAACCCACGACGGTTTAATTGTAATTGAAAAAGGATAAAATAACTAGAAATCCCCCGCTTAAAAGAATATATGTAACGAGATGATGGGGACAACTTCGTCGGGGGCTGCCAGTTGCAACCTCTATTTTAAATATAGTAGCTAACAGTACAGATTTCGTTCTTAAAGTTTTTAAAAGGAATATCAGTTATCAAAACAAAGGAATATCAGTTAGAAAACCTAGGAGAACTTAGCAAACTTAAAGTAATGGCAGCTCCGACGAAGTCGTCCCCATCATCTCGTTACATATATTCTTTTAGGCGGGGGATTTCTAGTTATTTTATCCTTTTTCAATTACAATTAAACCGTCGTGGGTTTTTTCAAAATTTTTAATTTTGTTTTTTATTGAATATGTAAATTTAACAACCAAAGACGTATTAGGTAGGTACAGCTTATGATTTTTTTGCAAAATATTATAAAAGCTTTAAATATTATTTTTAGGCAGTTTGTACATATAGTGAATAAAATGTTAAGTTTTTGGTATGCTTTTATTTAAAAATGGAAGTCCAATGGTATTTCATTAGATTATTTAATTAAATAGTTAAGCATATAAGTAGACCAACTCAAACCCAATTCTTTATATTAAAGTCTTATGTTGTATAATAAAATATCAATATTGTATAAACACTATTGAATTTATCACTATTTCATATACTTTCAAGTATATATTTTTTTGCACAAAAGAGTTCAAAGTTTATCGTACTATGTATTCGTATAATGATCATTACCCAATGCAATGTTTCTGTACGAAAACTGGATAACTGGATATATTAATAAATTATCTTCTGCCTATCCCACAATATGCGAATGTGAAATAACTTCATAATATGAATATGCATTTATGGAATAGTATAGTATTTACTGTGTATGTAATTATGTAAATATCATTACATATATTAATTAAATAAAAAGTATCATAAGTGCAGTTTAGCAATGTTGCGAGTAAGGCTGGAAAATGATTTGTATAAAGATTTTAAATTATATTAATTTCTTCAAAAGACAGACATACAACAGTTTGTGCTTTTTTATTTTTAGCTTCACTCTGTATCCCACACACAACAGGGTAGGCAGAGGGAACCTAGTGTTAAGACACCCCGTTCCCCACTTACCGCCAAATTCGGAGGCATTGCATATTAAGTGGCGGAACTCAACGCCGCGCTTTGCCTCGACACCAGAGCGATTGAAATGGAAATATTGAATATTTCCACCCCTCAAGTGGGAATCGAACCCACACTCAGTCGATTACAGCCACACACTTGTGCCACTGCGCCACGACTGACCCCAATGGCTTCGTTATTGTACTATCACTATTTTTAACCGATTAATATAATTTCTTTCCTGTATACAAATCTTTTTAAATTTCTACTGTAAAATTAAAAAAATCCTTTATAAAACTTTAGGTACTAAGTATTAATCAATGTAAATAAGTATAATCATAATCTTTCTCGCAATTTTATGCACAAATTAGGGGCTAAACATCCATTGTACCTTTCATTAATTAAATTAGAATATTTGATTAGCGCTAACGAGCTGAATCACTGGAAAATAAGCCAGTTTACGTCTTCATAATATTAATTTTATGATTTATTGAATTATCATAAGAATAATGAATGAATAATGAAATTGCTGTATGTATTTTAAAATGTATATAAACGTGTGAATATATGTTTTATTGTAAAATATATAAGTACTATTTACATATATTATTATTGTAAATTTAATAAAACGTAGAAATGATTATTATGCAGGATAGCTACCATTGTATTAAATAATAAAATGTAACTTTTATATTTAAAAGGAGTGACTGTTGAGCTTGCAAATTTTATTTTTATAAAGAATATTTTAAATTTATATCAGAATTTCTTATCAGTATATTCTAAAAACATAAACTCTTGTATGATGTTTTGAATACAATGTTATGTAGAGAAAATAAAAGATGGTATTAATGTGTATTTTCGAAACCTCACCTTTAATGAAATATTGGCTAATATTTATATATATGTAATTAGTATTTTTAAGCATTTTTGAAAAATATTATTTTAACGTTATAGATATATGATACAGAGGAAGAATATTATGACAGACAATAACAGCTTTATATTGCATAAATATACAATATCTTGTATTTATTATTGTGATGTTTTTTTATAGAATTCAATATTGGCAATTTGAATAATATGGTAGGGCGTTTTCCTGTAAACAATTTTAACTTTTCCTATATAAATAATTTTACATTTACATAAATATAAATGCGAGCAGAAATGAGTAAATGCAGAAATCATAAAGACATTTTTATAATGAGAAAATAACTCATATAGCAAACTGTAAACTTTTGGTAAGAAACAGATGGCTAATTGGAAGGAAAACATCAAGAAAATAGGCTACTTTAGCTTAAGTTTTCAATTACTCAGCGTACAATTACAAAAATAAACTTTTTACTCAGCGTTGTTGTTTCCTTGTTTTAAATTATGTTTTATATTCGCCGTCTGTTCATAATCAAATTATGTTAAATCCATTATTAATTGCTTTTGAAAATAATTAATTATATTATTTACATAATTTTAATCACTTTTGTTTATTTTACGTACAGAAGAGTAGTTAAAGAGAATCACTAGATTGGACCTTGTGCACTAGCACTAGGCAACCTTGTGCACTAGCAGGGCTTTCTCTACTTTCCGCATGAATTTGCGTGTTGAGTGGCTGAATTTAACACTGCCTTTTATACTATCAGAGTGGAGAAATAAATTTATCAATGAAATATAAATTGATTTTATCGGTATATTAAACAACATATATTTTAAATTTACGGTTAAAACCGATATAATGTTCATCAAAAATGACGATACGAATTCGCACGTATGCTTCCATATAATTGTGTACAAAAATAACTTTACAGGACAACGATTTGAAAGTTTTCGTTTAGAAAGTGAATTTCTGAACGTTGAATATTGCATATACTGAGATTTGTTCATAATATTATTACCTACATTAAGAGAAATCTTCACCCCTATTATAACATTATTATGTAGGCAACAAAATAAATAATATAAGTATACTAATTTCTACCATATGGCCTTATAAATTAAAACCAGGGCTTAATTACCGAAATATTCTGCTCGCCATATTTAATCAATCAATGGTCTAAAATAAGTTATTGTCATTACGTCACGTGGCCCTTTTTAAACCTAAATAATGAAAAACTTAGCATATATTATTTCTTTACCTATATTCTTTGAAATAGACATAAGATAAAGTTATTTCAACTACAAAGAAAGCTTACAAGACAACATAAAGGTCTTGTTAATTTATGGAGAGCTTGTCTATACCGTAATTGCTTTTCTTGGTAATGACAGGCTTTTATCGCTTTCATCTTAATTGTTGGCATCATATTTGATCGTCGCTTGTGAAGAATACGTTTTATAGCTGCTTCACTGCCTCAATTGTTGGTTTTGAGATATTTTTTATATGGTATGGGCTTATATAGCTTTTTTCAATATCTTTACGTTTTTCTTGCATAGTAGGGTGGGAAGAGATTACCTAGTGTTAAAATACTCCATTCTCCGCTATCTGTCTAAATATGTTGCATATACAATTGCGGAACTCAACACTGTAAACGCATGACCTATTACATAAAAACGAATCTACATCTTTGTATATAGTGTAAAGGACACCGTCATGATCCTGTTAAATATATATTTATATATTTATTGTAAATAGGTATTGAAATTGTTGATAAACTTATTGAATATGGTTAACCATCATGTTTGAAGAATTAAAATATTTTGATTATCAAAGAAAAAAAGATAATAACAACCAAAGAACTGGATCTACGAAAAAGTATTTATGGACGTAGTTTTTGTAATTAAAACTTTTTTATTAAAATTCCTTAGAGTCCTTATATTCTTGCTTTGTAATTTAACCCTTCTGAGTTAAGTTTAATTACACAATGACTATTTGGTACCGACCTTAGGTACGAGCCTTATGTTTAGTGGTTTATAATTGAAATTACAGTTCAGTCCTACCTCAAACTTTGTAAAGGGACACAGACAAGTTTAATTGTTGTCGTAAATTTCACTCGAGGATCGTATTGTAAAGCAATCAAAATACTAATTTTAATATAAACTTGACATTTTGAACATTTCGTATATTTTGATTAGACTAGTTTCGTGTTCACTGACCAATATGCTCTGAGGTTTGTTTATGATGTATATTAAACGGTGAATTCAAATATACCTACTCTTATGAGTAATAGAACTTAATTGCTAATATTTATATATTATCCACGTATTTACAAGTGGACTTCGTGGATATAATCCAATTTTTGATTTCTTTTCACAATCGATCGAACGATCTCAGCGTTTTTTTAGCTTCACGCTGTATCCCGCACACAGCAGGGTAGGCAGAGGGAATCTAGTGTTAAGACACTCCGTTCCCCATTTTCCGCCGAATTTGGAGGCTTGCGTGTTAAGTGGCGGAACTTAACGCCGCGCTTTATCTCGACACCAGAACGAAGAAAATGGAACTATAATTTCCACTCCTCGAGTGGGAATCGAAGCTACAACCAGTCGTTTACAGTCACACTCTTGTGCCACTGGGTCACGACTGGTCACAAGATATCACTAGCACATTTGTAGCCCCAGACAATGTCCGCTGTTTTTATGCCTCCAATCGATGGACCCAGCATCCTCACAGTGAATCCACGGAATGCTAAGGAGTTTTTGGTTGTTTTTAGCTTCATTCTGTATCCCGCACACAGCAGGACAGGCAGTGAGAACCTCGTGTTAAGACACTCCGTTCCCCACTTTCCGCCAAATTCTCTCTCTGAACGAGTCGCGATATGCACTACAACAGGCCTCAAACTTATCTTAATTTTTTTATTGAATCTCTTCTGCATTTTATAAGATTCAAACACGAATTATACTGTTCTCAGAAGAGATTAATGCATGTGGCATTATGTCTCTTATCTTAATAATTGCATGTGACCACATCAGCGTCTCAACGGCGGATTAGCAAGTTATCAGCAGGTGAAACATACGGAGCTATTAAGTTCTATTATATTATATGTACATTTCGGTATAATGTGAGATTTATCAAAGACAGATTATTGTATTAAGACATATGATGGTTCTATTGAGACTCTTTTAAAAAATATATTTGTTTTATTTAACGCTTTATCCCTAAGGGGGCAGTAGGGCCAAACGTTGTATACTTCTTTCTTCTTGTACACTGGCATCAACTTCTCCATCTGGTCAATGGCCCAAAAAAAATTGTGTGGGAAGAACGTCACAAGATTGCTTTGCTAGAATATATAAATGGAGCTACATTTTTTTTTAAATATCATAATTATTGTGAATATCAATCACTAGCTAAACAATATAAACTATATGATTTTTATTTTACAGGGTTACTAGCGGCCCGCTCGCGGCTTCGCCGCGTGATTTATTTCGTTATATTGCAAACCTCGGGGGCGCGTTTTAAAAAATAAAGTAGCCTATGTTTAAGCTTAGATTATCAACTATATTTATGCCAAAATTCATTACAATTGCTCAAGCGGTTTAGATTTTTCATATAAACTTTCATCCCCTATTTCAACCCCTTAGCGGTTGATTTTTGAAAAAATAAGTAGCCTATGTTAGACCCAGTAACTTTTACTACTTTCATTCCAAATTTCATCCAAATCGGACCGGTAGATTAGCCGTGAAAGCGTGGCAGACAAACACAGACTTTCCCCATAATTATATAAGTATGTATTTAAAATAAATAAAAATATTTCCCCATAATTATTACATAATAGTTTTTTTAGCTTCAAGACTAGCCGATGCTTTCTAGCGCGAAGATTCTCCGTTTCCCACTTTCCGCCGAATCTTGGAGGCATTGCGTGTTAAGTGGTGAAACTTACTCGATACCAGAGCAAAGAAAATGAAAATTATAAATATTTCCACTCCTCGAGTGGGAATCGAACCCACATTTGTGCCACTGCGCCACGACTGGCCCAATAATGACATAATAACATAGATAAAACTTGCAAATGATATCTGTTTTTATTAAATTTAAATAAAATTTTAGTACAGTTTTGTGCAGCAAATTAAGTTTTAAAATTTTCAGCTGCATAAAATTTTTATATAATTCTTAGATGAATGCTCTTGTCACGAGACTTCACTTAAAATGTGATCCTCGTTTTACGCTATGAAAGCACGTACGAAAGGATTGGCCCGTAGCGCTTATATAAAAGGAAGATAATTTCGTATTAAATATTTTTAAAAAACATATTATGGTTTTATAAGTAGGAATATTAATAACTAGCGACTCGCTTGCAGTTTCGCCTGCTTGTATTACACAACTGTAGCTGCTCCATATTTTTGACAACCTACGTTCTCGCTTAAGTTAAAAGGCTTATTTATGTACTTCACACAATTTGTCATATACCATTTTATTCAATCCCTTAGGGGTTAGTTTTGCAAAAAATATGATGCCTATGTTTTTTTTGCGTCACCAACTATCTTCCTGACAAAATTCATTGATATCGGTCTTGTGGTTTACATGTTTCATATGAACTTTCCCCCTCTTTTTCTTATTTCAACAAAAGATTTTCGATTTTTGAAGAAACGTTTTTACTCTATTTCGAATGACGGATAATAAGGTTTTTGGCTTTCGCTATTTTAAAATTTCAATCACGGTTATTTCCAATCATTAAAGTGAATTGTAGATCAACGACAATATCTTAATAAAGTAATCGTCTTAACTGATCTCAGTAACCATCTCAGTCTGTGACCACAGACTAACTTAAAATATTTGAATAACAGGCTTGCTATGATTTATTGCCAAATACTAAAAAGTTGCCAAATACATTTAATTCGTTGATAACTGATTCATTTAAAATGCTCCATGTACAATTTCAACCCATAACCATCACTAAGACGTCTCGATATCTTCGATATTTGCTTATTTTATTAAAGGATATTGATATATTCGTAAGTATATTTTTATTTATCATGTTAAAGGAAATTACTAAAGGCTTATACAAATAAATAAAAACAAATATATATTTTGTTAGAGGGCTCAGCAGTTCAGACGCAAAATACGTGCCACATTTATATAGATTTATTTTATTTCCCGAAGAAACGTAGTCCAAGAGCTAATATAGCATGTGTTCTAGTAATAAATCTGTAAATATAATTTTACTTAGCGCAGTGCGAAAAAATATTGATTTATATTTCGATACTATTGGGACACGCTTACTTTGTGACTGGTGTTTAAAGGTTTAAAGCCGACAGGGTATTCTTACATACTCAATAAGATCCAAAAATAGAGAGAGGGAAAGAGAAAAAGAGAGCGAGAGAGAGAAAAGCGAAAGAGACGGATGCCAAAAGTCTTATAATCAATTTTACCACACTAAATATTTATAGGGGTCAGTTGTGGCGCAGTGGCATAAAGTATGACTGTAAAGCGACTGGTTGTGGGTTCGATTCCCACTCGAGGAGTGAAAATTTTAATATATCCATTTTCTTCGCTCTGGTGTCGAGGTAAGGCGCGGCGTTACGCTACTTAACACGCAATGAATTCGGCAGAAAATGGGAAACGGAGAGTCTTAATACTAGGTTCCCTCTGCCTACCATGTCGTGTGGAGGACTGTATCCGGAAGCTAAAAAAAAGTATTTTATAAGTGTTTCTCAAGAGTTCAGCTAGGTAGTGTTAAGATGAGCTATCCTATAAATGATACCTCTATACATTTATTTTTATGGTGCGTTTGCTTTTTTAAATACGTATACGTAACCACATTTACAATGGAAATTAAGAATCTTCTGTTTTGAACGTATTATAAAAAAAATTTTAGCAAAAATGTTTCTTTAGCATAATAAGCTCTTGGGCTATCTTATAAATTGAAACTTATTTAAATTCTTCCCCATCTTTGTATCTTGTGCTCATGGCTTTGTAACGAAGCCGTATACGACGAAAACAAAATTGTTTTTGTATAAAAAATCTAGAAACATTAGTATGCGTATTTAATTTTAGTTATATAAAGAGCTAAATTTTTTTTTCGACTTCAGGCATCGCATAAGATGATCAAACCGAATCTAGTATTAAGATACTCCGATTTCCACTTCTTACTTGAATTCGAAACATTGCGTATTGGTTTCAACTCCACCATTTTTGTTATTCAACAGATCGGAAAAATGAAAATAAATAATTATGACCCGCCAAGTGAGAATTAAACCTACAACAAATAGCATAATACGCAAAGGCACAAAGTGTGACCGTAAAGCGACTGGTTGTGGGTTCGATTCCCACTCGAGCAGTGGAAATATTTAATATTTCCATTTCCTGCGCTCTGGTGTCGAGGTAAAGCGCGACTTTAAGTTCCGCCACTTAACACACAATGCCTCCGAATTCGGCGGAAAGTGGAGAACGGAGTGTCTTAACACTAGGTTCCCTCAGCCTACCCTGTAGTGTGCGTGATACAGCGTGAAGCTAAAAAAACAAAAATAGCGGTTATAATCAGACACTGTCCCTAATGAGATATCATTATTTATTTTTCACATAAGTATGTCTGGAACGCCTAATTTTAATTGGAGCTTACACATCTATCTGACGGTTCTGAATTTAGAAACTTGACGGAGTGCTCTGTTTTACTTAATATTTCTGAATTTATTTTAATTTGAGTAATACTAAATGTTGTTACTTTTAAACATTTTTAAGGTTATTCCACACTTAGGAAAATTGAAAAAGATATTTAGAAAACGTATATAAATATAATAAAAATTTGAAATCCTGCTGCGTTCAAATTTTTATACGTTTCCTAAATATCTTTTTCTAAATTTTATTACATGGCCATAGAGGACATCTCCTCTATGAGCTATGCTATGACGAACACTTCTAATGAAATAATAACGTTTGGCGTAAGTCATCAAACAGTAAAATAACCATTGTTTTTACAGCATCGGTACTGTCGCGCATATCTTGGAGCTTTTTTGGATTTAGTGCTTTTAATAGCCTCAAAAAGCTATTTTCATCCTCCTACCTTTAGCTTTTAGTTATTGGGTAGACACAGACGAAATGTCTGGGAACCCTAGACTCTTTAACTTAAACTAATGTTTAGTTTGTATCTTTAGACTATTATGTGCAATATGAATAGGCTATAAGTATAAATAAGCTTATATTTATTTACCAAGAAAAAAAGCAAATAAAAACGAACATATACACACTCAGTTAAGTGAATTTCGTATTTAAATCTGTGAATGTATAATAAATTGATACACGGGAACACGAATTGTATGAATAAATTTCGCTTGAAAACAACTGACTGCAACAAATTAATTAAAACAGAATATAGGTATAATTAAGCTCATACATTCAATGATAACGCTCCAGTGAATACATATTTAAAATTCAATATCATTCAACACGTAGGTATTTGTCCCAAAGTTTATCGGTATAATAAATGGTTGTCTCGTCTGACGTTTTGTGAGTTGCTCCTTGTTGGGTTGGCATTTGTGAAACAAAATACAGTACGTCTCTTTGAAATTATTTTAAAGAAGACAAAATAAGCCACTTAAGAATATTAACAAGTTGGAATCTTGCTAGCTTATAATAATAAAAGAAACTAAATTTAAATCTAACAAAGGCATTTAAAGAAAACGTATAAAAATTTGATCGCAGCGGGATTCGAACCCACGCCTCCTGAATACCGTCCAGGCGCTCTCACCATTGAGCACTGAGCATTTTATATCTATGTGTGTCATTTCATAATCACCTTACTCTAATTACACTCAGATTGCACAGTCAATGGAATTTGCTACTAGTAGTGCAATGTTAAAAATAAACTATTAATAACTAAATAAATAAAACCGTCGTGACAGTGGGTTTATGCCAGACTGAAACTGTTTACTCAATAGAACCAGTGCAATCATTGTTTGTAGAAGTTATTAAGTATATTTAAACCATTTTGTCCCGTGGGGGGACGGGCTAAGTGTACAATTACCTCTCGCCACTGAGTAGCGTCCCGTAAAAGGCGGGTGACCCAGTAGCTTGGTGGTAGGAGATTTGTTCTCCGACTGGCTCGCGACCACTATCGTGTCAAAGACGAAGCGCCAAACATCTGATGAAGTGTTCCGGTTCGATGGCATGTAAGTCAGCTCTCCCTATTCCCACCATTCCCATCTTTCCTCCCTCCTTCTGTCCTTCATCCCGGAGGTTGGCAACGCATCCATAACTCAAATGTTGTGGTTGTCTATGGGCGAAGGTAACCACTTAACACCAGGTGGGGCTTCTTGCTTGGCTTCTGCTTTCCATTTTGTAGGTGTAAATAGTGGGTTTTATTATATGTCTCAACAATTAAGATCTACAGCAACTCAACATTAATGATAGTTCAGAGGACATTTTAATAATTAGTGATGTGTACGACATTAGAGCTGTGATATAATCATTCAATTTGAAATACAGCTGGGGACTGAAACCAACTCAGCGTTGCGTTCCGCATCTCAACAAACAATGTAATTGGATGCAAAGAGACTGGTAATTTAGTGGTAAAATTGGTTGGACATTAGCAATTGGATCATGGATGTAAGTCGGAGAAAGGAAAGTTTCTTAAGGAGGTACCTTCTATACCAAAAATCTTTTTTCATTTGTTTGTAGAAAATAATAAATAAAAAAAGTAAAGTTATTAAGTTGTTTAATATTTCATATACTTAAGAGATTATGAATATGTTATGTTCAAGATAAGCTTTTAATATTACTGGTTTTGTGAAATATACCGTTATAATTATCCAACATTTTATAAAAATAATATAAAAATCAAGTTGGGCCAGCCGCTTCGCTAGCAGAGGCACAAAGTGTAAATATAACGCGACTGGTTGTGGGCTCGATTCCCACTCGAAGAGTGGAAATATTTAATGTTTCCATTTTTTCGGTCGTCTGATGTCGAGGCAAAGCGCGGCACTAAGTTCCGCCACTTAACACACAAAGCCTCCAAAATTCGGCGGAAAGTGGGGAACGGAGTGTCTTAACAATAGGTTCTGTTTGATCATGCATAAAAGTCTGCAGCTGAAAAAAAATTAAAGCTCGTATTAAGTACGCATAAATAATATAAAAAAAATATCCAATAATAATATAATCATTAAAATATTTGTTAATCTTTACAAAATGTAGGTTTGAGTTCCGTCGGCTAATATGATGTAGGTATATTAGGTAACTAGATAACGAAGTGATGTACAGTTTTGCTGTCTACCCCGCTACGAGCGATATATGTATGTAGAGGTATAATTCAAAATACTATTTATCGATTGAAGCCGTCGTTCGCGTATAGTTATGTAGTGGGGACGGCGCAACGTCTGAGTGTAAGCGTAATGGTTATGGGTTCGAATCCTACTCCGGGGAACGATATTTTCATTTTTTTGCTTGGCCTAGCTAGATAAAGCGTGGCGTTGAATTTATTTTCTTAATACACAATACCTCTCGATTTTCAGGCGATAAATAACGAACGGAGACTTCTTTACGCTAGGTCCTCTCCAATTATGCTGGAAAATCTATTAAGGTGTAAATAAAAAAAAAATATCTTCGTAATGATACAAGCCGTGAAATAAGTATCTACTTAGTAAAAATGGGAATAAAAAATATTTTTTAGAGTAAATTTTGTTTAAAGTGCTAAGCTCTAAGTACATTTTACTTTACTCCCTCATTTATCATAAACTGTCATCCATACCACAGCTATATCATTTACAAGAAAGTATAACTTTTGTTCAGTAAAATGAAAGACGGAATAAAACAAAATTCTAAAGAATACTCCATCTTGTTGAAGAATTATATTATATTTTAACATTTTTTTTAACTTCACGCACATAGTAGGGTAGGCAGAAGGAACCTAGTGTTTAGACACTCCGTTCTCCATTTTCCGCCGAATTCGGAGGCATTGCGTCTTAAATGGCGTTACTGAACGCCGCGCTTTGCCTCGATATAAGAGCGAAGAAAATGAAAATAGCAAATATTTCCACTCCTCGAATGGGAATCGAACCCACAACCAGTCGCTTTACAGGCACACTTTGTGCCTCTGCGCCACAACTGACCTCTATATGTTCTAACAATTTATATTAGAAAATTCAAATGTCGTCCAAACACAATTTATTTTTTAGTTAAAATATATGCCTGCTTTGAAATGAAAGCGTTTATGTTAACAAATCACATACAATTTCACGGGTGGGATTGTAAAATTGTACGTGTCAAGGCAATTTGCTTTACTGAGTCCGAAGCACCGCGACACCTCGGTTGACGTAATAATTCAACGTGAATGCTTCACCCTCTAGCAATATAAATGCTATTGTTATATGCTTGTTTATTGCTTGTATTATGTTTTTAGCTATCATAAATGGGTATAAGTGTTGTTAATAAAAGCGAATATCATACGTATAGCTGGAAATGTCTTGAATTCGGACAAATAGGAAGGGTGAAGGGTGGGAATCTTGATATTAAGGGACAGCGTTTGGCTGTAACCGGGGTTGATTGTAGGTTCAATCATAATTTGTTTATTTTGCTTTCATGCAATAGCGACTACCCTGTGGTACAAGCGTGTAGCTGAAAAAAAAATCTCTTGTCTCTGCTGTAATATGGAAAGACACGAAGCTGCTTTTTAACAAAGGTCTACATACTACTATAAATGAAATTATTAAAAGTCGTACAAATTGACCATAGTAGAACTTAAACCAGCGCCTTTTTTTGTCCGTTCAAGAACTCTACTCAACTAAACTATAACCTACCTACGTTAGTACGACATTTTTATACGCTTCTTACTTTTTAAATACTTGTCTATTAAAACAATTTTTATAATTTCAATATATTTTGTATAAAAAATACAAATTATCCTAACACTTTAAATTTGAAATCTTTCTTTTGTTTGCTTTTTATTGTCTGTGCCGAAGGGTAATCGAGTTTACATTAATTACAAAATAGAAATACATTGCCTCGTGGATAATGTATGTGACAAAATAGCAAGCTAGCACATAATAGAATCTAACCGCATTTGGGAAGTGACGTTTAATTGAAGTTAACAAGTATAACAAATAGTATAATGCAACGTTAATTTAACCTATTTTTTTTTCGAAACGATAAACGGTTAAAGACGAAGTCATAATCAAAGAAGGTAGTCATAATTGTAATACTATATTTAAAAAAAAATAGATGTTGCAGCAAAAGAAAACATTATAGAAATCTATCCTTGGGCCAGTCGTGGCGCAGTGAAACAAATGTGTGTCTGTAAACGACTGGTTATGGGTTCGATCCCGTTCGAGGATTGGAAATATTTACTATTTCTGTTTTCTAACTTCCGCCACTTAACATACAATGCCTTCAAAATTCGGTGGAGAACGAAGTGTCTTATCACTATGTTCCCTCTGCCTACCTTGCTGTGTGCGGGATACAGCTTACAATAGCTTTACTTTCTCCATAGTCAACTATCAATTATTTGCACTATAAAAGATATTAAAAAAAAATCTTCTATATATTTTGTTGTTATAGATTTCCTTAAGACGCTTATTTAATAAGCACATACGAACATTTCATAATATTATGGCACGTCTCGTCTGTTAAAATAACATTGTAAGCTTATAACGTGTAGCGGTGTTATATCGAAATTCCCTCGACACCTTTTGGGATGTTACTCGCACTGAAGGCAATAATAATATCTATAATCTAGGTTAAATCACATATTTATGAACATACATTAGAAAAGTAGTTCTTTTTTACAGTCTTTTTCCGCAAAACAGGGTAAGAAGAGAGAACGTAGTGTCAAAACGCTCCGTTCGTCCCTTTCCGTCCGAAATCGAAACATTAATAATAATAATAAATATACTTTATTGTACACCACAAGATTACAGAGAAAAATATAGAAACAAAACATAACTAAATAAATGAAATGTACATTAGGCGGCCTTATCGCTATAAGCGATATTGCGTTTTAATTGGCGAGATTTAATGATTCACTTTATTTTAGTCACCAGAGCGTATATAGTACTTTATGATTGTTAAAAAGTTTTATTTACATGTTAAAAATAAGAATTTAAATTAGCTCAATATCTTTTAGCCTAGCTCTATGGAATCTCGGATGTTCAAGAACATATTTTAATAGACTAAGCAATTTTTTTTATTTATTTTTTCTTTGTGTTGGTGAAATGTATTTCTTTCATCTCCACTGCTACTTATTCCATTCAATTAATCACTTTTTAAATATATTTTTTCTGTTCACACATAAATTAACACGAACATTATCAAAGAATTTGTAATTAAAAAAATAATATTTAATATGAGTCTAGCAACTAGCGCGGCAGTAAAAATCACTCAACGGGCGATTTAAGTGACACTAATTAACTTTAAGCTGCTCGAGACCCGTCCCCATTAATTTTTCTTATGAATTTCATTTATATTTTAATCATATTTCTTCTACTTTATTTAAAATTTTGCTTCTTTTACAGTTTCACATTTTTTGCCGCTTAGTGGGGTAATTAGAAAGAACTTAGTGTCAAAAGACTCTGTTCTCCACTTTCCGCCCGATTGTAACACATTTTCAGAGGCAAAATTCAACATCGTACTTTGTTTTATTCACCAGAACAGAAAAATGAAAATAATTAAATAATGATCATGCCACAAACGTGTGAGTGTAAACGACTGGTTGTGGGTTCGATTCCCACTCGAAGAGTGGACATATTCAATATTTCAATGTTTTTCGCTCTAGTATTGAGGCAAAGCGCGGCGTTATGTTTCGCCACTCAATATCGTAACACTAGGTTCACTCTGTCTACTCTTACTGCTGTGTGCGGGATACAGCGTGAAGCAAAAAAATAAATGGTCATGCCACAATGTGCGAACCGAACTCGCAAGCAATGACGATTACATTTAATGTTTTTGAAAATACAATATATGTACTGCAAAATGGTTTGCGGAAATCAATCATTGTAGCAATACATTACAAAACTAATTGAATTTAAAAATTAGAAACTTACAGTTCGGAACATTTTCAATTTTCTTTGTGGAAAATATATATAAATGTAACTGAAATTTCGATTAAACGAAAATTACTATATCGATTTTAATAACCTCGTGTACGAAGCTGTAGATTGTTTTTAAATAATTTGTTTTTACGAATACGTTCCTTTTGAATGTAACAAAATTACTTAATTTATTGAGTTCTTTCCTCTGGTAAACTTTAAAGAATTTAAATACGTATATTTTATTCTCAAGAAGGATTTAATGTGTACTTTTAGTGCTTGAGGCTATCGTGGCACAGTGGAACAACGTCTGACTGTAAACTTGATGGTAGCGGTTTCAAATATATGTATTATTTTCGTTTCTCCACTCTGACACCTACCAGGCTTAGAGTTCAGTTTCGCCACTCAACTCGCAGTGTGGATTTCGGACGGAAAGTGAAGAACAAAGTGTCCTAACACTTACTTATTTGTAATCTTCTGTACATATGGTGGTGTTTTTTATAACTTATAAAAAATTTTTCCGTGTCAAATCAGCAAAAAAAATCAGCAAAAGTTGCATTAATAGCCTAGTGAGTATGGCCTTTTAAGTCAAAAAAATATTATTTTAAATTATTATTACAAACAAAATTCGTTAACTGTTTTCTAAATATTTATATAGAAGCTTTGTGAATAAAGCTCTCTGTAATCCTTAAGTAAAGCTGTATTGTGTATACCACAGAAAGATCTACTGACCCGGTGTAACCGTAATAGACAATGACAAATTAATCCGATATCCTCCTTCCTTTTCCCGTCCCTGAGAATATTTAATGGCGGAAATAAACATAGAATTTTGATATTCATATGGTGCTTGAATGTATTTTTATTGGTAATTGTATTTTCATCGTATTGTCAAAAGTGCTAAAATGGTGCCACAAAAGTTTTCAAGTCTAGATTTATTGTAATGAAAAAGTTATTGCTTAAGATATAATACCTATATACTAAAATATATGAGATACCGTCCGACTGAAAACGCGATTGTTATGGGTTCGATCCCCACTCAAAGGAATAATTTTTTTTTTGAGCTTCACGCTGTATCCCGTATACAGTAGGGAAGGCAGATGGAATCTAGTGTTAAGACGCTCTGTTCCCTACTTTCCGCGGAATTCAGAGGGATTGCGTGTTAAGTGGCGAGACTTAACGCTGCGCTTTGCCTCGATACCAGACCGAAGGAAATGGAAATAATAAGTATTTCCACTCCTCTTTACAGTCACACTTTGTGCCACTGCGCCACGACTGGCCCCAGGAATTCTGGCATGGCATCAGGAATTATTATGTTTAACTTATTTTGATTTTTCTACTCTGGTAATAAAGCACGCTGTCTTAAGACCGTGGATCTAAATCAGCCACTCACTAAGGAGTCTCTCAAAATGGAGATGAAAGCAGAGTTATAACGCTAAGTTCTTTCTGCCCCCCCTAATTTGCAGAACATAAAGATGTAAATAATATAACCGTTTTTCACAAATTTACTTTAAAAACCAATTAAAGAATGGAATAACCTAATAACAATATTATAGAAAAAATAACTAAAACGCTAGTAAACGTATCGAAGATGACCTAGATAATCGTATATAGCACTCAAAGCGTAAAACGTTTAAAATACATACAATTTTTCCTAACAATTTCATTTTTCATTCAAAACAGATAATATAAAAGAGTTATCGTATTCTCGACAACACCAATATGTTACAGTCAGTACGCTGTTGTCTTATGTAAAGATTTATGCGCTTTCCCCGTTCACCCTCTTTCAATTCTGCCAAATATTGGGTTGCCATTAATACGAGCATATATGTACATGTGGACAAAATTTATGCGAATGTTTTAGTCAAGTCACGTTGATAAAATCCACTAGTCTTCCTCTATTTATGTTTCTGAAAAAAATATATATTTTTTTTTCCGTGCATTTTGCTTTTTGCTAAATTTATTTCATTTATTTTGTTATATGGCTGCTTCGTCATTACCGATTGGTAATTAGCTAGCTAGCTAGCAAACAAAAGCTGATTAAATTGGAATAGTTGCCAATATAGCCGTACTCTTAAAAATACATCGTAAGATACACAATATGAGAAAGGCTTTTTTAATATTAATATGCGGATTTACACTAATTTACATTAAAGTCTAGTTCAACGTATAAATTAAAATTAAATATAAAATATAACATATCATAGTGGCCAGTCGTGGTGCATAGGCACAAAGTGCGGCTGTAAAGCGACTGGTTGTTGGTTCGATTCCCACTCGAGGAGTAAAAATATTTAATATTTCGATTTTCTTCGCTCTGGTATCGAAGCAAAGCGCGACGTTAGGTTCTGCCACTTAACACCTAACGCCTCCGAATTCGGCGGAAAGTGGGGAACGGAGTGTCTTAACACTAGGTTCCCTTTATCTACCCAGTTGCGTGCGGGATACTGCGTGAAGCTAAAAAAAAAATATGGGTTTGGGGACGGCGTGGTGTAGTTAGACAGTGTAAACGCGACGGCTTCATTTCGATTTCTACTCGAGGGAATGATAATATATTATTTAATTTTTCCACTCTGGACAAAACTCTTAAAACAAAGCCCGGTGTTAATTTCGCCGCTTAACAGGCAATATGTCAATTACTGGGCTGAACGTGGAGAACGGAATATCTTGGTACTAGGTTCTCTCTGTCTACTTGCTTAACGAAAAAAGGGCAATCTTGGGAACAAAAATTAATATAATATTTATAGTAGTACAATATGTATTGTCTCTAAATTCTGACACTTACACAGACAAAATCGATAGCAGAATCCAATTGATTATAAAGATAAGTAACGCGTAGTTCCGAGGACTTCAATCGAGTATTACTGAATAAAGATGGGGAGAAGCGATTTTGCGCTTAGTTAAGCTTTACGACCGGAAATAGACAGTTTAATTAGAGGCTTCGTGATACAATTCGAATTTGTGCTTATAAATTAACATATAAATCTTTTAGCATGGGATATATCTCTAGATATAGATAGGGATAGAGAAAAGGACTGTATATATCTAGATAAAGAGGTTATATCCGTAACTGATGTGTATAGCTAATATCCTATTAATATTATAAATGATAATCTTTGAAAAAAATAAAGTTGAAAAACTACTGAATGTATTTTAATGGAACTTTACAATAATATAGCTTATTCATAAGAATAATTGGCTAAGAATAAGCTACAATTTATAAAGATATTTTATGAATTGTTCAAAATATATAAATAGGTTATAATTACTTCCGTAAATTCCGCGCGGACGAAGTCACGGGCACAACTAGTATGTATATATATATACTGGCATTATATAAAATGTTTTGAAATGAAACTGTACAAACCATAGTAACCGCGTATATATTTGGTAATCGAAAATACATTTTATGAAACCCCAACGAATCCAACAGTAGTCCGTGGTCAGAGGTAGACCTCAGATTTTTTAAAATGTAGGAATACGAAGTGAATACGAAGAATATACTCCGGTTTAAATAGTTTTATTTTCAAAAGTGTACAAAATGGCGAAAACAAAAGACTTGATTGTATAAAGTAATTCTAATATGGCATAATACAATCTGAAAGGTATTTTTAATTGATGGTGGATTTGTATAATAATTATATATTGTGCTTGTTAATAATTCTTTTATTTCATCATTTTTCAAGGGAAATAAATAGTTTCTATAAAAACAGTTTCACGCTTTATCCATAAAGGAGCATAGTCCCAGGAACGTAGTCTCAAGACACTCTTTTTATCACTTTTCACCCGAAATCAAAGCATTGCGTGTTGAGTGGCGGAACTCATCGTTACGTTTTGTTTTAGGCACGAGAGCTCTACTCTCAAAATCTCAGAAATGAAAATATTTTAAATATTCCTCCGAGTGGAGATCAAACCCACATCAAACGTGCTTGCAGTCTACTGAGCTGCAATGACCTTATTGGTTTTAATACTATTGGTATATATAATTTTATATTTTTAAAATATATTTTATAAAAGAAGGTTTCATTGAAAACACACTCAAGGGCTTTTTGATTTGAGACATAAAATTTCAATGGCACCAATTTTCTATCTACTTTATGCGTTCTTTGACATCTTTTGAATGTACTATTTGTATTTAGAAGATTACTCCCGGGAAATCTGAGCCACTGCAGTATTTCTATTGCCCATTACCCAGAATATGCATAGAAATACAGTACAGCATACAGTTTGTGAACTCAAAGAACAAATCAACGAAGTTTTAATGGGTTTTAATAAATTAAAAAATGGCTAGGATAAAGGGGAAGGCCATCGTGGAGCAGTGGATTGGATGTGGGTTCGATTCCCATTCGGGGAAATGATTACATTTAAAATACTTTAATTTCTTCGCTCTGGTGAGCAAAAAATAGCGCGGCGTTGAGAGCGTTCCGCGACTAAACACTTGATATCTGGAATTTGGGTAGAAAATGAAGAACGAATGTTTTAATATTAGATTCCCCCTGATTACCTCGTTATGGGAGAAAAAAACGTGAAGGTTTATAAAAAAGTGTTAGAATTTAAATTATTTTTTCATATACAAACTACAAAAAAAATGAAAAAATGTCATAATATTTACTTCATATTATACTTGTATTAAAAGCGATTAGTGAATTAGTTTTAATACTTATAATAGAGTCAATTTATTCGTGCAGAGTCAGTGTAGTTATATTATATCTAGTTATTGACAATCTTTGCTCACTGCGTTCAGTATAAGCTTTACCGTAGAGCTTTAAATCCTCTTTGATATGACAATACATAGAAAATCTTATGTTTCTACTACGAATAATATGTTTAGTCAAATTATTTTATTAGAGTTATAGGTAAGTAGCATAGTGTTAGTAGTTTTGGACTGACCACGATAGTTGTAGGTAAATTGAAACTAGTTTTTTTTTTAGCTTTACGCTGTATCCCGCACACAGCAGGGTAGGCAGAGGGAACTTAGTGTTAAGACACTCCGTTCCCCACTTTCCGCCGAATTCTGGAGGCATTGCGGGTTAAGTGGTGGAACTTAACGCCGCGCTTTGTCTCGATACCAGAGCGAAGAAAATGCAAATATTAAATATTTCCACTCCTCGAGTGCGACTCGAACCCACAATCATTCGTTTACTGTCACACATATGTACCACTGCGCCACGACTGGCTCCAGTGTTTTTAATACGATCTTCTTCTTCGTGTCAATAAACCAGATTAGATGATATTTCACCAGTGTTTGGCCACATCAACTGCTTTCTCCGTTACCTCAATCGAGTCCTCAATTGGACGGACAATTGGGGCAGGCGAGCAGGTGTGCCATGGTTTGTAGTTTTAATATGTTGAATTAATAGATATTTTTATAAATATTAAATTTTTGGATACGTATAAGGCTAAGCTTATACATGTTATTAATATGCTCTTGTTAGGATCTTTATAGATAAAATTTAAGAAATTAAAGTAACCCAAACATTATTTCTAAGAACAATCGTTTGGTAATGGAAATGATTACTACTAGATTTATATTATTTATTAATAAAAGATTACTCATAGCGAAATGTAAATTTTTAGAAATTTGTATACGTTTCCCAAAAATGTCTTTGGTATCTTAAATATATTAATACCACATTAAAATTGTTATAGATGATAAAGTATGGTTTATGGGTTAGAACGCTTTGACAGAACGCTTTATAAAAATATTTTTATACCCTAAATTTGTAATAATATTTTAAAAATGTAAAACATAATTATAAATAAAACACAAAGTGTTTTTGCCTGTGTACCTGTGCCTGATAAGCGTGGCTTTGGATGAGTGCCACCCAAGACGTAGTCAGATTTAGTATACTGAAACTGAAATGTCAAGTTTTTCCGCCTACACTAAAATGGGGAAGATGTCTATCTACATCTTCTCGCAGCCACTGAAATAATAAGTTTTACAACATTTTAAATAATACATACGATATTATGGCACAGTGTCCAATGACATTATGGGTTCGATTTCCACTTGGGAGATTGATAATTTTACTATTTTTAGCTTCACGCTGTATCCCGCTCACAGCAGGGTAGGCAGAGGGAACGTAGTGTTAAGACACTCCGTTCCCCACTTTCCGCCGAATTCGGAGGCATTGCGTGTTTAGTGGCGGAACTTAACGCCGCACTTTACCTCGGCACCAGAGCGAAGAAAATGGAAATAATAAATATTTCCACTCCTCAAGTGGGAATCGAACCCACAACCAGTCGTTTACAGTCACACGCTTGTGTCACTGGGCCACGACTGGCCACTGGGAGGAATAAATATAATAGAACGAACTTTCGTAATGTATATATGCGAAAGATTAATAAGGTTTTTAATATAAACATTTTAGAAGACTAATATATAGCAATCTTATGATAACATTATATCAAATATCAATTCTCTACTTTAAAATCTTTTTAAAATTTTTGGTTTCAAGAATAATGAAACAAAGTAAATAACTTAAATATATCTATTATTTAGTATCGTACCCGATTTCCCGTCCATGTGTAGGTCGCTATATCTCTAACTGACTCTGCGGGAGCTTAGCACAAGCTTAAGAATGAAAGCAATATGCACTCGCTTTTACATGGAATATTGTGTTTTCAGGTTTCTTTTCATTTTGTAAAAGATTTGAAATTTTACTTAGGCATAAATTGTTAAAAAAATGGTTTTGATGTACATTATATAGCTTTGAGGTTTATTTTCACAATATCTATTAGTACAGCTTTACGCTTTTTCTCAAATAACAGGGTCATCAGACAGAACCTATCAAGTGTCAAGACACTCTCTTCTCTACATTCTATCCATACAGAGAGACGGGACTCATTAGCACCGTAAAGAGTACAATATCACTTTTTGTCAGGAAAACAAAGATATTTTACAAGCTTATTTATAATATTTTTAAATAGGCGGAATTAAAAGAGTGCATGTCCGACAGCAACGCATTAACTAATTTATGTAACTTATTAACGGCTATAAAAATATATTCTGATTGAGTTTATCCTGTCTCGGTATGACATGTTTGAATATCAATACTTACTTAGTCTTATCTCTCCATATGGAATGCCCTAAACGCAAAAATATAATTGTTATTCTTTAAAAAAACAGCTTCACGCTTTTTCTTTTTCTTCGCAGCTTTTTCCTTCATGGTGGAGTAGACAGAGAGAACCTATTCTAAAAACACTCTGTTTTCCTCTTACTACCTGAAGACCAGACATGAAGTGTGGTGGAAATCAACGCTGGGGTTTATCATTTTACGTACGGGTAAAGAAATAATTTTTTTTTTTTTAGCTTCACGCTGTATCCCGCACACAGCAGGGAAGGCAGAGGGAACCTAGTGTTAAGACATTTCGTTCCCCACTTTCCGCCGAATTCAGAGGCATTGCGTGTTAAGTCGCGGAACTTATCGCCGCGCTTTGCCTCGACACCAGAGCGATGAAAATCGGAATATTAAATATTTTCACTCCTGTAGTAAGAATCGAACCCACAACCAGTCGCTTTACACTTTGTGCCACTGAGCTACGACTGGCCCAAAAAATAAACAATTCCCTCAAGTGGGAATCGAACCCAAAACCAATCGCGTTTACAGTGAAACGCTATCCACTGGGCCACGATGGCCCTGATTATTATTCATGTGTACAGATAAATTCAAAAGTCCGAAAAGATAGCAATGTTGATAAAAATGTTGGGAAGATTAAACGTAATAAATATGTATGTAAGCAGGCCTCGCTTATAGCGCGTGGCTACGTAGAGCGTTCCCCTGAATAATTTATTATTATTGCCCCCTTAGAATTGAATTATTCGCAATTCAGATAAAAAGGTTTTCTGTGTCGCATTGCATATAATTACGATAAAATCTTTTTACACGTCGACTAGTAGATTTGTTGAATTTTAAGTTAATCTAATGTGATGGATTTTCTTTTCATTTTGTTCTGTATGATGTTTTCATTTCTTACAATGTAGTGTAGGAATTTACTAATTTTATAAATTTTACTTGAGTTTCTTATGCATTATTTATTTATATATTATTAGAATATGACTAAGATATACATAGAATCAAGTGTAAATTTTTTTATAATATCTTACACTTTCATCTAATATTTCCTTAAAATCTATCCCAAGTTTAAAAATATATTATGTTTCACAATAAAAAATAGGAAATACCGCTTATATCTCAAAAATATTATATGTTGACTGTTTGACATACATACATTTATTTATGTAACTATGGTTTCATAATATGATTATAAATTTAAATTTAAGTAAATTGAGCAAAGTCATTCTGTTTCGCCTAAAAAAAATATGAAAAATGTATAACGGAGTATCTTAACACTAAGTTCCATCTTACGCTACTGTGAGTGGGCTATAGCGCCGTGCTAAAAAAAAATATAAAAAGTAAAGTAGTATCACACATTTTTCTTCATAGCAAAGTAGTTAGAGAGAACCAAGTGGCAAAATATTCCGTTCCTCATTTTCCGAAAATCAAGAATTCGATATTAAGTGCCTGAACTATGAAAATATACAAACAATTAACAATGAAAATAATACATAATCAGTCCCCTATGTGGGTATCAAATCCACGACCATCGTGTTTACAATATGTTACTATATTTTACTATACTATAGTTTACAATATGTTACTATACTGTTAAACAACGCCATGACGACTAAAAGTTAATTAAAGCTCAAAATATACACAAACAATATACATTTACGTATGTATGTACGACTTTGTCAACGACAAATATACGAGGCCCAAGAAATTTGAAGGGTAGACAAATCCTAATCTATGGGAGTTAGAAGAAATCGCATTCGCATGAATAAATTGGCCATTTCGAGCGGATATTTGAGACTTAGGAACAATGAAATGTGGCGTGATTTATTATAAAATCGCCAATACACCAGCTGCTACGAATATGGAGTAGACATTTATCTTGTTGTGTATATTTGATTACGTAACTTACTTGTATACGTGTAGGTCTAATATGAAAATTTTTTTTTTCTTTGCCGATATCCTTTTTACTTTTATTACGATGATAAAAAAAAATGTAGTGACACGTCACTTCGTTCTTCATTATTACGGAATGCAACGCTAAGATTCATAAATACATACGTTTGATGTTTAAAGCAAAGCATGATAGTCAGAGAGGATCAAGACACTCCATTCTTCACCTTTCTCCAAATGTGACAAAAAATCATTAAAATATATATTTTTAATATTAATGTCATATAAAATTAATTCTTTCATCAGAATATACACAATTTTCCGAATAAATCAAATAGTTATTTGTTAGACAAAACATACATTAGGTAAACCTACATACTAAGTGTTTTTAAACATCACATATTTTCTCAGAAAAAGAGATCAGCATGTTTCAGACATAGCTGAACGGAATATCAATGAGAAAAAGGATATTTTAACGATGGTATTAACCTTTAGCTAAAGGTCGTACAGGGATTAACGTAATGAATGAACTAAATTACCGCACCGCAGTCAACTGACCGGCGAACATCGCCAACGCTCCAAAGAAAATAAAAGAAGAATGAATTATTGGGTAATTTATCAGAATGTCATCAATAAGGGGCTCGGTTGATATCACGCTTCCTTCCTAAAGCCATTCACTCAGAGGGTCTTTGATTACATTTATCATAATGTCACATTTTATCCCGAATTTTTTGTAGCGTCTTTTCTATTTTTTATACAAAAAAATGTAATAAGATCGAGAGCTTATCAAAATATGCAAATGTGGTTTTAGTTATAGAATATGTGATAGTAACTTTCTTGAATGCTTTAACATTTTCAAAGTGCTATTCACACAGTATATGAAAAATATTTTAAAGTATAAAAATTTGCAACATCAAGCCATTGTGTTGCTGTTAGGAAAATGTCTGCATGTTAACGCGATTGGTTGTGAATAAGTGATTATATTTAAACTATTTCCGTCTTTCCGCTCTGGACAAAGAGCAGCGTTGAATCCAATCTCTCAATTCCGCCTTTCTTGATAGTCACTGCTATGCGAGAAAAGGCTAAAGAAAAGTCATTTCTCGCGAGCTGCAATAAATAGAATGTAGCAAATTTTTATGCGCTCTGGTGTCGAAGCAAAGCATGGCATTCAGCAAGCAGAATCCGACGAAAATGAGGAATGGAGTAATGCCTCCAGAATCAGACTCAGTAATGCCTCCAGAATCCGACGAAAATAAGGAACGGAGCGTCTTAACACTAGGTTGGCCCTGCCTACCCTGCTGACCCTACCCTGCGGCCTGCTGAGCCTGCTGCCTACCCTGATACCTAAGATATAAGGAAGATATAAGATCATTTAAAGTCAATTTGTTATAAGGTATAAAATCTTGCGAAGCAGACGAGCTTTTCTAATGCAAGCAAAGTCTTAGACTGTAAATAGTTTCGTACTGAAGTGGAAGGTTTTAACGAAACTTCGATACCTACAAGAAAAGTCGTTTCACGCGAGCGCTTTTCCTTGTAGCGTAACTGAGTTCGTTTGTGGCGTAAAAGCGAAACGACATGTGGTATTATGCAGACACATTTTATATTGTTTTACTTTGTGAAATATATATTTTATATAATAGTACATATATATATAATAAAAATGTAACTGATCGCTCGCTGTCTGTATATGGAGGATATATGAAAATATATTTACTCGGGGAATTTATCAATTTAAAGTAACTCATAAGAAAAAAAAAATTTAATTCCTTTTTCTGTTTGTCTATGTGTTTGTGAAAACTAACAGAAAACTGGCTTAACCGATTTAAACACAGTATTTTAGTAAGTTTATGTACTTAGTAATATATTTTTTGTAAATTAATTCATTATAATGATTACTAAAGAAATTAAATCAGAATAAAAATAATAATTTGATTGACTGTGTAAAAAATATAAAAGCCTGTGAAGTATATACTAAAGTTTTTTAGTCCCACCTGTTAGTCTCATATATATATATAAGATAAAGATGGGTCGACAATTAATTAAAAGAGACGCATCGGATAATGATCCAGCCGTAGCTGAAATAATTTTACAATCGTTACGAAATCTACATATTTTGGGTGAGGTTTGTCTGTATGTCGTTAGATTTGCATATTTTTTTTATAAATCTCCAGTATTGATATGCAGTGATCTTATTTTTATTTTTTATTAATTTTAGTTCTTCCCTGTGCTTTGTCTGTCAGGAAATGATAATATTTTTATTAGCGTCAACCTATATCCCGTACACAGTAGGGTAGGAAGGAAGAGGGAGTGGGAGGACCTAGTGTTAAGACGCTGTACAGAATTTTGGACGTATTTCGTATTAAGTGGCGAAATTTAACGCAGTTCTTTGCCTCGACACCAGACCTAAGGAACTAAAATATTGTATTTATTAATAAATAAACATTTAAATATTATTATTGAAATATTTAATTATTTTCATTGAAATAATTAAATATCAATCAATCAATCAATCAATCAATCAAAAAATAATTCCTCCGGTAGTAATCGAAATCACAACTAGTCGCGTACACAATCAGACTATGTGCCCTTGCTCCACGACTGGCATCAAAAAAAAAATTAATAAAAAGAAATTAAATATTATCATTTCTCCAAAGTGGAAATCGAAAGCACAACCACTGCATATATAATTAATCGCTGTAATACTGTGCCACAATGCTCTTAAATTTAATAATTTAACCATAAGTATTATAACAAAGCAAAAAATACAAGCAAATAGTCCTTTGTCTAGAAAGTAAAGATGAAAAGGTTTAAATTAAAGTTTGTACTTTTCAACTTCTTAGACCATTTAAATAAAATGCAAAATAGCGTTTTACAGTAAACAGCAGTCTCGACTAATCGCTTGGGAGGCGAACCCGAATCGGACCACTTGTGAATATTATTCGTCTTAAGTTAGAGTGGACTTTACTCTAACAATATTCTCTTGCGTAATTGCAAGTTCGAGAATTTCCTACAAGATGAATTGTTTAAAACTTGGAACCGTTTGATTAAATTCGTCTTATGGTACCTAAATATTATTTAAGATGAGATCTGATGAAATGATGCTGCAATGTTTCAATGTATATACGTTGTACTATACATAAGCTGCTGTTTTAGGCCCATTTTATTCCGTATAGTAGCGTAGTCAGGTGGAATGTAGAGTCCAGACACTTTATTCTCCACTTGCCTTTCGATTTACATATGAAGGAACAAATGTTTTCTCTCTATGGTTAGACAAAATACGATAGAGACTACTATCCTACTGTCACACAATAGCTACAACCATTGGTCTACTACTACAATTTGACTGATAAAAAAAGCAACAAATGAGTGAAGAGAAAGATATATTTTGTATGTATAGAAGAAAAAAAAAATATCCTTTGGATTTTATCTTTGGACAGAAAATTCTAAACCGAAATTAGTGTACGTAGGGAATTAGAGTTTGACACGAAGCTTTCTGTAGAGTAAAGCAGAGCTTTAAGAGAATATTTCTATTAGATACACCATGTATAGGAAAATACGTAAGGTGTAGCTATCTAATGTTCTATGAGTATTATGGCAGATTGTAATTAAATCTGCGCGAACGAAGTTGTTGGTAGCAATTCGTATAAATATAGATTTCATTTTTGCTCTCTAACTAATAGAAGAAAAAAGAAGTAATTTCTAATAACGTAAAGTAATTAACTGAAACGAGTATAGTAACTCTCACGGCCTACGAGGGAACAGATCGGGCTCCTTTAATTTATTTTACTGAATCCTATTCATTACACATTTTGACGAGGGTCTTACGAAGGAGCATTTAATGAATTAAACAGTGTTTCAAATAAAGAGAAATAAAATTACATGAACGATTAAAATCATAAACCAGGTATTTTAGAATACGTTATTAACTTTAAAAAAACATCTCAAGATACTATATACATGGTAATTTTATAAATGCGATAGTACGTCTGTCTGTCATGCTTTCACAGCTGGGCTGGAATGGCTTTGATAATCTAAACCGCTTGACTTGATTTCTATGAATATTCTCGGGAAGGTAAATGGTGACGCAAGTTAAGTGTAGACTACCATTTATTTTTAAACCATCTCTAAAGGGCTCGTTAAAACGAGCTACATTTTTTACTTACATACTTCTTGCAGCTTAATTTATATTATTTGAATGTTGTTTGTAATATATCAACTGCAACTACTTGTAATATGCTGTACATCTATTATAAAATAATATATTCGTAGGTACACATATGACTACACAAACATGTAAAAAAATGTAAGGACAAATATTTAAAAAATGAAATAGAAAGACAAAGTAAGAAAAGATGAAAGTCAACGAATGAAAAAGAAAAGTAATTTACAATGGAAGTCAAAGCTGCTGCTATCTGCTGTATCATGCTACAAAGTACACGTAATTAGACTCATTGTGTAAAATTTTTTACCAGAAAACTTAAGTTTATCAACTTTTAAAAGTGATATTAGAAAAATAACTATGTATTACACAGGTATGCTATATACACACTACAGGTAGCTATGTATTATTAGGTATATTATACAGGTAAATTGCAATTTTCCGCATGAAAAGTATATATCAATCAATTGTGGCCAGTCGTGGCCTAGTGGCACAAGCGTGTGACTGTAAATGACTGGTTGTGGGATCGATTCCCACTCGGGGAGTGGAAACTATATTTCCATTTTCTTCGCTCTGGTGTCGAGGTAAAGCACGGCGTTAAGTTCCGCCACTTAACACGCAAGCCTCCGAGTTCGGCGGAAAGTGGGGAACGGAGTGTCTTAACACTAGGTTCCCTCTGTCTACCCTGCTGTGTGCGGGATACAGGGTGAAGCTAAAAAAAAAATATATATCAAAAAACATTCTATAAAAAAATTGAACGCAATGGGTTTATTGAACCCGCACATCTTGAACCCGTCCAACTTCGCTGTTTTTAATTTCCTAAGTATGTCAATCATACTTTAAAATGTTAATTTTAGGTATACATCGCCTCTATGCTATGACAACGTAACATCTCGCAAAATAGTTTTCCTATTGTTTGATATACGAGGCTGCGATATTGGGTTTTGTTTTCTACAAAAAAAGCAGTAGATTCCAATTGTGCACCCAAAAAATACCTTGGGTTTGTAGACGATAAAACTTCAACATCACCTTAGTTTTGAATATTAAGTGAATGATGAAAACAATTTTGAGATTTCACGTTGTCATCGCAAAGAGGCGATATTAGTTTATTCCATGGTATAAGTCATTTAAAACTTTTGCCAGTAACTTATTATCGGGTACTTAAAGCTAGCATAAAATTAATAAATTTGATGCTCTCTAGATCACTTTGAAGTACTATCGACTAAGTATTCTTAATTTATATTACTCATCTTTTATCGAGGATATCAAGTGAAGTGAAACTTTTTAAATTATTTCCACGGACACGTAAAGCATTAAAAAGTCATTAATCACAGCTTTTCTCTTGAAGAACGGAGATATAACAGGATGTCTTAATTCATTATATTCTAGGGAAAATGTAATAGAAAAGGATTTCTTAGACAAATTATTATTGTTTAAGTTATTATTATACTAAAATACATTACGAGAACTATTAGGTTTATTAACATTTACACTTTTACCATACCACTTGGTTTTTTTGTTATTTTTGTCTGTACACTACGGATACATGACTTTTCACTTTTTTTCCTGTTACTTAACTATGGTAAGAACTAAAACATAAGTAGTTCCTAAAAGAGTCTATATCAATTGGTTACAATTCACCAGATCATGTTAGGCGAAAAAAGAGCTGTCTACTTAGTCTAATTTCTATTTTATTTAACCAGCAAGGCAGCGATACATAAAAAAATATAAAAATTTTCTTCTCTCAACCTCATAAGCATCTGATTTTAGTGGAACTCCACAATGCCCAAGAAACCGATACGCTAAATTTCAGCTACGCCCAGTAGCTTTGGCTTTCAACAAAATTTATATTTCGTTCTGTCGGTCACTTTTAAACGAAACAATACGACATACAAAATTGTTATATAAATTACCAGTCATTCAAGTTGTGTATCAATAAAATGATGTTTACGTTTAATTTATTATATGTTTTCTAAAAATGTTTCATTTATTTATTATATTCTAATATATTTCATAAATGTCATATACTAACAGTTACTACTGCTTCTTAGACATTTACATACATTTGTACCGGGAAATAATAATACAACTTCCACGAAAAGTATTTAATGTATATTTCAGCAGAAAACCACAGCGAAAGCAAACAACACAGTAGATTCACGCCGCCTGCATCTTAATCTACACGAAGGTTAGGGTTTGTTTGCTTTTTACGAAACTCCAAAGTAGTCTTTTTATATGTATGTGCGTAGAATATTAAGTAGTTAGTACCAATTTAAATAAAATATAGAAAGATAAAATAATGTTAAAATATTTTTTGAAGTAGTAAGAACGGTCTTATTTCGAATTCCCGCAAAATTTTAATGAAAATTAACAAAATAAAAAATGTATATCTATAAAATATAAATTTTTGGGTAAACATAAATAAGTTGTAATATAAACGTATAAGAATTTCGACGCAACTGGTAGTAGAACGCATGGCTTAGCGGTCAGAGCGCCTGGAAGGTATCCAGGAGGCGCGGGTTTAAATCCCGCTGCGTTGAAAATTTTATACGTTTTCTGTCTTTTTTTTACTTTTGGGAACATTTGTAAAAAAATATTTGCAATAAATTGAAATAAATATACAGAAGTTAAAGAGTCTTCAAATCAAACAAGTAATTTAATAACAAAGTCTTCTTAGAATTTAGAAAGATGATGAATATTTATGAATCTTTTCCTCGCGTCTTCTAATCAAAGTAATCCCAAGTGCAAATAACATTCATTAGGAATTTCATATTTTTGTGAATCAATCTGCTATTCATCATGACAATGTTTTTTTCCTTACCTAATATAATTTTTTGACATTCAGTTCGCTTGTACATATGTATATTTCAAATACATAAGTAAATTGTTATTTTTTTTATTATTGTAAGTTTTAAATGATATTGGAAACGAATAGTCGATTGTTAGGTACATTACATATATATTTACTGCTTTTTTTATTAAACGTTTTACCTTAGAGATAGTCCCGTGTCCAAACATTCCATTCTCCGGCTATCGCTCGATTTTGTGTCTTCGTATTGAGTGGTGTAACATTTTCTTCCTACCAGAGCAGGAAAATGAATAAAGTAAATATGATCATTCCCCTGAGTGACCTGTGCAACATTTTTAAAAAATATTTCTTAAGTACAAGTATATACATTGAGGGTTTGAATCAGACTCATGGGAATAATTATACTTAAATTATTTTCATTTCCCCGCTCTGGTGCAAAACGTTGTTAATATCCAGCCATTCAGCACGAAATGTCTCGATTTCTGATTAAAAGTAGAGAACGGAATGTATTGACACGCTTAGGAAAATTGAAATAAATTATAAATGTCTATTTCAATATATGTATATGTATTTTAATTTATGTTAATCTGTTACAATATATTTCATTTTGTAATTTAGTCCTATGTTATTTGATGAGACTAAAGCACATCTAAATGGAGTGACAGCCGCAATCGAAACTTAAATGAAGGAGATGAGAAAGCTTAATTAAAAATAACTTTTCTAATACTCGTTGAGAGTTTCCGCAAACTCTGAACAAATATTCGATCACAGATTGTGACTTTATATGCCGTGGATGTGAGAAATGATTCTTTAGTACTGTATTGTATTTATAACGTGACAGATTTTATAACTTTAGGTTTTTAGCTTCACACTGTATCCCGCACACAGCAGGGTAGGCAGAGGGAACCTAGTGTTAAGACACTCCGTCCCCCACTTTCCTCGAGTGGGAATCGAACCCACGACCAGTCGTTTACAGTCACACGCTTGTGCCACTGGGCCACAACTTAATTGCCAAAATGCTATTAATCATAGTAGAACATATTCTTAGTAACTGAATAAAATATTCTTTAGGAAATGTCTTGAGAAGAACATGACTTACGTTTTATTTTTCAACCACGGACAAATAAGAATAAAAACATGAATATCATTTTTCAATCAAAAATATAATATAAGTTACTACTTCGAATTGTTATTGCGACTAAGGGTTGACTGTAATCGCGATTAGCTGTAAGTTCGATTCCTTCTCGGAGTTATCATCTTAAATCTATATGCGGGAATAAACTGTAAAGACAAAAAATAAAGAAAAAGAATTGTCATTAAATGACAGCATTTTTGTACTGCAACCTTGGCTCAGTTGACTAATGATGGACTTAAATTGATAGTTATGAATTTGGCTCCAACGAGGGAAAACGCTTACAAATTTTTAACTCCAAATTTATTCATACACGTTAAATTCATCAATCTCTTTGAAAGGTCAAGGAAATGAATAGGTGAAATTTGTAAGTCAAAAGAAGGAACTTAAAATTGAAAAGAATGCATTTGAATGTAAAGAAGATGGATTTGTTTTTCTTAATTTCATGCTTTATCTCGCTTATAAGGTGCGAGCTTGAGAAGTTGAGCGAGAGAACTTTGAATGTCCGGACACTGTTCCTTATTTTCTGCCCGAAATTGAGACATGGCGTGTTAAGTGACGGGACTTAATGCTGTTCTATCTTACCGCAACGAGGAAATAAAAACAATAGAAATATGTATCTTTTTAAAAACAATAACTCGGTATACTTGTATATAGGTACATACATGTTGACTACAGTGACTGACATTAAACGTGACGGTTTTGAGTTTGATTTCGACTCAGGAGAAAGGTTACATATTATTTATATTTCTCCATTCATGTATGTAATATTGACCACGCCATTGAATTAGGCCACTTAACACGGAATATCTCAATTTTGGAGAGTGAAGAGAAAATGGAGAACGAAGTGACTGCTTGCCAAGTTCCCTCTAACTATTCTGCTACGTGGAAAAAAGCTTATACTCCGTATATGTTTTGTTTTACTTTATTTTACACATCTACCTAAATCCATAACAAGTATTGCTAGGAAAGCTATATCCTATTCGGATGCTTAGCTACATATCGGGAGCGCCACCGGACAAGTTCCCCAATTGAGTTGTCTGCACCCGTTGCACTGCGGACGTAGCGCAAATTTGTATAACGAAGTTCATGTGGATACGGATATAAGGCACTGGTGCTACTATTTATGGTTAGTCTCTAATATATTGCTATATTTACAATACAACGTAATGTAGCAGGAACAGGAAAATTTGTACATAGATTGATAAAAGCAGCTCTATGCCTTTTCTGCATAGGGGGTATTCTATATACGACCTAGTGTCAAGATATTCCGTCCTCTTTTTTACGCCCGAAATCGAAATATTGCTAGTTGACTGGCGGAATTCAGAGCGAAGAAATTAAAACTTAAATATAATTCTATCCCTGAAAATGGGAATCGAACCTACAACCATCGCGTTTACAGTCACACGCTATCCCGATGCACGACGATGGCCTAAATTATAAATTGAAGATCCTAGTTAACTTTTAAATAGACTGATTAAGTTCTAATTACTTCTTTTTGATCTTGGCATCTTTTGTGTTCGTAATAAAAAGTACAGTAAGGCTCCAGAAGTCTCCACATTGTTTCACTTCTTTGTCAAAGTCGCCCTCCCGTTGAATACCTACAACCGTAACTCGGAACTTCAAAGAAAAACAAATTATTTTCAAAAAAATCTACTTTAAGATTACTAAGAAAGGCAAAGCTCTTGAGAATTTATACAGTTTCTGGTTAACGAGATCGTTGCTATCTAAATATATAAAGATAAGTATGTAGGTTGATATTATGATAATATCTGTTTTAAATATGTTATGCGGATTATTCAAACGAGTTCTAACGAGTGTTCAAAGCTTATATTATTATTTATTTATAATTGTTATAAGATTATGACAAATATTTCATAGATCACTAACTACCTACTACTTTAAATATTGTCAAATGAAAAAAAGCCTTCGACTTTCTAATCATTCATTACCAGGCATGTATGGCAAATCTTTAGAGTGTATAGGATATGAAAAGTAAAAAAACATTGAAAATAAAGCAACTTCACGCTGTTTCTCGCATAATGGGTTAGGGACTCACGGAGAATCTTATGTCGAGGCACTCTGTCTTCCACTTTGATTTATCCTCGAAATTACGTGCTAAATGTCGTTTTAGTACGTGTTAAAAACAATAATTTTCCCGAGTGGGAATCGATCCTACAACCATCGCGTTTACAATCTGATACTGTTACATTACGCCACAACGGAGTCCTAAAAAAATATATATTATTCATGTAAATAAAGAACAAGAACAATAGAACAATTCTAAGAATAAAATTATTGTTATTTCGTAGCAAGCTTTAAAATATACACGTTTGAGCAAAGTACTGGGTCAAACAATTACAAAAGCAAACAGTCTAAACATACAAAAAGTGTTATTGAAACAGACGAAAAGCTCGTCTAATTACATATTATTTTAAATGTGAATCCCTTTAAATTTAAAATAATTAGAAAGTCCTCTTTTGTAAGTGATATGAAATTAGTAATTATTTATATTTGTTCAATAAAATTCAATAAAGTATTGTATATCTAAGTCGGTTACCCTATTTACATGGAAGTTTATATTAAATTAAAATATGTAATGTCAGGATGAACAAGCCTCGCTTAGCATAAGGAATGCCGAGGAAAATCGTGTTTTCTGAAATTATAATTATAATAAAATAGTAAATAATATTCATAATAAAAATATAATTCATATAAATAATGATTTGAACCGGATCTTTGTTTCCGATTTCTCACCATAACTCATTCACTTGTGGCGAAATTTACATTTGCGTATTTGTGATAGTTTTTTATTGTTTGAAAATATGGATAATATTTCTGAAAAGGAAACCTGGCTAAATTGATTTATCGCCCCCAAAACTCCCTACATAATAAATCTCATGAATATCGTTGGAGCCGTTAGCCCTATATACCAACAAGAATTACTCGTTTAAAAATACTAGATTACATATATAAGTGTCGCTAATCTTGATCTTTAAATTTTAAGTTATATAAAATGTCCACTTCCATTTAGTTTTTTTAACATGCTTTGAAACGTGCAAATTGAACACATTGCCACTGTCATGATGTATGGAGAATATTGATGATGAAGAAGATTGATCAGTAGAAAAGAAATAAAGTTACACTAATATACGAGTAGATTACAAGTCGAAAGAATAAAGGATATTTGGAATGATTTCAGTGAGCAAACGTTGCTCTCGTTGTCAAACTGCTTGATGATCTCTACAGACTATTATTTCAACATATCTTTCAGTAAACTATATATTTTATAATGCACGTCCATTATATAAATAGCCGTTATGAATTGCTACAACGCGTAACATATTTTTTTACATAAAAATAAATAACAAAATATTGCTACAAACAGTGCTTATCATAAAGGAAAAAGTCAAAGTCAAATAATTTTATTCAAAATAAGAAGTTACATGCTTCATTTTTGGATATTTCATAATTATGTAAAACACATTACATGAAGATGCTGTTTGTCCCCGAGTCATAAAGCAGGCAAAACTTGTGACACTTCTCTGAAAGTAAAGCGTACAATAAAATAATATTAATATAAATATAATATGGATATAGCTAGAATTTAAGAAGAGAGAATTAAGAAAAATAGTAGTACTAGTTGTTAGACAACTTAAATTTACATCTTTTACATATTATATTTTGGATATCGATATATAGAGATTAGATAGAGATTCTATGTTTTCAATTTCGTATACCACGATAGTCAGAATGAACTTAGTGCAAAGACTGTTCTCCATTCTCTGCCCGAAATCGAAATATTGCATGTTAAGTAGCGGAACTTAACGCCGTGCTTTGTCTTAGGCGCCAGAGAAGGGAAATGAAAAAAATAATAATAAATAAGAAATATAACGTTGGTTTAAAAGTTTTGTTTGAATGCAAATCTAAGCCGATATACTAGTTCCTAGTCACATATAGGCTTTCTATCACATTTCATATCCTGCATTAAACATCCGCTCACGTGACATCCGTTTGCCATTTCCTTAGAAGTAATATTTAAAACATATTTTTTAAATTATCTGTTTTATAATTAAAAAAAGAAGTATACCTAATAGTATTATTCATTTATTTTTTACGAAAATATTTGCTTATTATAAATATAGACGTATAGCACAAATACAGTAATATACATAATAAAATAAAGCAAACAGTTTATGTACAGTTATATGAACAAAAATTTACCTAATAATTATTATTTAAACATTTTCTAAAAATTTCTTTTGTTGTTAATATATTCAAAATATTTTATTTTATTCAGTATAATGTATGATATAAAAATTAATATAACATTCTTTTTGACGCAGACACCGCGACGATAAATGAGGAATATTAGGAGTGCCATGTTTCCACCTGAGCTTATAGTCATCGTTCGTCAACTGCCACGTACGTACATAATTTGCACAATTTGGCGAATGGAGTACTGGAATAGCTCGTTGAAAATGATTTATGATTCTTCATGATTCAAATGTCTCTTGCAAATTTAGTCCGTTATAAGAATGAAAATAAACAGGTACCTACTTGCTAACTTCGTAAAATTCTTAATCTCTATATATAATAAAAGAGTAGAAAAGTCAATTCTGTACATGAAAAATTTCAGAAAAATTTTAATTGGGTGCGTTAATATATCGATAACAGAGGCCAAAAATCCACTCAGTAGAATTTTTGTCTGTCTGTCTGTCTGTCTGTCTGTTAATTTGTTCGTCAATCACGCAAAAACTACTGAATAGAAATACATGAATTTTGGTATGGTGATAGCTTATAGTCCAAAGGTACATATAGGATAGTTTTTATCCCGGTTTTCCACGTAGTTTTTTTGGAAAAAATAAAAAACCGATATAAGTAAATTATTTGTATACTGATATCTACCGGGTAGAAATTAATGAATTTTTGTATGGAGTTAGCTAAGTAGTTTTCATCCTGGTATTCAATACAACTCCCACAGAAAAATAAAATTAAAAAAAAACATTTAAATTATGTCGATAATTCACGAGTGAAGCTAAATTTGTTTCAATATCACTAATTAAAATAATTATAAAATAAAATAAGCATAACATTTGTTAAAGATACATTTGACCGGTCTATAAAACTTTATATAATCTATATGACAGCAGATGTAACTTTTTCTGGAACGGGTAGCGCCATCTGGTATTATATAGTTGACATTGTATTAGATATATCCGTCTCATTAATATTATTATTATAAAAATGCAAAAATATATATCTATATCTTTTATGTTTTCACGGGTAACCTACAGATTTCTTACATATATACCAGATGGTATATATGTACGAAATCTGCTATCATATAGATATACTATGATAGCAGATTTCATACGTTTTCTTACTATAACAGTTATCGCTATATGCTATCAAATAGTATAGACATTGTACTAGATGTATCGATGATTTTCTCAAAAACATAATTAGTGACGCAAGGTCAAATATAGACTACCCCCTTTTATAAAAAAAACAATCTCAAAGAGCAATAAAGGATGAAAGTGGCAGTTCACGTGGCGAAGCCGCGAGCGGGTCGCTAGTATTTAATATATAAATGCTCATATGAGAAACATTTCATGTATATTATTAGTAAAGTTGACTAATATTCTAGTCGTTTTATGATATTCAAGCTTAAATAGAAATAGTGGCTTAGAATTAAAACATTTATCGTTTTCTGTATTTTATTATTAAGCATACTATAGGTATTTATTAGATTTGATATTAACGCTGTGGTTTCAAATTTCCATTCATGCAGAGACAATAGACGCATTAAATGAGATATTTAGCTCGGCATTTCTTTTATAACAGACGGAGATTCAGACATAAAAAAACCTCCGCGCTATCCTCGTTATCACATCTTTTCATATCCAGTATAAAAATATACTCGTACGAGAATATCAAGAAAAGAAAGAACATAAAACATTATAGAAAATTTTAAGTCATATATTCATATCAATATAATAGATGCGAAAGTCTATCTGTCTGTGTGTTTCGCTTTAACAGCTAAACCACCGGTCCGATTTGTATGGAAATTGTCATGAAAGTAATTGAAAAAAATCTACCGCTAAATTGAAATAAGAGATGAACGTTTATATGAGAAAGCTAAGCCGCTTGACCGATTTCGTTAAGTTTATAAGGAAGATCGTTGACGACGCAGGGCCAAACATAGCCTACTTATTTTTTGAAAGACAAGTCTATTCTTTAATCAATTCCAGAGAGGTTAAAGTGACAGATATAAATATGTATGTAAATACTTAGTTTACTTAGTTTAACTTAAGCAAAAACGCGAGCCATTGAAAATTTAAAATAGTTAGCTATTTGGAATTTTCGATGTATTGTGTATGCCTTAAATATAATATCTCATATTTCCTGTCCCTCAAGAGAGATTTGTCCAAATTCCTGTCAAGAATTTGGACAAATCTCTCTTGCCAAAAGAAGAAACTGAATTTCAGCTTTCTAAGTTCAGTAATTCTAAGTTGTCTGGCAATCAGGCAGCTAGTAATAGAACATTAGTTTGTTTATAAAAGTATGTCAATAAAGGTGGATAGATTTACATACCTATAGTGTGAAATTTAAGCTCCACGTGCACTTTAGAAAGCCGTGTCGCTTGCACGTGACAACTCCTGTCATGTCTTTGCAACACGCCATTTGAAGAACTGTTATTGCATTAACAAACAATGTCAGTCTATAGTCTCGTAAGCATATTACTACTTTCTGACTACATAATGGGCTGATAATGATTAGCTTGAAGTAACATAAATATTTATTTATATCGTAAAAGTGAATTTTACCGAAGAAATACCACGGTTGTGTTAAGCTCCGCCACTTAATACGTAATGTTTTTATTTCGGACGGTGAGTGGAGAACGGAGTGTCTTAATACTAGATAAGCGAGAAAAAGCGAGAAACTGCTTTTTTAACAGTAGCTTTTTCAGCAGGCAAGTCTGTATTTTTATTAGCTAGAAGAACTGTTGTTTGTATTAACAATCATTGTCAGCGTATAGTCTAGTAAGCACTACTACTTTGTACATAATGCCGAAGCTAATATACAATGTGATTTTTTAATTAAACTTGCTTTCTGCCTGAAGCTATAAATGCAAGGCGTAAAATACTTGTGTAGTACTTATTAGTGCAACATTAAACAAATGTTATGCCTAAATTAAATAAACTATTATCCGAAATTTTTAAACTAGCATGTCGACAGTATGTTTGTATATTATAGAATGATGACGTAACACGTTTGGCAAATTTAAAGTACGTTGAACCACAACTGCCATATACTGAACTGAAACTAATTAAATTAAACTCATTAAAATTAGTGCTTTACAAAATGATATAGAATATATAGTTAACCTTTACGTAACCATTTTTTACGGACTTAACTCAATGAATTAAAAATGACACGTATAGCATTTACAATGAATGCTGCATAATATAACTGAAAAATCGTATTCCATTAACCTTTTAAAGCTTTTAAATACGATTTTTTTCCTTATTCAATTATAATGAAAGACAGTTTATTAGCTAACTTTAATTTACCAAATAAATTTCAGGATGAATGATTTTGTCCAAGCTTGTAAAATTATATATATTCTGCACTTAAATTTCTAGTTTCTAGTCAAAAATGATCATTAATCAGAGTGTACACTTTACGCCTGACATTTAAGCGTATGGCAACTGATGTAGGCGTGAAGGCGTGGCAGGGCTGCAATTATTTACGCCGCGTTACCCGCCGACCGACGTTTTACTATATGTAGTTTATAATATTTGTAGTAATAATAACACATTACACCAAGCTAAGTATGTTAAATAAATATAATCTTAAACAAAATAGTGACAAATTACTGTGTTTCATTGTGCGATCACTACAAGATGACCTTAATTTCGTTTCAACCAGACTGAATTAAATTAAATTAAATTAAATAGCTTCACGCTATATCCAGCACAAAGCAGGCAGAGGGAACCTAGTGTTACTCCGTTCCCCACTTTCCACCGACATTAAAATAAATTAAGAAATAAGGCATTAAAATAAATTAAGAAGTAATTAGTGAAATATAATTAAAATAATTTAAATATATAATCATTGTTCCAAATTGAATCAAACTCACAACCACAACCTTAACAGCCAAACGCTACTGTCGTTGACGTACTGACGTACTGCTACGCAGTACGCTACGGTGACAAGTAATAATACTATTACCATACATTACTACTATCATATCTTTAAAAAATCTTTGATTGAACCCGAAAGACCTGTCTGTTTGAAAAGTTTCCGTAAGTGTATTGCCCATATTGGAAGATATTATAGGAGGTAAGAGCTATTGACGCTATAGAAAAGTAAATTGGGACTATGAAGCGAACGAGTTCTTCCATTATTACGCAGATAGGACCAAAGACTTATAGGCTCCTATAGGTCTTGGGCTTCATTCTGCCAACCTATGAAAGGTAACATCTAGTATAAACCTACCTATTATTAGATGTTATCGTTATGTTAGATGGCTAGATCTAATATAAACCTTACCTTACTTAGTTTATATTTTTTATTAATTCAAATATTCTCTACATTTTAAAACTTAGAAAATATTAGTAAAAACATATTCTTAGGCTGTGGATTTTTTATTTAATTTATAGTAATAAGGTAAACTAGACTGTCTCATGTTTTGTTTATTTCTATACAGTTAAAAACACGCAAAGCTTACCTTCTAACAATTGCTTAAAATTGAATTATATATCCCCGAAGGCGAGCTTAATCTAGCTAAAGTAATACATGGATAATCATTTTATTCAAGCATTTTTTCTTGTCACCCTCTATATTCGTCTACCGCCCGGAGTGCTTTGTACGTTATAACAAGGACTCGTAATTACAAGAATATTATACGTATGGTTTTTAATAAAAATGTTGTTCTCCTGATGTTTCGAATTAAATAAAATAAATAATAAATATATAATAATTTCTTTATTTTTTGTTAGGAATAAAAAAAGAAACTTGATATTTTTCCAGCATAGGGTAGTCAGAGCGAACTTAGTGTCATGACTATCCGTTATCCATTCCCCGCCCAAAATCAAGACATTTTCTGTTGGGTGGCGAACCTGAACTCCAGGCTTTATCTAAGTATATAGAGCGAAGAAATTAACATAATGTATAATCATTAATCCAAATGAGAATCAAACCCAAAGCTACCGCGTTTTCATCGCATACGTCAGACGCTGTTCTACTACGTTACGACGGCTTCATTATGAGTATATTTGTTTTTTTTTTTTTTTTTTTTTTTTTTTTTTTTCCCAGTCAAATCTTGCAATCAGTCATTAAGACTATAAACAGATGAGTTGTATGTGGTTTGTCGTTTAGGGCGCTGTTCCCATTGGAGCCATGCCCTTCATTAACCGATGTTTACAACCTAGACTCTATTTGTCAAAAATATCTCGCCGCTTCTTAAGGCGACGAATAGTTTCCGGGATCGTGAGCTGTCCCGCTAGGTGATTCGGGTGCCTTGATAATCTCAATTTATATTTGGCTGCATATGTGACAATTTCCTCCCTTACCATAGGTATGTTTAGTAATTTATGCAATTCCGTTATTTTAATAAACCACGGGGCATTGGATATTTGTTTTATTATGTAATTTTGTACTCTCTGTATGATCGTAATGTTGGAGGTGCTGGCAGTCCCCCACAGTTGTATTCCGTACAACCAAATAGGCTTTAAGACGGTTGTATACAAGAAGCAGCTTGTTATCTATGGATAGTTTTGAGTTACGTCCTAGCAGCCAATGGAGACCCCTGTACCTTAGGTTAATTTCGTCTCTCTTTGCTTCAACATGCTTTCTCCATGTGAGCCTACGGTCTAAATGGATACCTAAGTACTTTACTGTATTATAGTGGGGTAGTTGAATGCCATTTAAACTGACTGGTGGGCAATCTTCCTTTCTGAGAGTGAAAGTTACGTGTGCTGATTTGGACGCACTAACAGCGATTCTCCATTTAGCTAGCCAATTTTCAATATTATTCAGACTGTTTTGTAGGATCTCTGAGGCTTTGTGCGGAGAGTTATTAGATGTTAGCAAGGCTGTGTCATCAGCAAACGTTGCTATGGTAACTTCTGGACTTTGCGGTAAGTCATATGTGTATAACGTGAACAACATAGGTCCCAGTACTGACCCCTGTGGTACTCCAGCCGTAATTTTGTAAAAGTTAGAGTAGCTGTCCTTCTCGTTAACTCGGAACATTCTGTCAGATAAGAATGATTTTAGGATTTCATAGAAATTGTGGGGTAATGTTAATTTTATTTTGTACAGGAGACCTTTGTGCCAGACTTTGTCAAAAGCCTGTTTTATGTCTAGGAACGCCGATGAACAATATTCTTTTTTTTCCAGCGCCGTCCTGATATTTCTGCACACTCTATGTTGTTCTTAAGTAGTTGCGCGTTCACTTCTAAAACCAAATTGATGTTCGGGGATTATCGACTTTCCTTTAATAGCTGTCGTCATTCTGTGTAGCAGCGACTTCTCAAGAAGCTTTGACATTATAGGGAGAAGACTAATTGGTCTATATGATGTTAATTCGTGAGGAGGTTTTCCAGGTTTTTGGATCATAATGATGTTCGATACTTTCCATAAATCTGGGAAATATCCAATTCGTAGGGTAGCATTGAATAATGTTGATAGATACACCGCAACTTTGCGAGGCGATTCATCGAGCACCTTTTTGTCAATAAGATCATATCCTGGCGCTTTGTTGTTCTTAAGCAATTTCAGGTTCTTATACACTTCTCGAGGAGTTACCAGTTTTAAAGGTGTTTCCAGTTGGAGATCTTCAATTAAAGTATGGTCAATGTCAGCTTCATTAGCATTCAGTGGTGCTTCATTTGGGACGAATACGCGGCTAAGGTGCTTTGCAAAAGCTTCTGCTTTGCCAATGGTTGTTCTGACCCATTGGTTATCATGGGTACGAAGTGGTGGTTTGTGGTAGAATGGTCTGTCTTGGTTCTTGGAGGCCTTCCATAGTGAATAGTTGGTGGTTTCTGTGGCTGTTAAGCCTTCCAAGTAAGTCTCCATAGCAGTGTCATTTGCTTCACCGATAAATGCTTTCAGGTCTCGAATTGCTCTGTTCAGTTCCCTTTTGTCATTAGCGTGTCTACTAACATGCCATACTCGACGTAGCCTCCTTTTCTCGAGTATCATCTGTCGTATGGACTCGGGGTAAGTTTTACTTTGTGGATGGTAATTGGAGACTTCAGGCGTAGACAGCCAACAGCTTTCCTGGATTATTGATGTTAACTTACGTACAGCTACATCAATGTCAGATGCAGATTTCAAACGTACTTTCATTTCCAGTTTCTCGTTCACCAGCTCCCGAAAGCAGTTCCAATCAGTGCGCTTGTTATAAAGTTTGTTGTTAAGTTCCGTAATCAAGACAGAGATGCCTAAAGTTAGAAATACGGGCACGTGATTGGTGTATGAGTCTAAGCAAGTTTCTATGTGAAAGGGGAGTCTGGATAGGCCCTTGGCAATAAAGAAGTCAATGACGTCAGGAAGGCGATTTGGATCAGTCGGCCAATTGGTCGGCTCATTGGTCGCTATTGTTGTCAAGTTGTTCTTGTCTACGGATTTTTTTAGCTCTCGTCCTCTCGTGCTGGTAAGTCTTGAGGCCCAGTGTACATTCTTAGCATTCCAATCACCTCCTGCCAAGAAGCGTAGTCCCAGTGTATTGAAAAGCTTATAAAAATGCTCTTCTTTTACATGCTTAGGCGGGCAATATACAGCTGCCACATTAAATGTTCCATTTCGATCATCTATAGTTACCGTTGCTGCTTGAATGTCAGGTGTTTTAAATTTTGAATGTTCGTAGTGTTTAATATTTGATTTTATGATTACAGCTGCCCCTCCATGTGCGGTGCCGTCTGGGTGGTTTGTACTGTAAATATTATAGTTGCGGATACGAATGTTATTGTTGTCAGTTAGATGAGTTTCAGACACCAACAAGATGTCTATGTTGTGTGAATATAAAAGGACTTTTACCTCTTCTACATTAGGAGATAGCCCATCTGGGTTCCATGTAGCTATCTTTAGGGAAGCCATTACGATATTTTGGCTACCAGCGTTGTTATGAGGTTTATTAAAGTGCTCATTTGTTGTAGTATTGTGTCAAACTTTTCTGCTTGTTTAAGGAGCATTTGTTCTATTTTGTTGGGTGTAACTGTTTCAACGTTCTTAATGCTATCATTGGCTCTAAGTGCAGCGGCATAGCTTACTCTCGTTTTGGCGTTTAGGTAAGATTCTTCTTCTGTACCATTTTCTTGTTGAAGTTTAGTTGTTGGCTGAACGATTAGTTGATTGTCGTTATTAGTTGCTGATTGTGTAGTCTTTGATCTTTTCCATAAATGTCCCTGTTTGTTTGACTTCCTCGACAGTATTTCTTTATATACTTCGCACCCCTTATAGTTGGCTGGGTGTGCACCAAGGCAGAGAGCACATTTTGCCGGAGTATTACGGTCTGTCTTAGGACAGTCGGCAGTTCTATGTCCTTGAGCACATTTCACGCAGCGGTACGGTCGCATGCAATAATTTTTAGAATGACCATACTGCTGGCATTTTTGGCATTGCACGATTGAGTTCCGCTTGCGTGGTTCTTCAATAATAATTGACTGGTGGTTGATATACTTGAGATTCTTTACTGCTTTGTTATTAATACCTTGTTGTAGAGTCGCAAAGAATGTGGAGGTAGGTTTCTTTTCTGGCCCGTACTTCGCATTTATAATCTCCCCTATTACTATATTTCCTGTTTCCTGTAGGGTTTCTTTTATTATAGTTGCAGGTGTTGAGTGATGTAGGTTTTTAATTACAATTCTGTAGTGCCTCTTGTCCTTTCTATTAAACGTATGTCCAATAAGTCCTTTATCTTGTATGACTTTCAGTACAGATTTATAAGCTTCTACATTAGAACAGTTAATGCGGAGTTGATTTCGATTTATAATTCTATATATAAAATCAGATTTATTGGCAACACTTTCTAAGAGTTCAGTAAGCTTGGTGAGGTCTTCAATTCCATACAGAATAATAGGAGGCGGTTTCACGGCCTTCATTGCAGTGTTCTTTTCGATAGTTTCTTCTGGATCCACAGGTAGCGTGCTAAATCGGTTTGCTGTCATAATTCGCTCTGGAGATGGTGAGGAATCCTTCTTCCTTTTTTTAGCATTGCTGCGCAAGGGTACTCTCTGCCATGTAGGAGGATTGCGATTTTCAGGTTCGATTTCTAAATTATAATGTGTAGAAGTCTGACTTTGACAGTTAGCATCATTTATCGAGCTAAGGGATGAGCTTCTGGGCCTAGCTAGAAATAAACAAGGGTGGAAGGCTTGCTGTATTAGCTTCTTGTTGTTTTATTTAGGGCCAGTAGTATTTACTGGTAAGGGGGCCTGGGTACCCACCCTCTTACAGTCTTCGGTAACCAATTTCTCACTTGCAGGCCCGGGTACCTGCAAGCGCCGGGTGCTAGCCGGATCGCAAGGCAAAATATCATCGCTATTAGTACTCATTTCATGACGGTTGATGGGGAAATAGTGTGGCGCCTTGGGAAAGCGCTACACATCACAATTTCGGGATGACGCCCTAGCCTTTGATGAACCAACATCAATCCACAAGGCAGTGGTTACATTTTGCTGTCAGAGTATGTGTCTCCTAGACCAATTGCCGTTCCAGGGCTCACGAGGTTGGTCTCCCCGGGTCCGAGCTTTGATTCAAGTGGCGGCTCCTACTCGCCACTGTCGTTCTCCATCATTGGGTTTCGTGCCACTTTATAGAGAAATCTTTGCCAGAAGTATTTCTCAGCACCCCTCAAGGAGAACCGCCCTGCTGTCCGCGACTGCCAAAGCAGCTAACTTCCATATCCGGAAATCGTTTCGCTATCCGCAACCTGTGACGCGGTGGGTGGCATAGGGCAATGCCCCTGGGAATGTTCCCCAGATCCCACATGAGTATATTTGTAAATCAAATTATATGCAATAAAACCTATAAAATATACGTGACTCAAAAATACATATATGTGATTTTGACGCGTAAACAAATTCAAGTTTACTGTCACATTTGTAATGGAACACAGTGTAGAAAGGTTTATCTTTAAGCCGTTGCTTTGACTACTTTAGTTTATAACGAACGGATCGAACTTAACTTTCATCCTAATTACTGTTACTCACGATTTCAGAATACCGAAGTAGGGGATGCCAAGCGCTCATCGTAATTGGCAGGGCTTGTAGGGCACGACACCCAAGAGAGTGGTAAAACCTGAATTTACTCGGAACCTAAGTCTAGTCTAGTTCTTTGACAGCCTAATTTAATTTGGGTTAGAAAGTTCGTGAACCTAACTCAATTATATTATAAATATGTTACCTACATTTATAAAACCATTACAGAACAGATTAGCCATTTATATAACAGCTATATACATAGATAACCATTTACAAAACAGATTAACAATTCATAGAGAACCCAGTGTCAAGTCACTTCACTGCGCAGTTTCTGCCCGAAATCGAGTAGAGTAGCGGAAACTAACGGTGCGCTTTATCTAACAAGCGCGGAGACATAAAAGTAACTTTAAATATATAATTAATTAACCGTACTTCCGAGTAGAGATTGAAATCACGTGTACAGTCAGTATTTTTACTGCGCCACGATGGCCGAAATAACAAATTTATATAAATTAAGTATATAAATTAACTAAACCTTGTTATTCGTTGAATAACTGTATATATTTTAACCATTTAAATCTAGTTAGTATTTCCGATATTTCCAATAAACTTAAATATAGGTAATATCAACGTCAAATTAGCGGAATTGGGGCAATCGACCGTGTTATAGCTATTTTGTCTTATGTTATTTTATCATAGCGAAGTTAGAGCTGAAAATTATTTTATGGCATATTATATTATATTAGGGGCCAGTCGTGGCGCAGTGGCACGAACGTGTGACTGTAAGCGACTGGTTGTTGGTTCGATTCCCACTCGAGGAGTGGAAATATTTAATACTAGCGACCCAGCCGCGGCTTCGCCTGCATAAACTACACTACGTATCTACAGCTACCCGTGTTCACGTTTAAACAACAAACTTTACTTTTGAGCCTAAGAAGAATCTCATCTTTTCTAATGAATTTACATTTGAAAAAAATATTTCAATGGCACATTTGAAGAGACTCAATAGAAAATTTCATGCTTAAGGTGTATTGTAATTTTGCAATCATTAAAGGTAATAAATAACCTTTAATTAATAAATAATTTTTCATGACTTATTCAAAGCAAGATAGACCACGACCTAACGACGGCTGATAATCCTATAAAGCGACACTTTAAAGTTCTTCAGGAAGTATAATGTACTGAGCATAATATTAAAAGTAAAATGTCGATTATGTGGAAACTTTTTTTTACAAATATTACCATTTTTAACGATATAAACTATATATTATAAATTATATGATATAAATTATTGTATTAATTTCAATTTTGCGTTACGGGAGAAGTTAAAATGACGTATAGTGACATGACAATGCTGCCATTATAAAAAAATAAAAAGTTATATAGATATGAAATATTTGAATATTTATTTTCTATTTCTTAGTTTTATATATTATTATATTAGTAAATGAAATTAGATGTTTTTTAGCTTCACTTGTGAAATAATTAACACAATTTGACTATGTCAGCTTTTTTTTATTTTTTGCCGAAACTGTATTGAATACCAGGATAAAAACTATCCCATATAATGTCCTAGCCTCTAAGCTAATTCCATGCAAAAAATCATTCATTTCTCTTCAGTAAGTATCAGTGTATGAAGAAAATACTTATATCGGTTTTTTATTTTTTCCAAAAAAAGTACATGGAAAACCGGGATAAAAACTATCCTATATGTACCTTTGGACTATAATCTACCACCATTCCAAAATTCATTCATTTCTATCCAGTAGTTTTTGCGTGATTGACGAACAAATTAACAGACAGACAGACAGACAGACAGACAGACAGACAGACAAAAATTCTACTGAGTGGTTTTTTGGCCTCTGTTATCGATATATTAACGCATCCCATTAAAATTTTTCAGAAATTTTTAATGTACAGAATTGACTTTTCTACTCTTTTATTATATATATATAGATATAGATTTTCATTTCCTTCGCGCTGGTAACTGAGGCAAAGCGCGGTGTTAAGTACCGCCACTTAACACGCAATGCCTCCGAATTCGGTGGAAAGTGGGGAACGGAGTGTCTCAACACTAGGTTCTCTCTGCCTACTCTGCTGTGTGCGGGATATAGTGTGAAAAAAAAAATTACTTAAGATTGTGATAACAAATTGTTATAACATGATTGTGATAACATATCGATTCCCACTCCGTGGTATGATTATAGTTAAACTATTTTCATATCTCCGTTCTAGTACTTAAAACAAAGCCCGGCGTTTAGTTACGCCACTAATGCACAATATCTCAATTTTGGGACAGTGAACAGTGTAGTATTGTAATACAAGGTTCACTCTGACTAGTCTGCTTTACGGAAAAGTTTTTTTTTTAGCTTTACGCTGTATCCCGCACACTGCAGGGTAGGCAGAGGGAACCTAGTGTTAAGATACTCCGTTCGCCACTTTCCACTGAATTTGGAGGCATTGCCTGTTAATTGGCGGAACTTAAAGCCGCGCTTTACCTCGATACCAGAGCGCAGAAAATAGAAATATTTCCACTCGTCGAGTGGGAACCAAACCTACAATCATTCGCTTTACAGTCACACTTTGTGCCTCTGCGCCACGACTGGCCTCTTTCTCTCTTCTTTTTCGTTGTGTTATATAAAGAAACATAACCAGTTCGTATTGTATTAATATATACTAAATTAAATAAAAAATCATTTAGTTGGAATTTGAACCCACGAACTCAAATAAATTTTGACTGCACCAATGGAGCGTCTACTCTTAAAAATAATTTACTGTAAAATAATCGTTATTTTGCGTTGTGTTAAGTCTTGACCTCGAGTTAATTAGTTTTTAAAAGAGGCACTAGCTCTCCTTTGAAAGAATATTAATTAACGCTTTTTATAAAAACTATAAAATTATAATTATTAAACTAGAAAGGTTACATGAACTTATAATATTTATACGTTTAAAGGATAACGGATAAAACACATTTTGATAAAATATATTTTTTAATCAATTAGAAATATATATATTAAAACATAGAAAATAAATTAAGCTATTGGTTGTGGGTTCGATTCCCCGTCGTGGGAATTCTTATTAAAATTATCTTCATTTCTCATTTCTCCACTCGGGTAAGACAAAGAGCGGCGTTGAATTCCGTCGCTTAAAAAGGTGGAAAACTGAATGTTCCTCTTTGACTACCTTGATTTCCGCCTAGTCTAGGCCGAAGCTGAAAAAGTCTAGTCTAAGTCTATAAAAATCGTAAATTAACTTACAGAAGCGTAATACGCTATTATTATAAAACAAATACAAGAAACATATTAAATCCAATGTTGAATACATTGGAAGACAATGTATTCAAAAGAAATTAATACCTACTTTGCCTACAAATATAAAATACTAAGTAATACAATATAATTGTCATCTTATATAATAACTAAATCTATTCTATTTCAATGATTTTTACGCTCTTCTTTTTTTCGCTTCAAGCTGTATCCCGAACACAGCGGGATAGGCAGAGAGAACCTAGTGTTTTAGGGCAATCTGTTCCCCACTTTCCGCCGAATTTTGGAGGCATTGCGTGTTAAATGACGGAACTTAACCCAGCGGTTTGCCTTGGACACCAGGGCGAAGAAAACGGAAATACTAAATATTTCCACTCCTCGAGTGGGAATCGAACCCACAACCAGTCGTTTATAGTCAAACGTTTGTGCCACACCACAACTGGCCCCTTGCCTCTTTTATTTTAACATAATATATATAAGACATTTACTGCTATCTTAATGTTGACTATAACATTAAATTACAATGAAAATACTTAAATCTTCACAACATAGTCACCGCAAATGCCACTTTAAACATCCTCCATGTTTATTTGGAACTTTACTCCAAATTAAACAGGATTACAATTTAAATTTATCCCTAACAATATGTTAACTATGTTAATTAAAAGGGCATTTCAATATTTTGATATATTAACTAGCTTACATACGAGTATGTCTAGTAGCAATCTGATATTCGTATATATATTTTTCGTATTAGCGTGTTTATTTGAATAAGAAAGTCAAAAGTTAATAGAAAAATAAAGGCTAGGAGTATTCTTATATTTGAATTATATGACGTATCTGCGTAAAAACAAAATGTGATTTAACACTATGTTTACTACATAGAAGGATATATAAACAAGATTTGATAATGACAACTCTATATCAAGGAACTGATAATGATTTTTGAAAAGGAAAGCGGAGAGATGTTAGAATTATCTGAATTAACCCTAGAAAAGTGTCATTTAAATATAACTTAGCTTTAGCTCTGAGTATTTATTTATAAGTTGACGGTTGAAAATAAATAATATAGAGAGAAAATAACCTATCTGATATATAAAAAGTTATCTAGCATATGTACCTTCCTAACACAAATATATAACATGTATGTATGTCAATAAATATTTTATCACAGCAATTAATCTTCATCGTTCATTACCATTTCCTTTCACTCAAGTTCCCACGAACTTTGATAACTTTCAGCTAATTTCATCAATTTGCTTGACTCGTGTGTGTTTTCAATACCTTTCTTGTACGTGACGATGAATAAGCGGACAAGCACGTATTCGGTTTCGCAAGTATTATATGTATTTGGATGTACTACGTAATTAAGTCATAGTTGCTATCTGTACAATAGAAATGCTTGCATGTTGGGTTTGAATATGAATGAATTTTATTAAATTTTTATATGTTTATTCGATTATCTTTATTGTAGGTTTAATTAAAGAAAGTATTCTTTGACATTTTGTTCGTTATAACGGTTTACGCTTATCGCCCGTGTGATCTGTGCAACTGCTAATCTAAAATAAATAAGCCGAGTTTCATCCAAATTAGGCCACTGGTTTAACATCTAAAATATTAGCATGGACGTTAACTACCTCTAAAAGATAACAGTAGCACGAAATTAACTTGTTAAATGTGCTTTTCTTTTTACTTTTTAGCAACCCTCGTAGCATGAATAGATTATTTTCTGTATGATTTAATCTGAAAGGTGCTATTGATAACAATGTAATATCAATCATTTTATTATAATATAATGTAATGTAATTAATTACTCTTACCTTTTATAATTAGAAAGGGTTCATAAATATAATTGAAATTCCAATTAAAAAATAATAGAAGCTTCCTTGACTCGATCACAAATGCGTTTCCTGTTTTCTTAAAATATAAAAAAGCCCTCTTATTGTCTAACTTACCGTCTTTTTACCCTTAATGTAAATCAAAGCAACATTAAATCATTTTCAATACTAAAACAGCCACCTAATATCTTTGAGCTCGTTAATTATTATCTCTTAAGACGACTACAATATCTTTTGTTTAATATCGTAGGTAAAATATTTATTTTGCTGACGACCCAACCTCGTTACGAATGTAAATATTTAACGGCGGCGTACCCTCTTAAATTGCCTCCTTCATTTCATTTTACTTGGACCGAAATGAAAAAATTCTTGTCAGTAAGATAACATTTAAGTAGAGAGCTCGAATCAGTTACGTTAATAGAGATAAAATATGTTTTGCTAGGTAATGCTGCACTAAATAAAAATGGCCTGCGAATAGCATGATTTAAAAAAAAATCACACTTTAAGCTTTTACCTACGTAGCAGCAGCAGGATAGTCAGGAGGACCTAGTGTTAAGACACTCCGTTCTTCACTTTAATAAAATTTCTTGGAATGCGTTTAAAAAAATACTTGTGCTTTAGACTAATAGCTTCCTTAAAGTCGCATGTAGTAAATTTTTTGAAAGCTTATATTTAATCCACCATATCTACGGTTAGTAACTTTTAGCAAATGTTATATTTTTGTTTATTTGTGCATTTTTTCAACATATGTTATAACTAACTAGAAATATAATATATATTGGATATTATTTTTTCTCTCACAAATTACTAAAAATACTATACTGAAAGTAGTTTCAGTTTCACGCTTTTTGTCTCATAGAATGCTATAGAGAACCTACAGGTTTTGTACTAAAATACTAAAAGTACTCCACTAAACTTACATATTATTTTTCATAAATTGCCTCATCCAAAAACAACTCTCCGATTTGATCCTAAAATGAATTTGTAAATGAAGATCTCATCTTATACAAGTATGTGAAGACGATATTACGTGTATGTTTTTGTAATAGTTAATTTTTTATCATATTATTATATCGTAGTGGGACAGCATCAACAAACGAGTAAATACAATAAATGCAGGTTCGATCCCCGGTCGGAGTAATGTTTATATTTTCAAGTCCTCGTTCTGGAAATACGAAGCTACGAGGTCAACGCTACGTTGAGTTTCGCCTCTTAATAAGCAATATCACAGATTCGGGCGAAAATCGAAGAACATAGTGTGTACGTTCTATTTATTAACTAGAAAATACTGTCATTTTTTTTTAAACTTTTAAGTATTAAGTAATTAATGCATATTATTTAATTTAGGATCTCAGAACTCAGACAATATGAAGACTTATATAAATAATGTTCTTAAGTAAATGACTAATTAGACGGAAAGTGTACACCAGTTGAATAATATTTCTTATCTAAACAGAAATCGCTCAATCGTTTTATATCTTATAGATGTTCGTTCAAACCGAAGCAACAGGCGAGCTTTAGTATACCTACGGTTTTATGTTTATCTACTCTATAAGAACTTTATTCGACGTTGAAATCCTCTTTTATTATTTAATTTTATTAGAATGAACATGTTTCAGTAAGTTTTTATTGTTAAATTGTCTTATGAGATATAAATGAATTCTTAAACCGTAATTATATAACTTAAATCAAATTAAAGTTGAGGATGGAGTGTCTTGTCGCTAGGTCCTCTCTGACTCGGACGACCCTGCTGCGGGAAAAGGCATAAAGCTACTTAATTTTTTTAAATTACATTACAGATATAAATAAAAAATATAATAACAGAAATAAAATAGAGACCATTTAAAATATATTTTCTAATAAATTGTCAGTCTATGGGTCCTAATACTATCTTTATAGTCATTTTGTCCCTAAAACATTTGAGTTAAACAACGATATTAGAAATAAAATATTTTTTTCGTGAAAAGCAAAAGTAATCTAACACCGGATTTGATAAGTTCTACGATAAAACAAAGTGAAAATCGATTGCGACAAAACGTAGCGCGAAAAATAAAGTGCGTAGCGAGTTACTACGAATCAGTTTGAAAATGACTGACGAACGATTATTTAGATATATGAATATTATATAATTATTTGGTTAAAATTATTGTACAATATTCCTTTTAATATAAAAGTTAGTATTATTTCAAAGGCTACCCTGGCACTGGTTAATGTACGTATACTGTAGCGTCCCGGCCACCACTCGCCGCCCGAGCGTCCCGCGCAACGCACGTATTTCGCTATCACCTGATCGGAATTTACGTTTCACGATAATATGTGTTAAGTGGAATTCGAATAAAACAACATGAAAGGCAGACATCAATTCCGTCGCCGCTTCAGCTTGCAGCCGTCTTTCCTTAAAGAGGAGTCGGACGAAGATCGTAGGCCGCCAAGGTATGTCGTTACATTGTATTACAATAAACATTATAATTTTAATAATAAATATTTATGTTATATTTATTATATTTTTAACCAAATCGTAACTTTGTTGAGACTAAGTTGAGGCAATTAAAATAATTGAACTAAGTGCTCGATCCTCCGGCGTATCCAGTTTCAACGGTTAACTTTTCGTAATACAGAAAGTTAATATACGAACATATACTCATAATAATATTAATTGCGGACAATATCTTCATGTCATCATCAATTTTTTTAAATATTTTTTTTATCATTCACATATTGTTACAATTATTTTATTTATTAAATATACTTTATAATATGAATATTTATCAAATGTGAACATTTATTAAATGTGAAAATTTAATAATTAAATATAAATTACCCCAAAAGGCAATAGTAATCAAGATTGGTCCAATAAAGGCAGCTATTGACATTTTGGAACACATTACACTTATTGTGAAAGCGACTTTGATGTTGACGAAGGCAAAGCAATTACTGCATCTCATAAATGTCTGTGAGTTCGTGTTACTCCTCATTTATTATGTTTTATTTATTACTCACACTAATTATTTTATTAAAAAAAATGATAATTTGTAAATTAATAATTTGTTTAATATCTGTACCTGAAATTTTCTCTTCGCATCTCCAGTATAGCATTTTAAGAAAGTAGAACTTTCTCAAGTGTTAAGCCATTCCGTTTTCGATTGTCCGCATTAAATTGTGTATATAAATAAAAATATTATATCAGATTGCTCTTTTATCTGATAAACAAACACTAATAGGAATATCAGGAATGATACCATTTGCAGCTAAAATTATGGGAATGAGAATTTTGGGGATAATAAGCAGGGTAAAACTGTAGGGTAAAATATTTTTTTAATTACAATAAGTCAAAAATATTGAAAGATATGTTAAAGATCTTTACTTAGGAACAATATTTCGTATTTTGTGTTTATTGTGTTAACTCTTGTTATAACAACTGGTTAATCGAATGGAATCTAAAGTTAATGAAGTATGTAAAAACTAACAAATAAAAAAAATCATTGGTAGGGCGCTTTGAAAGTAAACATTAGCTAATATGCCTTAGAACCGTATTATAAAATGCCCCGGTGCATGGAACCAGTTATTGTTCGTGTGCGTAAATCAAGGCTCAAACAACGTACATTAATTATTTCTTAAATCAGTCTTTCAAAGCTTTTATTATGAAGCAAACAATTGAAATTGTAAATGAAGAAATAAACAAATGAAAAAGTAAACATTATTATAAGATTAGAATCACTTATAATTGAATGTTTATATATTTTAAAACAAAAAAAAATGCATTTTGCACTATTTCTGAGAGAAGAATTCACTATTCTAGTGGAAACACTATTATGACTATGATTTAAATACATGATTTCGCGGAATTTTTGAACCTGTAAGGCGATCCATCTCCTGAATGCATCATGATTCTTTATGTATCAATCATGAGCGTATAGGGAGAAAGAGAAGTAAATAATACTCTTCAGAAAATATATATTTAGGTTATTATTATAATATATCCTACTAGCGGCCCGCTCGCGGCTTCGCCGCGTGAACTATGTCGTTACATTGCAACCCTCGGGGGCGCATTTTTAAAAAATAAAGTAGCCTATGTTTAAGCTTAGATTATCAACTATATTTATGCCAAAATTCATTACAGTTGGTCCAGCGGTTTAGATTTTTCATATAAACTTTCATCCCCTATTTCAACCCTTTAGAGGTTGATTTTTGAAAAAATAAGTAGTCTATGTTAGACCCAGTCACTTTTACTACTTTCATTCTAAATTTCATCCAAATCGGACCGGTAGATTAGCCGTGAAAGCGTGACAGACAAACACACAGACTTTCGCATTTATAATATAAGTATGGATTATAATCAAATTATCATATTTTGTATTTATGTATTTCTAATATAAATATTATTTCATTGGCGATTGGTCCCATAGTCTCTTATTTAGCAATCAAGGAGTAAACTATTAGTATAGTATATTCAATAGGAGTATTCAATAATATTTGTAGCTATAAGTGAGGCACGTTTAATAATGATTTAAATTTGAATTTATGTTTTTTTATGTCATATTAATAACTATCAGTCCGTCTCGGTACTATATTTGAAAAAAAAAACATTTCATTAATAGTATTACCACTTATTAAAAAATGTACCTAATTAATGAAAGAATCACCAATTCTAAGGACAATATTTAAGTCTTACAAGTATCTACGTTAAATTTAAATTTTCTGTTTTTCTTTCCTTTGAGATAAGTAAATGTTAGGTTATCTTTTACCGCACTACTAAACATTTTTACAGCTCCCACTGGTGTTCATGAAAAATTTAGCAGTTTCGATAAGAAAAATAACGTTGCTTTTAAAAAAGAACTTTTGAAAAATTTATTTTAAAACTGCTCGCTCAGAACAATGTAACTTACTTTCAGATTTAATGAGATTCTTTCGAAAATATTTCAGTTTATATACCTAAATACTTTAGTCGTAAAAAGTTTTAGTCATAAACCTAAAAATCTTCTCAATATATAAAAATAATGTGACTTTCATTATTTTTCTAGATAAAACAGAATATTATTATAAAAACGTTACTAGTAGCCGGCTTGAACTACTTTATTGATTTTTGAAAAATAAAGTAGCTTTTGTTTAATCCTGGATTATTAACTACATATATTTATGCCAAAATTAATTACAGTCGGTCAAGCTGTTTAGATGTTTTATATGATCTTCCACATGTTATTCAAAACTTAAGGAGTAAGTTTAAAAAAAAGTATAAGTATAAAGCTGATGTTTGACACTAGATCTTCAGCAATTTAATTTTAGACTTTCATCCAAATCGGACCAGTAGAAGTGTGAAAGCGTAACACACAGCTTTTGCATTTATAATACTAGTAGTTTCATTGTGGCGCAGTTAGAATGCACCTTATCGTTGAGATGTAAATTGTATTTTTCTAGTCCATAGTTTCCCTAGCCTGATTAAATAAAATACTTATGAGGCCGTTACCCTCGCTAAGTTCTCTCTGAATTGCTCACATATGCTTCGGCGATTCCCATGATTCCGACTTACGAAGTAGAAACATGAAGGTTTTAACGAGCAGGCACGCAGCTAGCACGCAGTAGGTATTATGAGAGAGGTAGAAATATTATATTGAAGTCAATTTTTCAGTGTTTGTTAAAATGTTGTTTTGTTCTTTTTATTGACCAACTTAAAAAAGAAAGCGTGAAGCTGAATACTAAAATAGTTTTACCCCATCCCTATTACCATGATGAACACTCGAAAGTCCGATTTATTAGGATTACATGTTGAAACGCGGCTTTTTTAGTCATACTAAATTATAATGATTATTTATTAAATATTAGCGGCCCGCCTGCGGCATCGCCGCGTGAACTACGTAACTGTTTCGTTATACTGCGATCCTCGAGGGCAGATTTTTTAAAAAATAAAGTAGCCTATGTTTAACCTTTGATTATCACAATATATATATTCCAAAATTCATTACCATGACCATGGATTATTTACTACTTTCATTCTACATTTCATCCAAATCGGACCGGTAGATAAGCCGTGAAAGCGTGACAGATAAACAGACAGACATTCGCATTTATAATATAAGTATGAATTTATTATATAGATTAAATTTCTAAATATTCTTCATTCCTTGGTGTTTTGCCTCTATCGGGGAAATTATGAATACTTTCACTATAGAAACATAATGCAGTAGAAGTTGTTTATCCGAATCCATCTTATAAAAAATATATACCCTAAAAATAAAAACTTGTAAACGACGAAACTTTAATCACCAATAACTGGCTTAGCTACATACATACATATACAACAAGGCGGAAGAATTGGAAGCGTTTTTTTTTTATATTTTCAGAGCCGTTTGGATTTAAACATCTTAATAGTTAAACGTGCCTTATCTCAAATAAGCAGAATATGGACAACTGTTTTATACTAGGTCCGCTTAGATCCGCAAAAAATAGAAATGCAGAAATAATTTATTTTTAGTGTCACATGTTTGTGTGAAGTACTTCGTTCCTAAATTAAATAAGCTTGCCTTAACCGTAATGTGGACTCTACAGAGCTTTAACTAATATAATTTACTGGTCCACTTCACCCTGGATTTACTTAACTTTGCGGGGCTTGGTAAAAGGCTAACCTTAAAACAATTAAAAGGAGTATATTATGTTATTAAATATTACTTTACCAATTTTAGAAATGGGTCACTTCCGTACCTTGTTAGTAATCATTTGAATTTCATGTTTTATGAAATTGTTGTATTTTTAACAGTAAAATGGTAAATTATTGTATTTTTTGGATGAATATGACATACTTATATAGTTAAAACATTAAATTAGCCCACTCGAGGAATCGAAATATTTAATATTACAATTTTTTCGCTCTGGTGCCAAGTCAATGCACGGCGGTGAGTTCCGCTGTGCATTGTAACTTAACATTGTAATGCCTAGAGAATTGTCGGAAAGTGGGGAACGGAATGTCTTAACATTAGGTTCCCTCTTCTTACCCTGCTGTGTATGGGACACAGTGTAAACTAAAATAAATAAAAAAATAGTTAGGCTGTATGAATTTAAAAGTAAGATTACGGCTAATACGGAATTACTTACCATTCACACACACCGTAAATGCAGCTACCTATGCATATTGAAATTGGCTGAATACCATCTAGAGATTTCTAAAAGCGACACGTTAGAAGGATGTGCGCTAAAAGAGACGACGATGTCGTATTACAAAACTTTTCTATAGAATATACGAGTATAGCTTCTCCATTCCATTCAGTTCTGAAATACATCGGAAATTCTATTCTCATGCCGTCGTAAATAAAAGTAACGAAAAAAATATAAAAAGGGAGTTAAATAAGTTCTTATACGTAGCTAACATTCAGTATGATTTTTTTTTCAGCTACATACTTTTTCTAGGCTTTTTTGATTTAGAGTAGAAAGTGGATAATGGAGTGTCTTGACACAAAATTTCGCTGCAAAAGCTGCAAAATAAAACCTACCTAAGAATCAAATCTCCGACCCTCTTGAGCGATGAGGTACGTCACATAGTTTTCACGATTGTACCACAATCGTATTTGTTCCTTTTCATAAATTGTAATTTATTATATAACATAATACTCTTCTATTATAAAACTTATTATCTGAATGCGTTAACTATATTTATTTCATCTTCAAAGAAAAATCTAAACCATTTCATCCACGTGTAAACCCGTCCTTTATTGTTTACCTTTGAAATACCTTACTTTCATCAATACGCTTCATTAAAACGGCACGTGCAGCGATGTCAAGTTCATGTTATTATATAAAATTTCAAACAATACCAGCTCTAAATGCAATTACAACTAGAAATTATAAAGCTTTTGTCGGACTTCTTATTTCTTTTACTAATTCGGGACATAATTGTACGGTGGCGTAGAGCAAAAGCCCTTTTTAAGTAACTTTGTTCTTGCTTTTTGTTCTTCAAATAAAAAGGAAACTTCGAGTATGGAGGATTCAGTGATTTCCATATCTTAGATATACAATAAAGTTTTGCTCGTATATATTCATAAGTAAGGTATAATTTATTCTTCAACTACACATAAGTATAAGATAGAATAGACAATCTTTTAAAATTTATAGTAGTATTAGAATTTACTTTTATAAAAGATTAACGTTTTAGAAAATTTGCGTAGGTCTATTTTTATACATACATTTACCATGTGTATAATGTACAGAGAAAGGCAAACCGCAAAAGTTATAAGTTTTTAAAAGTAATTCTTATCATATCAAAATGTTAATGAAAAATCTTTTAATTAGCGTTTTGACTTTCATATTCCAGTAGTTATTTATATCGTTTATAGGATTTATATTTATAGTATTTAAAAAGGTGGTGTGGTGATTATTTAGTGCTATTTTGTATGTCATTTTAGACGTGTTGTGGCGTAGGGGCACAATGTGTGACTTCTAAAGGCGACTGGTTACGGGTTCGATTCCTATTCGAGGAATGTAAATATTTAGTATTTCCATTTTCTTCACTCTGGTGTCGAGGTAACCGCCGCCGAGGTGCCGCCACTTAACACGCAATCTGTCTAAAATCGGCGGAAAATGTAGAACGGAGTGTCTTAACACGAGGCTTCCTCTGCCTACCCTCTGCTGTATATGGGATTCAGCGCGAAGCTAATAAATGACTTTTTTGTTGTGTTATAATGCAGAAATCTATCTATCTGTCTGTTACGTTTCCACGACTAAGCCACCGGCCCCACTTGGATAGAATTCGGAACGAAAATAATTGAAGACAACGGGTCAAACATAGGCTACTTGTTTTCAACACTCAACTTCTGAAAGGTGTAAAGGGGATGAAAGTTTGTACGAAATATTGACACTTGACCGATTTCGATGAACTTTTGTCGGAAATAATTTATGACACAAGGTGAAACATAGGCAACCTTTTTTCATAAGTTCTAGCCTTTAATGGAGCTGTAATAGAGGATGAAAATTAATATGAAACATACAAACCGCACTTACTTAAACGAAAACGCGATTTGTCCAAAATATAAAACGGCTACAGTTGTGCAGATCACACGGACAAAGTTACTAGTTCTAGTATAGATATTTTCTAATAAATACATAAAAAAACAACAAATCAAAATATTTAAATTAATATAATTTACATAAAAAAATATTCTTAATATAATATTAGTCAGAAGCATTTCAAACGTCTGTTCACGCCGGACGTCGTGTTTGAAACATTTTTACACCGCGCACAAAGAATCGCGTTAGCTCTTTCATGGAACTATCCTTTTATGTGCGAATAAAGGCGATGGCGACGTCGCACCCCCTTTCAGTCTGTAACATTATTATTGTTCATTCATCCGATATTAATGTTATTTTTTATAAAACCATTCGCCCAGTCTACGCCCTCATGCGGGGTGCAGTTATAAAATACATTGGCTATATATAATCTTTGACGCCGTTGTGGCGCAATTGACGTCCGATTGTAAACGCAATGGTTGTAGGTTCGATTCCCATTTGGTAATATATTATATGTTATTTTGATTTTTTCGCTACTCCTGCTGTAGTACCTAAGAAAGCATGGCGTAAGTTTTGCTACTTGCAGCAGACACGCAATGTCTCGATTTCGGGCGAAAAGTGGAGAACAGAGTGTCTCTGAAGTCTTTAAACATCATGTTATGTGGGAGGAGGAGGACTTATTTTATTTCTGATATAAATGTTATCATATTTGTAACGTCTTGACAACCTTAAAATAAAAATAAAAAAATATGTTTTGTTTAAATAAAATAAATTAAACTAACATATTTTAAAATTATAAGATGAGAGTTGACCCAGAATAGTAGATTTAAGCTTGGAATAACTATATTTATCAAAAATCTAATAGCCAGTCAGTTTAAATTAAGTAAAAATTCATATACCTACCTAGTAAATAAATAATAGATGAATGTGTAAATTTATAATACAAAATAATGAAAGAGTATTAAAAGTATAATTTTAAAATAACCATATCGTTTTACGTAAGTCACTGACTCTTGACCTTCAACACCTATTAAGGGGACCGTTTTTATGTTACAAGATTAATCAGGTATCGTAATTTGACATTTATAATTTGATCGTGATCGAATAGCTGAAAGGTACGAATAATAAAAAGTTTCATTTTTGATTTCAGATTTGATATCAGATTTTTTTATAAAAACGAAAAAGTAAGAAATTACGTGCAAGAAACCTGAATCACGTTATCGTGACGCAGTGAGACAGTATCTTATTGTAAATACGATTAGTTGTGTGTTCAAAGCCTACTTGGGGAATATACTTCAATTATTTACATTGTTGCCGAGTTCCGCCATTTTACACAAAATGTTTCGAAGTCAGGTGAAAAATAGGGAACGGAGTGTCTTGACACTAGGTTCTCTTTGACTACCTTGCAATGCGGAAAAAAATAGTGAAGTTGAAAAAGAATGCTAAGAATGAAATACGTATCGATATAAATGAGTCAAAACCGCGTATTAATTGAGAACTATTTAATGAAAGGTTGCCCATTTACCAAACACTATCCAAGCTAAGAGTCAAAGTAAAGAGACAGAAACAAATATATACAACTAGCGGCCGGCTCGCGGCTTCGCCCGCGTGAACTTCTTCGTTATATTGCAACCCTCGGGGCGCATATTTATAAAATAAAGTAGCCTATGTCTAAGCTTAGATTATCAACTATATTTATGCCAAAATTCATTACAATTGGTCAAGCGGTTTAGATTTTTCATATAAACTTTCATCCCCTATTTCAACCCTTTAGAGGTCGATTTTTGAAAAAAATAAGTAGCTTATGTTAGACCCAGTCACTTTTACTACTTTCATTCTAAATTTCATCCAAATCGGACCGGTAGATTAGCCGTGAAAGCGTGACAGACAAACAAACAGACTTTCGCATTTATAATATAAGTATGGATTCCTTATTTTTTAAAGCTTTTAGATAAAATGATTAACTCTTTTATTTTTTTTCGGATAGTATAAAAATACATTGTGTTAAGTTATTTTGTGTTCTTTCTATATTTGGAGTTATTGACTGGTGGACGGTGTCATAAGCGTTGTATATTCTGACATGTATGACATTTTGGCAGGGCCGGCGCATGTTCTTTCGGCTCGTTTCAGTTGCTTTTATTCTTAACTAACAACTACAAACAAATATAGTATAAGTAACTGATAAATAATTTACAGCCAAAGCGTTAAAATATGTTCCAAATGAATCATAAATTGAATCATGCGTTATTTGTAACTTTAATTTACCGTACGCTATAGTTGTGGACAATTGAGCACGAAAACGTTTAAATAATAAAGAATATTATATTACTTTTAAACAATTTTACAGTGTTGTTTCACCCTTAGGAAAATTGAAAAAGGCGCTCTCACCACTGAGCCATGCGTACTAGTCACTCAGTGGTGAGAGCGCCTGGACGGTGACCGGGGGCGCGAGTTCGAATCCCGCTGCGTTTAAACTTTTTACATTTTCTAAATATCTTTTTCAATATTATATTAATATTCATAATTAGATGATGAAAATTCTGAGTGTAAAAGGTCGATCCTACCTTATTTTCTGCTCTAACACGACAAAGAGTTGCGTTTATCTCCGCCAAACAGCCTGTTAAGCCTCGACTACCTGACTTATTTTGACACTGGGCTCTCTCTGACTGTTCTGCTATGTGAGAAAATAGGATATAAATAATTAACACCAGTATAGAGTACTTTATATTTTGTATATTAATCAACAGTTTCATAAAAATAATTCGATTTGTATCGTCGATCAACAACTTCCTATTTACTTAACCACTAACAAACCCAAAGTATCAGTAGGTACTTTATTACTCTCTTAAATGGATAATAACGACAGCCTTATATACTTCGATTGTTTCTCGATGACTCAATAAAGCTATTATGGTACCACCCGCAGATAAATAGAGCGCTCCGCTCGTAAAGAGGTATTGTTGTTTCTATTGCAAATGTTCTTAAAATTGCACTCCTTTTATAGTTCTAGGTAAACATTAAAAGAAAATTTTAATTACGAGTAAACACATAAATAAAGTTCAGAAGACCTGTTTATAGCAATAGTGCATACATGAGTCTAAATCTTACTCGGGCTGTAAATTTGTTAGTATCAAATATTCTTATTTCTGCGATATCAGTTTATATGTCGTTTAGGTTTACATTATTATATTGGTGTGTAAGAGAAACTTATAGGTAAATATGTGAATCGAGAGCCCTATGCAGCTCTTTGAATGTTTATTTGTGGCTCTCGTTAAATGTAGTAGTACTCGAGTTTCCGTTTCATTTTATTATTATTATATTATAAAATAAAAAGTCTTTTTTGCTCGATTTGCTTTGATCGATGTCTTGCCCACCACAGATTCCCATTTTCACTTATTCAAAGTGCAGAAGGTACCCAAGAATATAAAGAAAACAATATCAAAGAAACCCAATATTAGATAAAAATATATCCACAACAAGTTTCTTTTTACTTTCAAATGTTTTTTTATACTTTCAAATTCATACACAATACAGGCTATTTTTAAATCCATTTTCGTCTGATAGATTCGGGCTTTGTACAAAATTTCAGGTCTTTGTACGAGGTTTCAAACAAAATGTAGGTGCTGATATAAACTTTTGAGGCCGTCGTGGCACAGTGGGACAGGGTCTGACTATAAAGGCTATGGTTGCGTGTTCGTATCCCTCTCAGGAAAATGATTATTTTCATTGCCCTGCTCTGGTACCCAAGAGGAAGCGCGGCGTTGAGTTCCGTGTCTTAACACACACTGTCTCGCTCTTTGGAATGTGAAGAACGGAATATTTTTTTTTAGCTTCGCGCTATATCCCGCACACAACAAGGTAGGCAGAGGGAACCTAGTGTTAACACACTCCGTTCCCCACTTTCCACCGAATTCGGAGGCATTGCGTATTAAGTGGCGGAACTTAACTTTGCCTCTAATATCAGAGCGAAGGAAATGGAAATATCAAATATTTTCACTCCTCGAATGGGAATCGAACCCAGAACCAGTCGTTTACAGTCACACGTTCGTACCACTGCGCCACGATTGGCCACTGAACGGAAGAACACACAGCGGAAAAACGGAATCTCTTGACACTTATTTCTCTCTGACTACCCTGCAATGGGAAAAAGCGAGAAGCTGTTTTAAAATAAACTTTTACTACATACATTTAAATTTACTATATAGCTATGAAAATACATTTAATTTTTTTCCTATAACAGGTACTTGTCGCTAATATTTTGTATATCGTTATAATATAAACGAGTTATTTTATATTGTTATCACTCCCAATATTTTTAGACACTCAAGATCGTTTCATTGACGTCGTTAAATTGTTACGATATTGTTATTACCTTCACACTCAGGCGGTTTGGTGAATACTTAAGGTTTTATTTTCCGGTTATAAAAGAAAAGCGATTATTTCCAAATTACGATAACAGTTATAAAATAAAATGTTATTTTATGTGTGAATAATAAAAATATAAGGGTATGAGTTAGTAGTGTACATTATATGTATATAATGTATATACTACTTCTTTCGTTAGTAAGTGACTGAGTCACAGCAAAAACTACTGGGTGCAGAAACTTAAAAAATTGGCATGTAGTAGATTATTTGAGTATAGGAGAGTAATGTTGATATTTCTAAGAGCAAGGAAATAGCAGGATTTTACATTACATTTTATAGTCCATGAAAACGAAGTTGCGGGCTACAACTTGTACATATATAAAACAAATATAAACAAAATAATAAAGTAAGCCGGCCGTGGTGGCTGATTAACCAAAATTCAACAGATTTTAATATCTTTTATTTTGTTTTCATTAAATTATGGTATTATTTCGTTACTATTGAATTCGGTATTAAAATTACCTATATGCGTATTATTGTACATATGTACGAGTAGATACACGCTTTTTATCCACATATCGGAGTAGTCATAGAGAATTTCGTTTAAATGCAGTCTGTACTCTATTTTCTACCGGAAATTTAGATATACCATGTCGGGTGGCGAAACTCAATACCACGTTATCTTAGGTACCAGTGCGGATAACCAACTTATAAATAACCTAATTAACTAAATCATCGTGGCCAGTCGTGGCCCAGTGGCACAATCGTGTGACTGTAAACGGCTGGTTGTGGGTTCGATTCCCACTCGAGGAGTGGAAATATTTAATATTTCCATTTTCTTCGCTCTGGTGTCGAGGTAAAGCGCGGCGTTAAGTTCCGCCACTTAACACGCAATACCTCCGAATTCGGCGGAAAGTGGGGAACGGAGTGTCTTAGCACTAGGTTCCCTCTGCCTACCCTGCTGTATGCGGGATACAGCGAGGAGTTAAAAAAAAGAACTAAATCTTATTGTCGTCCGTATAAAATTGCGAGGACAGATAGGATGACGAAAGTGGGAGTAGAAAAAAAAACCAGAGCGGAGAAATTAAAATAATATACAATCATTTGTAAACATTTTTAAAATGTTATTCCATACTAAGGAAAATTGAAAAAAACATTTAGAAAACGTATAAAAATATGCACGCAGCGGGATTCGATCCCGCGCCTCCTGATAACGATATCAGGATTCAATTTTTTATACTTTTTCTAAATGTCTTTATTAAATACAATCATATTCCCGAAAGGGAATCTAACCCAAAACCATTACGTTTACGGTTAGACTTTGTCCCACTGCGCCACGACAGCCTCAACGCACGAATACACGAGTATAAATAATCAATAATGATAGACAGTCTATGTGTATATTGAATATAATTGTATGTATATATGCATTAGTATGTTAATAGCAGATGGGATATTATAAGCTTATAAACACTACTATTTCTTAATTGCAATAGTTTTAATTTTTCTAAAGGCTCAATTTCAAAAGGTTGTTTAAAAAAAAAGGAAAATTTTTATTGAGAAAACAATACTTTTTATGGTACAAAAATAGAGAAAGAAATTGTTTCCGGTTCAATATTTTCTTTCAATCATCACCAGGTGCGCAAAAAATATATACGTACATACACATCTTTATAAAGACGTAAAAATATCTCTTACTTGACAACCATATTATTACAGTTTCATCCAATTTGCGTGACGTATGTATGTAATATGTCTTTATGATTTATATCTCAAAGGCATAAGAAAAAATATTTAGTCACCATACTTTATTTATTTGTATATAAATATAAGAAATATAAACAGAGATCACGTCGAGACGCATTAAGACAGTGGTGGTAGGTTCGAATCGACTCTTGGAGTGCTTCACGCCGTATCCCGCACACAGCAGGGTCGGCAGAGGGAACCCGTTCCCCACTTTCCGCCAAATTAGGAGTCATTGCGTGCTAAGTGGCGGAACTTAACGACGCGCTTTGCCTCGACACCAGAACGAAGAAAATGGAAATATTCAATATTTCTAGACCTCGAGTGAGAATCGAACCCACAACTAGTCGCTTTACGGTCACACCTTGTGCCTCTACGCCACGACTGGCCCAATCTCTCTTGAAATGCTTATATATTATTTTCATATTCTGAAATTAAAACATTGCATGTTAAGTGGTGAAACTCCACACCACATTACGCTTAGATACCAGAGCGGAAATTGAAAGGATACATTAATTTTTATTAATCATTCCTCAAAATTGGAATCGAACCCACAACCATCGAATATATACAGTCAGACACTGTCTCACGGCCAACGATAACATCTTAATAGCAATCAATGTCTTTTAAATGGATGTAAAAAGTAAAAGAAAATGGATATTGTAAGTACAAACTAGATCAACAAGTTGTTAGGGTAGAGTGATGTGATTTCAATTTCACGTGGACTGCCCGCTAACTTGGTAACGATGATACGGATGGACGAGGGGCAAACACTGGTAACTAGATTAATCGAACCCTAGCGTTTTGCGGGATAGAGCGACATGCTCCTGACATTCACATAAACTTATATACGTATGACATGCTCAAAGTTGTTACATGACTATCTATAATTTTTTTCTCTCAAGTTTAAGTTTTTTAAAGATTATTATTATATGAAAGACTCTAACAAATACTGTTAACAAGTTTTCCGCATATATTTTGTGCACGCTTTAAAATATAAAATATAAAGCGCGGCGTTGAGGTGCACCACTCGATATGAATGTTAATTAAGGAGGGAGAGTGCTAACCAGAGTGTCAAGATGGTTTTTTTTCTCTAACTACTCCGCTGGGCGGGAAAAATAAGATGAAGTAAATATCACTCACTACATCTATTATATTTTATTAAAATAAATGAAATGCACGATTTAGAATTTACTTTGGTTGATTCATGCATCTTCCATAATATACAGAGATATGTTAGAATAAACAGAGTGTAACTTAGGCCTTTTCATTCGAGAATTTAGTGTCACTGTATACATTAGTTATATTGACGCCATTTCATCTAATGTTAGCAGAGAAAAACTCAACTATTAAAATTTTACTATCTAAATTTAACAGCTAATCCCGGTTACGCCTTAATAGATATTTTTTGTACGTAGCACCTAAGTAGATTTTACGTAATTGCTAATGTACCTGCGCTGCCTGTAACAAATGTTTATTTTTTAACAAGTAAATTAGCCATGCATTAAATTGCTTTATAAAAAAGTGTTTTTAGAAGAAAAGTTAATTTATATTTTTTTTAAATCGTAACACAAAGAGAACAATTTCATGTTCATGTAAAATAATTTATTGGTCGATCGATACACGATTGCGACGGGCGACCGATAAGCGTTGACACTGTGGACATCAGATAGTACATGGAAACAATAGATACCGTTTAGAAATAACACTACACTTTGGATTGTATATTATAATTTTGTTAAAATGTAACCCGTTTTAATTGTCTTACTAACTAACTAACTGTTTAAGCAACCAGAAATATATTTTGTTGAGGGACATTATAATTTTCAGATGTTTTTTTGTTAAAAAATTTTTACAAGCTTCTTCAAATATTCTGTTACTTGCGAAATACTTTTCTTTAAACTTTAAACAATACTCCAAATACATTTTTTTAAAATATTTATAGACTTTTATTATACTATAAGTACTAGCGGCCCGCTTGCGGCTTCGGTGCGTGAACTACATAACTGTTTCGTTATATTGCAACCCTCAAAGTAGGATTTTAAAAAATAAAGTAGCCTATGTTTAAGCTTAGATTATCAACTATATTTATGCCTAAATTACAATCGGCCAAGCTGTTAAACTTTCATCCCCTATTTCAACCCTTTAGAGGATGATTTTTAAAAAAATAAGTAGCCTATGCTAGACCTAGTAACTTTTAATACTTTCATTCTAAATTTCATACAAATCTGACCGGTAGATTAGCCGTGAAAGCATGACAGACAAACAGACAGGCTTTCGCATTTTGTAATATAAGTATGGATTCATAAAATAATAATTAAAGTCGATTCTATTCAAAGCAAATATAGTAAAACTTCTTGTTTGTACGACTCCATGCGTACCACACTCATTTATGAACCAACGAGACGAATAAGGTTCTTTGCGTTTTAAAAAAGCAAGCACACTTGTAACTCATGGATAGACGAGTGAAGTATTCAACATATTTTAAATATAAAAGTTGCATTTTCATACTCGTTACTTGTTATGCTGATGTTATACTGCTGGCGTAATTATGTGATTCTTCTTGTTTTGAATAAATGAATGCATGTCGCATACTGCCACGTTCAACTCAGCTCCATATTATGTATAAAATTCAAAAGATTATGTAAAATATATTTACTTGTAAAGCATCCGACGAATCATAATTTATACAACTACTTTATAAGAAGTTAAAACAATAGTATTAAAATTTTATTTCAAATTAGTTATATTAAAATTTAATTTTCCCGAAATTCATTTAAATGTGACTAATAAATGTTATGAAAATAGAATAGAATAAAATAAATATTAAGAAACTTAAAAGTATATGCCAATGATATGGATGCCCTTAGCAGGTAGTAATGAGAAAGAAATAAACCATAACTTATGTGTCTACTAAAATAAGTTATTGTACATACTATGTACTTAACTTGTCGCTTTATTTGGCTAAGTAAAAAAATAAAAATAATTTAAATGGAAGTTAAAGAATAGATAGGAGTGTCTTGATACTCCTTCAGTCCTCTTTGATTATCCTGCTATATGGAAAACTATTTTTTAATCATTACCATGAATGGAAATCGAACCCATTATTGCGTTTAGAGACAGCTGCAATCGCGCTACGCGAGTCAACCATGCCATATACATTATACAAATCCGCATACGAGCTGCTTGATGGATGAAATACTAAAATAAAGTATTTATTTTTCCCAGCCAACCTGTAGTTAGACAAAGTGCGTTGGATTAGAATGCGCTTTGTTTATTTACTATATATGTATGACGTATGTAGGATATGAATTTCTATATTAATATACATTTATGTATTTAGCAACGTTTGAGGTATGTTTCTATATAAGAATTGTATATCAAACTCATTAGATTAACGGTATATTGTTATTTTTATTATTTATTATTATTTTAATATGTGAATATAGTAAATGTACGTTTCTGCACTCAAAATGATACAAATTATTACAACTTTAACTATATCAAATGCCATACGCCTACGCATGCATCTGTGAAGAGGATCCTAAGTTTCTTGTTCACATACTACAGCCGTATTAATTACTAGGAACCCGATCGCGGCTTCACCTGCGCGAGCTACACGGCTATTACATCTATTACATATTTTGGACAGTTCGTTTTTGATAACGGGTGCAAAATTTATAATTCTATTGAATTGTATATTTTATAAAATTATATAATAGCAGGGAAAGGTTTTCGATAGCGCTTTTATCCAGGAGAACACTAATAATTTCACAAAACGAATAATTTCAAAACAAACATTCGAATATTCCTGTAGCAATCGAGGATAAAATGTAGTTTTATAACAGTTTAAGAATTTTTTTTTTCGCTTCACACTGTATATTACACACAGCAGGGTTAGGCAGAGGGAACCTAGTGTTAGGACACTCCGTTTCTCATTTTCCACCAAATTTGGAGGCATAAATTTTAAGTAGCGGGACTTAACGCCGCGCTTTGCCTCAACACCAGAGCGAAGAAAATGCTGAATATAAAATATTTCCACTCATAGAGTGGGAATCGAACCCACAACTAGTCGCTTTACAGTCACACTTGGTCCCTTGGCGCCACGACTGGCCCCTCTAATGACTATTTGTAAATTCAGAATTCACAAATTAAGCATTTGTCCTCACTTACAACATTAGTGTGGAATTAAAACATTAAATAGATAAATTTACAGAATCAGAAATATTTATGTAAATATGTTCATGTTCAATTTGACTCCTCATTGAATTCCGCAAACTAACGTGTATGTACATGATTGAATTGAATGTATCACAAAGTAAGTTCATGCCTCCACTACTGGTAAGGATGGAGAGAGTAGAGAGAGATCAGAGATGAGATAGATAGCGTAAGATAGGAGAGATGAGATGAGAGAGTCGAGAGAGCGAAGAGTAGAGAATATATATAATATATATAGAGTATATATATAGATATTATATAGAATATGATAATTATATAGAGATGATATAGAGAGGATAGAGATAGCTAGATATATATACTATTATATCTATTATACTATATATATATATAATATTTATGAGATATGATATTATATATATATATATAGATATTATATATATATATATATCTATAATATATATAATATATATATATATATATATAGAATAGAATAGAATAGAATAGAAACACTTTATTGCACACAAAGCCAATACAATAACAAAATAGTATAAGTACATTCATTTATCTGCGCCGCGACTGGTCCACCAGTTATTTTTATTACTTATTGTATATGTGACCTAGTGTATTGTAATATGTGAATATGATAAATGTAAGCTTTCTGCATTTTTTTATCATCAACTTAATATCAAATGCCATACGCCTCCGCTTGTGTCTGTGAAAAGGGATCCTTAGTTTCCCGTTCATATACATATTATGATATGTAGTATTAAATTCGCGATATCATCTGCGTGAACAGGACTATTTATGAAGCCAGTACATATTTTGGGGAGTCCACCTTTCCGCTTTTAAATTATAACGAATTATATATTTTATAGAATTATAAAGTACGCAAGAAAAGGATTTCGATAGAGCTTTTATCCCGGATTAAGTTTTAATTCATCTGGGTGAAAACTAATAATTTCAAAACAAACATTCAAGTATTCCTATATTCGCAATCAGGGATAAAATGTAGTTTCGGTAGTTTCGTAAAATAGCTACCTTGAACTCACAAATGCTTACCTCGTTATAATATTAGCGTTGAAATTAACACATTAAATTGATAAATTTAGAGAATCAGGAGTGTTTATGTAAATATGTTCAATTTGATTCCTCATTCAATTACGCAACATGTACATTGAATTATCACTAAGTAATTTCTGCCTACACCGTTAAATTATTGTTTTTTGATTTCACCCCCATAGCCCGTCTAATAGGAACGTTGATCATCAAATCTGTTTTGCATGATTCAATTAATTCCACGAAAAACGTCCCACGTACAAAAGAAGTACGTGGGCGACACATTTATATTACAATACTCATATTGAGATTTGAATAATTGTGTTTTGATGAAAAGAAATTTATTAAAATTATTTTTACGTGATAAATAGGTTATTGAGCTGAATTGTACGTAGGGGCATGTATGTGGGTGCATTGTGTATAGAAAATGATAATACAATATGGTAACAATAAATTCTATCTATAAAACTGTAGTGGATTATAGCACATAACAATAAATTACAATATTCTGTGTAATAAAGCATATGAAATTTAATTACCCTATGTATATTAAAATCAGAAACATTTTGAATATCAATAAAATTGATACCTATATAATATACATGTAAAGCTTTTTTTAACATTTCTTTAAAAACAGTGTTCTTACACTAACAAAATGAAAAAAAACATTTTTTGGAAAACGCATAAAAATTGAACAATTAGTTCCAATTGAATACACAATCATCTTGTTTACAGTAATACGCTGTCCCTTTGCGCCATAATGGCATCTACACATTATATTATTATACCAATATTATGTGTATTGAATCAATTTTTTTTTTGTTGACAGACCTGACAAAACCGAACACACGGTAACATCAAGCAGCGGCAACCTAACCAACAATGCTGTGAGGCACAAAATTGTCGTAATGGGTGCGGCCAAAGTTGGAAAATCTTCGCTAATATGTCAATTCCTGTACGGAACCTTCTGCACAAAATATAAGCGAACCATTGAAGAAATGCATCATGGAGATTTTAATGTCGCCGGAGTGAGACTAACATTAGATATTTTGGATACATCTGGGGCCTACGAGTTTCCTGCAATGAGAGCACTGTCTATGCAATCAGCTGATGCATTCATACTAGTATACGATATAACGGATGCAGATAGCTTCGCTGAAGTTCGGGCCCTCAGGGATCAAATCCACGAAACTAAGGGAAGTACGGCGGTGCCCATAGTTGTTGTCGGTAATAAAGTGGATAAGGCTGAATCTGGCGAGAGACAGGTTAGTCATGATTTGTTTTTGATTATTAAACTGATAAATAGATATACATATAGCATATCGTCTTAAATTGATAAAAACATGTTAGTTTCTTCAGAAAACATTATATAATAATATTTTTTATTATTTTAAAGGATTTAACGCTTTACGTATTGTAAGTTTAACATTTTGCTTGGACTGTACACACAACCATACATTTTTCACATCCTACGTGCTTCGCCCAAACAGTTGTGAGAATTTTTATAAAAGTACAGTTTTTTAAATTAGGTCAAAATGGTCTATACCTAGTTTTCTATTTGTCAAAACCTATTTATAAGACATGAATTACCAACGCTATTTATAAATGTATAAATATAAATTATTACCAACAACCACACATGAACAAAGTTGACGTCCACCAAAACTAAATTAATAAAGTAAATACAGACTAAATAATAATTAATTAGTAAGTAACATAATCAATAGTGGTAAATTGATAATGTCGTAGCGCTGTTGGGAAATGTTTAAATGGTCGTAATGTTATAGTTTCGAATGCCATCCCGTTAGCTATTTATTTATATACATTATATAATGTAATATATAGATGTAATAGATATATTTTTAACATATTTTAGGTGTTATTCACAAAGTTATAAAACTAAAAAACATTTAAATAAACGTACAAAAATTAAAACGCAGTGTGATTAGAATCGTCCAAGGACTCTGACCGCTAAGCAATGCGTTCTACACTATGTTGCGTAGAAATTCTTATAAGCTTATTACATGTTTCTCCGTCCTCGTTAGACAAATTGTAGCATTAGACTCTGTACTGATTCTGACATCCAATTTATTGTATCTGTACAAGCAAAAACGCTTTTTATAGGCATATTATTGAGTTTCTTATCTGACAAATTGGTATGTTTATAAAGAAAAATAGTAATATTCTTTTTAAGAAAACACTAAAGTGTTTACGTCGGCCTGGTAATCATATCAGATTCATACTATTAAAATAGTAAGTGAGTAAAAAGTTATAGCACTTTCAACTAAACTGAAAGAGTCTGAAACTGCAAGCAAGCAATTTTCAAGCAAATCGGAGGGCAAGAAGTGGCGAAATAGTGTTGCAACGTTTGCGATTTCGTTTAAGTTAAGCAATTTACATTTTACATTTATCGGTAACGGTTGACCTTATGATTAGTTTTTGAAAAAATAGATAGCCTATATATTAAGTATATATGACCTCGTCATAGATAACCTTCCTGAGGAATTTCATTGAATTCGGTTTAGATTTTTCATACAAATTTTTATTCCCTATTTCCAACCTATTGGAATCTTTTTTGGAAAAAAGCTTCTTTTATTTTGAATGTCACATAAATCGGTCCGGTAAACCATTAGGTATGTAGAATCGGTCGGACAGAACTTCACACTTATAATATTAGTGTATTATATATATAGATGAAGTGCTAGTAAAAACATAAATACTACTAAATTTCAGCACATTATTCTACCTACTTATTTATGAAACATAAAATGAATAGGAACTTTGTTAACAATTATTTTCGAGAATATACAGCTCGCCAGATACAAAGGACACTTGTGAATTGGATTTTCTTTGAGAAAAATACCCAAATATTTCATTTGTCACGTCTACACCCAAAGGCACCTTAAGAGAAATTGAGACGCGTGTAGAGAAAGATAACTTAGACAATAAAGTTGACCGAGGTCTTGAGGTTAAATCCCCTGAGTCATTTGTGAAGCGATCTTGGCATTGTGTAACTGAAATAACCCACGCGATATAATCTAACCGTTTTTAAATATTAAGACTAAATTTACTTGACCTTTATATTTATTTGTAATTTATTATATAATATCTTTTATGTATTGACTGTCATAAACATTTTGTGTAACTTATTGTGTACAAATATAACTTAAAGCTGTGTTTTTTTTTTGTTACTCGAGTGAAGAAATGAAAATCTAAATATAATTATACCAAGTTGTAACTGGTATCCCCCCCTTCATTGAACTCATCCCTTCATCGATCTGAAATGTTTGAAAATATATTAATAAAATCATGCCTTGGCTCATGATACGTCTTGTGGTTAGGACCTAACTATTGTTTTCGTAAGTAACTCAAGATCTTTAAGAGATTCAGAGGTAACAGTGTCAAGAAATGTTCAAGATATAATATATTAAATCCCATCAGGAGAGTTGACAGCAATTGCAGTATCATAACCTTTTCCGTTGTAATCGACCACAGCTTGTCTTAGGGAAAGCTGAGGTCTCGTCTTATTTATCCTCTCGTTACAGCTATCTAATTTGAGAGTCATAACAAGGGGAAAAATAGCTTAGTGGCCCCACCCCGCCACATGCCGTGAATTCCGACCGATCGGCGGACCCGACCGACCAAATATTGAACCCTCCGAGACGCAACGGAACAGTTCACGTATATGATACTTACAATGCCTCAGCAAAAGATCAATTATTAGCTAGCTGTCCGTCCGTAGTCGTCCCTTATCGTTTTATACGAATATTTAATATTATTAGTTACCTTTTACTCTTTATATTTAAATTAGATATTATATTTCTAAGGTACTTGTTACGCTTCTTATATATTATGTTAGATTTGTGATTTATGATTTGCTATTGATTGGTTTGTGAGATCAATATAATTCATCGGGTTGTGAGGCCGATATACGTCATTGATTTGTGCGATCAATATACCTAATTCATCGGGTTGTGAGGCCGATATACGTCATTGATTTGTGCGATCAATATACCCAATTCATCGGGTTGTGAGGCCGATATACGTCATTGATTTGTGCGATCAATATACCTAATTCATCGGGTTGTGAGGCCGATATACGTCATTGATTTGTTCGATCAATATACCTAATTCATCGGGTTGTGAGGCCGATATACGCCACTGGTTTGTGAGACCAATGAATTCGTCGGGTTGTGAAGCCGATATACGTCACTGGTTTGTGAGACCAATGAATTCGTCGGGTTGTGAAGCCGATATACGTTACTGGTTTGTGAGACCAATACAATGTAAGCCGCTGGTTTGCATATCAGTTCGAACGCACAACCACACGGTGGTTGTTTGATTTTTTTAACCATACAACACACGCGTAGCAGTCGTTTGTCAAAACCAACATTTAAACTTAGTCAAACGTCTCCGACATCAGTTATTAGCTTGCTTTAAGCTTACGGAACCCCGACAATCATATGCCACGAGTTATACCAATATCCGATTTTGTACAAGTGCTTATGTAACACAAGACAGCATCAGACAAGATACTACAAACTAACATTCATATAGCGGATCACTTTACCAAACGCGTCAGCCTCAGTGATGCCAAGCAGTATCGGGACACCGACATCGGTTATCAAAAAGCTATAAGCTTATTGAACCCACGACAATCGTGTCACAAATTATACCAATGCTGTCGCCGTACGAACTCCCTCACGGAACGCAAGACAGCGTCAGACACGATACATTTAACCAATACTGCTATAGCGGTTCACTTTACCAAACGCGTCAGCGTCAGTGCTGCTAAAGAACATTAGATCATGTCAACGACATCGGTTATCCGCAAACTACCAGCTCACCAAACCCTGACAATCGTAAAACATTGTATGACGCAGCGTGCTATACATTTAATTATATTATTTTAAATTTTACCCTTTTAAATACCATCTTGCTATAAAACCTTTATTCTTTAAATGCATCTTATATATTAATATCTTACTAGTAGTTACCTTTCAATATACCAATACTTTATATATTTCATAAAAATAACGATAATGTAAACTAAAATGCCCATACAACACTATTTAAAGATGGCGGTGCGCCACGGCATACTCTTTTACTTATAAATATTGTAAATTTGAAAAATCTCATACAAATAACATTATTATCATGTAATATTATTATTTAATACTATTATTTACCTTTTAATATTTATTATACTATATAAGTTATCATTTCATATTCGTTTTATGCTAATTTCCTACTAATAATACAAGAAAACTTACCAAAGAAGTCTTCATAATTTACAAATATGCATCTTACCAATCTTGAATATCATAAAACTATTATATTTCTATTCCTTTGCATTTTAAATAATAATTTTACTAATTAAATATATGCTTCCTTGTGTTCAATTTATATTATTTGCAATTTAATATCCATAATTTGTAAGCGTCCTTTTATTGCGTCATCCTCCCGCCAAGCTCCTTTGTTTTTTTCTTTTTTTTCTTTTTCATTTACTATAACCTGCCAGTATGGCATTCAGCCTACATAACATTAATAAAAATATTAATTACTTTTTTTATTAATTATTTAAATATATTAAATAAAATAATATTTTTTTATTATTATTAAATTAAATTATATTATTCAGTAAAAATATTTTATAAATATTCCTACGTATATTTATGTACAGCATGGATTGTTACATTCAACCCCCTAAATTATATGAAGTTTATCGGAATAGAATTTACAAAAGCTTTTTATTAAATTAGATTAAAATTTATTATTCAGTAAAATATTTTATACATATTCCTGCGTATATTTTAGTATAGTATGGATTGTTACAAAGACTGGGAATCGAACCCACAACAATCGCAGTCAGACCTTGTTCCATTGTGCCGCTACGGTCTCAAATAATTTACGAAATTTTACACGTAAAAAAGTACTAAATTATTAAATATAACATAACAACATTTATGTTCAAGAAATGAAATAAGAATTTCTTATGTTTTGAGCTAATTAGGACAGGTGTTCTAAAGTCCTAATAAGGAGATTACTCGTAGGTTAGTAGGCGGTAAGTCCAGCATAATATGCCTAACTGAATATGTAGGCGATAACACTATAACTCAATCAAGTCTTCAGCGAACGCCCACATAATAACAAACCGAGAGAAAATATTATATTCTCTCAGCGTGTTGAATTCGTAACTTATTTCAGCAGTTATTATGTGTAATTGTAAAGAATAAAAGCTCTATTCAGAGACACCAAAGTCTAATAAATTATAAGTATTCTAGGAACATGAGTGTTGTTTGTTTGTTTTGGAAGCCCCCGCAAAGGTCGAAATTGAAATGTCGCATTATTTGAGATGATTTGGGATCAGACATATGTATGATTTATAAAAGTGAAATTAAACAGGTAAATGAAGAATTATTATACACTTTATCAACTATACGCTTTCTGCGGCAAGCAGGGTAGTCAGAGGAAACTTAGTGTAAAGAGGCTTAGTTCTCTTTTGGCTTTTCGATATCGAGGTATTTCGTGGTATGTAGTTTAACTAAACGCTGCGCATTATATATTACTACGTCGCAGAAATGAAAATATTTTAAATATAATCATTCCTTCGAGTGGAACTCGTTCCCACAAGCAATCACCTTAAAGTCAGACAATAGACTATTTATTATTTGAATTTGAAATTAAAATGTAATGATCATGTAGTTTACAAAACAAATAAAAACTTTGGACGTAGTAGGATTTGAAGCCGCAATATACCTTGGAAACCAAGAGCCAATTAAATTATACGTTGTTATCGAGCTACGTCGAAGTTCTATGTTTATTTTCGTTTCGTAGCATCTTTGTATCAAAATTTTATAAAATTTCCGCTTGCTAGGGATTATTTCTAAAAATAATGATTTGACTGCGAAATGAAAAGCTGCTTTTTATGTAATATTTGAGCATTATAAAGTGTTATTCACATATTTAAGACTTTACTATTTTATTGCATATTCTATCCATACACGATTACTTTTTTATCCAGAACGACGACGATATACCGATTTTTACAGTAGACATTCCATAAATTGGATTTGACTCCATAATTATTTTAAGTTTAAAATACACAATGATGACGTCGTGACGTCGTGACGTCATGTACAGCAAATAAGTATTATTCATACGTTTATGAAATCAAAACAATCAAAACAATGCAATCTTATACCTACTATGTAGAGGCCATCGTGGCGCATGGGTGCAGAGTCTGACTGCAATCGTGATTGACTGTTGATTCCCCCTTGATGGAATGATCATGATCCGACTGTTGTTAGTATTGTTGCCATTTTCTCTGCTCTGGTGGAACAATTAAGGCGTGGAAACCGACCGCTCAAAACGCAACGCCCCAAATTGCTGAAAAACGCCTTTTATAAATACCACCTGTATTTATTGTTTCTTTGAAAACAGTTTCTTTTTTTAGAAACGTATTTATACATTGCTCGAGGCTACTGAGTTTAAGGTATCCAATAAATACGTAATATTGAATATGATGTTTAATGTATTAAGTTTGTATTCTATTTCATAAATTTCGTAACATATTTTCTTTTATTTCTTTTATAAATCTGTCATTGTAATTTAAGGCTTTTTGTGTAATATATGACCTTTATTAAAATACTTATTATAAAATGAATTCTTTAAAAACGTTTTTTGCAAGGAAATCTGTTATGGATACCACTTGGAGACTCGGATACAGCTATGTGGGACTCTGGAGTGCTAGATGTTGGGCTGTCCATATCCCTACTAAAATCTCACGTTGCTCCTACTCTACCGCCACTGGCCGAGGTCTTCCCTAGTCTTCCGTGAACCCCAGAGCAAATTTTTAAAAACATAGATTCGTTAATTCGTTATGTATCTTACAAAAAATATTCATTAGGCAAGTAATAAATAGACTAGACGCATTAAAAAACAGATGTTTGTTTCGTATACCAATCGTATTATATTGAATAAAAATGCGTTATACCGAAATAAAATTCATATTGTAATCTATTTTTGTTATTTTTATTATTTATAAATTTCCTACAGGCCGTTGTGACGCAGCAGGACAGCGTCTGATTGTAAACGAAACGATTGTAGACTGAATTTTCTTATGGGAGAATTGTTATATATTATTTTCATTATGTCCGCCTCTGGTATCTAAGACAAATCGCGGAATTAAATTCCGGGCCTTTATCACACAATATCCTTCTTTAATTATTTTCTGGCTGAGAATAAAAAAGGAGTATCTTAACTAAGCACATTTTAAAGTAAAAGTGTATAAAAGTATGAAGCTGCATTTTGCAAACGCCCCATTTAAAATTTTCAAGAAACATACACTAATAGTGCATTCAATTTCCTTGCCGTATAATATTTCCATTATCGTCAAACTTCCTGGCCTCTAAAAGTCGGATGTACGATTGACGTGTCCATTTCCCTCTATTGCACAATGCATATTTACGTTCTAAACTTGTATAGAATGAATTTAAATATATATTCAAGCATTTTTGTCATTGAGGCCCTCATGTGCAGTGGGACCGAGTATGACTTTAGGATTGGTTGTGAGTACGATTCCACTTGAGGGAATGGTTATAGTTATTATTAATGATTATTTTCATTTTGCTACTCTGATACTTGTGACGAAGCAAAAAGTTGAGTTTCGCCAGGATTTAGGTGCAAAGTGAAGAACGGAGTGTAACATTAAGTTCTCTCTGCCTATACCACGCTCTTTCACGCATGGCAGGGTAGCCATGCGTGAAAGAGCGTGTAGCTGTAGTATTTTGTCATTTTTGAGTTGTGTTAGTCAATTCTTATACACTATAAATCATTTTCCAGTATTATATGTATATTTATATGTAGATGAATACTAGTAAACATTGATTTGTGTATTGATATAGACAATTTTTAACTGTACCTACTTGCGACGATGTTAGGTTTTGCAATTACAAATACACTAGCTACCACCTTAACTACCGCCTTAAATTCTATTTTATCCCAAGACAGTATTTAATCAAAACAAAAAGGATCCTATCACTCAAGTCAGCTCATATTTTGCCTGTATACCGAATTTCATCACAATCCGTTCAGTAGTTTCACCGTGATTGACGTAAAAACATCGAAACATCAAAACAAAAAAAACACTTTTATAATATTAGTGTGATAAATGAACATAGCGGTTAGGACGCTTGAATGGCTTCCAAGAGGCGTGGGCTCATATCATTTTTTTACGTCTAGTAGTATTTTTTAATTTATTAAGTATGTGCATATTTTCCATTTGAAATTGGTTAAATAGATAAATAATAGAACCTACTATCATTCCCGCGTACAATGAAAAATTTTATTCATTCTACATCATAATCAATTGGTGAGTCAGCGATTCATTTCATTTTGTTTTAAAATTATAAAATATTATATTCCTAAAATATTTGTCAACAACGCGTCGTCACATAGATTCTGTTTCCAATTAGCAATTTTGTTTGTAAAATTATTTTTATTAATTAATTGTATTACAGCCTACGGTCAAATTTATTTTTAACAAAACTGTTATCAACTTTATTTAAAAAATAAAATCTTATATACTTGTATAGATTCCTAGTATATAATCAAATACATTGAAATAAGACGCGTAGAAATTCAACTTACGGCGTACAAAGAAATGGTGAAGAAATATACTACAAATCTGGCTAGATTATCTTACCTGTCTATTTCACAAATAATATGTTATTCGCCAAACGTAAAAGAAATCAGACTGATAAAATATTGGCTTGTCAGAACTGCGAATACGAACTGAAGGATGTAATATAAAGACATAAAGACTGCCTAATAGGACATGTTTCTGTACTTACGTTACAATGAAGTCTACAAAATTGGAATTTTATAAATTTATAAGAGTAATATAGAGATAATAAGTAGAGTATAATAGATACAATCTTTAAAAAATATGATATGGGTGTATTGTGTTAACACTATAGTTTGAACTACGTTAATATTTGTTTTTTTTTGCAACGTGTCAGTTTGAATATATTTCATACTTTTTCGCCCGAGTGATCTACATAAATACAGCTGCTTCATATTTTTGTAGTTTTACAATTTTTCCATATCGGGGGACTAAGGAACCGGACTCGGAATCTTATGTCAAGACAATCAGTTATCTACTTTTTAACTAAATTGGAAAAAAATATTGCGTATTGTACGGTGGAACTCGACCGCCCTTTGTCTTAATTACTAGAATTAAGAAATGAAAATAGTTTAAATATAACCATTCCTCTAAATGGGAATCGAACCTTCAACCATCGCACTTACAGTCAGACACTGTCCCATTGTGCCACGATGGCTTCTTTTCTTATATAAAACCAACATTAAACAATTCAATGTGAAAAGTACGTAAAACTCAAAAATATGTACAAAAATATAACCTAACAAAATAACTCTACGATGCCAAAGTGAATATGGATTAATGGAGCTACGAGTACGTAGAGAGTTTGCGACAGCGCCGGAACCGACTGGATAATAACCTGCAGCGGCCACTGTCTGGTCAATATCCGCTTTGCTGCGCTTTCTACATCCGCACTTAAGTTCTATTAAGTTGACTGCGTACTGAAATTTTATACATATGTATGTATCTTTATAAATGTATCTTTATAAATGTTTATGTGCATATATAAGGGAATATACATTTATAAGAGTAATGGTTAGTGATTTCGGTTGGAAAAATTGAGTGCCTCATTTATCTTTATAGTTCAATAAATAAAATTGGAGTGTGTGTTTGTAATATCAAAATAATAAATAAGTTTTTTCTAAATGCATATATACGAGTATGCATATGCGGTATACATAAACATATTTTTTATTATTTCTGTCTGTCTGTTTTTCTGGTTATAATAGCATTATCTCTTGCCAAACGATTGTTCATAGAATAATCTTTAGGTAGCAGAAATTTGTAATATTTGGCTTAGCTGTCAAAACGCTTGAACAGATTGCGTTGAAATTTTTACATGTTTTCTAAAAAAATCTTTTTTCATTTTTCTGAGTGTGTGAGTGATACTTTAAAAAGTTGAAATATAATAACTGACTTTCATTTAAAAAAAAATATTTAAATTCGTTTATTTAATATGATCACTATAATATAAATTTTGCACCGCTTACAAAAAGATATTCAAACTAGTAGTTTTTTATTTTATCCAAAGACTATTTTGTTCTTTTCGCTTTTTGAATGGAATGTAATCTATTTTCCACTTTCAACCAGTCTTTCACGGTACGGTAAAAATGTAAAATACTGACTCAGTTTTGCACTTGACTGTATATTTCTGAATCGAAACGTTGATTGAACGCAAAACCATTGAACTTCAAAATTGGTTCGGTTTTGGTAGCAAGTGGCAGAAAAAGATATAAGAATAAAAGAATCCGTTTTGTTTAACTTTTTTTTAATAAGAATATTTTAAGTATTAAAGATTCTTACTGCAACATTGTTAGCACTTTCATCGCTTTCTGTTTTTAAGATACATGTCCTCATTGAACAGTTTTACTCCAGAGTCACAGATTTCGCATCATAATTTAGTAAGATATAGTTAACAAGGACCATCATGTAAATTAGGGTAATAAATTCGTATTTTAATTTTAAACAAAAATCATACCAAGCGATGTTTTAATACGACTCAATTTCAGGTTAAGATTGCACAAGTAAATTATAATGTTCCCTTAACAATGGAATTTATATTTAATATTTAGAATTCACAACTCCTTATAAGACAAGCCCTATTATAAGATAAATAGAGACAAGTTTTGAGGAAGAACTTTTATGGTATATAGGCACATATAATATACAAGGTGACATACAATATGAAGGAGGATACATATTTTGGTACTATCATTATTATTGTGGTTGTTGCACGTTTCCTCCTACCTAAGAAGTTTCGCTTTCGCTGCTGAAAGTTTCTGCTTTGTCTCTAGACTTTTACCTTGCTCCCTTACCGTCTTACGTTAATAGGATGCAGGGCTGCTTTCATTACGATAGAAAGAGCTACTATATACTCAGAAGCTTTTTTTCTTTAAATTATTTTAAATGTATTGTCAAGAAAATTTACTTAACTGTCTGTCTGTCTTCAATTAAAATAAAGAAATCCATAGAATTGATAAAAAAACTATAACATCAAATCATTAGTAATACAAACACTGAGTTTTCAAATTTCGCCCGAGATAGAGACGTGGGTCTTGCGTGGCAGTGCTCAATAAAGAAAACTTCAATTTTTGAAAATTTTCCCATACTTGTCATTCTTTTTAAACAGGTAAAGACGATCTAGAGACACAAATAGATCATCAATTTCATCGACATCTAGGGGAAATACAATATTTTAAATAAAACATGCATGCGAAAAATTTTTACTACTTTATTAATTTTAATAATTACTTTTCACTATGTTGAACAAACATTGTAAATAATATTATCAGATTTATGACTTTTTATATATTTTTTAATCATATCTCTTTTGTGAATTGTGTGGAATTATTATATTGTGCAATAAATAATTAGCTTCTAGTAATTATAATATAGTTTTAATTAGCAAAAATAATTAAATCCCATTGTGGTGCAGTGGAACAGCGCCTGGGTGTAAATTCGATGGATGTCGGCTCGATTCCCACTAGCCACGATTCTTCAACGAAACCTCATTCTTTTTGTAGAACGTACATATATCCTAAAATTAGAGAGACGAAGTATATGTACTTTTAAGTTACACGAGACAAAGTAAGCCGATTATAAGGCATATCGTCATATCATCACTGTACTTGCAATTCTGAAAAACGTATTCATATTATACGTATTTTATTATCTATCTTAGGTAATATTAAAATGCAATTCGTATTCAAAAAATCCTTATTCAAATGTACTTTTGCAAGAACATTTGTTCTATTATGGATTTCATACTATAATTATATAGCCTTTGATGGATTCATTATTGTTTTTCAAATCTATGATCAGTAACTTTCAGGTTATTGCGCATCAAATAATTTATATCGAACACTAAACTTTGAAGTTTGATAAACTCTATCAGGTTAAATTACTAGTTAATTCTAGCTCTAGAGAAACTTGCTGGTGCTTCCTGACATTAAACACAACTTTTGGAACGTGAGGCTTCCGAGTGAAAAGTTCATGTATTTGAAGCAGCATAACGATTTGAAACGTGTCTTAGAAATTTAGCAGCAGTTATCAACTATTGACTTTATATGTTTCTACAACAATATCTACCAAAGTCTTGAACATGATAAACATAGTATTTGTTGCTCAAGCAATTTTATCAACGGATATTATAAACATGCCCTTTTATATAAGTAATATTTCAATGCTTAAATTATTCCTTTTATTAAAATACTCAAAATGGAAATGTTATTCAATATATCTGCCTAACCAAAGCCTATTAAGTCTAATATTAATACCTAAAATAAATAAAGATGTGAAAAAGGAACAAAAATATATTCTTATACACAATATGCTTTTATATATAATTTATTATAATATATAAGAGCACTTTCTAAAGGAAATTCAATACCTATTAATATTATATGTATATATATACAAAGGCAAAGTCTTATAATAATCATTTGTTACAGGTCGAGTTTCATACAACCGAGTCTGTAGTAACAGTTGATTGGGAGAACGGTTTTGTGGAGGCATCCGCTAAAGACAACTTGAATGTGTCGCAGATTTTCAAGGAACTATTGGTGCAAGCGAAGGTAAAGTACAACTTGTCACCAGCACTGCGTCGACGACGACGACAGTCCTTGCCGACTGGGCCCCAAGGCCCGCCTGGCTCTTCACCATCGCCGTCCCCGTCAAACACGCCACACGTGCCGTCGCCAGCTCAACTCGCGCATTTACAACAGATAAGAGAAAGGCATGCCAATAGCAAACGAAATTCTTGCGTCATTTCCTAAATCGTCCAACTCTTCTTAAGTCTGTACTACGCAATATTATTCAGTATCCTAAGGATTTGATGTAACATTGGTCTTCCTTGCATTTAAGCCATTTTTATCAATCCCATTAATCCTAACATTCTACGTAATATTTAGATTTTTTATACAGAAATATTTTTGTTAGGTTAATAACGTCAATGTACCTATCTATCGACTTTCCTTTAGTATAAAAGCTGTATATTCTGTAAGCGTGTAATCAAATTTAAATGTTTTATATTATTACCGTTACGTATGTGGGGTCTTAATTTAGTAATATAACACCAATGTCTCACGTGTTTACTTAAGATTTTAGATTATTGTCTTCGAAGTGAAATGTTTGAAACAGGTGATAAAATGTAAGATGACATGTATCGTGACTGGTTCGTTGTAAGGTATTGTCTATCGATTTCTATTAATGTAAGGTAAAATTAGTATAATCAGTCTTATCTGTAAAACTATTTTTTGTCCGTCCTCTGTGCTACTCAAAAACTATTGGGCCGATGGATTATTTATTTTCTGAAAATAAACGTATTTCATATATTCATATATTGAAATGGTAAAATAATTTAATTTTGAGATCATCAATCTATCACATCTATTATGATTAAACATAACTGAATCAATATAATAATATTATATTTAAGTCCTATAGATGGCTCAATTTACGAATAGAGCTCGGGTATTCTATTCTCTGAAACATGAAAAAAACACCTTCTTCAGAGACAAAACAAACAATACTAGGCTTTGAATTGTATGTTCTAAATATGAAAGATAAAAGTATTAAATTAATATATACACCAAATAAAAACTGTTTCTATAACTATTTTTTTGCAATATTGTTCCCAACAAAGTACAGTCCATTAAAGCTGCAACAAAAGCAAGAGAAATGAAAAACCTTTTAAGTTGCACGAGTCAAGGTAAACCGAGATGCATGGATTCACATCATTATTTATGCAACTGCTTGAAATATCAGTATTTTATTGTCTGTGTATATTCTAATTAAATTGCAAAGAAAATGAATTTTTATATATTTCTATATATAATTGTTTCGATTAATAAAGTTAAAACCACTGTATCATTAAACATAACTATAAACATACATATATAACCAAGCAGTTTGTTTTATTAAATAAAGTTTAAGGTATTCTGAAACGTTTTCCATATAAATTACTTTGCCCTATAAAATTACGCAAAGTTTTTGATAAGCTCATAATATTACTGAACTTTAGAATATATTGTTCTTATATGCAGAAGTCAGTATTAAGAAATGATTATTTCGTCTACTTAAGTCTTAAGTTTTGTTGATTTGTTACATACGAGTACATATATATGTGTGTATAGACTTATGGCAAAAGTTATTAAAGAAGTTATTTTAAAAAATTAACGCTGTACCATTAAATATATAATATTATATTTTCGACATTTTGATACCATCACCGGCAGCATTTTATCGTAAGAGAACTGTCAAAATATAGGTTTTACAGATACAAATACGTATATTTAAAATTATGAATTAATATAATTCATTTATAATTAATGTGTATGTAGATATTGTAGAACTGACGATTTCACGATATTTTCGAAGGTATAAAATAACAAACTGAGGTTGACCATATCGTTGAATTGTAAGCATTTAACGATTTTGTCATCGACGTTTGGTCATATCGTAAATCAAGTGTTCTTATAAAATATATTATTTTATATAGAGCCAGAATATACGTATGTACTTAATACAAACGTTATATACTAAATTGACAATGTTTTTAGCTTAAATTACTTTATGCTTCGATATAAAGGACCGATCCTAGCGCTTCGGTAATTGAAGATCGACGATTCCACAGCATATACACATATCTGCATTTAGTTAAAGATTAATTATTAAACCATAACCATATCCATGATCTGGCTAAACCGCAATCAAATATTTCATGACATGTAATTATTTTATAAATGTCATCGGTGATTTCATGAAATCGTCAATTATACGATATAACCATGACATATACACTTATTTAGAAAAGGTATAATGATACGTATTCCTTAATTATGAATAATTTACGAGTACACTGTCCTTTTTCTTTGTGCCTTTATTTTCATATAATCAGGTAACAAGTAAGGGTTATTTATTTTGAAATTTATTTTTTTTTCTTTATTTTTTATGTCAATACGCTATATGTTAAATTAGATATGAAAACAACAATTATAGTCGTATATTGCTATAATATTTTATTGTAAACTTCAATATGTAGTTTCAATGCGTAGAAGGAATTTCTATGAATATCAATGTCTTTAACCTATCTTTACAGATATATTAGCGAATATATAACGTATTGTAATTTCTTATAGTATTACGTGCGTATAAAATAAAGAAAATATGAGATTACATTGAAATAAAAATATGTATATCATATAAAGATAATCTTATGAAAAATTTGAAACATTGACTTAAATTTTAAAACATTGTAATTTCTAGTCATATAGTAAAATACATCTAAACGAGATCTGAATATGTTTATAAATCGAAAATGTATACTTTTAGTTCCTGTAATGTAGTGTTTATTCTGTTTTTATTCATAGTTAATTACTTTTTTAATTAAAAGTTTTACGATTTATTACGAAATATTTCTTTATTAAATTGTTTCATTTAAGTAATTTATTCACCCTATTTATAAAAAAACAATCTAACGCTTCTTACCATTTAAAAAAAATAATATGCAAGTCGATTTATCAACCTATTCACGCCTGGTACGGATATAAAATAAGTGAAAATCTATGGAAATATAAACTCTCGGCATAATGTGTAGTAGTATCAAGGCTTATGGGATACTTTGAAATACCAATTTAAATTTTCAGTAAAACTCTATTTTTATTATAAAATTTATTAAAAAGATTTATGTAGTTTTAATTGTGTATGTCGAAATATATTATATATGTACTTACTATGTTAAGTTGAGCTGTCAGCACAGAAGGATTTGAAAATGTAGAAAGATATTAACTGTAAACATTTAATGTAATTTCAATGGTGTCATAAGATTTGTCTTGTCATATCCCCAAAAAAACTATGTTTCAAACTATAAAATTATAATGTTTGTACCGAATATAAATATTGTAACTTTAAATAAATATTTACCTCTGGCTTTCTATTTTAATTTCATTGAATACAAATTAATGCCCGCAACTCCTTTTGCGTGGAATTCGTGACTGTATATCATATATTTCTATATAGTACATATTAAAATTGTACAACAAAATTTCTACTTTACGAAATCCCTCTATCCCTCCGTTAGAGTGTAAGCCCTTACTAAAGTTAAGTAAGGATTATTCAAATATTTCCAGTTAGTCAAAAGATATGTGTGCATTATAAAGAGGCAAACAGACACACACGCAGACAAATAGGCAAATAAACAGACATAACTTTTAAAAAGAAATCATATTCTATTACTGTTTATAAATTTTTATAAATTATTTTTACGTAAAAATATTAATGTTTAGATAAGCATGTTAATTATTGCAACGCTAACTGATAAATTAAAAAGAAATAAAAAATTCTACCCCACTGTGCGCGGGATACAGCGTGAAGCTAAAAAAAATGAATAAAAAATGAGGCTGTCATGACGCAATACAGCATCTGACTGTAAACGCGATGGTTGTGTGTGGGTTCGATTACCACTCGGAGTAATGAATATATATTAAAGTCAAATAATTTTATTCAAAATAAGAAGTTACAAGCTTCATTTTTTGAACGTCAGATAGTTTACCACCGGTTCACTAAATTTAATGCCTCAGACCTGAGAAGGCAGATTTATTGCTGACAGTGATACTTTTGAAACAGCCTGGAGCGAGCATTTCATTCCCAAGGCGTGTTATCAGTTATAAAATCTTTAATTAGGTAATAACCTTTAACCCACAAACATCTTTTCATTTTTTTTAAAATTGTGATATAGAAAAACCTTTTATGTTTTCTGGGATCCTATTGTAAAAGCATACATACACTGTCCCATGAATGAATTATTGACTCAATGTAATCGAGTCACAGGGGTAATCAGTTTATGCTTATTTCTAGTATATGTGTCGCCGGTTTTTGTAAAATTCTTAATATTTTTCTTAACATCAACGTCACTTCATATCATTTATCATTTTTCATTATCACTTTTGTTTTTCAGCTGTAGTATCTAAGACAAAGCGCATCATGGAGGTTCGCCACTAACACGCAATGTTTCGGTTTCTGGTGGAAAATGGAGAAGGATGGACTACAAGTTCATTCTAACTACACATAACAATACGTGAAGCTAATAATGAGAAAATATAAATTTTATATTTTTTTTGACATATTTTTACATAAAATGTTTCAAAACCTCCTCTTTATTGCTTTCCACTTGACAACATTTCAAATTACTGTGACGGACCATTGAAATTTTGTAAAAGGACCCGTAATAAAAGGAAACCCCGTTATACAATTTCGTTATATACATAATTCGATTATAAGTTGAGCTTGAGTGGATTCGTCCATTGAATAATACAGTCTTGCTTTATTTTTTAATTGAATTCAATTTTTTTGGATGAAAAATTATGTAGGTATATATTTATACCTATATAAAATTTACAAATTAATTGCTGAATAGCATTAAATCTATACTAATATATAATAATAAAGAAGTACAGTTTGTAACTTTGTGTGTAAGGGGTAATCTTCGGAAATACTGAACCGGTCATAAAAAATCTTTTACACTTAGAAAGCTACACTATTCAGGAGCACTAAAGACTATAGTACTCCTGAACATTGTAAAAAGTATACTATTATGATTGAACAGACAGTTTAGAGAATTCCAAGGTGGTTCAAATAGGGGGATACAAGTTGCAGATCACGCGGCGAAGCTACGAGTGGGTGGCTAGTATTATATAAGAAAAAGGATACCACGAGTAGCTCAGATAATTGGAGAGCCATGAGCAGAAACATAAAATCAAATAAAAAAATGGAGTGTCTATCAATTACTGGAACAACCGGTAACACCGGTTTGGTAACATATAATACTTTTATTTTAGATTTAAAGCTTTTATTTTCTCCGGTGCTCCGTTCTCCACTTTCCGCCCAAAAGCACGAAATTGCGTGTTTGTATTATGTACAAATCTCAAATATAATAGCGTTTTAAAAGTGCATTTCAAAAGTGTTTTAAATCTTAAATATAGTTCATAATGTTTAAAAACATTACTGTAAAAATAACATATTAAAAGAAGTAATTTCAATATATCATCACATATGTATATTTGCCAAAGTAATTTAGAAGCAGCAAGAAAGTTTTGACATATTGTTCTATGATACTAATGTTAAGCAGCAGACTGTAGCACACACGCAGCGCTCGGGATTAATTACAACACTCAGAAACTTGAGCAATATATCGATGTCTCTCCTTAACCTCTATAGCGAAAGTCAGCCTTAATTTCTACTTTATAATTGTATTTACTCAGACGGAGTGTGGGACGGCATCTGACTGCAAATGGGTTGGTTGTGGGTTTGATTCCCATTCGAAGAAATGATTTCTTTCTTGAAAGATATGAAATTACATAATATTTTATTTCTCAGCTCTGTTATCTAGACAAAGAGCGACGTTGAGTTTTGCCACTCAACACGCAATGTAATTTCGGGCCAAAAGTAAGAAATGGAGGGTCATGATACTAAGTTCTACCTGACTACTCTACTATGAGGAAGACAGCGTAAACCTGCTTTAATATTAGTATTAAATAAATATCCTACTAATAGTACGGCAGAATCAAGTGATAGAGTTTAGGTTAAAAAAAATGCTTTGCGCCTTTTCCCGCAGAGTTGGGTGACTACCCAAATATGCAGGTACCCAGCTCTGCTAGAAAAATCCTAGAGCCAAGATACTACGTTCTCCACTTTCTTTCCGAAAACGAAATATTACGTGCTGTGTGGTGGAACATAAAACGCTTTGTTTTGATGGAGTAAATGCCATTGACAAATTTATTTATAAATCCTTAAATAGAATAGTAAATTATAAAGCGCCACAAGATAGGATTTAGTTACAGACAGCCAAATAAAAGCAATAATTAATTAAATATAAGTACTTAGAAGTACAGGCATTAATGATATTGAAGTACTTGGAAGCTAACTAAAATTAGTATTGCAAAATTTGTTACATTACTCTAGATTTTCCATGCGTCATTAATTATTAACTAGGTGGATTAGATTTATTACTAGATGACTATAGACTAGTCTACTATGTAGTAGGAATAGGCAAGATATTTCAAAGAAAAAGAACACCGCGAGGTGGTACAATAAATAGAGATATATAAAAGATAAACATTTTATAATACATACATAAACATATAAAAATATGTATTTGTAATGTAGATGTTTAAGATTTCAAAAAAAACATGTTAAAATTTTCATATTAAAAAATAAAAAAAACTATTGCAAAACATTATTAATTATAATTAAATATGTACATAATTTAGAAAAACGTTTGGCTTATTGTAATTATTCTCTACAATATAATAACAATATAGGGTAAAACTTGGTAATACGCCCCACTTTTTTTTAACCTTCAATAAAACCCAAATAATCATAGATTTAATTATTTCTTTTATTCCTGGACGTTAATTGGTTCGTTAACAATAATTTTACAAAACCTTAATGTAATTGGAACGATGGTTAAAGATCTATTTCAATTTTTTTGCAGACATGGAGTGGGGCGTTTTATCAGGTACATGTTACCTAATACGCCTCGTCTTGTATTATAAAATGCCCCATGCAATTTAAAATGTCCTCGTATATGTCCATACCTAAATTTTATCCAAAACGTAAAAAAACACAGTATATCAATAGTTTAATAACTTACAAACATAACACAAATGTAAAGCAAGACTTAAAAGTCCTTAAAAACTCTAAATAAAAAAAAAAACATTTTCATTTGTAAGTAATTAATTAAAAGAAAAGTTGTAACAATAAAAAACATCAGTCTTCTAAATTAATGATTAACATAACAGTCTTTTCAATTAACTTTGACATAAACCAAATTAAAATCATCATAAAATAGTTGAATAGAATAAAATCAAATCTTGCTGCTTTTAACAACTTCTCTCTCAGCTTTCTGCCCATAGTTGTTACACAAACGTGGTACCCTGAACGTGTCAAACTTGAATCCAGTCTTCAGGAGACTTTGTTATGTAGTAATTTTCTGTACATTCAACGCTTTTATTTATGTCCATATCCGAACAGTTTAAGGTGCTTCTCAAAGATGGAACTTTGAAGTGCTTTGAAGCTTCATTCTCTCCCATTTTTTTACTTCATACAGATCGCATTGGCTCCAAGAAGCTCGAAGAGTCTTGCGTTTATATTTAAGAGACATACTCTGTAATTAAAATACAATACAAATTGGTATCTATGTAATTTCGGTACGGGGGCATTTTAAAAAACATGTGGTGGGGCGTATTGCAAATTTTGCTTTTTAAAACGCCCTATCAAGAAAAAAGCCTCAATTTCAAAGTTATCACGTTTAACGAACATTTATAATAAAGTGTATTTATGTGTATTTTCAACAGTTAATATCAATTTAACTTAAATTTAATGAGTATTAAAATATAAAAAAATGTTTGCAACTTACCACAAATTGTAACTTCACTGAAACACTAAATTTATTAATATTTTTTTAGGGAGCGTAATAAACCACACGTGCACATTAGCTATGTTGTTTATCGACTTATGGCTACTCTCCGTGCAATACGCGTATCATCTAGCTTTCTTAATGTGCCTGCTATGGCTGTGGGGCGTTTTGTCAACTGGGGCGTTTTACCTAGTTTTACCCTATAACAAAGGGGCCAGTCGTGACGCAGTGGCACAAGCGTATAACTGTAAACGACTGTTTGTGGGCTCGATTCCCACTCGAGGAGTTGAAATATTTAATATTTCCATTTTCTTCGCTCTAAAGTGAAGGCAAAGCGCGGCGTTAAGTTCCGCCACTTAACACGCAATGCCTCCGAATTCGGCGAAAAGTGGGGAACGGAGTGTCTAGAGCACTAGGTTCCCTCTGCCGTGTGCGGGATACAGTGCGAAGCTAAAAAAAAAACAATATATAACTTAAATAAGTTAAAATTTATAATAATTACACGGTCCAATATCTACGAAACCACCCACACAAGGAACATCCAATGATATAGCCGTATTTCATCTAAAATCCTCTTGCAATATATTGAGTTTACAAGCACCATAGACGCTGAATTCCATCAGCTATACAATATAGTGCGCGGCATTTTCACAAGTTTAATTTTACGGTAAGTGCATACTTGGTTAGTGTATATTGAAAATAAATTACACTGCCATCCTTTGTTTACTTTGGCCACGAGCCTCTGTCAGCGACTCTATGCAAACGAGCCGCCGCACTGTTGAAATTGTTACCGCTGTTGGTACATGACAGTAGACTACACAATGTATTTGGTATACATATAATTAGAGGAAATATTTATTTCTATTTTGTCTTTACTGTAAAATATGTGATAAAATCACATATTTTAAAAATTGTAAAAATTGTATTAGAAAAATTGTATTAGTAAGTATAAATTAAAACCTATAGATGATGTTTTCAGATATGTTAAAAAAAAACAAGATTATGTTTATCCGTCAATCAAAAAAATATCAAAGCAAATAAAGCAGCACTTTAATATAAATTTCTAAGGGGAATATAGGGTAACATAATTTTAAAGTAACACTTTTATATATTTGTGAATCACGTAGTTATCGATTTTGTTGATCAAAGAATTTTTAAATTTGAAAAATTTAGTTTCGGTGAAATACATATACCAAAATCTGAGCAAGAAAGAAAAAAATAGCAATTTAGAATGCAAGTAAGTAAAATATTTAAATTATTATCAGGCTGTATAAAATTATACTTTTTTATCACACTTAGACCCTAGGTCTAAGGCCGTCGAGGTATAAGTGATGGGTTCGATTTCCCTTTCGGGGTAATGATTGAATATTACCTAGACAAAGCGGGACCTTGAGTTCCGTCACTTAACACAGAGAATCTTGAATTCAGACGAAAGGAGGAGAACGGAGTGTCGCGACACTAGGTTCTCTTTGACTAACCTGCGATGCGGGAAAGAGCGTGAAATTGCAATAATATTTCGTATTATTCACTTTGTTTCGTATAACAGGTAGTTAAAACAATGAATTTTGTATGCTCTCCACTTTATTAAATCTGAAAATAAGCGCCACACTTAATCTGCTCTGAGCAGAGAAATAAGAATTTAAATGTGAATTCAACCCACCGCCAATCGCATTTACAGCCAGATGCTATCCCACCACGCCTCTATGACCACGATAAACTGAAGTATAGCTATATCATGTTCAATTTAAATATTTACGAATACATTAAACTATTTTATTTTTAAATTTATTTATTCATACTGCTCGCTTTGCCATGTTTAAAAAAGTCTTTAAAGACTCGCAATCAGCAATTTGATAGAGTAAATTGTAGATAGTTGGTATAACTCTATCTACAATTTACTCTAACAAATAGAAAGTTAAAATGTTTTTTATCCATAAACATAATTCTTTTATAAGTAACTATCTTCTTATATATTTAAATGACTATATCCTTTAATATTCTAAGTATTTGTGTACGCAAATGAACAAACAATATATCAATAATATTGAACAAACAGTAACTGTTGTGACAGGTATTTCTCACAAACCAACAAACAAAGGGCAGCTTAATATAGGTAATGCACTTGGTTACGGCGAGAACAATGCTATAGACTAATTAAACATACGCCTGTACAAGACTTGCTGGTCGGAACTACGTGCTCTAGCCAAACACGTAAATACAGTCGACTATTACTTGCCTTGTAATTGGTTTCTACAGAATGCGATCTGAATTCTGAATTTTAATAATGTATTTTAAAGATATTAAATATATTTTACTATGAGTATGTCTATATATAATAATATTTACTATTATTATTTTCCAATTATTTAGGGCCAGTCGTGGCGCATAGGTCAATATGTGATTGTGGACTGGTTGTGGATTCGATTCCCACTCGAGGAGTGGAAATATTAATATCTCCATTTTCTTCTCTCTGGTGTTGAGGCAAAGCGTGGCGTTAAGTTTTGCCCCTAACCTCCAGAATTTGACGGAAAGTGGTGAACAGAGTGTGTTATCACTAAATTACCTCTGCCTACCCTGCAGTGTGCGGAATACAGCATGAAGCTAAAAAAAATAGAGTTCTGTCGTTCAAATATAATATCTCGAAATCTGGGGGAAAATGAAAAATGTGTGTCTTCATACATTTCTCATGTCTAGGTTCATTCTAATAACTACGCCGCTATGCAAAAATACCTGTAACAACTTTTTCTTATATTTAATACATGTAAATAAACCTTATGAGAAACTCAAATAATCCAACGCAATATACGTTCATCGCTTCGCTAACAGTGTATCAGCTGGCTCAGATAATTTCCGATCGCTATATCACTTAACAGATTGTGCTCAAACCAAGTTTAGTCAGCCACGTACGTGTAAATCAAATAATGATGAAATTGCCACTTTTCTACGATGATTGTTCAATTTTTTATATTTCTTTTTAGTATATAGTTTCTATATGTTACTTCGTGACGCAGTGGGTCTAACCGTAAATACGATGATTGTGTGGTCGATTCCCACTTGGTAGAATGATTATATCCTCGTATTATTTACATTTCTCCACTCAGATACGCATATTATGGCGTCGAATTTTGCTACTCAGCACGAAATATTTCGATTTTGGGCGGAAAGTGGAGAACGTAGTAAGATGACGTCATTCTCTCTTTGCCCAGCTATGCGGGAAAATTTGTTATTAATATTCACCTAAGCAAGCAAGCAAGAAAGTCTTAGGGATATAATATTCTTATTCACTATGTTGTCATTGTATACGTTGAATCTCAACTTTCTTTCAAAGAAATTCAAATACTGAAGTAGGTAGATAGTATCTTTGTAGAACTGTGACATAATTAAACGACAAGTTATTTAATTAATTTTAAAATGTCACGTAGTAAAAATAATAAGTTCCATTGTTTAAATCTGAAACGTAAAATTAATTTTCACAGAAATATAACTCAATTTCAAATCGACTATACTTTGACGTATTCTGATTTAGTACCAATATAATAAAACCGCTTGACGCCTTTATAAATTGAAGCTTTTAGAACTCTATAACTTTCAAGAGCAGTTGTTAGAAAACTTGTACAATATCTTTCAAAAGTTCTGTCAATTTCAACGATTCGTCATCGAAATTGTCGGTGTGTAGTGTCAGCGTCACTTGTTGCGCAGCGCGCCGATCGATACCCAACGCCGGGACGACCTGCCTTGTCACCTCTCTCTTACAGCTCCCTATTCATCCCGGAAACTGGCCAGTAACATCTACAACGAGCCAAAGATATCGTTTTAACATTTTATTGTTCGAAGTAAAAGCTCGTAAATTCAGTACAATTTTCAAAGCTTTTTAAGTAGATTGTATAGCGCCCTATTTCTTAAGTAATTGTTTTCATATTAATTTTACTGAGCTTTTGGACTTCGCTTAGGTATTGTTATAAAATATATCATATCTGGTACTTTGTATGATACCACCATTTAAATATTGTGAACTACGTGAATTATATAAATGTTAAATAATAATATAGTACCTCTACAGTCTAAGCACGACAAAAATTGAATAGAATACAGTATTACACTGAGGAGTATATTTTCAATAAAGGGCATACGCACACCTTTCTCGCATAGAATGGTAGATAGAGAGAGTGTAGTGCCAACCGTTCGTTCTTCTTATTCGGCTGACACGAGAGGCAGCCTCTCGTGTCAGCAGCAGCTTTGTCTTAATTTGTTCTATCTGACAAGGCATTATTAAAATATATTCGTCATCAATATTACTCTGTGAATTAAATCGTCCTTTATGGTTAAGCAAGTTTTACATATATAATAACAGAATACATTTTACAAATTAAATGAAATCACTATTTCGTAGATCATCTCGTAAAAAAATCATTTTCATACATACATGTGTGTGTATTCATTTGTATTGTCGTTTTCGTTTTATGAAATTTCCAATTACATTGTTTCTAAAGAAATTTTAACTCAAAACTCCATAATTTCGTAATTATCTTTACCTTTTTAATACTTTATTGAGATTAATATCCTTTCCAATACCCAATAGAGCTTTATAAAATATTCACAAAATACAGTAGAAGGAAGAAGAATATTTTTAACATTATATCAATTTTAATTATTTTTTGTTTCTACGTCACGTCAATATGTCACGTCTTGTATTTCTTTTCAATCTGCGCTTTATGAACAAAATTAAAAAGAAATATATTCGCAAATTGTAGTTTGAGTCAGTACCACGTTTCGCTTTATTTTGATGTGGATTGTATTCTGATATTACTTGTAAAATATTCAGTTAAATTTTAAACCATCAAACAAACGCTTGAAGCTTATATCCATAAACTTTTAATTCAACTCGATACTTTCCACTTGCGCCGAAATAACATGAAATTAAGTTTTACTTAGAAAATTGCCTATGTCAGATAAAATTGGACGCATTTATTTATCGCGGCGTTGATAAAAGGGTGTGTATAACTGATAAAGGATTTGAGGCGCCGCTCTACAGCTTGAAAGGCGTTATTCACCCGAGAATATTTCAACCTAACGAACTATGAAATAGTCCGACGGGATCAATCAAATGTACCGCGCCTACATTTTATTATACAGCCCGTGAGACATTTTCTAGACTATCGTCACGTATATTCATTATTTGTATAGTCGTATATACTATACTAGCGATTCGTTCTTGGATTTGCTCGCGTAGTTTCTATCTGCTGGATCATAGCTAATTTGTGTCAGCCGCCCGCTTTGACGTTTAAATGATAAATTTTTAGTTTTATCGAATTATATATTTTATAGAATCAGGTACGTATTAGGGACCAGACGTTGCGCAGTGGCACAGGCGTGTGACTGTAAACGACTGGTTATAGGTTCGATTCTCACTCGGGGATTGAAAATATTTAATATTTCCATTTTCTTCGCTCGAGGCAAAGCGCGGCTTTAATACTAGGTTCCCTTTAACTACTGTGTTATATGCGGGGACACAGCGTGAAGGGAAGATAAAAAAAGGTATATAAGTACCAGCGTACACATGAAAAGATTTGGAAATTGCCCATCTCACACATATAAGCTCACAAACGGCGCGTTTATAGTGTAATAATTGTTATAATTCTTGTAAATTGAAAACATATAATACTATGTTTGATTTTTTAATAATTTATACTACTTGCTTAATACTTTAAAATACAATACATTACTTTAAATTGTAATTGGAAGCTTAAATTCTGCTCTACTTAATATTAATATCACAAATATACACACACATATACTTAGATATTAATATTCCTTTGATGTAGCTTTCAAAATCTGTATTTAATTTTACATAGGGTACTCTAGAGGCTGTCCTCTAGAGTACCGTATGTAAAATTTAAAAAAAAAATAAATAAAAAAAGGCTATTTTTCAGAGATTTAATGAAAGTGTAAATAAAAAAAAATATATTTTTTTCGTTATTAATAACTTATTAAGTTAAGTTATTATTCCGCGAATAAAACACAGAGCTATAACTCACTTTACTAAATAAAATTCACAAACGAGTTCACGATTAAAATTCATAAAATATAACTTTAAAATTGGTTTAATCATAATAAATCCACGAGATTTATTTTCTTCTTTCAAGTTGCAAATTTTAACTAGCGCAAAGAACTTCACAGACAGGGATTTCGGAATTTCTATAAGAAACTGTATTTTCAAACTTGCCATTATAAAGTCCAGGCTAACAACCATAAAGATATTATGGAGGTATAATCACTGCAAGATTTCTTAGAAAACGGTTTATTTATAGTAAAGCGGTTTCAATAACCGACAAGGTTATATTAAATTTCTCGTAGGTGTGCAATTGTCTAATATATGTACTTTAAAATTTCATTCAGTATTGAAATAGATTTTAAATAGGTACATAGCGACACTATTTGTCTGAAAATGCGATTATTATGGGTTCGATTCCTACTTATGGAAATTGTTGAATTTTAATTATTTTGGTTTCTTCGCTCAGGTCAGATAGAATAAAGTGTTAAATTTTGCCACTTAACTCTAATGGTTTTGAATTAAAGCGACAAGTAGAGAAGAGAGTCTATTGACACCATATAGATTCTGCCTCCTGAAAGGCAAAAAGCACGACAGTAAAGAGATTAATTAAGCAAATATCACAGATTTGATTTTACCTCATAACATAATCTCAATCTTTGTATGATTTAGAGAGGAAGACAATAGAAGATAATTTTCAACGTAACTATAAATATACGATAAATGCTTCATGAACATAAGTAGTTTTTTCAATGAATAATAATAGTGGCCAGTCGTGGCCCAGTGGCACAAGCGTGTGACTGTAAACGACTGGTTGTGGGTTCAATTCCCACTCGAGGAGTGGAAATATTTAATATTTCCATTTTCTTCGCTCTGGTGTCGAGGTAAAGCGCGGCGTTAAGTTCCGCCACTTAACACGCAATGCCTCCGAATTCGGCGGAAAGTGGGGAAATGAGTATCTTACTACTAGGTTCCCTCTGCCTACCCTGCTGTGTGCGGGATACAGCGTGAAGCTAAAAAAAAAAAAATAATAATAGTAGACTGATAACTATGTATGTGTAGGTTTTACAATGTTCACTGAGGTCTATTTTTATGAGGGTTGTATAGTTTGCAGTGAGCAGGAAAAGCTTAAGGGGTAGTGAACTTTTAACTTAATATATGGGCATACTATGTATATCTATAAAAATAAATAAAATTGAATTGTCCGTTTCTCATTAAAATAAACACTGAATTTTATAACTATATAAATGCGACGCTGGTCTTCTGTCTCAGACCCTTAGGGGAAACGGGCCCTCTGATCGTTATTATCTCCGCCATCCATAACCATGGATAGATCACAATATAGGCGCAAAATACGTAAAATAATATATTTACATTTTTTTTTCTTTTTGGTCTGTTTGTCCTGTAATATTCAAATCCTGATTTTGACGTGAGTTTTACTGACAGATAGCCGATGTAATAAGGTAGGTTCTCCTAAGTAGCCTAAGTTACTACTTAGGCTACTTTTATTTGAGAATTATATCTTGTTGTTAAATTGAAACAGATGAAGACGCGGGTGAATGTAGTTATCTTTTATAAAACAATAAGTATTCAAAATAGCTGCTACTTGTAAAAATCTCAAATTGCTACCGTTATTTAATGTTTTGAGATTTTACTAAATTAGCAATAAAAAAATCAATGACTTATTAAATATAAGATAAAAGTAAAGTACATAATAAGTTAAAAAAATAGTACAAATTAGGGACGAGATATTGCTCTCACACATTACTAATATCTTAGCAAAACCAAGAGGCAAACAAATGAAATAGTAAAATTACGTAGCACAGTTGCTACACGCTAAACTACGACAGTCACAAAGCGACTATCAAAGTTTTGAAAACACTAACGTCTGACTCAGACAGGGCGTTCCCCAGTTATAAATATTAATTAAAATCTTGTACTAGTTTGCTATAAATTGTTTCATTCAGGTAAATTTTCATATTTTACAGTTTTATGTTAACATTGTAATATTTAAAATTAAAATTTCTATTGATTTAACTTAACCTTTAGTTTAAAGCTTTAAGTAAACTTCTCTTTGATAAGTCTTAAGAATCTTAAAATTTCAAAATAGAACAAAAAAGGTAGTTGTGAATTCATAATAAGGTGTTCCTTTTATTATTATTCCTCTAATAACTTGTTAAAGTAGTGTACTTTAATAATCAAATTATAACATTTATAACATTTTATAACGATTGTAGGGAGTTAAGCATACTAAGACAGGGAGAACGGGTGAAACTAGGCAACCATTTTATAAATAAAGGTTTAAAGCAACTTAATATTTTTTTCTTATATTTGTAAGCGCTGTTTCTTTTCTTTTCATTATTTTATCAAAAATTGCAGAACCAAGTGACTTTACACTAGATTCACTGCCTATCTTCGTCTTAAAATCCTAATAGTGTAAGTGTAAAAAAATAAAAACAAATTTTGCTGATAACAAAGATAATTCCAAATAATATTTTAATATCTCATAGTAATATTATTGTGAAGAAATACGGTGTTTTTTAAGAAGACAATTCGTCGGGAAGTTTGACTGTTTTGTCATGAAGCAACATCTAGAAAGCATAAATATAATTAGAATATGACTTGTTTTCACGATATATCGAAACTTTTATAAAGATATTTAAAAAAAGTCTAATAAACAAGCACTTTATGGACATATGTTATAAATCTAAATTTTTTTAATCCTATTGTTAGTAATCTGTAAGAAATAAGGTCACAGAATTACACTGATTTTACCAACAAAATGTAAACCAAGAAGAGGCGACAGATCACGTACAATTTATGAGGAAATCCCATAATACATGCCATGAAAAGAATAGGGAGGTTTAAAAAACTTTGCAAAAAGATTTCGAGCATGCTGACAACAGATTTATCCCTCTTCAATTAAAGTCGTCGTTCTTTAGCACTCCATGTTCAGTTCAGTAATGCTTCATCAGGTAAGCAATATTTGAGCTTGAGCTGATGTATCAGTATTGCTCTGAAAAAAATACTGAGAGATCATCATTAGATGGTGCGTTTTCAAGATATTTAGTACTTGTGTTATGGGTATCGCTTTATACAAGATAATCAATAGCATTTATGATCACAGAAAATAAGTCATATCTCATACAATCTACGAAATTGATCACCTTCCTTCGTTTTGTTTCGCTAAGTTCGAGACAGTGGCGGAGTGTCCATATAACACGATTGCTACCGGCTTACTTTCTCTTAATTATTTATCCAAGCATCCTAGTTTTTTAATATAATTACGCAGGCTTACCTCTACAAAAATTTCCCATTTGCAGATTCCGTTATTGCAAAGTCCAGTATGGTAAAGTTCTCTGGCATCTCTCTATCGCCTATTTTTCCAATACTTAGTGCATTTTACCACCTCGTACACAGACAATTTTTTAAGATCATTTTTAAAAATTCTTATAGCCCAACAACTTCTCACAACAACATTTGATGTATCTCTACACATACCATATTTTTAAAATATTTATATATACTAATTACAAAATTTCAGTATTAAGAGTGTCTTAGTATTTTTTTTTTTATGGAATGAAGGAGGCAAACGAGCAGAAGGCCCACCTGGTGTTATGTGGTTACCTTCGCCCATAGACATCCACAACATTAGAGTTATGGATGCGTTGCCAGCCTCGCGGATGTAGGACAGAAGGAGGAAGTAAGAATGGGAATGTTGGGAATAGGGGGAGCTGGCTTACATGCCATCGAACCGGAATACATCATCAGATGTTTGGCGGTTCGTCTTTGACACGATAGTGGTCGCGAGCCTGTCGGAGAACGAATCTCCTACCACCAAGCTACTGGGTTACCCGCCTTTTACGGGACGCTACCCAGTGGCGGGGGGGAATTGTATTCTTAACCCGTCCCCGTAGTAATATGTTAAAGGACAATGTGAAGCACAGTAAAAACATTGACGTCATATTTAATTGTAGTTACGTAGCAAAAGTTTCTCAATCCAATAAGTAGTCTTTTTTGAATAAAAATAGTTCATTTGCACTTCTAAAAGAATACACATAATGTATTAAACATTAGATAAAAATTGTTAACCTGCTGTTATAGTATTCAAAAGACTTAATTTTAACTATTTTTCTTAACAAGTAAGGCAGAAAAATCTTAGTTTCACAACCCTGCGTTTTATGTCTTCCACTCTAATTTAATAAACTCTGGTCTGGTAAGACCGGAAAAATAAAAGTAACTTAAAATATAAGCATTTCCTTGCGTAAGGATCAAATCTACAACCATCACGATGACGGGGTCACTGCGCTACGAAGGCTATTAACCTACAGGTGATATATAATTAAATAAAAACAAAACTATTGTTACAGACATGTTTTTAGAAAAAAGAGCGCTTGGACAGTTTCCAAGAGGCGCGTGTTCAAACTTACGAGCATATTCGTTTTTTTTAAAATGTCTATCAATATACTAAATGTGTGAAAAATGTTAAAAAAGAAACTGTTGTTGATTGATAGTGACGATGTAGTGTAAGGATACGTACTATATAAATAAAGATAGGAACACAAAATATTTGTATTAAATAATTTAATTTATTAATAGTAAAAAGTATGTGGTAGAGTTAGAATCCACTTACTTGTGATACAACATACTCGTATATTTCAACACTATTTTTAAAAGTAATTATAATTTTTAAATACAGGAATATGATATTATATTATGTATAGTGTGTTGGTATAATCTATATATATAATAAAAGAGTAGAAAAGTCAATTCTGTACATTAAAAATTTCTGAAAAATTTTAATGGGATGCGTTAATATATCGATAACAGAGGCCAAAAATCCACTCAGTAGAATTTTTGTCTGTCTGTCTGTCTGTCTGTCTGTCTGTTAATTTGTTCGTCAATCACGCAAAAACTACTGAATAGAAATGAATGAATTTTGGAATGGTGATAGCTTATAGTCCAAAGGTACATATAGGATAGTTTTTATCCCGGTTTTCCATGTAGTTTTTTTGGAAAAAATAAAAAACTGATATAACTAAATGATTTGTATACTGATATCTACCGGGTAGAATTTAATTAATTTTTGCATGGAGTTAGCTTAGAGGTTAGCGTAACATATGGGATAGTTTACATCCTGACATTCAATAAAACTCTCGCAGAAAAAAAAACATTCAAATTATGTTGATAGTTCGCGAGTGGAGCTAAATTTGTTTTAATATCACTAAGTAAAATAATTACAAGCATAAAATCTATTGGATATAATTTGCAAAACATTTATTAAACATAAATTTAATCGGTTTATCATCTATATGACAACAGATGTCACTACGTTTTCTAGAACGGATAGCCCCATCTGTTACCATATAGTTGATATTGTACTAAACATATCCTTACTCATTAATATTATTAGTTTAAAAATGCAAAAATCACTACATCTTCTATCTGATTATGTTTTCACAGGTAATCTACTAGCCATATTTAGATGGAATAAGTAATGAAGATTGTTGAAGACCCAGGGTCAAATTTAAGCTACTTTTTAAAAAAATCTAATCTTAGGAGATAAACCAATGGATAAAACTTATGTATGTTTAGTATATAGTAAGAATAAAAGATTTCAATTTCGATGAATATACTCAGAAAAATAGTTGATGAGGCAAGGTCAAACGGAGGCTACCTCTCTTTTTCTAAAAAGAAACCCAAACGTGCTGAAATAGGGGATGAAAGAAGTAGTTCACGCGGCGAAGCTGCGAGCGGGTCGCTAGTAAGAAAATAAGAAAATATAAACGATAAATAAATAAAGTATGATAATTTATGCTAATAAATAAACGTACAAATGAAACATACACTAAATAAACAATAATTATATATAATAGTTCCCTACAAGTAATATTTCATTTAATAGCTTTAATATAAAATATTAAAAAAAAAAATGTAATAAATGTTATGCTGGCTGTATAAGTTGCTGGCTGATTATAGGTACGGAAGTTTATGATGTTTTAAAAAAAAGAATCTTGATGGAAGCGTGTGTCGGTGAAAAAGTGACAGAATTTTATTGATATTAAATTGCAAATAATATAAATTTATTACGTGAATATGTAATAGGTAAATTATTTATATTTAATAGGTAAATTTAACATTTAAAATACATGGGAATTGAAATATTTCGTTAAATACGAAGAACTTGTTGGCAAGTTTTCTTACATTACTAAAAGAAAAGTTACATAAAATTAATATGAAATGATAACTAATAATAAATATTATCAGGTAAGTCATAATGTTAAAGGCATTTAATGATAAGATTGTTCTTTGTATGAGACTTATCAAATTTACTATATACATATATGTATAACTAAAAGCGTCTGCCGCGACGATCCCCTTCGTCGATCGCCTTCTTTAAATAGTGTTGTATGGATATATTGGTTTACATTGTCTTAAATATTATGAAATATATAAAATTTGCCGCTGATCAGTCAGAATTCACGGCTTTGGACGGGTTGGGGGCCACTATGCTATTTTTCCTCTAGTTATGACTACGGGAAAAGGATAGTTATAGCAGGAGGATATATAAGACGCTACCTTAGCCTTTCCGATTAACCACGAGGCGTAGCATGCAAAATTCAAAATATGTTAAAGTAATATTTAAATAACATATTTAGAAATGTAGTTAAAGAATAGTTAGAGTAATCATAAATATAATAAAAATATATATTAGTCCAATATAATGTAGCCTTGAGCTTCAATGAAAAGCAAACATTTAACGCTAGATTATCTCTCTGGCACTTTGAAATATACGAGAAATGAATAAAATAAAAGAAATATCGTACAACTTTTATATTAACAGACAGCACGACAAAAGTATAATTACTCGACTATTGTGATGCTTATTGTTATTTCACTCTCATTTAACTTTTTATTGAGTGCGAGATCGATCAGGACAAAGCTCGTTCGGTTTATTTACCATAGCGATGTGTGTTTAAATGCAAATAGTAGATCGGCGTTCAAACATTCCGCTCTGTTTAATTTCCCTAAAAATTGAAGTGTCTACAAAGTTCCATATCAAAAACTCAATTTATTTAATTCTTAAAAAAACACGTGTTTGTCGAATATATGTATTTTAAAAAATATAGTTTCTTTTTTTTAGCTTCACGCTATATCCCGCACACAGCAGGGTAGGCAAAGGTAGTGTTATGACACTCCGTTTCCTACTTTCCGTCAAATTCGGAGGCATTGCGTGTTAAGTGGCGGAACTTAACCCCGCGCTTTGCCTCGACACTAGAGCGAAGAAAATGGAAATAATAAATATTTCCGTTACTTCCGAGTCGGAAGTATATAGTAACTTAATATAGTAATAAATAAAGTAAGCCTTCTTTCTCAATTTAGTACTTGAATGTGGTTAACATTCAAGTATTAAAAATAGCAATTATTGTTTTTTGCCCTGCCCACTCAGATTTACACAGAAATGCGTGAATTTATATTCAATTTCCGTTCTGATATTAAAGGTTATAATTTTTTTCTTTTAGTTCTTTCGAAATTATTATAAGAGCTGCCATACATTTATTGAAGTGTAAAAAGTCCATAAAATTAAATCTAGCGTGCCTATTCACAATAATTCCTAATTAGAAAATATCTATTAAACACAAATTGATTGAAACCGTAAATCAAATATGCGGCGGCAACGTTTTTCCTAAGTTATATAAAAAATTTAAACATTCTTATTTAGAATTTCAACATAAATGTTAAAAAAGTAGGTCTCGTTTTTTCCGTAATGCTGAGTATTCAGAGATAACAGAGATAATAAAATAGATAGTGCCAAAACACTCCAATGTGTTTGTATCAGGGGCGAAACTCAGCGCCGCGTATTATCTTACCAGACCTGAGCTTCACGCTGTATCCCGCACACAGCAGGGTAGGCAGAGGGAACCTAGTGTTATGACACTCCGTTCCCCATTTTCCGCCGAATTCGGAGGCATTGCGTGTTTAGTGGCGGAACTTAACGCCGCGCTTTGCCTCGTCACCAGACCGAAGATAATGGAAATAATAAATGTTACCAATCCCCGAGTGGGTATCGAACCCACAACCAGTCGTTTACAGCACACGTTTGTGCCACTCCTCCACGACTGGCCTCAACCAGAGCAGAGAATCATAAATATTAAAGTTAAGGAATTCTTTCACATATCGTTAATACATTAACCAAACTATCTTTCTAATCAAGATCTTAGTAGAATTACTGAGATCGCTATTGTTTTGATATTTCCATAATTTATATTATAGTTCTCTTCTCGTAGATTCGGTTACAATGAAAGCGTAGCATTATATTATATTGTATTTATGAGGTTAGTTTGACCTAACGACTTGTATAATTAATGGGTGCGTGCCCTGTGTATAATGCGCTCAGAAATCACGACTTCTATAAAGTATAAAGAAAGAAAGTTACCTGAGACCTATATAACTAAGATTATTAGAATATTTTCATGCAGTATTTTAGTTTTTTTATTAGAAATAAAGTGCTGGTTTTTTTAATAATTCTATTAAGTTCATGATTACAATTATTTCTTGACATTCGTGTTACATTTCACTGTAAAATAGGATATATAATTTTAAAATAAAGTATACTTTTAAACAATAAAAGACTGTACGTTTGTAAGCTTTAAATAAAATATCATATTATATCTGCCTAGGAGATAAACACTATGCTGCACTCTGATCTCGAATTTCCTACCATTACCTGAGACTTTGCCTATTGAATATTAATCAAGGAAATACACTAGAATAATAGAGTCGAACATCAAAAATAAGATACAATATATATGGTGCATAACACACATGGTGCATTGAGACAGCAATAGTAAATAATTGCTACTGAGTGGGTCTACTGAGAATAATCATAATTTATTTACTCCCCTCAGCTGAAACTAAAAACAAAACGCGGTGTTGAATTCCGCTCAACAAACCATATCTCGATAAGTGTTTTAACACTTGGTCTGACTACCCTGTTGCTGTACAAGAAAAAGCGTGAAACTGAATTTTAAAAAGCAAAAATTATACTCTGTATCTGAGTATAAAATAAATATGATCAATCAAATAATCAATATTTTTAAATTAATTTAAAAATTTAGAGCTGAAGTTTATATAAAAATCGTTCAACATAAAATCGATCCATTAAAAGTAATTAGTATCTGTCATTAAGGCTGTTTGTTTTCGGACGCAATTAATCATCGGAGGCACAATTGCTTCCGTTTAATTACCATTGGCTATGGCGTCGTTATGCATACCAGAAACGTTATTTTTTTATTAGCTTAACGCTTTTTCTCGTGTCGTAGTCAAGAACCTAGTGTCAAGACACTCCGTTTTGTTGGTGGAACTCAACGCCGCATTTGTCTAGGTATCAGAGCGGAGATATTGCAGTAATATATAATTATTCTCCCAAGTGGGAATCGAACCCACATCCACATTAAACATTCCAACGTTAAATGTACATACCAATATTTATATTTTAACACATATTTTTTAACCCTACACTATATCCTGCTGTAAGCAGAGGGAACCTAGTGTACTGCCGAATTCCAGAGGCATCGCGTATTAAGTGGCGGAACTTAACGCCGAGTTTTGCCTCAACATCAGAGCGAAGAGAATGGAAATAAATATTTCCACTCCTTGAGTGGGAATCGAACCCACAACCAGTCGCTTTACAATCACACTTTGTGCCTCTGCGTCACGACTGGCCCCTTCCTTGAAATTATTTTCGAATAGTTACAAATACTATAATATCATGTCAGTATGTGTTATATAGTTTATGTGGTACAAGATATATGGTTTTAAAATTAACCTTATTTTAAAGTTAGCTAATTGATAGTTAAATCTATGATAAGAAACATAATTGTGACATGTTGATAGATATATAAAATCAGTCATGTTTTCTGTTTCCTAACAGACCTACAGATGATACCTCAGGACGTAGAAACCTGGAATTTGGCCTGTAAATTCTTTAGAATATTTAAGGTAATTAAAAAGAGTAGATAAACCCAAAAACTAACAATTATAAATTATGAATTCTAACAACAACGAAAGAAAACATAATTTCTGTTTTAGAACAGATCATGAAGTCCACGAAAAGTTCAAACAAATCGTAATACAGTTTAAATGTACGTATATATGTACGGAATGATAAAATATGGTATATGTGAACACGAATATATCTAAGTATAGGTAGTATAGTTAGCGGTCTGCTCTCAATATAATCTGATGTTTTCTGAGCATTTTTTTTCATTTTCTATATTTGTGACTTATGATGAAACAACAAGTAAACACCGCAAAATAATATAACTTCATCCAAATATAACTTTTAACATTTGTACAAGTAATATTAAGACGTTCAAATTCGGGTATAAAATGTTGTGTCAATATTGAAAAATAGAGAATAGTAAGTGTACTATATTTATATTTTTTCCTTTATAATCTACGGAACGTGATAATTTTTTAAAAATAATATAAAAACAAATACCTAACGTACATCCATACTAATATTATAAATGCAAAAGTATGTTTAATTGGTTCATCAATCAATATGTAATTGTGTCCCGTGGGGGGACGGGTTAAGAATACAATTCCCCCCCGCCGCTAGGTAGCGTCCCGTAAAAGGCGGGTAACCCAGTAGTTTGGTGGTAGGAGATTCGTTCTCCGACTGGCTCGCGACCACTATCATGTCAAAGACGAACCGCCAAATATCTTATGATGTGTTCCGGTTCGATGGCATGTAAGCCAGCCCTCCCTATTCCCACCATTCCCATCCTTCTTCCCTCCTTCTGTCCTACATTCCCAAGGCTGGCAACGCATCCATAACTTTAATGTTGTGGATGTCTATGGGCGAAGGTAACCACTTAACACCAGGTGGGCCTTCAGCTAGTTTGCCTCCGATATTCCATAAAAAAAAAAAGTGGATAAAATTATAAAAAAAAATTAACAAGCATATTAAGAAACTATTAATTTTGACTGGTATAGAAAAAGAGTTAGTGCTACTTACTGGTAAATAGTTTAGATTGCTAGAGCGTAGAAACATAGGATCCGTGATTTAAAAAGAATCTCGATATTAACAATTTAGAAAATAAAATCTTAGATATTATATACAGCATCCAGGCAACAGCGTTTACCACAATTACTCACGTGGAAGACAAACAGACTAGATGATGAACTTCATTTGATTTATGGCTTTAAAAATATTTAACCAATTAGCATGCAACCTGATAGCGGCTTTGACTTTACTACTTGGTTAAGTCAAAAGAAGAAAATAAGCAAAATCGAGTGGAAAAGGCAAAAAAGCAAAATTAAAAATTTTGAAAAAACCCACGACGGTTTAATTGTAATTGTAAAAGGATAAAATAACTATAAATCCCCCGCCTAAATGAATATATCGACGACGGAAAACGTATTTGCTGTAAGTAGAAAATATCAAAATTTGGTTTTATATATCATTTGAATCAGAAAAAAAAACTGCGTCGAATGATCTAGGTAGGTTTTTGCTAAGATTAAAAAAAAATTACTTACGCGTTCTCAATTTTGAAAAAATATTCATCCAATTTGTTGTAACTACCCAAAAATCCGGTGTCTTGCGGTGTCGGCGGTGTTTTTTTAACTTACAGCAATTGTGACGACGTTAAGAATCCATTGTGACTTACGCAGTCTGCCCTTATTACCTACTACTACTTAGAGCTTATTTATGTCAACTTCATTTCAAAAACATATACAAGTCTTTAAGATAATACTTATTTAGTGTTATTTATCGTTTACAGTATTTAAATTCCTTTCAAAAGAATCAAAATCCTCACTCGCCATACAAATTCAGTTTTTACTTACGACATTTTTATATTCCATAAATGGAAAACGAATTGCTGTAAGTAATGAAAAGTCTACTTCCACTTATTTTAGACACATGTAGATATTTTCAGTATATTAGTAATGTTAAAGTTTGTTCACGTACCAAAAATCATGTCTATACTGCTTATATTAACAGAGCTATGATTTTTTTTTCAAATTTAAAAACGTTTTTCGGCTTTATTTCAAATTGTACTTTTTCTACTTACAGCAGATACGTTTTCTGTCGACGATATGTAATAAATTGGTAGTGACGACTTCGTCGGGGGCTGCCAGTTGCAACCTCTATTTTAAATATAGTAGCTAACAGTATAGATCGTCGATTTCGTTTTAAAGTCTTTAAAATACCAGTTATCAAAACTGTAAATTCATATTAATATTTAATTTTTTTGCCAAACCTGTTTTAAAAGCAAGAAAACCTATGAGAAGGTTTTTGCAAACTTAAAGTAATGGCAGCCCCGACGAAGCCGTCCCTATCATCTCGTTACATATATTCTTTTAGGCGGGGGATTTATAGTTATTTTATCCTTTTACAATTACAATTAAACCGTCGTGGGATTTTTCAAAATTTTTAATTTTGTTATCATAATATTTTTAAACGTGTCCTAACCATATCAAGTATTAATAAGGAAGTACAATTGTAATAAGCTCATAGCAAATGTTATCCATATACCCTTTACGTATATGGTTAAGGACGTTTTCTAAGGGACAAAGTTCGAATCCCATCTTATCTCATGCGTTGAAATTTTTATGTTCTAAAAATGGTTTGTTTTACTAGCAAATGTAATTTTCTTGTACTAAATTTAAGTACACGAAATTCTTAGATATGATCGGCACATGGGACACAGTATTAATTCCTAAGGATGTTGGTCATCCAGACTAGACGTTTTCTTTTACTCTAGAAGCCTGAAACGAGTAGTACCTTAAACGAGCAATATAAATTATGGAGTCCCCCGTGCGTATATTTTTCCCATCTAGCACTGTAATTAAAAAGAACATAGTATGAAGACACTCCGTTCCCTATTTTCCTTCTGGAATCGAGACATTAGTGAAGAGTTCTTGTACTAAAATTATTTCACAGATCTAGTTTACGAGTCCCTCCCTTTACGTTTGTATGTATGTACTCGTAATGTATCTAGTAGTATCTCTTTTCTTTTCTCACTCGACGTTTATTAAACTACTAGAGATCTACTCAGTCACGTGCATCCAATACTGCAACACTAGGAGTGCATATGTCATATGGATGTTACTGTTACACAAGAAAATGAGACAAGTGCTCTGAAATATATTATTCTCTTTTACTTTCATGTTATCGTATATTTTGATGTTTTGGAAGCTGCTTTTATTTGATTTCAAATATATTTTGATCTTTACTCTATTGTGTAAAGCTTAATTTGGAGCGACGACGGTTTACGAGTAAAGTACCGTAGTACTACAACTTTATTCAAGAGATGATGCAGTTTTGCTTCCTCACTGAGTATGTTGTCCTAGCATTGAAACCAACGTTTCAACGCAACTTAATATGGAGGAAGTATATGTACAATATAAATAAAGCTTCATAATATGATAAAAAATAACGTATTGAAATCTAAAAAAAGTATAAATAGTAAAAAAATGTTTCTTTTCTTTTCTTTTAAATTAAATCGATACTACAAATATTGCTTCGTTTCATGATATTTCCAATACTTATTCCTTTTTTTTTGTATTTATTTATCTAAAACCGAAACTACTGATCCGATTGAAAAGAGTTTTTGGAAAAAGATTTAGCTTTGCTTGATTCATATTTTAAGATTTTTCTTTTTTTGTTATGGGGAAATCTCACTAGGGGGCGCTGCAGTAAACATTTGTTTATGCAAATCAAAAACTACTAGTCGAATTTAGATGTAACCTTCAAGGGTAGGTTCAGGCTTAATTGGTGCGTCTTTTCATATATATGTTATGGTGACTACTCACCAGGGGGCGCTGTAGTAAGCATTAGCTTGTATTTTTTTGTGTAAAACCAAAATTTTTCTTGTATTTATTTGTCTAAAACCGAAACTACTTATCCGATTTGCTAGAGTTTTCAGAAGTAGATCCAGCTTTGCTTCATGCATATATTAAGATTTTTATTTTTGTGTTCCGGTGAAAATTCACCAGGGGGCGCTGCAGTAAACATTTGCTTATGCAGAGCGAAAACTACTACTCCGATTTAGATGAAACTTTTAACGATAGGTTCAAGTTTAATTGGTGCTGCGTTGGGTGATGCGTTACGGTGACCACTCACCAGGGGGCGCTGCAGTAAGTACATTTGTTTGTGCAAAACTAAAACTACGAGTCCGATTTGAATGCAGTTTTCAATGATGGATTCAAGTTTACTTAGTGCATATTTTCATATATGTGTCATGTATGTTTACTTAGTGCATATTTTCATGTATGTGTCAACTCTCTAGGGGGTGCTGCAGTAAGTAGCTGCTTCTATTTTTTTGTGTAAAACCAAAACGACTAGTACGATTGGAGAAAGTTTTCAGTATTAGATTCCGCATTGCTTAGAGCATGTTTTTAAATTAATATTACGGTAAAAAGTCACCAGGGGGCGCTGCAGTAAAATATTGTTTGTGCAAATATAAAATGACGAATTTGATTTGCAGTTTCAATGATAAGCTCAAGTTTAATTAGTGCATGTTCTTGGATATGTTTTATCGTGTTAACTCACAGAGGGCGCTGCAGTAAACATTTGTTTGTAATATTTAATGCAAAACCACAACTACTAGTCTGATTGGGCAGAGTTTTTAGTATTAGAGTTACCTTTACTTGGTGTAAGTTTTTAGGTTTTTTTTCACGTCAAGAACTCACCAGGGGGCGCTGCATTAAGCATTTAATTATGCAAAGCTAAAACTACAAGTCCGATTTGGATGCAGTTATCAAAGATAGGATCAGGCTTAATTAGCGCGTGTTCTCGTATATGTGTCATGGTGACACCTCACCAGGGGGCGCTGCAGTAAGCATTTGCTCGTATTTTTTGTGTGAAACCTATTTAGATGTGGTTTTCTGTGATAGGTTCTGGTTTAATTGCTGCGTGTTTTTATATGCCATATCACGAACTACCACGGGGCGCTCCAGTATATATTAGTTTGTTCAAATTCAAAACTACTAGTGGGTTTTGTGATTTTCACTGATTTGGTTAGACTTAAGTTTCGTGAAAATGTTACGGTGACAATCTCCCAGGCGCTGCAATAAGCATTTGATAACCAGAAAGCATTGGATTTATAATTTCTTTTGGGTTTGCATGAACATTAATATAAAGTATTTCGATATTATGTAATAATATACAATGTGTATCTATTCACTTTAAAAAGTTTAAAATAAAAAGCAAAATTAAAAATTTTGAAAAAACCCACGACGGTTTAATTGTAATTGTAAAAGGATAAAATAACTATAAATCCCCCGCCTAAAAGAATATATCGACGACGGAAAACGTATTTGCTGTAAGTAGAAAATATCAAAATTTGGTTTTATATATCATTTGAATCAGAAAAAAAAAACAAAATTAAAAATTTTGAAAATACCCACGACGGTTTAATTGTAATTGAAAAAGGATAAAATAACTAGAAATCCCCCGCCTAAAAGAATATATGTAACGAGATGATGGGGACGACTTCGTCGGAGTTGCCATTACTTTAAGTTTGCTAACTTCTCCTAGGTTTTCATGTTGTTAAAACAGGTTTAGGAAAAAATTAAAATATTAATATGAATTTACAGTTTTGATAACTGGTATTCCTTTTAAAAACTTTAAGAACGAAATCTATACTGTTAGCTACTATATTTAAAATAGAGGTTGCAACTGGCAGCCCCCGACGAAGTTGTCCCCATCATCTCGTTACATATATTTTTTAGGCGGGGGATTTCTAGTTATTTTATCCTTTTTCAATTACAATTAAACCGTCGTGGGTATTTTCAAAATTTTTAATTTTGTTTTTTATTTTAAACTTTTTAAAGTGTATAGATACACATTATATATTATTACATAATTTCGAAATACTTTATATTAATCTTCATGCAAATCCAAAAAAAATTATAAGCCCAATGCTTTCTGGTTATCAAATGCCTATTGCAGCGCCTGGCAGATTGTCACCGCAACATTTTTAGGAAACTTAAGTTTAACCAAATTAGTGAAAATCACAAAACCCACTAGTAGTTTTGATTTGGAACAAATTAATTTATACTGGAGCGCCCCGTGGTAGTTTGTGATATGGCATATAAAAACACGCAACAATTAAACCTGAACTATCACAGAAAACCGCATCTAAATAGGTTTCACACAAAAATACAAGCAAATGCTTACTACAGCGCCCCCTGGTGAGGTGTCACCACGACACATATACGAGAACACGCGCTAATTGAGCCTGATCCTATCGTTGAAAACTGCATCAAATTCAGACTCGTAGTTTTAACTTTGCACCATCAAATGTTTAATGAAGCGCCCCCTGGTGAGTTCTTAACGTAAAAAAAACTAAAAACATACACCAAGTAAAGGTAAATCTAATACTGAAAACCCTGTCCAATCGGACTAGTAGTTGTGGTTTTACATTAAATATTACAAACAAATGTTTACTGCAGCGCCCCCTGGTGAGTTAACACGATAAAGCATATCCAAGAACATGCACTAATTAAACTTGAGCTTATCACTGAAACTGTCATTTTAGCTTTGCACAAACAATATTTTACTGCAGCGCCCCCTGGTGACTTGTCACCGTAATATAAATTTAAAAACATGTACTAAACAAAGCGGAATCTAATACTGAAAACTCTTTCCAATCGTACTAGTCGTTTTTGTTATACACAAAAAATGGAAGCAGCTACTTACTGCAGCGCCCCCTAGAGAGTTGACACATACATAAAAATATGCACTAAGTATCATACATGACACATATATGAAAATATGCACTAAGTAAACTTGAATCTATCATTGAAAACTGCATTCAAATCAGACTCGTAGTTTTAGTTTTGCACAAACAAATGTACTTACTGCAGCGCCCCCTGGTGAGTTATCACCGTAATACATATATGAAAAGATGCACCAATTAAACCTGAACCTATCGTTGAAAGTTTCATCTAAATCGGACTAGTAGTTTTTACTCTACATAAACAAATGTTTACTGCAGCGCCCCCTGGTGAATTTTCACCGTAACGTAAAAACAAAAATTTTAAAATATGTACGAAGTAAAGCTTAATCTAGTTTTGAAAACTCTAGCCAATCGGATTAGTAATTTCGGTTTTAGACAAATAAATATAAGAAAAATTTTGGTTTTACACAAAAAAACTCAAACAAATGCTTATTACAGCGCCCTCTGATGAGTGGTCTCCATAACACATATATGGAAAGACGCACCAATTAAGCTTGAATCCATCCTTGAAAGTTTCATCTAAATTGGACTAGTAGTTTTTGCTCTGTATAAACAAATGTTTAGTGCAGCGCCCCCTGGTGAGTTTTCCCCGTAACAAAAAAAGAAAAATCTTAAAATATGCACCAAGCAAAGATAAATCTTTTTATGAAAACTCTTTTTAATCGGAGCAGTAGTTTCGGTTTTAGACAAATAAATACAAAAAAAGTACAAAAAAATGCTTACTGCAGCGCCCCCTGGTGGTTTGACACGATAAAACATATCCAAGAACATTCACCAATTAAACCTGAATCTACCACTGAAAATCTATTGAAATCAGACTATTATTTTTTGAGATAATTGAAAACATTCGTTTTCACGTAAAATGCTTACTGCAGCGCCCCCTGGTGAGTTAAGGCAATAAGACATACATAAGAACATACGCCAATTGAACCTTAACCTATCATAGAAAACCGTATCAAAATTGGACTTATAGTTTTGGAAATAATTGACATAGTAATTTGCACAAACACACAAACAAACAAACAAACAACCTCTCACCCCAAACACATATACAGTCGCCGTTCCGTCGCGGGTAAAAAACATACTAAAATACTGTAAATGGCAGTATTTTAGTATGCTACTTAAAGACAAGAAATAAAAGAGATATATTTTTATTTTTGTACTTGGCTCTCCATTTCATATATTAAGCTGGCTTGCTGCAATGCGTAAAACTTGAGTGTTTTTCCAAGTTTCGTTTAGAAATCAATATGTACATACTTATATATTTCTTAAATTTTATCCTTACATGAACATTTAAGTTATTTATTATAAAACTAGTAGCACTCCGTAATTTTGTTTACGTAGGCTTAATAACCCTTCCCACATTAGTTGTACCTATCACGTTAAATAACTTTAGTTAAACCGGCAATTCTTCTTATTGTTTAGCTAGACTGTTATGGTTTTTTATTAGGAATTTCAAATCTCTAATTTTTTTGTCAATCGAAATTGTTCATTGTGATGAAAAAGTTTTATTAAGGTTTTATTCCTTACTTAAAAGTATATTATTAAAAAGTTCCGATATTACCAGTTCTACGTAATTATATATCAGAATTTAAAAAAAAGGAAATAAATAGTTAAGTTCCGTTAAGTTTCACCACTTAACACGCAATTCGGCGGAAAGTGGGGAACGGAGTGTCTTAACACTAGGTTCCTCTACCTACCCTGCTGTGTGCGAGAAACAGCGTGAAGCAAAAAAAAATAATAAATGAATGTCACTTATTATTATTAACAAAATACTTATATATCTATTTCTAAATTTATGAAACGAAAATGTTATCTTATACAGTTCTTAGAATTTCTTATAAAATTTACGTATTTCATAACATTTTTAATGAAAAACAAAAGCTTGTTACGATTTCACGCCCTCCACCGGCAATTAGCTGTATTCCCTAGGCGCTTCACCCTATAACCCTAGCGCAGGTAGCGTTAAATCCCGTGAAACGTTCCCTTAAATAATGACAAAGTAACCGTGAAAATAAAACGTAGCTCTGATAGCAACCACTTTAGTTAACGAGAACAATTTCTACTACAAATACTTGTTCTTATACAAGATTTTTCTTATAATCTAATGTTCGTTTCTTGCGTAATAAAGAAATTTAATTTGTCTAGTAGAGTTGCACTATATAAATTTTATAAAGTATTTTGTAAATTTGTAACTTTACTTTGGATTAAACGCGATCGATTATGGGTTTGATTCTCATTCGGGGAATGATTTAACCAACTTATTTTTTTGTTTCGTCACTCTACTTGAAATTTCATTTTGAATTGATTGGGGATCGAAGTGTCTTATTCTCTAGGCATACAAGGGCCCCTAGGCATAGGGAAAGGCCCTCATCTCCTGTTCCTGCGTAGTAAATATTTTGACATGGTATTATAAAAAATAAACAATTTAGGTTAAACAATAAACAACTAGGTTAAACAATAAAAAATATACAGTCTTGGTTAGCAGGTCCCCTAAGGTCCAAGGCCCCGGTGCACTGCACCACCTAGCCCTACGATAGCTAAGCCAGTCAGTGGTTTTGTTACTAGATTCTTTCTGACGACCATGCTATGAGGGAAAAGCGTGAGACTGAATTAAAGTCATACTTTCATTTTTTCATTTTCAAAGAGATTTTATAGATATAGTTATAGAAGTTAAATGGTTCAGCAGTTCCTTGCAGCTTTTTGGCTGTATCTATGTAGACAAGAAACCAAATTAGATTTTAAATAAATATAAAAATGAAATAAAAAAACCAATTCTCATTATAAACTGTTTAATAATTTGCTTATTACTTAATTGAACTACGTTTATGAAACATAAAATAATTTCAAATTAATTCATCAGAACGGCTATTTTTAACCACTAACTAGTACTTTACAGAATACAAAACAACAGGTCACCTTTATGTTAATCAAGGCAATGGATTTGTATTCCCTCGAGAATTTTTACGGCTAATAACCAAGAATAATAGCGTATTTGTAGAAAGCACTGGTGGAATAGTGATTTATTATTTCTTGTTTACTTTTGTATATCTTTGGCGTTTTCCTTATTACATGCCTTATAAAATAGATATATGTATTTCTAAGTAATAATTATAAATTATAATAATATACATATTTGGAAAATTATCTCTTTATATAAATTAACTTCTATACACATGAGACAATGTAAAATACATATAAAATAACATTCTGAATTTAAACTTTGTTACATCAATACTTTGTTACAATTACTACTATATTAAGTATAGTTCATCACCTTTATTTAAATGCAGTTTGGACTATTGTATTTTGTAATCTTCCTTTAATATTTATTTTATTTTAATTGGTTCATAAATAAAAAAGTATATTTTATTGTTTGTTTTTTTTTAGCTTCAGGCTGTGTCCCGCACAGAGCAGGGTAGGCAGAGGGAACCTAGTGTTAAGACACTCTGTTCCCTACTTTCCGCCGAATTCGGAGGCATTGCGTGTTAAGTGGCGGAACTTAACGCCGAAAAAAGTATATAGCTCGATAAAATTGTTAATAATTGACTGGTTTATTAAATTGACTGAGGCCGAATTGATTTAAGAAGGCGAAGCCGAGAGCGATTCGTTGGTATTTAATACATTTGCAGCTTATTTGAAAATATTCCAACAAAATTCTTATAACAGTAATAAATAGGTTAGTTGGAGTTAGCTACTTTAAGCTACGTGTAGAATACAGAATAGAAGGAAACGTATAGCAGCACTCTAGTTACAAGTGTTGCGAAAAACTCTTGACAAAGCGATTTCTATATTAAATCCTTTGACGTCATAAAATGTTTAAATGTACTACTTAAGATAAATGTTCTGTTTTAAAAATAAATAACTACTTTATATAATAGTTGAGGAGATTGTGATGCAGTGTTACTGCTTACACGATGGCTGTGTGTTGGATTTCCACTCGGAGGATTGATTATTTAGGTAATTTACTTTCATTTCCCCGATCTGGTGACAAGACAAATCCAGGCCATCTCTACCTACTTTGCTGTAATGCCAAAAATAGCTAGCTAGTAACTGACATAAATGTATTAATATACTAGCTGTTGCCCGCGGCTTCGCCCGCTTTGCCTATAGGAAATAACAATAATTTCATTCTACCTGATACATGAGTAGTGCCTACACGATGTAAGGATGGATAAGTAATATGTCATCAATTTAAATGTACAGGTAAACAACTTAAGGTTACATCGCAAAGTGTACGTACATGCGATACACTTGTGCTTTAAGCTAACCTCAAGCCTTAATGGCTGGTGGATCTTTTCAGCGCATACAATCACCTTTTATACAGAGAGCGTATATAAGTATTTCGTCTTCCACATTGGCGTTATATTTTTATATATATATCGCTCTGGACGCAGAATAGATTTAATACGGTATTGTAAGATATTATATGTCTTTCTACTGGGAATAAAAACAGAAGATTTGGGGAATTGAGAGAAGCACAATCTCTCTAAGTTCATCCCCGCTTTCTTTATTATTTATCCTTGCGCTTTGTCAATGCTCCAAGTATTACACTTAGCTTAATAGTAAATTACATAATAACATAATTTAAATTGAAATTATAGATCAGTACCATAGTAGTAGTTTAGATATTAGTGAAATTTTCACCTTTTTCTACTCTTGTTAAGATGTAGGCAATAATTATGTTATAGGTATTCAAGTTGCGTGATACAGTCTCGTGCCGTTACATAATCGAGGTATTAAATTTCAAACAATTTTAACTGGGATACAGGGTAGATCTGGCAGCTCAACTGTGTTTAAAAACTCAACGATTTATATGAAGTGCTCTGTTCTATGTCTATAACTGTGATTGTGTTTACAATATACAAATACTCTGTTCAAGACATGTTTAGAAAACATAAAAACTTTGAACTCAGCGGAATTTGAACCCGTACTTTTTAGAGCTGACCGCTTACCCATGCGTTCTACTACCAGCTGCGTCGAAATTCTTATACGCTTTGATTACAATTTATTATGCCAACAATTAGGATTTTCGTAAAAAAATTACAAATTTCTGTTGCCTAAAAATTATCTATCCTACGAACATTCGTTTGGCAAGAGGGAATGCTATTTATTAAGTATTTTTTTGGTATAAATTTGCAATTAAATTGCATTGCATAGCATATTATTTACGCCCCGTAATAAGTGGGAATAAAAAATATATTTATCTATAGACTTCGTAAAACACGAAGTTTAAGAGAGACTAAAACATTGTTACTTTTAGTGTGGATATGTATCCCAAACGCATCATAATTGTGTTCTCACTCTCCAGCCCCTAAGTATCTGAAGTACTGATTTGAATTGTATAAATACGCACATTGGACATTAACGTATCAAAATATGAACTTATTAAAAAAATAATCAAAATTATGTTGGGTGGTTTGCAATCTATACAGATAGTTCTAAAATTATTTATGGAAATTGTATATGTTTCCACTCTTAATTGGAATACAATTGTTATCTTATGTGACAGCAAGAGGAGTATCAGTGGCGTATATGATATTAAATGAAATTATTAATTTATATGCCAGAGATATGACTGTAAAACTTCAATCGGTTCCACTTCTCACTTTGGGCAGGAGGGAAATGAGGAAGCTGACAATTTGGCAAAGCGGGATTTGATAGAAGAGAGAGAGGTGTAATTATTCTCGAAAGTTTTTGTAAATTACAGAAAGGAAGTTAGAAACATTTAGAAAGAGTATTTGAAAGACCAATCTAAATTGAAAGAAAACAGTACAGAGTTATTCAAAATGAGCTTCCTCATATTTCATGGTTTAGTGAGAAATTGCTATAGGTTTATGCAATATGGCCTTAGGTTGCGTTCTGGACATGTTCCTCTAAAGAAATTTGGTTTTCTTATGAAAAGGGTATCTACTCTAAAGTGTGAATTGTGTGGAGTGGATTATGATATTCACCATTTCTTGGTGGAATGTGTCTGAAATGCCGAGGCTCGTCGAAAACTAATCCGTCGTTATAGTTTGCATTTATTAGATGTCGGTATTTTTCACTGTTTATTGTCTGAATCTAGTTCTGTAGTGGCTAAAATGCTGTATAAATTTAAGTATAAATACTCTTCTCAGACGTAAGAGGAAATGTTATGTTGTTTTGAGGAACGGTGGGGCTGACATTTTTGTATATTTACTTAAAAAATCCCTAAATAAAAACAGATTAAAAAAACAAATAGATAAGCAAACAAACGGACATTTTTTTCTATTCATAATATAGGATACTTTAATTCGCAAAACCTTACGTTTTTGTACACCACGATTTTTTCGATTTTAATTAGGCACATACAGCTCAGGCAGTGTAGGTAAACGTTAATGCGCGTTTTAAATGGGCTACTGAAGCCTATACGTGTGTCGCAAATTCCAAGCACTGTTCCGAGCTCCTCTCTCTGTAAAGCAACAACCCAAGCCGGTACTCGAATAGTAAACCTATAAATTACTGAAGAGTTTCTGGATTTGCTTCCTCTTTCTTATTTATCTACTTCTTCACACTTTTCCTCTTCTAGTACACTTCAGCCTGAAATCGGTGATTTGCGTCTTTTTTTTTTTTTTTTTTTTTAAAGTATTTTTATTTTTTTTTTTTATTTTTTAACATTGTTTACAGTTTTTTTTTTTTTTTTTTTTTGTTCTCACCAAGCTATTAGGCTTGACGGTGAGACGCGCTCATTTTGTTTTACATACAAAAATAATGATTCAAATTAAAATTTAAAAAATAAAACATAACTTCTTATTCTTAAAAACTTAAAAGTAAATCAACATCACAACTTATTTTTAATTTTATAGATAGTTTACTGCGGTCTTGTCTCACGATGACGTCATGTTTTCGTCATTGAGAAACAAGTTCCTTAGTTTTGTTTTTAACATTTGTTTACTTATTTTATCATTTTTCCTTAACATATCAATTTTATTAAATACTTTAGGTACAATATATGCTGACAATCTCTCTCCATAATAATTTTTTAATTTTGGTTGTAGAAATATATTCTTTTCCACATTCCGGGTATTGTATACATTTTTTATCGGTATTTTATATTCTTTATTGTAATAATACTCTAATCCTATTAAATATTCAATTTTTTTTTCAATCGGTAATATTTTACAAACACTAAAGAGTTTTTCATAATCCTTATTACAATTATCCTTATCTTTTTTACTTACTAGGAACTTGATCAGTCTTAATTGTAAGTTCTTAACGTCCTTTATATACGTCATAAACGTTCGCCCGTAAACAATTAATCCGTAACTTATCAACGAGTCAGCAAGCGCAAAGTATACGGTCCTTAACGTATGTTTATTTAACACCGAATTTAATTGATAAAGTTTGCATAACACCAATCTTAACCTGCTACATACATCACTTACGTGTATCTTCCAGTTGAAATTACTATCGATGTTTAGGCCTAAATACTTAAATTTATCTACATATTGTAGTTTTATACAGTTGCAGTTTAATTTGTTGTTATGCAAACAATCATACGTGTGACCTACTACAGTAAGATATTGTGACTCAACGTACTTAGCTCTCAGATTATATGGCGAGTATATATGCATACATTTAGTTTTTTCGTTATTTAATATGATTCCATTGTCATGTGCCCATTTGCAGATATTGTCGAAGTCCTCCTGTATATATTTTTGAACTTCCGTTATATCCTTTGACGAATACATTAAACACATATCATCTGCATACATGAACACCCGACATTTATTGACAATATTAGACACACTGTTAACATGCATGGTGTAGCCGACCGGCCCGAACACGGAGCCGGTCGGCACACCAAGATCCACAGGCGCTTCATCACCATACACACCGGCGACCATTGTTCGTATCTTCCTACCAGTTAAGTAATTTTTGAGCCAATCATTAACAGGGCCGCGTATTCCGCATTCATCCATCGCTTGCAGTAAGATATTATGGTCTAAGGTATCGAATGCTTTTTTATAATCTATAAAAATGCTTATTATCTGTTTGCCAGAGTGTAAGCACTCATTAGCGTATTCTGCAAATTGTGATAAGGCAGAAACAGTGTTGCGCCCTTTCCTAAAGCCATGCTGTGTATCAGTCAACACTTTATGGTGTTCTAAAAACTTACTTATCTGTCCAACAATTATTTTTTCAAAGATTTTATCAATTACGGACAAAATTGCTATAGGCCTATAGTTAACGTAATCTAAATGGCTACCAGACTTGTATATAGGACGTATTATTGCGCTCTTTAACTCATCGGGATAAATACTTTGTGACATGGACATATTAATAAAGTTGGCTATAATAGGACTCAATTGTTTACGTATATACTTTACATCTTGTACCCGTATTCCGTCTAAGCCGGGTGATTTCTCACACGACAAAGCGTTAATAATTTTTTCAATATCTTAAGCATTTACTTTTTTATATCTAAAACTAACTTCACTACAAATCACATAATTATTCCTATCTAAAAAAAAACATTACATATATGTTTAGTATTTTGTATTTCTTGTGTAAATGTTCTAGAAAAAATTGTACAGATTTGACTAATACTATCTTGTTTACCTAAATATCTCAATATAACTAATAATATAACTAATATCTAAATATCATAATATAACCTAATCATCTAAACTAATTTTATTCCGACCCAGCCATAAATTAATATTTTCCCATATTTTTCTATTGTCCCCGTTACATTTTTTTATTTCCATCTGTCTATATTTATTTTTCGCATTATTTAATATTTTAGTTACCCTGTTTCTAAATTTCGTATAATCTAATCTCTTACACATATTCTTAGGTTCTTCTTTCCATATTCTAAATAAATAATCCCTACGCAATAATAAAGAGTATAAATGTTTATCTATCCAAGGTTGTCTTATTATTTTCTTTCGCACATTAATAATATTTGTACTTTCTTTATAAATCTGTTCAAAAACTAAACACAAAGTTTTGTATAAAACTAAAGGACATTCGATTGTGAGTAACTGCGACCAATCATACTCATCGAGTTTTTGTTTAACACGCACGTCACTTACAACTTTCCGCACTTCGTTACACTTCACTGGTGTTTTTTTGTTGCTATGCGCGAGCAAATCTAACACTAATCCCACTGCATGGTGATCGGAGACGCGCGCCTCGAGCACGTACGCCGCCGGCGCCGCGCCGCACTCGCTGCGTCTCGCTCGCACCCATACATGATCCAAACACGATGTCTCACGCCGGCCGTCCGCGATTGCTTCGCGCGTAGCTTCGTCGCTCGGTATTACACATTGTAGGCCGTGTCCACATAAGGTGTTTTTGTAGTTTGTTATTGTTGGGCTTACTATGTTGTTTAAGATGTTTATATTAGTATCGCCAATCACAATAACGTTGTCGCGTCCTGGTATTGATTTTAGGATTGTCTCCAATTGGTGTATGAATATTGATTTATTAGTGCTAGGTGGTCTATATATACCTATTATATGCGTTACATTTTTCCCGATCCTAAGATGGCCATGAAGTGTTTCTACGGCTTCTGTATGAGGCTTTTGGACGTCAAAGTTTAATTCCTCTTTTGAATATATTAATATGCCTCCTCCTCTAGATGTTTCTCTTGTATGTATAAATGTATTATATCCGGATATCTGATAACATAGTAGCTCGTCCTTCTTTATGTTGATTTCAGTTAATATTAATATGTCGATTTTGTATAAGTTTTTATCCAGTAAGACCAATAACTCATTAAAATGTTTTCTGAGTGACCTTATATTTAGGTGAAAAATATGTATGCATTCGATATTTTGGGTTAAATCAATGTTTAAAGTTGTTATATTGTCATATCTTTTAAAGTAAAAATCATTCAAAAAAATATTTTCAGAATCGAATGTTTATGTTAGGAAATCACGTAATGTGTGTACGCTGCCTAATGGGCGAATATTTTTACTTAATGTCGTCAAATTTGTTCAAATCATCTTCCGACCGTACATTATAAATCTTTTTCTCTTCATTATTTTTTTTGACCAGAATATTAAGATTTTGAACCCAAATATATTGATATCCTTTAGGCTTTAATTTGTTTTTCACACTCCAAAAAAGCTGACGTTTGAACTTCGGTAAAACTTCATTTATGTAAATACGTTTATCGCTGCCATTACTGTATACTGTATTATTCGTCATCTTATTTCCTTTCTTTGCTAACAGCCACATGTTACGAGCACTTTTAGAGCGCAGCGTCACTAATATAGTCTTTGGCTTTGTAACGTCTGGCTTATCTTGTCCTACCCTCTGTGCATCTTCAATATCATTTGGGCTTAGGTCTAACTTCTTAGCTAATTCTTTTACTAATACTACAGTATTTTCATTGCTGTGCTTCTCTAATCCATGTATTTCAATGTTTTTTTCTTTTTCTCGCACTTCTAACTCCTGTACTCTTTCTTCTAACGCCTTGTTACACTTTTCAAGGTAGATGTTTTTTTGGTCCAGTAACTTTATTTTTTTCTGAGAATCCTCTTTATATTGTAGGAGTGTTTGATACATTTCAGCATAGAACTCAACAGAATTAGTCAGATCTTCTATTTTCTTCTCTAACTTATAAATTACCTCCAGTTTTTTATTAAGTTCGGCTAATATTTTCTCACCTGATGACTCATTAGGATTTATTATTGTATTGGGATCCTCAGAAGAGCATATCGGCTTAGTTTTTTGGCATTCTTCACAGTTTTGAGTTTGTAAAAATTGTTTGTTTACACATTTTTTGTGGAAAATAGATTCACATACACCTTTACATTTTACAATATCGTCTTTGGATAGTGAAACAAAAAGTTTGCATTTTTTACACTGAACCATTATTACGCAAATAATATCACAACTCGGTACAACTACGCGACCGTACGCTGAGCGCTCGCGCCGATGATGAAGTAGCGGGACTCAATGACGCGTCCTTTGACCAGTCCAGTTCAGTCCAGTTTTATCAGCAAGGGAAAGAAAGTAATTTAAAAGTTATTTCAACTTAAAGTGGAGATCGAACTCACAACCGATCACGTTTACAGTAAGACGCTATCCCACTATGCCATGAAAGTCTTTTTATACTTAACAGAATATGTTTTCTTCATATGTTTATATTCTGTTAGTTAAAAAGATTTTTTTCCAAGTTTATGTATTGAAATATCTCTTTAAAAAACAATATTACATATCAATATATTAAAATATAAAAAAGTAAGTAATAGTCTTAGCTTATGTTCTGGATAACTTCATATTTAAGTAACTCACAGTATAAATTAGCCTTTGTTCCACTAAGAAAATTGTGACATTACATTGCTTCTTTGCTGTCAAACATGAACAAACAAACAAACGCACTTTCACGCTTATAATATTAGTATGGACATATCTATACAAATAAATATAATGATGAATCATATTACTGCTTATTACTAAATGCATTTGTATGTGTACACGGTACATATATCAATTTTGTCCTTGCCCATTTCTTCGGTTTATCTCTGGAATGGCTGGAGCGATTTCGACGGGACTTTCACTGCCAGATAGCTGATGTAATGAGGCATAGCTTAGGCTACTTTTGTTCTAGAGTTACAATGTTTTTGTTTTATTGAACACGGACGAAGCCGCGGGAAACAGCAAGTTTTAAAATTAAAGTAGCCTAAGTTACGCCCTGTTACATCAGCTATCATCATTGTAAATTCTGTCGAAATCGGTCCAGCCGTTCCAGAGATTATCGAAAACAAACAGACAGACAGACAGACAAAAATTTTTAAAAAGCTTATTTTGGTATACGCATCGTGTATATATACATATGCAATCATTAAAAAGTTGTTATTTTTATATTACAAACAGACACTTCAATTTTATTTATTAGTATAGATTTTGAATGATTACTGCAGCAAGTTTTTTTTATTTTAAATTTATTTTCACACCTAAAAGCTTGATATACTCGTAAGTTCGGTAGAAGGGGAAAGGGAGTGTATTGACACTAGATTTTCTCTGATTACCCTGCTATGCGGGGAAAAATTAAAGCTGCTTTTATGGGAAACGTATTCCTCCAATTCACTACTTATATTTGATATTTTTTTAATTTTCTAAATGTCAAGTGGTGAATTAATAATTCCTAGTATGTTTTTACTTACCTTGCTTGTTCCTCCTATATTGAACATCATAATGAACATTGAAAATTACATACTTGTATGTAATTACCGTACTTTATAGTTTGTATTTAGCTTATTTATTATTAGTTTATACTTATTAATGCGCTACGACTCAGCTTTAGTATAAAAGTATGTTTAAAGTAATATTAAAAATTCCTAAAATAATGAACTTCTAGAGACCCGTAAAATAGATTATATATAAGGGGAGGACGATATAAGAAGCCCTCTTGCCCGGTTTTATCTCTTCTAAAGATTTATTATTTCAGACAGACAAAGGTCAGATAAAAATACTAAAAATCTATTGCAAGACTATACTTTTTTACATTGACACATCGAGGTGTTTTTAGTAGATATGAGATAAGAGTTAAACTCTATTTTCTCTCTTTGACTATTTCTAAAATATTGCCTATTGGATAGCAGAAGTTATAATATAATTTGTTTGCTGTTTTATTAAAATGTTAATTTATTTGACTATAAATATATTCTCTGTAGAGTTTTTAAATGTATTTAATTAATTTCTATACTTATACTTTGTGTTTTAATTATTTAATGTTTATCTACCTTCAATAACAACCCGATTATATGTTGTTTTCATTTTTAAATATTTGAAATAAAACTAATAAAACTACAGGACTGTAGTTAACTCATTAGGCAGCGGTCAACTAGACTTGCTTCATCGAGCTGACACTTTTCAGACGGTATAATAATTCAAACCTGATCCTGCTTTTTTAGTTATGAAATATTTATTTTCTTTAATTTCTGCCTTTTTCTTATTAGCAGGGTAGTCAGAGAGAACCTAGTGTCAAGGCACTCAGTTTTCGACTATATTTTCTTGGTTTTTATCGTTCCAATGTCTCAAGTAAGTAATTTTAAGCGAACTTTTATTATTTATACAATGCTTATTACTGCAATATAAACAAAAATCAGTACCAACAAAGCCATTACGAGTATATGTGTAATATACTCCTCGTTTATAGAGGCTTGTTTTGCTCGCATCAGTATAGCTTACATTCCTAAATGCGGCTAGAATGCTGAATCGGCCGCAATCAATAACACATCGCGTTGTGGTTGTCGTAAATAATGAATAGAAGAAAATTAATAGTTTCTGTATGTTTCCAATTAGCTCTAGAGCTTTACTTTTTCCTACACAACCTATTTTTTTGCGGCAGAGAGAACCTAGTGTTATAACACTACCTTTTTCACTGTCTCAATGTAAGACTACGTGTTGAATGGCAAAACTTATTAATATTATTATTATATAATTTTTTGCTACTATTTATATCTTTTTAATTATCGTTTAATTAATTAAAATATATTTCCTTAAAAAATAATTTATTCCTTAAGAAACAAAGAAATGAGAAAATACAAGTATTGCCTGTCACGTACTGACTATTTACTATCTTGTGGCCAGTCGTGGCCCAGTGGCACAAGCGTGTGACTGTAAACTACTGATTGTGGGTTCGATTCCCACTCGAGGAGTGGAAATTATATTTCCATTTTCTTCGCTCTGGTGTCGAGGTAAAGCGCGGCATTAAGTTCCACCACTTAACACCCAATGCCTCCGAATTCGGCGGAAAGTGGGGAATGGAGTGTCTTAACACTAGGTTCCCTCTGCCTACCCTGCTGTGTGCGGGATACAGCGTGAAGCTAAATAATTGTATAAGAACTACATATGTACCTATATGAAAACTATTTTGAGTTAAAGATTGATTGATTTTGCCTTTATTTCTTAAGATTTTCGCACTACAAATGATGATGAACCTCATATAAAGCCTAGACTAGCACACGCCCTTACTTAGAAATTAATTATTTCCATAAGGAATGCCAAGATTAATCGAGACAGATCACGCAAGATGAAGTGAACGAGAGTACAATTGTCTATTAATTATGTTATATAAATGGCGTCAGGTGTGGGAAGTAATACATTGAGAGTAAGTAATCTGCCAAGGAAAATAAGACTCAATGTTCTCTTTACTATATACCTTCATATATTTCTACGTTGAGTTAATATAAATGTGTAATATATTGTAAACCGTATATAAATTGTTTAGTTAGTCTTCTTTTAGCCTTTTCCGTACAGCATGAGTCAGATTGATTCTAATATCAAGACACTCGATTCTCCATTTTTTTGCCTAAATTTGAAATATTTAAATTTTGTTTTGTTAACCAGAGTGGAGAAACGAAAATAATTAAATTGTGATCGAATGGTCATAATTTAACTATTTTCATTCCCACTGGGTGGAATCACCCAGTGGGAATCGAACAAAACAATCGTGATTACAGTCAGATGCTGTTCTACTACGCCGGGATGGCATCAAGCTCGTTTAAGAGATAGATTTTTCATTCTTTCCTCACCCCAATATGGTGGAGCATATATTCTTTTCTTATAATGAATGGCGGGACTTGACGTAGCGCTTAATCTAACTACTCAGAGGGACGAATTTTAATTGTAAACATTACACTGGATGACACTTTAAACAACAAGCACTGTGAGCAGAGAGTAGATGCAGCTAAGTGCGCCACACTAGCGGAAATGAATAGAATAGTAAGTGTCATGAAGTAATAGCTACTGTGATAAATTACTAATATGAATGTGTGTCATTACATGAAACTATAATGCGCAGGGCGATATAGCTAGGACTGAATGCCATTATTTTTTTTCCAGAAAGCATGCATATGTCATTTAATAAAGAATAAGAAGAGCGAAACGACGTAGACTCTACAACAGACTTTTTGCATTCTTTGTGCGCACATCAATTAAAAACGAATGAACCGATCATTCTGAAACTTTGCGAGCTTATTTAAGATCAGCTTAAATGTCCGATGGTTGATAAGATTTTTTTTTCAAAAATATCATGGTGATATAATATAGATATATATCCCACAGACATTAATGTGAGGATGTGCTCGCTTCGCTCAATATGCGTACGGCACTGGTGGCGCCCCTAGTTTTAATTTATACCTATATACACAGGCTTCTGCTACATGTTGTCATTGTGTTAAGCAGATAATATTTAGTAATAAAATACAAATGCCATTTCAAGAACCCCTGTAAGTGATAGATGATCTTCGACAGAAATTTGACGTCAGTAATACCTATACCCTTGGATAATAATTATTTTTTAATATAAATATGCTCACAAATCTGTGAAACCCAGTGATTACGTTATTACTGGCATATAATACGTCCCAATTGAAATGCCCCGCAATACGACCTCTGTGCTCGCCAGCTGGAATATTAACTGTTCCACATTGAAATGCAAATACAAAATTTATAGAAAATTTTACTTCGAATTCATGATTTCGGAGTTGGTTCAATGCATGAAAAGAAATTGTATTTCATAAGTATGTATGCTAAGATTCACGAAAATTGATTTGAAAACTTTATAGGTTTATTTTTAGTATTTTAAGATGTTATTTACACACGTAGGAAAAGAAAACATAAAAAAGAGAACGTGGCGACACCATCTACGCCCTCTGATCACTATGCTATATTATGTCTAACTCGTTACAACTTTATTTGATAGAATCTTTGTATCATTGAATCACTAATTTTTATTAATTTCTGTCAAATTTTTTTTTTAGCTTCACGCTGTATCCCTTGTAGGGTAGTCAGAGAGAGAGAGTTAAAGTTTAATATAAATAAAAAAATATAATCAGGTATCTAATATAATATAATAAACTATCTAAAATACAAAAGCTCTAATTAAATGGAAAGAGCAAAACAATTACACTTTCAGTAAATGCTATTATATATTTCATATAATAAGCATTAACATTTTATGAAAATAACTGATCTTAAAAGAGGAAAAATAAATCATAAAGCCATGGCTAATTGCTACTGAGGTATTTATCGTAATAAGAGCAATATATTTCTCACCTTTCGACCCAACACTTGTTATTTACCACCGTTGTAATTTACAACCTGGACAGTTGGTCATGACATAGTCTTAAAAATAAAAGAATTTCATAAAATAATTATTATGCTTATTAAAAAGGCTTGATAGGTTTATTTTACTATTTTAACCATCTAAGCCCTCTGATATGTTCTCTCATGATCATGATCTGATATGACATATGTTCAACTACGTCGAAATTATTATGAGCTCGCTACAACTTTATTTGGTAGAATCTCTGTAGAGATTTTTTATTAATTCCCTTCTAAAAATACATTTTTTTATACCCAAGGTGTAGTAGAAATGATATAAAAATATTTACATGTACTATAAAAGTTTAGTTGTAGTATCGATATATTATAAAAACATGTTAACTTTGTAAAAAAATATAATATGCACTATTATACTGATCTGCAAACCGCCTAGTAGCTGCCAATTTCCCATATTATAACGTTAACTTGCAAACGCTTGCGTAGTATCGAAAAGTGCGTATTAGACGACAGAGCTTCGCTATATATAAAGGATAACATCTTAGTCCTTTTGTGCATTTTACAGAATAAATAAAATTAAGATTACTATTTCAATTAATATTTGGGACAGTTTAGAAAATCTTTATTTTATGAAAATAAAGATAAAAATATTTATCAGGAGTTGTATCTAATAGCATCATGCTCTTTCTCGCATAGCAGAGTAGTCAGAGAGAACCTAGTGTCATTACAGAGTGTCTCCATTCCCCGCTCGAAATCGAGACATTGCGTTTAAGTGGGGGAACTTAACTCTTAGCACTTTGTTTTAAGTAGAGCGAAGAGTCAAAACGAAGAAACGACAACAATATGTATTTTTTCTTCGAGTGAGAATCGAATCTACAATCACATTTATCTTCAAGCACTGTCCAACTGCACCGTGGCAGCTTATGGTATCTAATACAATACACAAAAAGTACTTTAAAATATCCCATACACTATTTCATAAGAGAACTGATTATTTCATCTACTGACAATGACAGAATCTCTCAACTTTAAAAACACTACCCTAAGTATACGAGACGTTCTGAATGTGATATGACAGATGACTTTCTGTTAGTATGATGATGCATCGGGGTCAAGAGCGACTCATCTGAACAATGTAAGCGAGATCAATAGACAGGCTTATTGCTGTTCAAACTGCCATTGAGAAATTTTATAATAGTCCGCCTACTTAATAATGCTCTGTCTGTGTCTTCAATATTAGCTTTAGTTTATAAAATGAATTTGTCGTGCAGAAATGGTTTGCTCTTAAGTTCTACACGTCTGTTGCACACAAACAATTCGCTACATAGAGATTTAATCTTTGTAATTGAAATAAACACTGTACTATATAATATATAGTACCTTCAAATGATTGCTTATATAAAGAAGCAGAAGAATTTTTATTTCACTTAATGTTGCATAATTTTGATGAAAATTATTTTTACTTAACCAATAAAATAGTGGTAGGTACATTCTTACCAAAAGAAAAAATGTAATAAAGAAATTGTTTACTGAAATTTTTATAGTGAAAAATAAATTGTTCAAAATCATATTTTACTGACAACTTTTATTCGCTTGCTCCACTACATTGAAGTTGACACCCTGACACAATGTTCGTTCATCGTATTGTGTAATTTTCAGCTTAACGCTTTCAGAACTTATTCATAGTTGAACTTTTATAGTTGCATGTTGGGATCTGCTAAAAACTAAAATGTATAAAAAATGGAAAACGAAATGTCTCTAAGTCGTCTACACAAAAAAAAAATAGAACAGTAAACTAGAGAAAATATCAATAACTAACCAATGACAAAAAAATTATTAAAATCGAATATCACCATATTACCAATTAAAAAAAACTAAATCTTGATAGAAATATCAAATAATAAAATATGCAACCTTCATACATCTAATACGATAAAAACATATATTTCTTTATTCGAGCCCGAAATCATTACATTCAATTAAGTTCAACTAGGAGTTTTATACTTAAATCATAACTATAAGCAGAGAACAGTATCTTAACACTAAGCATTCTCTGAATGTGAGAAAGCGTTAATCAGCTTTACCTCTATATATTTGCAAAGAAATCAATGTAATAAATACATATAAAGTGGCTTAAAATAAAATTCATTGTTGCCTTCACCCGAACCAAAACACTTTCCGTGAATTATTGAAAAGGTACTCTAATAGAAATTGATTGTATGTAATTACGACGTCCTCAATTTGCAGCACTACTTAGTTAAGAGTACGTGTTGTGACTCTGCTAGGAATTAGGTTGGAACAAAGCAAAATACCACAAAACTGTTACTTCTCAAAGTATACTTGTATGTAGGTATGTGGTTTTTGTCCATCTGCATTGTCTGAATTTCCTTATTTCGGGATCAAAGAAACAAAATTCAATGTGTTGGTAACAATAAGGGGAGAGTTTTTCGTGTTTTTTTGTTTTTGTATAACAGAGTTTAATAAAATATTTTGAGGTTTGCTACGAAAATATTGTACTGTCATCAGATTCGGATGTGACTGCAAATTTTCAAGCAATATAGCGATACAGGATTTTCTTACATTAATTTATAGATAAAGTTAATAAAAATACATTAATATGTAAATAAATTAGAGCACGTTAATGTAATAAAACTTAGCAATTTTATTTTTTTTTATTTGAAGCTACCTTGTTTAAGCGTAAAAATTGCTTGAAAAAGAGAAACCGTAAACCACTTTAAATTCAGTTGATCTAGTATATTATTTTAATGCATTATATATTGACACAGCAAACAAACAAATAACATTTAATTTATTATAAAACACTTAACTGTAATGTTAATAAACAAACACAATTCAATTTCAATGTCAACATACATAGTAGTTGTAGAGTAAACATCGGTAGCATCTGAGAGGTACTCATTAAATAGGCGCGGAGCCACCTACATGCGAATATTGTAATGAACAAGCTTCGGCATCCACTTTCGCTAATCATTATTTCACAAGCATTTCGTGTGCTCTATTAAGGTAATTAATATTATCCTTTTAATAAATAACATGAATACATAATCATCAAAATGTGATAAGCGACGTTTTACATAGAAATAATAGAAGTTAACAAATACAACATGTTCTATTCTACGAAACGTCTACGCCTAACGAGACAACTAAATGAAATTCTACGACACATATATACGATATATTATATAAAAATGTACTAAGTATAAATAACCTGTTGTATGTATAATAACAAATAGTAATTATTTTGAATATGGTCTAAGACACGACATATAAGCTTTAACGCATGTATTTTCATATATTTTCAAATACTAAGACTTCTGACTGTAAACGGATGTAGGTTCATATACGTTCGTTTACTCAGGGAAATGATTATATTTATATTTTGATTTCTTCGCTCTGGTACTTAAGACAAAGCGCAGCGATGTCTCTATTTCAGATGGAAAGTAGAACAGTGTCTTGACACTAGGCTCTCTTAGAAAGCCCTGCTGTGTGGAAAAAAGCATTTGAAAAGAAAAAAATGCCATAGAACTTCTAATTGTTCTAACCACAAAAACTTCAACTTTTATAATATCAATAGGGAAATTTAACAAGTACCTACTATGTATTGTGTATTATAGGTGTTTCATTGATATAACTACACAAAGCAATGTACTTCCTGTTACAACTTTTACTTCATCCAAATAGAACGCAATCTCTAAAATTGGCGGATATAGAGGACAAAGTAACTTAACTTTTGGGTCTTTTGTCTGCCCAACAAAATGTGGTAAGCTCGTGTATGTACAAACTATAAAGGCCTCATCTTAACTCTTACTAAGAAAATCGAAAAAGTATAACATGCTAAATAACTAGAATTAAGCACTTTTTGGGCTAACATCGATCTCAGACTACTATGTACTAAACACTAAAAACTTTTCTCCACTTAAATATTACAAATAGAGGAAATCAATCGGGACGCATTGGGTCGCAGACACCGACCGTAATAACGATTTGTTGTGGGTTTGATTCCCACTCTGTGGAATCATTGTGATTTAATTATTTTCAATTCTCTACTTTGGGGACAAGAAATAATGTGTCATATTCTTGTGGAAAATAAAGAACGGTGGAACATTAATTTCTGTTTGACTACTGAGCAGGATATTTTTAGCTTCACACTGTATCCCGCACACAACAGGATAGGTAGAGAAAACCTAGCGTTAGAACACTCCCTTTCCACATTTTCCGCTGAATTCATTGCATGCTGAAAAGCATTCGTGTTAAGTAGCGGAACCTAACGCCACGCTTTTCTTTTACATAAGCGTAAAGAAAATGGAAATATTAAATATTTCCATTTTCTATGCAGGGGTTATACCAGAAAAAGCATGAGGGTGAGTCATGTATGAAAAATATGTGGCGTGTCTGTCTCATAAATTCTCTAATAATAGAACCACCATCGACAAAATAAATAAATACTTTAGAAAAAAAGAAGTCTATAATATTCCTTCCAAGCAATACAATAAACTTCTCACGCATCTTTTAAAAACCAATTTCGCGAGTAACAAAGCTCGCGCCTAATCACTCATACGTTACAATCGAAGTTGCCGTAGCGGTACGTAATTTATATTGTATACCCGCGCCTCCCTTGTTCCATTTCACCGACATTATTATGAAAAAGAATATTATGCGTGAAAAATCAGTTTTGGACGAAAAATGTTTCTATTACGAAGACCCTTCGTTTACCTGTTTAATAAAATAGTAAAAAGGTTTTTTTGGATATATCCATAAGTATACTTGGCTTTTTAACATGATTTGACATGACATTTAACTTTTTTTATTAAATGCTTAATAATACTCTTTTCTAGTATCCAGACACTTTCTTTTGTGTAAATTAATAACACAACATGTATGTTTATTATTAAAAATGATACTTCAATAAGATTTAAATCATAATATTTGCTTCTCTTATAATTATTTAGGTGCACAGTGTCTCTGACTCTCTAACTACACTATGCAGGACAATGCGTGAAGCTTCACTTTTAAATAATAAGAAATAATTTATCCCTGTAGACGTTTTAAAGGGATTCCTTTCTTTAACAAAATATAGAATCTTATAGTTGTTGAAAATTATTAATAATGTTTCGTTATTACTGCATAACAGAGCATGTTATACGTAATCATTTTGTGGGTATATCTCAGGTGAATAAAGAAGGAAGGTAATCTGCATACGGGTTGTAGTACTCTGCATATATGTTATTATGTATGTACGTTCTTATTTTCTTTGCTTTTCATCATATAAAGACTATTAAATTAGCTATTTACTTTAACGTTTTAAATATCTTATTTTAGTTACAAAATCTAATAAAGAGGAAGTTAATTGTTATAGTAATAAAGTAGAAATATCTCATTTTAAAGACACTTCAATAGAAATAAAAGACAATCTCTTCAATGTAAGGTTTTTTTGCAGCTTCAAGCTTTTCCCCGCATAGTAAAGTAGTCAGAGAGAACCTTGTGTCACGACACTCTGCTCTACACTTTCTGCAAAAAGAGGCATTGCGTGTTAAGTGGCAGATCTCAACGGTGGCAATCTTAGATGCTAGAGCGAAAAAAATAAATGTATTTAAATATAATCACTCCCCCCGAGAGAGAATGGAATACACGACCGCCGCGATTCAATCAAGCTCATCAACCATGCACTAAACTACGATTGCATAAAATATACGTTTAAATAAATACTTTTTGTATTTAAAGAATTTACTTATGTATTTCTTACTAAATATAATAAGTTTGAATAAAATACTTAAAACGTTAAAGTAAATAGCTAATTTAATAATCTTTATGATGAAAAGCAAAGAAAATAAGAACGTACATACAAAATAACATACATACAGAGTACTACAACCCGTATGCAGATTACCTTCCTTCTTTATTCACCTGAAATATACCCACAAAATGATTACATATAACATGCTCTGTTATGCAGTATTATTGAAACATACCTGTATTATAATAGGATAAAGAATAAGCATTGAATTGGTTTGCTTTTGATTTATTGTTGTTTTTGTTGAAAAGTTGTTAATTGTTCATAATATAATTTATCTCCGTTTTCATTTATAAATAACTAGTAATACTAACCTGCAGTAGGTTTTCATTGTTTTATTTGGGTGAACTACAAATCTATAACTACTTTTTTTACGATGAATTGCGTTCTCGTTCAAATTTTATCACTTATTTCAAAGCCCACAGGAGTTCATTTTAGAAAAATAATTGTAGCATATGTTTTTATCATTCATATGTACTTTACATAAATATCATCGCCAAGCGGTTTACATTTTTTATATATTATTTTATCTCCTGATTTAAAAATTTAGGATTTTCACTTAAATAAGTGAACTGTCTGACCCTGGGTCTGCAATTACATTCATTCCGAATTTCGTCAAAATCGGACCGATAGATTAGTCGTGAAAGCGTAACAGACGGACAGGAAGACGGACTTTTTCATTTATAATTAGTATGAATTGATATATGATGTCAGGTGACCTACATAAGCTCAATAAAGCTTTGTATGGGAATAAAAATGGCATCAAAAATGAAGCCTACCAACAATGCAAACTGACAATACCGTTCAGTTCGTAGCATCAATGAAAACAAATTCAGTTTTTGTAATTATTTTTTTATATTCTTGCATTCCATTTAGTAAAGCATTGGGGAAAATATCTCAGCTCTACTCTTACCGTATATTTTAGAAGTAATATAGACTTAAATCGAAAGATACCGCTTTTTAATAATCAACTACGCATTATATAATGTGTATAAGTATTTCAAAGGAGCTTGATAAGAACATACAGCTCAATTGACTAGAGCGCTTGAGTGGATTTCGAGAAGTAGAAGGTTTAAATCCCGCTATGTTAATTTCACGAATTTTTATATGTTTCTATAAAATTTTAATTAAAATATTTTTCATATATTTTAAGTGTACATCATTTAAGCACTTAAGCACTAGTACACTTTATCCTTTATAAGTAGTATATTTTGATAATGAAAATTCTAATCACCATTCTAAATGATAAGCTGGATTTACAAAGTTCGTTAAGCAGATTATGTTGGGTGAAATTTATGTATAAAACTTGTTTTGGGGCTAATTTCAAATTGCCACTAACAGGATTACTGCTTACAACAAGTAGCTTGTGACTACTCGACTACTAATCGATTGCAAATAGGTGATTTATTCAAGTCCGCGTTGTGGGAACGTACAAAAAGAAGTATAGTAAAAATTTAAGATTTTTCACACTAATTTATTAAATACAATATGAGACAATCACAGCTGTTTCAAATTTTCGCTTTGAATTTTCCGTTACCGACCAAATTTATAATTATAGATGGATCTACATGCCTACATAAATTTTAACATCTCAATTTGACAACCTGTTACTATCTAGATGAACGCATTTTAGCTAAGCGTCAAACAAAGAAAAACGCAAGAAATATATTTAGATATCGCTATATTACGTATAATATCTCTAAATAAATGGAAAGAGCAAAATTATTTGTGGCCAGTCGTGGCCCAGTGGCACAAGCGTGTGACTGTAAACGACTGGTTGTGGGTTCGATTTCCACTCGAGGAGTGGAAATATTTAATATTTCCATTTTCTTCACTCTGGTGTCAAGGTAAAGCGCGGCGTTAAGTTCCGCCACTTAACACGCAATGCCTCCGAATTCGGCGGAAAGTGGGGAACGGAGTGTCTTAACACTAGGTTCCATCTGCCTACCCTGCTGTATGCGGGATACAGCGTGAAGCTATTTAATTTTTTAAATTTTAATTAGTAAAATGATTACACTTTCAATAAATAATATATTATCATATACAAACATTGCGTGCTATTTAACATTTTATGTAAATAATTCACCTTAAAAGAGAAAAAATAAATCATAAAGTCATGGCTAATTGCTTCTGTGCTAATTGAAGTAATAAGAGCAATAAGTTTCTCACCTTTCGACCCAACACTTGCTATTTACCACCGTTGTAATATTATAACCTGGACAGTTGGTTATGGCATAGTCTATAAAAATAAAAGAATTTAATAAATCATTATTATTTTTATTAAATAGTCCATCATGACGCAGTGTAGCGTAAAAAGCTTTTAACTGTAAACGCGATTAAATATGGGTTCGATTCTCATTCGGACTATATTTTTGTCATTTTCAATTAAGTAATAATAAAGCGCGCTCAAAATGTAATCATGTTACGAATTCAGGCGAAATATGACGAACTGACACTCTCCCTATCTATTCTGCTAAATGCGAAAAGGCAGCAAGCTTATATACCTACTTTTTGTCACAAAAAAGAAAAATATTATATACTTCCCAATATAAGAAACATAAGTAACAGAGACAAAAAAATTTTAAAGCATGTCAAACTACTAAGTAAAGACTAAGCCTTTTAGTAAATAAGCATTGTCTTACTTTCATTTCACCGATCCACGTTTACTAGTCTATTTCCTTTTTCATCTGAACGTCATTATAAGTTTTAGTCGATTGTAATGGAGTTTCAATTGATCTTGGTTTCAGAGCTTATTTATACACTAGGCTACGGTTAGGAATGAATTTACAAATATATTGTATTTTCAATGAAATTGAAACATTTTAGTTTAATTCTCAAAACCGCCTTCAACTTACAGTACTTGTAGCTTGAAATTAAAACGAAAGTACACCGCTGAATTAATAAGCGTAGATTAACGTCTGAGTAAGAAATATAAGATAAAAAATGATCGTGCCTGTATTAATAGACGTTTAAATTTAAGTACGTAATTCACATTTAGTTTTAACGTGAATTTTAATTTTAATATGTCGCTGTATATATTATATATACTCGTATGAATACATAACAATCATCATTAAAAATTTCAACAGAAAGAGGAAAACAAAGTGCCTCACCAGTATGTCACACTTACCATGCCATTTTAAAAGGCATAAAGCTAAATACTCAATCTTTTTACACAAATGGACATCGCTACCTTTGACCGAGTGAACAGACGATTTAATAGGATAATTAAATTATTTGGTGAAACGTTCGCCAATCTTATTATTAAATCGCTTTATGTTTAATCAATGCAAGTTTAGTCACAAGACTGCAGAACACACGGTTCACTGAATATCTAATAAAGCGCCCTTTATAATGTGAAAGAACTGCAAATGCAAAGCTCTGCTTATTAATCCCCGAGGACATTAAGCAATTTTCCCCCGTGGGGGGACGGGTTAAGAATACAATTCCCCCCCGCCGCTGGGTAGCGTCCCGTAAAAGGCGGGTAACCCAGTAGCTTGGTGGTAGGAGATTCGTTCTCCGACTGGCTCGCGACCACTATCATGTCAAAGACGAACCGCCAAATATCTTATGATGTGTTCCGGTTCGATGGCATGTAAGCCAGCTCTCCCTATTCCCACCATTCCCATCCTTCCCTCCTCCTTCTGTCCTACATTCCCAAGGCTGGCAACGCATCCATAACTTTAATGTTGTGGATGTCTATGGGCGAAGGTAACCACTTAACACCAGGTGGGCCTTCAGCTCGTTTGCCTCCTTCATTTCATAAAAAAAAAAAAAAAAACATATACAGGTAAAGCGTATTTTAATATTTTTATCGCACAGTGCAGGAGGTTATAGAGTAATAAATTACTTTGTTGTAAAGATTTTTTTATTGCAATAAAATTATCTATCTTTAAAAAAGTTATTTAAAACGAGTAGCGGCTCTGTAAAGTGTGTTTTAGCTTTTGTTACTTTTACTTTCGTGTTAAATATTGAAATATTTTACACGAAAAACAATTTATACTTCGAGTTTACTCTAAAATTCGGAAATAAATTCTGAAAAAAGATTAAATCCATACTATCCATCAATTCATGACAAAATTATAAATGCATGAGTCTGTCTGTCAAAACTTTGTCTTAGATACCAGACGGACAGGCGGAGAAATGAGAATAATATCGAATCGAACCCACAAACAATCGTGTTCACAGAGTACTTAAAATATCCCATACACTATTTCATAAGAGAACTGATTATTTCATCTACTGACAATGACTTCGAACTCCAGAATCTCTCAACTTTAAAAACACTACCCTAAGTATACGAGACGTTCTGAATGTGATATGACAGATGACTTTCTGTTAGTATGACGATGCATCGGGGTCAAGAGCGACTCATCTGAACAATGTAAGCGAGATCAATAGACAGGCTTATTGCTGTTCAAACTGCCATAGAGAAATTTTATAATAGTCCGCCTACTTAATAATGCTCGATCTGTGTCTTCAATATTAGCTTTAGTTTATAAAATGAATTTGTCGTGCAGAAATGGTTTGAGATTATTTTATATTTTTGCTCTTAAGTTCTACACGTCTGTTGCACACAAACGCTGCATAGAGATTTAATCTTTGTTTTCAAATAAAGATAATATGTGCTGCGTAGGTACAGATTATATGAAGAAGTTAAAGTATATTTATATTACAGGGAATTTTTTGACGGTTATTATCATATTGAACATTCAAAACCATATTTAATAAATATATTTTACAACAAAACTTTTTTGTTTTTAAAGTATTTCTTTTCATGACTTCGTGGCTTAGAAGTTGAGATATATTTCATTCAACTCAACAAATGTGTATAAATAAAATCATTGATAAAATTTCTTTTCACTTAGCTAAAAAATTCCTACCTCTATGGTAGGAACATTTTTACTAAAACAAAAAAATGTACTGAAAAAGCAATTTTACAATATTAAGTGCGTTTTATTTTACGTTTATAAAAAAATATTCACCAGAAGAAAAATATAATATTGAAAAATCTATTGAAATTCATATTTTACTGACAACTTTTATTCGCTTGCTCCACTACATTTAAGTTGATACTCTGACACAATGTTCGTTCATCGTATTGTATAATTTTCAGCTTAATGTGTTCAGAACTTTTTCACAGTTGATGTATTGTTTTATAGTTGCATGTTGGGATCTGCTATAAACTAAAATGTATAAAGAGTTAAATGTAAGTTAAAAAAGGCACTTTATCCTTTTCTCTAAGTGGTCTAACCAAAAATAAGAAAATACATAGAAAACGAACATGAGAAAATATCCATAATGCTATTGAATTTTCACACTCAGTTAGATAGAACAAGGCTACAAGATATATAATTAAATCATAAGTATAGGTGGAGAACAGAGTATCTTGACACCAGGCACTCTCTGAATATGTGAAAGTATAAGCGTGAACTTTAAATCTATACATTTGCAAAGACACTAATCTATTAAATACACATAAAGTGACTTAAAATAAAATTCATTGTTGCCTTCACCCGAACTAAAACACTTTCCGTGAATTATTGAAAAGGTACTCTAATAGAAATTGATTGTATGTAATTACGACGTCCTCAATTTGCAGCACTACTTAGTTAAGAGTACGTGTTGTGACTCTGCTAGGAATTAGGTCGTAACAAAGCAAAATACCGCAAAACTGTTACTTCTCAAAGTATACTTGTGTGTATAGGTATGTGGTTTTTGTCCATCTGCATTGTCTGAGTTTCCTTATTTCGGGATCAAAGAAACAAAATTCAATGTGTTGGTAACAATAAGGGGAGAGTTCTTCTTGTTTTTTGTTTTTATATAACTGAGTTTAAAAAAATGTTATGTCGTTTGCTACGAAAATATTTTACTGTCATAAGATTCGAATATGTTTACAAATTTTCAAGCAATATAGCGATACAGGATTTTCTTACATTAATTTATTGATAAAGGTAATAAAAATACATTAATATGTAAATAAATTTATTTAGCGCACGTTAATGTAACAAAACTTAGCAATTTTCATTTTTTTAATTTAAAGCTACATTGTTTAAGCTTAAAAATTGCTTGAAAAAGAGAAACTGTAAACCACTTTAAATTCAGTTGATCTAGTATATTATTTTAATGCATTATATATTGACACAGCAAACAAACAAATAACATTTAACTTATTATAAAATACTTAACTCTAATGTTAAAACAAACACACAATTCATTTCAATGTCAACATACATAGTAGTTGTAGAGTAAACATCGGTAGCATCTGAGAGGTACTCATTAAATAGGCGCGGAGCCACCTACATGCGAATATTGTAATGAACAAGCTTCGGCATCCACTTTCGCTAATCATTATTTCACAAGCATTTCGTGTGCTCTATTAAGGTAATTAATATTATCCTTTTAATAAATAACATGAATACGTAATCATCAAAATGTGATAAGCGACGTTTTACATTGAAATAATAGAAGCTAACAAATACAACATGTTCTATTCTACGAAACGTCTACGCCTAACGAGACAACTAAATGAAATTCTACGACACTATATATTATATAAACATGTACTGAGTATAAATTAACTGTTGTATGTATTATATAATAATAAACAGTAAATATTGAATATGCTCTTAGACACGACATATAAGCTTTAACGCATGTATTTTTTAATATTTTCAAATACTAAGACTTCTGACTGTAAACGTTTGTAGGTTCGATTCTCACTCTGGGATGCTTTAGACAAAGCGCGACGATGTCTCGATTTCAAATGAAAAGTAAAACAGTGTCTTAACACTAGGCTCTCATTGAATGCCCTGCTGTGCGGAAAAAAGAATTTGAAAAGGCAAAAATATCATAGAACTTTTATTACAATAACGTAAACTTCTATAAAATGAACAGGAAAAAATAACTGATATAAATCAAAGAAACACCTATAAGATACAAGACATAGTACTTGTTAATTTTACTTGTTACTTCTACACAAAGCAATGTACTTCCTGTTTCAACTTTTACTTTATCCAACTAGAACGTAATATCTCTCAAATAGTCGGATATAGACGACAAAGTAACTTAACTTTTGTATTCTTTGTCTGCCCAACAAAATGCGGTAGGCCCGTGTATAAGATGAAGCATGTATGAAAAATATGAAGTGTATCTCTCTCATAAATTCCCTAACGATAAGAGCATTGAGATGCTGTGTACAAAATCAATAAATACTTTAGAAAGAAAGAAGTCTATAATATTCCTTCCAAACAAAACAATAAATTTCACACGCTTCTTTTAAAAACCAATTTCGTGAGTAACAAAGCTCACGCCTAATCACTCATACGTTACAATCGAAGTTGCCGTAGCGGTACGTAATTTATATTGTATACCCGCGCCTCCCTTGTTCCATTTCACCGACATTATTATGAAAAAGAATATTATGCGTGAAAAATCAGTTTTGGACGAAAAATGTTTCTATTACGAAGACCCTTCGTTTACCTGTTTAGTAAAATAGTAAAAAGGTTTTTTTGGATATATCCATAAGTAAACTTGGCTTTTTAACATGATTTGACATGCGTTAACTTTTTTTGTTGAAAGTTTAAAATAGTATCCTTTCAAGAATCCACACACTACTCTTTGTGTAAATTAATAACACAATATATTTATTATTAAAAATGATACTATCATGATATTTTCGTCTCTATTTCTAATATTTAGATCCAGATTGTCTTGACACTAGGTTCTCTCTGACTACCCAGTCATGCGGCATGTGAAGCTTCTGCTTTGAAATAATGTATCCCTGTGAGGGTGAACGTTTGGAAGGGATTCTTTTCTTAAAAAAAAATACAAAATTTTATTTATTGAAGATTGTTAATAACGTTTTGTTATTTTCCAAATTTAAACTACAAAATCTATTAAAGTAGAAATATACATTTTAAGGACACTCAATAGAAATAAAAGACAATCTCTTAAAAGTAAGACTTTTTTGCAAGTTCTAGGATTCCCCATGCATAAGAGAATAGTCAGAGAGAACCTTGCGTCATTCATTTGACATTCCGATTTCCACTTAGTGTAAAAAGTGGCATTGCGTGTTAAGTGGCAAATCTCGACGGCAGCAGTCTTAGGTGTAAGAGCAAAAAAAAATTTTTAAATATAATCTTTCCCCCCGAGTGAGAATGGAATACACTGCGATTACAGTCAAACTCAACAACAACTTACTGCACTACGATTGCATAAAATATACGTTTAAATACAATTTTTATATTCAAAGAATTTACTTATGTATTTCTTACTAAACAATAAATTTGAATAAGATATTTAAAACGTTAAAGTAAATAGCTAATTTAACAGTCTTTATGATGAAAAGTAAAGAAAATTAAAACTTAACGACGTGCATACGTAATTACATACATATATACAGTGTACTACAACATGTATGCAGATTACCTTCCTTCCTTATTCACCTGAGATATACCCACATAATGATTAAATATTACATGCTCTGTTATGCAGTAATATTGAAAAATATCTGTATTATAATAAGATAAATATATAATGTATATAACAGAAAAAAAAACATTGTTGTTTTTGTTCAAAGTTCTTAATTGTTCATTACATAATTCATCTCTTTTTTTCATTTATAAATAACGAGCGGGCCGCTAGTTATTTATAAATTGTACTCTTCTACGTTGTATAGACAACGTTTCGTTATATTGCAATTCTTGGGGGTGGATTTTTGAAAAGTTAAGTATCCTATATTTAACCCTGGATTATTAACTATATTAATGTCAAAATTCGTTACAATCGGTCAAGTGATGTAGATTTTTCATATAAACTTTTATCCCCTATTCCAATCCTTTAGAGGATGATTTTTGAAAAAATAAGTAGCCTATGTTGGACCTAGTAACTTTTACTATTTTCATTCTAAATTTCATCCAAATAGGACCCATAGATCAGCCGTGAAAGCGTAACAGACGGATAGGAAGACAGACTTTTTGCATTTATAATATTAGTATGAATTGATATATGATGTCAGTTGACCTACATAAGCTTAATAAAGCTTTGTATAGGAAAAAAAATGGCAACAAAAATGAAGCCTACCAACAATGCAAACTGACAATACCGTTCAGTTCGTAGCATCAATGAAAACAAATTCAGTTTTTATTTCACGCTCTATATTTTATTTTTCGATATCTTTTGTAATTATTTTTTTATATTCTTGCATTCCATTTAGTAAAGCAAAGGGGAAAATATCTCAGCTCTACTCTTACTGTATATTTTAGAAGTAATATAGACTTAAATCGAAAGATACCGCTTTTTAATAATCAACTACGCATTATATAATGTAGTTTTTTGTTCCGCATAGTACGGTAGTCAGTGAAACTACTATTAAGACACTCTGTTTTCCACTTTCTGCCATTTCCAATTCAAAGTTGCGTGTTGCGTGACGGAACTCATCGCCGCACTTTGTCTTACCAGACCAGAGAAATGACATTTAGTAAAACATATCTAATTCACACCTCCGAATGGGGATCGGACCCATAAGTTTGCAGTCAGTCAGACACTACTTTCTCTCTTCTACTATCTCTTCTACACTAGTACCTCTTCAATACATAAAGGTAACATACAACAACAAAAATAAATTGCAACAAGTGTATAAGTATTTCAAAGCAGCTTGATAAGAACATACAGCTCAATTGACTAGAGCGCTTGAGTGGATTTCGAGAAGTACGGGTTCAAATCCCGCTATGTTAATTTCACGAATTTTTATACGTTTCTATAAAATTTTAATTAAAATATTTTTCATATATTTTAAGTGTACATCATTTAAACACTTAAGCACTAGTATACTTTATCCTTTATAAGTAGTATATTTTGATAATGAAAATTCTAATCAGCATTCTAAATGATAAGCTGGATTTACAAAGTTCGTTAAGCAGATTATGTTGGGTGAAATTTATGTATAAAACTTGTTTTGGGGCTAATTTCAAATTGCCACTAACAGGATTACTGCTTACGACAAGTAGCTTGCGACTACAATCGAGTGCAAATAGGTGATTTATTCAAGTCCGCATTGTTGGAATATACAGGAAGAAGTATAGTAAAAAATTAAGATATTTCACACTAATTTATTAAATACGATTTATTTTATTATATGAGGCAATCACAGCTGTTTCAAATTTCCGCTTTGAATTTTCCGTTAACGGCCGAATTTATAATTATAGATGAACCTACTTACCTACATAACTTCTAACCTCACAATTTGACAACCTGTTACTATCTAGATGAACCCATTTGAATTATGCGTCGACGAAGAAAAACGCAAGAAATATAATTAGATATCGCTATCTAATGTACGATATCTCTAAATAAATGGAAAGAGCAAAACGATTACACTTTCAGTAAATAATATATTTCATATACAAACATTGCGTACTATTTAACATTTTATGAAAATAATTCACCTTAAAAGAGAAAAAATAAATCATAAAGCCATGGCTAATTGCTTCTGCGCTAATTGAAGTAATAAGAGCAATAAATTTCTCACCTTTCGACCCAACACTTGTTATTTACCACCGTTGTAATTTACAACCTGGACAGTTGGTTATGGCATAGTCTATAAAAATAAAAGAATTTAATAATTTAATTATTATTGTTATTAAAAAGGCCATTGTGGCGCAGTTTAACGTAAAAAGCTTTTGACTGTAAACGCGATTAAATATGGGTTCGTTTCTAATTTGGACTATATTTTTGCCATTTTCAATTTAGTATTAATAAAGCGCGCTCAAAATGCAATCAGGTAACGAATTTAGACGAAAAATAAGGAACTGACACTCTCCCTATCTATTCTGCTAAAAAGCAGCAAGCTTATGTACATAGGTATGTATATATACTTTTTGTCACAAGATAGAAGAATATTGTATACTTTTCAGTTTAATAAATGTAAGTGTAGAAAAATCTAATAGAATCCAGACTAGAAAGACAAGAAAATATTAAAACATGTCAAAACAAGTAAGTAAAGACTAAGCTTCTTTGTAAATAAGCATTATCTTACTTCCATTTCACCGATCCACGTTTACTAGTCTATTTCCTTTTTCATCTGAACGTCATTATAAGTTTTAGTCGATCGTAATGAAGTTTAAATTGATCTTGGTTTCGGAGCTTTATTAAACACTAAGCTACGGTTAAGAATTAATTTACAAATACATTGTATCTTCATTTGAATTGATACATTTTAGTTCGCGGTACTCGTAGCTTGAAATTAAAATGAAAGTACACCGCTGAATTAATAAGTGTAGATTAGCGTCTGTGTAAGAAATATAGGATAAAAATGTTAATACCTGGATTAATAGACGTTTAAATTTAAGTACGTAATTCACATTTCGTTTTAACGTGAATTTTAATTTTAAAATGACGTGGACACAACACAAAGTGGAAAACGAAGGGCCTCGACAGTTTGACACACTTACTATCTGCCACCTGCTATTTCGTAAAAGGCATAAATCTAATTTAAATAGGCAATCTCTATACACAAATGGACATCGCTACCTTTGACCGAGTGAACAGATGATTTAATAGGATAATTAAATGATTTTGTAAAACGTTCGCCAATCTTATTGTTAAATCGCTTTATGTTTAATCAATGCAAGTTTAGTCACAAGACTGCAGAACACACGGTTCACTGAATATCTAATAAAGCGCCCTTTATAATGTGAAAGAACTGCATTTGCAAAGCTCTGCTTATTAATCCCCGAGGACATATACAGGTAAAGCGTATTTTAATATTTTTATCGCACAGTGCAGGAGGTTATAGAGTAATAAATTGCTTTGTTTTTTATATTCCGTCCATTCAGAAGTATAGCGTGGTGTATGGAAAAAGTAGAGTCTCGCTTTGTTAATCAAATCAAGAAAAATATCTATATCACATATAATATTGTAAATTCGAAAGTCCAGTCATGGCGCCAGTCGTGGTGCAGTGGCACAAACGTGTAACGTGTAACTGTGACTGTCAACGACTGGTTGTGGGTTCGATGCCCACTCGAGGAGTGAAAATATTTAATATTTCCATTTTCTTCGCTCTGGTGTCGAGGTAATGCGTGGCGTTAAGTTCCGCCACTTACGGTAACGGAGTGTTTTAACACTAGGTTCTCTTCCCCTACCCTGCTTTGTGCGGGATACAGTGTAAAGCCAAAAAAAAAATGTTTCTCTGATTTTACTCTTCGACTATTTTCAAACACAGGCTACTTTTTTCAAAAATCTACAGCTAAATGTTGAAAACAGTTTGTATGAAATATCTATATATACCAAATTAAAATTCGAAATGAAAATAAGTGAAGGGCTAGCGTCAAACATAGGCTTCTTTTTTCAGTAAAAATTCCTGAGGACACTCATATAAGGGATGAAAAATTGCTTGAAAAACATAAACCGCTTAACTTAAGCGAGAACGCGGGCGATATACGAAACAGTAGTAGTTGTGTTGTGCGCAGGCGAAGCCGCTAGCGGGTCGATAGTAATAAATATAAACATGTACCCAAATGGCATGTAAACCCATAAACACCGCATTTAGTTAGGTAAACATATTGAAAAACACATTTAAAGAAAACATATAAAAATTTGAACGCAGCGGGCATGCATGGCTCAGTGGTGAGAACGCCTGGACGGTATTTAGGTGGCGCGGGTTCGAATCCCGCTGCGTCAAATTTTTATACGTTTTCTTTAAATGTCTTTTTCAATTTCAATTTTCTTAAGTGTGGAATAACACTTTAAAAATGTTTAAAAATATAATGACCATAGTATAAGATTTATATAGCTTGACGCTTTTTCCCGCATAGCAGGGTAGAAAGAACCTAGTGTCAAGACATTTCGTTCTCCACTTTTCGTCCAAAATCCTAACATTGCGTGTTCAGTGGCAGAATTCAACGCCGCGTATGAAGTATATTCGAAATTATAACATTGATTTATCATGGGACTATGCGTAGACAGTGTCATTCTGACTTTTACTGTTTATGAAAGTTTGTAAGCCTACCTATATATAAGTAACACCTTTAAGCCACAGCTTAGTAACGTCCTATAAAGATATAACCTTATCAAAGCCAGATTAATCCTTTAGTTTAATGAAGTTCAGATCTTTGGAAATCCAGCCGTATTAAAGTCAGTCTACTTACTTATTTATGTATACAATAACTTCAGTTGTGTTTCAAAACTTTTATTAGATTGTAATTTCAATATCAAGAGATAATCGAAATCTTTCTAGAGCATAAACAAACAATAATTTGCTATATACTCAGCAGGCAAGTAAGTAATAGCTCTACGAGTATTCAACAATAGAATTTCTTTAGAATCAAATAATAATTAGAATGAAAAATATATGTATTTAAAAAAATAGAGTGAGAAACAAAAAGCCAGTCGGAGAACGAATCTCCTACCACCAAACTACTGGGTTACCCGCCTTTTACGGGACGCTACCCAGCGGCGGGGGGGAATTGTATTCTTAACCCGTCCCCCCAAGGGTGAAGAAGAAGAAGAAGTTCTTGTGACAATAAAATAAAACGTGTCGACACTAGCGTAAGTAAGTCTCAAAAAAGTGAGACTATAACATTTTCACTATATAAAAAAGAAAGTAGAGGAAAAACAGAAATAGAGTAGAAAAGAAAAAAGATCAAACAGAAGTTTATAAAAACGTTAAATAACTAAGGAGGCGTTGAACACCACGAAAAATATCCGAAGCCTTTACGAGATGAATCGAAAAATCGACTGAATGCATTACATGCGATGAAACACTTGATGAGCCAGGAATTCAATGTCAAGAATACGAAAACTGGGCCCACGAAGATTGACGTATCGGATGTTTATTATTACTAATGTCTGCAAAGCCAAAAACCAGTTGGGCCATCACTTTTTACTGTGTCCGGGACTACCCGCCTCTTTTTGAGATGGTAAAAGAAACTAGGCTAACTTATTCGAAGTATATTTTATACAAAAATGTAATATAATTACAAGTATTTCATTTAAATGAGTATATAATCTTATTTTAAATATGAAATAATATGCATAAAACCTTTTACTTCTGTTCTTTTTTAATTTCAAGCATTACATTTAAGTGTCCGGGGCTACCCCGGGTTTTCCCGTATAACAAAGATAAAGATAACAGGTGTTAATGTTAAACTTATTTTTACTATGTCGATATGTGTTCTTATACATACATATATAAATAATATCTATATATTGCTCCGCAGTCTATCACGACCCAAATATATTATGATCCCTGGAGACAATATTCATGATTGCATGGCTAGCTGTATGATAACAATACACGTTGAATGGGAACCTAAGAGAACGGTCGGTCTTCAAATTTTGCCAATTCAATCTATACAAACTTTACATTTAAAGTACCTACTAGTTGGTATCGAGTAGGATAAAATTTTCAAATATACTTAAACTAAAAATTCTAAAATATATGTGTTAGGTTCACGCGTCTTGTATCCATTTATTACAACACATAGGGGGAGTATCGGAAACTTAAAGAATATTTAAAAAAATCATCAAAAAATAGAAAATGTTATTTGCTTATGTAAGTTTAATAACTCTCACTTATATAGATATATCAACAGTCTATAAAATTACTATAAATGTAATAAAATCAAGGGAAAAGCTAATATAGTAAAGGCAACGTCTTCGGAAACGTCCGCTTATATCGGATACCGAGTTTTACTTTGAAGTTTGCTCTATGCTATACTATAACTCTTTTTTTCTTCTTTGTTTTTAACGTGTGTGCTGCTCTACATCAACCAAGTCATCGAAGGCTGACATGCTTCGCACCTCCTTATGCTTATATTTAACTTTCTCACCGCATTACAGGTGACAAATCTAGCAATTCTCCCGCCCAATACTAACCCTAGGACTCGTCCGGCGTTACGTAACTTTCTCCTATATTAGAGGATAACCAGATATATATGTATATACTTCATATATACTTAACAAGGCTATGAACATAAAATTGAATAAAACGTTCAAACTCGATTATCATTATATTTTTTCCCCTTCCCGTCTATTCTCGCATAGCAAGGGAACTCAGTATTTAGACACTCCGTCCTCCACTTTCCGCCCGAATTCAGGACATTGCGTGTTGAGTGGCACAACTCAACGCCGTGCTATTTCTTTGGTACTGTGAAACCAAATACTATAAAGAAATGAACATTTAAATATAATCATTTCCGGAATCGAACCCATGACATTCGTTTTACAGTCAGACGCTGTCTCACTACGCCACGTCGGCCTCATTATAACTACCTTTACAATTTAACAATACTATTTGATACGAAAATTAACTATATAAATTATAAAAAAAAACTTTCGCATGTAGATTTTATAAATAACTATAAAAACATTATTTACAAGAAACAAGAACTACGGCGAGGCCTATAATAACAAAAATGTACTTAAGTATACCAAAAGTCTTCTGAACAATCAATTTCAAAGATACACCTACTTTGTAATTCATTCAATCTAACTTTTTTATGTATTTAGTTTCTCTGTTACAACAAAATGTGAAACTAAATCGATTTGTCTACCCCTTCATACGTGACTAAACACTTGCTGCCGCTTCAAATCTGTTAAGTGACATTTTTACGTGACGTCGTTACTTTTTAGCACTTTTAGGTGATATTTCTAAATTCCCTTTATTTGAAATTGCTTACTTGGCGAGCTTCTTACTGCTCAACCATTAATGAATAGTATAGCTTAAAAATCAATGTACTAATTTCAAAAATACTTGAATCATTATAATAAAAATAATATAATGAAAAATAAGAAAAAAAATCAAAATAAATGGTACAGCTGGTAAGAAGTATATTTTCTTTATTGATTCTATAGAACATTTAGGTTTATTCTGTCGAATGGACCACCTTATGATATACAGCATTTTTTATTTTGGTATCAACTGCAACAGCAAATAAAACAACATATTAAAATGCCACATACATGAGATACTCTAACTATACTTTCAGACCATAAATGCTGTACAAGTCGTTAAGCATTTACGGTCTTTCTTATTTGTTAGACGATATCGCGTATTGCACCAAAGACTATAAATTCAAACGGGCAACTAGTTCGATATGTCCAGTTAAGACCTCCTCCCCATCTTTGACTCTTGAGCTGCTTTCTTGGTCACTGGTACCTAAATTCTGCCTACTCTTAGTAATTGGACATCTGACAGGGTTGGGTCGGTCAACCAGGTTAAATATAGTCCCAACCCAAATGTTTATCTTTTACCTCACTTTAAAGAGTTTTACGGATATATGTATATACGTGCCCAATGTAAACTTGTTATGCCCAGTAATTGTGGCTGTGTCTTCTCTGTTAGTCAATCTGTAACACAAGAACTTTAGATATTATGTCCCCTTGATTTTTCCTCAACATCTAAAAAATCTTTCTAAATGCTCTCTTACATCACTTGAAAACCCTATAATTAGCTTAAAACAGAACTTTGATAAAGTAAATCCATTGTCCAATGTTTAGGGGTATTTCCTAAAGTTTAGGGATATATGTACATATCAAGAAAATCATTGCTGCGTACAAAAACAAATGGCGTGTATTTCTGGAGTGTGAATTAAGAGAATGTATATAAATTAACGCTTTATATAAGCTTCAATATGTTCAATGTTCAATTCAATTGTTAAATATAATAAATATTATTTAAGCGCAACATTATCAGCACTCAATATATACCATTAAATGCAATGGTATTAAAAATGTACGAATGAAAAACGTACGAGTATGTGTTTCTTAAACCAAGTTACTTCTGTTTACTCTGCTAAAAGCGGAGCCAAAGTGAAGTTAAAATATATTACGCAGCTTACGGAACCAACATAATAAACCCAATATATGGTACATACTTTTTCGTCAGCCATCACTAGCCGATTTAGATAACTATTTTCAAATATAATAAACTTCATTATAATCTTCTACAAATAAATTGAATCTATATGACCTAAATGTTCTAGATTATTAATTTATTGCTTGCCTATTCAAATACACTATTCATTATTACGGTTTACCATGTGTATAGTAAATGTATTAAAGTATATGCTTATATTCATATAAAGTCAGCTTTCAATCAAGGTCTGTTTTAAATTGAACGCTATATTTGCTGAAATATATGCAAAGTTAGACGTGAATGTAGAACTAAGTAAAAATTCCTAAAAGAAATAAAAGTAACTCAATTTTATATCTGTGCTTTCTTTCTTTTTATTTTCTTTTTACCAGTAAAATTATATTAACGCGTTTTATTTTCTTACAAAGAAGTGTAAATTTCAGGTATTAGTGTCATTTCGAGATGGAGCTCGTGAGGAATCGATAACGTGAGGTTTCCTTCGTTCACTTTCAGTATATTTCATATTCTGGAATTGATAAAATTTTCTGCCAAAGCCTATAAAATTTTATATTATTGTGTATTATAAAATGGGGAAAGGAGGGTATTACCACTAGGTTCCCTCTGCGTAGGCAGAGGATGCTGTGTGCGGGATACAACGTGAAGCTAAAAAAAAGTAAAAACATAAAATAAACAAGTATAAAATAAATACTGATTTTCATTCACTGAGTACTTGTTTTAGCAAAATTTATAGACTGAGACAGCTTTTATAAGCTTTTAAAACAGTAAAGTTCATTACGAGACGCCTTTACGGTAATATATTTTATGGAGTTGGACGTAATGTTCAAACATTCATTTAGTTTTCAAAATATGAGTTTCACATTAAATTAAAAATATGCAGTTTCTTAATGGTTTATTAAAAGCATCGGCAAAATATCAATATTGTATATAAAAGCTTAACTGATCAATGTCTTTATATCGAAAATGTATATTATTACAAGTATTTTTCAATATAATGAACCAAAACAATGAGTTTTAAATTTACTTTGTGATAAAACGATTACAATATTTTAAATTTTAAATTATAATTATATCGTAAAATGGGAGCCAGTCGTGGCGCAGTGGTACAAGCGTGTGACTGTAAATGACTGATTGTGGGTTCGATACCAACTCGAGGAGTGGAAATATTTAAAATATTTCCATTTTCTTCGCTCTGGTATCGAGGCGAAGCGCGGCTATAAATTCCACAAGTTAACACGCAATGCCTCCGAATTCGGCGGAAAGTAGGGAAAGGAGTGTCTTAACACTGGGTTCCCTCTGCCTACCCTACTATGTGCAGGATACAGCGTGAAGCTAAAGAAAAAAGCAAAAAATTATAAATGTATGCAAAGTTTGTGTTTGTGATTTAAGTGATAACGCGGGCCGGTGAAAAAGCAATAGTTATAGCCGTGTAGTTTACGCAGACGAAGGTTAGCGACCCGCTCGCGGCTTTATATAATATTTTTTGTGTTCCAATAACGAAGGAAAAAGTATAAAAATATTAGCGAAATCCATAATTTTGAAAGAGAAGAGATTGAAGTTAATCATGTTTATTAAATTACATTTATTAAGAGATCTAAAGCATGTTGAATCTTGCAAATTACTGTAAGTAAACAACTTGTCAAGACGAAAATAGGCCGAGATTTTATGAAGCGAGTTCAAATTAAGTTGATAAATGTGTATAATCCGATTTAGTCTAACCTCGGCTTCGTAGACAACTCAATTAAAATACAAAATAAAATACTAAAAAGGATCCCTTATCGTCTTCTTTCACCGTCAGTCGCAATCATTATACGTATTGTAAAGAGATTTTATAGATTTTTTGAATTATTTTGCTTATATTATTTACACTAAGATCATATTAATTTCCTTACAAGAGAAACACACAACAATTACTTTTATAGTATACATATTGCAATGAAGTATACTCTATTCCACTTTTTATCTATAACAACACATCTTAAACAAATTCAAATTTACTGGCATCTCATTTACCATAAATTGCATTTACTCTGTGTTACCGGCGTTCTGCCTATGCGTATCGAAAAATGGGGCCTTTTGATAGAGTATGAAAAACTAAACTTAGGAAGCTGCACTATAGTAAAAATGGAGATAGTACCTTAACGATGTTGTACGGGGTAATGTACATTGTCACCTTACACCTATACACCATAAGATATATCTACAATAACGAAAGTCCCACATGGTATGGAGATACGGCGATATGATTTTGGGCCCAATTTTCGATAGAAACTGTTGGTGGTTAGAATTAATCTGGAAAGATTTTCATTTCAGAGATTCATTAAGTCCACGCAAATGAACTTGCCTACAGCTACTAGTTTATTACAAATGTAATTACGTTGCCTTACTGATATTATACACTATTTATTATCTAATAAGAAGCAGCAAAAAGTATTGGAAATGAAACCTATATTTCTTTTGGATACAGTCCAAGTCGTTCTGCTAATTAAGCCATGTGTTCCAGAAATGTTAATTCTTATTGTGTTATACAAAATATTAATATAAGAGCTGATAGACCTTAAATTAATATAAAATTGAGAAGATTTTAAGCGATATAAATATCAGAAGAAGAAGTCTCTCATTTGAAGAACATCAGTGTGATGGAAAAAGTTAGCATTCTTTTCGAGTACTTACGTAATTTTATGATTCAATTCTGTTTTCGTCTCGTTGTAAACTGAATTTTAGGAGCAATATTTTTGGCGAGTGTTATTGATGTTCCATGTTTGTTTAGGTTTACTAATATTCATCTTTTTCGTTTGTTTTATGTCATTAACAATAAATATAGCTTTACGTTTTTATAGTAATGAGAGAAATTAAAAGATTTTCAGATATAAGTATAAATCACATAAAAAAACTATTGCTTCTAAAGTATTATTAGGGTATTATCTTACTAAGTAGAGTAAATCTGACTAAGGATGTAAGTACCTAAGCAATACTTAAAATAGAGAGTAATATTCTCAATTGTTTAAATCAAATTCTACACAAGATTGTGCCACAGGAGAGCTCATAATTAAAATGTGAAACGATTTGGTACATCACCTTTCCAATAATACACCAGCATCAGTAGAATACTTGAAAGATTATTAGATATTAAACAAAAAAAACACAAAACAACTTGTCAGTCTTGCAATATATTAGGCCTTTTCTCATCACATTTTCTGCCAATTACAACCTAATTCGTGTTTGTTATTCCTTCAATTACATTGCTTGCGTGCATGGAATAAATAGGTCACTATTATTCAGGGACCGATCGGCGAATAAATTCCAATCCCGACGCAGACTCTCTTTATATTATTACTCCGTACATATTTCGTAATATCAACGATAAAATATAACATTTGTATATTTTACATAGTTTGATGGATATTCAAAAAAAATCTAAATGAATATGTATGAAAGCCTTTTCTATTTTTTCCAATTACGTATATAAATATTAGGTTTAAAATTTGAAATCTAATATAGGTATATCTTTATGACCTAAGGCCTTTATAGGGCGGTGACGGCCAGCCCTTACTATTTTCTAAAAGCTGAAAATTTGTCTATATGTGTGTGTCCATTACAGATAAGGACGATTAGCAAGTATGGAATTTGTGTTGAGGTTACTTTGTGAGTACACCAGTAAAGGCGTGAGTGTGTGTGTGAAAACCATTTTAATGTCTTTAATTTATTACTTTTAACTAATGCCAGTAGAAAACGTAGAGTAGAGGCGATGGCCTCTAGGACACAGTAGGACAGCATCCGGCTGTAACGCGATGGTTGTGGGTTCGATTCCCATTCGGGTAAATGATTATTTATTATTTTCATTCCTTCGCTCTGATACCTAAGACTAATCGTGGCGTTGGATTTCGCTTCTCAACACGCAACGTCTTCATTTTGAACTGAAAGTGGAGAACGGAGTGTCGGACCCTAGTTTCTCTCTGAAAAAGTGTGAAGCTTTGTAAAATTGACACAGAGATTTTTAGCAAACATTATTTCTGCCTACTTCGCATAGAGTACCTACGATCAAAGCTGAAGTTTATCTTATTTTACACACATTAAAGGCCTCTAACTCCAGAATTTTGTTTGTTTTCAAGTGCCGTTAATGATGTTGTAATTAACTTACGAATCCACTGTATCGCTCTTCGTTCCTCTGAAGATTAAAACTTTTCGCAGTATCTTAGATGGATAGCTAGCTAGCATTTGTTCTACATATTTTATTCAGAACGATCTACCTTCCCACGTGATTAAAAATCTGATTTAAGTTTAGTAGAAATATTTTTTACGTAAAATATTATCATGATTAAGAAAGTCTATAAAAGATTTAAATATTGTTATCGGTACATTAGAAACTTTATTGGGTCTCTGAATACCTAACGACGTAAAACGTAATTTTATTTAAAATTGGTGATATTTCCACATATATTGCACAATATCTGGAGCTGCGCTCGTAATATCTTTCGCAATATCTTTCTTTCAATCGGAGAGTCAAGAACAGAGTGTCTTAACACTAGATTCTCTCCGACTACCCTACTATATGGTAGAAACTGGAGCTGTTTTTTTTTTATATAATTAATATTTAAAATTAAGATACTTGCATTTAAAAAGCAAACTTTAGTGACAATATTGGGAGCTGATTTACACAATATTTCTAAATCCCAAAAGATTTGAAACCGCGACGCGAAATACAATAGAACTGCCTAGCATGGCTATGTATATAAGGGAAACCCAACTTTGAAAAAGCTAGTTGCCTTATAGTTCTTATGAATTAAATGTACAAATGTATTATAATTATATCGTAGTATAATTATTCAGCAGAATGATGGGAACGGAGTGTCTTAACACTAGGTTCCCTCTGCCTATCCTGCTGTGTGCGGTATACAGCATAACGCTAAAAAAATGTAGATACATAAAAAAATTCTCTGTACTGCTAATGAAACGGTCTTACAAAGTGATGAGAAATAAAATAGATTACGTTCCATTCTTCTTAACAGCCTGTGACAATTTAAAATTTTACAAATTATTTATTTGTTAATCTAAGACATATGTATTAGAAGTTATAGCCTACATACATTAAAAAAACAGTTAGATGCGTTTTCCTACGTAGCAGGATGGTCACAGAGAACAGAGTGTCAAGATAGTTGGAAAGAGCCAGACGGGAAGTGGAAAACGTACATTTTCCGCCTAAAATCGAGACCTTGCGTATTGAGTAATAAAATTTATCGCTACGATTTGTCTTAGGTACTAAAACGGAGAAATGAAAATGGTTTAAAATTTAAATAATCATTTTTGTTTGGGTTTGATGTCTACTAGGAGGTAGTAGACAACCCGCAACCATCGCTTTTACACTCTGACAATGTTCCCACTGCGCCACGACGGCCTCTTGTTGTTAGTAAAGTAAAAGTATAAAAAATATATTCTAATCAATAGTTTCCTATAACAAAAAAAAGATATCGATAATTAATATCAAATTTATTTTAAATCTTACACATTAAAGTATTTCATTTCTTGAGCAAATTATTCCGGTCCCCCCATTATAATTCAAACATCCAGCTGTTTTGAACATGCTCTTAGCAATACTTTTTTAAAATATTTTTTTCTTTTTTTCTGTCATATATTGTAAATCGATTCAAATTTTGTTATAGATTATATTAAAATAAATATCTAGCATTAAATAGAAAGTAGAGCCCTCTAGTGCCTGCTGAATACATTATGTAGCTTCCAAACACTGAAATTTTCCTACGGTCGGAAAATTAAATGAAACGTTTTTACTCTTTAAAACTAGATGGCACTTGCTGATACATATAACTAACAACATAACATATTGATATTAAGAATTCTTTAAAATGAATATGTTATTATAAACTTAAAAACTAAATATTATTATACCTATATAATAAAGACAAGTCACAGAAGGGCCAGTGGCACAAACGTGTGACTGTAAACGGCTGGTTGTGGATTTGATTCCCCCTCGAGGACTGGAAATATTTATTATTTCCACTTCCTTCGCTCTGGTGTTAAGGCAAAGCGCGGCGTTAAATTCTGCCACCTAACATGAAATGCCCCCAAAATTCGGTGTGGGATACAGCTTGAAGTTAAAAAAAAGTCACAGTGTGTCTTTTATACTTTAATTCTACTCGGGTTAAAGGTTTTATTTCAAAAATAGAAAATATGTGGATATTAATCTCATCTTGTCCCATTATAAATCAAATAAAGGTATTTCAGCTAATTGTTAGATAGTTTGATTATTTAATGGAGTAATATCGTAAATAAAGCCCATGCTTCATAACGCAATTGGACAGGATATATGCGTTGTGTTGTGGGTTCGGTTTACGATCGGGGGAATGATCTATTTGAACTATTTTACTTTCTGCCCTCCTGTTAATAAAACTGCGTCCGTAAAATGCACCACATAACATGTCTCGAATTAAGACAGAAAATGAAATTATATTGCTTTGACACGCTGGCTCTTTCTGCCTATCTCGCTGAGCGAGAAAACACGATAAAAACTTAAATAGTGTATTAAAAGTTGTGATTTTATTAATATCTTAAGTACTACTAATACCTAAAATAAAAGTTATTTTTTTAACTGTAAACCAAATCATACCTTATTGCAATATGCCAAAAAAAGCATAACATATTGCCACTATGAATAATCTGAATATTTCTTACTAATCTGTTAACCCCATAACTGACCTTCATAGACGAAATGATAACATTCAATATTTACCATAATAAAGCGCAGTTACTACCGTAAATAAACAAGCTGTATTATGAATTTGCCTTGTCGTTTAAACCTCGCTTTTTGGGTATAACAAAACTTTTCCACCGCTATTAATAATACCAAACAGACATTAGGTTCTATGACGAAGAAGCCTTGGGTCACGCAGACCGTCTCATTTGGTTGTCCTTGGTTCAAGTTACGAACATCTCACGCACGATTTTATGACGTATCCATCAGATATAATAATTCTCGTATAACCGCACACGGAAATTAGTAGTGGCATGTAATTTTTTGGCCAATTTGCTTAGGCGAAGGTGAAATTGTTATATTAGTATTGCGCAAACGCTTCTCTGAAAAGGGTTCTGATTTATTATTATATATTATTTTTTTATTATTCATCCTTATATATTTAGTTCCGCCACTTAACACGCAAGCCTCCGAATTCGGCGGAAAGTGGGGAACGGAGTGTCTTAACACTAGGTTCCCTCTGCCTACCCTGCTGTGTGCGGGATATAGCGTGAAGCTATTTAATTTATTTTTTTATATATTTAATAATAATACTAATATAATACTAATGGCCCGTGACTTCTCCTGCCTGACTCTAAACTACACGACTATAACTACATACAGTTCTTTCGTTTGCCCGTGTTCTTATAATTTCCTTCTCTAAATCACAAACTTTGCTTAAATTTATATTGTTGTAACTTTTTTATTTACTGATTGAAATAAAATAATTTGTAAATATTAAAGGAAGTTTACAAAAATACAATAGTCAAAATTGTCTTTAAATCGCTTATAAACCTTTCTGAGATTGGTCTACACAAACGAAGAAACAAACTGGTAAACAACATAGACAATTAATAATCATTGTTCCAGTTGCAGACAGCGATCAAATACATTTTTATTATAAATAAATTTATAAATAAAATAAAAGGTAATATGTAAAAGATAAATACAAAATATGTAATTGAAGTTTTGCAATAAGTCTAAGTAGTTTTCTATTGCAGGTTGGTTAACCGAAAATACTTAATGCAACTTTTACTTGCGTAACACTTAATTTGCGATAAGATCTAAATCGCTTGTCGGAAGTATCGAAATTAGTATGAATAATATTTCAGACGTTATAAATAAATAGGGTGGAATGGCGCCTAGTAAAAACGAAACGCGGGACCTTGACTTGGGTCTACGGTGATTAGTGACGTCCTTGAATATTTTCACTGACTGTATGTTTTTGACTACTTGACCTAGTTGAGACCTAAGGAACCTATAGACTTAGTACACGCGATCTTTTGGGGATCAACCCTGCTTCATGCTTTTCAGGTTTAGGTTTTTCACCGCCTAGCAAGTTAGTGTAAATAAATTTGTCTTTAAATAATAATAGATACAAAATTCTTTTCTAAAAAAAAAATCCTAATACGACATATAACGCGTATACAAAAGATTTTTACAAATTTCTGCTATCCAAAGATTATACTACGAACAATCGTTTGGCAAGAGAGAATGCTATTTATTAAATAAAACATTTTTAAAGTGTTATTCCACACTTAGGAATATACGTTTTCTAAATATCTTTTTCAATTTTCCAGAAATTCTACATATTCCGTCCTATTATTTTTTAAAATGTGTACATATTTTTTTAATTCACATATTAATTTAAAGATAGTCTTATAATAGTCTTATAAAAAAAAAAAAAACAATCAATATTAAATCTAGTTTCATGGCAACCGCGAAAGGTATTGCTAGAATTTTAAAGTTCAATATGTCCGTTATTCTGAACGATACGCTGTAGACATCCCATTGTCAGTCTGAGTAATGTGAAAAGTATATTGTACAGTCAGCAAAATTTAAAATGTAATTTAAAAATAATATTGTATATTTTTATCAGTCACGGTACGGAAACGGTAAATGCATTTGGGTGACAAGTTGTTTGTTTGTGTGTGCTAGCCAACGTCCATATTTATCTCCAAAACTACTAAGTTTTTCTATTAAAAAAAGTAAAATATCCTTTTTTTTTGTAGTATTAAAAGTTACTAGTTTGATACAAAAAACTTAAATTTAATTAACTAATTACTTGTCCTTAAATAAAGATATTATATTTCCAGATTTAGTATGTTAAAACAATCGCCATTTGCACCTTATAATTTAGCCGACTGTACCATCTCCCTCTAACCTTTTACAATGTATGTTGTTCTTACAGCCTTTCAATTTTACCTGTTTCTGTTGACACGATATTGTCTTTGCTTAAGTTATGGTTTATAAATTATTTAAAGTGTTTGTGTTTGTTGTGTACGAGGGTATATGCATATGTATATACCGAAAAGCCATTTTTATTTACTCAAAAAATGTTTCATTAGTTCCAAAAACATTTGAAAAATAAAGTCAGTCAAAATAAAATTCTGTGCCAAGAAATTCAATGTTTTTAAAGAGAATTCTTATGTCAAAAATACCTGTATACTAACATTTGCAGAAGACACCCTACTACAATATATTTCATTTTAACAATAACCCTCTTATACTTATACTTACTTTACACTTTCTGCCCATATTTCGAGATATTCTATATATCTTGAGCGTACCTCAAAGAGTGGAAGTTAAACCCAAAATCCACCGCAACTACAGTTATATTTCCAAAGCATGATAATAGCATCAAAATTTTCACAACGCTTTAAAATCAATTTAATATGTATAACAATGCTATTTCATTTACAATTCCTTTTCCTTATCAACATTTGTGCTTGTCTAATATAAAATATTAGTTTTTATCGATCAATGTCAAGCAATATTATATGGTAAATTTTTAAATAGTGTAAGAAAATCTAATATACATAGTATAAAAAAGTGAGGCCAGCCGTGACGCAGGGGCACAAAGTGTACACGCAACAGATTGTAGGTTCGATTCCCACTCGAGAAATTGAAATATGTAATATTTCATTTTCTTCGCTCTGGTGTCGAGGCAAAGCGTTACGCGCAAAACCTCCAGAGTTCGTTGGAAGTGTCGTAACATTAAATTTTTTAATATAAGCAACAGATTTTAATGTAGTTTTCATTAATAGATATTTATTTAAGAGGACAATAGCTTTACACGTGTTATATAGAATGGCACAGAAAAGCCCAGCCTAACGCAGGCTGCGTTGCTAATGATGTTTTTTTCTAACTAAATGGTTGCGTATTGTAATGAATCTTAGGACATGCTAAATGATTATTTAAAAAATTAAAAGTTATAAAAAACTACACTGCGATTAATTAAATATTATAACTGGCAATACGAAACAAAGATATCGGGAAACACAAATATAAGGAACTTTAAACTTTACCTAGATTTTTAACAATATTATAGTAAACTTTAATATATTTTTAAATTAAAATAATAAAAATAAATGTGAAATTACCACTTTTTATTTTGCCACCCAACAGAGCATGGAGTCCTGGGCCTGCTCTGCAAGATGAAATAGATATTTAAAAAGTAAACTCGATAATAAAACCTCCATGTTAAGCATAAAATGTTCTTACAAGAAAAATAAATTTCAAACACTTAAGTACATAATTACTAAATAACATTGTATATGTTTGTAGACGTTAAAAAAGCTTAGCCATTAAAAGCGCAAGGTAATTTATAAAAATAATGCAATTTTAATCAACAATCTAATATATGCCACGAACAATAGTTATTACTTTAAAATACAAGGAAATACGTTTTTTTTATATGAAACCAAACAAATACCCTGACTTTATTAAAATTTTAGGTGCTTTTTTTTAAATTAGTTAATTATTTTTTTATCTGGAAATATATTAAGAGACATTATTGTAGTTTTTCTAATATAATACAATAATATTTTGCGCATTTATTATGAATCTTATTTTAATTTATAATTACAATTTTTTTACGTTGTCTATTTCCATTATTGCATAAGAAAGCACATCCAAAGTTAACAGGTCGCATAATTTAAATATTTGAAAATTTAATGAATGAAATGAAAATATATAAATCACACAGTATCGAATTGCAAATTTTCTTATGGGTCTCGATTTGTAGTCGAAAGTCGAAAGACGAAAACAGAGTGTCTTCACATTGTGTTCTCTCTGACTATCATGACATGCGAGAAAAAGCGTAAAACCGGAAACAAATACGTAAAAAATATATATTAATCATATTGTACATAATATGTAAGTAAGTATGTATGTAGTTATAATTAAGAATACAGATTAATTTAAAAATTGTAATATTTAAGAAATTTTACTGTAAACTTTGCACGCGATTCTCAGCTAGTAAATATACCAAGTCAAGGACGGCAAATAAGTTTCTTTATTGTAAAAACAACCTCACAGAACCATTACGTTAATTCTTTCATCAATTACAGTTATAGGTACTATTAAAGATTGTTTGCTCCAGTACGTAATATATAATTTTTTTGAAAGATTTGATGTAGGGAAAACCATCACTCTTTCATTCTCAAGTTCCTTTGGTCATTTTCTTATTTAATGTTTTTTGTTTGCCGAAACATATCTCGTGAATGCCAAGAAAACACAAGTTATTAGCCATACCTGGAAGACGAGGACCTAATATTTTCTCAAGCAGAATAGTCACTCAGAAACTAGTCTCAAGGTATTCCATTCTTCCCACCCGAATTAGTGACACTGGTGACGGAACTCACTCACTTTGTATAAAGTACCAGAGCGGAGAAATGAAAATAACTTTTAATATTGTATTTAATCAATCCTCGGTCAGTTGCAGTCCTATTGCAACGAATAGTGATAGTACATGTAATTTTTAATCTTATCTGTAAATATTTTTCAAATATAAATGTTCTCAAATCAGATTTGAACCCACAATCACCTCGCACGATACTTTGTGAAATGTCCTTAGTATTAAAATATATACATTGACATTCAAATATATACATAAAATATTATTATTGCACGAAGTGTACGTACTTGTTGTAATTAACGATTATTAAGTTATGAGGTACCAACAAGTTATTCTTGGAAAAAAAACCACCAGGACTACTGTGACCTACTTTGTGTTTATGAGGCCGAGGCTTAAGAAATCGAACACGCACAGTGCTATGCAAAATGTCCTTTACACCAACTTATAAAAATTTTAGCAACTACTAAGAAATCACAATAAATATGAAAATATACTTTTCACAATACTCGTATATATGATGTGTAAAAATGTATTTAAAATTGACCCCTTGTTACAGTTACGGTATGCGCCGGTTGTGCGTTCATATCTTAAAATATACCCTAATATTTTCTTTATTTACATGTTCATAAGCAAACAACAACAAATAAATGACAAGCCAGTTGTAGCGCAGGGTCACAATGTGTGATGCGACTGGTTGTGAGTTTGATTCCCACTCCAGTAGTGGAAGTATATGCAAAAAATGGGAAACGAAGAGTCTTAACAATAGGTTCCCTCTAACTACCCTAGTGTACGCGGCAGCGTGAAGCTAAAAAAAACAAATACATGAAGTGTCCCGTTACGTTCTACCATCCAAAACGTCGAAAAAACAAGTTCTAGAATCGGAGAAAGATTTCCCTGCTTAACCTCACAACATAAAATTTCCCATTATATTAAAATGTTAATTTACAAAGACTACATTTTTAAACGGCAGCTTCTTAACAAGTTTAGTATTAGGTGTTGACAACTCTGACCAACCCTGACAAAGTAAATATCTATCACAGTACATTGACCTGTGAATCTGTCATTAGTGGGTATTAAACTGAAGGTTGCGAATTTAGTTTATGATATGCCAGATTTTTGCTATTATTATGAACATCTGCTGTTTGATTGATTCTTGTGATAAACTTAAAGCAAATTTATCTTTTCTATACGCATTAAGTGCACACAGATAATGGACCCAAGGTTTTAGGACCTCACAAGGGTCTCGAATAACTTAGAAACAACTGAAAAATAAACTCTTGTAGAAAAGTTTTACGCTTATCCCACATAGCAGGTTTGTGAGCTGGGAGCGAGTGTTATGACACTCCGCCCTTCACTTTCCGCCCAAAATCGAGACTTTGTTTTAAGTACGAGAGCGAATAAATGAGGGTCCCGATATGTCCTAACACAACACTAAAGTAGACTGTAGATAACATTAACTCTGGTTCATCTATAGTATCTAAAGACAGTAAATAAATTAGATGATTTAAAAGAAACTACATAAAAAGATTATGTTTTGGTTTTGTATTTAGTCGTGAGCAATAATCCGGCAGTCACTCTAAATCCGCGTGTAACAATGTGTTAACAAAGAAATATTTCCACTTGAGTATGTGCCAAGGCTAACAAAAATTTTGTTTTAATAACCATGTGTAATCTGTGTCTACAGAGTAGTCTACCAATTATGAGAAAGCGTATTGGAAAATATCTTTCACGTTTCACGCCTTTTCCCGCAAAGGAACCCTCCTTTGAGGGAAAAGTCAGTGAGGACCTAATGTCAAAACATTGAGTTCTTTAAAATATTTTTAGGTCTTTATTACATACCACACGTTATTCACACGCAATGTAATACTTTATACTGTTTTGCATAAAACTATTAAGTGGCTAAGCGCAATACGTTAATTATAAAAATGGCAAAGAAAATCATGTGGGATGGCAAGGTTGCCGCGATTATGACTATTTCAATTAAAATTTATGATTCATGCAGGTTTGTATATATTAGGTTAATTTGTTCCTTTTTAAATATAGGGGAATGCATATATTTATTTATTTTTTGTATTCAGCTCTGATTTGATTAAGCTTTTTAATTTCGCCATCAACAGGTGATCGCGATGCCTGCATTTAATAGCAGGCGAAAAGTGAAGAACGGAGTGTAATGACACTTAATTGTCTTTGACTACTTTTTGACTAGACCGTATCGCAACGGTTAAACGTGTGAAGCTGAATACATGTTAAAAAGACCTTAAAATAAAATTGGTTTAAAGGAAGTATAAATAAAAGAAACCGTTTTATTTTCATTTTTAACATTTTTAAACTGTTATTCACACCCTTAGGAATTTCAGAACATTTTCAGAAAACGTACGAAAATTTGAATGCATTGCATAAAAAAGCTACTGCGTTCAAATTTTATATCGTTTCTGATTTTCTTTATTTTATTTTATATTTTTGCTTTTACTCGAGATGTAAATGCATCATATCCTTGCGATATAAATTCCTACATTAAGATCCAATAAACGAACAAGGCGATACACATTATGTACATACATTTATATAATTACCCACATCATGATTTCGGAGTATACATATATATAATCTCATGGTCGTTTTAAATAGTCTGTTTGTAAATGATTTGCCCTACATATGGTATTTACTATTGTAGATAATAAAGACAAATAATACCTACCTAAGATAATTTCATAATATTATGGTTTGATACATAATCCTTAGGGGACATCGTTATCTTATGACTCAAGGTTTGTGTTTGTCTTAGGAACTACACTTAGTTAACCCTATTAGTAAACATTTGTTAATTGCATTAAAAGAACGAAAGAAGCTCAAAAATATTTACATGCAGAGTATTTTCTGTGCCTGTTGTTAAAAAATACCTTCTATTTTTTACAGATTCACGCTGTATTCCGCACACAGCAGGGTAGGCAGAGGGAACCTAGTGTTAATACACTCCGTTCGGCACTTTCCGCCAAATTCGGAGAGAAGTGGCGGAACTTAACCAACGCTTTGCCTCTGATACCAGAGCAAAGGAAATGGAAATATTAAATACTTCCCCTCCTCGAGAGGGAATCGACGCAACAACCAGTCGTTTACAGTCATACGTTCGTGCCACTGTGCCACTGGCCCCTTATCAACTACGGTAGATAGAAATAAATCTATATTTTGCTTAAAAACATTGTTTATACTATTATTTTGCTAATGAAATCTTTCAACGAGTCAATACATAGGTATATGCGTACGCGAACCAAAGCGGCTGCAACACTTGCTGGCAGGGAGACGCGCACGCGCCGGGAATCTGGCACCGTCAGTCGCATAGGTTTATTTCTACTCACATTGAATATACAAATAATTAGATTTTTCAGATACCAGAAGACTATGATTTTCTAAAAGTATTAGTATCATAAATAAATTTCCAATAAAAATAGTGTTGAACTTTGGTATGTTGTTTTGTGGTGTAAACCCAGTTTTTTTTTTATTTTTAACTTATCACAAGTTTTGCGATATAAATATAGAGCAATGTTATAATTTTGTTCTCACCTTTTATTGATATATTTATATATTTCCTATATTTCCTAAGCTTTGAACTAGTTTCTTAATGAAATAATGTAACGTTTTCCTTTCCAGGCCGGAAATATTCCTTAACATTTTAATATTAAACGAATAATTAATCGAAGTATAAATAAGTCTTATCTATACATATATTCAAATAGTAATGTCATCTTAAGGCATGTATCTAGTCAAAATATTTATCTATGCAAAATAAATATGTGAGTAGGTCACAATTGTCGTCACCGCATTATTCACTAAAAGGGCAAGCTTTAGGTTCGCCAGAGCAGTGGCAACGCAGTGTATTAATAAATCCAACATTGACAAAGACCGCCAAAACACCTGGCTGCCGGCCAAAGTGAAAAAATTTGCCTACGCATACGACGCGGAACAATTCCGGTGACGTCCCCTATAATATCCCAGTCTGAGAGCGTCTAATGCTAGACGCACCGAAAATAAACAGAAAGAGAAAGTTCGAATAGCTACAGGATTCTGTAAATATGAATTTACGTATTGCTCTAAATAACATTATGTTATATTATTTTTAGGTCACAAATTATAATTAGAATTTACAGACATTGGCTACAGGTGAAGGTATTATACTTGTTCTAATGTACTATTTGTACACCTTTAGAGAATATGACTTTGTGAAAGCTGACGTATTATTTTTACTGACATAAGATTATTTTAACATATTATTTTTACTTCTTATTACTAAGGGAACTAAAAAATATAATGTTATTCAATCTTGTATGATTAGACCGTCAGAGTGGTGATCTCAGTGACGTCACAGACGCGTCCCGGGCGTCTGCCTACGTACCAAGTACCGACACTTCACGTATTCGAAAGAAAATTTTGGTATTTATTTATAGGATGCCTCTATCTGGCTCCCGAGCACCGACAGTGGCATAATATTTACTTTTAAACAGGCAACTCACGCACATTTATGCACCCTTATTACTATTGGTGTAAGAGCGAATATGGCACTTTGCTGACTTCCACCTGCCCAACGTGGTCATAAACCGGCAATTACGTTCAGGTTTATGAGTGCTTAATAGGTAATGCAAAATGTCCCGATTATCGTGGTTTGTTTTACAAATTACACTGCGGGTAAACTAACTATCGTGTCATTGGGTTTTATTGATAAATTGCGAATGAATGTTTTTATTGTCGTGTTAATTTTGCATAATTTCTTTTTTGTACCTTGGCGCAGTGCATTCTCAAGTAAACATTCACAATTGTACCTTATTCAGTTCATATATTCACCACATTATTAATCTATAATTGTTAGTAACAAGGTTTGTGAGGCCGGCGTTAATAGCCGCGTCACAGTATTACTGTATTATCATATAAAGGTGTTTTTAGATATTCTGCTTGTTAAATTATTATATATAAATTATAAAATACCTGTACTATTCCTTATATGTTTAATTTTTCAACACCTGAAAAACAGAAAGAACACTGAATGCAGCCGTAGGTATATTTTTTCAGATTCTCTCTATTTCCTGCATAGTAGGGTAGTCAGAGACAACCTAGTGTCAAGACACTCTGTCCTCCACTTTCTGCCTAAAATTGAAATTTTACGTATTGAACGGCGGAGCCCAACACCGCGCTGTCTTCTTACCAGAATGATGAAATGTAAATAGTTTAAATCGTTCATTCTGTCGATTATGTATCGAACCTACAAACAATTGCGTTTACAGCCAAACGCTGTGCCATTGCGCCGCGATAACCAACCATATCAATATATCCCTACTGCTATTTTTTTTTTTTTTCTTTTTTTTTATGGAATAAAGGAGGCAAACGAGCAGAAGGTCCACCTGGTGTTAAGTGGTTACCTTCGCCCATAGACATCCACAACAATAAAGTTATGGATGCGTTGCCAGCCTTGGGAATATAGGACAGAACGAGGGAGGAAGGATGGGAATGGTGGGAATAGGGAGAGCTGGCTTACATGCCATCGAACCGGAACACATCTTAAGATATTTGGCGGTTCGTCTTTGACATGATAGTGGTCGCGAGCCAGTCGGAGAACGAATCTCCTACCACCAAACTACTACAAACTACAAATTCTCAAAAAAATACATACTTTATTTATATACCTATGTACCAATTTAGTATTCTAAATGCCTTGCAGATGGTAAAAATCATTGATTATTTTTAAGCGTTTTATATGATTACATTGCAGTGTTCAAATTTGATTATGAAACGGAAAATCGATAATAAAGGCTGCTTTATTGTAAATTTACCATACAAAAATGCTCTAGATGTTCAACATGAATAAAAACTACTTTTATGCCGCATAACAAGATCTACAGAGAATATCTAGTGTCAAGACACTTTGTGGCATAGTTTACGTTTCATATTATTGTTATTCGCTCTACTTCCTAAACATCACCCTTAAGAAGCTTCATATTTTTTCTAATTTCCTTACAATCATTGCCAGCTGGATGGCGGAACTCAACGCAGAATTTACATTTTATCGTACCCTCGAGTATGGGTGGCAAAAACAAAAAAATCTTATCCAACTTTGCTTCTATGAAATGTTATCAATAATTAACTTCCACTTACAGTATTCAAAGCCACACTCTACCCTACTGTAACTGCGCCATAGCGGCATCTCCATAATATTATTATGCTATTTTTATACACCTTAAGAAACAAAGTATTTAATAATGGTATCTTTATATAAGTCTTCTTGGTACAAACATGCGCTTCTCTTTTAAATATTTTACATAGATAGTGTAATGCGCATAAGTAGTACACACGGGGCCAAAGTGAATCCCATGAAATGCAAGTTTAAATATACTACATGACATCCAGTTATTGACTTGCGTAGAACAAAGTTATTTAACATGTAAGAAAATTTTAAAGCCAATTTCTCGCAACATTTATTTTCAATTCCATGTACCCTATTTTGTAAGCGCTATGATTGTATCGGTTACAAGAAAATCGTTGATATTAGAATACATGCATGCTAATATCGTTTTAGTGGTTTTAAAATATAAACAATAAAGTTCCACGCTTTCTCCCACTAACCGTGTTTATAGAAAAACCTATTGTCAAGACACTTGGTTCTCCACTTTATGTTTTAAATTGAGAGCGTGTTAAGTAGCGGAAATTAACGCCGCGCTTTATCTCAGGTACCGGAGAGAATAATGAAAAGAATGTAATAATCCCGTAACGTATAAAAACCTATAATTCCCCGAGAAAGAATCGAACCCACAACCATCATGTTTACAGTCAGATTCAGTCCCACTGCACCACAACGGCCTCGGGTTTTGAAATATATTTAACATTAATTAGTTTTACATATCGCAATGTAATATGTATTTTAAAAGACGATTCCAACCAATATTGTATATGTATGTAGGTATATAGGTCTATTTCAAATGTTATCTTTAAATTATAATTATATATTTCCACTAAAATATTTCCACCTCACAATTGAAGTTTTGGAAAATTCCAATGAAATACATAGCTAAACTGATTAAACGCATGACTAAGTGGTCAGAGCGCTTGGAGGGTTTCCGAGAGGTGCAGGTTCGAATGCGGCTGGGTTAAAATTTTTATGCGTTTTGTAAAATGGTTTTTCAAAACTGATTAGCACTCTAAAAATTTTAAAAATACAAATTTACAATTAAATAATATTTGTTATTTTCTAGAATGAAATAAATAATCACTCTGACTGCATATTTTATTAATACTACAGTATTTATTTGATTATCGGATTCATTTTCAATGTTACTTTACAAAAACCGTATATGCCTTAAGAGAATTACTCTAGTTAGTTTACAAAAATTCATACAGGTAGGTACATAGGTTTACCTAATTTCGACTCACGATAGTAACCGCAAGCAGCTGCTTGAAGGTAACGCCAAAATTTAATAAAACTACATAACACGCAATATACGCTACGGATTATATTATAGTTCCCTCTTTTATGTTATGAACGCATATGGTTTTTTTATTTATTGTGAATTGTGAATTTAAAATGACATGACTATATCAGGATCTCAATACATACAAATCGTGTACGTGTATTTTATTTTACAATTATTAGATACAACAATAAGTAAATGTATTAGATGCAATAATTAACATTTAATACTTGTTTACACGTAATCAATGATCCAAGGTCAATTGAATTATTTTAAAAATACGTCGTCAAATTAAAAGTTTGCTAAAATCAAGCATTGTTTTACAGTTGAGCACGACATGTCAAGTCACGCAACCGGCGAGCTGCAACTGCTTGAGTAGTTTTTGCTGTTATAATGAAATTTGAAATTTATTTCATTCGCGCGCGTGAAATCGAGTGTCGCTCCGATGGCATACAAGGTTACTTTGACATCGTTAACTAGATATAAATATTAGCGAGCATCTGAACAATAGTCCTGAGTTTTGCCGTCACAGCCGTCACTGGGGTCAGCTGCGTAGCGGATTGCGTAGCATGTAGTCTCTCGCACGGCGTCGCATCATAGGGTGAGATCGCGCGGAAACGAAGGTTGCGCCCGTGACCGCGCCCGCGCCCGCCCGCCGTCACATCGCAAGTAGCGCAGTATCGCGCCGCGCTCTCTGCTCCTCGGACCTCGACCCGTGGATCGGTGGCTCGGAAAAGATTTGTGATGTGCCTCGTGAGCTGATCATGTGCAGAGTGTGTGCAGTGCGGGAGTGCGCGAGCGACGAGCGCCGGCGGCCCCCGCGGCCGTAACCTGCCATGTGGACGCTGCTGATGCCGCTGCTGGCACTCCTTGCGTCGGGTGGCGGTGACTCTCTCTCCTCCCACAGAGAACTCCTAGAATGTGCTAGGTTCGTTACTCATATTGGTGTTGAACATCACATCTGCTAATATAACAGCGGCACCTTATTATTATCAACCACGAATTATTTTAGTGATTAAAGTCTGGCTAAAGTCTCGGGGACCTCGAATGAGCTACAAAAATAAAATTTGACGCGATACAAGGCGTACGCTTGTTACTACTGCGTTGGAGTTGCAATACTATATATGATCAATATGACATTTGTTTTAATCAAATGTTTTATATTTTCGTAAATTATTTAAGTAAAACAATTTATATACGCAAATGTGTATTTACAAAGTTATTTATACATGCATATAATGAAAATATATTAGTTTGCATTTGTCAATGTAAACCTTGGACTATATTCTTTTGGCAAACTTCTTGACTTTGTTTAAGTCTTGTATGAGTACAAGATTTTGTATTAATTCATATTTATTATTATATAAATACAAAATTATTTCTCATTGATTTTCACTGATGATGCCGTGATGGACCATGATCCAAAAACATAATAAAGTTTATTGTATTAGATATAACTTAAATTACTTTAATAAATTTACCAAAAAAAACGTCTACCTGTGACCATGAACTAATGTCGGGCTTAAAATGTATTCGTAACTAAATTATACGCTATTAATCCGGTTTAAATAGTTTTATCTAATAAACACAAGTAGTTCATTACATTATCTTAATGTTTGTTAAAACATTCCAAAAAATACTCTATTCAGCCTTAACATAATTGTTGAAAGACAATTTTGCTAACATTCATTAGAATTAAAAAAAGATCAAACAAAAATAAAAAGAAATTTGTCTCAACTTTTCATCTGGCAAGACCGACCTCTTAGTGGAATCGTCGGTTGATCTTGCCGGGGAGACTAGTCGTTTGGCATTACTCGTTGTTGACATAAACATTTCACTGGCTAGACGAGCTGGCCAGGTGCAACGATCTTACAGAATTAAATTCGCTATAGACTATTTTTTCTTTCACAGTTTTTAATATTTTTTTGATTACTTATTTATGATCATGATAATGTCACACTTGTATCATTTTGCGAGGAATTGCCAAATCTCAAAACATATTTTTAATGTTTCATCCAAAGTCAATTCGTATTGTTAGTAAATGGTAAATGGTAAGATATAAATTTGACTAACTTCAGCTAACACGTTTATAACGTTATCTTAAGCAGTATTAGTACATGTTTAAAAAAAAAACAGTTCAAAGTAAGCCAAATTCACATTAAAATATTTTTGTTTCATTTATTATAAAAACTTGGATTTTCGCGCGCTCCGTAAACAAAAGACGAGATATACTTATTTATCAAGCTCATGAAACTTAGATACTTATTCTTTTGTATATATTTTTTTCTTACCAATATAATATCGGGATTGCATGTTCGGTGGCAAAATCACATGTTATGTTGTATCTAGTGAGACCAGGGAAACCCCTAAAGTATACATTTAGGAGAATGCTTATATACAATATATAAGCCTTCTGCTAAGTGATAAAAATTCGCTGTGTGCAGTGAATATTTTATATTGAAAGTACTAATTCTCGATTAGTACATATAGTTAATTAGTTAGGAGATAGTTTATTTAGGTGTTATATGGCGTAGTGTATTTTTCTCTTAGTGAAAATTGGACAATAAAATAGTCCACTAGCTATTAAAAGCTCACAAAGTGTTTCACCGCATCGCCTCCACGAAGTTCTATAGTTCATTTCAGTTACTTAAAAACATCGTATAAAGAAACATGTCAGCGGATTCTATACATATGTTTTATAATTTCAATAACCTAATATATATTTATAATAATTTGAAGCCTAATTTAGTATTTAATAAATAAGGGATAAATTATTTTTACTATGGTTCACGGAATAATTTTTTCCGGCTTACATTTTTTGTTATACATAGCAAGGCAGTTACAATGAAACTTGTGTTGAGACAATCCGTTTTCCACTTTCAATACGAAATTGAAACATTGTATATTGAGTGTCAGAACTTAACATTGCGCTTCGTTATACATTATTCTCTTTCGCTTTCTCTTCTTTTGCTGTTTTCTTTTTTATACTCATTTCATAGACAACTTTTTCCGTTATCATTCTAAATTTACATATTTTTTATTGGATATTGTTTAAAAATTCATTTGTTTAAAAATTTAAATATGCATTTAAAAAATGGCAATAAATCTATTCTCACATTGACATTTGACATTTATCACACACACTTTGTTTCATTTTCCATCAATTGTTTTAGTTTTGCTAAGAAATAATTTTACCTCATCGCTTATTATGAACGTACATACTTTCAGATTGATTAATTTCATATCATTTCAGATTCTTTTAATCCACTATATATGTCATCATAGACTACAAAATTTCAAGACTTAAAATAAATTTCAGGCATAAATTTTTATTATCTTATGACAATTAAAATCACTTACATGAGATGTTTATCTAAAAACTGAACACTATGCCAACTAATAAAAAATAAGATGGCTGTTCAATATGGTAACATTTTTACAAAATTAGAGCATTCATTTAAATCTTTATTTAATTTTGAATATAACCAGTTACATTTACAATCGCAATTTGGAAAAGTTTTGGACTATCACATCACAATGACGCAAAACCATAACCACACGTGATGACAAACTAAGACCAATCAAGAGGAACAAACAAACCACTGAAACCTTGAACTTAAAACTCACAGGAAACGGACGATTAAATCTGAATTTACTGAGATTCTCTCTTTGCTTTGATGGAGGCGCATATATTATAATAATATCAATAAATATTTGAAATTATGATAGTAACTGATATGTAATTGTTAGGTTAAGCGTATGCGCCCATCAGCGTCGGCCTCTCTGTTTCACATGATTTGTTTCGTTTTGGTCCATGATGCCATAACACAACAAACACTATATATTATTGGTCCATTACGCTATAACAGAACAAACACTATATATTATTATATAAATGACTAGCGACCCGCTCACGGCTCCGCCGCGTGATGTACAATTTTTAACCCCTATCTATATATCCCTTTTGGGATTCTCTGATCTTTCTATTCAATCATAATAAAAACTAGCCTAGAGCACTCTGGAATAGTGTAGCTTTCTAATTGTGAAAGAATTTTCATGACCGGTTCAGTATTTCCTGAACTTTATCTCTATTAAGTATAGTATAGTATAGCAGTATTTCAAATTTTAAAAAATATGTGTTAATATATCATTGTATTAACGTTGAAGACGATAAAAACTTTATGTTGAAATTAACTGTTATGAGATAAGAGATAATATTCTCGCACGTCATGCTAGACAAACTCTTCTTCTTAATTTTCTTTATTTTAGTAGCATCCGATTAATCTGCCAAAACGGAAGTTGTCATTAGTATTGTTGACATGAACATCGTACATTTATATTTAAATAACTTAAAATTTGTTTTTTTAATTTTGTAGTATATTAATTCCACATTAGACGCACTCTGCCTAATTCAGGAATAGATAGAAGTGTTTGACTTGTGCAAAAATACTAAAAATGTTTCAAAAAGCTCTCAAGCTATAAAACAGACTGTAAAAAATTAAGAAAATACGTTTGAATGTTCCAATTTAACGGAAGATATGAAAACAATGGACGAGTGTACTCGTAAAACTAATATATAACGATAACATTTTCGTTTTAATGACAACAATAGCCTTTCAATGGCGCCAAAATTAACCAGTTAGCATCTGCGTCATTATAAATCCAAATATAAACCGGCGGGTCGGATAACTGTGACAACAGAAATAAACCCTTGCTCCGAATACCTATCATTGCACCACCGTACGTAAGTCTGTCGTATTCATAGATGCATCTTATTAAACGTATGTCCTAATTTTGTGCTATAATTAATATTGAACTACTTTTGCTTTTAGCTTTGATATACTTTTCGTGGGACCTTGAACACTTCTCATGGAATCTTTTGTGGTTTGTTTATATGATTATTTTAGTTCTTTTGTTTGGGGGATTTTCCCTTGGTCAAAAATGGCTGTCAGAAATAATTGGTAAAAAAATAATAATAACTGGCTATAATCTTATGAATTTAATAAGCATAGGCTTAATTAATATCGGTAAATTTAATATACATAAATAATCGGTAAATTTCTATACAGCTTTGTTTGTTAAGTGACGAAATTCAACGCTATACTTGGTGAAAATCCATACTTATAATATAAATGCGAAAGTCTGTGTGTATGTCTGTCACGCTTTCACGGCTAATCTACCGGTCCGATCTGGATGAAATGTAGAATGAATGTAGTAAATAATCCATGGTCAAACATAGGCTAATTATTTTTTTCAAAAATAAACCTCTAAAGGGTTGAAATAGGGGATGAAAGTTTATATGAAAAACCTACACCGCTTAACCGATTGTAGTGAATTTCGGCATAAATATAGTTGATAATCCAAGGTTAAACATAGGCTACTTTATTTTGCAATATAGCGAAACAGCCACGGCGCGGCGAAGCTGTGAGCGGGCCGCTAGTATTTAATATATGAGTGGGATCGAACCCACAACCAATCACATTTACAGTCATACACTGCCCCACTTCGCCTCAATGGCCTCAATGGAATTTCTATAAATTATATCAAAAACATATTTTCTGAACAAAATTCTCTCAAACTTTGACGTGTCTATTTCTCTCATACTTTATTAAACATGAAATATAAAAATATGTGCCTATAATTATTCAAATTTGAAAATTACCTACAATTATTAGCGAATAGACAGCAAAAGGCAACATGCCAACAGCATAATGAAAACATAATAAATATCGACTGAACTATCTATAATAACAGTCAATCTAATAGAATAGACCATTGCAAAACTGTCGACTGTATTTGCATTTGCAATATGACATATGGCTTCGACGTCAGAGATAAAGTATCTGTTTAACCTCAGGTTACGCGATGTAAATTAGAGAGGATTCTCTGATGTGTTAAAAGATCTGGGCTTGGTTTGCAGACGGCCTGGCCCTCGGCCAACGCATACCTGCGACGATCTGCTATCAAACCCATTACAACTCACTAAATAACCACATAATTGATTGTTTATCGATAATTAAAATGTATATAGCTATAGTAATATACATGGGAATAAATTTAACTTTTTGGCAATAGCGTATGTTTGTTTACTGCTTATGTAGAATACTAGGGACCCGCTTGCTGTGTCAGGTATAAGTAGGTATGTAAAAAAAGTAGCCTATGTGTGGCCTTGACCTAAACTATCTTCCTGAAAAAATCATCGAAATCGGTCCAGGGGTTTAGATTTTACATACAAACTGGGGATGACCCCCATACCATCCCCGCATTTATAATATTAATATGGACAGTATGGACAGATAAGATATAAAAGTAAGCTCATTTTTTTACACCTCTCCCATATTTTTAAAGGTTGACAGTAAAAAGTCTTATTTTAGATGAATCCTTCCGTTTTCCAACTCTCACGCAACCAAAGTCATACTCTTTTTGTTGATATCGGAAATAACAAATATTAAAACTTTCGAGAAATTGGACGTTTTTCATCATTGAAAATGTAATACATGAAAAGACTTTAGGTTAATAGCTATACACATAAAGATATACCTACTTGCCCTCGTACTTAAATTATAAAGAAAAAATTTAACCGGTTATTGACTTGAACATTGACAAGTAGTCGTTGACGATAAGTGTTTATTTGGAACAAATTTCCGCTAAATTAAATATTGTGTAATGTAATTATTTACTTTTAGTTACTTTTTAGCAACTTCACTTTCTTTTTCTCACCTATTAACATAGTTAGAGAGAGAGAGAGTTAGAGGATAGTGGGAAAACATTCCGCTTTACTACTCGAATTTACTTTAGAGGCCAGTCGTGGCGCAGAGGCATAAAGTGTGCCTGTATAGCGACTCGTTGTGGATTCGTTTACCACTCGAGAAGTGAATATATTTGTTATTTCCATTTTCTTCGCTATGGTGTAGAAGCAAAGCGCGGCGTTAAGTTATGCCACCTAACACGCAATGCGTCCGAATTCGGCGGAAAGTGGGGAACGGAATGTCTTAACACTAGGTTCCCTCTGCCTACCCTACATGTGCAGGATAAAGCGTGAAAGTCTAGTGATAATTTTCAGTAAGTAAAACAGTAGTTTATCGCATTTTTTGCCTACACATTTGAATCTACACATTTTTCAAATCTATAATAAAACTTTTATTTCAAATCTATAATAAAACTTTTATAACTTCGGGAGAAGCTTTCGGTACGTATAGGGAGTTTGGTTAAAAGTAGGATTCGCACTATGGCATCAATGTTGGTTAATGGGAAGAGACAATCAGAAACGTACAAACGCCTGGTTGTCGATGAGGCCCTGATGAACCACTTTGGAGCGATAGTGACGGCTGCTAGAATCACCGAAGCAGAAGAAATTCTATTTATCGGAGATGTAAATCAACTTTCCTATATTGACCGAGAGAATCTTTTCGATATGCTCTACCGTGCTCCTTATCAAGTGGTCAATATCACCCAGAATCTAATATGCACCCATAGAAGCCCCATGGATGTTGCGTATGCCCTACGAGAAATATATGTTGGTATATACTCATCTAAGAGGACAGTACACTCCCTTCGGATAGAAAATATTAAGGTGACACCGATACCACGAGACCTAAAGGATACCCTCTACCTCACATTCACTCAAGAGGAGAAGGAATCCTTGATCACTCAGGGATACGGCTTGGAAATGGGTGCAAAGGTACTAACGATTCACGAGGCCCAGGGACTGACCACCAGCACAGTTGTAGTAGTGAATACAAAACCAAAGAAAATAAAGCTGCACGACAGTGTCTCACACGCAGTCGTTGCGATAACGCGCCATACCAGCAACTGTTTCTACTACTGCGGCGGTGAGGACGACGCGATAAAGAGACTAATACGGAATGCAACGAGGGCAACGACCAAAGGTATTGTGGAGTACAATTTGAAGATGGCAATAAAAGACAGAAACGAAGCGGTCATATCCACTACTGTAGCGTTAATGCCATCCACACCCCATCCTTAAATAAATAAAAAAAAAATGATGTACCTATGTAGTAGTAAAAAATATATGTAATAGATGTAAAAAAATAAAATAAGTTATACAATTATAATATATTAAGTTAAGTACCAATTAATGTTCATATCATAAATTATATAAAATGAACAATGAACAGGCAACTTAAATTTGTAACTGGACTCTCTTAGAGTATTAAGTCTTAGTTTTAAGTACTAAAATCGTAAAAAAAAAAAATTGTAAATCATAAAACAAGAATAATGTTAAAAAAGGTACAGACCTTATGTCCGTAGAGCGATAAATAGAATAATAAAAAAAAAAAAAAAAAAAATAAAACTTTTATAAGTTATATAAAGTTGTCACTTGTGCCTATATTTTACACAAAGGATTTTGAAAATATTGTAGGAATGTGATTTTTCGTTAACTATTTACTTTTAGCTAGTTATTCGGTTACAATCACATAATTATATTAACGACATAATCTAACTAAGCTAATGTGAAATGTTCGTTCGTGCTTATTATGTAAACGAAATACATATATTCGATTCTTTCCACCTTATCTACATACATATACTATGTATGTTGTTGCTTATTTAAACGAAAGCAAAATGGTACATATTTACATTTTGTCTTCAACAATAATTATAGTTTTCATTTTTTATTCTTTTCCCTGCTCTGATTAAGATAAAGCGCGGTTGAGTTTCGTCACCCATGATGCAATATTCCGATTTCAGATGGAAAGTGGAAAAAAGAGTGCTATAACACTGACTTTAAATATATTACATTAAATATCATTATTTTCATACAAGAATCATTTGACTTTAAAATAAATTTGAGAGACTCTTTCAAAATAAAAATCCAAAAAACAACTGATCTTAATAAAAATACAGATTATAGAACATTTTATATTCAGCATTAAAATATTATTCTATATTTATTAGCATCTGCATAGTATCCTAGAATACCCTAGATGTGGTATATATTGTATACCGGCATTTAAGACTGTGTAAGAAAAATATACAGATTAAAATATATTTTAATAAACTGCAAAGATATTCTGTTACTTTGCAAACTAGAAACCTGCAGGCTTGTTGATTGCAACCGCTGTTAGGACAACAAGTGTCACCAATTTTTTAATCTTAATATTACCAATTGGATTTTTTCAGCTTTACGCTTCTTCCCGCATAAGGGGCTAATCACATAAAGCCTACTATCAAGACACTCCAATTTGCGCCCGAGCTTTATCTTGGGTACCAGGACAAAGAAATGAAAAATGAAACATAAATATTAAATATTGTTATAACTATAATATACCTATTTATAGTTTATTCTTGAAGTTTGTTTATAACAGTAGAAAATCGAAAGTCAATAAAGGTGTACTTTCTTGTAATAATCCTCAAGAAGCTTTTAATCTATTTTAAAGCTTCACTAAGGCTGGAAAATAAAGGCATTAAATGTCCGCGAAACATAAACGCGCAGTTAAACTTGTACAACTGACGTTTATAAACGGTTAGCAAAATTTTGTTTGTCCGCTTCAAACGGAAGACAACAATAAACTTACATAGATACAAATAGAAGACATGCCTGAAATATAAATGCGAGATATGAATGGATTTTAAGTTTTAATTTTAACTAGCCCTCAGGGCCGTCGTTGCGCAGTGGGACAGCATATGACGCGATAGTCGGGGGTACGATTCCCGCTAGGGAAAATTATTGTCTCTTTTTATTACTCCTCTCTATTACGAAAAATTTTAGTTTCCATTATATCGAAAAATGTTCACTTGTTTCAGGTTGCTGAAAGAGTGTCTAAATTGTATTGTCTATTTGAAAAAAAACAGTCACTAATACGCATAAGGTTATTTCTCTTTTTAAGCAATAATTTAATTAAAAATTTACAATTATATTTCTCCATCTTACTATAACATTGGACTACAAAGTTTACCACCAAAATATATCTTTGTACTTGTTTAGACATAGTTATCACATTCTGTTCTCTTACAAATTACAAAATTTTAAATTGACTCAAGTTTTTATTTCATAATTTTATCTGTCTATAAGATCATGAAGGTTTACTTAAAGTTTATTACAAGTACAAAAAATTTAAACATTTTAAAAATACTTTTAAGTGGCGACTTCTCACCTTTTCTCGCATAGCAAGAGTCAGAGAGACTTGTAGTGTCGTAACACTCCGTTCTCCTCTATATATCTATAGCGGAGAAGGGAGACATACAGGCTATAGATAACGGGCTTGGAACTCTTGAGAATATCCCATTTTCAATGTCACTTAAGTATTGCGTAGAACTATCGATGTTATTTATTACATAACCTTGTGTAACACAACCTTATGTAGGTAAATTCAGACTTTACTGGCGACGTCATTATCTTAACAGGATTAAGGGAAGGTAGTCTTAACTGATCTTGACTGGTCATGAGCAGCCCTGTTTAATGTCACGGCTACTAGTGTGTTACTTAACTACTTAAATAGAAATTATCACCGTTATGTTAATACATAAAGGAAAAACGTTTGTAACGAAAATAGTGCAAGCGAAGGAAAACTTAATTTAACTTATATAATGTATACTAATATAATAAAGAGGTAAAATTTGTAACTTTGTTTCTAAGAGCTAATCTTCGGAAATATTTAACCGATCATGATTGTTTTCAGAATTAGATAATTATTCAGGCGTGCTATAGGATATAATTTATTATAATTTAAAGAATAGTTTAGGGAATCCTATATGGGCTCTAATAAAAGCTTCAAATCACGCAGCGAGCGGGTCTATAGTTAACTTATAAAAACTTATGAAAAACTGCAGAATGCCAATATATTTTATAGCAATGGATAAAACTATTAAAGTAGATTTTGAAATATAACTATTTTAACGGGACTGAAACTGTTCTACAACCGTTTTTTATAATTAAACTTATTGAGTTAATAGTCTCATGTGTTGGGAGATAGGCAAAGTCATGTAAATTAACAGTATTATATAAAAAAAACGATTATAATTAATTTTGTTAAAAAATACAGCAACCTATCAGCTCAGGGTCTTCTGTAGGATATATTGAATTTCTATGAATTTTCATTTAAGTCAACTCTCAATATTCCATTTCAAATATTAATGATAGATTTCTCAGAGATGATGATAACTTGAAGTACAAAAATGCAATAATGTTATTAAGATCGCCTCTTGAATAGTGGTTGCGTTCTATGTTAATTTAATACTTCTTTGCGTGCAATATTGAATTAGAGGAAATCTAGAGAAAAAATACTTTTCCAGGTCATCGGAAACATCTATACGTAAAATATCCCACTAAGGTGTTGGATCAGAGGTATGCGCTGTATTTTCGGAAACTTTTCGGTTACTAAAAAACGCGAAAATGCAATATCTTGTTAATAATAACAAACATACATTTTTAGTCACAAACATACACATAATACCATGTATTGGAATGTGTATACCATGTGTATAAAACGATACATCAAGCACGGATCCGCCGTTGTGGGCACTATGGGAATGCCCACAACCCTAATTTACTTGTGACGTCACATTTTTTCGGTTTTCATTCAAGTTCGCAATCTTAATACAGTAAAAAATGATCCCGCTCCTGCATAGCATACAAGGCAACTCGTATTTTGAGTAAAAATTATATAAATATGTACTCTACCTAATTTTGAAGAGGGTAAAGTGAAAAGTGAAGAACTGAACTTACTTTATACATTTAAAAAAATGCACAAATAAATAAGAGCAGAAAATACGTTAATGCCAAGGGTCCACGGTTTACTTAAATTCTATTAATAATAGCCAATATTGTTTCTTATCTAAAGTGATCTCATCCTATGGATAATTAATATTGATAATCTACACAATTTTATTTTTTGTTTATTTTTTTTTAAATATAAATTGCTCCTGTAAGAAATATTTAGTAATAGATATATAAAAAAATAATAATAAAGTTCAATACAAGAAGTAACTCATGTACTTCAAACTTACAAGATATTTCCACAAATAAACTGCTAAGCCGGCGTCTTAGCGCGCCTAAGCCGAGAAACGCAGAACATCCCACTTCTATAACAATATTAGTTATAGTATTCAGCTCATCAATATTCTTCAATATAAAAATAACGCAGAAACCTAGACTTTTGCAAATTAATTGCTTTTTTGCGTCCTTGGTAAATAAATTATATGGTTTCTATAATAAATAAGTATATTAAAAGCCTTGGTTTAATTGCAATAGTAGCTTTGACCGTGATAAATTAGGTGGAGAACGGAGGTTCTTAACATTAGGTTTCCTGCCTACCTCGAAGCAAAAGTCTATTAAATTTATTACACTCAACTGCTTTCTAGGTTATTGGGTATTGAATTTTATTTGATGTTCCTTAATCTTTTAACATGTTACTATTGACATTTGTTACTGATTTAAAGTGACTTGCAAGTTATTGTCGTAATAAAAACTAAAAAAGAAGCAGCTTTTTCCCAATAGCAGGGTAGTCAGAGAGAGCCTAGTGTTAAGTCATTCCGTTCTCCAGTTTCGGTCCGAAATTGACACGTGTTAAGTGGCAGAACTTAGCGCCACGCTTTGCCCAGCCAGGCATTTTATTAATATTATTAATAAATAATGTCTTCTAAAATTGACACACCTAATGAAAAAGTAAAAGCAGGCGCCTGTCAGTATATTTTACCATTTATATAAATAAAAATCTATACATCTTACATTTACTGTAATTAATTTCTGAAAACTTTTTTTCAGCCAGATCCTGTATATGGGACACCATTCATATGAACTTCCAACTAACTACAGTAGAAACATTCCACCTGGTAAGTTATAATAAATTTATATTGTTATCTTATACCTATATAGTACAAGTAGTTTTGCGGCATAGTTTAGATTTAAATATACCTACCTTCATATTCTTATTAACTAACTCAAATAGTGTAAGTACAACATTACAATTTTCCAATTTCTTTATATTACGTTAAGCGAAATATTATATACAAACTTCTCTTCCGCGGTATTGAACGAGCTTTGACGAAATGCATACACATAAAATAACATTTTTACAATTTTTGTCTGTCTGTCTGTCCGATTGTGACGAGACTCTCACTGGCAGATAACTGATGAAATAAGAACGTACTTAGGCTACTGTTACTTCAGAATTACCATAAACGACTATTGAACTATAAATAACTATAACTTTTGTTAAATACCAAAAAGGTTGCAGGCATAACTATTTTTTAAATATATTTAATATTCTCATAGATTGTTTACAAAATCAACGAATTTTAATTTTCCACATTCGATGCTTATGACATGTGCTTGTTAAACAGCAAAGGTCAGGGTGATACCGCAAACAAGAGCCGCCCTATTTTAGCAACCTAAGTTCATTATTTTTAACAGCGTTTATTTTTAGTTTTTTTTTTATTTTAGCATGCGTTGATGATTTGACTAAAGTAGACAGCTATCCACTTTAGACCGGACATTATTCAGCGAAACTGTCGGCCGTCCAACCAATCATTACTCAAACAGTAATTTGTTATAGACAGACCGTGTCTAAATATTTACTATACATATATTTAATATTTTCTGTAATATAATAACAGTAGAACAGTAGTGATTCTTACGCAAGTCAGTCAAAATAATTTCCATGGAGGCTTTATAGCTTATTGTAATATTATATTTTGAGGCCTTTGCTGCGCAATGTGACAGCGCTTGAATAACCGTCATGTTTGTTGATTCAAACCCCATTCGGGGGAGTTAAGTTCCGCCATTTAACACACAATGTCTCGATTTTAAGCGTAAAGTTTTACTATGGGGCCAGTCGTGGCGCAGTGGCACAAGCGTGTGACTGTAAACGACTAGTTGTGGGTTCGATTCCCACTCGAGGGATGGAGATATTTAATATTTCCATTTTCTTCGCTCTGGTGTTGAGGCAAAGCGCAGCGTTAAGTTCCAGCACTTAATACGCAATGCCTCCGATTTCGGCGAAAAATGGGGAACGGCGTGTCTTAACACTAGGTTCCCTCTGCCTACCCTTCTGTGTGCGGGATACAGTGGGGTGATGAAAAAAAAAAGTTTTACTACATGCATAAATTAAATTTGATTGTGAAGCGAACAATATTTTCGTACACAGTAGGTATATTCTACGAAGACCACAATATCTTCGGTTCTTCTCATGTCTGAGTTATTAACTTTAGTGAACCGATTGTAATTTGTTTAACGTTTAAAAAATAAAGCATATAACTTTTTATTTGTAACCAGATTTTAGACTGTAACGTAGATGCTGTAACTTTTAAGCTGTAACGTAGATGATTAGTACCTACAGCAAATACATATTTGGCTATTACTAAATGTCTTATATTATTATTATTATTATATTCTATACATAAATTAGAGTAACATTTCATTAAGTAGGTAGCTTGGTTAAATTTTATTATATTCGAACAAGCCCGATAGTAAAGACGGGCGTATCGGTGATATCTCCAGTGAGCGCCGCAAAGCCACTGATAAGGCTGATGGTCCACAAATGAATAGCATAATTAAAGAAAAATTGTATATTAAAAATGCATGTGATAAATAATTTAATCTACAAGAATATATATACAAATTATTAGGCTTTTTTCTTATCCTTACGCTGTATGTAAGCAGAGGGAACCTAGTGTTAAGACACTCCGTTTCCCACTTTCCGCTGAGTTTTGAAAGCATTGTGAGTTAAGTGGCGGAACTTAACGCCGCGCTTTACCTCGACACTAGGCGAAGAAAATGCAAATATTAAATACTTCCACTCTTCGAGTGGGAGTCGAACCCACCACCAGTCGCTTTACAGTCGCTCTTTGTGCCTCTGCGCCACGACTGGTCCAATTATTAAGATATTTATTTAAATACGGTCATCCTTGTCGTGCAGTCCATCTCGATTGTATACTAACGAGGAATTTCTTAGCTTAAAATATTTTTACTTCCGTTTCCTTCCTCCCCACTTTTTGTAGTAAAAAGAATATCAAGACAGTAATAATCGTTAAGCGGATTGTAATAATTATTACATAATTATTACATATCGTTAACATAATATTTAAATAACGAATTATTTTACTAATGCATTTGGGATCAAGTGTGTATAATTAACTTTTAATAGTCAATTTATTGTAACACAACATATCCCTATAGCGTATCGTTTATTGGACGACCAACCTAACGACTACGATCTATGCAACAGTTTATAGCGATTCAATGAAAATCAAGGTCTGATTGTAATTTCACTTTTGCAGGTAAAAATACGACGGTTTACATCGGAGTGAACGTCAACAGAGTCTCTGGAGTAGACGAAAATAGAGAGGTATTATTATAACACTGATAAAACGCACACATAATAAATTGAAAAACATTTTTAGAAAAACGTATAAAATTTTTGGACGCAGCGGGATTTGAACCTGCCCTTATTGTAATCCGTTCAAAAGTCCAAAAATTTTTACATGTTATCTTAAAATGTTTTTTTCCAACGTAATGGTAAAATTATAATAGTAAAACATAATATGTACTAAAATAAAGACGCTTATATATGAAAGTACAAAAGTACAAATAAACTTTATCAAGAAGAAACTACATAAATTTCAATAACCCACTAATTAAATATGTAATTCAATTACCTTAAAAAACTTTAAAGATGTGACGCTACAAGAGTTTTTATATCATAGTAATATAATTAGTAACTAAAAAGTAATATTTAGAGTTTACCTTACATTCTTAAAAACCACAGTCGTTCCTGTTGTCGACTAGACACATGTAAAGCTTTCGTGTAAATTTGATGGTCAAGCTTATTATAAAAGTTGTTCATTTTTTATACAAACTAAATTCTCTCTGATTTTACCCTGCTATAAGAATGCACTTGTTTTATAGGAAATCACATTAGACGCTTTTCTGCAAGTATCGTGGGAAGACTTGCGTCTCAAAATGCCTCATCACATGCCCTACATTGACTTACCCTGGGAGTTCCGGCAGCTGATATGGACTCCAGACCTTTACATATGGCAGCTGCAAACCATGAAAATAATGTCAGTTCTTCAAGAAATGGCTTCGTTACGATTGTATGCTAATCGCACCGTCTCTGTCAGTATAGGGTAGGTATTAATTTTCATGTTTTATTACAAAATATTCATAGACACTGATTATAGTTCTTGAAATGATAATGTGGGGCCGGTTATGGCGCAGTGGCACAATCGTGTGACTGTAAACGACTGACTGTGGGTTGGATTCCCACTCCAGGAGTTGGAAATATTTAATATTTCCATTTTCTTCACTCTGGTATCGAGGCAAAGCGTGGCGTTAAGTTCCACCATTTAACACGCAATGCCTCCGAATTCGGCGGAAGGTGGGGAGCAGAGTCCCTTAACACTAGGTTCCCTCTGCCTACCCTGCTGTATGCGGGATACAGCGTGAAACCAAGAAAAAACCAAATGATAATGTAAATTTTAAATAACTTCTTTAACATAACCAAAAATACCTTCTTATTCCGTAGTTCGTAGGTATATCTTATTTATTATTTAATTTTCAAAAAACACAGATTTTCAAACTCATAAACTATCCATAATTAAAATTATGTAAAAAAGGTTATTTCAATTTGAATGGGATAGAGTTGGATTAATTTGGATTGGACTTTTCCCATGTTTTAAAAAATGAAACATTAACGATAATGTTTTCTTTTTTCAGTGCCACAATAACTATAAAATGCGAAATGGATTTCGTTCTGTATCCATTGGACGTACAAAACTGCGCTATAGACTTCAGCAGTTGTAAGTATAATTATTTTAAACTCTAACCATTAGAGCACGCGAATTCATTTTATATCTTTCGTTTTGTCGTCGATGTGCAGTATCTGTTACCGGAAATGTATAAAGCTCAACTTCTTTCATGCATAAAAATAATTGCATTAAGTTGAAGAATTTTATTTGAAAATTATTAAAAATTAACGTTCAAAATATTCATTAGTACAGCTTATTGTACTAATAGTAATATTTATATTACTTAAGTATTTTGTTATAATTTTACCAAATTCATGAAGATGTTCTCCCTTAGAACTAGATATACGTTGTGTTTAAAAGTATGTTTAAAATAAAACATTTAGTTATTTTTGTGATCCAAACTCATACACACCTATTTTAAAACATATTAAGATTATCATAAGCATAAAAACCTAAATAGATATACAAAAAATATAATTCATATCATATACAACATACACTGCTAAATCGCAATGATCTACCATTACAATTTCAAAGCCATCAATTAAAGTACAATTTTATAGACAAATACACTACAGAAGATGTGCGTTTCGAGTGGCGGGAGGTAGCGCCGTGGTTCGGTCTCGCCGGAGGTCAACGCCGCGAATTCCGCCTCCCGAAATACGTGGTCACATTTGTTACGGACAAAAGTAATCATATTCGAAATTTTGGTGAAGGTAAATGTATATTTATTGCTTTGCGCTTCAGTTTGCGCACTCGTATGGACTAATTTGTACCTTACTAACGCTACGCAGTGTTGTACGCTTGCATGCCGCTGTTTGCCAGTCACGGTTCAAGGAAAATATATTTTTATTTGTTTTCAAGTTTTACGGAGAAAAAAATAGAAATTCAACTCTCTCTATTCTTATTCCAAGTCAACTTTATCTCTCTTTCACCCTCAAGGCCGGCAACGCATCCACAACCTCTAATATAGTAGATGCGCGAAGGTCCTCGCGCCTTCTGCTCGTTTGCCCCCTTTATATAAAGCTCATTTAAATTGTGGTAATTTAAGTTGAAATTATTTATTTAATTGATCCGTGACTTGCAAATTTTATCGTAAATGTTGTGTGGTATTGAGTATTGTAAATAAAACGTATAGGTATAACATTTACTTATTAGGTGGATGATGGATATGTATTGTTAACAGGAACTTTTCGCTTTTCTATAACAAATAACTCCTAACCTTTGTATGCTTTTTTATAATTCATATCAATATTTTGTTAATAATTTTTTGCACTTTTTGTGAAATATATTGTAAATAATGTAAAATATTTACAAAAACTAAATTATATATAAATACAGAACAAAGTACTAAACTATTGTAGCCGCTCCTTTCATCGCGTGCTAATAATGCCATTTCCAAGATTCTCCTATTAACATAAATTTAGAAAGTATTAGCAAAATGTTGTTTCTACGCTATTTATTCAAAAAACTTTTAAGCAGGTAGTAGTAACTGTGATTTTAAAAATTACCTTTATTCATGAAATGGAGGTCTAACAGTATTTTAAAATATTTTAACCACACATTTTGAATTCTGAAAAATGAACGCCTATTTGAACATAATAAATTATATTTCCAGGTGAGCATTCAGCAGCGAGATTGCGAATCAAGCTATCCAGAGAGCTGCGTAGCTACCTCCTTGAAAGCTACCTACCGTCGTCCCTATTCGTCATCATATCGTGGGGTAGCTTCTGCGTCATACCCGAGATAGTACCGGGTCGTATGGTGCTGCTGGTGACTACATTACTGTCACTCGTCACCATGTTTGACACAGTCAGGTAGTAATATCTAATTATTTACTATATAATTGTATTAAATACATAATTGGTGGTAGGACATTCGTTCTCCGACTGGCTCGCGACCATTATCATGTTAGTTAAGTGAATTGTAAAATAACTTAAGTGAAATATATGTTCTCATTTCATTCTCATATAATTATTGAAGTCGTCGTGGCGCATTGGGAAAACGTCTCGCTGTAACCGCGACGCTTGTGGGTTCGATTTCAACTCAGGGAAATGATTTCATATTATTTTCATTTCTCCGCTCTGGTATCTAAGACAAAGCGCAACGTTAAATTTCTCCACTTAACACGCAATGTCTTAATTTCTGGCGTAAAGTTGAGAACTAAGTTTCTTGTCACTAGGTCCCTGCTATACGGGAACAGCGTAAAGCCGCGGGTTTGAATCCCTCTGCGTTTAAATTTTTATATGTTCTTCAAATGTCTTTTTCAATTTCCTAAGTGTGTGAATGATACTTAAAAATGTTAACAGTAAACGTAAAGCTGTAAAAAAAAAGAAAAATCATTTACAATAAATTAATTATTTTTTCCAGCACCCATTCCCCAGACGCGTTAGAGCTCAAGTGCATCGAGGTTTGGCTGATCTCGTGTACCATATTCGTGTTCCTCGCTCTGCTGGAATACTTCGTGGTGTTGTTCGGCATCCGCTACGACAAGAGCTGGAGCAGGCGACGGCAGGACTTGAGACGCGCCGCCTCCGCCGCCCAATTAGCCCCACCCTTACATATCAATCACTCACAGGTATTTTAAAATTGTAATGACTGTATTATATAAGATATATTTTTTAGCTTCACGCTATATCCCACACACTGTAGAGTCGGCAGAGAGAACCTAATGTTAAGACACTCCGTTCCCCATATTCCCATGCTGAAATCTGGAGGCATTGCGAGTTAAGTGGCGGTAGTCAGTCGTGTTTTTACCTCGAAAGCAGAGCGAAGAAAATGAAATATTAATATTTCATTTTCGAAAGATAGGAATTGAACTCACAACTAGTCGTGTTTAGAGTAACTCTTTGTGCTCCTGCGCCACGACTGGTGTAGACAATGGCTTATTTATTTATTATTTCATTGTTATTGTTGTCCATTTATTGTTATTTCTTAATAGCAATTAATGAAATAAGTTGATTTCATTTTTTATAACCACCCTCTAGTCCATTTGTATACGATTTCAATTTTACGAGTAATATTAAGTCGGTAGTTGAGTTGCTAAAATCCACGCTTTTGTAAATAAACAACACAAATTTATCTTACAAATATAAATACACAAGCACTTAAAGCAAAACGTTGATTCGTAAGTAAACGTGGGATTCATATACGAGTATGCCCAGGCAGCAACGCTTTTGCTTACCTTTATGACACTTAATAAAAATAATAGTTATATATGTATACATATTGTACATATTTTTATAATTTGCTTCACTAACTCTTAATTACTAAACAATTTTAAAGCTGCGTTCAAATTATTAACAAAAAACATTTTTGCAGTACAATTGTAACAATTTACTAATCAATTAATTATAAACGTACTTGAGTTATACTTGATTAGAAATATTTTTATGTAACGCACGTTTATTTTATATTTAACATATAATTTATTGACCCTCTGTGAAACTTAACGATATAAAAAAAAACATTTTATTACTATTATAACATTTAGTATAAGAATAATTAATTTTATTCTACGTACTGCTTGTCCAATTGCAGAGACTAAGCACGCCAGTGAGCGGAACGCCACAAGGTGGTGTTTTCTCTCCGCAACTGAGCGTTGAAGATGAAGGGCTTAAACAACAGTTCTCTCATCAAACAATACAGAGGGTAAATATTTTGCTAAAATAACAATCGAGCACAGCTGTTCAGGAATAAGCAAACGCTTGTAGACCGTTAACAAATAGTTAAACCGATTAACAATAAAATGTCAAATACTTACTCCAAAGATGTTAAATTATTTTGAATTAAATCAAAATATTAACCCAATAATAAAAATTACATATAACACCATTGTAAGACGTAAGTGAATTACAAGATTCCTTGTTGATTTTAAAATTAGGCAAATTTTTAGTTAACATCTTCGGAAAGAAGGCTTCGGAGAGACAATAAAGTCGGATGTGAGACGAGAACAGTTAGTAAGGTAAAACAGTTCAATGAACACGCCGTTGTGTGGATCACCTTACGAGCAGTACAAAATAGACTACAAACACAAATATTATGACTATTCAAAGTTGTTAAGTAAACGTAGATTGTAAAAAATGTTGATGTAGATCAGTTCTTAGGCTACCTGACTAGTGCTAGATATATTTTAAAGCTTTCGTAATATAGGTATTAGGTATTTGATTATTTAGGCTAAAATTAAATCGGCATACCTCACACCAATGCTTTCATCGCATTGCACACAGGTATGTAAAACGAACGAGTAGTTAAGAGTATTGTTAGAACCTGTAGAACTGCCATGATGTGTGAATCACTCGGTATTTTAATAAAATTTAAACAAAACCTCGTTTTCTCAGGACTCGCCAATATTAGAGACGATGGCAGCAGGTGATTCATCTGGAAGTTTCTACGTAAGATTTGCCGCTATGGTCGACAGGGGCGTCATGTTTTGTGGCGCCCAAGATGGCGCTCTGGACAAGTTCGCTCTAATATTGTTTCCCATCTGTTTCCTTCTCTTCACCATTATTTACTGGACCACTTATCTTAGTGAAGCGCATCACGCGATGCATGAGTGACTTTTTTGAGTGACTAAGTCACTAAGACATTTATTTACATGTACATACCTAAATAAGATAAGTTAATAGATATTATTAAAAATGTTTGAACTACATTTGACACATACTTAGTTAAGTTTAAAGTAATTATTAATTGTTTGATAGATTTTCAAAGTTTATAGATATGTTATGCATTGAAATGTTTTATTTTGTCTATTGTTTTCAATATTTTGAACTTATTCAGTAATCGGTCCTAAATGGTTCTAAATATAAAGACAATTTTTAATGTATGTACCTACTATAATAATATATATTATTTTAATTATTTAATGAACTATAAATATATGTTACATGTTAAACAATAATATATTTTAGGATATAATATAATATTTATATATACATATGTATGTAATAAATCATATACCTACTCTATCTCTTCGTAATATTTCATCCGTCCTTTGTCTAATCTTGATACAAACAACTACTGTAACTATAGAAATGTAGGCTAATTTTATTATTACTATTTATTATAAAATATTTTGTTGTATCCTTACGCATCTTCTATTTTTTGCCCAATAGAGTAAAACAACTTAGTTATTAAATATCCCTTATATTCTCCATTACACTATATTTTAATGTACCTACGTACTCTTTATAGATTTAATTTTCATTATATTTTATTATGGAATTATTATTATGAACACCATTTTTGCGCGTTGCGAAATAATGACAATATTATGAAATAAGATGTTTTTTTACACGTAAATATAATTGGAACTCTTTGTTGCTTGTCCACATATGAAATTAAGAAATTATCGTGTAATATAATGCCTTTAAATATCAATAAGTACTTGATTGAAGCAACATTGGGACCACAAAATTCAATAGGTTGAATATTGTTCTACGTCACGCCTTATTACCGTGCCTTTTGCTATGTATCATTAGATAAATAAAAGGTTTTTGTGATTAGGCTAACGACTGTATTCTTAAACCGTTATACAAAATGCGCGAAAACTTGCTTGCTCTTTACTTCTACCAAACGGGCATATACTTGTCATGCGTTATATTTTCTTATTGAAATGTTAATTAAGATATTATCATATATTAATTGTTATCTATGTATGGAATATAACACCTATTTACAACAATGTAAAGTCTAAGCCTATTCTAAAATCTATATATTTTTGACAAATGTTCAATTTTACTTATCAAGCTGTTCCCCGACGCCATTGTAAAAAAATATGTACATACAGATGTAATACAAAAAAGTTGTTCTATTTTATTAATATTTTTAAGATATAAACTTATACTATTGCTCTAGTCATGTGTAAATAGCAGTGAAGTAGAGTTAAGTTGTTGTTATTATAAATTGCTTTAATTGCTCACCGTTAACTCTCGAAGCATGTAAGCACAAATATTTTCTATGCACAAAATTCGAAATTCATAAATCTTGTCCCAATAAGTAATTTATTCTTTTGCAGACTGATTGATATCCAGTCAGAGAAAAAACAATATTAAACAGAAACCTTACTTCAATTCTCATTCAGAAACCTTAACTGTATGTGTATTTTGAATTATACATGTTTATAATTAAATTGGTTCTACCCATATATCAATCAAGTTAATAGTTAATCTTATTCTCTAAGTTTTAATTATTACCTTGTTTGAAATTAAAGGGCCATTTATAACAGTTAAAATGATAATGTAATTTCTTTTTTTTTCAGGAACTTGGTTTCTGATTATTATCACCTAATTGACACAAGTTACAAATTTACAGCTTTTCAGTTCTTATCCCATTTTAACAGATCAATAAAAAATATTATTATAGTAGTAATAGATGTCAAATTTTAAGAATTGTAAATTGTTATTAAATGTTGAGTTAGTTAATGTTTATGTTAATAAATTCTGCATTTTAAAAAATGTCATATTCTATTTTTGTAAAATTATTACCTACTTAAATGCAAATGGTTACTAGTGCTTATGAAAATTTTACAATCTAATAGAATCGCTATATTGTGCTTAAATAAATAATTTTGGAAATCAGTAACTAGTTACGGGACAGTATTGAATATTTATCAAATTAGACAATACTTATACTTGTAAATAGTTGAAATAAAAGACATTATTTTAAATAATTTAACATTTCTTTTATTTAATATACTACTATAACAGAAATGCAATAACTTTTACATATCTACACTTTAGTCTACCCCCTAATTATTCATATCCATAGTAAGAAGCTTCCCTGTAAGCTCTAAACATGTCATCAGAATTTCGTCTTATTCGCCTCCCAATAGGTTCTAAGTCATTGTAACATTTTGGAAAAACTTTTTCTATAATGTCAACAGCTTCCTTTTTGCCTATTTGACGTACGGCTAGTACTGAATATAGTGCTTTAGTTTTGACACAGTCCTAGAATACAAATCAATTTTAATTACAATATAATTAATAATAAGGTATTATCATAATACAAATTGAACTATTATTCATATTACCTCATGAGCTTTTTTTATTTTGGTGAATGAAGCATCTCCTTGAGACCAGGCACTTACAAAAGAACAATGTGTAAGGTTAGCGGCCCTTATTTCTGTACACGCTAAATGTTCCATGTTCCTAAAGTCCAATTGATTACGACAGTAATCAAACATATGGATCATCTCATGAGTCAAAATACCTTGAACCATACCTTTCCGTGTTGCCACATTTTGACATACTACTATCTAAAAATATAAATAATACTATACACAAATTAATATTAATCTTTACATTATTCTAAATTAGGCTATTCTCATTATTTTATATGGAGAGAATTAAAATATTTGGTACCTGATTCAGTTGAGGATCATATCCACCACTGACTGAATAATCACACACTTCACAAGATATATGTCTTCTAATGTCAATTGGGCTGCAAAAAACGAAGAAAAAGCGAATATAAACATCTTTTGTAAATTAATTTCGTATATAATTCATATTGCATGTTAACTAACCAACCAGAGCTCTTGAGTGCAGCCATCATAACCTTTACAATGGGACCTATAAAAATTTGGTTGGAATTAAACGTTACACAAAAAGATATGCGTCAATATTTACATAATATTTTACAAATGAATGATGAAAAATACCATTGTTATCATAACAAACTTTACTTACTGTCTTTTATACACTTGTAAACATTTTTTTCACATTTCATTTTTTCTATTCCCTCTTTTCCTTCTTTGCCTAAAAGTATATTAGATACCGATGGCTTAAATGTCCCTCGTCTTTCAGGATACAAATCGTACCCCCACGACTCTTTCTTCTCACTTGCTTGATTGTTTTCCCCATCTTCTGCTTTATCATTCGTTGCCTTACTACTACTATCTGACATCTAGAAATAAACTTTAATTCAGAATTAATTAAGGGCAGTTATAGTAATTATAAAAAAACCTAAATTGATTATTTTAATTCTAACCTCTTAGATTCACTTGTTTGACGTTTGGCATTGACATTAATTTTGGCATTGACATTAATTTAAAAGATTTAATAATTATGATTGTTCTACATTTTATGGTATTTAGGCGTAACTTTCATTTCGAAGTACTTTAACGTACCTCTAACTAAAAAAGTTTGGAATGATAGTGGTTTTGAAGCACTACAGTTTATTCAAAATATTTGTATATCTCTCAATATACAAATATTTTTAGTTTAACGAACACTTAACACGTAATAATTAAAAATATAAAAAAATATTTTTTAGATTGAAATTATATTCATAGATTGCATATTTTATTGTGCATCAAATGTCCATGTCATTGAATCCACGAACTTAAAAGTCAAACACAAACAGCTTTTGACAAGAACGATTATAATAAAAGATTGCATTTTTTACTATTGTGGGCTAATTTTTTACATATTAAAGACGAATTTTTAATCATTATGATTTTTTATATGAAGCAATAATTGATTTTTACTTATTGAAAATTTATATTTAAGTAACAATAATATATTTTAATAATAACTATGTGTAAAACAAACAATTTGGTTAAAAACATTATATTAAGCTTCTACAGAGGTTCCCATGTAGATCTATCAGTAAGCAAAACTGGGATTATATCTTATTTATTGTTGTAAGCGATAAGTAAACTATTTATAACATGAAAACTTTTTGACATGAAAATTTTCAGCTGGAGGATATCAGTCTGCTGACATGGGATGTTCAAGAAATACTATTAAATGAAACTGTTTGCTCTAGTTTATTTAAAAGATATCCTTGTAACAAAAACTTTAGTAGGTTATTTTTTAAAAAACTCATTGAACTTTTGGAAACTAACCAAGAAATTCATGATGATATGTATAAATTTGTCTGTTCTACTATGACAAATAATAACAATGATATTTACAACTACCAACATTATGTAATAAAAAACAATTTAAATAATATTATAACCATAAAAGAAACAAAAAATATGGTCATTAATGGAACTACTGGACTGAGAACTTGGGAGGTAAAAAATCCTAACAATTTGGCTTAAGATTAACATGTAATATTTTCTTCATGCTATACAATATGATGATTCTAAAATTACTTTTTAAAAATATATCAATATATACATATTTTTTATTTTATAGGCTGCACTTATGTTGTCAGATTGGTCCTTAAGTAATAAGCAATTGTTTTCTGACAAGAAAATATTAGAACTTGGTTCTGGAGTCGGATTAACTGGTATAACAATAGCTAAACACTGTGGGATAAAATCTATGCTAATGACTGATTGTCATATTGAAGTATTAAAAACTATTGATGAAAATATTCAAATAAATTTTCCTAATGTTTGTTCTGAACAAAATGAAAGAGCAACATTTTATAAAACTGAAGATAAATTAATAGGTTGAGTTACAGTGATATTTTTATAATTATTAATGAAATAAAATTTAATGTTGATTTGAAGACTTTTGTGGTGCAGTTAGACAGTTTGACTGTGTACTTTATGGGTAAAGATGCAATGCTCACTTGAGGGAATGATTACATATTTTTGTCCTTGCTCCGGTAAAACAAAGTGATGAAATGCTATTTTTCCAATTTGGGAGTCAGAAAATGGTGTTAATTACACTAGTTTCTGTTTACGAGTGTGAAGAATAGAAATTAAAATTCAAAAGATTTACATTTAATTACAGTAAAATTTATTGATATATTGTAATTTTCCAGGTGTTTTGATGTTGGATTGGAATGAAATTGATGAACTATCTTCTTCACTGATACCAGATATTATAATCGGGTCAGACATTGTATATGATCCCTCAATATTGCAGCCATTACTAAACGTTCTGAGTTTATTTCAGAAGAGAAATAACAATATTCACATATACATAGCCAGTGTCATACGAAATAAAGATACATTTAGTGAATTTTTAAGGGTATTAGGTAAATTATGTGTAATTATTTTTTGGCAAAAATTAATTAAGCTTAATTATGTTATGCAATATTTTAAACACAATATTTTAAATTTAATGATGTACTATTTTATTTTTCAGAATCATCAGGATTTGTATATGAAAAAATATATCTTACAAATAAAGGTTTCATAGACTGGAATGAAGATATAGACAAATGCTTATTAAAAATAACTAAATAGTACATTTCTATCTTTATTTATCTCTCATATTTTGTAGGGTAAAGAGAACTTACTAGAAAATCTGTATATAATACATAAAACTCACGACGCATTTATGTTGATTTACATCATGTTTTTCGTTTTCCACTGAAATTTTAAGATTTAAATAAAAAAATATTAGTGGAATTTGAAAAATACAGTTTTCTGCATAAAATATGCCTTAAATTATTGTGTATCTAGAGTGCTTTTTTTGTTATTAAACCAAGTAAAATATTTTTATTTACTATTTTAAGAAACATTTTTATCATGCATTATTTATATATTAAAATTTAAGGGATGGACAAAAAACTATACTCGAATGTATATAGCCCCTGATCAAGGAAACTTTTCATGATGGGATCTCTGCCAAAAACGTAGACTAAAATGCGTGTTGGTTTAAGAACTTGTTTAAATTTTTTGTCAAACAGTAACGGTAGCTGTGTACGACAGTATATGTAATATTTAACGAAATGGCATTCCACTTCTCTAATTAAACTTCTAAGTATTTTTTTTTAAAGCCTCCAAATTCGTTTTTATTCACACGAGCACATGGCTAAGTGGTCATAGCGCTTGGACAGTTTCTATGAGACGCGAGTTCAAATTTGTCTTTTTTTAAAGAAATGTTGTTTTTTTATTTTACACTTTAAAATATTATAAATTTCAAATAAGCCAAATTTCGTTCTTCATCTGCATATTTTTCGTTACAAAAGTTAAAAGATTGTTCACCTATTAACACGCTCTTATCTAAGGAAAATATCTAAAGAATCTTCTGAGATTTTTTTTATTTAAGTATGTATTACTTGCTCCTCTTTAAGTTTCTTTGATCAGTTACTTTCGCTATCCGACAATAATCCGAAATCATTAGTATTTGCTTTCGATATTTCTTTTTGATAAGTACATATTAATATTAATTTTAAAATTTCACAATCTAATTTCCACCAGAACTGGAAACTGGTTTCCATATTGGATAGGCAGAATGTTTAATTTTTCAGTTTTCAGCGTTGTTATTCAGAAGACAGAGAAGCGTCGCACCGTTGTTACTAATATGAAGAAATGGCTTGCTATAAGGCTGCAGCTAACTAAATACCTTGTAAACCAATCCATCCAAGCCCTTTATTTTAATAATAAAAATCCTATCTCAGTTAGTTAATCTTTTTTACCATTCTTTTATATTTATACATTATAACGATATAGGAACTGTTAAAAGTATAAGTATCTTAATTTTAAGCAACCGTTCCTAATATAACACAATAATTCCGTATTATGGGCCTACTATACGATTATCTTCGTATTATAAGCCACAATAATTCCGTATTACCTTATAGGTAAAAAAAAGTATTTTTTTATCAATTTATAAAATGAGTCAAAGACATTAATATATCAGTTTCCTCATACCTCGTTCTCTTATATCATAGTTTCCTCAGTATTTATAGTTAATTAGTCTTTTCATGCCTATTCCATTACACGTAATCTGTAATAATTGACACGCCTAAAAGTAATAAATTCAAAAACTAAAATAGTGCTCTGAATATTTATGTTTTGAATTTGTTCTTCTTTCAAAAGTTTCGACTCGCAACACTTAGAAAACTGAGCTCAATTTTTGTATTTTCCAAGAATTTAATTCTTAACATCATGGAAGTAAAGGAAACCCGTAGTAGAAAAAGAAAAACAAAAACAAATGAAAGTGATAGTGATAGCGAAGCGCCTCTGGCTAAAAAGAAAATTTCTACAAAAGTTAAAAGTACAAAAGCTAGATTAGTTTCTGTTAAAAAAGATGTTGTTAAGGAAAAGAAGGAACCTAAAAAACCGAGACAGGTAACAAAAAGGACCAATCAACCAGTCAGTAAAGATGACTTAGATGTTGTAAATAATCAGAACACTGAAAAAAATACTGAAATGAATGATGATCCTTACAGTAGCTATGGAAATGAGGCTGAAATGCTGTCACACTTTGAAAATATATCAGAAAAACTTGCACAAAAATTTATATCTCTTTTGTCTGAAGGCTGCACATTACCATTTATTGCTAGATACCGTAAAGAAGCTGTAGATCACCTTATGCCAGACCGGTACAGATATATTTTCAAATACATAAATATCATTGTAAGAAAATTAAAATATTATTTCTATCTGCATATTCTTAAAAGACTCAAATTTTCAATTAAATTATAGAAATATTTTTTAAAAATATTTTCATTCATTCCAGTGATATATTCCTGAAATTTATTTTTAATATAATGTATATATCATTCTCAATTTGTTGAATGCTACTCAGTTGTAATGGGTACTACATTTTTCTAGGCTTCAAGAGTTGTATGAGAGCTATCAACATGTCATTGAATTTAAAAAGAAAGTAAAATCTGTATTGGGTACATTGAAAAAGTCCAACAAACTTACACCAGAGATAGAACAGAGTATATTAAAAGCTAAGAATTTATCTGAACTTGATTTAGTGGTAAGTCTACAATGCTATATATAAAATAGTATTATTCATTTAAATTCATTGAAAATATTTTTGATTTCTCTACAACTCTAATGACTTATATTTATATATAATTTATTTTATTACAGTATGGTCCATTAAAGTCATCCTCTTTGTCATTGGCCGAGCGAGCTCGGAAGCTAGGCTTAGAATCTTACGCAGTTAGATGTCTGAATGGAGAATATATAGATTTAATAAGTCTATGTCAAAATGACAATGATGAATTATCATCAGTTGATAAAGTGGAATCTCATATAACACATATTGTGGCTGATATTATATACAAGGATGCTAGAGTCTTACAACAAATGAGAACTTTGTAAGTAATCATATATTTAGATATTTTGTACCCATTCTGATACTTCAAAGAAAGTGCAAGCACCGAGTTGCTCCACCTTACACACAATGTCTTGAATTCAGACACAAACTAGAGAATGGAGTGTGTCAAGACTAGATTTGCTCGGGCTACCCTGTTTTGTAGCAAAGTGCATAAAGTTGCTAGAAATAATAAACTTAACATTGTCAAATCTATGGTGGTGCCGTGGGTCAGTCTGGCAGATAATTGTGAGTTCAATTCCTATGTAATGCTAAGATTATGAAAACTTTTATTTTCCTGCTCTGGTAAGGCAAAGTGATAAGTAGAATTCTGTCACTTGATATACAGTGCAACTTAAATTCCTCCAATTTATCCAACTTTGTGGAAATCTTTATATACTTATTTTTGTTGTCTATATGTATATTTCAGAAAAGAAGAAACTCGATTTATTATCCAAAGCAGTAGAACTAAGAGTTCAATGAAGGAAAAAAAAGATGACAACAAAAAAGTGACCACTAAATCAGACCCAGAGACCTACAAAGTGTATTTTGAATGGAAATGTCCAGTACAGTTTGTTAAATGTTATCAAACATTAGCTGTTAATAGAGGTGAAGATGAAAAAATACTTTCTGTAAAAGTTACAATTCCAGATTGGTTTTATAATAAGCTGGAAAGGTAATAAATGTTTACTATATAAATTAGTGTAGAAATATTTCTGTGGTAGCCTCTTTATTTTGTAGTTCTGTGAGAAGGTAAAATAATAGCAGAAATCCTTGTTGATGCTTGGCCAGACTATAGTATGTAATTAGTTGACTAATTATAATAATATAGCAGCGGCCCAGTGGCACAAATGTGTGACTGTAAAAGACTGGTTGCGGGTTCGATTCCCACTCGAAGAGTGGAAATGATATTTCCATTTTCTTCGCTCTGGTGTCGAGCCTCCGAATTCGGCGGAAAGTGGGGAACGGAGAGTCTTAACACTAGGTTCCTTCTGCCTACCCTGTTGTGTGCAGGATACAATGTGAAGCTAAAAAGAAAAAAAGTAATATAACAGGCAAGTCATATCGTTAAACATAAGCTATTAAGTATTACAACCATTGTTAAATCATGAAATAAATTTATTCTTTTATATTTACAAAAAAACTTAACATAAATGCTCGTTTTGCAATTAAAATTGTTGATCTAATTTGTAGGGCAGTCAGTGGAGAATAGAGTATCTTGATACTAGGTTCTCTCTGGCTATACTGCTGTGCCGGAAAAACTAGCAACTGTAATGAAAAAAAGGAAATTCTGATAAAGTTTTGTTAGAAAACAAGCCAAATATGTGACTTTGTCAATTATCTCAATTATTTATTTAACCATTTTTCTCTCATTAGATTCTGCCTCACATTATGGAAAAACAGTCACTGGGTCCGAAAAGGTTTAGATGATGCATACAACCGTCTCATCAAGCCGTGGCTCTCCAGACAAGTGCGGTCAAATTTAACTACTGCAGCTCAAAAAGAAGCTGTCAAGACATTCACTAATAATCTGGAGAAATATCTTTTGACTGAACCTATAAAGAATAGAGTGATAGCGGGTTTGGATCCTGGTTTTAAAGCAGGGTGCAAGGTAAGCACAACCACATACAATACAAATACAAAAACTCTTTATTACTGAATTTAGAATTTTCGTTTGCTTACTTTTAAAGGCACATCAGACCGGTTTCAATTCAATGTGTCCTGTGACACATAGGCCTTTTCTAACATTTTCCATTTTACCCTATCTTCAGCTGTTCTAAGCACAAACACTAACATACCTATATTTAACTACTTATAAAGACAATACAATCCATTTTTTCAATTACAAAGATTTAACAATTTTGAATTCTGTATTATTTAATATTTATATGTCATTTTATTTAATATTATGTAACATGTTCAAAGTATATCCGAATTCAATATTTTTATGAATTGATGCCAGTCGTGGTGCAGAGGCACAAAGGGTGACTAAAGCGACTGATTGTGGGTTCGATTCCCACCCGAGGAGTGGAAATATTTAATGTTAAGCGCGGCGTTAAGTACCGGCTTTAAGAATTCAGCGGAAAGTGAGAAACGAGGTGTGTAGGGGGTTAACATTAAGTTCCCTTTGCCTGAAAAAAAAATGAATTGATAAAATCATAAAATTAACACCAAAACTATTTTATAGGTGGGAATTATTGACACAACAGGTGGAATGTTAGAAGCTTGTAATATTTACCCAAAATTCCATTCAAATCAAGACCAAGCAGCTGAACAGTTAAAAGATCTTCTAACAAAGCACAGGTAAATCTGTTTGGTATTAAAAATGATTTGGTATGGTAAATATCACTTTTAGAATGTGATGAATCAACAAGGTTATTTATATAAGTAATTATTTGATAAAACTGATAATAGTAAAAGTGTTTTGGGATCTATAAATTGCATTTTGTTTAAAATTGGCAACTTTAGTTCACTTAACTCGTAGTGTTCCGAATTAGGGCGAAAAGTAAAGGACGGAGCTTAATACTTGGTTCTCTTTGCTTAACCTACTATAGTGTGAAGCTGATTACAGAAATGAAGAAAAGCTAACGTCAATACGCTTTGTACTTCATTTTCCCATTGAATTCAAGACAGCGTGTTCAGTGATGGAACTCAATATCAAACTTTATCTTATACTAGCTGTCATTAGCTGCGAATGGTTGATATCCAATACTGTCAAGGATTTTTTTTCAAATATAAGTATCTTATTAATTTGGATAAGAATTAATATCGTGTTCATCAAATCACCTTCACTAATAATGTACTATTTTAAAACTATTTTGATGACCATTAAACCTATTAGTAACAGTGTGATGTTATATAGTCTATTATACAACCTTACACGATAAATGACCTATTCAAATCGAAAAGATTTTTTCAATTCGGGGTAGTAAGTTCTGAGATTAGCGCGTTTAAACAAACAAACTCTTCCGCTTTATATTAATTAGTTTAGATAGGAACCAGTGTAAAGATATAAAAAAAATATTAATCATTCCACCCAGTGAGAATCGAACCCACAACCATTTAGTCAGACACCTACTGAGCCACGTCTGCCACGTTCCGAAATACAATGATACAAAGAATGAAGAAATAATTCTATTTAATTTTTTCAGAGTGGAATTAATTGGCCTCGGAAATGGTACCGCTTGTCGGGAAACTGAGATGTGGCTCAAAAAACATCATATATCTGATGGTATACCAGTCATTATTGTGCCTGAGCAGGGCGCGTCTATTTACTCTATTAGTAAGGAAGCGCAAAAGGTGACCTTCTTTAAATTTTTGAAACATTTTTATATATGTGTAATGTAAAATATTATTAACAGCTAATACTGAACTGACTTTAAAAAGAAACATTTTTATAGTGTAATAAGTATTTTTTAACCACTTAACAAACGCTGAACACGCAATGCACACGCACGCACGCACTCAAACATGCACGTGCCTAAGAAACCCAAAAGTCATGGAGATAATAATCATTTCTAACCACTGACAAACAAATGACCATAGTTGAAAAAAAAACATTTTTGGAAAAGTAAAAGATGTCTTAGACGGTTTTCAAGAGGTACGGGTTCAAATTCTGCTGCGTTCCAATTTTTATATGTTGTCTTAAAACATCTTTTTTTTCTTTCCTAAATGTATGAATAACACTTTAAAATAATAAAGACTATAGATTCTCACATTTACAAATTTATTGTTTTGTAATAATATCATATTTCTAGGAACACCCCAACATGGATCCGAATTTGATATCGGCGCTATCGATTGCCAGGCGAGTTTTAGATCCTCTAGGTGAATTGATTAAGGTATGTCTTATATGTAAATCATTTTAATCATGTATATATGGGTTCAATTCCGTGCGAGGGAATGATTATACTTATGTGAATCTAATAGCAGTTATCTAAACTAAGTAAAGTATACAAAATTTTCATATGCCTTAATAATGTCAATGAGTGTGCTTAATTTTAGTAAAAATATACACAGTTTTAGCTTTATCTATATAACATATAGGTAAAGCTACATTTTAAGCAAGTGATTCTTGATTCTTTTCTTGTATACTTCTTAGTAGGTATATAGACAAAAGCCCCCGCCCTCGTTAAATTCGGCTTTATCCCAAGGGACCATTTAATCGGGATAAGAAATACCCTATCACCCAAGTTAGCTCTTAGCCTGTCTATATTTTATTTCATCAATCATCACCATTTCAAATTACATCTAAATCCGTTCAGTAGTTTTACCGTGGCACTAAATTATTCAATTTTTTATATTATTTAATGACTCAAAATTAATAATAATTAGATTTCATTTTTATTATAAAAACAGGTAGATCCCAAGAACTTGGGCGTGGGTCTCTACCAGCACGACATCCCGCCCAAGATGTTAGAAACTGCGCTGGACGCGACCGTCGAGAACACCGTGAGCCTGGTGGGCGTCGACCTCAACACCGCCTCGCACGCCATGCTCAGGTTTTGCATAATTTAACACTTAACAGAAATTTTATTTCAATATATGATCGATTCGTTTAAATTTTCGCATAATTTTATCAATTTCTTAATCATTAATTTAGGTGACAAAAAATATCTGCTCTGAAAGTATTACTAGTGTGGTTGTTATACATTTGATAACATTAGATAAAAAGAAAATATATTTCAAGCTCTTGTGATGATAGATATTTATTCAATAATTATAATAATATAAATGTTACGCAAATTTTTTATTTATATCAAAAGCAACTGGAACTCTGATGTTGCTCAGCAGCAAATTTATTAGTACTAATAAAACATTTGAGTCCAAGGTTATGCCTATATGACAGAAAATTTACATATATGTACCAAAAACTAACTTTTTCTGCACAAAGAGCCATTATCCATGTGTGTTAAGTAAAAATCTCGGTGTTTTCTTCCTAGATCGGGCTAAATGAAAATAATTAAAACAATAATTTTTCCAGTGAGAGTCAAATCCAAAATCATTGTAGTTACAATAAACGTTTTCCCACTGCACCACGATAACCTTATAATTTTGTCATATCACAATTTTCAGACGCATTTCCGGCTTAAATGAAAACCGAGCCAAAAAGCTTTTAGCATACCGTCAAGATAATGGCGGCTTTAAGACAAGAGCTGAAATACTAAAAGTCAGTGGAATAGGAAACATAACTTACCAACAGTGCGCAGGATTCTTGAAAGTATTGGGCGGTCCTGAACCATTGGACTCTACGATAATACATCCTGAAAGCTATTCTGTAGCGAAATCGTATGTATTATATTATTTTTTATACTTTGAATTATTAAACGAAAATTTTGAAAGTTTATTGCGGTTTTGTTGAAATATGCATTTTTTTTTTTAAAGTATTAAAAGATATTACATGATATTTAACATCAAATAACGCGCCCAAAAAAGAATTATATTTATATTTTATTAAATTAATAATAAAAACAGTTTTTTTCTCATAGTAAGGTAGATAGAACCTAGTGTCAATATATTCCCCTCTCTCCAATTTCCACACGAAATCGAGACTTTCCAAGTCCCAGACCAGTTAGATGCCTGAGCGGAAAAATGAAAATAGAGTAAATATATAATATATTCGTTTCCCTGGATCGCCAATTTGTAAAATATAGTCATTTATACAACTAAATATTTACTAATAGCATACCGTCAATTTATTGATTTATTATTATTTATTCTTTGACATAACAAATAAAATTCACTTAATTTAATAGATTTGCGAAGAAAATCGGCGTCAACATAAAAGAACTAACGCAACCACATTTTCCTGAACTAGCCGAAAGAAAAAGTTGCACAATAGATATTAAAATAATGAGTAAAGACTTGGACACTGAAGTCAGTACATTAGAACTAATAATAAATGCATTTAAACAGAAACCCTATGAAGATAACATGATAACATTCTGTAGACCAGTTTACTCTATGACCGTGCAAGAGAGAAGTCAATTGGAAAAAGGGATGTCTCTAACTGGTAAGATTTTATATAACTTGAAGTCCCCAGAATTAAAGTGAGCTAACTCAAAAAATTGCATTTTCCTCTAAATTACAATAGAATCTTAACATAGGCTTTTGATGGTTTTTTATCAACACCAAATGTTGTGAAAACTTTAAGGTAGGTAATTTTATACTGCGCACCCTTACAATTAAAATGACCAACTCACTAAACGCAATACTAGTCGCGTTTACACATATGCCCCTGGGCCACAACTGGCCTCCTTTTTAATATTTTTTTTTTAAATTAATTTTATTTTATAACACTAGTCGTAGTGCAGGCACGCATAAGTGTGTCTGTAAACGCGACTGGTTGTGGGTTCGTTTCCCATTTGAGGAGTGAAAAAATTGAATGTTTCCATTTTCTTCGCTTTGGTGTCGAGGTTACACTAAGTTCTCTTTGACGGATCGATCGATATAGATAGTCCCCTTGACCTCGGCTAGTGACGGACCATCTTGCCACACCGGAGCTCCACATAACCACGTCCAAGTCCTCGGGACTCTACCCTCCTGGTTTTTCCGCCGGATTTTCTGGCGTAAAAAACAAAGTTCTCTTTGTCTCTGTTGTGCGTGGGATATAGCGTGAAGTTAAAAAAGACCTAAAATTCTAATTCTATTCCAGGTGTAGTACGCAACGTAGTACCTTTCGGTTGCTTCGTAGACTGCGGTGTCGGAGATAACGGACTCATACACACAAGCAACATGGGCAATGCTCAATTGAAATTAGGTGATAGAGTCGCTGTAACTCTTATATCCACGCCGAAGCCGAAGAAAATACAGTTAAAATTGGATAAAATACTTGATTAGTATTATTTTTAATGCCACCAGAAAAATAAGAGAAAAATGGAGAACGAAATGTCTCAACACTAGGTTCCCTGCGTCTGGCGGTTCCAACAGCGTGAAGCTTAATAAATATATTTGTATTGTATTATTATTAAGGCTGGCGAGGCTCAGTGGAAGGGAGTGTGATAGTAAATGCGATGGTTACAGGCTCAATCTCTACTTGTGGGAAAAGATTATACATTATTTTCATTTCTCCGTTCTGGTACTATATAAATAGGTATATAGTACCAAAGGGCGGAGAGGAATAAAGCGTGACGTTAAGTTCTGCCATTTAACTCGCATTTGTTTCGATATATGAATCTACTTTTACTAATTGCGGGGAAAGTGGGGAACGGAGTGTCTTAACACTACCCTGCCTACCCTGCTGTGTGCGGGATATAGCGTGAAGCTATTTAAGCTATTTTTTAATTTGTATTTGTCATTTTAATTTTAAGTTATGTTGAAATAAATTGACTTTTGAATTATAACTATTTTTATTAATATTAAAAGTATAATTAAATGGAGCTTATTTATTCGGCTTCTAGAAATGTGACGTCGTATTTGGGATTTAGGTTGTATACATGAAATATAGCCTTGTTTACTATAGCGTCGCATATTCCGGATGTCACCCTTAAAATAAAAAAAAATAGTGAAATTTTTGCAACCAACCATTTATCAAAAATATATCATATATTGTTATGTTATGTTACAATTACGCTAGAGGCTAATCGTAGTACATTGGGAATGCGTCTGACTGTAAAGGCAGTTGAAAGTGGACCTTAATTTCCATTCTGGAGAATGATTATGAATATTTTAAATGATCAATTTCTTGCTATGAAAGTCAAAGTGGGACATTCGTCACTCAAAATGCAATGTTCCAGACATTTCGGACAAAGATTAAAGAATATAGGGTCCTAACAATAGTTTTTTTTTATATTATAACCCTGCCCTGTGGAAAAAGTACGAAGCTGCTTTGCTTTATAATGACAAAGAAATTATTCAATATTTTCATTTCATTCAAAGTAATTTAAAAATACCTTAATTAACAAATTTAAGTAAAAAAATCTATATATGTTTTTACATGGGTACATTTTGTTTTTTTTTTCGCCAAGATAAACATTCAGAGCGATTCAAAAAATTATTGACTCCCACTTTCATACAAAAAAACATTGAGGGCGGAAAGCACCGTCATTGATGATTTGACTTACAAAAACGTGGAATTTTCTTCAGCGAACTATTATCCATACTTATATTATAAATGCGAAAGTCTGTGTGTTTGTCTGTCACGCTTTCACGGCTAATCTACCGGTCCGATTTGGATGAAATTTAGAATGAAAATAGTAAATAACTATGGGTCTAACATAGACTACTTATTTTTTCAAAAATTAACCGCTAAAGGGTTAAAATAGGGGATGAAAGTTTATATGAAAAAACTAAACCGTTTGACCGATTATGATGAATTTTCGAATAAATATAGTTGATAATCGAAGGTCAAAGATAGGCTACTTTATTTTTCAAAAATCCACCCCCGAGGGTTGCAACATAACGAAACAATTAGGCAGTCCACGCGGCGAAGCCGCGAGCGGGCCGCTAGTATAATATAAAAAAAACATTTAACGAGATGTCACATTATCCTCGCAAAAAGGTGATATATACTCGTATGCTTACCTTTTGCTTAGCTTTGGTCTTGAATCAGATTCAATAACGTTGATTAAATAGTCGTAAGTGGGTATATCTTCCTTGGCATAGTACTCTATTTGAGTCCTGAACATCTTACTATGTAGAGCGTCCCTAAAAATAATTATTTGAACATGAATGTTAATCAGACCTTTACATAAAATATAAATAGTTATTATAAGCATGAAGGTGGTTTTATTCATGTTTATTTTTATTATTAAGCTAAATTATCCCTGATTACAATAAACATGCATATAATTGTTTTGATATAATTAATTTTCAGCCAGATCAATTAACACATAAAGTAATCTGGGAAAAAAGGGCTATCTAAAGGTTTTCGTGAGTAGTGATGCCTACGCTGGTATTCATATTATATCTACAAAATATACAATATCGATTATACATATTTATATTACATTTATCGATAATATCGAGTTGAAGCGATATGTCGAGACCGCATATCGAAATTTTATGAAAATCGATTTATTAATATCATACATTCCTACCAGAGTATGCCATCGATTATTTTTATGATATCCGCTCTTGTCATGTTGTTTCCAGCAGAACTCTCAGGACGAGGCCCGTAGTTATTGCCGTCTGATGATAATAGATCATACTGAGGTGGCTGAAAATAGTAAATTTAAAAAAAATAAATAAGAAAGGCAGTATTAATCATAGAGAACTATTATACTTACACGATTCAATTTAAAAATACTATATATATTTTTGTACAATACTATAAAACAACATAGTGCTGTTACTATATTTAAAAAAATAAAAAAAAGACTAAGAATTTTTAAGTAAATATTTTAACGACGGTGCTTTTTTACTCAACACATTTGTAAAATTACTATTATCAGTTATTTAGCTTAAAAGGTTTCCTTTACTGACGAAATAAAACTCATCTCTTTGAGTTACAATTAGGTAAGTTTTTCAAACGGCAAATTTATATAATTCTTGAAACGAAGTGCGGTATGGAGTTCCGTCGGCGTTTACTGGCTTCTTCTTCTTCTGGGGCGAAAAGTGGAGAACTAAATGTTTTAACATTAGGTTCTTGTGACTATCTATGTCAAAAAGGCCGTAAAACTGAATTAAATTTTACTAAACATATATTTGAAACTTTGAATAACTTATAAATTTGTAACACAAAAGGAAAGACAGAAAAAGAATTCATTTATAGTTCAAAACCTACATAATCTTATAAAACTTATGTATATATAATCAGGCCAATACCTGTTCCCACATTTGTTTCAGTAACATACGCGGATATCCATCTCGTTGACCCTTAGACGATATCGATAGCGACATAGCAATGTACGACGGTTGAGGCTTCTTCAAATCCAACACGTATGGCGGGCAATCGTTTATATTCTGTAATCATTTTAAAATATGGGAATAGCTTGAATTTTGCTATACGCTTATTATTACAATTAAATAATATAAGCAACTAAAAAAAATTGTAATAAAAAGCGTATAAGAATTTCAACGCAGTTGGTAGAACGAGTGGCTTAGCGGTAAAACCACTTGGACAGTATCCAAGAGGCGTAGGTTCGAATCACGCTGCGTTCAATTTCTTATACGTTTTCTGAAAGTAATGAGATAAGTCAATATTGCTAATTAATATAGTTTTATTTTATTTTTATTCATACGATATAGTGTACTTTGCAAATAAATAGTTACATATATACAAATAACTAAGCAGGAGGTTAAAAAATATATTTAAAGAAGGTAGGTACGTACTGGATGACGTAGACCATCTTCAGTAATAATGAACTCTTGCTTACACTTTTCAGTTTTACTCCTTCGCAACATCTCATTTCGCTGATATTGTTTGCGTTCAGTTAAATCCAAGATTTCACAAGTTATTGTTGTTCTGTTGAAAAAAAAGAATACCATATCCATCTACAATACTATCCAGATAGTATTGTAGATGGATATAGTAGATGAATGGATATGGTAAATGGATAGATATGGATGGATGGATGGATAGCGGGATACAACGTATGCCTTAGTGGTCAGAGTGCTTGGACGGTTCGAAGAGGTGCGCATTCAAGTCTCGTTACGGTCCAAATTTTTACACGTTTAGTAATAATGTTTTCTTATCTTGAGTATGTGAATAATATTTTAAAATATTAAACATACTAATATTTATATTATTTACTCCTATAAATGGATAGGACCAATGCAATATGCTACTAAGGACTAAGATTTTGCTAAAATATCAAGATCATACTTTAAGAATTTTCTTTAAAATTTATGATTATCAAGTAGGTATATTAGACGCCATTGCGGCACCTTGAAACAGCATCTGGCTGTAAACGCCTTTGGTAGAGGGTTCGATTCATAATCGGTAGAAGGATTACATTTAAAATATTTTTACTTCTTCACTTTGTACATAAGTCATATCGCGACGTTCGTTTGCGATTTCTAAAAAATGATGATTCTCGATTTCTAAAAAATCGAGAGCGGAGTGTCTTGACACTAGGTTCTCTCCTGACTACCTGCTATGCGGGAAAAAATGTGCTTTTTTTTGCTTTCTCAAAATATATTATCAAAAAATATATATTTCAAAAACGGTACGTAAGTGTAGCTGGTTCTTGTAGAGTGTAGACTGTAACGGTGATCCATTCCGTGCTCTTGGGCTGTATAACGCCCCACCACGGTGTCATCACTACATTTACTATATTAGCTATTCTTTCACTGTAATATGATAATTTTTAATATTAGGTTAATTAGATATTAGAAGCGTAGAAAAAAAAGCAAAAATATTAGATTTGATTGCATAAGACATTTGTAGTTCCCAATCGCTCTCAAGGCTTAGCGGTTTAGCGGATTCCAAAAGGCGTGGGTTCAAATTCTACTGCGTCCCAATTTCCATACGTTTTCTAAAAATTACACTCGAAAAGTGTCCATTTTAATGGTTATTAAGCCATTTGATCAAAAAGTTGGTACACCAACCGTGTTGTGTATACCTACACGGATAAGAGAAATTGGCTTATTTTTTATAAATATAACAAACAGAGGTATTTAATAATTATAAAAGTAGATAGTAAAGTTGATAAACGTCGAATAAAGCTTTTATTTGACGTTTGTCAACTTTAATGGATATAGAGCATTACGTATATGGAGCAATATATTTTTATTGAGGTTCCCTCATAGTGTACATCCGTTGCATATACTCGTAGAAGTGTAGATTGAGAGATATAAATATTAAGACACTCAGTCCTTAATGTTCCACCTTTTTTCTACAACTTACAAAGATAACGGGTAAACAGAAAATATTATCTTTTATTTTATTGCACACACAAATATATGTATGTATAAACGTGAACTTACGGCATCCAAATAAATCTCAATAAGTGGTCCGTATCATTGTTTATGGCTATTATTTCCCTTAACAGCGAATGTGTTGGCATAATGGGTAATGTCATGTGTTCTTTGGACAGGTATACCTAAGTAAAGTAACGTAGTAAAGAAGTAAATCACAATAAATATTAAGTGCCTATCATATACAGCAAATGTTTCTAGATTCTGCCTAGTAGAAATAGAATATATCTCATAATAAACTCTATGAATGTATGTATATTGAAACCCCTTAGCGCAGTGGACTAGCGTATGACACGATTGGTTGTGAATTCAATTTACGAACGGGGATAGTGCTAAACACGCTAATAAATAGTTTAAATTATGTTGCATTTATTCCTTTTGTTCTAAAAGCGCACCGTTGAGTTCTGTGATTCAAATCGCAATATGCCGACTTCGGACAGAAAGTGAAAATCGAAATTATATGACACTAACTTCTCTTCGACTGTCCTAGAAAACGGAAGCTGGTTGTTTTGCCTTCACGCTGTATCCCGCATTCAGCAGGATAGGCAGAGGGAACCTAGCGTTAAGACATTGCGTGTTAAGTTGCTTAACGCGGTGTTTTTTTTTGACACCAGAGCGAAGAAAATGGAAATATAAAACATTTCCACTCACCGAGTGGAAATCGAACACTCAACTAGTCGCTTCACAGTCACACTTTGTGCCTCTGCGCCACGACTGGCCCCACTGGTTTTTATAAGGCATAAGTTACTACTCCAATTATAATTTTATGCGCTTTTTCCGCATTTGAAAAATGACAAGATCTAACAAAAAAAAAGTAACGCGAAATGATAACAATTATTTATAGGAGAAATATATACTAACAACGTCATTTTTGTATGTTGATCGGATTAATTTCTCCACGTATAAAGGAATGTCCAGTCTAGTTTCAATACTGTTCGGTAAACCACCTTGACCTTTGACTAGTATTTTGACTATGTCATACCCGAAGGAACAATAAAACATCACCTGTTTAGAAATATCCATTTAACCACTTAATATGTTATATTCGTTTGTAAATTTAAAATAACCGTAAACCGCTTTATTTTAAAGCTACACCCTTTTTCCACATATATTAAGGTAGTTAGAGACAACCTTGTGTTAAGACACGGCATTCTCTACTTTTGGCCTGGAATCAACACATTACGTATTAAACTCCTGAGTGGCAATAGAACACACAATCCAAAATTCTAAATCTTGTCGCGTTAACACTCAGACACTGTCCAATTGTGCCACGACGGCCTCTTCTTATTTCTCACAACACATTTATAAATTACATTGCGTATCTACTATTATCGACTTTATTATACTTAATTTATTTACTAATATCGTCGCAATGCATATGAGTAATAGTTGTGGGTTTAAGCCTCATGGTATTATGTTTATAAATATGGTATAGGAGTCCCCTACTTAAACAGACAAAATTAAGGTGATAAATTCTGCAAGTGTAAAATTTAGACAGAATATAGATTTTAAGCTATCTGGAAATAAAAAGGTATTATTTTTTAAAAAACAAATATAGTATATCTTAAAATAAAGATATCATAATTTAATTAAAAGATAAAGTACAAACGGAAAGGACAATAAAGATTGCGAAATATTGATATATAAAATATGTAATTGCAAAATATACCTCATAATCAATCATTTCCGTTGGCATAAAAGCGAAAGGTAGGGCTATTTTTTCCATTGGAGGTACTTCTGCAAAATATTGTAGACAACGTATTATGGTTTCTGAAGCCACCGTGTTTCCGCGTAAAAGACGCCACGTTGCAAATACCTCCGTGGGATTGTATAGCCATAAAATCTAGAAATCGTGTAACTAAAGAAATTAAGTTATAATGATAACTCTAATAAAATATTTTATAGAAACAATATTGTAACTCTGTCGTAATACTATTGTATTGAACACAATTTTATTTTTTTTCTTAAACCTTTTATACTGCCATCGTAAAAATCGTTTTATTACACGACTTGAAGTCTTACACTTGTCTTTGGATGGATAAACGAGCCAGCCTTCAAATAATGTGTGTGATATGAGAATAAATAAGCAAACATTTTATTTTTTTTTTGATACAACTAAAATATCTGATGATCATAATTACAACACAATCAATTCATACATTTTATACTTACTATAAGTATAAGTTTACTATAAGATTCAAATGAAGTAATAACATTCTTACTCGAGTCACTGGATCCAAATTGTTGATAGGCACACGACCACAGTCTAAAATAGTTAGATAGTCATCCACTCTCACGTTCCTTCTTAAAGGAGTCAAATATCCCATAGAATTAGTACATATGTTGAGATTGAAAAATATCTCTAAGGTCCTTTGGTTAGGCATCGTCATAATAAAGCAAAGTCGATGTCGTCCTTCGTATGTGTATTTAAATGTTACGTGCAATAAAACGGGCTTATCTGGCTGCAAGTGCTTATTATATTTTATTTTAATAGATATTATATAGATTTTTGTCTCATAATTATGCGGTTTTTAGAGCAGAGAAGAACACCTTTACCTTTTTTCCCGCATGTAGGGTAGTCATAGACAACCCAGTGTCAATTCATTATTTTAAATTAATAGTTTGGTATTAAAATTTTGTGTTTTTTAAACTAGAACAGAGAAGAACAGATACACTCTTTTGCCCTTCTTCTACTTACCTTGTAGTCTGTAAGAACCTAATGTAAAGTTTTCGCTTTCCATTGATCAACCGATATCGAGACACTGTGTCTTAAGTGGCGGAACTTAACGCCACACTTGCCTGAGGTTTCGGAGCGGAAGAACAAAAAAAATATGGGCAAATAAAATTATTCCTTCAAGTGGGAATCGAAACCACAACCATTGCATTATAAGCGACAATATTCGTGATATGCATAAATTTTAAAGGGAATTTTTAAAATATGTTGCGTCGATATACTCTAACTACTAACAATTACTATATTGTAGGAAGAATGTGGGAAGAATTCACCTAAAAATTGATATGACAAAACTTATTTCGTGTAAATCTCTTGTATTACTAATATTATAAATATTGATAATTGAATGTGAAATGTCGTACAGAAATAAAGTCTGTCTACTTGATATAAAGAATAAATAAGAAAGACAGAAAAATAACAATATACATACGGCTATAATACCATTCATGGGTGACAAATCAACCAGTTGTCTATGGTAGCATGTATGCCTCATTTCATAAGTGGATATACCAACTTTGACTTCAGACATTTTACAATCGCATATTTTCTCTCTACGAAAGCTAAACGATACTGGTATAGAATACACACAAGCTAGCACGAAAATAAAGACTACATCGTTCGGACGAACACATATATCTGGTGCGTGTAAGTTGACAGTTAAAGGGGCATTGGGACGACAATCCTGTAACTTTTTATTGAATCTGAAAAGAAATTAAATAATAATAATATATTTATATATATTACATTATAATATAAGGTTATTGTGATTTTTACACAACTTAAATTAATCTATTTGAACTGAAATAAAAGCGTATATTTTGGTATTCGAAAATACATTTAGAAAATTTGACGTAAACGCCGGTCCAAAATCACAGATCTACCTATAATCAGGATTTTACGTGACTCTGCTTCTATGTCTACTTGTGACCACGAAAGTAAAGTATTAATTATTTCTTAGTATAAACGGGTTAGAATACGCTAGGCTATTTATACACGTTTACTAAAAATGTCTTTTTCAGTTTCCTGTTTAATATAAATTTAAAATGTTAAAAATAAGTATTAATTATTAAGTAAAGGTAATAGAAGAAGTAAATTATACAAACTCTTCCACGTTGGTTATGTTCCATACACAATGATCGCTTAAAGTGATTGGGCACCGTACAGATATGGTACGCTTTACCTGAAATCACTCAATTAGGTAATCGATTTTACCTGTACTTACAATATAAAATGATAAAAATACATTAATAACATTTAGAATCAAAGCATTAAATATTATTAAATATCACTTTTTAGCGTGTAGCGGATGTGAAATTAGGTATTTCTTGTAAATATTTTAATATTTATTTAGTTCTCAGACAAAAGAGCATAATTATTTTAAATAATGAAACAAATACCTAGTATTCTATTATTGTATACTATTAAGTAAGTTAAGATGTGATATTACATAGTAGGTAAATTTTCCTTCTTACCTTAATCGTTGGGTAAATCCCATCATACCAAATAATTATAATAGTTTTTTTAATTGGTTGTATTTCTTCTATTTCGTCATATTCAGTACGATATAGTACTGTGTATTTAATATCTACTTGTCGAGAACCAGCTCCGTTCGGAATGGCTGTCATTTTCACCTCACAATGGTGAGATGGCTTTAGACTATTCTGTTAGTAATTGAAGAAATATAAGTAAGTCTTCTAAAAGTTTATCTCTATTTTTATTATTTAGATTCACTCTTAATCACCTATGTTGATAGTTATAGAAAATGTAAGATAGTTATAGAAAATCTAGCGCCAAACGTAACGTTCGTGATTTTCTAAATTTATGTTTTATTCATATTGATTTTAATCAACGAATTGGAGTAAAAAAAAATAATATGTAGATTTTATTTACACAATTTAGAGATATAAATTAACCAAAACTACTTTTGTATGTATTTAGTAATTTGTTGCTATAATACAAGTGACCTTTTTCGAGATAATTAAATAAATTGCGGCTTTGAAGACCATCACTATACGCGCTTTTCACTAGATACTTTGTGCCTATCCCATAATACTCATAAGAAGTAAAAAAAACAAAAAAAGCTCCATCATCCATAAATTTCATATAACTTACAACAGAAGATTCAATTTCAAATTTGTCGCCACTAAAGTCATCTCCCATGCCGTTAATTACATGATATAACTTGGAAGTAAAATAGCATGACCCGTAGTTGTAAAGAGTAATCGACGTACTAGCTTTTTGTCCAACTACAGTATCGTGAAGATTAAACGTTCTTGGCAAAACCTAAAAATTTTTATTATGAAAACAACAACACTACTGATGACAGCAAGGCATTCTTTTACGTTTCTTCCCGCATAGCCAGGAAGAAATTATATATTATTAATGATGAAATCATAATTAGAAATAATAAACGAGCTTCACACCTAGCCGGTATCCTAGGGTATCACAGCCTACTGTCAAAGACACTACGTGCTATGCTCTCCGGCCTAATTAAAGGTATTTAGTGTTGAATAGCAGTACTACGATAGTAAGCGCTTTGTCTTATCTATATTTGAGGAAATTCGAATAATTTAAATATAATTGTTCCCCGAGTGGATATTAAACGCTCAACCATTTTGCTATAAGCTATATATTATTGTTTTATTGCGCCACGATGGCATCTTAACGAATAATTATATTTACGAGTAATAAAAAATGTTATGACAACTTACTCTTAAATTCGGTAATTCTGAGAAACCGTTTATTTGAATAAAGAGCTCGGTTGGCTGTCCAACTGGCCTTAAGAAAAGAAATAATTTGTTAAAATGATATATGTATGTGATTTATATAAAACAATTAAAAAATATTTTAGTAACTAATAAGATATTTATTTAATATCTTACACCTAAAGTTAAATTAAAGGCAATTTGCCTGAACTCTGCTCACTCTGGGATGAAGAAGTATAACAAAAACATAGGTAAATATAGTGTTCCTACAGATTTTTCATTATCACAATCATAATGATTATTTTAAAATTTTTTTTTATACCTTTCTAGTAATTTTGACATTACGAGGTTAATTCTCTCCACGCACGCTTTTCCCGTATAGCAGAAAAGTTAGTGTAAACCAAAGTATAAGAGAAAAGTATCAAGGGACTCGCTCCCCTGAGTGGGAATCGAATCCACAAATTGCCACTGCGCTACGACAGCCTTCACTTTGTTTTATTAAAGTGGAAAATACTAACTTTAAATACTACAATTATCGCTCCCCGTGACTATCGATAATGACATGGATAAATTATTTCGAAAAAGTCGAAATAAAAAAACAAATATAAAAAAAACTGATAACCGATACTTACTTTTCATCGATTAGACAAATGCAGGAACAAACAACTCTAGTTTCGTACACTTTATTATGTTCTTTTGGGAAGAACCACCAGTGATATCGTACTATTTCTTTAGGGGGTAGCACTATACTGCCATAATTATCACCACCCAGCCAAGACACGTTATTAAGTACCCTCATACTAAAAAAAGATCAAAATGTCCTGCTAAAAATAGAAGCTAATACAGAAAAAATAGCTTTTAATCATGTTAAAAAGCAATGTAAGATTTAAATCCCCTGAATAGGGTATAGCTCGCATTATAGCTCGCTATAGACTGTGGTTTCAATTCGCTAATAAAGGTTTATAATATGTAAATACCATGTGAGTGACTACTTCAAGCCCAAAATTCTGTATGAATTTATATATGAATATTTTTCTTTAAGTGATGAAAAGATGGGATATTTTTTAATTTAATGAGACATAAATTATAATTTTAAAATGGGATCAATACTTATATGTTATAAATGTGAAAGTGTGTCTGTCTGTTACGCTTTCACGGCTAATCTACCTATCTAATGTAGTAGATAACAAAATTGAGAAAGATAAGGCAAACTTAGGCTAGAATTTCAAAAATCAATCCCTAAAGCACTGAAATAATTAAGTTCAAAATTCATATGAAAAGTTAAGCAGGCGAAGTCGCAACCGTTAGTATGTATATAAATACGAACTGTATCTCCATTCTAGTTAAATTGTGCAGAAATGCCGTGCAGTAGTTAGTACATCCTGTAATTGTAGGCGGGAACTCGTACACAGCGTGCGTATCCGGACTGTAACCGTGGGACATCATCTCCACTTGGCTTATCTCTGCACTACCGATGAAGCATATGCGAGCCTGTTAAATATTAAAGTTTTATGTATTTAAATTCAGTTTCATTTCTAGGTAAAATGAAAGTTATATAAGTTTTAATTATGCTGTAAATTGTATGGTATCTGAAAATAAAATTGTATCACTAAAGTGGGTCGAATCCGTCTAGTGTGTAATGTGTGTGTGTGTGTGTGTGTTTAATTTATTTTTTTTATTAATTTATTAAGAAAAATAACTTATTACAAATCCAGCTGACTTTTAGTTATTATATAAAATGTAGTGGTATTATCAAAGGGTTCTACATAGACTGGTAAACAATATACAATATACTGTATAAAAACTGCAACTTTAAAAGAGATCAATTTGAAGGTTCATGAGAGTTTTGTAATTTTGTCATTATTCGTAGAAAACGTTAAAAGATTCTTAATACAAAGTACTTACTAAGAATCCTCTAAGTACTAAGAATCACTTTGCATAATGACAAAATACAATCTTAGGAACCATCAAATCGCCCTATACTATCGAGATATGCGCAATTTTTTATACCAAAAATTATTTTACTTTAAAACCGAAAATATTTTAAACTATATATAATAATACTGCTATTTAAACTTACAGTTTGAGATTTATTAATAATAAGGTCCCAATTTTCACAATACTCCCCAAAAGATATGGGCTCCAATGCAACGGTTACTATTTGCCATCCACGCCCTTGGACAATACCGCACATGGGCATTACAACGAAATTCCTAGATAATAACATTTTTGTTTTACTATATTACATGGAACATAGATAATGATATATTATGTAAACAGAAATTATTAGATATACCTACCTATGTATGATACAATTAGCAAATTTTAAAAAGTAGGTAAGTACTTTAATTTTTATTTTTTTCGTGTGGAAATAGACTAACACACCCGTGTTAGTCTATTTTTAATGACGTTACCTATAGATTTTTATCATGTTTGCAATTTTCATTAGCGATAATGAAACCTATCTGGACATGTAAAACTGTGTTTTTTTTTTATGGAATAAAGGAGGCAAACGAGCTGAAGGCCCACCTGGTGTTAAGTGGTTACCTTCGCCCATAGACATCCATAACATTAAAATTATGGATGCGTTGCCAGCCTTGGGAATGTAGGACAGAAGGAGGGAGGAAGGATGGGAATGGTGGAAATAGGGAGAGCTGGCTTACATGCCATCGAACCGGAACACATCATGAGATATTTGGCGGTTCGTCTTTGACATGATAGTGGTCGCGAGCCAGTCGGAGAACGAATCTCCTACCACCAAGCTACTGGGTTACCCGCCTTTTACGGGACGCTACCCAGCGGCGGGGGGAATTGTATTCTTAACCCGTCCCCCCACGGTAAAACTGTCTACTTGGAGGATAACAAAAAAGGCGAATAGATATAGATATGTATATTAAATCCATTTAATATTTTTTAATCTTAACTTTACTATCTACATATTTATTTGCAGTTTCACGCTTATTGCTTGCAGCATGGTATCTCTACCGTGGATGAGAAACTAATGTCAAGATACGTTTTGTTTGTCGTTTTCCACTTGCAAATATTTACATAATTTAATGGTCAATGTTTTATTTAAATTAATAGGTTTAAGATGAAATAATCTATAAAACTTTGTTTCTTACGTTTTGTAAGGAGCTTCAAATTTGAAATGCATAGGTATCCCCGACTTGTTAGAAAGTAAAAAGTTTGTGAATGTTGTTCTAGCAGGAACTGTTGGGGGTAGAACAACCTGTGTCATAACGAAAAATATACTGAAAGAGTGCCCGAAGTTTGAGCAGATATTACTTAACGTGTAAGTGGTTATTAAGGCATCACTCGCTTCTCCGCTTTCCGGTAATTTCAATAGTCAATGAAAACACACATTCGCTGGGTCTTCTGACCGTCAAGGTTAAAGTATACCTATTACAATTATAAAATTCAATTTAATTTGACCATTTCATAGATTCAAGGAAGTTCCTAAATATTATTCTATACTTATTAAAATTTACAAATATTTTCGATTATAGGTATCATTTCCTATAAATAATGACAAAATCTCAGGATCCACCATCAAAACGCTCTCATGTAAAGTTGAACTTTCATCTAAGTGTGACAAGTCGTTATAAGATTGGCCCAAGTTTAAAAATTACTTTAAAACCAAAAATTTTAAAATAAATAATAATAAGAAATATTTAGTAACAATAACCTCAGTAGGGCAGTCCCACTCCGTACTCCACTCAGTACAAGGCAGCCAAGTATTGCCAATACAAGGCACTCTGTACCAGGTGTGCTTAATTTTGATATATTCCGATTCATCATCATAAAATTGAAGTTGGAAATCCCCACACAGTAAGTAACCGAATACTTCGTTATCGAATTTAGGTCTATATTGAAAAATAATACACCGTTAATAATATATTGAAGCATTGTTTTAAAGATTAAAGCTTTTACTAATTACCTATATTATTTAAATTTATTATTACCTGAATCTAATGGTGAACAATTTTGACTCATTAGGTGGAATATCACATGTTACTGGATCAATTAAGAATACGTTGCCAGGATCTGCAAAGAACGACAGCAGTCTATAAGCGCCAAAGTGGGTACAATAATTTGGCAATATTGGCAATATTTCAGAAATAAAGCTAACGCAACGAAGCGAGGCGTTGTGTTTCGACAAGAAATGTGTTGAGTTCGGGCAAAAAGTGAAGAACAGAGTGTTTCGACACTAGGTTCTCTCTGACTACTCTGTTGTACAGGAAAACACGTGGAAGCTGCCTTTATTTCTTTCTAGACTTACCTTGAATCCATGTTATAGATCCTTCTTGTAATTCATGATTGGTTACACACAACGTTTGCGATATATTTAGAGTGTTATCCGTAACACTGCCAGTACCAAAATCTAAATATTTTTCATAAACAGACGCTGAAGGTATGTAAGTTAATCGGTTAAGGCTGTTCTCCATTAAATGAGCTGATCGACTTTTACGTTTCCAATATTTTTGAAAAATATGATTTTTCAAATCATAAAATGGAGTTCCGGATAAGACGACCGAAGCTAATATAGTCAGATACAAAGGCTCCTGGCAGAAAAATATTTTATTTTATTACAATTGTTTAGTTATTGTATACAAATTACAAATGTTTAAAGCCTTATATGTATAACCATTTTCCATGTTATTAATTTTAAACATTTGTAATAATTTTAAGTCGGTATACTCAACCTGATTTAAAACTAAACAAACTAATTCTGTCGTGTATACTCCCAATGCTGTAGCGGAAAATATTATAGTAGTAGCAATACTTTCAAAAGCTCTAATAACACCACAATTGCCCGTTGAAATCTATAGAACAAAGAAAGAAAGATAAACGTTGTATTGAAAATAAAGAATAATTCTGATGTAACTCATTTTGTTTTATTCAACTTATAATAAGTCTTATTCTCGTAAAGCACATAAGTTGTAAAAATATGTAATTGTAATTGTGTATTAGCTTGTGAAATTTGTGTGTGTGCTAACTATCATATAACTACTTTAATATAGAATATTATATTCTTACTTGAAAAAATCCAACCGACCCACAAGCGGGTAGAAGCCATTGATAAGTAGCATCTATAGAAGATTTATTCACAATATTCACTATTTCAGTTCTTTGTTCGCTGACATTTTTAACAACTCTAAATACAAGCTGCTTTTTATTGATAGATATTTTAGGACCTGGGTAAATGGTTAAAAAAATATTTACAAATAGGTCAAATCGAAAATAATAGTAGGTATCGAGATTTCTAAGACTATAGGATTTCATTTACCAAAACATTTTCCTTTCAAATTTAACTTGTAAGTATTTCCAGACGTATCGCCTAAGATATAATAATCAGTATAAAATTGACGAGTATTTTTCGGTTTAAATATAATTTTAACTTCAGCCCAATCGAATGGTTTGATAGGAGCAGAATTCACAGATACCTTGAATACTTGGTCTATGTTGTCCAAAATATACATCAATGATACACGATATGTAAGATGTATCTGAAAAGTTACGTGTTGAACTAAATTAAAATAATAAAAAGTACCGATTTTCTTTTTTTTTAGCTACACGCTTTATTTCCGCATAGATCGTTAATCAGAGAGGTCTAAGTGACTATACCTGCGACCGATGAGTGGAACAATTTGTCTGTTGTTCGGCACCAGAGCAAAGAAATGGCAATTAAAATTTTAATTGCACCTTCATTTCCCGAGAGGGATCGAACGCACTACCATCGTGTTTACACTTTTATAGTGTCCCACGACGACCTCGATTATAATATAATATAGCGTTACTATTAAAGAATACTTCTTTATATCTATAGCTTATTGGTTTGATATGTGACTCACGTCCGTTAAATTTTGAATTAGTATTGACTTTTCAGATACGGTATCAATAGGCACTAAGCCAAAATCAACAGTTTTTGTTTCTGTTATACTTTCTGCAGAAAAGTTTTGCATTGTTTTATTTAATAGATAAGAAAATAATTATTTAAATTAAACGTAAGCTTATTTATATTTATGTAAGATACGGTAACATAAGCAGGATAATAGCTTTAAGCTTTTGACATTTTATAACTAACGTCATTTGCCTGAAAAATATGTTGGTGTAAGTATATATCATTTTAAAATAAAGTGATAGTAAAAATAAAAAATATTTAGACTTATTATAAAAATATTTATCAAAGTTTAATAAAGCTATCATGACTTACTTAGAAGTGGCGCATTAAACATTTTATTGTTCTATCTGTATTTTTATAAATGCTTGTTAATAAAAGCCTGTTAAATTTCCGTAATACTATACATATATTTTCAACTGTTTTAGTAGTTAATATTTTATTACAACAAATGATCTCATTAATATAAAAAAAAAATAATTCTAGCCACGAGAATAGACAATAGAGAACCTATGGTTTATCTAAAACGTTTTGATTCTGGCAACTTTAACAATAAACTTCACGATCGAATGATTGATTTATGAATGAATGATGTATTACTATCTCTTTCACTTACCAATTGTACATTGCAGTTCGTTTTGCAGCTTTCTTGCGTTGTATTTAGTTTTTGTGTTGTTTATTTTTTGTGTATCAAAATAGAATATAAAAATATAACTAAGTTTTTTAAAAGAAGCATAAAAATAACTTTATATTTTCCCTAGCTATTTTTAATCCACAATGTTTATAATTGGACAACAACTCTCGTATACAGTAATTTTTACTTCCTGCTAGAAATGTTATTTCTGAGAAGATTTCTAATAAACAATTTGCAAAGCTAGCCAGTGACCATTGCACCCACAATGGATTCGAATACAGACTGGCTTTGTGAAATTTTGCAAAATGTGCAACTCGAACAATTTTATGTTCCAATCCGAGATCAATTACAGGTTTGTTGTTTGTTTGTTTTATTGTTTGTTTATTATAAGTTACTCCCACGACAAAATAACGTTATGTTTCGAATATAAATTTTAGATTACAAGATTAGCACACTTTGATTATGTACATGCAGAGGACCTTGAAAAAATTGGTATTAGCAAACCTGGTATACGAAGGCTGCTTGATGCAGTAAGGAAAAAGAAATTACAACTGTGGAATCGAAAATTTTGGAATAAATTGTTTGGTTCCTCAAATTCTATTACTAGAGAAAAGACTGATTTAGCAATAAGACCTCAATCACAAACAGAAAGTCGCACTACATGTATCATACTAGAAAAAGATATTGTGTAAGTATTATATTTCACTGTTGAATAATATTATTACATACAGTTAAAACTGCATAACCAAAGCTGCAAGCATGAAATAATGCAATTTATTGACATAGTATATGTATTGTAACTACTCATAAGATTTTCGTATTTAACAATAGAACAAAACAAATATAATAATATTTTAATTTTTTGACAGGTTGCATAATGAATTAGGTAATGGTTCATTTGGTGTTGTGAGACGTGGAGAATGGAGGATGTCAGATCAGACAAATCAAATGGTGCCAGTAGCTGTTAAAGTATTGAAAGCTGATGCATTTTCACAACCAGGAATATATGATGATTTCAGAAGGGAAGTTGAGGCAATGCATAGTTTAAAACATCCTAACTTAATCAAGCTGCATGGTGTAGTGTTTCATCCACTAATGATGGTGTGTGAATTGGCCCCAATGGGTGCATTATTAGATTATATAAGAGCCCAAGATGGCAAAGTGTCATTGAATTTCATTTCGAAATGGTCAGGACAAGTTGCTGCAGGCATGGCACATCTGGAGAAAAGTAGATTTTTACACAGAGATTTGGCTTGTAGAAATATACTACTTTCTAATTTAGAATTGGTAAGTGCATCTACTGTTGTTTCTTACTAAATAAAAATGGATCCATATTACAAAAATGTATCTATACATTTTTGTAAATTGCAGATAAACTACTAAGTGTGAATATAATATGTCAACATGTTTTTTGTATTAATTATACAACAATAGTATTATAAACTATTAGCCTAGTCAGCTGAACCTCGTGGCCCAGTGGCACAAGCATGTGACTGTTAACGACTGGTTGTGGGTTTGATTCCCACTCGAGGAGTGGAAATTATATTTCCATTTTCTTTGCTCTGGTGTCGACGTTAAGCGCGGCGTTAAGTTCCGCCACTTAACACACAAGTCTCCGAATTCGGCCCTCTGCCTACCCTGCTGTGTGTGGGATACAGCGTGAAGCTATAAAAAAAATTCTGAACCTTGATACTTATTACTAAATATTTCTTTCACAATAGGTAAAAATAGGTGATTTTGGGTTAATGCGAGCTTTACCAGATGCTGATGACTGCTATGTGATGAGTGAGCGTCGCCGTGTACCATTCCCGTGGTGTGCACCAGAGTCATTGCGGTCAAGGCAGTTCTCACATGCCTCTGATGTGTGGATGTTTGCAGTTGCACTATGGGAAATGTATAGCTTTGGCGAGGAACCCTGGATGGGTAATTATTTTTATTGTGTACAAAATTTAACACTATTGATACAAATTAAGTTTTAGACTAACAAAATAGATGCAGGTTCTATCACCAGCCTTTTCTAAAAAGTTTTGTCGAGCTTAGCTATGCATTTGAAAATATATCTATAGAACAAATATGTGTCTAATACATAATTTGATGTTTTTATATATTTAATCAGTGTCTTTTAGCTTTTACATATTCTTAATCAATGTAATTATATCACCTTTCAAAACTCTCACTTAACAATGAAGTTTCATACTGTCTTACAATGCCACCTACATTTTTCTGAATTCCCACACCTATTACAGTATAACAATGAACTTTATAAAAAACTTTTAAGAATTTCTACTATAATATCAGTTTAAATAATTTCAAATATCTGTTTTAATAACAATAATTGGATGTTATAATAATTAGTTGATTTGAATATTCATAAGATTCTGAGCAAACGGTGTGTTTTGTATTATATGCACAAGTCATACTGCTACATATGCTATTATTTTAACGTAACATTTTTATTCATAGAGATAATAACGAATGTACTATTTTAATAATATATATAGGCAAAGCGTGGCATTTAGTTCCGCCACTCAACACACATGTTTTAATTTAGAGTCAAAAAGTAGAGAAATTTAATTCGAATAAAGTAAAAGAGAAAATTTATAAGTTAAAAAGATGTATATTTATATGCATGACAAAATAACATATAAGGAATGATATGCACTGTGATTCGTCCGTCGTCTCAACGATAACAAAATTAAAAATTTTGAAAAAACCCACGACGGTTTAATTGTAATTGTAAAAGGATAAAATAACTATAAATCCCCCGCCTAAAAGAATATATGTAACGAGATGATGGGGACGGCTTCGTCGGGGGCTGTCATTACCTTAAGTTTGCACAAACCTTCTCATATTTCTTGCTGTTAAAACAGTTTTGGCAAAAAAATTAAATATTAAAATTTACAGTTTTGATAACTGGTATTTTAAAGACTTTAAAACGAAATCTATACTGATAGCTACTATATTTAAAATAGAGGTTGCAACTGGCAGCCCCCGACGAAGTCGTCCCCATCATCTCGTTACATATATTCTTTTAGGCGGGGGATTTATAGTTATTTTATCCTTTTACAATTACAATTAAACCGTCGTGGGTTTTTTCAAAATTTTTAATTTTGTTTTTTATTTTAAACTTTTTAAAGTGAATAGATATACATTATATATTATTACATAATATTGAAATACTTTATATTAATCTTCATGCAAATCCAAAAGAAATTATAAACCCAATGCTTTCTGGTTATCAAATGCTTATTGCAGCGCCTGGGAGATCGTCACCGTAACATTTCCACGAAACTTAAATCTAACCAAATCAGTGAAAATCACAAAACCCACTAGTGGTTTTGATTTTGAACAAACTAATTTATACTGGAGCGCCCCGCGGTAGTTCGTGGTAGATATGGCTTATAAAAACAAGCAGCAATTAAACCAGAACCTATCACAGAAAACCGCATTTAAATAGGTTTCACACAAAAAATAAAAGCAAATGCTTACTGCTGCGCCCCCTGGTGAGGTGTCACCATGACACATATACCAGAACATGCGCTAATTAAGCCTGATCCTATCTTTGATAACTGCATCCAAATCGGACTTGTAGTTTTAGCTCTGCATAATTAAATGTTTAATGCAGCGCCCCCTGGTGAGTTCTTGACGTAAAAAAAACCTAAAAACTTACACCAAGTAAAGGTAACTCTAATACTAAAAACTCTGCCTAATCGGACTAGTAGTTGTGGTTTTGCATTAAATATTACAAACAAACGTTTACTGCAGCGCCCCCTGGTGAGTTAACACGATAAAACATATCCAAGAACATGCACTAATTAAACTTGAGCTTATTATTGAAACTGCATCCAAATCAAATTCGTCATTTTATCTTTGTACAAACAATATTTTGACTGCAGCGCCCCCTGGTGACTTGTCACCGTAATATAATTTTAAAAACATGCTTTAAGTAAAGCGGAATCTAATACTGAAAACTCTTGACAATCGTACTAGTCGTTTTGGTTTTACACAAAAAAATAGAAGCAGCTACTTACTGCAGCGCCCCCTAGAGAGTTGACACATACATGAAGTATGCACTAAGTAAACATACATGACACATATATAAAAATATGCACTAAGTAAACTTGAGTCTATCATTGAAAACTGAATTCAAATAGGACTCGTAGTTTTAGTTTTACACAAACAAATGTACTTACTACAGCGCCCCCTGGTGAGTGGTCACCGTAACGCATATATGAAAAGAAGCACCAATTAAACCTGAATTTATCGTTGAAAATTTCATCTAAATCGGACTAGTAGTTTTTGCTTTGCATAAACAAATGTTTACTGCAGCGCCCCCTGGTGAATTTTCATCGTAACAAAAAAACAAAAATCTTTAAATATGCAGCAAGTAAAGCTGAATCTAATTCTGAAAACTCTAGCCAATCGGATGAGTAATTTTGGTTTTAGACAAATAAATACAAGAAAAATTTTGGTTTTACACAAAAAAATACAAGCTAATGCTTACTACAGCGCCCCCTGATGAGTGGTCACCATAACATATATATGAAAAGACGCCCCAATTAAGCCTGATCCTACCCTTGAAGGTTACATCTAAATTGGACTAGTAGTTTTTGATTTGCATAAACAAATGTTTACTGCAGCGCCCCCTGGTGAGTTTTCCCCGTAACAAAAAAAGAAAAATCTTAAAATATGCATTAAGCAAAGCTGAATCTTTTTCTGAAAACTCTTTTCAATCGGATCAGTAGTTTCGGTTTTAGACAAATAAATACAAAAAAAGTACAAACAAATGTTTACTGCAGCGCCCCCTGGTGGTTTGACACGATAAAACATATCCAAGAACATCCACCAATTAAACCTGAATCTATCACTGAAAATCGTATCAAAATCAGACTATTATTTTTTGAGATAATTGAAAACATTCGTTTTCACGTAAAATGCTTACTGCAGCGCCCCCTGGTGAGGTAAGGCAATAAGACATAACTAAGAACATACGCCAATTGAACCTTAACCTATCATAGAAAACCGTATCAAAATCGGACTTATAGTTTTGGAAATAATTGACATAGTAATTTGCACAAACACACAAACAAACAAACAAACAAACAAACAAACAAACAACCTCTCACCCCAAACACATATACAGTCGCCGTTCCGTCGCGGGTAAAAATGATCAATTATTTTGTTATCCTCTTCGTAAAGCTGTGTACCGTACTGTGTTATATGTAATCGATGTTACGAATTTCTTATCAAATTTGCATTATATATTTTAATACTATATTATTTACTTTTGCGCCCTTGTTAAAGTTATATTTGAGTAAACATTACTACGCCTTGTTCATGATAAGAAGTAGGTAGGGTAGCTACCTACCTACTCTAAATTCTTGCTTTCTATTTAAACATTATGATATAGTTTTGGTTTTTTCCTTTTTGAAATCTGAAGTACTGAAGGCCATCATTCACTAGATACATTACAATTAAAATGAATACATATATAGATATGTTATAAATTGGTCTATCTGTGCGTGTTGAAGAACAAATCGTAAAACACGCGATCCTATTAACGTAGTAACGTGAATAATAAAAAAATAAATTAAAGTAAAACGCTAAGTTAATTCATGTATAATGATATTTTATCGAAATTCTTTAAAATATTTTTAGTAATTAAAAACATGTTCTGTTCAGTAATTGATGCAGAACGTTAAATGAAAATGTAATGAACGAAATACTTAGTTTCTTAACTACTTAATTGTGTATAAAAAGTAGCAACAGAAATAAAAAGTATTTAAACAGATTAATCGCGTATATTTTGACTATTTGAAAATATATGAACGATATAGCAACGCATGGCTTAGCGGTCAGAGCCCCTGGACGGTTTCCAGGAGGCGAGGGTTCGAATGCCGCTGCGTTCAAATTTTTAAACGTTTTTTAAACATATTTTTTAAAATTATATTTTTAAAAAACCGAACTTTTCCTACACTTTACAATGGTCAGTGGTACTAGGTAGACTGAATTTTCATTGCCCTGTTTCACTTTCCACATCTTTGTTTCTGGCGGGATACTTAAGACTGACCACCTTCACACTATCTTCTTACGAGTCAAGCTATTAACGTAAAAGTGATGAGTAATTTTTTATAAAAACACAACTACTTAAAAATAAAATTGAATTATATTACTAATTTCAAACAAATTCTATTTCAAAATTAGTAAAAATAAATATTTCCATTTTATTTACGTAATCTTTTAAACAATATTTTGTATGAATCAATCACGTTTATATAAGGACTTAACAAATATTTCCATTCATATTATTTCAGCTATTATATATAAAATTGACATTTTTTTAGGTTTAAACGGCTCAGAGATCCTTCGTCTAATAATGCGGGAAGGTCAACGGCTGTCTGCGCCGAGCGCGTGTCCGCCAGACGTGTATATGCTAATGATGCAGTGCTGGGAGCTGAATCCCAAGGAGAGGCCCACGTTTGCGGGCATACTACGGTATATGGAGACGAATAAGTTTGAAACTGCAATCGCTAGTCTTAGGTATGTATTGTATTTGATGTATGCAGTAATAAAATATGTTATAACCATGATTATTCCCTATTGTTAAAGTGAAATTATGGTTGATGTAGAGATTATGGTACATTTATACGTACAAGTAAACTTCCTCGCTTAAACCACTAATGATATGCGTTTGTGGTTACGGCAAAAATAAACTAAATACACTAAAACATGATTTTTTAAGCACCTAAATAGATAATAATTAAAATATTATAAAAATGATCTTCAGATGAGATTTTAAATTTACTTTAAATTTCAAAAGTTTTGTTACACTAAATACAAATCGTCGATACAATACTATGCATAATGAATAAACCTAGATACATTAGTTTTTCCGATTTAACACACATGCCATTGAAGGGGCGAAAAAAGAAGTACATGAAAAAACATCTTCAACTGCCCGCTGGCAGAACTAAATGCCGCGCTGTCTTATTCACCAGTGCAATAAAAATAATTAAATTATGATCTATGCACCGAGTGAGACTTGAACCCACAACCAATCGCGATTACAGCCAGACGCAATACTACAAAATTTTGATAAATTCGCTTTTTTTTACTCGCCAATTGAAAGTATTGAATGAAGCTAACAATATATATGTCGTTCAATAGCTATAGGAAACAAGGTCAGATGACAATAGAGGCTGGAGACGCGATTGTCCTGATTGACAAGCGTCCGGAACTGCACTGGTGGAAAGGACAGAATCAAAGGAGCTTGGAAGTTGGACTATTTCCTAGGTATTTACTTGATGTCGATGATGTTTTTTATATATATTTAAAACACACATTTTGGCTGTCGGTTTATTTGTAGACAGTAATATTTTAATCACACGTTTAAGTGGTATATCTTAAATGTTATGTACTTTTTTTATCAGCTTCAACCTAGTGTCAAGACACTCCGTTTTCCAGTATCCGCCTGATATCGAGACATTGCGTGTTAACTAGCGGGGCTCTCCATACTGCACTTTGTCTTAGGATTTCAGAACGGAAAATGAAAATAATATATAATCATTGCACCGGGCGGGAATCGAACCCAGAACCAATCATGTTTACAGTCAGACGCCTTCCCATTGAGTCCGTCACGACGTCCTCAAATTAAGAAAAAAATTATCTAGCCATAAAATAAAACATTGGTTGATATAATCATATTGTCAATAATTATGTTGTTGTATTGTTTCACAGTACACTTGTAACCGCAGTGAAAAGTAAAAATGTTCAAGCTGCAACTGCAAAGATGTCGCCAAAAGGTAAGAAATCTATACAAAAATAGATATATTTATTGGTAACTATGACTATTCCGTTTATTCAACCATTCGCGTTGTTATTAAAGTCTAGACTAGACTAGACTTAAATGTATATTTTAAATTGTTGGAACTCTTTTTTATAAAGTAAACACTACGTAAATGTTAAGGGAACTTTACCAAAGTAAAGTTATAAATCTAAATAAAACGTAATAAAAAAACTGTATTTAAATCGATTAAGCCGTTCTAGAGATTAGCGTGCACAAAGTATGGACAAACAAATTAATTTAAAAATCATTGATTTGGGTTCTATTACATTGATAAACGCCCCTATTTTTTTTCTCACATATCTTCCATGTCCAGACATCGATCAGTCATATTTTACATTATATTTTTAGATAGATAGATAGGAGCCAGTCGTGGCGCAGTGGCACTGACGTGTTACTTCAAACGACTGGTTGTGGGTTCGATCCCCACTCGAGGAGTGGTAATATTTCATATTTCCATTTCCAATGCGGGGCGTTAAGTTCCGCCAATTAACACGTAATGCCTCCAAATTCCGCGGAAAGTGGGAAACGGAGTATATTAACACTAGGTTCCCTCTGCCTACCCTGCTGTGTGCGGGATAGCGTGAAGCAAAAAAAATAATGTTTAGATATGTTACCCAAATTAATTCTAAATCTAATAAAATAATAATATATATTTATCAAAATAAGTATAATATGTATAAGAAGTTAATTAAATATATATCACTGAGTATTAACTTTTCACCCATTACGAACTGTTGTGATTTACGTTATTCAGTAGAGTAACAACGGAAAGTGTGTTATAGTTTTACAATGTCAGTTAATGTCGGAACATAAAATTAGTATTGAATTACTATTACTAATAATCCCGTTGACGCGTACAATACACGTTGTCATAACGACGTTTGTATATTTCTATACAAAAGTGTATGACGAACATATTGTATTATATATATAGTAATTATTTTATTGGGGCCAGTCGTGGCGCAGTGGCACGAACGTGTGACTGTAAACGACTGGTTGTGTGTTCGATTCCCACTAGGTTCCCTCTGCCTACCCTGCTGTTTGCGGGATATAGCGTGAAGCTATAAAAAAATATATATATTACTAGCGACCCGCACGCGACTTCGCCCGTGTTTAAGCCTCTAGTTTTAAGAATGACGTAATTTCCTTACAAATTTTCATCCCTTATTTCAACTCCTTATCCTTATAAATAACGTGCCTACATAGGTTACTCATAATTTATTCCATTATAATCGATATAGTTAAGTTGTAACTGTTAAATAATACGAAGCGATGGTTAGCATTGAAAATTGCTAATCTATGACTAAATGGTTTTACCGCGACGTAGTGTGACTGATTGTGTAATACGTTATATATCGCACCTTTGTCAATCGCAATTATTGTTGTTTTATATGTATCGATAATATATTAATACTAGTGATCCGCTCGCGGCTTCGCCTGCGTAATTTACACAAATATAGCGTATTTTTGCCCGCCTTTAAACTTTCATCCCCTATTTGAACACTTTAGAAGTTGATTTTGAAAAAGTAGCCTATGTTTGATTCCGTGTCATCAACTATTTCCATTTTAAATTTAATCTAAATCTGTCCAGAGGATTAGTCGTGAAAGCGTGACGGACAAACAGACAGACTTTCGCATTTATAATATTAGTATGGATAATATTATGTACTTGAGGCCTTAAGGCCATCGTGGCTCGGTGGAACTACTTCAGACCGTAAAAGCGATGGTTTTGGGTTCGATTCCCTTTAGGGAGAGTATATATTTTTTTTCACTTTTCTGATCTGGTACCTAAGTCAAAGTGCGGCGTCGATGTCCACCACTTAACGGGTAATATATCGATTTTGGGTTGAAATTGGAGAACGGAGTGTTTTGACACTACGATCTCTGACTACCCTGATTTGCGGGGAAACACGTGAAGCTGCAAATGAAAATCATATTATAAAATAAAAGTTACATTTTATATAATCTTGTTCTAAGTTAAACGTGGAATGAATGTTTATTAACATGTTTGATAAACATGTACCTATTGCTACACAGATACTATATGTATAACTCCATTAAGTGATTATATTATAATAGACTATTCATTATGCGACTAGAAATACAGTAAATATAATGTAATATATTATAGAAAAGCTTGTAGTAAACTAAATAAATTGTAATAAAAAAAAATACAGATATATTGTTTCTATATATATATTTGCTAAAATATATATATAGAAACAATATTATATTTTAGCAAATGTGAAGTGACGCCTTCGCCTTCGTAAATTCGTTATGGTTGAGGGTTTCGTTCCCACCCGTAGGAATGATTATATATTATTTTCATTTCTCCGCTTTGGTACTTCAGCATTTCTTCGCTTAAGCGCGGCGTTGAGTTCTGTCACTCACCCCGCAATGTCTTAAATTAAGGCAGAAAATTGGAGAACAGAATGTTTTTATTAGGTTCTCTCTGCCCACTTCTCTACATGGAGAATGCGCAAAACTGAAAAATTAGACGAACTGGAATCGAAGGCTAATTTTGAAATTCTTATTTACATCTAATAAAATCTATAAGCGCTCTAACCAATTAGACCAAACGTTCTAATCATTTATACCTAATATAGATTTTTCTTGACTTTTAGCAACGAACCAACCAAACAACGTGGTAATAGATGATTCTGAAGTAGTACTAAGAAAGCGTCGCACTATAGAGTCCACGCAGCCGTCGACGACTCGCGCTGGGAACAACGCGAGCAAACACTTTAACTATAACAAGCTGATAAACGATAGGACTCTACTGGATAGGGTGGCGAGGTCCACGAGGGATAATTATTCGAAGAGCTTGAATCATGGTGAGCTATAATGTTATTTTTTTAGCTTCACGCTGTATCCCGCATACAGTAGGATAGGCAGAGGTAACCTAGTGTTAAGACACTCCGTTCCCCACATTCCGGCGAATTTGGAGGCATTGCATGTTAAGTCGCGGAACTTAACGCTGCGTTTTGTATCGACACCAGAGCGAGGGAAATGGAAATGTTAAATATTTCCACTCCTCGAGTGGGAAGCGAACCCACAACCAGTCGCTTTACAGTCACAATTTGTGCCTTTGCGCCATGACGGGCCCAAATGTAGGAAAAAATATGTTTTTTTTTAAATAGCTAAATAAAATTAACCAAAATAATAAATATTAGGTTGATGATATCGTAATATTCTATTTATTTCGGACACATGGTCAGTTTTTGGGAGGCAGATCAGAGTGCTTATGAAACTAAAAAAATATTTTTAGTTGTGATTAAGAATGTGAACTTTAGACTATTCTGACGCTGTCTTCTAGTAATTAAAATGAGCATAACTGCAAGCGATTCTTGCATATTAAAGTTGCATTTACAATTAGAGGAGTTCAAATCTCTATTGAAGTTATGCGCGCATGATCATTCAATTCTTACGGTTTTGTTACAGTATATATTTACAACAATACCAATAGTAACTTTCTAAGTTAAATTACTTTCATATGTAATATGTGCTTTCTAACGATACAGAGATGTCAATTTATTATTTTTTTCATTTCTTTTTTTTTATTTAGTAAAAGAAGACTTACTCATCGATTTGGATCTCCCACCAGCGACTACAAAAGCTTCGCCGTCCAAGAAACAAGGAAACCCAAACAATGTTTCCATTCTGGATGCTCCTATTGATGTACCTGAAATAAGTGAGTATTTATATTTCTATGCTAATGTTATAAGTGAGAAAATTTATTTGTCTGTCTGTTATGTTTCACGGCTAAACTACCTGTCAGATTTTTAATGGAATTTGGAATATAAATAGTTGAAGAGCCAGCCTCAAATATGTGTTGTTTTGTTTTTTCAAAAATCAACTTTAAACCTTGTTTAAGTAGGGTATATTAGTTTGTATGAAGAGTAAACCGCTTAAACGATATCGATTATTTTTCTCAGAAAAATAATTAGTTAATGACACACGGTGAATAGCCTATTTTTTAAAAACCATCCTTAAAGCATGAAACTAAAAAAATAAAATATTGACATTTAGGAAACGTTTAAAAATTTGAACGTAGCGGGATTCGAACCCGCGCTTCTTTGCGAACTGCGTTAGCAGTAACATAAATAAATTGTTATAAGCGTATAAGAATTTCGACGCATCTGGTAGTAGACCGCATGGCTTATCGGTCAGAGCGCTTGTACGATTTGTAAGAGACACGGGTTCGAAACCCGCTGCGTTCAAATTATTCAAAGTTTTGTAAATGTTTTTTTCAGTTTCCTAAGTGTGTAAATAACACTTTAAAAATATTAAACGTAAATAAAATATTATCTAATATTTCACAATCTAATTTCAGATCATGATCTAGACTGGGGTCAACAAAGTATAGAAAGTTTACCAACATATTGTACAGAACCTCAAGTTCAAAGTTCACCAAATCTCTACGGCGCTAAATCCTTAGACGGTTTGAATCTCACCTCACAAGTAAGTCCCGATCCCTTCGACACGTCACAGTTCTGGCCGAGAACGGAATCTCAGAAACCAAATTATAGCATACAATTAGATGATAATCTATACCAATCTCAAGTATACAATACCGCTACAACTACTACACAAGCTATATATAATAATACAACTTTAAATAATTCAAATCAAACATATGGCGCGGTACCAAGCAGTACGTACTCGAATAATATACAAACGAACAGACAAACAGAATCTATTAACGAATCTCTTAGAACATTAGCTGATATGTCGTTAGATGATAGAATATCCGAATCGCTGAATCTCAGAACGAAAAATACTAACGAGGGTGTTTATGCCAATACTAACGCCGATACGAATATACAAGAAGGAGCGTCTGCCTCGAATTATAGTACGAGTGAAAACTTCAACGATTTTCCTCTCTACAGCAATTTTGATATAAATCCCAATCAACAGCAGTTTTTACTAGAAACTAAGGATTACTACGCCAAGTTTTCCACACCGTCTGGCAGTCAGAGTAACAACGACTACGAGAAGAACATGTACAAGCCCAAATTTGAAGAAAAATTGGAAAATTTCAGTGAATCCGTTGAGAATTCAAAGAATTATTCCGCTTTGAAGTATCAGAATGTTGATTATGGTGGGGTTGCTTATGATGAAGTGAGTGAAGAAGCGGCGGGGAACGTGTACAGTGAGATAGAGCAGTACTCGTGTTTGTATGACGAGGTGTACGAGCCGACGCGCCCGCAGAGACCGCACCGGCCCGCGCCCCCCCGCCCCTACCGGCCGTGACCGGATGGTCGCCGGTTCGAATACAAGTCGAATATTTTTGTTTTTTTTTTGGATTCTACTAAGCATATGTTATTGCTTAAGTTGTGGTGATTAAAATTGTTGAAATAAATAATGGTGAGAAAATTTACAATCCATGTTGGATTTTTATAGATTCAAGTTTACAATTCAAGTGTAAATGATGCGTGAAAACATAAAATATAAACAATGTAAGTGAGTTATCAAAATGACGATATAATAAAAATATGTGTAGATATGCTTCGTTACGAATATAGAAGTATGCTTGCCAGCTTGTATTAAATATAGATTTAGATGGAATCTCTTACCTGAGCATATAAGTAAATAAATTTAATAAGATTTTTAATAATTGATATTAATATATAATAAAGAGTGAAAGTGAACTGTAAATATATATCTGTTGATATTAAATACTTTGTGTAGTTATAATATCATAAATAAGACATTTATAGAACTACATAAAAATCTTAAAAAATCTAACATAATAATATGATGGTTAAAGTATTATTCGCTTTTTAATTCTTTTCCGAGTTCGCAAAAGCGAAGAAATTAATTGAAGTTGAAGAAATTAATAAAATATTTAGTTTTAAGATTTTTTTAAACAATTTGTGCTAATTTTGGTATAAATGCATATACTTCATAATACTACATATGTACAAAACATATATTTGAGATTAGTTGTTTATAAATTAAACATTTGTATGTATAATAAATAAAACGCTACATCACCAATCATCACAAGGTCAGGCTGTCCTAGTATGACAGCGTCAGAATTAGTCACGATTGCTGTGGGTTTGGTTCTCACTTGGGGTATGATTACATATTGTTTTAACTTTTACACTCTGGCAACTAAAACAAAGCAGAGAAGCAGCATTAAGTTCTGCCAAATACAATTTTGTTCTCTCTGACTACTTTACTAAGCGGAAAGCAGTAGAATAACTTGTATATATATTCGGTTATTTCCTTTAATATTACTCAAACATCACATTTTGTGTTATATATTTTTGTAATACTCGCTCTAATTACATTATTAATGCACCGACTGGTTAGATTTCTAATTTATTGTAATTCATACTGCATATATTTTTTTTTTCTTAACATTAATTTTTATTTTATGTTGTACGTATGTACAAGCGATTTCTCAGCTAAATTATTGACATATTACATACGTTACAAAAAATATTATTTTTATACTTTTGAAAGCTGTATATTGATGCTTTAAAGCTATTTTACTATATAATGAGCCAGATTAGAACAACTTTTAATATTATTTTATTATTTAAGTTTCAATTAATTATTCAATATTTTGGGCAATTTTCTTATTGGATTTTTCCATTCATAATGAGATTATAACTACTTAGACCCATTTACTTACTTTTGGTTAATGAAAATTAAGTTATTGAATTTTTGAAAGTCAATTACTTACAATGTAAATTAATAGACATCTCAAAATCGTTTCTACTTAATACAATAAAAATACAAAACCAATGTTGGACATAAATTAATTGTTAATAAATTTATCGTTTGTTTGTGCAAAAATCACAATTAACAATTAACTCATTGTTAACTAATAATGTAAAAAGGGGCAACAAATTTTCATCTAATTGTGATTCTATGTGATTTTCCCACAAGTGAATAATAAATTCTTAATAATAATAAATTAAAGTATTAAAAATAATATTTGATTGTTAATTGCAATTAAATATTCAAAACTGTATTGGTTCAGTATTTTTTAATAGTTCTGCTATTGAATAGCACCCCTTTTGAATAAATATTATATTGAGTATTGTACCCAACCAACAACAATGTCAAACAAACTATAAAATAACAATGTAATGAAATATAACAGTTAATTTTAAAAAGTCATTAAAATATTAAACGCATAATTACTATAATGTTAGTGTGTTTATTAAAAATGAACAAGTTTGTTTGTAATTATTTTCAAATAAGAATACAAAATTACATATTTTATTAATTTTTATACATTACAAAATTTGTCATTAAATATGTGACACTTGAAAGAGACATTTAGAAAACGATACGAAACGAATAAAAATTTGAACGCAGCGAGAGGGATTGGATCCCGCGCCTCCTGAATACCGTCCAGGCGTTCTCACCACTGAACCATGCGTTTCTAAATGTCTTTTTCAATTTTCCTAAGTGTGGAATAACACTTTAAAAATGTTTAAAACTATGTAACATTTGTTAAATATGTTTTGTTTTATGAACAGAGTCACAGTTTAAAATAAAAAAGAGTATATAGATAAAAAAAAGTAATTAATTCACTATTTTTTATTTTTTCTCGAATATTATTTTTGTATAAATACTTTTTTTACTTCTTGTTAGTGTGAACATAATGTTTTAGTTTTTTGACTATCACTAATTCATTTAAATTTAATAAATAAAAATAATTGCATACCTTTACAAAACCAATACGGTTGAAACGCATGCAACACTTTACTAAATAAAATAAATAACTTATCAAATTGAAACAGTAAGAATTCTTTTATTTACTTTTTCTTTCTTTTTTAATTTTAAATATGTTCTGAAAAGTTGTTTTAATATTTTATTACTCTTAAAGTGATATAGAGTATTTTTGAAAAATAAAAAAAAATCTAATGTACCAGGTTTCGAACCTGCGGCTTTTGAAAATCGTCCAAATTGGAATTTGAAATTGGAAATCTAAAAATCAAAGTAAAAGTATTTGCCAGTCAGTTATTCTTTAAGTAGCAGAGATTTGCAGGAATTTCTACAGAGATACTAACAATTAAAATAAATTATAATAAATGTATAAGAATTTTGACGCCACTGGACGGTTGAAACGTTTCCAAGAGGCGCAGGTTCGAATACCACTATGATGAAATTTAATACGTTTTCTAAAAATGTTACACTTGACGTACAATCGATATTAGTTATTTTCACACTAATTATTATATAATAAATCGTTATTCTTTAATGAGATATGACTTCTTTCTAAAGGTGTAAAGTGATTATATCACATGGTGCCTCACCGACAAGTACCTGTTAGATATATAAATAGTTTTAGTAAAACATTAATACATACAGCCATTATGTAAATTCCAGTGGAAATTATAAAATTAGAATTTATTATTGTTTGTTTTTCATCAAAACATTTTTGATTTCTCATCATTTTCTTTAATACTAATCTCGAAACTAAATGAATATGTCATATCTACAGAGTTGAAGTGACTTACCTAAAAAAATACAAAAAAATTACTGTAATATTTTGAACAATAGATATGTAATCATGTTTTTATTTTATATTTTAATTAAACTAACTCTTTTAGGCCAGAAAACGTTTTAGTAAGTTCTAATCTTAAAATGTGGCCCAGTGGCACAAGCGTGTGACTGTAAACGACTGGTTGTGGGTTCGATTCCCACTCGAGGAGTGGTAATATTTCCATTTTCTTCGCTTTGGTGTCGAGGTAAAGTGAGGCGTTAAGTTCCGCCACTTAACACGCAAAGCCTCCGAATTCGGCAGAAAGTGGGGAACGGAGTGTCTTAACACTAGGTTCCCTCTGCCTGCCCTGCTGTGTGCAGGAAACAGCGTGAAGCTATTCTTAAAATATTTTAAAGGAATAACTAAAAACTGGCCAGTTTACTGTAATTCATACAATTTTCGGGTTGAATTTTTGAATTAAGTCACTATAATTCTAAATGTGCGCTTTGATATATTAACATTGTATATAGTAAAACTATGTTTTCTAAGAATTATAGAAAATTACGTTAATAAAGTAACTTGAATTTTTGTAATATTTTTTTATACTATTAATAATTTTCGTCATTATTTTTTAATAATACAAGAGAAGACTAATTCTATATGTATACTTCGTAGCTATTTGGAGTTATGAAGGTACACTTATTAAATGTGGTAAAATTTACTTTTTCATATTGAAAATTATATATTTTAAATAATATATTTTAATGGAGTACGTAGTGTCTTGACACTAGATTCTTTCTGACTACCCTGTGCAGGAAAACATGAGGTCGCTAGAAAATTATATTTTCATTTATAAAAATTTAAGGTATGTCTCAAAATTAACACTGGTTAGTTACCTTTTAACATACAAAAAATGAATAGAGCCAAATTTAAAGGTTCATATTTAAAAGGGACGAATAATGTGTTAAAAGTGATTTTGATAAACAATGAAGTACGAAAGTAATATGAAAAAGACGTGGTGTAGTGAGACAGGCCCTGACTGTGAGCACGATTGGTCGTGGGTTCGATCCCTACTCGGGGAATGATAATATTTAAATTATTTTGGCGTTGAGTTCCGCCACTCATCATAATAAAAAAACATTAACTATTAAAAATATCCTTATATGTATAAATATTCTTATGTGCTTGTCATTCTCTTATATCTTCTCTTATATAGCGACTATTAATATAAATAAAGCTATATGTATTTATATTAAAAAATTAACACATTAACGTTCATAGTTTCTAAGTTAGTTAAGAATTATTACTAATATTTGAAATAGTGTTGTTCAATTAAAGTATTAAACTTTTAGAAACTTTGAATTGTATATACCTCGTTAATACTCTACCTATTGTTGGTCCTATTTAAATATTCTTGTAATTAATTCTATATAAAAGAAACTTCATACTCAGTATGTTACTAGTTACGTGTGCTGTACAGTTTTAATTGGATATCTGTTTGTATGATAATTATTTGCTATCGTAATAAAGACATTTAAATGTAGTTTAGTTTTTTATTTCCTACTTTCAAGGTTTTTTAAGTTCAAGGATTGTTGTTATCGACTAAAAGTGTACCCATCTGAAACTATCTTATTTCATACGGCTTTATTATTATACTAGCAACTCATAAAGGTAATACACAAGTATAGATGCTTCGTAACCGACAGACAGATTTTTGTATTTTTTAATATTAGTATGGATATTTTCCATTGCTTTTTCGAGTATAATAAAAAAAAACAAATATTGAGTAACGACAACTTATATTACTGTTAAAAATGTAGAAAAATATATAAAAAGTTAGTCTTCGTGCTATATGACTCGATCGTATCTCATTACGTTATTTTTATTCAGATTTACTTAAATTAAAAAGATTATTTTTAAATGACACCTTACTCTTACCTTCATGCGATACACTTTGTAGGCATAGGTAAGTATTGTTTTGCCGATAAAATAAGGAAATATGTTTAAAATTACATGTTATTTTAAAATAACTTTATATGCTCTATCAATGTAACAAAATCCTACATCTAGCATGCCACTTTTTGCCATCCGATTTACGCGATTTGCCTACGTGTCCCGAATCTCATGATTATATCATATTTTTATAGCTTCTACCTGATCTTTTGGCAACAATTGCTTATCCTTTCCATCTAGTAACAAGAACATTTTTGACCTGTTTGTACTAAAATCTTTTTACACAATTTTTTTATAACATATATCGTGATGACTTTTGTCGCATGTATCGTAATAGATATAAAAGATCTCTTCATATTAAAACAATACTTTTTTTATGGCACAATGGTGAAGAAGAAGTTTCTCGCGGGAATCAAACCTACTACCAGCGCATGTTCCAGCCCTATGATGTAAAAGTAATTAAATAAAAGTAAAATATCTGTATATTGAAGATGGAAGTGATAATTTGCAATAATATCGTCAAGAACAAGGAAGTAATTTTGGGATCGCCCTTGACATTTTGTTTAATTACGTTGAAGGATTAATCGTCCTTGTGTTTTTTATTAAGAATATTTTCAGAATAAATATATTTTAATAAATTCTTCGATAAATTTACAAAGGATTATGTTACATTGTAAAAGATAAACAGTATGGTTAGTAACTGAAATGAGGACAATCGATGTATTAAGCAAACTTAATAAAGCTTCCACGTGGACTAGACCTACTAAAGGTGCATACCTTATCGATCCATCTGTTTTATATTACCTCTTTTATGTAAGTACCTATATGTGTAAATACGAATAAAAATATAGTGTGAGTTTTTCTTAAGTCCTATAAAAACACTACTTTGCTTGTTAATAATTACATTTTATTTGATTTATAACACAATGCGAATAGTATTTTTTTTACTTTACCTTTTAATATACGTACTTGTTATGAGGCAGGATAATATTTTGATATATTATATAATTCTTATCATTGTTATTATTTCATTCATCTCATTTTGTAAATATCCAAATATAAATATTGTCATATTATATTAATAACAACTTTAATAATAAAATACTTGAACTAAATCTAAAGTCTTGTAATATAAAGTCATAGCCATTCTTTCGCGTAGCTCTACGGTCTACACCTACGCAGATAAAATTCTTTCTCTACAAATAATTTCATTGAAATAATAATGCTACCCTTTATAAGTATACAATTAATAGTTTTTACCCGCGACGGAACGGCGACTGTATATGTGTTTGGGGTGAGAGGTTGTTTGTTTGTTTGTTTGTTTGTTTGTTTGTTTGTTTGTTTGTTTGTGTGTTTGTGCAAATTACTATGTCAATTATTTCCAAAACTATAAGTCCGATTTTGATACGGTTTTCTATGATAGGTTAAGGTTCAATTGGCGTATGTTCTTAGATATTTCTTATTGCCTTAACTCACCAGGGGGCGCTGCAGTAAGCATTTTACGTGAAAACGAATGTTATTAATTATCTCAAAAATAATAGTCTGATTTCGATACAATTTTCAGTGATAGATTCAGGTTTAATTGGTGAATGTTCTTAGATATGTTTTATCGTGTCAAACCACCAGGGGGCGCTGCAGTAAGCGTTGGTTTGTACTTTTTTTGTATTTATTTGTCTAAAAAAAATGTTAGGGGATTGCGTTCTTGCACTGAAAAGGTTCAACGTAAAATACTTGCTAACAATTATGACGTCATTATTTTCACTGAGACTTGGCTTCATGGAGGAATTTTTGATCATGAAATTTTCGATGACCGGTACATTGTATATCGGCGAGACCGGGAAACCTCGGTAGCACAAAATTTTAAGCAATTAGGAGGAGGAGTTCTTATAGCTGTCTCTAACCGCCTAAAATCACAGCGACACAATAAATTCGAAAGCGAAATAGAGGATTTATGGGTTAGCATCGAGATAAAGACAAAAACAACTATTGAGGAACTCTTATTGTGTGCTGTATATCTTCCCCCTCCAGTGACGCAAATTACGCTAGAATCGTTTATTTGTAAATCAAACAAAGCAATGGAACATTTAAATAGCCATGTACTTATAGCAGGAGACTTTAATCTTGGTGATATCAAATGGTATGCTCCATCTAAAAATTCACTACACTATGTTCCCGACTATATCGGTCATAATTTAATAAAAACAAATTTCATAGATTTTTTAGCGCTCAATGACTTAAAACAATTCAATGGAATAAAAAACGAAAGTGATAAAATTTTGGATCTTCTACTAGCAAAGTCGGATATAGTTAATGTTGATATCTGCTTGAATGTTCTTCGTGATATAGATCCACATCATCCACCTCTACTGGCAACAATATCAGTCCAAGCCACTGTAATTGCTGAATGTAATCTAGAGCAAAGGTATAATTTTTTTAAAGCAGATTATGAGGCAATAATTCAATCTTTAAACGATATATCATGGTTGGTTGAGTTGTCTAATGTAGATAATATTAATGCGATGGTCGATAAATTTTATACAATACTTAGGAGTATTATAAATAAGCATGTTCCAAAAACAAAGAACACAACAAGTAAATTTCCAATATGGTTCACACCGAGTTTAATAAAATTATTGAGGCGCAAATTCAAATATCACAAAAAGTACAAAAAATATGGCAACCCGTTAGATAAAATTGAATTTGAAATTCTTCGGAGGGACTGTGACGTGCTCATGTTGGATTGTCACAAAAATTATATATTTAAAATTGAATCGGAAATTGCAAAACACCCGAGGTACTTTTGGACGCATTTGAAAAATATGAAACAAAGTAGCACTAAGCTCCCAGCCACTATGTCTCTCGATGAATTTAAAACTTCAAAAGACAGAGAAAAGTGTGATCTCTTTGCTCTACATTTTTCTTCAGTATATGGCACCTATACTCGTTCTACTCCATCCACTACAAAGAGACTTGACATAGAGGAAATAGATCATATAGTTATAACACGCCAACATGTCATGAATAAACTAAAAAGACTTGACGTTAAGAAGGGATGCGGACCGGATGATATTCCGACGATTTTCCTGGTTAAATGTGCAAAGAGCCTATCCTTACCGCTTACTTTAATTTATAACACGTCAATAAGATCTGGAATATTTCCAGACGTGTGGAAAAGGGCTAGAATTGTGCCAGTTTTTAAGAATGGTAAAAAGGACTGTATTAAAAATTATAGGCCAATTTCTACCCTCTCTTGTATGTCTAAAGTTTTTGAATCAATCATCTACTCGCACATATATGGACATGTTAAAAATCGTTTATCTTGCAACCAACATGGCTTTATGAATAAGAGATCAACATGTACTAATTTATTATCTTTTGTCAACAATATAAGTGAAAAAGTCGACAAAAACTTACAAGTGGATGCAATTTATACAGATTTCTCTAAAGCTTTTGACAAAGTTAGCCATACCATATTAATAGAAAAGTTAAGTGATTATGGTATTACAGGAAGTCTTTTAGAATGGTGTCAAAGCTACTTAAAATGTCGTCAATCTACTGTCGTCTTGAATGGAATGACGTCCAAGCCATTTACAGCAAGTTCCGGAGTACCTCAAGGATCTAATTTGGGACCATTATTTTTCAATATATTTATAAATGACATTTGTGACAGTATTCATTATTCTGATTTTTACATATTTGCTGACGATCTAAAACTTTGTAGGACAATTCACACATACAATGACAGCTTATTACTTCAAAAAGACATTGACAATATTACAGCATGGTGCTTAAAGAATGAAATGACATTAAATAAAAACAAGTGCAGTCATATTAAATTCACTCGGAAGAGAAATATAATGCTAACATCATATTTTATTGGTACGCAAGTATTAAATGAAGTTGACCATATTCATGACCTTGGAGTAACTATTGACAGCCAGTTAAGATTTATTCATCAAGTAAATAAAATACTAGACTCTGCTTATCGATCCCTTGGATTCGTTTTGAGATGTTCACGTGAATTTAAAAAAGTAGAAACTATATTACAGTTATATAACTTCTATGTTCGTAGTAAGCTTGAATACTGCTGTCCGGTTTGGTCTTCTGTGTACAATATCCATAGTAAAAGAATTGAAAAAATTCAGAAAGTTATGGTTCGTCACCTGGAATTTCGAGGTAATGGTCCAAAGTGTGAAACATACCAGGAGAGACTACATCGGTTCAAGCTCCACTCATTGGAAGAACGAAGAGTACGAGGACAAATGACATTTATTTATAAACTGTTTAATGGTGAGGTAGACTGTAGCGGTCTATTAGAAAAATTAAACATTAATGTACCATCGGTGAGACCACGCTACCAAAAACCATTGTTCACATTAAAAACCTATAAAACCAACCTAGGTAAACAGTCTCCACTGGCGAGGTTTCAACATATATATAATGAATTGACAAGAAAAATAGATAACCTGGATATAGCACATGACACGATTAATGAATTTAAAAATAAAATAAGGAAATTTATGACGCAAGCCCGTGGCACAAGTTAGATTTAGTTATTTATTATTATTATTATTCTTTAGGATATTGAATTAATGTTTTATTTTTTTGACAATTAACTGTATTAATTTGAATGTTCTGTCTTTTATAATTTTCATATATTCATAATTTTTACTTTTTACTTTATTTTAATATTGCATGCTGTGATCGTCTGTAATTGGAAAAATATTTAGTTTATGTTTGTAATTAATTTAATGTGAAAATATTGTAATATTTCTTCCGTTGACGATCCTTAATAAATAAATAAAATAAAACCGAAACTACTGATTCGATTGAAAAGAATTTTCAGAAAAAGATTCAGCTTTGCTTGATGCATATTTTAAGATTTTTCTTTTTTTGTTACGGGGAAAACTCACCAGGGGGCGCTGCACTAAACATTTGTTTATGCAGAGCAAAAACTACTTGTTCAATTTAGATGAAACTTTCAAAGAAAGGTTCAGGCTTTGTTTTGGTGCATCTTTTCATATACGCGTTATGGTGACCACTCATCAGGGGGCGCTGTAGTAGGCATTGGTTTGAGTTTTTTTGTGTAAAACCAAAATTTTTCTTGTATTTATTTGTCTAAAACCGAAATTACTCACCCGATTGGCTAGAGTTTTCAAAATTAGATTCAGCTTTGTTTGCTGCATATTTTAAATTTTTTGTTTTTTTGTTACGATGAAAATTCACCAGGGGGCGCTGCAGTAAACATTTGTTTATGCAGAGCAAAAACTACTAGTCCGATTTAGATTAAATTTTCAACGATAAATTCAGGTTTAATTGGTGCTTCTTTTCATATATGCGTTACGGTGACCACTCACCAGGGGGCGCTGTAGTAAGTACATTTGTTTGTGTAAAATTAAAACTACGAGTCCTATTTGAATTCAGTTTTCAATGATAGATTCAAGTTTACTTAGTGCATATTTTTATATATGTGTCATGTATGTTTACTTAGTGCATATTTTCATGTATGTGTCAACTCTCTAGGGGGCGCTGCAGTAAGTAGCTGCTTCTATTTTTTTGTGTAAAACCAAAACGACTAGTACAATTGTCAAGAGTTTTCAGTATTAGATTCCGCTTTACTTAAAGCATGTTTTTAAATTTATATTACGGTGACAAGTCACCAGGGGGCGCTGCAGTAAAATATTGTTTGTGCAAAGATAAAATGACGAATTTGATTTGGATGCAGTTTCAATAATAAGCGCAAGTTTAACTAGTGCATGTTCTTGGATATGTTTTATCGTGTTAACTCTCCAGGGGGCGCTGCAGTAAACGTTTGTTTGTAATATTTAATGCAAAACCAGAACTACTAGTCCGATTAGGCAGAGTTTTTAGTATTAGAGTTACCTTTACTTGGCGTAAGTTTTTAGGTTTTTTTTACGTCAAGAACTCACCAGGGGGCGCTGCATTAAACATTTAATTATGCAAAGCTAAAACTACAAGTCCGATTTGGATGCAGTTATTTAGATGCGGTTTTCTGTGATAGGTTCTGGTTTAATTGCTGCGTGTTTTTATATGCCATATCTACCACGAACTACCGCAGGGCGCTCCAGTATAAATTAGTTTGTTCAAAATCAAAACTACTAGTGGGTTTTGTGATTTTCACTGATTTGGTTAGATTTAAGTTTCGTGGAAATGTTACGGTGACAATCTACCAGGCGCTGCAATAAGCATTTGATAACCAGAAAGCATTGGGTTTATAATTTCTTTTGGATTTGCATGAAGATTAATATAAAGTATTTCAATATTATGTAATAATATATAATGTATATCTATTCACTTTAAAAAGTTTAAAATAAAAAACAAAATTAAAAATTTTGAAAAAACCCACGACGGTTTAATTGTAATTGTAAAAGGATAAAATAACTATAAATCCCCCGCCTAAAAGAATATATGTAACGAGATGATAGGGACGACTTCGTCGGGGGCTGCCAGTTGCAACCTCTATTTTAAATATAGTAGCTAACAGTATAGATTTCATTTTAAAGTCTTTAAAATACCAGTTATCAAAACTGTAAATTCATTTTAATATTTAATTTTTTTGCCAAAACTGTTTTAACAGCAAGAAAACCTATGAGAAGGTTTGTGCAAACTTAAAGTAATGACAGCCCCCGACGAAGCCGTCCCCATCATCTCGTTACATATATTCTTTTAGGCGGGGGATTTATAGTTATTTTATCCTTTTACAATTACAATTAAACCGTCGTGGGTTTTTTCAAAATTTTTAATTTTGTTTTTTATTTATTATTATGTAATTAAAAAAGTATACAGGAATTTTTCCTAGCTAATACTAGTTAGGTCTGTAATTACTCATAATTATAATTGTATATTTGTACAAACATATCCAATTATATATAATGGAAGGAAAACAAAATATGTATGTGTGTGTGATTTTATATACATGAAACATACGACATGCAAGCAACTTCTTTTACAAATGTTCCCAAAATGGTTGTAACTTTTTTTATTTAAGAACCAATTGAATTGAAATAAAGAGAAAATATGAAGGAAAGATTACTAAAGTACCTACACTAGCCAAAACTGCATTTTAATTGGTTAAGCCGTTTCTGACAATAGCGTGCATAAATATAGGTACAAACAGAAAAAAATGAATGAATAACAGCCCAGAATATTTTTTCTACTATGTTATCAATCTATAGATAATTTATAAAAGGAGGTCGCATTATAAGTAATCATTATAATATTTTCACTAGGTAACTAGTGTAAATTATAAAAAAGGTTAATTGTGTTCCATAAAATACAACTTCAGCACTTAAAGCTCACGCTGAGATAATAAAACTGAAAAATTATGGTAAACGTGATCATTTCGGGAAGCTCATGTTTATTTAAGATATAAAAGTAATTTATCTCTGTAATATGATCTACAGAGTGGTATTATTTCATCCTATGGGTGTATAAACATTGTTTATAGACTAAGACTTAATTAAGAAAAATTTTTTTTATTCTGCAAGTGTTGGTAATTGAGACTCGTGTCTTAATAAGAATGGTTAACAGTTTTATGAATGTTATTAGTACCTAATTCAAAAAATATTTCAATTATATTTTGACACAAGGTGAATCATTCAATTTGGTTACAGCGAACTAATTGTGGCTGACAGATCTATTAATACACAGCTTTAACCACTTCAAGGATAAAGGGTACTGAAATGTGAAATTATGACATTAATATTTTCATAAAAATGAAATAAATGTTTATCCTTTAATTATAAGTACATATTAGGTATTAAAGAAATCTTAAGTAAATACTTTTTAAGAGAACTTTTGTTTTTTAAACATGACTTGAATATTTTTGATTATGATTAGCTTAAGTTTCGTGCATCGTGCAACTTTAAAATCTAGTTTCATATTTCTTCTGTTATTTCGCAATAAAGCAGCAATAGTACACTTTATTGTAGTTTTCCTCGCAATATCAATATAGACTTATCAGTAACAAGCCAGTCGAAGTCAGAAACACTCATCCTTTGAGGTGAGTTTCTAAGAAAATTCTCGTAACTAACTAAGTAAGCTCGTCTCGTAATGTTTTGGTACTTATAATAGTAGCTTTACGATTTTTCTATCATATTAGGGTAGTTAGAGAGTACCTAGTGTCAAGATACTCCGTTTTCCATTTTCCACCCGAAATCGAGACAATGCTTGTTCAATTGGCGAAATTCGAAGCTAAAAATACTTAAACTTATTATTTTAAAAGAGAATAAAATGTTTTTTACTTATTTTTAATCTGTTCAACTCAAATTTTTCAATCAGTGTAGTTTGCATTGTTAATAAATTAAACTTATTTCTATAATATACAATTTTGAACCCCAAAAATTTTAGTCATAAATCAGTTTATCTATACTAATATAATAAAGAGGTAAAGTTTGTAACTTTTTTTGTAAGGGCCAATCTTCGGAATTGTTGAACCGATCATGAAAATTATTTCTCTATTCAGGGGTGATATAGACGATATTTTATTATGATTGAACAGAAAGTTCAGAGAATGCTAATAGAATGGCGGATAAAAGGTGCAGACCACGCGGAGAAGCCGCGAGCGGGTCGCTAGTATGATATAAAGTCAAATCGTAGGTAAGGATATTTAATCTTCAAAAACCTGCCGTGAGACTAATTTGTATGTAGCTTATATATAATAAGAGCTCGATATTGTTTATGGGATATTTTACAGACATAGGTAAATTTAAAGTTGCTTCGTAGTTGGTATATATATTATAATATTTTGTTCGTCCGACAACATATCCAATGTTACGCTAAAAATAGAGACAGACGCATGTCTGTCCTATCGTATGATAGGAACGAGAAATAAAGATAAGCTTGTAATGCATAGTTGTAGCCTCCAAAAAGTAAATAATTTATGCATAATATACTTCCGCAATATATTTGAGACTTGCCGCTGCAAAAAATGAAGTCGCAATGAAAATAATGTTAATAAAAAAATATTTATAGGATAAAAATTTGTGGAAGTAGAGTTTAGTGCAGGTTTATACTAAATTATAAAATTGTATTTTTTATATTTGAAACGAACAACTGTTTAGTTTCTCCCCGACTGTACTCAGCAGAGCCGCCTTATGTGTCGAGTCAGTAGTAGCTTTTTTGATCATTCCTCGTCTCAAAAATGTATGCAAAATTGCTTGAATAAAGGATATCTTCAATTTAAAAGCATCATTGAATTCAACGAATAAGAATTTAAAATAAGTTTAAAATAGAATCCTCCTATTAGTCTACATAAGGAAGGCTTTGATGTCAGAAGCGTAGGAGGCGTATAGAAATCGAGCTTAACGCTTTATACCCTTCACTACTCCGCATCCATGCTAATATGCACGAGTCCTACGATATAAATGTGATATATTTTTCCTGAATGAAACATTATATTGAAAGTTTAGTACGCAAATATAGACAAAAAAACCTTGTGGTGGAACTATTCAACCAAGAATTGGAGAAATTTCTCGATTTCCGGCAGAAAGTGGAGACCAAAGTATCTTGACGCTAGTTCTCTTTTACTAATGTGCCATGCGGGAAAACCGTCAAACTGCATGAAAAAAACTGAGTCAAAATGCTTGATTGAATCGCAATGTCTTGAATTCGGTATGTGAAGAATAGAGTGTCTTGACACTAGGTGTACTCTGCTTACACTGTTATGCTAAAGAGCGAGGCTGTAAAAATATATACCAACACACTGTAATATATAACTGCAATATATAGCTGCTTATGCACCGTAACAATTGTATTGATGGAAAAATCTGTAGATATTTGTTTTTAAAATATTTTAAATTTAATAATTTATTATAATATGGGGTAGAACATGATTTAAATTTAACAATTTATGATAATGTGGGAGTAGAACAGTCATAATGATGTAAACAAAAGTGACTTTCCTGGTTCATTATATAATTTTCTTCTTCATTTTTGCGGAACTTCATATTACAAAAAGTGTAAAAAGTTCTCTTCATATTACAAAATTTAAATGGATAACGACGATGTCTATTAATTGTAAATTATCTTTTTATTCGTATAATGACTTTGTACAGATTGTCAGTCAACACAGTGTGATAGGACCAAAAAAGTGCAAATTCGGACATAACTTAATTGATACCTTGTGAGATAAATACAAACTGCATCTTCTACAAATCAATTATTTATAATAAACATTTTTTATTTAAGTTCTTAGTTATAGTTTCTTGTTTCTTTCATAAATGAAATTCAGAATAACTAACGTAATACTTCTTAATTAGTTTCGAATACGTAACGAAATAAGTAAAATCGATGATATTATTTAACAATCCGATAGTCATCTAACCTTTGCGACCTGTCTAGGGCATAAGTCAATGTCGGTATAGCTATAAATTAGGTATAGCTACATACATGCTAAATATAAAGTACAATTACTTAATTAAATATTATCTAAATGTTTTGTCATTTCATGTGTGCTAAATTTGTGTAGTATAATTAAAATCAACAAACGTTAGTCTATTAATATAATTGTGTAGTGATGTGAACTAAAGTATTTGTGAAAGCCCATAAAAGCTCGTCTTCAATTAAGTAAAAATGAGCACATAAAAGCATTATGAATTTTACTGTTGATAGAGTAAATAATAGGTATGTAGAGAACATGGAAATATCGACTTCGGCCGTTATCGCTACAGCGTCATTAGCATGCGGAGCGCTGTTTCATGATAACTTACTGGCTTGAATAGTAAACGCCATTACTGGCTCGATCAACTTAACAAACGCTAAAATTACTATATTTATTCTCATTTTGCCTGAAATACATTCGAGGCAGTGAGCTTTACGAAAGCTTGTGAAATATAACATATCTAAATACATTTTCTCGCAAAAGGGAACATTTAGATGTCGTAAAGTGGTTCGATTGTAGAAGCTTGGAGAGCTGGTGCTAATATCGCGTTATCTAATGATGATTGAAGTATAACATCCAGTTGGATAGTATCGGTTATGTAGGCGGTAAAGTGGCATCGTGTGAATGGACGGGCGCAAGATCGATAGAGCAGTGTGCGCAGGTCCGCTTCGCATACAGCTGGCGGCTTCGCATCCTTCCGCGAAGCCCGCTCCGACACCCGCGTCTCAGTGCCCAAAGCGACTTTAAGTGATATATTTTCATAGGGGACATGTTCCGGACTGATTTGCGGCACTAAACGGTGCGTATTACTAATACTATTAACCTCTAGCTGCATGGCTATATCGTTTCTTCAAACACACCCTGCCAAAATGTGTTTTCAACCCTCTGCACGTTAGAATGTCTACTTAGGTACTTGTCGCATTGATCAAAATTTATTATTTGTTTGTCAACGCCTATGTAATGTGTTATACTTGAAAAACAATAAAAAAGTAGTGTGTTCTATTATATTTGTTTTTATGATTCATATTTACATGTGATATTATTGATATACTGTATGTTAGAAGAGATGTAAATTTTATTTTTACGTTCCATAATTATTTACTTTGACCTGTTATGTTAATACAATGTCTTAGGTAATTACAATAATTAATGCCCATTTGAAGTATTAAACAAGATTAAAAATGTTTTTAGGCCAAACACTTGCGTGGGTTGTGTTACTGGTACCTAAAGGGCATGAACGCCTACGTACGTCAGAGCTGAACATAGCAATTTATAGATTTACTTGATCCTGCGTTATAACACAAGATATTTTATCATTTCAAAAATAGCATTTTTAAAAGCACGTTACAATCAAGGTGATTTATAATCTATCCCTGAACATAAATAGAATTTATTGCTGAGTATAGCCTGTATTCCCACCCCGGTAAAAGCTATAAATAGACGCTGCTAACTTAGACTTACTTTTTGTATCGAGAAGCTTTTGAGCTTTATTCAACTTATTAAAAAGACACGATGTTTGTTATATTTGTTTTATACTTTCAGGTAATTTTACTTTTTAGTTATACTTATATTTTTTCAACATATGTATCGATGTTGACCTGTATACTTAACTTATGTTGATTTTATTATTATTTATAAAAGCCAACGGGATGTAATATAAGAAAATTTTATCCAAACATATTATTAAATTGTGGAATTCTGTACAGATACTTTTGTTATAATGGTATGTTAAAAGCATAGATAGGGAATCCCATCAATTCGATCGCTGTGCGCTTAACATTTATCGATATACATATTTTTATTATTAGATTTGTAACTTTTTCTGCCTATTGTTTTAATTCTAGAATAATCACGAATACAGAAACCCATTAATCTAGACTCCACTTAATACTTTATAGTAGGTAGGTATGCAGCTGCAATATGGGTCACATCGTGACATTTAGAATACCTAAAGTTTGAAAAGAAGTACAAATGTAATTAAGGAATACCGTAATACAAATATCATCACGCGTCTTAGCCGTTTGCAGAATAACTAAATATGATCTAATGCTCATCAATTAATTTCCTTTTTTCAACATGGTTTTAGTAGGTTTACGTGTCTAGTCAGATAAACGTAGATAGATCTTTCTATCAGTTCAATTTTTTTATTGCGTATCTATAGGCTCCAATATTTTATAAAGTGCTAGACGAAGTTCTAAATACTTAAAACTACGTAACAGCCGATAGGTGTGTACACAAAAACTACTTCAAGGATTTTAAGACTTAAATTAGCAAATAAAAATGATACATATTTATAAAATCAAAATATATCGCATGTATAAATATAATTATAATATTTATATTTATTTTTATAGCGACCTGATTATTTACAGTATTTACCAAAATAAATTAATTTCCGGCCATCTTGACGCAGTGGGACAACATCTGATTACATGCATGTGGGTTCGGTTCTCATTCGGAGGATAGTACAGAACGGTCTACTTTGAAATGCGGGATAAAGCGTGAAGCTGAAAAATGATGTCATTGGTCTTCACTAGTATATATATTTGTTTACAATTACTTTAATCAATTAATAAAATAAAAAAGAAATTATAACTATTGTCGGATTATTGTTTTAGAACTGTATTTGCAACCTTCTTCTTCAGAGGTCTTTAGATTCTCTCTGTCTACCAAGCCTTACGATATTTTTCCCCAAGTTTGGTAAATAGAGAGAATGTAGTGTAAAAATCCTTTTTTCTCCACTTTTCGTCTAAATTCGAGACATTGCGTGATTATGAAAGTAGAAATGGTGTATTGTTTGTTTTTAAACAACGGGAGTGCAATTCTAAGTTGAGTAGGCCATCAACGGTGTGCAATTATGTCTGGACTAGGCCTCTTAAGATGTAATAGGAGAGATACATACTAATAAAAACAATTCATGAAAATTTTTTTTTTTCTGATTATCTTAAATACTTGTATAAAGTAGTATAAATCTTTCCTAATTAACGTTTTGGTATACTCATTGATTAAGCATACCAAAAACGTTAATTAGGAAAACGTTAATTAGGTTTGGTGTAGGTATCTGTTATGTTATGTGCGTACTTCCTTAAGGAGAGCAGACAGAAGGAACTGGGTTAAAATACTCCGTTCTTCCTTTTCCGTTCATTTAGCAGACATTATCCCAACCAACGTTAACCCAACTAGGTTTGGAAAAATTCTATTAAATTAAATACAAACATTTCTCGAAAGGGTATAGGCGATTTTTCAATAAAATCTTTTCAATTTTTGCATTTATTGAATGAATCTGGATGTTAAAAGTTTATCTCTATATACAATATTGGGCTATGTATGTTTATAACATTTGTTCCCCAGTGAGTTTGAAAGTGGGGAACGAAGTGTTCTAGCACTAGGTTCCCTCTGCCCACCCTGCTGTATGCGGGATACAGCGTGAAGCTAAAAAAAATAATATTGTACAATTACATATATATTTTTTATGTTTGTTGTAAATTTGCATGCACATCTTATGATTATTATTGGTAAGCATTATTTATTTAATATAAATGAAAAAAAAAAATAATAATATTCATCTGCAATTGTTACAGATGTAATGAGTCGAATGTGCTGGCGGGAGGCTTTGTGGGCGCTGGCGTTGTTTTGCACGCTGGCGCCCTCGCAGGCCGATGGAAACATAGGTATGTTGGGTATCTAACCCATACATAATATTAATTAACATTTTTCCACTAACCAGAGTGGGTAGTAAAAGTCATTTTTTATTCCAACTTCTGTCTTTTAGAGAGATTGAGTCATTGTCTTGATCAAAGTTAAAGTGAAACTGAACGCTGCGTTTAGCCTGTCTGATTTTCGGTCTTGTACTTTTGATCGTATGAGGTAGTCTTATATAGACAACAGTTTAATTATTAATGTAATAAATAAACCAAATATTTAATATTTTCATTAATGATAACTCAATTTACATATCATTACTAGTTTGGAAACTATAAAAATATACAATTATGCTGTGCTTAACCCTAATTGTTTTTATAGGTTGCTTGTTTAGCCCGTCCCTCTGTATAGAGGGAGTGGAGTGGTGTTACGATGGTAAGTTAACGAATCTTTTTAGTATTTAATATGTTAATATATTTCTATTTGTGTCATTATGTCAGGTTTCTTTATAATACAAATGGAAAACGCGATAATTATAATTTGGATCTTGTTGTTATAATAAAAAACGCCAGTGGCACAAGCGTGTGACTGTAAACGACTGGTTGTGGGTTCGATTCCCACTCGAGGAGTGGAAATTATATTTCCATTTTTTTTCGCTCTGGTGTCGAGGTAAAGCGCGGCGTTAAGTTCCGTCACTTAACACGCAAGCCTCCGAATTTGGCGGAAAGTGGGGAACGGAGTGTCTTAACACTAGGCTCCCTCTATCTACCCTGCTGTGTGCGGGATACAGCGTGAATCTAAAAAAAAACAAATGTCGTAGATATTTTTTTGCTATATAGATTAAAAAAAAGGAACTTGACATTTTTTCAATCATAGCATCGTAAGAAGAGAGAACCTAATTTTACGACACTCCATTCTCAATTATGCACCTAAATTCGACACATTGCGTGTTGAATGGATGAGGCGCTTTATCACCTTAGATAATCAAACCAAAGTGAAAAAAGAAAATGTTAATATAATCATTCCCTCGATTGGAAATCTAACCCAATATTGTCGCGTTAAGAGTCAGACGCTATCATGCTGCGCCACGACGGCCTCATATTAAATATATTTTGTAAAATAAGTTATATATGAAAAAGAGGATATCATCATACTGTAATGAATTTACTGACAATGTTTTCTTATGTTTTTTTTTAAGATTTTGCATTTGGGAAGTGTATACCGATTTACGACAGTGACCCAGAAGAAGGGTCACTATACCAGTAAGTAATTATTCATTGTACCTAAGTATTTAGTTATTATATTCTCTTTTTTTAACTCGCAGATAATCAACAAAAATAAATGTAATTTTAATAAGTTGCAACATTTTGAATATTAATTTCACAATAAAGTGAAGTAAAAACAATATTACAATGATACAGATATGACATGAGCTCGAATCAATTGCAATGGTTCGAGAGAGAGCTCCAACAGCTTGCGGCTCGCGGCTACCGGTGGGAGCACGCGTACACACAATGTGTACTGCAAAGTATGCTCTACGCCTTACGCCATAACATGTAAGTGATTTTTTTTGCAACTTCACGCGTTTTCCCGCATAGCAGAGTGATTAGTCAGAGAGAACCTTTTGTCAAGACATTCTGTTCTCCACTTTTCATTTTTCTCCAAAATCGAGACATTTTGCGCTGCGAATTTGACGCCACGTTTTTCTTTGGTACCGGGGCGAGAAAATGAAAATAATAAGTAATTTCTCTAAGGTTCTATGTCAAGTAAATCAGCCAACGATATATTAAAATCGTAACCTAGTAAGCTTTTCATACCTAATTTGAATTAAAAATATTAACAAACCATTTTAGGAATCCTACAAACGTTAATTCCAAGCTGTGCGATCACTTTGTGGACCCTAAGATTAATTCTCCGACGGGCGAAGGAGATGAGGCCGTAGAAGTAAGTATTTTTTTTGCTTTAACAATTAATATTATTTGATTCGGCAATGTAACGTTTGTGACATATATTTAATATTTTAGATTGAACCGGATGAAACAGCCTATGTAAGATTCACACCTAATTCGCAAATATCGGACTACGCTAATGAAGTGTACAATCCACCTCTCGAGCCAGATGATAATCCATCTAATTATTTACTCCCTAAAGGTATAATCATAAGATGCTCATAGATTTTTTTTTGTAAAAAATATAACAAAATAAGTAATGACTGCGTTAAAACTTAAAGGAATATTTATATTTAAATATATAGCAAAGCAGACAGGGTTCGATTTGGCAATTCGTCTAACGAAGCACTCTACAATATCTAACTGCAATAAATATATGACGCTAAAAATTTTTTCAGCAGCTCAAGTAGTTATGGAAAACGATCAGATAGATCAAGATGAGGAAAACCCGAGTGACAAAATACGAGATATAATGTTGATGAGTGGTGTTGAGGACTCTCCAGTCATTATGCCTTTTGAAGGTTTTAGAGAACGTCTTCAGGCAAAAGAAAGGGAACAAGGTCCTAATGAGGAAAATCATATTACCGATGCATTTGTAGATAAGGAAAAGAAATCTTTGGCAGAAACAAAACCTATTCAAAAACTAACCGAGGACAATGAATTTCCAGATGAAGAGCGCTTGGGAGCTCATTTTCGCAAAGTTAAATTTAAGCCACCACCTTTCACTGCGGAATATTTAACTGCTAACCGATTTTCTCCTCTGGACGCTGAAGTACGTTCTAATGCATTAGAAAAATATAAACAGAGTTTTGCAGAGAAAAATTTCCCTTTCGAGTATGAAAATCCAGGTGATATACAGGAGCAAAGAATTTATTTTGAGGATGACGGGGCTGATGATTTTTCCATCGACGGAGGTAGTGGAGAACTGGATCCATATCATACAAAAGGTGTTTGTTATTTACTATATGCGTGTGAATCTAAACGAAAAATAATAAAAATATGATGGATCGTCTTAAATATTTTAATTGATGTATTTACAGATATGGCAAAAGCAAAAGCGAAGAATACTAAGAATATGGAATATTTGATAAACTACTGGCGTGAGTTATTTGGATCGAAATTGAATACTCAAGGTGGCTTGTATGCTGAAGGCGGTCCTCTAAAACCAGATGAGTTACAAGGTAAGTCAAAAATACTAAAGCTTTTTATTCTAATTTACGTTAAACTTTAATTTCTTGTAGTCACCATGTTAGAGCTGAATCACACTCTATGACAAAACCCTTGATCTTGATGACAAATATATACAGCTTATATACTTTTATAAACCTTTTTATTTTAAATTGTTTTCTGTTTTGTTATCCCAAACACAATGAATTGGAACGAGAGATTTCAATAGTGCAGACGACACGAAACAAAACTGTTACAAATACCAACGATGTTTCAGGTGAAAATTCCGAATTTCCTATATCGGAAGGTTTTCAAGATTTTGACAGAGATTTGCCTTATAGAGATTGGGGCTTTAAACGTAGGGAAAGAGATGATGTTAAAAAGCCCGGGCCGCGTGTGGACGCGAAAACTTTAAAACTAATGCGCAACAATAATTCGGTGACAGGTTAGTGTCACGACGGCCTGAGACAACTACATATATATTATAGACACTCAATGTGCCCTAACTGTATACAATTTGCGCTAACCACGCGTCCAAAAAATAATTCGTTTTGATTTTCCAAATTAATGCACCGCCACGTCGTATCTAGAATGTCGCACTAAATGTTTCCCTCAGCAGCACACTCTTGTATTACGAACAACGCATGAGACTCTATCGTTCTCCTAACATTATATGGATATATTATTTATTTTGGATCCTTATGTGTCTTTATTTTTACTTTACTTTTCTTTTTACTTTATCTTATGTATGTTATTGTGTATTTCGTACGCTGACACTATATAGAACATGTCTATTTTAGACCACCTTATTTGTAGCTTAAGAGATATATAAAAAGCAATTATTTTTATTTGTATATATACATATTATAAAATAAGATGTATTTTCAGCTTTGGTGTTACAAAATTTGGTATGCATTTTTTTCTGCTTCAAATATTTACAATACATTACAAAATAAAGTGAACACTATAAAAAATATCGATTGACTTATTTTCAATTACATAAATTATTATTTTATTATATTTTGTTGGAAATTATATAAATTTTATAATTTGCATGAAACTCTTATTGGTGTTGGAATTAACAGCTTTTAATATCTATTCGAGGTAAACTTTATTTTCTTTTCAGTTCAAGATGCTGCCAACAAGCTGAGCGCCGTAAAGTCAAGTCATAACCACAACGATTATGATTATGATCCATCTTATGCGTTCGTTGAGTTTCATAATAGGTACAACTGTGTATTTTAATTTAGTACATATTTTAAGCTTTGTTGTAGCTTATAACAAATATTTTATAATATTATAACATATTCTTCAAACGTTTATGTTATAACAGTGCTTAAATTGTACCCTAGGTTCCTTACAAATTGGGAGAAGGGAATGGCTTTTATTACGAGGCTCGAAGAGATGCTGGGCTTAGAAAAAAATACTTTTACAAATCCTCGGTAATCTTCAGTTCTTGGTTATTGCTAATTATTATTTAGTGGCATAAACACTAAATATATAATTGTTACATAAATTTTCAGGGTTGACCCTAGTGAAGTAACATTTAAAGTTGAGAAAAATAGCAAAGGCTACGATGCTGCGGAAGTTGGTCGTCAAATTGGTAGATAACTTTGAGATCATAAGTAATAATCTTCTAAAATATAATATTATTTGCTATTTAAAGTATAAACTTTATTTCAGATGCTATAAAGGACAAAGTGTGGAAAGAAACGGGCGCTCAAATAAAATCCATTGGAATTGGTGATAGAGTATGTTTTCTTATTTATAATTTGTAATAACACTGGTCTAAAAAAATATAATTACTCAATACGATTTAGTCGTATACCTATGAATTGAAAAACTAAATATAACTTAAAAAATCAAACATTATTTGCACAGTTCAGGAGATATGCCATCAATTTTTTTTGTGATAATATCTAAATGAATATTCATGAAGCGTTTTTAATAACATGCATGTTGCATCCCAGTTATTTTTATGATAAAAGTATTTTTTGTACCATCTCTGCGTAATTTTCAGCCTTTTTTATTTTTTATTTGTACAAAAGCCACTCCTTTAACTGACAACTTAAATTAATATCTCAAATTTTTCTCAATTGTGGACCAAGAAGTTTACTTTTTCAACTGACGAAGGCATGCACTTTCATGCAGGATTTAGTTTTTTCAAATGTTTAAATGGTTTTTAATATCAGTCTTGTGATAGGTACTGAAAAATCACTTCAATTACAATAAAAACGGTTTATTGATTTTTGCATAAACGTAGTATTATTTTGAGCCTAACACAACTGAAATAGAAGGCATGGTATTATAAATATTGTTACATTTAATAAATTGTTTAAAATGGCTACATAAACAATAAAAATAATAGAAATAAATATTTCCTAATCTGGCAAAATTTAACGTGCCGAATAATTTATGATTACATATTTGGATTTACTATATCTATCGATTTCACATATACGCACATTTGCTATTATTTTCATGCTCACCAGTGATGCAGACCTGTTAACATTAAATAAATAGTCACTAAACTTTTAAATATTAATTTCTTATTTTATAATAACTACTTCTTACAGACGAAGCACACGGTGATTCACCATATTGATGTTCAAGAACCACAATATTTTGGCTTGCAACTACCAGTGCTATTAGCGCTTGTGGGTAGTTTGTCGGTGCTAATAATTGGAGCTGTTGTATTCGCTGTGTTACTCAAGCGTGATATGAGTTCCAAGAGAAAGATGCAAGGATTAGCTTCTGCTGCTGAAATTGACGCTGAGGCAACCAGAGATTACCAGGTAAAGTGTTACGTGTTAACAATATAATAAACAACTGACAATGTTTTAAATCTTACTTTGCTTTATGTTTACTTTGATTTCATCTTTATTTTCTTTAATTTAATAAGTAAAATATTCATATGTTGCAAATATATAACATATAATTATATACTATTAGGAACTTTGCCGAGCCCGCATGTCTGGCAAGTGGTCAGGTCAACAAACAACTGCTGCGGCTCCTCACCCAGCGGAGCCAGCGCAACGGATCACATCTCTGTCTCGAGAACCAGAAGGCAATTCACCTTCGACCCGTTCTAGTACTTCATCATGGTAAGACATATGTATATTTATATTTAAGATATCACTTTAGAGACAAAATTAAGTTATCTCAGGTATCAAAAATTGTAATAAAAAATATAGGTTGTATGTAAACATAAACTTTAACATGTTTTTTTTCGTAGGAGCGAGGAGCCAGCCTTAACTAACATGGACATTTCAACTGGACATATGGTTCTTGTAAGTCTTCTTAATATTCAAATTATTTGTTCTCTTTATACAAATAAAAAACCTCTAAAATACGTTTCAAATGTTATTTAGGCGTATATGGAAGATCACCTCCGCAATAAGGACCGCTTAGAACAGGAGTGGCGAGCCCTGTGTGCGTATGAAGCTGAGCCTTGCGCTACGACCGCTGCACTGAAACAAGACAACACTGGCAAGAACCGTTATGCTGATATACTCCCGTATGACCATTCTCGAGTGACCCTGAACTCCCTGTCTAACCATCTTGGATCTGATTATATCAATGCTTCGACTATTGTAAGTGTAACAAGCCGTTGGCATATATATTATCATGTCGAAAGTTTACCATATGCAGTAACACTGAAAACAACCATTTCGGTTTATCAATTGATAATCAGAACTTGTACAATAACTAAGACTCAGATTACTGGTACTCTATCCTAATATTAAGTTTTCTTTTTATCAGTTGCACGCTGTTTTCCACATGTAGGGTAGTAGTGGACTGGTTGGACGTTCAGATGTTAGCCCCACGTTAATCTTATTTACCAAAGCATAAAAATAAATTCGTATGATCATTTTACCGACACAATAAGTGGCATAAAGTTCATATAAACTTTAGCAGTTATCTTGTTATTTCTAAGTACAAATGAATTACAATATTAAAAATTGTCAAATACGTAATTGAACGATGAATAAAAAATAACACCAATATTCGGAACTTTATTTCACATTTTTCTAATTTTGTAGTGATTACATATCTATATTCGGTGTTATTACATAAATACACATTTAATTTCTTACAGACTGACCACGACCCACGTAACCCGGCATACATCGCCGCGGCCGGACCTCTCGCTCATACTGCACCCGACTTCTGGCAAATGGTGTGGGAACAAGGCAGCGTTGTCATGGTGATGCTCACTCGACTCACGGAGAACGGACAGCAGCTGTGTCACCGATACTGGCCTGAAGAGGGATCTGAACTGTATCACATTTATGAGGTATCTATTTTATTTCCTTTCTGGAAGTTTGAGGTTTTCTCGTGTAACAGAGAAGATAGAGAGAAGTTAGTGTCAAAAGACTCTGTTCTCCTTTTTCCAACTGATATTAAGGAGGGAGGGAGGGTGAGGGAAGTTTGAGTAGCGGAATTCAACGCTTGTTGGATATTTCCAGAGCCGATAAATATATGGCGCTATTTTGAAAATAAGTATTACTTTAAAGTAGGAATAAAACCCACAATCATCGCGATTATATGTTTATTAGTAGATACATATGAATACAGTTTATAGATTCAAATAGCCTTTTTAAGCACTTTTGAATCGTCATAAAGTGTTGTTCTGCTGAGAGGAGCCGGTTAGAAAATCAACAGTTGCTTTTTTCAAATATAATAAATACTTTTTTATTATTTGATACAATGGTATCCTGGACTGCTGCACTGGACTAAAATCAGATTACTTATCTTATCCGTTAAATGTTCATCTACAGAGTAATAAGAATTATTGATCAATATGGTTTTTACAGTGATTTAAAAATTTCTCCATTTATAAGCTACTGACATAGTCCGTATATATTTTTTCTAATATTATTTGTTTTTAATCATTAACTTAGACTAACATAAATTTGAACTGAGAAGAAACTAACAAAAGTAAGTGAATTTCAAGCGAGCTATTTCGAATTTAATTTGTTTTTTATAACAATATGATATTTCGACATAAAGCTATTTTTAACTGGATTAATAGCGTATATTTGTAGTATTCGAAAATATATTTCGAACTAATAAATAGAAAAACCAACCCAAAGTTCCGAACACTTTTCAATATTACGTGATCAAAAGTAGGCGAGTTTATTTCAAAATGTGGAATAATCGCGAGAACAATAGATCTTACTGAACAATATATAAAAAATATTTTCTCTTTACTCACCCATTTATAAAATTATTATTTCGAAAGCATTCTTTATTTAATCAGTGTCCCAGTAGCTTTTATATTTAAGTAACACATTTTTTATACCAAGTCACGGCCGTTGGGAAATTACGCTGAATGTGACTTTAGAGATCCTATATAAATAATACGAATAACGTAAACGTAAAATGAAAAACGAATAACGTAACAGAATTTTTCATATTTTTTCTTTAAATACATTTTAACCTTTATAACCTAGGTATATATTATGTGAGGCATAATAAAGTACGTAGGTGGGTTTACACATAAAAAGCTTTGTTGACTTATTTATTGTATGAACTTATATTATTTTAAATTATCAATTTATAAAAGATATGACTTAATGTTTAAATAACCTGTCTTAGGTTTCATATACGAATAAATTTACAATATGTATTCTCTAACATATTTAATGACGTTTTTAATTAATTATGATTTCGTGCAAAAAATACTGTTGTAAAGACACGATATTTCGTGTAATGTAGTTATTTAGAGGCACTCTCTGCCTACTCTACAACTCGGCAGTACATATTATGATTGTTAATACGCACTATAAAGTGCCACTAGGGCCTACACTTGGATCGCAAGTTCCAGAAATTGATTTGAACTGTTTATTGTTTTTCCGTAACTTTTGTCTTTCTTCTTATAAAATGTTTTTTCTGTAGGTGCACCTAGTCAGCGAGCATATCTGGTGTGATGACTATCTTGTCCGAAGCTTCTACCTAAAGAACCAGCGCACCGGCGAGACTCGCACTGTCACGCAATTCCACTTCCTCTCCTGGCCTGAGAATGGAGTACCGGCATCTACTAAGGCACTGCTTGAGTTTAGAAGGTAATTTCACTAAGAAGATTATTAATAATTTTTACCATATATTTTTTAAAACATGGTAAAATTTGTTAATAATCTTTTTGCATTTATTATTTCCTTTGGTAGTAAAATCCACAAATCTCAAAGCTAATAGTAAATATTATTACTTAAATACTTCAATTTACAATTTTTTTCTCAGACTCATACAGAAAGATAAGTGCTCTAGAGGAATCACATTCTCATTATTTACATTATTCTTCATTACTCATGTGTAAATATTAAAGTTTTATTTTCTCATTTTTATAAATATTTTTTATGTTCTCAGGAAAGTGAACAAGTCTTATCGTGGACGATCTTGCCCCATCGTAGTACATTGCAGGTTAGTACGAAACTTAAAAACAAGAATGTTTTATTTAAACTTTTAGTAATAGAAACTGTTCAAATCTTTATTTTACTACAGTTTTATTAGTTTTAGCTGTATCCTATTTGTCTATCAATTTGTAACAAGGTCTTGCAACGCTATTTATATTAGATTCAGCTGTTGCGGTCAGATTCACTTGGAAATTTCCACACATATAAAGATCCGATTACAACACAATATATTATGCACCTACATTATTAATAATTTCATGGCATAATTCTTAATGAACCTCGTTCCCTGTTCTTGGCGTGACTGTGATAAAGAAAAATGAGTTTAAGCTTCTAGTTTTTGCCAATTTATACATTGCAAAGGACAAGTTAAGGTGCCAAAAGCTTACAATATCTTTAGTTATTATTTTAATTTCATAATTTGAATTTTGTAGTGAAAAAAACTTTTTTATGCTAATTTTGTAACTTCATTCTTTATGCTATGTTCTTATGAAAATTACTAAAAAGTCATTCGTTTAAAAAAAAATCCCGCAAAGCACGGAAACACTAGTGTCTAAACACTCTGTTCTCCACACCATCACAATCGAAACATCACATATTTACATTGAGTGATAGGACCCCACCTCGCATTTTTGTCCTCTTAATACACCGGATCAATGATAACAATTTAAATATAACACATTCCTCGAGTGGAAATCATACCCACATCTAATCCCATTTACTGTCAATTATTTATAGCATTATTATATTATGTTTTACACATTATGGATGTAGGTACATAATATTCATATTATAATTCCAGTGATGGAGCAGGTCGCACCGGCACCTACTGTTTAATAGACATGGTACTAAACCGCATGGCCAAAGGCGCTAAGGAGATTGACATCGCGGCGACTCTCGAGCACATCCGAGACCAGCGTCCCCGCACTGTGGCTACTAAACAGCAGTTCGAATTCGTTCTCATGGCTGTCGCAGAAGAGGTAAGAGGAGACATCTATTACTTATATAGTTGTACTTAACAAATTAATAATAGTTATTAAATATATGACCAAGAAGTTGTTTGTAGAGCCTATTTAAAATAGTTTTTTTTTCTTTGACGGATTGAGCGATTATACGTTACAAAATTAATTATTGATTTACAATCTATTTATGCACTGCATACAGATAAATAATATATTTATTCATACTCAGTTTCACGGTTTTCCAAAACAACGTTTCGCCAGAATTTGAGATATTGCGTATAAGTGATGCAATAATAATGACTGCTTTGAACAAAGTCTTAACAATTTTAAAGTTTTATTCACACCCTTAGGAAATTGAAGAGAGCTTGGACATTTTCCAAGAGGAGCAGATTCGATTCCCGCTGTGTTCAAATTATTATATCTTTTAATTAATAATGTTATTCAATATACTTATTATCAAAAACATTACAGGTGCATGCAATATTAAAGGCTTTACCGGCGCATCTGCAACAACTACAGGAGAAAAAGGATAAGGAAAAGGAAAAAGAAAAAGAGAAAGAAGGCAATGACAAGGAGAAACCCAACTGAATTACCTTGCTTACGTCAACATGACCTTGTTACTTAAGAAAACAAAATTAGTGTCGGCTCTAGTGGAAACTGATTGCACGTTCAAAATAGATGATATACAGCGCTTTGCATTTAACTATCTTATTTTATTATGTTTATTTACAAGCAACACTAACGCTAGAGCCGACTCTGGTTAGAAAGTTACGTTAATCATACTATGGTTTAGAAATGTTTATTGAATCCAGGTTGAGAATGGAGTATTTTTAAAAATAAAACTATTATGTTACGTTAACAACTAAAGTAATACTATAATTTGTTTGCGGCATTCAAAATTGCAGCAAACCTCTTAATTCTCAACTAATTCTCAACTTGGAAAGTAGAATTAATTTTGCTTAATGCTACAATGTTATTTAAAAAGTTTATACTATATAACTAATATCAATGTATTAAATATTTACGTGTCTACTTCATTGATGTACGCGAATGAAAGCAAATAGGTATTTAACAATTATTTACAATTTTAATCTGAGTGTACCTAATTTTTAATGTTCTCATGATGTTATTTAAAAAGAATATATTTATATATCTTCAGAGAGCCTACAAAATTGAGACGTATTTTCTTATGCAACTGTATTGATTATTTAAAATATTCCAAAGTACTAACTATCATTATAGGGATCATTATAGTCAATTTATCAGGTGTCTACATGACCTACCCATTTTTACTACAACATATTTTGTACTTTTATTACACGTTTTTATTTAGAATTACATACTATATGTATATTATTTGTCAAATTTTACAAGAAATATAAATATATATATAGTATATAAATAAACATCCTTCCATATTTTAACTATATTATTAACCTTACCAAATGTATAGTTATTTATGTTTTATTTAATGCGTACAGACGCTTTGTTAACATAGATTTGATTCTAGTCATGGATTTAAAATTGTTACTATTCATTGATCGATTTGTTACTATAATATTTGTATAATGAGTATTAATTTATATATGAGATTGAGGTAAAAAAGCGACCTAGTACTGTACTTAAAACCCTTATCCTTGCTATTTTTGTAATAAAATTACTATAATTCTAACGGAGAGGAATCTTAAACGAACAATGGCTTTGATAATCATATCCCGAATAACGGTATACCTGATAAATTTAATCATATAAATTATGAGATATAATATTTACAGACTAGCAGAAACAATAGAGATCGTAGTACTTATCTGTGTACGATTTATATAAGATTACTATTTATTGCATACTATGGGAAAAATGTAAAAAAAAATATTACCACAAAATTATGATTGTAGTTTAGATGTAAGAGAAAATATATTTAATCGTATTTCTGTATGAAATTATATGTAGTTTTTATGTGAATGAATTAATTTGTGGATTTGATTTCCTATTAAACTTGACAGGTGAACTACCCACATTCCTCCTTTGACATTTTTTCCGATCCTTTTTACCCTTTTTTCCTAATCTCTGTACGTCATAATATATTACTGTTTCTTTAATTACCATTTTCGTTATTATATACTTATTGGTTAAAGTCAATCATATTTTTAAAAATAAAATAAATTAAAAATTATAAGAAAATACTTTTATATCTGAACTGTAGCAGATTTCTGTCCATTTATTGAAATCAAATGATCGGTAAGACTCAAAATTTCGATTTTCTTTAAGTCTGTCAAATGATATGGCTCCGCCGAAACGGACCTACCCAATTTCTGCTTCGCATATTATTGGATGAACGATGAATCTATGTCAATTAAATGAGTTATTTAATAGGGATATATTTTTTTCAAAATAAAACACAAAAATATAATACTGTAAACCCCATTTAACAATAATATTATGCTAAAAATAGGCGTGAAAGCGTTAATAAAAACTTTTACGTTCTAATTTCTTGTATATTAAAATATAAATAGTTATTATATGTGTAGGTACTATTATTATAAATAATAGGTTACTTATACATTAAAATAAACATTAATTATGGTTTGACAAATAGATTTTGACTCATTACCAATTAGAAGACTTTATTTATATTAAAACAATTTAATTTGAGTCCTACAATGCTTCGGACTGACTACTACTGAAAACGCCTACGAATTCGGAAAAATCGATGTTGGCATTCGTCTACATCGTTATCTCCTAAGAATATCTTTATGTAGATTAATCACATCTTTAATAAGACCTTCAGTTGACAGTATTTTTAATAGACAAAATTGTATTTTATATAAAATAAATTATGCCTCACAGTTATTTTTCCTCATTTTTGAAAAAAATACTAATATCTCGGTAGCACAAGAAGTGCAATTTTTTGCCGAATACAATATAGTGATGAATATTTAAGTGATATTATATTTGACATTGTCGTAGCGCAATTGTATTGCATAAAATTACTAACAAAGCTCATATTTTTATTTCATTTAGAGATTGTTTCCGTTCTCCTGGTTTAGACGAATTGCACCGGATTCTTCGGAACTTATACATTTCACAGTCTCAATGCATAGTTTGCTGACTACTATCTGCTGTCTATTCGGTAAAAGGAAGAAGGATTAAAAGTTAAAAAACAAACTTAAGTAAACTTATATTTATATTTTTAGTCAATAGTATATTGCACATATAGATCTAACACGACGTTGTGTAGTGATCATAATTTTGTTTAACATGTAGTAAATCCTCTAGCAAGCAGTCGCTCGCATATCTGCAATAGATGGTATCTAATCTACTTACATCTAATGTAATATAATCTTTACTTGCATGTCTCTAGGCCTAGGCGACACATGGTGCTCGCGTGATAGAAGTACGTCATATCTTAAACAAAAATCTTTTTTAAATTTATCTTGTAACGATATTGATTAAAGAAAATATTTTAAATGTATTTTAGAACTATATTAAATCTAATTTATTACCATATTTTATTTCTGCCGTACCTAATTATTTTTTAATTGAATTTAAACAATCTGCATTAATATTTTTTTTTGCCTTTTTTATATGCGAGCATGTATGGTATTCATGCTAAAATAAGCAAATTTATAAATATATGTTTATCAATAAATTTTAGATCTTTGAATCTTTATCGTCAATACAAATTCCTGCCATTCCAAATAAATTATGTTCTAAGATTATTAAAGACACTAATAAGAAATGAATAAATTAATTTGATTTTAATTCTGTTAAAGTTTGTAAATGTAATTTAAAACGACAATGACACTTAAAGGCCCTTAACATTTGAATGCAATCTCAATATTTCTTATCATTTTTTATCTTATCTCAGTCATGAAATTTTGCGCGTGTGATAGATAATTTCTATTATATTACTCATATTCAGTCCTTATTACAAATAAATAAAATTCTAAATTTACTCATTGGATTTAGGCAAAGCAATGTCTGCGTAACCATTCATTTTTATTATCATATATTGTTAAACATACGTGATGTACATGTAGGTAAATGATACAGTAAAGATTTAGCGCGCATCCCTAGTTACGCTTATCTACGCTATGCTGTCGCAACTCTCAATACTCAGTGTTTTCATTTGACAAATGACAATTGTGACTTGACGTTTACATTCAAAATGGTCAATATTGGTGTAGCTTTGTGAGTGGATTCAAGTTTCGACAGTAGTGCTTGTTGCCATATAACTTAGGAAAACTCATCACTTTACTTCATCAATATTCAATAAATAGCTTTGTTTATTGACCAGAAATAATTATAATTAAACAAAAATGATTAGTGGACGCGCCTTACATTTTGTTTTCAAAGTAGCTGATAGGACCCTCACAGCTAAATTCTACAGAGAAATCCTAGGAATGAAGGTAAGGAAAATTTAATAATTTAGTCACAAAAAGTTTAAACGTGAAATTTTGAAAATTTTGTCAGTATACTTATTGAATTGAACGGAAAAATTAAAAAGCCGGTAAGACTGGAATTTTTCAAGGCCACGGAAGAATAATTACATCTTGAGATTGAATAATTTTCTGGAACTAATAAGCGTTCACGTCACTAAAGACATACTTAATAATTGTTCAGAATTTTTAGTAACATATTTTTCCCTTTATAGGTTTTACGTCATGAAGAATTTAGTGAAGGATGTGAGGCCGCTTGTAATGGGTAAGCTTTTTGATTGTTTTTTATAAGTATCCTTATACTATTATACTACTTATACTATAAGGGTATCAATGTTTAGTAGGTATAATACTATGAGTTTGTATAATATTTCAGACCTTATGCTAACCGTTGGAGCAAGACCATGATTGGCTATGGTCCAGAGGATACACACTTTGTTGTGGAACTTACTTATAATTATGGAATTACACATTATGAACAAGGAAATGATTTCCTTGGTCTTACAATTCAGTCAAGTGAGAGCTTAAAAAGAGCTGAGGCTGCAAACTGGCCGGTCAAGGAACAAAATGGATTGAAGTATGTAGAAGCACCTGGTGGATACAAATTTTATATTATTGACAAACCCCAGCCTGTGGATAAAGGTAACATTAAGTACAAATCTTTCCATAAAATATTTTCTTCATAATTTTTGATTAAGTATATGTAGTTGTTGCTTTTAAAATCACCAAAATTGCAATTTACTTATTTTATTTCTGCTTATTTCTTTTTGTTATAAATTTAGATATGTTATTTAAGTAAAATTAGTTGTCATTCTTTGATGAATCATGATACTTTATGACTCACATCCAGACTGAAGTTTTCAATATGAAACACCAGAGAAATAACTAAAAGGAGTCTAATTTTGTACCTATTGATATGGTGCTTTTATCTTCAAACACATTGGAAAATTTTATCATATTTTAGATCATGTGACTTGTATATGTCAAGTTATGCAAATGTGTTATATATTTATACTTGACAGTGAAAACACTTTATGTCCAGTCATACAAGGAAAAAATTAAGATAAATGTGATTTTACTTTTGTTTCATACCTTTGTTGATGAAAGACTTTTACTTACAATAAAATAAAAAAGAGAAATTATTTTTTATGTTTTGTTTATGTTTGTAATAATTTTTATCTTGTGTGAAAATAAAGTGCATAAAGTTTACATCTATTAAGATAAAGAAAAATCTCTTAAAGTCACCTTTGCTATCTGTAAAAACCATTTGACTTTAAACATAAGTTCAATAATAGTATACAAATAAGTATTTTTAGTATTTATATATATAACAACTTATTTAATTGCAAAAGATATGTCAAGCATTGTAATAAACTATAAATCAGATTAAAAGTTCATATATATTATAAATTAGATTAGATATTTAGATAGATTATATTGATCATAATCTAGCATATAAAACCTATCTATCTATCTATCTCTAATAATAATCTAGCATATAATTATTGTGTAATTAATATTACATTTTTGTAACTGTACAGCCTTTTTATATTCAATTAGTTACTATGTGGCTCTTACAAATTTGTAACCTTAATAATTTATTACACCATAATTATGGACAACAAGCCATTTTGTTTTTCATTGTTGTGCAAGAAATTGTAGAGAATTTGCAAGGTCATTGTTAAAAACTAGTCATGGTGAAGGGGCACAAAGTGTGACTGTAAATGTGACTGGTTAATGTTTAATAATTCCATCTCATTGGCTCTTGTGTCAAGGCGAAGTGTGGCGTTAAATTCCGCCACTTAACATGCAATACCTTCAGAATTCGGCAGAAAATAAGGAGCAGTGACTAAACACTAGGTTCCCTCAGCCTACCCTGTTGTGTTGGTACAGCATGAAATGAAAAAAAAATCCTTGTTATTAATTACTTTGGGAATGTAATATAATGTAGGGAAAGGATTTTTAAATTAGCAATACTGACATACTTTTTTTATTCACATACATTATTAAGTATTTACATAAATTTTAAATTACATTTTTTTTGTTTTCAGATCCAGTTGTCAAAGTGGCTTTGGCCAGTTCCAATCTCTCAAAATCTATCGCTTATTGGAATGGCTTGTTATCTCTAAAGATTTTCGAAAAAAATAACAAGTCTGTGCTCCTTGGATTCAGTGATGACCAAGCAAAACTGGAGTTAGTTGATATTGGTGAGTTTAAAATCTTTTTTATAATTGTGACTTTTGAATAAATTTTAATACACTTAAAACTAATCAATTTTAAACTAATAGTTTCTTAATGCAATAACATTTTATCAGAACAAAGGATTTATATTAGTTGTTGGAATTAATTCATAGTATTTTTTTAATACAAAGATGTTCATGATTATTATTTTAAATGAAAATTAAGAAAACATTAGTGAAAGTACTGCCCATCCTTTTCTACCACTTCTGGCCAACGTTAAGAAAAAAGTTTATTACTCTATCAGAAGAAGGTTTCGTCCTTGGAGGAAATGCATAAATCAACCTATTTTTTATATTCTTTACAAAATTTGAGATTTAGAGAATGTCGTGGCGCAATTGGTCGGTGTCGCCGGTGATGCGTAAATGCAGTGATGTTTGTGGTTTCGATTCCCACTCTGGGGCATAATAATATATCAGGAGTATTTATTTATCTCGTCTGTTTCTTAAGACATAGTATAGAGTTAAGTTCCGCCACTTAACGAGCAATGTCTCTATTTCGGCCGGAAAGTGGAAAACCGAATATCTTGACACTAGATTCTTTCTGATTACCATGCTATGCTGACAAATGCGTGAGGCTGTTTATAAATATGTAAATTTCACCTCTATAAATGGCCCTGCTGTGTGCGGGATACAGCGTGAAGCTAAAAAAATGGATCATCAATTTGAGGTGGTAATCCAAAGAAGCAATACTTGGAGAATACGGCAAGTGGACTAGGAATTTTCATCCCTCATTCCATTTGTGTCAATGTTTGTAGATATGTTTTGATTGATCCATTTAGGAGGTTTCACTTTTAATTCACGTAGGATCTAGTTTCCTTCTTTTTGGATCTAGACTAATGCTTTGACGCGATCTAATGATCAAAACAATTCTTCCATTCTTTCATCTTAGTTTTCTTCAAGAAAGTCCTCCATAAGTATTTTTGAGACATATTTCACCGTGTCTGAATTGTTGTTGCAAGGTGTTTCTAGTTTATTAGTAATAATTCTCTAGTTTATTGGTAAAAAGAAGTTTTGTAAGAATTGTGTCTATTAAATGCAACGACAATTGGTTTCTAAAGGTAAAAACAAAATACCGTAACAACTGACAGTGCTTGTGAAAGGCTACGAATTAATTGCAACATCTAATATATTTATAATGATAAATAGAATATTTGTGACGCCGACATAAAAAGTACGACTGTTATTACGATGGGTGTGAATTCAGCCCTTTCTAAGAGAAATGATCAAGTATAATCAATATAACTTATTTTTATTTCCTCCAGTCTGGCGACACAGCTTGGCCTTTAGTACCGGAAGCTAACACGTACTATCTCGAAATTTAGCAAAATGTTTTTGACATTATGTTTTCTCTGTGACAATCTATACGAATGTTATAAATGAGAAAGTCTGCCTGTCTGTTACGCCATTACGGCTAAGCCGCTTAACCGAATTTTGATACTAAGAAAGTTTATAAAGTATAGTCAAACGTAGACTATCTTTTAAAAACCAAACTCTGAGTAGCTTATATTGAGGATGAAAATTTTTGTGTGGAAATTTCTAAATTATACCACTAATTGTTACAGGTGAACCAGTAAACCACGCAAAGGCATATGGCCGTATCGCCTTTTCTTGTCCATTTGACCAGCAACCCACAATTGACCAGAAGATTCAAGAGGCCAAAGGAAAAATACTGACTCCCCTCATCTCCTTAGACACTCCGGGCAAAGCCACAGTCAGGGTCATCATCCTGGCTGACCCTGATGACCATGAAATTTGCTTCGTGGATGATGAAAGTTTCCGTCAGCTGTCTCAAGTAGACCCAGCCAGTGATGCAGATTTGGACAAATACATTAAATCAGACAAATCTCGCTAATCTATGTCTGTATAGACATAAAATGGTCTATATTATTTTTCTTTTTACATTTATTACGTGAATGCCTTTTAAATGTTAGCCCATAGTATTAAACTGATCAGTAAGAAGTTCATATAATATAAATTTAAATGTAAGTTTACTGCTTCAAAAGTGTTTATATCGGATACAATATATGTTGCCATCTGTAGTGGTGTTATAGTAAAGAATTGTGATATTATATTTATATATTTAAAAAAAAGTAAAGCGTACAAAAAATGAAGCAGTAGGAGTTGTTTCCAATGTATAGATTTTCATATAATAAACAAACAATTGAAATGTTAATTTAAACTTACATAAATTGAATATTTTGCTATGGCAACTCATCTTTCTTTGTCTTTTAAGTGTATTATCGAAATATTAACACGTATCTAGATTTAAGATTTTTTGTCCATGATATTATTGGTGGAAGTTTTTTTAGCATTCCTGATATTAACATAATTAATTTTGATATTATCACGAATTTAACTATGTTTTTTCTGCATATTTTTATTTCTAATGTTTATCTTTATAAATATAATAAATGTTTTCATAATTGAGTTTTTATTTATTATTATTATAATGGTACAGCTATACTGTAAATATTTAACAAGTCCTTATTACGTTAGCGGACAAAGAGATGACATAGGAAATTACAGACCAATAAGTCTGATGTCTAACATATACAAAATTTACTCCAAAATCATTTTAAACCGAATAAGCAACACACTGGATGAAAACCAACCGAAGGAACAAGCTGGCTTTAGGAAAAACTTCTCCACCATAGACCACATTCACACAGTTAAGCAAATTATGGAAAAATACAATGAGTACAACAAAATGCTATATATAGCTTTCATTGATTACTCTAAGGCATTTGACAGCATTAGCCACACAGCCATATGGGAAAGCTTACGAAACCAGGGAATCCCGACAGTGTATATAAACATCATTAAAAACATTTATTCCAACAGCAAGGCAAGAGTACAACTGGAAACGTTGGGTGAGTCATTTCAAATAAAAAGGGGCGTCAGACAAGGTGACCCGATGTCCCCAAAGCTGTTCTCGGCGGTGCTGGAAAACATATTTCGAAAGCTAATCTGGGACCAACATGGATTAAATATCGATGGACAGAAATTAAACCATCTAAGATTCGCTGACGATATTGTTTTGTTTGAAGAACAACCAGGGATTCTAGAAAAACTGATACAAGATTTAAATAAAGTGAGTGAGAAAGTGGGCCTATCTATGAATATAAACAAAACTAAACTACTAACGAATTCAAAAAAATATCAAATAAAAATTAACAACCAACCTGTTGAATATGTAGATGAATATATATACTTAGGTCAAAGCATTTCACATACAGACGCAACTACAATAGAAATCAAAAAACGAATAGCTAACGGATGGAAAAGATATTGGTCACTGAAAGAGATCATGAAATCTACAGATCTTAGCATTGGCATCAAAAGGAAGGTCTTCAATACCTGCGTTCTCCCATGTATTACATATGGATGTGAAACCTGGGCTCTTACCAAATGTCACAGAAACATGTTGGAATACTGTCAAAGAGCAATGGAACGAAGTATGATAGGGATCAAGAAACAAGATAAGATACGAAACACCAACATAAGAAGTAAGACAAAAGTCACAGACATACTCACTAGAATAGATAGTTTGAAGTGGAGATGGACTAGGCGCACCCTACGTAGTAAACAGGAGAAGTGGAGCAGGATTGTAACGGACTGGTACCCTATTGAGGGGAGAAGAAGCAGGGGAAGACAAAAAAACAGATGGGAAGACGAACTGAAACTGACAGCAGGTCCAAAGTGGAGAAGGGTGGCTAGAGATAGGGAACAATGGAAACTGTTAGAGGAGGCCTTTGTCAAGAGGCACGCTGAACTCTGAGACATTTTATAACAAAAGACAACCAAAAAAGAATACATACGGAAAGCAGTTCAGAATAAGAGGCTTATTATTATATATTACGTTAGCTATCTGCCTATGAAGTTCCGTCAAACTTGGTTCAGTCGTTCCAAAAAAATGTTATTTTGGTATACGCACCGTACATTGACGTATGCATTGGTAAAAACGGTTATTTTAATATTACAAACAGAAATCCATTTTTATTTATTTGTATAGACAAATATAACAACATTTTTGTGAGGAGAGATAAAAATGCGAATTCAAAAGCGTAAAATTCGTATTGTAAACGAATAATAAATGTATCATTGTTTTTTTTAAAAATAACATAGTAAATGCTTAGCTATATCAGGTACATCTATACTAATCATCAGCTGTTATTTTAACACCATAATTAAACATAATTAGACGTTTTTTAATGTGTTCCAGTTCGATGACATGTAAGCCAGCTCTCCCTATTCCAACCATCCATATCCTTCCTCTTTTCCTCTAAAGTCTTTTCTAATGTCGCAAGGGTAACCACTTACCTGATGGTAAGTGGTGGTCCTGCTCGTTTGCCCCTCTTTCACCAATAGAAAAAAAAAACAATGCCGAGTACATTGTACTGTCCCCACTCGCTTTACAACCGCTCGTGTGTTGTTACTTGTATTACAGACTACAGAAATTAATATACCTATTCATACCCCTTCAGAGAAGTCCGTGTATATTAGCGTTCTCGCCTTGGCCTACGTAAATTGATGTGTGCAGTCAATTTAATAAAACAGTTATTTAAGTGACTGAAGGAATTATGTCCAAACAAAGTTGAATTGAATTGAAATCATTTTTTTTACAAAAACTTTTTTCCATATCCTAAAAAAGACAAAGTGCGGGTGGTAAGTGAAGAACTACATGTCTTGACTATAGGTCAGGCCTGGCCTAGGCCTGCCCTGCTAAGTGAGAAAAAATTAAAGTAACGCTATAAAGTAAACATAGTCGCCTAGTTATAACAAACACAAGTATGGGGTCACTTCTTAAATAAAAATCGTCTTATTACTTACTTCCACTTTTAAAGTGTGAAAATTGTTTTTGTTATATACGTATCACAATGTTAAATATCTTTTGTAGGGGAATGTATAGGTACTTACTACACCTCTAACAGCATATACCTAATTCTGCTCTTGCTGTTAGAATCCGACCAAACACTCAAATCAAATTGTGTTACTCTTGATACATCTTAAATATTTTCTGTAAAGGGAGTAAAGGCTTTGCTACCTAAAGATGTTGCGTGAAATCTTTTTTTTTATAATACAATATTTGCATACTTGTGATCATCAAAATATTAGAAACACAGGTTAGGTTAATAATAATTGCAAAATAAGATAGAGAAAAGCAAACACAATTCATGAAAACAAAAAAAAAATTTAGTGTTTCCCAAAATCTCAAAATAATTATATTTTCAAAATCTTTTAAACGCACTAAGATCAAAAAAGACCTAAGTAAAGAGCATAATGCTATATGCCTAGTTGTCAATGGAATAAACATTTTCCCTCTTAATATTTTGCGATATTTCTTTAAAATAAAAAAAAGTTGTGAGCAAGAAGACAGATAAAAGCAGAAAGAACAGAAAGAAATGGAGAAGACAACATTTTTTATATCTTTTTAAACACCAATGTTAAAAATTTTATGTCTAGCAATATTTCCTTTAATTACAAAAAAGTTGAAGCAAGTGAAAACATATAAGGCGTGTACTTAGACGTTGCTTGATAAGAATTGTATAGATTTTTTGGCTTAACACTTTTGTACGGTTCAATAGGCGCGGGTTCGTATCCTGCTCCGTTTAAATTTATTCGTTTTTTAATTGTTAAAGAGTTAAAAATATTATCTATACCACTTAATATTTATTGTTTCGTGTGTTTATTTAGGTCTAAAACAAAAAGTACAGCAATCTTTCACTTCCATAAATCTTTATAAGACGAGGTTCCAATAGACGTGACGGATAAAATTCCATCTACTTCATAAAAATTGTCAAAATCATCCTTACATTAATCAAAGGCTTTACAGCATTATAGCGTGAGGCAAACGACTCGATTGTATCGACCAAATAGATCCCTAGCACACTACTGTAAATACCATTATTTACATTTATTGCCTAAGTTCACACAACCCACAGTCAGCCGAAGCGTTCGACTTCTACTCACGGCAATCATTACATAGATAAATTATAAGTTTAATTTTTTTTCACTGTATTCCCCACTTTTCGTCAAATTTGGAGGCATTCCGCGGAACTTAACGCAGCACTTTGCCTCGACACTAAAATAACTAATATTTTTCAAACTGGAACTATTAAATATTTCCACTTCTCGAGTGGGAATCGAACCCATAACCAGTCGCTTTAGAGTCACACTTTGTGCCTCTACGCCACGGCTGTCATACGTTCTCACTTTGCTTAAGATTATGATTTGAATTGTTGTAATCTCTTTATTTACGAACCAATTGTAATCAGTTAAACATTTAATGTTAAAGGAAGTTTACCAAGCTACAATAGCCTAAACTGCATTTAAATTGGTTTCTAATTATAAGCGTAGACAGAAAAAAAATAAAAATCATTGGGCTCTATGTCATGGATCAATGCACAATTTTTTTCTCATAATGAATGAAGGCTTAGAAGTGAATTAATTTATTTATCTGATATCAAATGTTTAAAACACATCTGTTTGGGTCTGGGTGGCAGCAATTTGAATCACACCGCGGAATAGCCGACTATATTAATAGTATAAAATTTATAGTGGCCAGTCGTGGCCCAGTGGCATAAGAGTGTGACTGTAAACGACTGGTTGTGGGTTCGATTTCCACTCGAGAAGTGGAAATTATATTTCCATTTTCTTCGCTCTGGTGTCGAGGTAAAGCGCGGCGTTAAGTTCCGCCACTTAACACGCACGCCTCCGAATTTGGCGGAAAGTGGGGAACGGAGTGTCTTAACACTAGGTTCCCTCTGCCTACCCTGCTGTGTGCGGGATACAGCGTGAAGCTATTTATTATTTATAAAATTTATCATCGAAAAGGTCTTCAGTCTAGTTTTTTGATCAAGTGACCCAATTCCTCAGCGATTTTTCTAATTAATAATTTATTTTTATTATTATATACAATATTATTACAAAAGCAATGTCATTATCCCCCATAAATTTTGTAGAAAAGTCAATAATTGAAACCATGACAATAATAAAGTTAACTTATACAACTCGTAACTTTATTAAATCTTAATTATTTAAATTATTAAACAATTTACAGAAGTAGAGGAACTAAAGTGTAAAGTAGTTTCAACTCAATTAATGTTATCTATAAGTGATTTCTGCGATACTTTCTACTAAGGCTTGGTGATCTATCGCCGCAGATAATCGCCTACGCTCCCGATACGATAGTACGATAAGCTCCGTAAGTGGGTAGTCGACGAATGGCGAAACGGTGGTATCGCGTGCCGTGCCCGTTTTACTGCTCGATTGTCATGGTTTCGTTTAAAATATGACCTCAAATCTCGTAGTTTCGTACGTAATATGGTAATTTGAAAATGTTAATACATATTTAGTAAAAGAAACATAAAATACACCTAAAATAAAAATACTTAATACCTACTTACATGTATGTATATAAAACATATTTCTATTTATTAGTAATAGTATTTACGAGCCTCGTTAAAATACTATTACTAGTAGTAATAGTATTACTCGTGTCGTAGTGAGACAGCGTGTGATTGTAAACACGATGGTCATGGGTTCGATCCCCACTGGTGATGGGAATGATGTTAATTTCGCTCTGATACATAAAAGAAAGGGCGGCGTTGATCCGCCACTAAACAGCCAACGTCCTGATTTTGAAGAGGGGAACGGAGTGTTTTGACACTATAATATTCTCTCTCCGACTACCCTGCTATGCAGCAAAGAATAAAATAAACATAACAGAAGTCCTAAATACTTACATGCTTGTGAAAAATATTAATATTTATGGATAGTAGTAGAATATATCATAAAATTATAGTAGTATTGCCAATGAAGTATTACGTTTTATTAACCATACAGCAAGTGGGTACATTAAACATATATTGTGCTTAAACATTTCACATCTAAACTGCCAATTGTTTCTTCATGATATATGTTACTTGTTCCAAAATATCTATATAAAAATATTAGTAATGATTTTCAAAGACTAATTAAAGGCCGCATACCTTGCAAGTTATTTATAAATGTTTAATGACGTGCTTAAACTTTATGAAGTTTAAACCACTGCAATTAGAGCATGAAAATTAAGTTTTAAGAGGAAATTACGAATAATTTTAGCTTTTAGAAAATATGTACTTATGTTGGTTTTCAGATCCCTCATAGCAGAGTAGGCAGACTAAACCTAGTGTCAAGGCACTCCGTCTTCTGCTTTTCTGCTAGAATTTGAGACATTGTGGGTTGAGTGATATTAATGCTTTTTTTTTTTACCAGAGTAGGGAAAAGAAAATAATTTCTAATATGGGTAACGAACTCACTACCATCGCGTTTCCAGTGGGACGCTTCCCCACTACGCCACTATGGCTTCAGTGTTTTATTGCATATCATAAAGATTACATGCATATTACGATTATATTGAATGAATTTAACCTACCAACATTTTGAGTGATACGAACAACTAAATTGACAAAAACGACTGTTTACAAATTATAGTATATCGTGGCTTAAAAAGGTTTTTCAACTAAATACAGCATCATCAATAAAACTTAAGAAAGTAAAAAAATATTTAAATTTAAATGCACATTTTGAAATAAATAAAATAAAAAATAAAATAAAAAAATAAAAAGCTTTTATTTGACCATTTCTGCAGTTAAACTTAAAAAACTAATTACACAAGTATACTGATAACATATTTTATTGTATATAATATATATATTTTTACTAAATTTGAACAAAAAATATTTAAAGTTATTTGTTAAATACATTTTGAAATACAGAAGTGAAAAAATGACCTATGTACAAAAGTAATGCTACCGATGATAGATAAATTTTAAGGTAGATATTGAAATGTATCAACCAGTTCCGAGAGAACTGGAGCTTTTCGACCTTACTGAAATAAGTAATACCGAAATACGTATTGATTTTTAGGAACTTTTGAAATAATTTGCCACCGTATACAGTGAGCTTAAATTATTTACATTTTCTAGAACGGAAGGATAATTAAGAATCGTAAGAATAAATCCATTGTTATACAAAAATGAGAGCGGCAGGATGTTTATACAATAACATTTTGTATGAATATGAACCCTATATTCCAGGCTATAACAGCTACGTGTTTCGAAAGCTGTGTTAAAATCGTAACTCTATGAATGCATTTAATTAATGCAAATGGATAGCGACGCTCAGTAATGTGTTTCTTTGTAGTCTATCCCGCAAAGATACTACACTAGACTCGTAAATGAGGAAAGTACGACTAAGTAAGATATGATTCATTGTACGATTAGATGTATTTAATATAACTTATCGCAACGGTCGGACTGAACTTGAAGTGAATAAATAAGGTAACAAAGAAATCAATACTACCTAGCCAAGGATAAATAGGTAGAACATTTAGCCGTAAGATACTATATAGAGTCGTCGTAAAGACAATTATTGTACGTTACGTACGCATTGTTTTACGTTTTATTGTTACGCTAGAGAGTATTGTAGGTTATGACTTATAGGCTATACTACAGGTTCTCCCCAGTTGTGGTGAGTTACTTAAACGACAAACGGAGTCCAGAAGGTGTGCGTCCGTGGTATCACGTCGATAATAGATCCGCGAATAATAAATTTCATCGTAATCGACAAACTCTGATCAATCCGCTGGCTGGGCGGGCGGTGCGCGGCGGGGGGCGGGGGGTTGGGCGCGTGCGCGCGGGCGGCGGCGGCGGCCGGGCCGGCAGTGCGCGAGTCGCCGCCGCCTGCCGCGCGCCATGGCCGCGCCGCGCGACCGCTGACCGCCGACGACCGCGACCGCGCCCGCCGCCGCGACGACTTCACCCTCGCCCCACGCCCACGCGCTACTAGGTAACGTATCCGAGTCCTTCCTGGCCATCCCTCGCCCGTTCCCTCCCTATGTAGCACGTATCGGCCGCGATCCGCGCGACCCGCGGGACGTTGCCGCCGTGTCTGTGCCGTAGCTGCTGGTCGACGGCTTCAGTGATCGTAATCACCGTGTGTTCCACTCTCGACTGCTCTCATGCTCTATTGGTTAGTTCATTCGATTTATATGTTTTCTTGCAATAAGCCGCCGCCGCTTCGTTAGTCTATTCTAACAAATAAACAGCTCTGTTTTCCTTTTATAGCTAACTAATTCTTGACGACGACGTAGATGTTGTTACATAATGGACGTGTAGACGAACCCTCGTTTTTGCTCTTATAGAACTCGTCCAGTAGAATGTATAAATTACTTTATATTAGAATTAATTAAAACGCTTTTACATTAAACTTTTCTCTTTTAGTATAATTTATTATTTTTATAGACCTTTCCAATAGTTTTATAATTCGTGGTTGTTATTAAAGGATATCCCAACCTTAAGTTTGACCTTTTCCTTGAGGTCACACGCGATAAAACGACTTTGAACATTTATGAAAAATTACAAATATATGTATGGTACTCTGTAGATGATTGTACATAATTTGTTGCAAATTAAATCAATGATTCCTACTAATTTTTAAAATACATATTTTTTATTTTTCTTGTCAAATAGGTATTTTAATATAATTAAAAAAAAAACAATATAACTAAATAAAATATAAAGTTTAAACATTAAATTAAACGTAAAATTTTAATAATTAAATACCATTGTATTACATAATGAGACGAAACAATATTTACAATGAAACATCGCCAAATCGAATATCAAAATATAACGAACAAAAAAATGTAGCACAGTAAAAACTAAAAATGCAACAGAAATTAAACAGTACAATGCAATGAAAAGCAAAAAGAGCAACACAATAATGCAGTGGAGACCATCGAGCCACAACAAAAGGAGCTGAACGTCTCAGTTTCCACTTCGGACATGCGCCCCGACACTCCCTCGGGCCATTTCTCCACTCACGACGCTTTTTAATAAAGGTTTACTTATAGTTTCTTAATGTAACATGCCTAGTGTTTGATTTTTATACTTTTTTTTAATTAATTATAATAATTATAGAGCAGCATTTGCTTCTAAAAGTACATTTAGAAATCAAAAATATAATATTTTTATAGAGGACGAAAAATACTTTAATTTTTCTATTGTTTTGTGCTAAGTTAGGGATAAGTATTCTAACTGCCACAAACTTGAGGAAATAAAATGAAAACATAACCAGTTATGGGAAAAATGTTTAATCAAATCGAACGGAAATTGAAACTAATAAATTTGATTTAAACAAGTTAAGTTTTATCACAATCAAACAGTGATAACTGGCGCATACTATCATTCAACAGTATTTACATTATATAAATACTAGACACCATTGTAATGTAAAAACAAATTTTCCGCATTACAAATATAAACAATGAATGATGCGTTGATAGCAATAGAGTGCAATGACTCTTGAGCAATCATGTTTCAAAACACGAGTTTGACAGCTACATCTTAAATGGAGGTCAAGTGCTGATGGATGCTAATTGACTTATTATTAAGGTAATGCGCCCATATATAGACGATATTATGCTTTACTAGATGCGTTTAAATGGGACATAAGAGCTAATGCCACAGCCAAATGCTGCTTCTGCTTGCATATGGTTTGTTAAACAGTATATATTCATACACTACAGATCATTAGCGGCTTGGTCTGCGTAATTATACAACTTTTTATACAAACTTTGATCCCCTATTTCAAACATAGATACAAGAACATGTAACATAAACTTGATTTTTGAAAAAAAAAGTATTTTTGACCATGGATCTTCTTCAACTATTTTCATTCTGACCTCAATAAATCCTGACAGTAAATTAGACGTGAAAGCATAATAGACATGAATTGCTTTGTTATATAAGTTTTTAAAGTGTGGCCAGTCGTAGCCCAGTGGCACAAGAGTGTGACTGATAACGACTGGTTGTGGGTTCGATTCCCACTCGAGGAGTGGAAATTATATTTCCATTTTCTTCGCTCTGGTGTTGAGGTAAAGCGCGGCGTTAAGTTCCGCCACTTAACACGCAAGCCTCCGAATTCGGCGGAAAGTGGGGAACGGAGTGTCTTAACACTAGGTTCCCTCTGCCTACCCTGCTGTGTGCGGGATATAGCGTGAAGCTATTTAATTTTAATTTTTAAAGTATTAAAACAACATAAAACATTACTTTGTATGTTGAAGTTCGCATGGTAGAGTTTCATTTAACGCAAGAAACAGATTTAAAAGAATATTTTCCTAGTTTGTGGTTATAATAAATAGTTTTAATAAATCTTCACCTATCGATCTAGTCCTATTCGATAAAAAAAACATGGAAATAAAATAAAGTACCTTTAAACTGCCTTTTAACAATTAAATCACTCTATGTCAATTACTGCCTGACAATCAAAATAATTAAAAATATTTCAGTTTAATATGAAAAATACCTTGCCATGATAAAAATCACGATTTAATTATTTTTCTTTATTTTATTATGAGATGATGAATCGTAACTAAGCAATAAGTACTTGCGTTAAGACTCTAAAGGCAAAGAGTACCCGCCTTTAAGTCCTATTTATTATGTTAATCGATGATCTAATCGATTTATGTATAGGTACGTAAAAGGAATTGCTTCTGCGCATTATTTATAACGAAGTTAACGCTAACGAGAGCTGCAATTTTAATTTAGATATATTTATGACTTTTAACAATTTATCACAAAAACAACAGCAATTTACTATTAAACAATTATGACTTGCGCGGTTAAATGTATATTTTTACTTTATCAACTCTCTATTCGTCTTTATGTATTAAGATTGACACATCCAACAACAATATATAAAAAAAATATTAAATATACTAATATTTTTTTTTGTCAAATCACTTTGTGTTTAAAAATATCTGGCAAAGAAGATTTTTTAGATATTTTTTATATATTCTGTACACCCATTGTAATTTTGGGAAATAGACATATTCATTTCAAAAATGAAAGTTAAAATATTTTAATAGGCACAAACATTTGTCATTAATTTCAAACTATTTTTTTGTAGGTTTTTTATTGTCTGTGATTTTTTTTGTATTCGAGACAAATGTCAAAAAAATAGCTTCACGATTCCTGCATGGCAGGTTAGTACAGAGAACTTAGTGAGACTCAGACACTTCATACGAAATTCTATTCAAATATATATTCAAATACAATATATTTCTGCAAAAAAATATATATAAATTTCAAATATCATAACAGTACTTATACCGCTAACATTAAAATTCAAAATTTGTAAACCGTTGAGTGAAGCCACGGTGCGTTGATAGTAAAGCAAAAAAAACCAATAGTATATGTAACACATGGAATATGGACTTCAATTAATAAATCCTGTTATTTACTGTCCCCTCGCCCATTATAAATTAAAACGTTACGGGCTTTAAATGTCGTAGGATTAAAAATTGCACGTAATATAAATTTTTTTTCTTTTTTTGTTTCTTTCTAATTGTGACTGTATATTGAAATAAAAATAAGACACACCGACACGTTTATGCTTAGAATAAAACGTCGTACAGTAAGTAAATCCCTAATGCTTTATTTATTAACAATCTTTTTTTACGTACTTGTATGTGATCTGTATAAAATAAATGATTTAAATCACATTTTCATATTGCAGTTAAAGCTTATTGGAAAATCGAATTAATATTTATAAAAAAAAATAATGTAATAAGATATGAATTAAAAAACATAAGAAACCTATCAACCTTATAATATTATTATTTAAATTGATAAATACTTTTAAAGAGACAGAAAACTTGTAACGCTCCTGGCGTTAAAATTAAATACATAATTGTATTGGTGCGTGAACTTGGTGTCTATTACGTTATCTATTATTTTTTATGCCATTATTTGATTTAACAATTAATGCTTAACTCTATACATGAATAGCTATAGAAAATTGTCACATAATATGACGTCTGTTCAAAAAATATGCAAATTTTATGTTTTCGTTATTTATTCAATAACAGGTATTTTGTCCCCGTTAAAGTTATCCCCATAAGATATTAATTTATACGCTCGTCCCAACGTATCTTCCAATCTCGGAAGCCCTTTCGGAAAACATTTTTAATGATCCTGTTCAGCTTTCTCTTCCATATTGTCTTTATCTGTTCAACCATACCATGCATTGTTTTTGATAGTTTTCAGTTTCGGTAGCTAAAAAACCAAGGGGCCAGGTCTGGGGAATTCAGTGGCTGTGGCATAATTGTTGTGTTGTGTTTGACAAAAATATGTTTTTCGTTCAGCGGCAAATTGTCATGAGCCGGCACCAAAATTTCTCAGATCTGAGTACATTCATTTATTATTTTATTAACAAAAAATATATATTTAAAGCCTCCTAAAATTTTGTTATTATAATTTACACTTTAAAATGTACCTATTATTCAATAATCCATATAAGTTAGAATGTTGAAACATATTACTATCTCTACGGGATCGCATATTACATTAATAATTCAAGACAGAATAATTCACTTAAAGGAAAATATCAAAACAACTTATTGAATTCTTGGCATATAGACAGAGTACGTGAGAGTGCAGATTTGCGTAAATACTATTTGTAAATTTAATAGTTACAGAGTAACTTTATCAACATAGTGCTGGTGCATTCCAATAACTTTAATATATTTTGTTTACATTCCAATATGCAATTACTTTATTACTACTAACATCTCGTAAAATATTTTTTTTATCACTGCTTTATAATCCAGCTCCGGTTTTGGATTTTGTTTTATGCAAAAGCTCAGTACCTTTTTATAATTCGCTTAAAAAATACCGCGTTTTGTGGAAGATAGATGTCACTTCCGCGGTTGTGAATCAAGTAGTGAGGAAAACGATTTTGAGATGTCTCGTTGTCATCGCAAAGAGGCGACTTGTATTCAGTTACTTCTTTTTGCCTCTTTTACGATGTAGACTTTTTGGAGCTTTTTTTTATTTCAGCCTAGTGTTTAGTCGCTGATTGTTGGTATTAGTAAATAACAACTGCCATTGGACTTGTTAGACCTTGAGGCGACCACAAATATCTTTCGTAACCTTGTGGTCAGGATTAACTATGAAAATTATATAGGCTTATATATAGACCGTGATATCGACTACCAGATGTGATTGCCCGTCCAAGCACGAAGAATGCTTGTACTGTATAACTTAGTAATAACGCATGTTATTTGAAATTAATATTTATATTTTATAAATTATTTTTTTTGAATAAGTTAAACAAAAAATATTATACGGTTTTATTGCATTTCTTTTTCAGCAACATTTATTTAGTCAGAGGAACCTATTGACAAGACACTCCATTCTCCACTTTCCGAGGTCAACGCATGTTGAGTGGTGGAACTTAACGCCGCTTACTAACTTTGTCATGTTTACTAGAGCATTCGTCCCGCTGAACAAGAATCGAACCTACAAATAATTGTGATTAGAGTCAAACACTGCACCACGATGGTCTATTTACATATTTCCCGTCTATCGTTACATATAATAACTATATTTTCATACTTAAAGACATCAAAGATGATTCATGCTTATTGCGCTGAAGTTACATGTCTGGATATTTAATATCATGAGATAAATGTTAGTATCTGTAGATGTGAGATATACACAGTAAATAATGCGGACTACACTCCTATTCAGAAATCACATTAATTTATTGATAAAAACATTAATATTGCAAAGAAATGAATTTTTTTTAGGCATTTTCATTCATTTTATTAATATTTTAAATGCTAACATAATTTAGTAATAAAATTTAAAAAGAGTAACTGAAATAGTAAACATGCAGTAATATGAAATGTAAGCAGCCCGAGCTTAGTTGTGAATATATGAGACACGCTAACAAGGCCGTCGTCATTATCCTCTCGGGTGCCTCTGCTAGAGTCCACTTATCTCAATTATCTAAAGGTGCTTAAGCCCCAAAATTCCCTTATGATTCTTAAATTTACGACACGAGAAGAGATTTTAAGCGTTTTTTCTTATCTTTTATCAGATGATGATAGGAAATGGTGTGCGGCTGTCGTTAGTCAGGCAAATTAAACGTCCTGGGCTAATTTGTACCGTGTAATATAACAGTGATCAGTGAATAGTGTACTGGCAGTCTGGGCTAGTCGTGTGGGCATCGCGGAATCAATGAGCATATCAAAGTGACGCACAATGCTGTGATTAGTTACTAGAGGTTAGTAATACGTGTAGTATCGGTGTACATAACAATATATACAATACAATGATTATTTTTTTCAATTTACATACGATATACATCTCGTTACACTATCTGTTATTCGTTTCGTATCTATTTTCAGAATACAAATGACATCGGTAGATGAATTTGTCGTTTCATCAGCATGGCTTATCAAGGTATTTCTCTATCTTAATAATTATTTTATATTTAAAATGATATTTTTATATTATTATATTAGTTTCAAAAATACTAAACAATGATTTTGCTCTTGGGCCCTGAAACCAGCCGCTCAATATGCAATGTTATGTTCGAACAGAATGTGGAAAACGGAGTGTCTTGATACTCTAGATTCTCTTTAATTACCCTGCTATACCGAAAGAAACGTAAAGCTGAAATAAAATAAACAATTACATTAAATCTTTTGCTGTAGGAACATTCTTCCATGTTATTGTTAATTAGATTTGACTTGATATCAATGTTAGTAAACAAGATTTATGGCACAATAATAATTAATATGAATATTTAAAGAAGCGGCAGATCTCAAGATATTTAAGTAATGTCATTAGTTTTTAAAAACATATTTTCAGTAAATTAAGGAATGTTTTATAAATAATTTATTTCAGTTTTTTAGTTATGGCGTTTCAAACGCACAAGTTAAACACTTATCACTTCGACAATGTCACGTTGTATTTTTTAACATATTTTTATTAGATATGGTGATGTCAAGATTTTTCACATCGCATGCGATAATTGCAGCTTAAACTGCAGCTTTCAGTCAGTATGGGGAATGACATACTCAAATGAAGAAAGGCAAAAGCATTTATACGTTTTTTAAAAATATTGTACTTTAATGTAATTTTAATTTAAAAAAATATTATTATTCATAATACAAATATCGCATAAACCACATTTATTTGTGTCACAACACCAGCATCACAATGCTGACAAAGCGTTATGCCTCACATTCACTTTCTCGCTGCATAGAAGTTGTCGATTGATTGCTTCCGACCACTCAACCGTATTGACTGTATAATGTGCCTATATCACTTTTCCGAAACATTCAGTCGCTCGTAAAAATCTGTCTATATAAGTGTTATAAAAATAAAAGTATGTACGGTTAATATTTTGGGTTCCGTACATTCACTTGGATTTTAATTGTAATTAAAATATTTTTTAATTATATATATTTTTGAATTCAATGTTGGTTTTTTTCATGTGACCAAAATTTGTTAAGAGAATAACGGAGATTTTGACTATGGGGCCGTTCAAGTATTACTTGAGTCCTATAGGGCGGTGGGGGGGTGTTTGCTTATTTTTCCTGACAAGGGGGATGCGGGGGTAAATAATTGTAATAAATCTGCTTACGTAATACTCAAACGGCCCCTATACTATAAAGTAAGATAAAGATAAAGACCACGATAAAGAGCGGCGTTGAGTTCCGTCACTTAAACGCACTATCTTGCTTTCAAGCAGAAAGTGGAGGCTGAAGTATCTGACGCTAATGTAAAAAATTAGGCTTAGGTTAGGTTGTAAGTTAACCTACATTCGATGCATGAAGTCTTTTCTGTAAAGAAAGATTCAATATAACTATTTCTATATGTGGATGAAAAAAGATATCATTAGAGCCGTCTGTTTTCTTTATCTGTACGTTATTATTATTTCAAACAGGCCTTGAAATATATCAATAATATATTGATAGAAATATGAAGTGAGATCGCTTTGATTTTGAATTTATTAAAAATATCTAGGGATATAACAAATTTTATGATGATTGTTGATTGCTGAGAAATGATTTGCCTTTAAGAAAATTTTAAATTTGCCCAAGATTTCAACGTTCCTCGGCAGAAGTAAATAGAATGATTTTTGTTTCTAAAATATTATAACAACAATCCAATATTAATAAGATTCAATTGAAACTACTATAAAAAATATAAATACATATATCAACATTTTTAGAAAACGTATAAAAATTGAAACGCAGCGGGATTCCAACCCGCGCCTCTTGGAAACCGCCCAAGCGCTCTGTCCGCTAAGCCATGCGTTCTACATCCAGCTACGTCGAAACTCTTAGAATTTTAACTTATAACTAAATTAAATTTTAACTAATAACTAAATTAAATTTTAACTTATAACTAAATTAAATTTTAACTTATAACTAAATTAAATTTTAACTATAATTTTTTTTGCGATTTCTAAAAATATTTTCCACTTTCCGGAGTGTGTGAATAAAACTTTGAAATGTCAAAAAAATACATATATGACAAATATGTACATATTAAGATTCAAGTTATTTATATAGAACTTCCAAAGTAAATGTTACAGAAATTAACAAGTGGCAAGAATGTTATATATAGACATGTCGTGAAGTAGTGCTAATTATATTTAAAAATATTGAAACAAGGGAACTTAAAATTGGCACATTTTTTCCTGTCACTGGATCCGTGCAATGCCAGAATAACGCAAACAAAAATGCTAACATAAAAACACATATTTCGTCTAAAAAGTAAATTCTAACATCAAAATTGGATAAAAATCTGTAAAACCAACGATGTCACTGCTCTTTTATTGATCTAAAAGATTATTTTTATTTTCATTCACTTTCTAACCATTGGTATATCAAAGCGTCCGTACCGAGCGGTCGCGCGTCGATTGATAGTTTCCGAGCACTCGTGCCTCTAACTGTATCTGCTCTGAAACACGTAGAGCCACTTATAAACATTGGATTTACTGCATAAATAAACTAGTAATAAAACGTGGTATTCGCTCAGTTTGCAAACATCGATGAGTGTTTAATGCGTAAATTAGGTTTTGGTTAGAGTTTAATGAAGCTACGTCGATTATATTATTTGGATCTAAATTTTATTTTATATTGACTTGATATGAAGTCGTATGGAAATACCAGTGTTCTTAAATTTTCGAAGTAGTTTAAATAGGTGAGTAGTGCATGGCAGATGATACTAGCATTATTCAATCATCTATGGTGCTCACGTAATTTCAACATTTGTTTCTATAGTAATATCACAGTATGCATAAGTTACTTTATACCTTATTGCTCTATTTCACTGAATTGTACAGAAAAACTAACAAGAAAATGGCAGAAAAATATTTTGGGTGCCATTACATTGATAGATCCCTCAAGAATATATTTTTTTCTTTTTTTTAGCTTCCCGCTATATCCCGCACACAGCAGGGTAGGCAGAGGGAACCTAGTGTTAGGACACTCCGTTCCCCACATTTGCCAAATTCGGCATTGCATTGCGTGTTAAGTGGCGGAACTCAAAGTCGCGCTTTGCCTCGACACCAGAGCGTAGAAAATGAAAATATTAAATATTGCCACTCCTCGAATGGGAATCGAACCCACAACAACATCAGTTGTGCCACTGCGCCACGACTGACCCCTATTGACTGGCAATAATTTTTGTCATATATCTTAAATGTACATGAAGAGATCAGTTACATTTTTAAGAAGATGATTAAATTAAAAAAGAACTAATATACTTTAGTTCATAAATACAAAACAAGACATACTTTTAACGTATCGTTTTTTAATAAGCGATACGTAAATAATAAATACATACATTATGATAACAATTGATAAATTATATGTAGACCAACATTAAAAAAATAACTCGTGTAGTTTGCTCGTTTTCAACAATTTGATCTCACTAACTTCGTTATATTTTATACGCAACGCATAAATGTACGTGAATATGTAAAAATATTGGTAAAATTTATCAGAATGGAAAATGTGTTGGACAGAGTAATAAGTTAAGTGCACAATGCATAGTAATTTCGGCTAACTATTGTGTGTTTGCAAAACCAATTGAAAGTATTTTGGATATGTAAATTCAAAATGTTTCTTCTAGCTTATCTAGTGTAGGCCATAACTTCACGCTTTCCCCACAGCAAGGAGAACCTAGTGTCAAGACACTCTGTTTTCCACTCTCCGCCTAAAATCGAGAATCGCTTTGCCTTAAGTATTATAAGCAAAGAAATGAAAATCTTATAATGGTTGCACCAAGTGGAAATTAAACCCCCACCTATTGCGTTTACAACCAGAGTCTGTACTTCTGGCCATGGCGGCCTCAGATACCTTAAGAATATTTGTATACTCTAATCATCTAAAGTATAAACAAATTAACCTGTCACAAATCTGTTGTTGCGCGCAAGTGCTATCAGATAGTTCAATATTAAGGCACTGAAATTAAAAAAGATATTTATTTAATTATTATCCTTTATTCTAGCTCGGTGCTAGACTTACGAATTGAATTATAATATGATATTAACGTAATGTTTTTAATTTATTACCTAAAACATTTTTTTTTACAATGTCAGTTTTCATATCGCATAGCATTAAAAATCTGAATTTATTCTAAGAGGTTAAAGATTTAATACGACGAGCCTTTTCTATTAAGAATAATTTAATTCTTATTTTTCTTTGAAATTTATTTATTGAGAAAATACATATTTAGAATAACGGTTATGAATTAATAATGTCACAGTGCACATATTTTTTTAATGCAACATAATATAGTCACGTTACAGTCACTGGGTACCTTCTATGAGTAAGGCAAATTGACTTTTTTGAAGATATTTATGTATGCAAATTTTTAGAACATTTCCGGCAAAATATATCTATAATAATACACGTACACTGCATATACATAACAACAAAATTAAACGCGGCTATATTAGCTTTGCCTGTATTCGTCTATGTACCTTTATCAGACTTGCTTAAAATATGGTAATCCGACAGCAATACAATATTTTCATAGCATGACCTGATGTTCTTAAATGACCTTGAATACTTTCGAGCTTAACTGTTAATTTTTTTAACCATTGTATAATTAAAAAAGTAAAAAAATATTTAATTCAACGCATAATTAAAATCCAAATAAAATATTGATTAGATTATAAAACCATAATTTTAACATTTGGTTATTAGGCCTCGCTTGTGCGACACGGTACCCCTAATCCATTGAAACTACATATAGAGATTACCACGATCATGCGCTCACTATGTAATATATAATTCATCTTGTGGAACAGTTAATGAGCTAACGTGGCTCACTCTTATGCATTTTAATGTTCCCATCGCGTCAATCGTTCAAGGTATTTTAGTCGAGTGCTTGTCGTGTATAACGAGAAAGCTAGACTGTTTCTTTTGCATTATTTATTTAAGTGCCTTATTAGCTACTCGGATTTGCTTCAATAGTGCTCGACGTTTCCAATAATAGATTTTAAATGATTGGACTGGATTGGATCCAATAATACGTTTTAAATGATTGGACATCATATGGAAATGATGTAATTTACCTGCCATTTGCATATCCATTTTGTGATTGATTCGTAATAACCAAATTTATTATGTAAATAGGAAGGCAATTGTTACTACTGTTACGTTTTCATGTCTGTAGCTTGTTAAAAATATTTAAGGGTATGTGATTAATGTACGTTATATGGGTGGGTAATTATAAAAATATATAATAATTGAAAGATAAGGAGAAGCACAAAGGTTTACGCTTCTTCTCGCATAGCAAGATAGATAGAAAGAACCCTTAAGAGGTCGGAACACTCCGTTCTCTATTTTCATATGAATTTCAAAACACTGTAGTGACATAACTTACAAATAACATAATTTATGTCTTAATAAGACGTGGTAATGATTATGAAAATTTCAAATACTATCATACCCTCCATGGGGACCGATTTTACAATCATAGGGTTTACTGGCAGGTGCTGGATCATTGATCATTTTTTTAAAAAGTATATTACAATTTGCTATGTTGCCAATTTTGGCGGAAAACCCGAGAGCAGAGATCTGAGTCTTTATCAGGTCTCAGATAGATAAATCTATTATAGATGTAGCTCCCTATATCTATCTCTACGCAGTGCAGATACTTCTTATGAACTGTTGTACTGAATCGATATACGCAGACTTTGATCGATTGTATTTTATTGATTATGCTGATAGTTCGAAGTCATTGGCATGGAATAATTGATAGTGAAGTGATAAATGATCGATGTTTTGAATGTTTCGTGATTTATTAGCATTTTAAATAGGTTCAGATTTTGTGAATTATATTAGGCAATTTATTTTTAGAAAATCACTTATTTATGCCAAGTACCTATAGATTATGCTTCCAACGACTGTTCCGACGTCATAAATCTTGTTAGTTAAAATAAGTATTAATAAAATAAAATAAAATAATTTAATTAACATGAGAACTTTATACTACATTTCATACATGTGAAGTAAAAATTAAAATACACCGTGTTGGTCCTAGCACAAGCGGTACACACGCTGACTACTTTCTGTCTCTAATAATTTACAAAAAAATAATCATATATATATTGACCAATAGCACTACATACTCATTTCTCTGTTCCGGTGATAAGACAAAAAGTGACGTTAAATTCCGCCGCCGTGAATACGGTTGGAAAGCAGAGAAAAGACTGTCTTGGTTCACTTTGACCCTCTTGTGCGTGAAAATGCGTGCAGCGTGTATCTTAGAAACGCACTAGCCTCGAGTTCCCACTCAACACTCAGTGAATTGAATTCGGTTGGAAAGCGGAGAAAAGACTGTATTGGTTCGCTTTGGGGCCGTTCAAGTATTACGTAAGCAGATGTTTTACAATTATTTACCCCATTGTCAGCAAAAGTAAGGGAAGCTCTTACGTCCTACTTCATGCTTACGTAAACATTTTTCAATGATTGCATTGTTTTTATATTTTAATTATAATGTTATAAGATTTTCCGGGAATCCTCGAAAATACGTTTCGTTTTCACGCAAAAATAATGTGAGGGTTGCGTGTAAAAAAATTAAATATATACCGATGACGTAATCATCATCTAGACTCCCCTAACCCCCATGTCATCCAAAATAAGCAAAGTCGTTACTTACCCCCACCCCCTTATAGTGCTTACGTAATACTTGAACGGCCCCTGTGACCCTGTTGTGCGTGAAAATGCGTGAATCTTAAAAACTAACTAGCTACATGTTTCAGGTGTCGGGGGCGCAGCGCGGGCGCGAGCGGCATGCGGCCCCTGCGGCAGACGCCCATGGAGGTCGGCTAGCGGCGCGCGCGCAGCCCCCGCGCCCGCTCCCCCCGCCCCGCCCCCTCGACAACATGGAACTCGCGGACGTGCCGAGGCACAGACCCCTGGCCTTCGATAAGGTAATGCTATTTTTTTATAATATTTTAGTAAATAACTAAATTATTATTTTTTTTACATATAATGTCCGAGACTTCTATTGTATACAAGATAAGGTAAAGTTATTTTTTTTTAATATAAATGAATAAAAAGAGTTATATTTATATGAAAGTTTTTACCAGTCTCTTCTTGTAAAAGCTTTAACAAGACTTGGACAGTTTTTTACTAAGTAATATATATATATTTAATAAGTAATATATATATAACTAATTTAGGATATTTGTGTTTGGAATGACTCGCTTCTCATTGGTTAAGTTTAACTTATTTGTTAAGAAAAATAAGACTATATATTATTATCTAGAATCAGTCTCATTAATAACTTAAGTAACAACTAGTGTCCGACCGAAACTGCATTTTCAGCCGAAACCGAAACCGAAACCGAACCTTCGGTTCTGACTTCAGTTTCGGCCGAAACCGAAACCGAAACCGAAACTGCTGATGACGTCATAAAATTTGAATAATATGTAAAAAACATACATTTTTTATGCTTTAAAAATTACACGTGCATTTGAATTATTGTGATTACATTGATTTTATTATATATACTAGCGGAAATAATTAAAGGATAATAAAAAAATCCAAATTTCTTGAGGTTTTCCAAGTGGCTGTATTTTCTTCAAAATTAGTCGCATTGAAATAAAAAAAACATTTTAATGCTTAAAGTGTCAGTTTTGAGATCTTAAGATAAAAATATTTTAGAACGACGTGTTCCGCTCTATCCTGATAAATACTGAAAGAGAAAAAAAATCTAGACCTACGCCAGTTCTCTTTACCCAAGCCCCCCTCCTAGGGATTTACATAGAGGTTTTTTGAGCTGTTGCCGAGGAACCTGTGGGTCAACAAGGGTGTTATCAAGGCCCTCAGTCGCCACTTTGGCAACACTTGGTTAATAGGTATTTTTATACCAAAAGGTTTTCACCGTTAACGTAACTGTGCATTTCTTGCAGAGAAATTTATGTGCTAATTTATGATAAGATTTACATTAGAAATATATATTTATACTAACTTATTGACATATACTATGTAACATTGGATATATACTATGTAACTGTTATATAGAAAACGGTTATATTTAATTAATGTTAAGGCAAGCCTCCAATATAGTAACTAGGGTTCGCAAAATATCAACTAATCAATAGGCATTCGACCCCTGAACGGAGCCACGCTTACGCAACAGACACACAGTTTCGTTACAGACTAACAGGGATAGTTCATTTAATCTGTCGTCAGCAGTTCATAGTATTCTCATCATTAATTTATAATATATTAAAATTTACTACATCTTAAGATTAGGTTCACAAGCTATAAAAATACTCAAAAGTAGCTAAGCTACGTGAAAATTCTTGAGTACGTCATGAGTTTCGGCATTGCCGAAGGTTCGGCAGTTTTTTTGCCGAAACCGAAACTACGGCCGAAACTACAATTTTTTGCCGAAACTTGCCGAAACCGAAACCGAAACCGAACCTTCGGTCGGACACTAATTACAACCCAATCAAACGCTCTTGAAAGATGACTTTTCAAATTTATAAAATTTATAAAAATATAATTTAGATAAATAAATATATCTTATTATTCCAGTATCCGCCCAAATAGTCAATTTCTTATACATATAAATCTAATAAAACAACAACGTATAATCAAATAAAGATTATTTTTTATAGGTTTGTATACTTTTTTCACGAATTAATCTATACAGTATTTTTGATTGTAAGTTGCATTCATAAGTACTACTACTTTTCATCACAATTATTAGAAATATGCTATTTTTTAACTGAAAACTTTGAAAACGATATGTAAGTAAATATAAAAATAAACATTCGACATATTCTACGTAAACTCGTATACTCGTAAGTGCGTAACACAACTTGCAAGGTTCCTAGAGTTATAATTTTATCATTTGTTTAATGGAAATTATTGAAATTATCCATACTTATATTATAAATGCGAAAGTCTGTGTCGCTTTCACAGCTAATGTACTGGTCCGATTTTCATGAAATTTAGAAAGAAAATAGTAAATAACCCTGGGTCTAACATATGCTACTTATTTTTTTTAATATCAACCTCTAAAGGGTTGCAATATGGGAATGAAAGTTTATATGAAAAATCTAAACAGCTTAACCGATTTTAATGAATTTTGGAATAGATACAGTTGATAATCAGAGATTAAACATAGGCATAGACATACTTTATTTTTCAAAAATCTACCCCTGAGGGTTGCAATATAACGAAATAATTAGGCAGTCCACGCGGCAAAGCCGCGAGCGGGCCGCTAGTATCACAATATAGGATTCAATAATTTTAAGTATTTATAATGACTAATTTAAAACCAGGATTGACGACTTTATTGTCAATCCTCTAGAATAATCGATATATATTCGTATTATTGTATTTGTAACAGTCTACATAGGACTCGTCGTATTTATACAGTAGAGACTCGATCATCAACTTCATATCTACGGATTTGCTATTATAATATGACTGCTAATCGGATAGACGTTCATGTTTGGGTGAGGTTTGATTGGCATGCAGGCTTTAAAAAAACATGGAACAGTTATAAGATATGTATATAAATACGTAAATAAACATTGCTTCTTCTTGAAAGGTTTTTTAAATAAACACGTAACACGTAAAAAATAATTTCATTGATCGTTCGTATATTCGTTTATTAACGACAATATTTATTCAAAAATCGTGTTTCTCTATGTATTTCTAATATAAATTAATTTATATTGCAATTACTGAATTTGAGGGGATGAAATCGTAATACTTACAATTTTACTACTATTAAACTTCTACTCTTAAAAATGCATTTTTTTAAATAAATAGAAATAATCTTCGAATAAATAATAGATAGAAAAAAAGTTATAGAATTAAATAAATAGAAAAAGTTTTGGTATGTTCTGTACTTCATATTTCACTAACGACTAAAGAATATAAACAGTTAATACTACGTATTAGATGAGTTTATTACCTGTATATTGATATTTTTTTATTGATGAGAGGGGGAACAAACGAGCAGAAGGACCACCTGATGGTAAGTAGCTACCTTCACCCATAGACATCGACTACATTAGAAAAGTTATGGATGCGTGGCCGGCTTTATTGGGGAGGAGGGCAGAAGGGAGGAAGGATGGGGATAGAGATAGAGAAGAATAGAGATACCTCAAATGGTGTAAATCAGTTTTTCACAGGTTTTTACCAGATTATTTTAGTTATGTTTTACATTTTAGATATGTTCCAAACAACATGTATGACTTTAGCATATATTGATACGATTCAATCGACGTCGCATTCCTCCTCTCTCTCTTCCTCGCGAACAGAAACAGCATTAAAATACGCCCATTTTGAAACTATTAATCAAAGATTAAATAAAAAATATATTTCATAGTGAATATTCGAATCGAAGCGTGTAAAATAGTACAGTGTATTCATATGTATGTATCTATGTTTTTATATTTATGGTATAGAGTTACAATCAACGTGATTTCTCTGACTAATTGAATTCATCATAATTGCGTCATGCTTTAGCAAAGTAAGATTGAACTAAGGATTACCTATCCATTTTAATATTGCTTGATTCATTTATTTAGGAGTTTAAATTTTTTTTTCTCTGCTATTGACGATTAGAGTTCTTCGTGGCGCCGTGGTACAGCGTCTGATTGCAAATGTGATTACTGTAGGTTCGATTTTCACTCGAGGAAAAGATTGTATATTATTTTCATAGCTCATTTCTCCATTCTGGTACCTAACACAAGGCACGGCCTTAAGTTACTTTATTTAACACGTAACCTCGACTTCGTGCGGAAAATGGAGAACGGAACGTTTTGTTATTAAGTTCTTTCTTACTACCCTGCTATGATAAAAGCGAGAAGCTGCTTTATAATTTATAAAAAAGAAGTACAATAGTTGGTCGTAATTAATTATGTTTCATATATTTCAATCACGCATGACGTTATAAAAGTGCGATTACAAAAGTGAAAACACTGTAGTTTCCAGACAAGCACTTACTTTCAGATTTACAGCATACATGCATCAACTTGTAAGCTTATAGTCTTTTAAAGATTTAAGAGTGGGTTATTGGAAATAGATAAATAAAAAAATGCTTTCTAAATAAACATGTAGGTACGAAAGCTATTTACTAAAATATATAGATAACTAGCTGTTACCCGCGACTTCGTTCGTGTGAACCAATAAACATCTTCATTGAGTTCCGATCAGCAGCTCTACCCAAAGTAAAAATGTCAGTCAGATACATCTCCCAATTGCGTTATACGAAAAAACCGCACATGTGCCTTTCAAATTTGAGGGTTGCCCTCGATTTCTCCAGGATTCCATCATCAGATCCTGATCTCCTTACCATGGGACCAATTGTGAAATATACCCTCTCGAACAAAAAAAGAACTTTTAAACAATTTTAAAGTGTTATTCCACACTTAGGAAAAATTGACGATTGAATGATTGATTTAAATTACGTTTTTTTTATATGTTCTACAAAAAAAGAATTTTGAAAATCGGTCCACCCATCTTCGAGTAATCGGGGGACACATAAAAGAACCTCCTTTTTTATGTCGGTTAAAAATCCCACATAATAAATTAAAATTTATAAATTTTAATTTATTATGTTATTCTGATAATAAAACTGGCGAACAAGACAGAAAATTAGTAATCATTGTTTTGGCTTATGTTACATTTATAAATGCCTCATGTATATTTTTTTTTCATATATTTTTCATGTACATTTTTACTATATAGATGTATGTACCTTTACTTGGTTTGATTATACTATATGTTATTTCGCCACTCTACATACAATATAAAGTGAATGAAAATACAAAATAAAGCAACCTATGGCCAGATTCACCTCCGATAAATAAAAAAGCAAAATTAAAAATTTTGAAAAAACCCACGACGGTTTAATTGTAATTGTAAAAGGATAAAATAACTATAAATCCCCCGCCTAAAAGAATATATGTAACGAGATGATAGGGACGGCTTCGTCGGGGCTGCCATTACTTTAAGTTTGCAAAAACCTTCTCTTAGGTTTTCTTGCTTTTAAAACAGGTTTGGCAAAAAAATTAAACATTAATATGGATTTACAGTTTTGATAACTGGTATTTTAAAGACTTTAAAACGAAATCTATACTGTTAGCTACTATATTTAAAATAGAGGTTGCAACTGGCAGCCCCCGACGAAGTCGTCCCTATCATCTCGTTACATATATTCTTTCAGGCGGGGGATTTATAGTTATTTTATCCTTTTACAATTACAATTAAACCGTCGTGGGTTTTTTCAAAATTTTTAATTTTGCTTTTTATTTTAAACTTTTTAAAGTGAATAGATACACATTATATATTATTACATAATATCGAAATACTTTATATTAATGTTCATGCAAACCCAAAAGAAATTATAAATCCAATGCTTTCTGGTTATCAAATGCTTATTGCAGCGCCTGGGAGATTGTCACCGTAACATTTTCACGAAACTTAAGTCTAACCAAATCAGTGAAAATCACAAAACCCACTAGTAGTTTTGAATTTGAACAAACGAATATATACTGGAGCGCCCCGTGGTAGTTCGTGATATGGCATATAAAAACACGCAGCAATTAAACCAGAACCTATCACAGAAAACCGCATCTAAATAGGTTTCACACAAAAAATACGAGCAAATGCTTACTGCAGCGCCCCCTGGTGAGGTGTCATCTAGACACAAACGAGAACACGCGCTAATTAAGCCTGATCCTATCTTTGATAACTGCATCCAAATCGGACTTGTAGTTTTAGCATTGCATAATTAAATGTAAAAACTTACACCAAGTAAAGGCACCTCTAATATTAAAAACTCTGCCCAATCGGACTAGTAGTTGTGGTTTTGCATTAAATATTACAAACAAATGTTTACTGCAGCGCCCTCTGGTGAGTTAACACGATAAAACATATCCAAGAACATGCACTAATTCAACTTGAACTTATCATTGAAACTGCATCCAAATCAAATTCGTCATTTTATCTTTGCACAAACAATATTTTACTGCAGCGCCCCCTGGTGACTTGTCACCGTAATATAAATTTAAAAACATGCTCTAAGTAAAGCGGAATCTAATACTGAAAACTCTTGACAATCGTACTAGTCGTTTTGGTTTTACACAAAAAAATAGAAGCAGCTACTTACTGCAGCGCCCCCTAGAGAGTTGACACATACATGAAAATATGCACTAAGTAAACATACATGACACATATATGAATATATGCACTAAGTAAACTTGAATCTATCATTGAAAACTGCATTCAAATCGGACTCGTAGTTTTAGTTTTACACAAACAAATGTACTTACTGCAGCGCCCCCTGGTGAGTGGTCACCGTAACGTATATATGAAAAGAAGCACCAATTAAACCTGAATCTATCGTTGAAAGTTTCATCTAAATCGGACTAGTAGTTTTTGCTCTGCATAAACAAATGTTTACTGCAGCGCCCCCTGGTGAATTTACATCGTAACAAAAAAACAAAAATCTTAAAATATGCATGAAGCAACGTTGAATCTAATTCTGAAAACTCTAGCCAATCGGATAAGTAATTTCGGTTTTAGACAAATAAATACAAGAAAAATTTTGGTTTAACACAAAAAAATACAAGCATATGCTTACTACAGCGCCCCCTGATGAGTGGTCACCATAACATATATATGAAAAGACGCACCAATTAAGCCTGAACCTTCAAAGGTAGGTTACATCTAAATCTTAAAATATGCATCAAGCAAAGCTGAATCTTTTTCTGAAAACTTTTTTCAATCGGATCAGTAGTTTCGGGTTTAGACAAATAAATACAAAAAAAGTACAAACAAATGCTTACTGCAGCGCCCCCTGGTGGTTTGACACGATAAAACATATCCAAGAACATCCACCAATTAAATCTGAATCTATCACTGAAAATCTATCGAAATCAGACTACTATTTTTTGAGATAATTGAAAACATTCGTTTTCACGTTAAATGCTTACTGCAGCGCCCCCTGGTGAGTTAAAGCAATAAGACATATCTAAGAACATACGCCAATTGAACCTAAACCTATCATAGAAAACCGTATCAAAATCGGACTTATAGTTTTGGAAATAATTGACATAGTAATTTGCACAAACACACAAACAAACAAACAAACAAACAAACAAACAAACAAACAAACAAACAAACAAACAAACAAACAAACAAACAAACAAACAACCTCTCACCCCAAACACATATACAGTCGCCGTTCCGTCGCGGGTAAAAATAATAATATTTTTAAAGTACGTTCACTATACTTATATGCACTGTATAAAACAATGTCATAAAAAGCCATATTTCAGAAATTTATGCTCATATTACATTAAAGTAATATGTAAAGGATTTTATATACCGTTCAGTTATAACTCCACCAGAAGCAAGTGCAAAAATTCATTAAATTTTCAACACTCGTCGAGAGTACAAAATCTAATTACGAAGATTTGTCATAAATTATGAAAACACTGCGAGATCGTTTTGGTTAATTATTCCCGATGCGATCTTTTATTAGTATACCTTTATTGCTATTGTAATGAAGCCCTGTATGAGCCACTACTGCTTTTGTTGTGTCGCTTGGGACAACCGCGGTACAAAGAGAACAATACATATACGAGTATATTGTACCCCGGGAAGTTCGCTTATTATTGATTACTCTTGCATTTGATACCTTACATTTTGCCATATTTCATACATATACATAATTATGTACATATACATTTCGTATGTATACATTTATTTTTCAGATACTAGTACTACTATTTTCTGCGTAGAATGGCAGGTGAACAATCTAGTGTTAATAACACTCTATTCTCCGTTTTCCGCCCGCCTTCGAAATATTATGATTCCTTTAGCGGAATTTGCCGCCCCGCTTTAGGGAAATTAATATAATTAAAAAAATATATAGCTTTAATAATCCTTCCGAGTGGCGATCAAACCCATAACCATCGTATTTACAGTCAAACTCTCTTCTAATACGCCACGATGGCATTATATACACCTAAGTACGTACATTTAGACGTAGAGAATGGAGTGTTTTGACTCTAAGTTTTCTCACAACTACTCTGCTATGTGGAAAAAGCGTGAAGCTGCATAGTTTGCAAAGTAAATCAGATTTTACAATAGCGATGTTTACAAGAATACACCTACCAGACAAGATTTTTAGCAATCTTCAGTATTAATGTAATGAAGTTCTTGCTTGCAATCTGGCTATTGATCGCGCGTGACGTCACCACCTTCGCCTTTACGTCCCCTTGGACAAATCAACGCCATCCACACGTACTATTTACACCTGAAACCCTTTTACATATAAAATCAAAATATTTTAGGTTACATTTTAAATATTTCTTTAATAGTAATATAGCTTCATTAAATAACATTTAATTATAATTATTCTGAATTCTTAAATATTAAAAAAAAGTATGTAATAATTTCATATTTTAATCGTCCAAGAAAAATCTTATGCCCTTATGTGTCTATATGCCTAGTGTCGATGTACTCCACTCCACTTTTCGCTTAAAATCGAGATATTACATATTATGTGGCGGAACTTAACGACGCGCTTTATTTTACTTAGCACTTAGTTATATAGCGGGGAACTCTTACAATACAGGTATTTTCCAAAAAAAAATTCTTATACATATCTAAATATTGTTACACATTAAAAACAAAATTTAGAAAATTGATAATTGAAACGATACAATATATTATATGCAATTTAATATTCTTTTATAAATTTACTTCAATTTATATAGAAATGTGTGAATCTGGTAAGATCTTAAGTTTCAACAATACGAAAATCGCGGACCGCTATGAGTCAGCTGCTTTCCTTCTGCGCGTTCCTATTGATCCTCTTATTTTCTATCAGCGTTTCGTACTAGGCTATTGCGCACACAATATACATACATATATACGAGAAGGGTACGTACATATCCCACGTTCTTATAGTGCTTTGACCGGGACTAAAATATTAGGGATCGTAGATCTTAAATAGGTATACAGATATGTTAGATTTTTCGTGATTCTTTTATATAAAAGAAAGGGAATATTTTAATTGTTATTTTATTTATTTACTTGTTTAAAATTTGTTGTTTAAAATTTGTAGTTTTAAATAGGTTGAGCAATATATATTTTATATATAGGGGAAAAACTCCTATTAACTATCATTGAAGTTGATAATATTCGAAATTTTAAAAAATGCCTAAGAAATATGACAAGTAGACGGTTCATAAAATAGAGCTACTATAGAATAAAGTGGAGAATGAAGTGTTTTCTCTCTATATTTCATTGTATGTGGAAAAATATAAGTAACTTGAATAAATAAAAAAATATATAAGGACTTTTACTAACTACATTATAAACACGAGAAGTTATTACTTTTAAAAAACTATATCTACACATATAACGATGTATAACTACTTAAATATTAACCACATTAATAAACAATGATGTATGTAACTACTTGTTGTTTTTTTCATTGATTTTTTTTGCTTAATATTTTTTCCGCAGACGTGATTGTCAAGACACTCCGATCTCCATTTTATCAAAGCAATTAAATTTATTTATATGATTTCTAAATCAGAAAATTCTATTATAGTAGGTACATAAGTAAATATCTGATTCATAACAAGAGTTCTTTATTTTTTATAGCAACTTTTTGATCCCAAGTCCACAACCAAGGGCTCTCGATGTATTTATAGAAAGAACGCTATGCATCATTGTCCTCGGTATTGTCGAAAGTCTTATTGATTCAAGAGACTCTCTTGATCATAAGAGTCAGCCTTCAGCTTGGCCCTCTTCATGGCAAAAGTACACACGCGAGAAACTCTTAAAGTATCTGGCCACTGATGTCACTGCATCCTTCTAATAAATGTTTGTCTCGTAGAATTCGAATTGAATTTTAATTAAATAAAAAAATTAAAAATATTTTAAATGCTATTGATGTTTAATTATTTACGGATATTTAATTAATTTTGGTATTTGAAAATGTATTATATAATTGTGTTGTGGCCAGTTGCCCAGTGGCACAAGAGTGTGACTGTAAACGACTGGTTGTGGGTTCGATTCCCACTCGAGGAGTGGAAATTATATTTTTCCATTTTCTTCGCTCTGGTGTCGAGGTAAAGCGCGGCGTTAAGTTCCGCCACTTAACACGCAAGCCTCCGAATTCGGCGGAAAGTGGGGAACGGAGTGTCTTAACACTAGGTTCCCTCTGCCTACCCTGCTGTGTGCGGGATACAGTGTAAAGCTATTTAATATTTTTGTATTATACAATTATATTAAATGACATTTTTCTGCCCTGGTACCTAAGATAAAGGGACTCGTTGACTTCGCCACTCAATACAAAATGTACCGATTTCAGACGGAAAGCGGTGAATAGAGTGTCGTTAAGACACTTCGTTCACCACTAGTAGGTACGTTTACTAGTTATTTTCTGACTACCCTGCTACGCGGGAAAAAACACAACGCTTCAATAAACACAACACTTTACAGTAACTGGTGGTTATTGATTAATCCGATTAAAATAGTTTTATCAAGAATGAGTATATTAAAACATGAAGATATTTTGAACATCATAAAACAATAGATTTTTCTTTTCAGATGGAAAGTTTAATAAAAGAAATGCAAGATCCAGAAAGCGGCGTTCCAGTTCGGAGTCAAAAACTGTTTCTTAGCATTATACCTTCTGCTTTTATGGGTAAGAAAATGAGAATGATATGAAAAAATTACTTTATCAGATCGGACCAAGCGTTACTAATTATACACGTTAGATGTGAGTTCAAATTTACGGTGTTTTTTTTTATGTTTTTGCTGTCTCCTATGGAAGGTCAGACAGTGTACAAGATTGCGCTTTGTGATGCGCATGTCTGTAAAAAGCTTAAAATAAAAACCAAAGTATGGAGAATTTGGCAGGTTAGCGGTAGGCAGAAATAAAATATTTTTTTTTCCTATGTTTCCTGCTAAATGCGAAAGATACATAAATTCTATGTATTTGTTAATCAATCATTATACATGAATGCAAAACTGTTCCCCTGCTGACTGAGTGACTCAGAGCGTAGAAACCTGAAATTTAGAATGTGTTGAATGTGAAATAAACGATTGGATTTGATTTGAAAAATTCAATTTTAGGTTTTACGGTCAAAACTACGGAAAATAAACATGGAAATGGTTATGGCCTACGCAAAGGAAGTTGTTATCAACAACTTACTTATAAATTTCAGTAATGTTTCACAAAATAACGTAATTACATCATAACCTATATTTATATCAATAAATAATGATTTATGAAAGTTATATATTTAATTATCGCTAGGAATTGATGTAATTTCAGCTAACCTAACCGTTTACGATCCTTACCGCAAGTCTCAACAATGTCTGCGGGGTCTAATTGCAAAATCAATAGTGAACTCAACACATCTACATTCTGCGTCGGACGTTCACCGTCGCTCTCGTGATTTCTTATGGATGATTGCATTGATTGCTCACAATGAGACACGGCTTTAACTAATATATTAGAATATTATAACGTACTGGTGTGTCCAGTCGTGGCCCAGTGGCACAAGAGTGTGACTGTAAACGACTGGTTGTGGGTTCGATTCCCACTCGAGGAGTGGAAATTATATTTCCATTTTCTTCGCTCTGGTGTCGAGGTAAAGCGCGGCGTTACCACTTAACACGCAAGCCTCCGAATTCGGCGGAAAGTGGGGAACGGAGTGTCTTAACACTAGGTTCCCTCTGCCTACCCTGCTGTGTGCGGGATATAGCGTGAAGCTATTTTTATAACGTACTGATTAACTTTTTTGTAATTAAAAAAATGAAATATTTAGACATTTCGATACATTTTTTTTGTTGATTATGGAATATTCTACTTATTCGAGGACGTCGTGACTCAAGAAGACAGGGTCGGCCAGGGAATGCCATTATTTTATTTTTAATTCTCATTCGGGGGAATGATTACATATTATTTATTTTTATTTCACCAATCTAGTACTTACCTAAGATACCCCGTTCAACAAGCAAGAACGGAGTGTCTTAACACTAGGTTGCCTAGTCTCTATAATAAAATTTAGTTTCTGAATAGCCTGCTATGCGAAAAAAGCGTAAAGCTGCATAAATATTTTATATATCGTCGACGGAAAACGTATTTGCTGTAAGTAGAAAATATCAAAATTTGGTTTTATATATCATTTGAATCAGAAAAAAAAACTGCGTCGAATGATCTAGGTAGGTTTTTGCTGGGATTAAAAAAAATTACTTACGCGTTCTCAATTTTGAAAAAATATTCATCCAATTTGTTGTAACTACCCAAAAATCCGGTGTTTTGCGGTGTCGGCGGTGTTTTTTTAACTTACAGCAATTGTGACGACGTTAAGAATCCATTGTGACTTACGCAGTCTGCCCTTATTACCTACTACTACTTAGAGCTTATTTATGTCAACTTCATTTCAAAAACATATACAAGTCTTTAAGATAATACTTATTTAGTGTTATTTATCGTTTACAGTATTTAAATTCCTTTCAAAAGAATCAGAATCCTCACTCGCCATACAAATTCAGTTCTTACTTACGACATTTTTATATTCCATAAATGGAAAACGAATTGCTGTAAGTAATGAAAAGTCAACTTCCACTTATTTAAGACACATGTAGATATTTTCAGTACATTAGTAATGTTAAAGTTAGTTCACGTACCAAAAATCATGTCTATACTGCTTATATTAACAGAGCTATGATTTTTTTTTCAAATTTAAAACGTTTTTCGGCTTTATTTCAAATTGTACTTTTTCTACTTACAGCAAATACGTTTTCTGTCGACGATATAAAAATGAATTATGTGTTATTGTTTTTTATCTTATTAAATTAATTATAAGAAGTAAATGCATGTAAAAATTATTTGTGTTTCAGGATACGATCTTGTCGAGTGGCTTATGGATCGATTTAATCTAGATGAGGCTAGTAACGGTGCGTATTTTCACTTTTTTTATTTAATTTTTCATTATGTTTTCTACATATCATTACTATTATATTGTTTTATATTTACACTCATTTTTTCATAGTAGTTCATTCTTCCTATGTATTTAACTGATAGACTTGAATGGATCTCTTTAAAGGTCTCAAATGAACTTTGACATGTAGATTATTCCCTCTTTGCCAGTGAATCAAGGAAATAACAAATAAAAAGCATAACAGCTTAACGACGAAATGAAAATGCAATGAAAACGCAAATTCACATGTGTAAGCAGTAAGCACATATGAATTATTCCTTTGACTGCAATCATCTATACATAATGCCTTGCCTTAGTAGACACTAACTATATTTTCGAAAGAATCATCGAGAAAGTTTTTTTCTACTGAAATTGTAATATTCATTAAAACTAAAGTTAAGTAGTCGTAATTATCCTATAGGACGTTTATTACTATAAACGTCCTTGTTAAGCATAGCAAGGACGAATAACGAAGGTCCTTGTCATATGTGTTGAAATGTGACTGAAACATCGCACTTTACATCCTTTAAGATTTATTATTATACGTAAACATTAGAAACAAATTAAAATCAATGTTTCCGCTATATTTATATAACGTATAAGTATGTACTATGTAGGTAGTCTATAATCAATTTTTACCTTTCTTTTCAGTTGAAGCAATAAATTTAGCAAATCAACTCTGCCAATATGGTTACTTCTTTCCTGTCAACGATTTAAAAAACCTTGTATTAAAGGATGATTCTTCTCTTTATAGATTTCAAGTGAGTATAAATAACGATGATTTAGAACTGCATGATGTATATTTTAAATGTTCTTCCTTATGTTTCCACGCATGTTGAATAATTATTCACTATAGTAGCTTCTCGCGTTTTACTGCAAAGTAGAGTAGTCAGGATCAACCTAGTGTTAAGATACTCCATTCTCAACTTTCCGCCATTGAAAAGACATTTTGTGAAAACGCCTAAAAATTACATATGAAAATATATGGTATTATAATTAACAAATTTTAGAAATAAATAAAAGTTTTAAAAATAATTAATGATAAAAATACTTGCTTGATCCTATTTCAGGAAATATTTTTTTTCCACTGTAACGAAATAAAATGGGATGTCGCAATGTCCTAAATTCGGACACTAGATTCTTTCTATCTACTCTGCTATGCGGGTAAAAATTTTATCAAGCTCCTCTATTCAATAAATCTGCTAACATAATTAACCTATAAGGTATAAGGCTTTATTTTGTTTAGAAGACCACAAATTTTTCAGATATAAAAATTGCTATAATATAAACCAAGGTACTCCTCGTAATACTCCTTGCAATAATGTATAGAAAGTAAATACAAATTTACTAGTATAATACATTATAAATAATAAGATAAATGGCTTTCTTTACATTTGAACAGTATCTATCTGTAAACTATAGGTTGTTGGTTCGATTCCCACTTGGGGAATCATATTTAAATTATTTTATATTAATCCGTTTTGATAAGACAAAGCAAGGGCGTTGAGTCCCATCATTTATTTATTTTATTTTCACTTGGGGAACATACAGTATAAATTTTACAAATACAATTGAAACATTAATAATATATATCTACACCAATACACTTTCCACTTAAAGACTTAACAAATAATAAAGAGAGAGAAGACATCGAACCAGAATAAGTTATAAATCACAAATAGTACATTTATGATACAATTAAGACATATTTGTAATAGATCACAATTGAAATAAGATTTAGCACGTACTATCTCGATTTCGGAGTTTACGGAGTTTTAACACTAGGTTCCTTTTGACTGCCTCTGTACGCGCTTAATTCCGTACAGCAAGAATAAAGGCCGAAGCTGTTTTTTTTTTCTTATATAACATATTATTTTTAGCTAAAATAAAAATACAACTATAATTAAAAATTACCCAGTAAAGTGAGATGTACACAATTTGTTATAATTATGAAAACACAAACAGACTCCATACTACTGGCCGTGGCAGGGGCCGCGAGTCGCCGGGGCGGGCTCGAGCGCGCCCACGCTCGGCCCCGACAACGTCGAGTATGCCATATACCTCGTGAAACGTACGCTACGGAATAAGCAGCGTCATGGCTTAGAAGAATACGAACAAGAGGCTCTGACTAACTTGAAAAAGAACCTGGCTGCCAAGTGGGACTTCATAACTATGCAGGCGGAAGAACAGGTTTGTTAAGCTGTTCAGCTAACCAATAGATATGTATTTCCATATTTATAATATCGAAAGTCAATATGTACAGACATATCGAAAGTCGATATGTACAGACAAAGTGAAACAGAGAGCTGTTTCGCTTTTGCGGCCAATCAACCGGCTCGTTTTGGAATGAAAATAGTTGAAGACCCAGACTCATATATAAGTAACCTATCTTTTTTATCCCTAAGCTGAGAGCTGGAATAGAATGAAAATGATATAAAAAATATAAGCTGCTTTAGTTATAGTTGAGAAGATCACGCGAAGCCGCGTACAGTTCTTCGCCACTTTATATTATAAAGAAAAATAATCTTCTTACCCTTTGAACAGAAGTCTACTTTTGTTAACTAAATTGTCACTTGCTTTTAATTTACATTTATGTATATTTCCCGTTGATGCGCAAAATACATGTAGCCTTAGCAAAGTGCACGTCGCTATACAAAACTGTATCTCAAAGACATAGTAGAGTATGTAGTACAGGGTTGCTAAGGAAACGTGTACCTTACGTATCAACAGATCTTTCAGTAAATACAAATATAATTTGAAATGATGTGAAATAAAGTTATGAAATATAAATTTTACATTAAATATAAATATGTATTGTAATATGTTTTAAATATGAAGTATTTTATATCACATTTATTTTTATAGGTTCGATTAGCAAAAGAGCGTAAGAAAGGTGACAAAATAGTAAGTGACAGTCAGGAGCGGGCGTACTGGCGTGTCGCGCGACCGCCGCCCGGCTCGGTCAGCGCGCTCGAGCCGTGCCCGGTGCCGGTGCGCGCACGCCACCCGCGCCCCAAGAAAAGATCTATACAACAAATTACTCGAGAAGTATGTGTAAAGTGCATAAAAAATAGCTTCACGCTTTTGCTCGCATAACAGGGCAGTTCAAAAATAGTGTCGAGACACTCCGTTCTTCAATTTCCGAGTCAAAATGGAATTATCGACATTGTGTGTTGTGGGACTTATCGCCGCACTTTTCTTTTATGTGTCAGCGCGTAGAAATGAAAATAATTTGAATATAATAATTCCTCCGAACGGAAATCGTATACCTTATTCGTAGTAATAGTATATTTAATTCGAAATGTGGGTTTCGGGACGAAAGGCGAGAACAGAGTGTCTTGGTTCTCTCTGACTACTCTGTTATACGAGAAAAAGCGTGAATCAGTAAAAAAATCTTTAGAAATTACCTCAAAATTGACACGACATTTCGCAAAAAGGTGAATTAAGAGAGCGTCATTTAGGTGCCTGTTTACAAGAGTTGCCATCGGGTATATGAGTATGCTTCAAATGCGCTCTATGCTGAATGAATATTTACACGAAATATTAAAGAAAGAACTCTAACAAAATATCCCACAAATATCTTTTTAGCACAGTCTTTTTTTTAGGGAATTTAGTAATAATATATAATAATTTATACAACTATATAAATTTTAATGTAATATAAATATAAAAGAGCATCGTGGTGCAGTCGGACAGCGTCTGACTGCAAACACATCTGGTTGTGGGTTCGATTCACTCTCTTAGGAATGATTATATTTTGATAATTTAATTTCTTTGCTCTCGTACTTATAACAAAACACGCAACGTTTCGATTTAGGGTTGAAATTGAAGAAGACTGTCTTGACACTAAGCTCTCTCTGTCACTGTCAAGTGGGAAAAAGCCTGGAGCTGTTTTTAATATAAATTTATGCAAACTACCAACAGTTTGCCCTTTAAAATGGCAAAAATTATTTACAAATTGTGATTATAATAATAATATTCACACAATTTATTACAGATCGAGCATTTACGAACTAGTCTGGATCGTACGAGAGTGAAGACTTCAATTGCCCTCGAGGCCCTCATGGCCTACTCAGAAACCTTCGCGCCGTACGATCCTTGGCTGACTCCACCGCAACCTTCGAATCCATGGATCAGTGACGACACTTTCTTCTGGCAGATTAATAGTCCAATGTAAATTACTAAGTTATCTTAAATTGTGTTGTTGGAAAGATTATATAATCGCGAACTATGCTATAAAATAAATGTTAGTGTAATAAAACATTTTATTTATGTTATGTGACTCAATGGGACAGCATTTGACTGTAAACACGATTGGTTGTGGTTTCGCTTCCTACTCGGGGAAATGATTATTTTTTTATTATCTTCATTTCCCCGCTTTGATATCTAAGACAAAACGCGCGTTGAGTTGAGTTTCACCACTCTTCATACAAGGTTTCGAATTTCGGCGAAAAGTGAAAAACGGAATCTTGATACCAGGTTCTCTCTGACTACAGTTGCATACAGTTTTAAAGGAGAAAAGGAGAGTGACACTTTGAATGTGGTGTATAAAAAAAAGAAAAAATAAATTTAAATAAATTTAATATCATGCATAGAATGAATTACATAAATGATTTTGCCTGTTTCAGCGTGGAGGTGCCTAGCGACAAGCGTGTGCAGCGCTGGGCTCTGTCTATAGAGGAATTAGTGTCGGATCCAACCGGCCTTCAAGAGTTCACCAGCTTTCTACGAAAAGAATATTCACACGAGAATATTCGTTTCTGGTTGGCGGTGATGGATTTGCGGCGGAGTAGTATCAAACAAATATCTAAGAAACTTGAAGAAATTTACGAGTAAGTGGCAATGTCAAATGTTGAAAAAGAAACGTTTTTTAATATATTTTTGTATACATATTAAACTTATTAAAAACTTTTTTTAAATAGAGTACAATTCATGTTACTTGAGTTGATAAAATCGAAACTTATTACAAGTAAAACTACAAATTAAAATTAAAAAAAATAAACTAAAATATAAAGTGAAGTTACTTACTGTATAAAACTACTACTACTATTGTATTGAAAATAGTCGTTACCTTATCTCTAAATTGCACACGAACGCGATTATGACGTTATCCCAGGCAATAAGAGATTTTTCACAACTTTACTTCAACAGCTTTTCTTGTAAAATATAGTATATTCAAAAGCGTGTTTATAATAAAAATATACTTAAAACCGCACAATTACAGCTATACGTAAAGGCATTACACAAATTACTGTACTATTACATCTATATATAAAAGCATTACTACAAAATTATTTTTTTTTTGTTATTAGGGAATTCCTGAAGCCCGGAGCGCCTTGCGAGATTAATATCGACGGCGCGACCGCGGAACGGGCAGTGGAGGGTATCCGCAGCGGGTCCCGGTTCGCGTTGGACCACGCCGCCGAGCACGTGTACGGATTGCTGCTCAAAAAGGACTGTTACCCACGTTTTATTCGTTCTGATCACTTCCAAAGACTCTTGGCTGAAGGACGGAACGTTTATCAGAAAAAAGCCAAGTAAGTTTATTATCGTCGCAAGCATATCCTCATTTTTCAGTTGATGGCCTATCAATTAAATTTGTGAAAGAAATGTCAGATCCATAATGTGGAATTATTTTTTTTCATGAAATATTCCAAGAAGGTTAAAAACTCAAAGAAACACCATTATTATAAATGCAACGTGATTGCACAGGTTCTTCAATTTCGGTGGGCAAGTAAAGAAAAAGCCTGGCTCAACGTCTGGTGGCGGCGCGCTGGCTCGACGGCGCGGCTCCGACCGCTCGCTGTCCGGCTCCGCGCACGAGCTGGCGGTGTGCGCCGCGCAGCCGCGCGTGCCGGACCCGCCGCCGCACAGCCACAGCCAGTCCAACTTGTGTGATATACCGTTTAGGTGAGCACTCTTAAGTACTGTATACTCAATTATTGCACTATTATATTTAATACTTATTGACTTATTCATATTTTGTCTTTTTGTATTATTTCGATTATCATTAGCTTTGTTTGTATTCTTCATAGGGATCCTCTGGACGATGATACGGCAGATGTATTGCCGTGGGAAAATTCTTCCCGTGAGAGCTCGTATGCGGCTAGACGGCGGCAAGACTCCACCGCTGACTCTGGCAGTTCGTCCTCCGACGTGAGCGCCGCCGTAGCCACAGCCGAGAGGACCCGTCGTCTGCCGCAGCAGAGCACGCTTGACGGCGGCTTGAGAGGCGCGCCGCCTCCCCTGCGGCGCCTCTCCGCCGTGGAGCCGCGTCACCTCGCACCTCTGTCCTCGCCTCCCCACTCTCCCAGACAGATACGCATCGCCCCGACGCCCGCCCCGCCGCCGGCGCCGCCCGCGCACGCCGCGCCGCCGCCTCATCACCCCACACCCACTATCAGCGTCAGCTCGGCCCCCGACGATGAGTCGGCTGACTCGCCTTCCCGTACCGCGTCACCAGAAGATCGAAGATCTATCGCTCACTCCGACGAGCCCTCGTCCGTGTTCGCTTCAGCGGACGCAACGCCCACCGAACCGGCGATAGCGTTTGGTGAGCGTTGCGCAATGATCGTAGATCATTTTGATGCGACGCCTGAAGTTATTAAAATCGAAAAGCAAAGTTCATTCGAAACGCACATTACGTCTGCGGAAGTTACGTCGCGTACGGAATCGAAGGAGGTGCCTAAGGAATCGAAGGATGAGTCCCACGTGACATCGAGAGAGGACCGGGCGAGGTCGTCCGAGGGAGAATGTGCGTCCGTACGTCTCTCGTCACGCGAGTCCTCCGTCACTAGAGACACTAGCGTCACTCCGACTAAAAGCATCGAGGAGAAGAAAAAGGAGGACACGAGTCGGTCAGAAAGCGAAGGCGCTGTGGCGCCGCTGGCGGTGTGCGAAGACATCGTCGACGACGAAATAGACAAAGTGCCTTCGACGCCGGCGCGAGTCTCCGGAGATTCCAAGGCGTCCGAATCCGACGCCATCAAAAAAGTTGCTCATAGAGACGAACTGTCGTCAGTTTCTGAATCCGATATTGTTAAGCGTAATAAAACCGGAGTCAGCGAGCGAAAGCAGCGAAACGACATTTGTCCCTGGGAGGACGAGTAAGTACCTACCCGTTTTGCGCTGCAATTATTAGTATGTGTATACTTATTTTGTTGTAGTTAGTATTAGTTGTAGTAGGTATAGTTATTTCACTTAGGTTTATTATACACAATAGCTCGTAATTGGCTTCCATGTTAATAATGATTTTATTTTATACATACCTTGATATATGATTTTATTTTATACATACCTTGATATATCGTATGTGTAATATTAAAAAGAAGTTGTTTGAAAAAAGACTTTAAGCTGAAAAGTAAATACAAAATCTACTCGTCTATTTAACTCTTGCAAATGCAGTTGACTTTAAATATAATCGATTTATTCTTTGTCATCGTTTACCTGCAATATTATATTGCAGGTAAACGATGACAAGGAAAGGAAGCTCAGAAGGGGTAAACGCTGAAATTTTTAAAATAAGTTTTTTTTCCTAATTTTCACCTATTTTATAGCCAAAGTCTATTTGGTAGAGAACATAACGCCGTACTTTGTCTTGTCACATTGCTGAATTGAAGATACATATTTAAAATTTAAGCATGACACTGATTTAATATCAAACTCACAAATAATGTGTGTGCGGTCTGCAGTGAGATACTTTTTGTCTTCGATCATATTTATTAATGATGTTTTATCCTTATCTATACTAATAATAAAGAGGTAAAGTTTGTAACTTTCTTTGTGAAGGTTAATCTTCAGAAATACTGCACCTATCGCAAAAAATCACAAAAATCATTCACAATTAGAAAGCTACACTATTCAGGATTGCTATAAGCTATATTTTATTATGTTAGAACAGAAAGTTCAGAAAGTTTTAAAGGTCTTAAAGCCGCTAAATAGGATATAGAAGTTGCAGATTTTTTTCCTTCGCCTTATAAATATGATATTTAAAACATTATGAAATATAATTTTTGAATAACTTCTTTTTTTTATTAGACATACGTTGCATATGACATGACAGGAACCATTGAAATCATATTTATAAATGATTTATTTTGTGTTTGTTGTTGAGTAGATGCATTTAGATACTTTTTTATATGAAAGCTCAATCAATGTATCAAAAAAATATTTGCAAAATGAGGTCTAAATATTAATGTAGATCTCGTTTTCTTAAGTGAAAAAAAAAATTAAAAAAAGTATTTATGGTTGTCATATTCAGTAAGTGGCATGTTGCGCAATATACTTACAACGTTATGGTTGTTTAGTCTATCAATAAGATCTTGTACATAACACCATTACATAGCATACATAACACCATACATAAAAGAACTAAAGATATTATTATAATTAAAAATTAGTTATATATAATTTATATTGTAGAGATCGTGACGTAATTGCTGCATCTGACTACAAACGCAATAGCTTATGGGTAGTACCCCACTTAAAGGACTGATTATATTCAAAATATATTCGTTTCTCCGCTCTGATGGTAAGACAAAACGCTGCATTGAATTCTACCATTCAACACGCAACGTCTCGAATTCGGTCAGAAAGTAAAGTAAAAGAATGTTTTCTTTGACTACCCTCCTATGCTTATAAAAGTGTGAACCTGCAAATAATTCAATAATAAATTTTATTTATTTTTATTTTTACTTTTATAACAATATCCCAATACTACAAACTATGGCATCAACTAACCATTTTTTATTATATTTGATTATTTTACACATTTTATTTTATCACCTATATCTGAATAGTATAAAATATTTTATTTACAAATGTTGTTTTGTTTTATCCTTTTTTATATTAATATCATTTTTTTTATAAAATACAAATATTTTAAAAATAAATACAAGTCTTAAGTAGATTTATTTGCATTTGGATATTTGTTGTTGCTTTCATATAGTTTTACGTTTAATATACTGCTTAATTGCTTCATTTATTAAGTTCTCTTAGACAATAACTTAGATTACACACCTACCGACAAGTAATTATTACTCTTCAATGCTACTCTTTCAATATTTTTTACTTCACATATCTTAATATTTTAATCATACTAGGGGATATCAGAAGAATGTTATTAATATTTGAACTTACTAAAGAAAAAATAATAATAATAGGCCAATTTGATAAAAAAAATAAAGATATTCTTGTGGGAAATAGCGTATCCGCCTATCATTCACTGATTTTGTACTCTTCAAGTCTAACATTTTTTGTGCTTACGATTTTTTAAGGGAAACAAAAGAAAATATTAGTATATAAAAATAACACATTTCTTGTATAAACGAGATATACCCATCATCAGGTCAGAAATCTTTATTGATGGCAATTATTTTAAAATAAGTTTAGTACCTAATATTTTCAATATAAACAATCTATTCAATGCTTATCGAACCTACAACAACTGTGGCACTTTACATCTTACTCTTTAATATTCCGAATAAATAATAATAGAATTGTCATTATAATGTCATAATCATTCTATATCAGTTTTACAATTCTTAATAATTATCTTAAGCTATAATAACTAAGGAGGAGAAAAGCTATCGTGGCCCAGTGAGAAAGTGTTTTACCTTTGAATTTCCACTCTGTAGAACAATCGTAACTTAATTATTTTAATTACTCGTTTCCGATTATCATAACAAAATACGTTGAGTTCCATCCCTCAACAAGCAATATCGAATTCGGAAAGAAACTGAAAGGATGTAGATGTCTTAACTCTAAGTTCTGTCTGTCTGCTTTGCGGGAAGAAACGTAAAGGTGGAAAACAAAGCACTAAAATACTTTTTACAGTTACAACACTTCACTTACAAAGTGTTATTCCACACTTACGAAAATTGAAAAAGACATTTAGAAAACGTATAAAAATTTGAACGCAGTGGGATTCGAACCCTCGCCTCCTGAACACCGTTCAGGCCCTCTCACCACTAAACCATGCGTCCTACTATTAGAACTAGTTCGGGGTTCGAATCCCGCTGCGTTCAAATTTTTATACGTTTTCTAAATGTCTAACTAACCTAATATTATTCTCAATTTTCTTTGACATTAATTCATATTTTTCCTTTTTTTCAGGAATTCCTGCGAGAGTGATGCTCCATTTGTTAAAACTTATGCAACTCTCGGTTACTTATAATTTTCGTAGGCGGATGTCAAGAATATTTTATGATGTCAGGGTTATAGACGAAAAGTATTTAATTTTTATCTTAGACCCTATGTTTCGATTATCACAGAGTTAGATCATTATTGTGTAATTATATGAATATTTTAAAGTAAATGATCGTTAATTATTAGAAAATATTGTGTTTTATTGAAATTTTCCAAGTGTGAAAGTGTACTATTTTGGTCTAGGAAATTATGGCACAGTCTACGATATCAGGTAACACTAAAAACTGGAGAACTATCGATATATATTTATTTATATATACAAAATTAATAAGTTACATCTTAATGAATGTTACCTAAGTAGGTATTTTGATATTTAGCGCAAAAGTAATTACTAACTTAACCTCTATCTTGTAAAGAAAAGATAGCTGGAATGGCTTGATACCGTGATGTCTTTTCGTTATTAGCTTTATAGCTAGCTTCAGCTTCCACCACTTAAGATGTATTACAATACTCCTACTTCATGTCATAACGTCTATGGGACTTGAATTACTAACCATCGTTAATAATCAGATATATCAGTGCGATAATGACATCAATAGTATATACTACTGCTATAGAACAAAAGGACATTTAAAATCTATATAAATTAAAGACGGAACATCTGTAACAATGACACATATTGCTAAGAACTAATAAAGTTATAGGTATTTAGTTTATGTACTAATTATTAATAAAGGAAAAATCATTATAGATTAGTCATTGCATTGTTAAAATAAAAAGAAAAATGTGACAGGTTTTTACCATCTATAATAAATAACAAATAATAATTAATTATCACGTAAATCTTATCGCTCATTAAATTATATCATGTAATAATGACAAATTTTATAATTTCTTAGCATGGTATAGCACGCGCATTTTATCGTGACCAGCCATATCTGCGGTTTCCGAAATTTCGTGTAGGAACAGTCAACCAGCCAATGAGAGTTGATGAGTGATTGAAACACAACACATGATGCGCAATGAAATCAATAGTATTTGTCTCTTGATCGTTTCGTTCACCACCTCTCACTACCAATCACTGCTTAAAATCGGTTCTGCAACGGCTATCGTAGCTATTTTCCGACTTTTCAACGTAGAATGCGCGTACTATAGTGAAATTCGATGTCCAAACTTCAGATCTTCATTAAAAAACATCACGGCAAACTCCGTCAGCGTCCCTCTTCTGTCCGGGTGGACAGTTATCAGGTACTGTAATTACGTTTCGTAACAAAGAATCCGGAACGTCTGGTTCAGGTGGCTGTTCTATAGTATTGGTTTTAGTACCATCATTTTCTTTAACCTTAGCTTTAACATTTTCTACTTCATCAGGATAGACCACACGATTGTTTTCAGCCATTTTGTCTGTAAAAAGGTAAATTTGGTGATAAGATATTTGAATACATTGAAAATGTAATTCAACTAATAGGTAACTTAACAGTAAAACTATTATTTTTTTGAACAAAGCCAAATGATTATTCCAGTATGTATATATATTTAATAAAAACAAACGTATATAAAACAACTTGAGAAGGACTTTGTTAAAGCTTATAGTTTCCACCGCATCTAAGCGGTTGCGATTTATTTGCAAAAGCTTGAACTTTTAATTAATATCTCATCTGTTTAAGAGTTACTGAGCATTACAGAGAGTCTTATGATTTGTTTTATTATTAAATCTTTTATTAATTAGGTAATTTAACTTCTTTCCAACTGCACTACATGATAAGTCGAATGAATATGAATTTTAGTACCATCTATATGATAACATATACTGTTTGGTAGGTAGTTTAAACATATCTTAAATCTATTATAAAATAAATAAACAATAATAGTATATTGTGAAAAAAAATCACTTTATTGACTTTATTCGACTATGTCTGTAATCTGTATTATTTTATACTTAGATACTATAAATAAACTAAAAACTCTAAACTAAAGGTATAAAGTTATTGATTGCCAAGAAAGGCAATATCAAGTATTTTTTTCACCAATTTCAAAGATGAGAAACAAAAGTTGCAAGTTGAGCTAATAATAAAGTAATATATTAATACATATATAAAATATGATTGCATATATAAAAACAGAAATCTATCCAAAATTATCTTGTATTCGGTCAGATACTTCAGAAACTGGTTACCATGGCGTCAGAAACTACGAATAAATTTTAAAAATAAATATTGGTTTATCCTTTAACAGCGATGATATAAGTAAACTGTAAAATTCAACATATTAACATAAGTGTGGCCAGTGGCACAAGCGTGTGACTGTAAACGACTGGTTGTGGGTTCGATTCCCACTCGAGAAGTGGAAATTATATTTCCATTTTCTTCGCTCTGGTGTCGAGGTAAAGCGCGGCGTTAAGTTCCGCCACTTAACACGCAAGCCTCCGAATTCGGCGGAAAGTGGGGAACGGAGTGTCTTAACACTAGGTTCCCTCTGCCTATCCTGCTATGTGCGGGATACAGCGTGAAGCTAAAAAAAAATAATAACATAAGGATTTTATAATAGTTTTGTGTTGAATAAAATGCTTTATTCAACAATATAATGGTGAATTGCTCCAAAAGCAGATCTTAAATCGGTAACAGATTGCTTGATCAATGAAGGGTTGTAGTTTTAGGACAAGGATCGATTATTGATGTTGGGCGTGAATGTAACTTTTTGAAAACAAAAATTAAAAATTTTGAAAAAACCCACGACGGTTTAATTGTAATTGAAAAAGGATAAAATAACTGTAAATCCCCCGCCTAAAAGAATATATGTAACGAGATGATGGGGACGACTCCGTCGGGGGCTGTCATTACTTTAAGTTTGCACAAACCTTCTCATAGGTTTTCTTGCTGTTAAAACAGGTTCCCAAAAAATTAAAATATTAATATGAATTTACAGTTTTGATAACTGGTATTTTAAAAAATTTAAAACGAAATCTATACTGTTAGCTACTATGATATTTAAAATAGGGATTGCAACTCAGCCCCCGACGAAGTCGTCCCCATCATCTCGTTACATATATTCTTTTAGGCGGGGGATTTACAGTTATTTTATCCTTTTTCAATTACACTTAAACCGTCGTGGGTTTTTTCAAAATTTTTAATTTTGCTTTTTATTTTAAACTTTTTAAAGTGAATAGATACACATTATATATTATTACATAATATCGAAATACTTTATATTAATCTTCATGCAAATCCAAAAGAAATTATAAACCCAATGCTTTCTGGTTATCAAAAGCTTATTGCAGCGCCTGGCAGATTGTAACCGTAACATTTCCACGAAACTTAAGTCTAACCAAATCAGTGAAAATCACAAAACCCACTAGTAGTTTTGATTTTGAACAAACTAATTTATACTGGAGCGCCCCGTGGTAGTTCGTGATATGGCAGATTAAAAACACGCAGCAATTAAACCAGCACCTATCACAGAAAACCGCATCTAAATAGGTTTCACACAAAAAAATTAAAGCAAATGCTTACTGCAGCGCCCCCTGGTGAGGTGTCACCATGACACATATATGATAACACGCACTAATTAAGCCTGATCCTATCTTTGATAACTGCATCCAAATTGGACTTGTAGTTTTAGCTTTGCATAATTAAATGTTTAATGCAGCACCCCCTGGCGTGTCATAACGTAAAAAAAAAACCTAAAAACTTACACCAAGTAAAGGTAACTCTAATACTAAAAACTCTGCGCAATCGGACTAGTAGTTGTAGCTTTGTATTAAATATTACAAACAAATGTTTACTGCAGCGCCCCCTGGTGAGTTTACACGATAAAACATATCCAAGAACATGCACTAATTAAACTTGAACTTATCATTGACACTGCATCCAAATCAAATTCGTCATTTTATCTTTGCACAAACAATATATTACTGCAGCGCCCTCTGGTGACTTGTCACTGTAATATGAATTTAAAAACATGCTATAAGCAAAGCGGAATCTAATACTGAAAACTCTTTCCAATCGTACTAGTCGTTTTGGTTTTACACAAAAAAAATAGAAGCAGCTACTTACTGCAGCGCCCCCTAGAGAGTTAACACATACATGAAAATATGCACTAAGTAAACATACATGACACATATATGAAAATATGCACTAAGTAAACTTGAATCTATCATTGAAAACTGCATTTAAATCGGACTCGTAGTTTTAGTTTCGCACAAACAAGTGTTCTTACTGCAGCGCCCCCTGGTGAGTGGTCACCGTAACGCATATATGAAAACATGCACCAATTAAACCTGAACCTATCGTTGGAAGTTTCATCTAAATCGGACTAGTAGTTTTTGGTCTGCATAAACAAATGTTTACTGCAGCGCCCCCTGGTGAATTTTCACCGTAACCAAAAAACAAAAATCTTAAAATATGCACAAAGCAAAGCTAAATCTAGTTCTGAAAACTCTAGCCAATCGGATAAGTAATTTCGGTTTTAGACAAATAAATACAAGAAAATTTTTGGTTTTACACAAAAAAATAAAAACAAATGCTTACTACGGCGCCCCCTGATGAGTGGTCACTATAACATATATATGAAAAGACGCACCAATTAAGCCTAAACCTACCCTTAAAAGTTACATCGAAATTAGACTAGTAGTTTTTGATTTGCATAAACAAATGTTTACTGCTGCGCCCCCTGGTGAGTTTTCCCCGTAACAAAAAAAGAAAAATCTTAAAATATGCATCAAGCAAAGATGAATCTTTTTATGAAAACTCTTTTCAATCGGAGCAGTAGTTTCGGTTTTAGACAAATAAATACAAAAAAAGTACAAACAAATGCTTACTGCAGCGCCCCCTGGTGGTTTGACACGATAAAACATATCCAAGAACATCCACCAATTAAACCTGAATCTATCACTGAAAATCTATTGAAATCAGACTATTATTTTTTGAGATAATTGAAAACATTCGTTTTCACGTAAAATGCTTACTGCAGCGCCCCCTGGTGAGTTAAAGCAATAAGACATATCTAAGAACATACGCCAATTGAACCTTAACCTATCATAGCAAACCGTATCAAAATCGGACTTATAGTTTTGGAAATAATTGACATAGTAATTTGCACAAACACACAAACAAACAAACAAACAAACAACCTCTCACCCTAAACACATATACAGTCGCCGTTCCGTCGCGGGTAAAAACAAAAGTAGATGTTATCAATGCGTTACGGTGGTTGACTTTAGTGAGCTATTGGGGAATTTTACCAGGTAAAAAAAATATTTGAGATTCAAATGAAGCATCTTACTTAGGTATTATTTTGAATAAGTGCATTGTAAACATTTTTAATTATCAATGTTTTACTGCAAAATAAACTTCTATGTTATTGTAATTCTGCTCACTGCAAAAAAAATAAAGGCCGATTTCTCATTGTTACTTTAATGGTAATAAAAAACGATTATCGAAGCGACGTTATGTAACAGACGGCTTAATAGCATCCGGGTTTTTACTCTGCATAAGTCGTTCATTTTTTTCCGTCTTAAAAAATGTCATGATATATTAAATGTTGGTGTAATCATTCAACCTTTTCTGTCTACTAGGAAATGGCTTGTTGGGTGGCTGGATTAAGTGTTGCACTTTATTTTTGTAGATCTAAGCATAGTCTATAGTTTTAACTAGGGAGCCGCCGTGTACTACACGATTATAACTGATTCGTATTTTCGCCGTCCGCATTCTCAATTAAATTACAGAGTTTTCTTAAATTTATAATTGAAATGATTGTAATTGAAATAAAATAAACACTAAATGTCAATGGCAAAATACAACAATCAAAACGTTATTTAAATCCTTAGATAAATCCTTTCCTGAGAATCGCTTTTACGCCATAGGTTGCAATCACGACATGGCCTATGATCAGTGCTCGTATTATAATATCTTCAACTATTAAGTTCACAATATAAACAATCTCACAAATAAAAAAAAAATAACATACGCAAATTAAATTGCAAATTTTCCAGCAAATTGCATGAATAGAAGTAGTTGGCGTTGAAAAATGTTCCTATATATTGATTGAAAAAAAAGTGTTAATAAGAACTAACATGCATGCATGACTCATACATAGATATAGTTGTATTGTAACAAGGTACTTATAATAATTGATATTACCAAGTACCTAGTTTTAAGACACCTATAACAATAAATAAACTTCACAATATAACATAAATCTACAGCTACAAGGTTAAGGACTCTAGCGATGACGTTATGTGGTAGAAGAGTACAGTAGGGAAATGTCAACTTGTAGACAAATACATATTATACATATACAAATAAACAAAATTGAAGTGCCTGTTTGTAATATTAAAATAACCTTAAGTTTACTAAATACCGTCTACACGGTACATATAACAAAATAATATCTTTTTACAATTTTGTGTGTCTCTTTGTCTGTTTGTCCGACTAATCTCTGGAACAACTGCAGCGATTCTGACAAGACTTTCACGGAGAAATAACTAATGTAATAGAGAATAACTTATGATATTTTTACACACAAAGGAAGTCCCGGACATAGGTAGTGGTAAATAAATTCGTAAGTACACCGAAATGTAATAGAAATGTATGGTAGCTCAGTAATAGCATTAACTATTAACATAACTTATTCTTATTTATTTCTTTCCCCCACATAACACCGAACACATGGATAATCTAGTATAAACACTACAAAATTTCAGACATCGCGTATCGAGTGACCGAACTCAATGCCGCGCTTTATTTGGCCAGAGCTAATGAAGATTTTGCTTTAGTATTGTGAATATGTACAATCAATTAATCGAATATGCTTCTGAATTAACAGTAAAACATAATTTTAAGTGAAACTATTTTTTACCAGATTTATCGCGTATATTTTTGGTATTCGAAAATACATTTTTAGAAAACCCGAAAAGATGTGTAATAATCGCGAAAATAAAATATCTTAATAAATTAAACATAACATTGGCAAAATAGAGAGGTCTGTACCAGTCCACAAACAAACAATTAACTATTATCTATGTACCTACTTATAATTTTCCCTTATATTATAATAATTAATTTATATTATAATAATGCATTAAAACTCTGCATTCTGTGTAAACACAATGCACCTATTATTGCATATGGAAAATATTAGCTAAATCGATGAATAATCAAAATTTATCTCTCTATTTTGGTTTTCCTAAAATAAAATTTATCAAAGACTCAACACAAAAAAAAATAACAACATTATTTGTCTATTACTAAATTTATAAAATAATATACTAAATTTATTCAAATACTTTTGGAGCTAAATAAAAAAAAACAAAAATATTTGAAAATGTTTTTCAACAAAAAAGGAATTCATTTGACCAAGTTCAATATAATGTATTGAAGATTATCTTATCTTTAACACTTAACACATGAACAATTTATTACAATACACTATTTAATAAGCGATATTGTGTAAATGTTTTCTTCCTTTTAACATTGCTTAAATATTTAATAAAGCACTAAAATAAAGTACTAATTATACTATTTTTTGAAAGAAAGTAAATGACACTTACTTCTAATTATTAATTACAGGAAGACGGTAAACAACGTTGCGCCAAGCTCGCTGGTTTACTTATGACGGTTTCCCCTAGATCGTCTCCTTATATCGGAAGGCCAGACGGTCGTTTATCTTAAAAAAAACGTTTGCAAGTCCTACGTCATTATTAGTCATTGAACACTCCCCTGTGAAACTATATTGTTCCCTAGAAATTTAGCGGAAGATAAAATACTTTTTCCAATGATTGTATGACGACATTGATTGACATGTGCATATAGGTATTGAGGTTTATTTATTGGTTTTGGTTAATGAGTGTATATAGATGTCAAATATTAACTTCGCTTTACGTTTTATTCCGGATAGTACATTAGAGAGAATCTAAGGCCAAGACTTTCTGTTCTCTACTTTCCACCCCAATTCATTGCGAGTATTAAGTGATAGAACTCAATGCCGCGCTTTGAATTAGGGCAGAAAAATAAGAATAATGTAAATATTATAATCATTTACCCGCGTAGGATCAAACCTACAAATAATCGCAGTCATACTGTACCAGGATACTCTAGATTAATCAATTTTAAAATACTTATAACCTAATTTATGTAAACCTCTTGTCAATGTGGACTAAGAGAACGTAACCCAACGCAGCGCTCGCGACAACACTTTTTGTTTCATCTATAACCAATTTCAAGTACCGAGTGTCTTCACACTAGGTTCTCTCAGACTATCCTTTTGTGCAAAAGAAAGCGTGACTCTGCTTTTTTTATAGTCAATGTTTTATAAAGATCCTACTAACGTATTTCATCATATTGGTACATTAACTAAGAAAACAAGGAAAATTTCATGTATAAAGTACTACGAATGTGCATCATTCAGAAAGCGTAAATCAGCTACTGTATTTAATTATAAACAGAAGCTTCCCTTACGTGATGATTTTCCTCGTAGCAAGAAGATATCCAATAAACATATATGTACAATGTAAAGTGCAAAATTATTTGTGAGATATATACAGGCTATATTTCATAATACTGAAAATTCATTTTAATCTATATATATAATTCATATTATTTTAAAGCATATTTATATATATCATCAAAAATCGATTACAAGTTGTTACGTGATATTTGAGATTATCAGTTATCAATGATGCACTGCGAAAATGTTTTTACATAAAAAGATTATAAAGTCACGATCACGCAGTGGAACTGCGTTTGGCCATAAAAACGCCGGTTGTGAGTTCAATTCAAATAATTACAAGTTTGTACATATTTTTCAATAACTTCTATATCCTGATACTAGTGTCGTAATACAAGGTTAAGAATGGTAAATGTATTATATAGAAAATTTGTGTCCTTTCAAGAATCATATTTCGAGAATTTAAACTAAGCTTTAATTAGCTACCTTATATGAATATCAGCGCTGGTTTAAACTTTTACAAAATATTATAGTTAGTTCTTAGATTAGGTAGTTCAAATTATTAGTATCCTAATGGAAATTGTTGATGGAAAAAAATACTAAACTTCGGTTTGCCATAAACTTTATATGTATTTTACTTTACATCGATTCAAATGGGGCTGAAAATTATATCGTCGTTTTTACCACGTGTTAGGTACTACTACCACCTACTTCCGGGTTATATTATTTCATATATGCGGTGAGAAAATATCCATGACCGTGAACAGCATTCGTAAGATTCTATTTCCGTATACACAATATTGTAGCTGTTCTGTTAGTTCCTTAGATATTCTAGGCATTTGTTTTTTAAATGATGAATAATTATGGTCTATGGTATGGTTAGACTAAACAACTTTTGTTTTGCCAGAATTTTCATATCTTTTAGAGTTGTATGTTAGTATTCCAGACATTAGAATTTTACTTCTGTCAGTTTGTAGATCTTTCATTTTATATTGTAACAAAATGTTTATCACGCTCACGCGGCATTGCTATATTTTTCACAGTCTCAGTAATCTAATGCATTGTATATTATTTATCAGTTAAAAGGCAAAGCAATTAACGCCTACTTAATTTAAAACGAATAAGTATATTATATTTTAATTATTTATTGAACGAACTATTTATAAAAAAGTATTTTATTAAAAAAGTAAAAAAAACACCGTAATACTGTATAAAAAATCATATCTTTCTTTTTCTGTGATGAAATCAGTTTTGATTCAGGTCTTTAACATAACCGATATGGGACTTCGGCACGTGTGTCCGTCCGTATATCCATTAAAAACTCACGGCTCTCCTAACCTACCGCCAGTGGCCGAGGCTACGTGGACACCCCAGTCAGCTTATGAAATTTTTGTTAATTTTGGTCCTGCCGGTTAAGAGATTGGCGGAAACAGACAGACAGAAATTGTGAAAAATATCGTATTACAGTCATATTCATAGTTTTACGTAAATACTAAGAACATATATTTTAGAAGAATGTTACAACATAATCAATATCCATCGCTTGTCTTTATGGAGTTGTTCACTCTCAGCGGCTTTCTTGGTATCCTAAGAGATACTTGAAATAACTTTTAAAATAATAAGTTATTATATTTTATTCAAAATAAATTGTACCTGAATATTTTTTTTTTATAGCTTCACGCTGTATCCCGCACACAGCAGGGTAGGCAGAGGGAACCTAGTGTTAAGACACTCCGTTCCCCACTTTCCGCCGAATTCGGAGGCATGCGTGTTAAGTGGCGGAACTTAACGCCGCGCTTTAACTCGACACCAGAGCGAAGATAGAAATGGAAGTATAATTTCCACTTCTCGAGTGGGAATCGAACCCACAACCAGTCGTTTACAGTCACACGCTTGTGCCACTGGGCCACGACTGGCCATAATTATTTTCTTTTTAAAATAAGATTATTAAGGTATACATTTTATTAAACAATAAAGTCACTACTAAACTGTTATCAGCTTACCTTCGTGGTATTTCTAATATTTGGTAATAGTGATTAATTCATCTGAAAATCATAATAATATTCCAAGAAAAAATTACTTGCAAAAAATAAATTAAATTAATCAACTGAAGCCATAATTCAGTCGATCGCACAAGATGTGTGTATTAATTACGAATTATCAGAAAATAAAAACTTATGCCATCCCAGTCATAATTATACCTTGTTATGAAGAGTGTAACAAAATAATATCTAGTATAGTTATTAAAGATACAGTGATTAATGAAATTAACGGAAAAAACAGCTAAATGTTTACTAGGAACCGCCTCTTTACTCTGCATGGCGGGAAGAGCTGAGCAAAGTACATATTTAATGTTTTTACATGTTAAAAAAGTTTGAAAAGCAAACACTTAACACTAACATAACACTTAACGTTCCACAGCCTAAGTCTATGGCCACTTTTTGACCATTTAATTACCCTTTATTCAAAAACTACAATTACAATTGTCACCAAAAAACTTCACAGCACACAAGACACTGTGCTCGATATCTCTGCCAAATTTCAGAGGTCTACTACAAATAGCCCAGGAAGAGTTAAACCACAACGAAACACACTTTTGACCAATAATTTTTATTTATAGAATTGTAAACAATTGCCGCCAAGCTTACTGAAAAACTTATGACCGATTTCTGTAGGTTTAGTCCTGCCTTCTGTTCTGCCCTTCCCAGACGGTTGTTTATCTAAAAAATAAATGAAAACTTACGTATCCGTCCTTAAATACTGAACCGAAAAAATGTGCTCCCTAATTTCAACGGATACCTTAGTATATTTTTTCCTGATGATACATCGACGTCTTATCTATATTGCGTTTCGAACAATATTATTTATTGGATTCCTACAGATTATTAAAATACAACTATATGACACATTTACGTTTATATTTTCATTTTTCCCTTATCTTTATTTTTATTACTTTATATTTAGTGTATCAATGAAGCGCCAGATAATGAGTCCATAGCATATCTTTTTAGCTTCGTCACAGTAACGAACCTTTCGATGCACACAATATTATGTAAAGTATTAATAATATTCGGTATATACACATAAAGATATCATGAAGTCACACGTGCGGCACATGCAATATTACCATTCAATAATTGATACTCTCTAAATTCTTACCACTTATTATTGTTTATTAACTTCTTACGATAACACTCCACTGTTAAATATACCAGAGTAAACCTTGTATCGTATCGCGTTCTTAAGCCATTATAATTTAAGTTGTCACCAATTTACTTGAAAACGACATTTGTGTAATATTCCCAGAGCAAATCTTATATCCATTCTTAAACTTTTTCATCCTTGTACTTTCAACCTTTTTACTGTGAACAACTGATTGAGTATTTAAGCACCAATATTTATTTAGCCAGGACACGTCTATTTCTGAATTCATTGTATAAAGGTGTGTTCTAATATTAAGCATCACGCTGTTTTTTTTAGCTTCACGCTGTATCCCGCACGCAGCAGGGGAGGCTGAGGGAGCCTAGTGTTAAGACACTCAGTTCCCCACTAATATTAAGAGTATTTCAAATAAATATTTTAAAATACAAGTTATAGTTTTTACTACGTAAGGCAGCCATCCTGAGGTTACACGTTTGCTACTTAATTTATGAATTAAGAAGCTTCCCTTTCATTACTTTTTCTTCGTGGCAATAATATATTCAATATATGAAAATTTACATCCAACATTGGGTATATGCATGCATTAGTGACCAAATTAATCATTATTTTACTTCGTATTGAATATTTATAAATTTGATGTCCGCAACTTCGTTTGGGTGGATCTTATTACATAGGTACTACCAGTATGTTCACATGTATTTCTCTCGGCAACCCTTTGGTTGACCTAGAGGATGACCTAGTAATACTCCATTCTCCGCTTTGAAGATTATTGAATGCTGAACTAAACTCATCTTTGTTTTACCAAAGACAAAACTGAAAACAATATACATATCATTTAGCTACAAAGCCGCATTGTCAATTAGCATTAATTTTTATTAAGAAGCATTTACTTATGTCTTAGTATAATAGTTCATTAGTTTTTCCGGATTTCTAATTTTTGTATGTCAACGGAAAATGTGCATCACGCTAAAAAAGTCTTACCAAAGCGGGCTAAGCCTATGCAACAAAAAAATGTATTTTTGAACTTCTTTTTACAACGTTAGCGGTTTTAAAATTACACAGGTTTTCAAGTCTCCTCTACTGTTAGGGGCGACACGTAAATTGTCTTTTAAACAGTTAAATAAATATCACTGAAGGTAGTTTAAAAATGACTAAAGTATAAATTACTAAGATTATTCTTATTTTTTTAAAATAAATGTGTTTATTATGAAGTCACAGTAATATTCTATTAGAAAATTTAATTAGTTTCTTACATGTTTATTATTGATATCACATATTTCCAGTGTAATTCAAATAACAAGCAGTTTCAGGCTTTTTATTGCTTAGCAGGATAGTCATAGAGAACCTAGTGCCAACATATTCCTTTCTCGATTTTCTTCCGAAATCGAAACACTGCGTGTTGCAATGCCATTTATTTTTAAAATATCAAAACAATAAAACATAAGACATTCGAGTTAGCTTATATTATTGTCACTTGCTGTGTCCGCAACTTCATTCACGAGGAATTAGATTATTTGCGCATAAATGAAATGGATTATGTCCATTTTCTACTACAAAATTATGTCTTGAATTCTTTTAACATTTTTCCTAAATCTATTATGTACAAAATTGTTTTTTTTTTTTTTTTTTTATTACACAATAAATAAAAGGGCATTATAAAATTTAAACAAAATATAACCAAACGTCCAAAGTGTATACAATTAAAGGTGATAAACATTATATTTTAGTAACAACAAAACAAAACAATAAAGATTAAATGCTTAAGGATAATTACTAACTAAAACTCAATCTACTTCCAAGTAAGAAGTAAAATACCATTTATGGAAAATGTATCACTTCAGTAGAAGAATAGCGAACAAATACTTATAAAGCAATTGCACAATTTACATATATTTTTATAACAAATTTACATTGTTATTAATTTTGAATCAAAAAAAGCCCAATATAAAGATTACATTAGTTTAAGATGCATATTATCGAATTTAACTTAAAAAAAAGTCTGTATTGTAAAAGTATAACGGCTATAAAGTATAGAGCTTATTCTCTTTTCTGCAGCTACACGCTTTTTCCTGCATAGCGGGATAGTTAGAGAAGATCTAATGTCAAAACACTCCGTACGCCACTTTCAGCTCAAAATCGAGACATTGTGTGTTGAGTGGTGGAACTCCACGCTTGTTTTGATTCTACCAGGAAATAAAAATTTTAGAAATTATGTTCCCCAGAGTGGGAATCGAACTCACAACCATGGCGTTTACAGTCAGATGTTGTCACACTGCGCCGCGACGACCTCATACTTTAATGGTTTCAAGATGCTTATTTTTGCATTTAACTTAAAGAATTTTTATATATTTTTTTAGCTTCACGCTGTATCCCTTGCGGGGTAGTCAGAGAGAACGGAGCGCCAAACGCTACGGTCCCTGCATACTTCTTTCGCCTCGTCCACTGTCAAGAATATTTTATAAAGTCCAAAAATATTTAAGTCTATATTGCAAAAAAAATATCTTAATTTATCTTATTTATCTATACTACACTAGACATAAAAACGTTGCAGTTTAAACTTAAAACACATCTCGATAAATTGCATCTGATTCATTTTCTTGATCTGTCGAACCATTAGGAGGGGTCGTTACTTCATTCGGCTTCTGCTCTTCCACTGGAGGTTGTTCTATCGAGTTGGTTTCGGTTGCTTTACTATCAGCTGCTTCATTTTTTATTTTCTCCAATTCATCTTCAAAAACGATGTGACCGTCGTAAGGTATTTCTAAAATTATATAATAAATAAAAAATCATTATTTATAATCGGTCCAGTTTAATGGAAATTATGATTATGCATTCGATTATGATTATGGCAGACACAGACTCCAAATTCGTCATAATTTTATTTAAAGGCAATTTGATAGATAGTCTTATACACAAGAATAAGTAAGTATAATTACTTTTAGTGCATTTTAATTGATTTCAGATTCTGTGTGTATTTCTTTAAAAACAAATATAATTATTTTAACATTTTAATGCGCTATTCACACACTTAGAACAATGAAAAATATTTGTGAGAAAACCTATAAAGTATTATTTACAAACATAAAAAACCCATGGCGTTAAAATTTTTAGTTATTATCGTATGTTTATCTTTTAAATCTTTAAACGAGCAATTCTTGTATATATATACCTATATCTGAATCTCGGACACGGCTGCAACGATTTTTTTTAAATTTAATACGTAGAGAGTTTCGGGAGAGGAAATTAGATCTAGCAAGGTTTTTTTTTTAGAATATTTTTTTTCTCCCTGGATTTTTCGGGCAGCAAATATAGTAAGTATATGAATGTTAATTTCGCAATAATTGACAATGTTGTTTTTACAACAGTTTTTTAGGCTGAGCTTTCACCAAGGTTAAGTCCTGACATGAAGTCTATTTTTCGGTTCTAGGAATATTTTTTTTTAGTTTTACGCTGTATCCCGTACACAGCACGGCAGTGGGAACCTAGTGTTAAGACACTCCGTTCCCCACTTTCGGCCGAATTCGGAGGCATTGTGTGCTAAGTGACGGAACTTAACGCCGCGCTTTGCCTCGACACCAAAGCGAATAAAATGGAAATATTAAATATTTTCAGTGGGAATCGAAACCACAACCAGTCACACTTTGTGCTTCTGTGCCACGATTGGTCCCATTGTTTTAGAATAATATACTCGTAAGATACTCCTTAATATACTAGTTATCTGGCAGTGAAAGTCCCACCAAAATCGGTCCATCCGTTTCAGACAATAGCCGAAACAAACAAAAGACAGATAGACAGCTAAAATTTGAAAATTGTTATTTCGGTACCTGTATCGTGTATATGTCGTGGCCATATCGTAGATTTGACGACTTCATGATGTCGTTGTCAATATCATGAAATGGTTGCAGTTCATGAAATGACCAACTGAAGTTAACGATATCGTTGATTCGTCAACGTTTAACGATTTCGTCATCGACGTTTGGTCATATCGTAAAATAAGGTCTCCTTATAATATATTTAATATAAATTTGGAATATGTGCGTATAACGATCTCATTATATATAATGACTTTGTTTTTAGACAAAAACACTTTCAATCTCTAGAGAATCAATTTATTAAGAAAAAATTAACCTAACCTAACCAAAAAAATATTTTACGTAATTAGATTTATTTTGTGTGAAAATACTTAAAATCAAATAAGATAGGTTAGGTTAGGTTAAACTTTTTCTATTTAACAGATTCTTTAGTATATAAAAGTAGTTTTTACTATATAATTTCTTAAATTTATTATTATTATATTGCATATCGACTTGAATAAAATTAAAATGATTTTATATAAATAACAATATTTTAATAAGAACAATGTTATTACTTAAAATAAAAGAATATTTAATTCCGCTTTTAATAAAAAAACACATATTTAAAACTAAAATGTTGACTTTGTTACAAACAGCTGATATACAAAAAGCGTTTCTAGCGCCTCTATCAGTCGTTTAAGCAATTTTTTGACGATTTGGTCTAACAATATCAAGGAATTCATGAAAAAGCAACGCATTTAGTTGACCATATCGTTAAACGTTAGGCTGTCATTGATTTCGTCAGACGACATCATGATCGGGCCAAATGATAATTGGTCATTTCATGAACTGCGACCATATTGTCAACGATATCATGAAGTCGTCAAATCTACGATATGGCCACGACATATACATATATATGCACTTAATAAAAAGCGGTTATTTTAATATAACAGACACCCCCGTTTTATTTATTTATATAGAGATAGAATAGATTTGCCATTTAAATATACATAAATTGATTAAATTTAAATTATAACAACGAAGCCCAACACAAAGATATGATAAAAAGCTTTTAATTTAACCTAATAAAAACTTTACCAGATAAATACCTGAACCAGAGTTAGTCTTTTCCCGCTTTTTCTCAGCAAATTTCTGTTTTATTTTCTCCATGTCCTCCGGGGAGTATATGTTATTTTCAGCCATATCTGAAATTACACAATATAATATAGAGTACATGAAATCGCTACTATATAGAGTAAAAGGTACATACATTCTAGCTCTCAGCAAGTAGAAAAGCATGGTTGTATAGTACAATAATGTCTTTTTCCGTTAATTTTATATTGATTAAACATGCAATAGGTATAACAAAATATTATATTGTTTCATTATTTTACGAATTTAAAACTATATATGTAAAAAAGATTCCCCAAGAATCTAATTTCCTTAGCAAATTAGCGACATTTCGTTCTCCATTTTGCACTTGAAATCGAAACGTAACACGTTTAAGGGCGGTTCTCAACGCCGGTTGTTGTCTTAGGTACTAAATTGGAGAAATGAAAAACTGCACACGGCAGCGTAGTATGAGTTTGTATAATACAAAAAATTAAATAGCCCTATATATGTAAAGTGACTGTCGATCAAATTTAAATGTACTCTGACAAGGTTTTTAATATAGAAGCTTCACGCATACAGTCGAGACTGTAAGAATATTCGAAGAAAAATTCTAAGACCAACAACAATTTATTTCCCCGTGGGGGGACGGGTTTAGAATACAATTCCCCTCCGCCGCTGGGTAGCGTCCCGTAAAAGGCGGGTAACCCAGTAGCTTGGTGGTAGGAGATTCGTTCTCCGACTGGCTCGCGACCACTATCGTGTCAAAGACGAACCGCCAAACATCTGACGATGTGTTCCGTTTCGATGGCATGTAAGCCAGCTCTCCCTATTCCCATGATTCCTATCCTTCCTCCCTCCTTCTGTCCTACATCCCCGAGGCTGGCAACGCATCCATAATTCTAATGTTATGGATGTCTATGGGCGAAGGTAACCACTTAACACCAGGTGGGCCTTCTGCTCGTTTGCCACCTTTATTCCATAAAAAAAAAAATTTATTTATAAACAATTTTGATGTAAATCAATCTTTAACAATTTTTTTACGGATGTTATTGGGATTCGAAAATACATTTTTAGAAAACCCGACGTCTCGAACACTTTACAGGTACTAGTCAGTGTACCTATCCGTTAAAAATAGTTTTATTTCAAAATATGTAATGGTCGCGAAAAAGATCTTATGTATAAACAATTATTATGTATAAACAATTTAACTTTTAAAACTACAAGGCGCACGATTGATTTTACATAGAATACATACATACATTCAAGAATAAAAAACACACTTCACGCAAACAACTTTTTTGCCGCATTTTATAAATATAAGGTCAAAAGTAATTTAATTAATCAAAATATTACATAAATAGCACAAGTTAGAACTCATAAATACGAACATAATTTGGATTTTACATTTAAAAGCTCAACATATTTAAAATATGTTTTTTATAAAAAAAAATACAACTTGACGCATTTTCCTACATTGCAGGGTAGTCAGAGAGAACCTAGTGTCACTAACTTTATTTATTTATTTTTTTTTTTATAGCTTCACGCTGTATCCCGCACACAGCAGGGTAGGCAGAGGGAACCTAGTGTTAAGACACTCCGTTCCCCACTAACTTTATTATTTAGTTTATACTTTTTAAGCAACAGCACTTTAAGGGATAATGAGAAGATCTATTCCGAAAGGTTTAAGTGAAATAGTACTTTTTAATTAATTATAAATTTTTACTAATATCATCTTTGACACACTCAAATTGCGTACTGCAATAGGACATAAGCATAAGGTAAGAATAGCATTATCTTGTAAATTCATAAACATGGACTAAATTAAAAGTTAGGCATTAATTAAAGTTAACAAAAAAAATAAAGTACTGTTACTAAAATCTATGAAACATAATCAGAAAATGAGATAACCAAAGAGAGATGATTTTCAAACGTACATATATTTTTCAAAACCTATTACACTATATTAAATTTACTTTATTATACTTTACACAAAATTAATAGTTTGTGTAATTGTACTCTCTTAATAGAGTAACAAAACCAAGGTGCCTGTAGAAAAAAATATTAAGCCCTGCCTAAAAAAATTAAAAAACGGCGAATGCACAATCTGTATGTTGCAACACAATTCACCACATTCAAATTATGTTATTTCTATAAATTTATTTCATTTAATGTCTTGAAGTTCTTGTCACTAAACACAATACAAATTTGAAACCAAAGATATTTCTATGGACAGTTCTATTTGATTATTTCTTTATGTAAAATTTCTCATTTAAGTAATATTTTATTACACTTGCAGAAACTCAAAAACTCATAATATTAACTGTGTATCTAAGAAACGTATACCTATAAAAATAAAATTTATATCGTATCAAAGTAAAAAAAACAATGGATTCATAATTAAATAACATTGTTTTGTCTGTACATCAAAATATTATTTTCAACAGATTTATTCTAGTAGTAGTGGTAGTTGCTGTCGATTTGATTAAAAAAAAACAGCTTAAAGTTTTGCCCGAATACGAGCAAAGAACCTAGTGTCAAGATACTCCTTGAACCACTTTCTCAAATAAATTTAAATATATTTAAAATAACCGTTATAGTAACGTATAAATTGTACGTATATATTATACGTAAATTATTTAACACTGCATAATTTAACGGCAAAATCTTTGTATTGAAAACGTAAATCCACTCACTGTTTATGTTCAAAACTGGTTCTCAGAAAGCACAATATTTGTTCTAGCCGTCTGACCTGCCAATGAACGTGTCCCAATGCAATTCTGTTTATATTGAAAACTTGAATCGTTTTATACAATAACTATGTTATAATACTATGATTCATTAAAGTACGTAAGCTTCAGAGATAAACTTGGCTCGGCTAATTATATATTTTCTTTAAATTCCTTATGGCAATTTAAAACTAGAGTAAACTAATTATACAATAATCGAATATTGTGACGTATAAGGAAATATATACATATAACAAAAATGTAAGTGACGCTGTCGATACATGGAAGACATATGGTTAAAAATATTAATAATTGCATTAAAAAATGTAATAGAACACAAGACAGTGAATTTCCGTTGCTTTTCTCCTTGTCTGTTTGCTTGTGCACGCTAATCTCTCAAACGGCTTAACCTATTTAAATGCAGTTTTAACTATTGTATTTCCCTTATAGAGTGTTTATTTTATTGAAATAAATTATTTCGTAAATAAAAAAGTTACATTTTTTTTTATTTTATGCAAAAGCTAAAACTAAACTAAAGCTAAACTAAAGCTAAACGTTTTATTAAATTCGCTTATATTGTTATAACTAATTTAGGATTGAAACAAAATTAATACTAAATGTTAAGGGAAGATTACCAATATACAATAGTGAAAGGTGCATATATGTTGATCGGTTAAACCATTTTAAAAATTAGCGTGCATAAACGCACACACAAATGCCACGCACAGACCAAAAAATAAAAGTCATTGTCCCTTTTTATCATTTTAAAATGTATGTATGGTACTACATTCTTTAGAATTTTTATATACAACTTTTATTAGTATATAAAATGACACTATAAAATACATTTTTTATACACTTTAAGATAATTGGTATTTTTTTTATATCTGAGGTTTAGAGTATATAGTATGTATTGACACTAGGTTCCGCCTACCTTACCCTTCCTTCGTTCCTTTTGCTATGTGAGAAAAACCATAGCTTAAAATAATAAAATGATTTATGTTTCTTCGGCCTCGATATGTGTATATAAAACGTTCCGATAAAAGGTTAATATTTGGAAAAACCATCGAGCATATATTCCCATTTATTTACATATAACATTTGCAACTGAAGTTAAAAGATATAGCTTATTGTGATCTAAAAATATATATTTTTTTTTTAGCTTCACGCTGTATCCCGCACACAGCAGGGTAGGCAGAGGGAGGCAATGAGTGTTAAGTGCCAGAACTTAACGCCACGCTTTGCCTCGACACCAGAGCGAAGAAAATGGAAATATCAAACATTTGTACACCTCGAGTGGAAATCGAACCCGCAACCAGTCGCTTTACAGTCACACGCTTGTGCCACTGCGCCACGACTGGCCTCATACGTGTTACTTTAAATAAATGAATGTTGTGGATAAAGCAGATAAAAGTAACCTTTCTTGTGCAATGATATTTAATGTGTTTTCCTTTTATGCATATTAACTTGTCCAAGCAAAGCATGTCCAAAGTGCGACATTAGTATGAACTTTAGTACTTTTTTTTAACAATTACTTTTTTAAATTTCTTTTTTGCTGTTCTTGCGCATTATTTATTTAATCTAAGATTTTGTATGATAAGAAGTGGATTAAAATTCCTATATATAAGATGTAGAAGCGAAAAAGACAGTCACGCTATGTGAAAAAACTTAGTTCACAAACACACTTAAAAGTTTGTAAAGCAATAAATATTATTCTATTGTACCTTGTCTTAAGTCTTCTCTATAACAAATCAAACAATATTTGTAAATTTTCGAAAAATAAACATTATCTACAAATTTTGAAATCTTTTAATTAAGACATACTCGTATATCTGTGAGGGTGAGTCAAAGGCGAAATTTGAAATTTTGTAAGCAATCCTCCATTTATACTGTTTCTGTTGTTTTGTTACTGTTTGATATATTAGTATCAGTATGCATATGTTTACAGTATGTTTTTGTCAACGTGGCCAATTTGGTAATTTTGGCGTATTCACTTATAAGTAGTATAAGTATATGATAAGCTTATATTAATATGTTTATTTTGGAAATACCATAGAGCACAGTTATCCTCAATCGTAGAGTCAATACATACATACGAGTATATATGTTACTAAGCAACTGTTTGTCTATTATGACATTCTTTGGAATATTTAACATTAAAAACGATAGAAGTGTATAGAACTTGCTCAAAATATTAGAACAATTATTGTGGTTATTATATATCTTGAAAGAAAAATTCATAGCAATATGTTCCTTGTTCCTGTATTATTCGTTCGATGAATTTGAAATGTTCAAAAGCAGTAGTTTTGAAAAGGCACGTGAGTTAAGGCCCAGATTATTATTTATACTATGCATTTATACAAGCTTAGCATTTTTGAAGGTTACGACTTAAGAACTGGTTTCAAAATTCGTTCTTAGTAATTCATCCACCTTTTTCACAGCGCCCGACGCGAATTTTTATGTAATTATGTTTTTTGTAAAGGTCAACGACTGGTCAAATGAAGCAAATACGAGTGTAAATCATAACACTAGGTAAGTTTTATCGTAAATTTTGTTGTACTTAAAAAAACTTGTACTAAATATTACAACAATTCAGACATAATTGAAGTTATAGTGATAGCGAATATTCAAATTATGAAATAAGAAAATTTGTGTTCTTGCGCAGCAATAACTTTATTCTTATAAAGATTTTTTTTACTCCTGCTTCTTCTGCAGTCAACACGCAATGTCTGACTCTCTTGTCCGACTCTGTGACATTGACGGAGTGTCTTGACACTAAGTTCTCTATGAATATTCTGCAATATAGGAACAAGCGTGAAAGTGTAAATAATGCAATTTTAGGTAAAAATTTTAATCCGGTAACATCAAATGAATAAATTGAAAAATTTGTGCCGTCCTGGCTAAAAAATTGCATGTTTCCCACTTAACGCAGTAATAACGGACTCACAGACCATTTAGAAATTCCCATGATTACAAAGAACAAATGCAGCGCAGTGGGTTTTGCCATCTTGCATATTTATACTATACTTAAAAAAACATATAACTATCTATTTTGGAACCTTGTTATTAGTAATGAAACTCACAAAGCGTAAAATACATAAAAATATAATCTTTGATAATAGAAGATTACATTTTCAAGGTTTAAATACATATTTAAATGCGGTACAGTTTTATATTTATAAAATATAGTTTCTGATTAAAATTTTAGTAACAATTTTTCTAAGTAAATTTATTTATACGTAGCTCTATTATGGTAATGACATTATGCATTTGTCCGACTGTATGTAACTTAAACGTATAAACATATATTTTGCTTGGGGCTGGTTAGTCGAAATAAACTCTTGAGTTTCTCAATTTCACTTACGATGTATGTTTTTAAGTTGAAAGTGGAGAAAAAACTGATAAGTCACTACGCTCTATCAGCTAGTTTTGCAAACCGACGCCGAGTGAAGACACTCCGTTTTCCGCCGAATTCGGAGGTATTGCGTGTTAAGTGGCAGAACTTAACGCCGCGCTTTGCCCCGATACCAGAGAAAAATGGAAATATTAAATATTTCCACTCCTCGAGTGGGAATCGAACTCTCAACCATTCGCTTTACAGTCACACTTTGAGCCAATGTGCCACGACTGGTCCCTTAAATAAATATAATGCAGTTAATTGGTGTTTATAAAATTTTATTATAGCAAATACCTTTACTTTTACGTTTAATAGATCTACATTTTTGTGACATACCAGTTATTATTACAGAGCTGCTACTGCAATAAAGAGAAAAAACAATCAGAGATCTCAAAACAAGTTATATCAACATTTTCATATAACTATTAAACCAAAGATTCATAAAAGTAGTTCCCTGTCAGATCTATCACCAAACTCTAGTGTTTTTTGTGAGTGCACTACATTGTTAGTATAATCTTAATTATTTAAAATATTTATAATATCAGAAAATGCAGAGAAGACATTTAACTACTTTAAGTAGTTTATTTTTTAATTTAACTTTTGTTACAGCATTCGATTTTCTACAAAGTACAAAAACACATTATTTACGAGAGAACAAACGGTGTCAAATAAATAACTCTTCGGGGGATTCCGTAAACAGATATTTGTGTAAATACTTGCAAAAGTCACCTTATATGTCGTGGAATTTTAAGGGAAAGTAAATATCCATTCTATATTCACTGTTATGATATACACATATAACATTTTTTTAGTTTTATGCCGCATGAAGTTGCCCTGAGAGGGAATATAACGTTAGGACACTGCGTTCCCCATTTTTTGCCTTTTCGTCGTTCTAGGGGCATTGCGTGTTAAGTGTCGGAATATAACTCCACGCTTTGCCTCGACACCAGAGCGAAGAAAATGGAAATAATAAATATTTCCATTTCTCGAGTGAGAATCGAACCCATAACCAGTCGCGTTTACAGTCACCTTTTGTGCCCTGCACCACGACCGGCCTCGTATATGCGACATTAGTTAGTATAAAAAATTGAAAGCAGCGAGATTGGAACCCGTGCTTCTTGGAAACCGTCCAAGCGCTCTGACTGCTAAGCCATGTTCAATTTTTTATGTATTTCCTTAATAATGTTACAAAAACACATTGCCTTTTTTTTAGGAAACCCAAGAAGACGCCACAAATGTCACCAGATACTTACGCTTCTAAGTTCGCAACTGACTATATTGGTAAAGATCAAAAAGATTTTTACTACACATCTTGCACCGAGGACTCTAGGTTATGCATAGTTTTATTTTAAATATATTATTTATTTTGTACTCTATACCTTATTTTACTAATGGTGAATATTAATTAGTATATGCAGCTTAGAAGAAATGGATTCTCAAAAATTTGCCGCATTTCCATTTAAGCCAACGCCCAGTGGTAACTTAAAAGTGCAGTCAAATCAGGTATAGTAATTTTACTACGGACTTAAGAACACAATGTTGTAACTAACGAACGTTTCAAAATTGTATCACTTTCAGGTCGTATTCCAATCATCTACTGTCGGTGTACTCTTAGCCGATCCTTCCCAGGCACAAGTTAAAGTCAAATTTGAAGGCAAAGCAACTGGTGAACCACATGAACAGGAAAACATTGTAAATACAAATTTTTAATTCTCTATATGCTTAAAAGAAAGTCGTGCTGTAAAGTCGGCTGAACCGATTTGGCTGAAAATTGATGGAGACGTAGCTTAGAACCAGGAAACGGACATAGGACACTTTTTATCCCGTTCGACCGCGTTTCCGTCACTACAGAACGCGGTATAACAAAATCGTTTTTCACATATTTAAGAATAATATTATATTTTAGAATTAAGTTGGTAATTGAAGTGAGAAAATGCGTATTATTTTTTTGTGTACCAACCACGCAAAAATTCAGAAAATAAAATCGGCAAAAATATGAAATAGCTATAGCTGAGTAATTCACGCGGTCAAGGCAAGCGCGTCGCTAGTTTTACATAAAGTTTCTTGTATAAATAAATATAGCGTAAAGCTAACACAAAACGCAGCGTTGACCTCCGCTATTTAACACGCAATGTCTCGATTTCAGCCGGAAAGTGGAGAATGGGGTATCTTGGCATTAAGTTCCGTCTGGCTTTTTTGCGGGAAAACCGTCAAGCTGCTTTTTTTCTTGTTTTTAATATTTCATTTATTTTTGAAAGGAAAACAGTAGTGACGGGGAGCCACAACTTAATTATGGACCAAAAACTTTTAACGTGAATATGCAAGTTAAGAATACTACAAATGATAAAAAAGCCATTAGTCCTACAGTTAAAGAAACTAAAGACTTGACTAGTCTCGGCTATACTGTGGCGGAGCCAGTTGATTGGATTCGCTTGCAATTACCAAAGAAACAAGATTTATTTCAAGAAATTTATAGAAGAATACATAATTATATGTAAGAATAAATATCTGTAACTAACAAAGTAATTTATCAAATATCACAAAAGCCGAATGATTTATTACTAGGTTTTCTTTAAAATAAAATAAATAGCTTCACGCTATATCCCGCACACAGCAGGGTAGGCAGAGGGAACCTAGTGTTAAGACACTCCGTTCCCCACAGACACACCACAGGTTTTCTTTAAATAAGAGAAAAAGGACAAGTAATTTGGGATATAAAGTAAAATAAAAAGCTATAGTTAATAAATTATTCTTTATTTGAGATCTATCTAAATAACTTTATATTATTTACTGTTGTTTTTTTTACGTTTTATTTAGATCTATTATGAAATCCTATCAATTTTTTGACGACCTTTTTTTCCAAATTAGAAATACAGATACAATAGTGCATATTGGTCGTGAAAAATTTCATTGTCACCGTATAATACTACAAATTTATTCAACATTCTTTGAAAGTAATCAGCAATCAGAAATTGAGCTAGCGCAGGTAAGTGACAAGTGAATTTAAAAACTAAAATAAGTACGATTTATATCCTAAATATCATAAATATTTTTACTTTCCTTAGACAAGTATAACATCAGAATCATTTCATACAATATATGAATGGATGATTTTTAGTGGATCTGATAATAGTAAAATTATAAGAAGAGACAATGTATTGGACTTATTTTGTGCTGCACAATATCTTGGTATTAAAGGTAAATAAATAATTGCTTTCAGAATTATATAAACTGCAGTACTATTTTAATTATGTCTTAATTTTTATAGTAATTCTTAATCACTACAATTTTACAAACAGATTTAGTTTCTAATCACTATAATTATAGTCCCAGATTCTGAATATTGATTCCTTGAGTATTTATTGTCGTAAAATTTTCCACCGTCTACAATGTCTTATTGTTAGTGATTTTCTTCTTAATTTTTTATATATCTAATACCAATAGAGTGAAAAATAGTAGACGATATTGTGAAAATCGGTTTTCTTTAGGTAAATTAAAAAAAATAGTTAAATAATTAATTACTTATTTTAAATAATTCTTATTTTTCTCTTCTTTACTTATTTCAAGTAATTTCTTAAATTTACTTTAACTATAGATTTGGAGGAGCAGTGCTGGGCATTTATAGTTAATGAAAATATATTTAATGAAGATACCGCTTTTGTGTTATATAGAGAAGCTAGAGTCAAACGTATAACAACAGTAATGGAATTGATGGTATTTATCATTTTCATAGACTCTTTAGTAAAATAAATATTTATATTAATAAATCTTGTAAACATGAGTAATTTAATTTAAGGTCCCCAGAATTGTGAGATTCTTTTTGCCACTTGTTGCATGTAATGATTTTCTACAACTCGAACCTGAGGAAATTATGACCATTTTAAAATCAAATCACATATGCGTAACCAGGTACATATTTGCATTGCAAAAGTTTTAATTATTACGTTATTTTTTTTTTATAATATGATTAAAAATACTACAACTCTACCCCGTAGCTTTTTAGTCTACATAGAAGAGTACTTAAAATCAAGTGACAACTGAAAACTGAGACTTTTAGATATTTTGATTACTTTTAGAGATTTTTCGAAATTTTAATGAAATTTTTAGATATTTTAAATTTAAATTTATTTAATAACATAATACTTATTAAGACTGAGAATATTGTTAAAAAATACGTTATTATGTTATAATGGTTATTATATATTTAGCGAAATAGAAGTTTTGATGGCTGGCGTTAGATGGCTATACGGAGACTGGAAACATCGATGTCACTTAGCCGCCGACGTAATGAGATGCGTTCGGTTTGGCCTCATATCGCCATGGCAGCTCGTCGATATTAAAAGGAATCCTGAAAACACAGAGATACTTGAAATCGTCAACGAACCTGAAATACAGCAAATGGTTGATGATGGACTTGCGTAAGTCTAATATTTTTTTTTCTTCACGCTGCCTCCCGCACACAGCAGGCAGAAGGAACCTAGCGTCAAGACACTCCGTTCGCCACTTTGTCTAATAATCTTTACATATAATAAAAATTAATGTAACTAACTGATCACTGTCTGAAGACATATAAGAAAAAATAATTTCGGAGCATTTCATATCATCAATGTAATAGAACTCAAAACAATGACTTCAATTTTTTCTGTTTGCCTGAGCGTTTGTGTACGCTAATATTGGAACCGGCTTAGCCGAATTAAATGTACTTTTAAATATTGTGTTTTGGTAATATTTCTTTGTAATATTTAAAGTTTATTTTATTTCAATCTGTTCCGCAAAACTGCTGTGTAATAACTATTAATAAATTGGCTAAAGCTTTTATTTAAATAGGCGAAATCGTGTACGGGCGCGACGTTATATTGTTTTTATAATAACAGTAATTTATAATATTCGTGTTTACTCGCACGTAACTCTCAATTTCCATCATTTGTTTATAAGCATCACTTTTATTTATCAATGTAAGAATATTTTACAACTTGTCAACCGATTTGGCTTGAAAAATTGCACAGTATGTTCGAATCCAATATAAAATATTATGCCGTCTTCTTCTGCCTGGCATTAATCCCATTAAGCCTTCTTACTAAGTCTCCTCCTCTCCTGCAACATCCTCGGTGGTTAGTCCATTGGCTCTCATGTCCTGCTTCACATAAAATGTTATGCCGTATTCGGATGTATGTACAAATTTGGACTCTATTTGATTTTCGTCCTTGTTAGGTTAACCAGAATGACAAGAACATAATTTTATAAGACAACAAAAAATTTGCCCACCAATCGACTGATATCAGGTTTTGTAGGTAGATTAACTTTATTGGTTTTATTTAAAAATAAACGCCTATTGAGTATTTGTGTAATATTTTCTTTGTTTTTTAGCTTCTTCTTCGCTGTATCCGGCACACAGCAGGGTAGGCAGAGGGAACCTAGTGTTAAGACACTCCGTTCCCCACTTTCCGCCGAATTCGGAGGCTTGTGTGTCAAGTGGAACTTAACGCCAATGTAATATTGATAATTTGTGGCCAGTCGTGGCCCAGTGGCACAAGCGTGTGACTGTAAAACGACTGGTTGTGGGTTCGATTCCCACTCGAGGAGTGGAAATATTTAATATTTCCATTTTCTTCGCTCTGGTGCCGAGGTGAAGCGCGGCGTTAAGTTCCGCCACTTAACACGCAATGCCTCCGAATTCGGCGGAAAGTGGGGAACGGAGTGTCTTAACACTAGGTTCCCTCTGCCTACCCTGCTGTGTGCGGGATACAGCGTGAAGCTGAAAAAAAAATAATTTAATTATTATTTAAAACTAGTTATATATTTCTTGTATTAATTAACCAAAACATAATATAGATAACTTAAATTAATTAACAAGCAATTACGAAATTAATGTTTTGAATTTATATGATTAATTGTGGGATGCAATAAACAACTTCGTTTGCGTGGATTATAAAAACAGAATAATGCCGTAAAATTCACTTTTTTTAGCTTTCAACAACACGTTTTGACGGCTCTGCGTTATCTATCAGTCACTTAGAAACGTATTTTTTATATAAAATCAATATCAAAATAATCTTTATTCAAGTAGACTATTGTAAATACTTACGAAATTTCAATAAATATAAAATTTTCTATTTTAACCCTTTCTTGATTTTTGAAAAAAATAGTAGCCTATGTTAGACCCAGTATTTTTTACTACTGTCATTCTAAATTTCATCCAAATCGGACCGGTGGATGACCCGTGAAAGCATGACAGACAAGTAGACAGACATTCTCATATGTAATATAAGTATGGATTTGTAATATTTTTTCCAACTTTTGAAGGCTAAAACTAGCTTTATTATTTTATATTTTTGCCGTCGTTGTTTTTAAATAATCATTTATTTAGAATATGTATATGCGAGTTAAAATACGTAAGTAATGTGTTTGTATAATGTAGAGACGGCTTGTTTTCTTCTCTATACATCGTGACAAATTGTTTACTAAACTCAGTAAAGATTTCAATTAATGGTATACGAGTAATGTATACTTCAAGGAGAAGTCATTGAACTAATATGTAATGTTATTGTAATGTTCCTAGATTTTCTTAATAAACATAGTTTGTTTACGTTAACCACATAACGTATTAACATACATTTTATTCATACATTCATTTAACCACAACATTTAATGGCATATGAACAACTTTTGTAAAATAGCAGCAGCGAAAGAACCAGGCCCTAATCTAAACTTTCCACGTACCTTAAACTCATATATTGGACTTCGACCACTCAAATATATTGGTTCTCGTTTTTATTCAAATATTTATTTTGCCCACTACAGTGGATTCGCTTTCGATGTTTAATTAGAGGGTCGCCTAAGCTTCAGGGCCCCGGTGCACTGCACCGCCTCGCCCTACGATAGCTACGCCGCTGAATAGCAGCTGACTTTGATACTTTGATATAATATATGCAAAAGACGATCTTCGTCTCGCGGGTAGAACGTAAGTACTGATAAAAGTGAAGATAGTAGATTCAAATCTCACTCATATTTTAAATATAAAAAAGTCTAGTGGGCCAGTCGTTGCCCAGTGGCACAAGCGTGTGGTTGTAAACTACTGGTTGTGGGTTCGATTCCCACTCGAGGAGTGGAAATATTTAATATTTCCATTTTTTTCGCTCTGGTGCCGAGGTAAAAGCGCGGCGTTAAGTTCCGCCACTTAGCACGCAATGCCTCCGAATTCGGCGGAAAGTGGGGAACGGAGTGTTAACACTAGGTTCCCTCTGCCTGCCCTGCTGTGTGCGGGATACAGCGTGAAGCTAAAAAAAAAGAAAAAAAATAGATTTTCAACCCTCTTATAAGATGTGCATTGAAATTTACTTCTCAGCAGACAGTTTGTTTAAATGTACAAGTTATGTAAACAGGTTACTCTTATATTATGAATAAAACATAGCTACGCCGCTGAATAGCAGCTGACTTTGATACTTTGATATAATATAAGCAAAAGACGATTTTCGTCTCGCAGGTAGAACGTAAGTACTGATAAAAGTGAAGATAGTAGATTCAAATCTCACTCAGGGGTTTGATGTGGCAACGTTTTGATTTTTTTACTCTTATCCTTTTCGCTCAATACAACGAATATAATATATGTATGCCAGAAAACCTTAAATTAGCTTTGGAAATTATTTTATAATAATGAAGCTCAGTGATAAAGATTTAAAATAAGAAACATTGAAACGCTATTAAGTCGGTTACTATCTTTATTTGGGATTTTTGCATAACAACTAGAAGGAAAAAAATTGTAATTCGCTAAATATACATCGACGCATAAAACCATTTTGTCGTATTTCAAAAACATGTTCCTTTTTCCGTGTTCATTAGAATAAGTTGGCCAATTTTAAACAATTAAGAGGATATTAAAACCAACGATATTTTTAAGAACCAGGTGTCTACTACTACTTTAGTTGGTCTACGAGTTATGTTTTTGAGTTTTTTCTAATTATTTTTGACTCATTTCGCAAGAGTTGCAAGTCCCTTGTTTTAAGATCCGATAAAATTGCTTACGAATATACATACGACGTTAGATCGTCGATACGTGTTTTCAATTGCCTATTGTTAACCATGTCGAGCAAAATGTAAAGTAGAAGAAACGTGCTGTAGGAAAAAAATAACGTTTATGTTATGCACATAGCGTAGGAGTAGTGGGTAAATAAAATATTAAAACATTTTATTCTCAACTTCAATATTTTAAATATAAAAAAGTCCAGTGGGCCAGTCGTGGTCTAGTGGCACAAGCGTGTGACTGTAAACGACTGATTGTGGGTTCGATTCCCACTCGAGGAGTGGAAATATTTAATATTTCCATTTTCTTCGCTCTGGTGCCGAGGTAAAAGCGCGGCGTGAAGTTCCGCCACTTAGCACGCAATGCCTCCGAATTCGACAGAAAGTGGGGAACGGAGTGTCTTAACACTAGGTTCCCTCTGCCTGCCCTGCTATGTGCGGGATACAGCGTGAAGCTAAAAAAAAAGAAAAAAAATAGATTTTCAACCGTCTTATAAGATGTGCATTGAAATTTATTTCTCAGCAGACAGTTTGTTTAAATGTACAAGTTATGTAAACAGGTTACTCTTATATTATGAATAAAACATGGACTATGTGCTTTCAGTAATTAGTTGGTATGTTTAACAGGTACGTTATAATCAAATACTGGTATGGAAACAATTCAAAGAACTATTACCATTGGCTTGACGTGCTGGGGCTCGCCGAGCCCGCTGAGAGGAACTGGATGGGAGAGGAAAAGGTTGTATATAAAACTAGTAGTCACCCTTAACTTTGTTTATATAATATAGTTCTTTCCTGTGCTCGTAGAAATTTTGGGAAATTATCCCTTGCTCCCACGAACCGCAAGGCCTGGTAAATTTAAACTAATTTAAAAAGCACAATAATAAAATATCTTTAACATTTTTAAAGCGTTTTTACACAGTAAAGAAATTGAAAAAGTCAGTGCGCTTTGTGGAAACCGATTCCAAAAAGCAAATGGGTTCAAATCCTGCTGTGTTTTAATTTTTATATATTTTCTAAAAAAATATTTTTCAATATTAAAGTAGTTTTAGATTACAAAATATTGTGTAAATAATAGGCACATAGCATCAGGTGTAGCTTTTGTGTCTGAATTCTAATAATTTGCCTTACAAAGAGTAAAATTAAAAATTGCAACTCTCTGTAAGAGGTAAATATTTTTGGCAATCATTTTAAAATAAATAAAATAATTAAAACTTGTTTATTTAAATATGTTCACATTTGTGTTATAAACAATTGTAGGGCATACGTGTCAATTGTAGCAAACGAGGAAAATGTTAACAAATTCCAGTAAATATCTGATTCATGAGTCAAATGTGTAGTTAGTGTGTTTGCAATAAGATAACCAAAGTTTGATTGCTATGGTGTAACTGTATTATACAATGCACTTTTATATAAGTAGAGCATATTTTTCTAATATGAATATTTTTTATAAAGTCAGCTTCCCGCTTTTTCTCGCATAGGAAGAGACAGCCTACTTTCAAGAACACTCCGTTTCTCCACTTTTCTTCAAATCAATTTAAATCGACACATCGAACTAACTGGCGGCCACTTAACATTCCTCTGAATTCGGCACTCCCGCCGAATTCAGAGGAATGTTAAGTGGCGGAACTTAAAGCCGCGCTTTGCCTCAACACCAGAGCGAAGAAAATGGAAATAACAAATATTTCCACTCCTCAAGTGGGAATCGAACCCACAACCAGTCGCTTTACAGTCACATTTTGTGCCTCTGCGCCACGACTGGCATGACTGGCCCGTAAAGGCATAAAGTAATACTTGTTTTTAAACATAAAACTTTTTAAAAAAGCACAAAATGATGATGCTTATTATAACATAGAAGTTTTTAAATATATGCTTACTGTATAGGCAGTTTAATTACTGTCTGTGGTTTTAAAATACATATTTTCACAGAACCATGTGACATATAAAGAGTTTCTCAAATATCTTGAAGAGTTTTTGGTGCCTAAGGAGCAGATGTACCAACAAATGGCTATAATGCAACCTCTGCGACGAAATGACGACATTCACGGTAGGTAAAATAAATATAATAAATAACAAATATTTCCGTCGATATTCGGACGTCATGCACTATAGTAAAGAACGACATCTTTTTAACACAAGATAAATAATATGTCAAGGTAAAATACAAAAGTGCTTCGCCCTATTTTTTATATTATATGTTGTAGGTAGTACCGGATGTTGTAGGTATATAATAATTACACAAAATTTATTAATGGATAAAAAAATCTTATTCTTTTCTTTTTTTAAGCTTTACGTGGGCAAAACTTGGTTCTACACTTTTTTTTTGCGTTTGGAAATGCTTTTACGCAGACCAACCGTTCGCAAGACAGGCAGAACTGCCCTGCGAACGGATGACACTGTGGGACTCACCAATGAGCCCGATACTACCCACTAAAACCCAGCGGAAACCCTCTCCACCATCGGGAGTCTCGTCGACGTCTCGGTGGACGGCCCGCCTAGTGCAGGCCGCCGTCGCCTTTAGGGTGCTTCAGGGTTTCTTCCATCCTAGCCTCGATTACTTGCAGGAGGATCACACCGATCCTCCCGCAGTAGCTCCTCTAGGGTTTTGGGGGAGTTGGAGATGCGCGTACTGCCTTCTCCTACTCCCTGGCCTCCGACGGCGAAGCGAAGGGTTTGCATTGACGTTAATCTCGCACACACGCGATTCTCCACTTTACTTAACTCAAAGCCGCGCTTTGTCTTACCAAAGCGATAAAATCAAAATATTTAAACCTTTCCCACGAGTGACGTTGTTTCAGTTTGTTATGTTCTTAATTAATACAGCTGCATGCTATGCCATTAATTGAATTGTCACTATTATAAAAAATGTAGATATATTTAACATACTTCGTGGTAATATACGCTTATTAGAAACAATTAATAACGTTATTTAATGACGCATACAAAAGAAAACATAAATCATTTTCATAGGGCTACCAGCGTAATTTAGCACTTTAAATGCTTACCGTATTATGCTACAAATAATTTTCTTGGTTAGTTATTAGTAGTAGTAGTTCAGTTTGTTTTTTTTTTAGTAAATATTTAGTACTTGAAAATTAAAGTCCTTTAACATTTTTAGAAGAATATGATGAATCATTTTTTATTTAAAAATAATTCTGTAAATTCTTACATCGCGAATCTAAACTTATCGAAAGAAACAGTAATTTAATATTATTAATTAAAGAAACAGTAATTTCATGAAATCTATACTTATATTATAAATGCGAATGTCTGTGTGTTTGTCTGTCAAGCTTTCACGGCTAATCTACCGATCCGATTTGGATGAAATTTAGATTGAAAGTAGTAAAAGTGACTGAGTCTAACATAGGCTACTTATTTTTTCAAAAATTAACCTCTAAAGGATTGAAACAAGGGATGAAAGTTTATATGAAAAATCTAAACTGCTTGACCGATTGTAATGAATTTTAGCATAAATATATCTGATAATCCAAGCTTAAATATAGGCTACTTTTAAAAAAAAAGGCCACCCTCGAGGGTTGCAGTACAACGAAACAGTTATGGAGTTAACGCGGCGAAGCTGCAAGCGGGCCGCTAGTCAAAATATAAATGGATTATACATACTTGAAATTCTAAGGTTTTAAATGTTGTACATTACTATGTATAACTTTTTACTTATTGTTGCTTATAATATATTTTTCCAAAACAAGTAGTTTTTTCTATCATTTTGTGAATGAATTTTAATAAGCTCAGAATTTTATTACGTTTTTGTTTAATTTTTAGTAGTTTGATAGTTTTATTTTCCAAAGCTATAAATACTTAGAGAAAACGAATATTATTATAATAGTTTACAAAGATCTTAATTATAAGATAGCCTACATGTAATTTACGTAATGACTTACGATTGTTAAATACATGTCAACAGGTGTCGACAAGGATAACAAGGATACACGTAAAGGTACTATAGAATTTCCCCTGCCTGCCGCTTTGAAGGAACTATCAGCTAATAAAGAGAAAAACTCAATAATGAGTGATATTTTTGAAAATAAAAACCAGGTAAACTTATGCTTATGTGTATAGTCAGTCGAATGCGATGCGCTCTAAACTTATTTAGCCAAGGTTACAAATAAGCCTGCAAAAATATTTGTATGCAGATAAGAAATTAAATTATTTACTTAAAAGAAAAACATTACAATAACAAATGCTCAAATTGTTGTGTGTTTGCATTTTGAAGCAATTATTTTTTTTAAATCTGCATACCTACATGAAAAATAAAATAAACTTAGTTTTGGTCTTTTACGCCACAACAGTGGTAATCAGAGAGAAACTAGTATCAAGATACCAACTTCCATCCGAAATAGTATGTAGTTTCTCGAACACTTCAAACAGTGGGGAGGAATTAAAATAATTTTAATAAAAACACTTCGCTACAAGGGCCCCTACTATTTAGTAGCCTTAATTTAGTCTCTACTTATCGTAAATCTATTTCAAAGGTAAAACAAAATGCACAAACTCATTCACCAAATCGGTCCCCGCCACCAACTACCAGAGGAATCTCTAGTTTACGCGAACCTAAAACTTCAATAGAACAAAGACAGTCTGATTTAGAGGTACTTTATTAATGAAATTGTTGTATGCAATATATTTTAATTAATAAGCATTAATAAAATCAAGATCTTTGTAGTGCATAAACACTGCGTCCAGGGTTTTAGGGTTTAGTCTATGCATTTTCTTTTTATTTCTATTGTTATTATTTGTGATTTTCCTGATTAATTTAAGATGACAACGAGCACACTTGGTAGCATCTACCTTAAAACTAAAAGTATACATTATAATGACTTTGGAGGGCTGAAAGGGCTCCCTAAGAATATTTAACCTATATATATTAAATATTTTTATTTTATTAAATATTTTTTTTTCCTTAAGCTTGCCATGTCAATTTTAGGAGCAACATAATGACCAGAAAACACAAAGCAAGCAGCTCCACCAAATACATATGTGCAAATTAAAACCAAATCGAGTAATTTTTTTCTTTTTTTTATTATTAATTTATTACCATCATTAAGGTAGAATATCACTATTTTAATTCAAGCAATTTTATAATGATGTGTATTTATTTAAGTACATCACACATTTTATGTCGTAAATTAGTTTTTAAAAAGCAACTAGGTAAAATTTTATATGGGTTTAGAATTTCATTACTCGTAGACAAAAATAAAAATGTATGTACTAGATCTTGTCCTTGTTTTAATTATTTTTTTTATGTAAAAAGACACTTTTCTATTTATAATTTTAAAAAAATGTGTATTTTATATTCTAGACACCATTTTCTTTTCCAATAAATGATCTGCCGGAAAGAGATTCAGCGGATGATCTTAATACGACTAGCGAAACGAGCAGTGAAGTTGTTGGAACCACAAGTACCACAGAAAATGTATGTTTTATTATAAATTATATACTATCCAGTTTATTCTTGAATACTGAAATCAGATTATTAGTTGTTGCCTACGAATACCTCCGCGTGTAATGTCTACTCTCTGCTCTCTGCCAGATTTGAAGCAAAAATTTAGGACTTTTATATAAACTTACGATAGCTATCGCAAAATTTATTCTTACTCTTCGTGTAGGTACTTAGGTCTCTTAGGTACTTACTAAACTAAATCTCCACCAAACTTCATGTACGTCAAATGAATTTCGCTTTGATTAGATAGATATTTCGCCTTTAGTATTTATATAAGTATATAATAGTAGTAGTTAAAATATATTTTTCATGCTTCTATTATAATGAAATTATCGTAATGATAATCAAACAAACTACCATACTATGCCATACTATGTGGGGAAAGCTGTGAAGCTGTAATAAAAATATTCACTTTTACGATTCATTTTCATAAATTCAGAAAGAGCACTTGTCGGAATTTCTGAAACAAAATGCAGACGCTGTTGAACGTGAATTCGCACATTCACCACATGTTAAGAAAATATTTACTTTAAACGGGGAAAGACTAAAAATAGTTACCGAAGTTGTACTTAGAAATCGAAGCTATTTGTTATGAAACAACACTCTTGCAACATCCGACCGTAATATTACTAATAAAAATTACATTCTAGGAATTTGTGACGTACAAAGTAGAGGAAAAGTCATTACGGACTTTTGAAATTACGTAGATGCGTAATTAGATAGATCTATTATTTTTATTTTTTTATTCCTACTTTCCGGTCATTTAGAGACATTTAATGCCAGGTGGCCGAACGGAAGGCTAATAGGATGGGGAAACCAAATTTAAAAAAAGCAGCTTCATGATTTATCCTGCATAGCGGGATAGTGAGTAGATATATCATATAGTGGAATTTTATTCCAAACTCTATGCGCTGAGTCAGGCGTATTGTCTTTATCGGTAACAATACTAATATTTACATATTCACATGCATTTATGTAGTTTTGCACAATCCATCGTTAATAAATATGCATATATATGTAGGGTACATGCGTGTAATGTTTCTTATACATATTTAAAATTATTAGACACAGATAATAATTGAAAAAAGATATATCTGAAGTTAGGTCAAATGAACAAAGCATTTATATGGCATGCATTCTTTTGGCAGCAGAGAAAATTTTTCAGTCTCATGACTTTCGAATTTATCTTAACTATTAAAATATTTAATTAATATAAATTTGAGTTCATTCTGGCTCAGTAAACACGATTACCGGCTCGACCCTACATGAGGAAATTATTTTATTTAAATTATTTTCATTTCTCTGCAATGTCTCGATATCGGGCGAAAAGCGGAGAGTAGAGTATTACGCGGGAAAAAGCGTAAAGCTAATAAATTAATAAAAATTACTATTATAGTGTTTAATATTTCACGACAGAATCGGACCTCAAGTGAGAGAAGGCATAATAGCATTGCAGCGACATATTTAGCCGCAGCTACAGCAGCACTCGCTAATGTCAAAAGGTCAATTTATTTGAAATAAATATACGTTAATTATTATGTTACTATTGTGTATGTATATTTGAATTACAGTTTGAATTATAGTTAATTACAGTAAGTGTATATGTCTATGAAACCATTTTTTCAGCTTCTCACCTTTTCAAGCGTAGCAGTATAAACAAATCGAACCTAATATCAAAATACTCGGTTCTTCAGTTTCTGCTCGAACTCAAAGCCGCATTTTGTGTTAGGCACAAAAATTAAAATAATATATATATCATTGCTCTAAGTAGGAATGGTAGAAAAGACGTTTACAGTGGGACGCAGCACCACCGCGCCACGACGGCCCGAAGTATTGAAATACTTTATATTTTAAAGCATCATATCATTTTATTTTTCAATATATTTACATTGTTATCCATGGTGTCTTACAAATGGAAACATTTTTACTTACCGTTCATTCCTAGAACAATACTTATACTGACAAGGACATAAGCGGTACACTGTAAATTAAAATCAGGTTATAAATTATGTTAATATTACGTATTTACGTTACGTTATTACTTACGACGCCGACGTCAATACACGCGGCTCGTAAGTTAGGTATCATACTGGACTTTGCAGGACTTTCCATTACTTTTAAAATATATGCAGGTAGAAACTAGTTATTAATATGTTAATATTACTAGTTACCACTACTAGTAGTAGAAATAATATATTACCTCTATATTAAATTACAATCTCTAAATTATATATTTTTGGATTTTGCTCCAGGATATTGTTTTATGGAGGCCAGTTGTGGCGCAGCGGCACAAAAGCGGACTGTAAACGCGATTATTTGTAGGTTCGATTCCCTCTCTCACTGGTTTCAAGGTAAAACCACTGGTTTCAAGGTAAAACGCGGCATTTAGTTCTGCCGCCTTGCTCGCCTTAATTGTCTCCAAAATCCGGCGACGGGTAACGGGGAACACAGTGTCTTAACACTAGGTTCCCTCTGCCTACCCTGTACTCTGGGATACAGCGTGGAGTTACAAAAAAAATAGTTTTATGGCTAAAGACAAATTCATCAGAATAATATATTTTTTCTATAATAACAGAGATTCACAATCTCCAACACAACAAACAGCGAATACGTCGCGTCAAGAAACCCAAGCCGTTGCCGCTTCAAACGTATTTAGTCCACAAACATCCATGTTCAACCAGTCCAAAGAGTCGCTCGCTAGAATCAATATGTAAATATTTGTATAATATTATCTATAGATTTAAGCTCAGAATTTGGCAGGCTCAAAATGTTGTTGAATCGTTTTTTATAATGACGGAAAAAGTGTGTTAATTTATAAACACTTAAATACGTAGTAGGTATAATTAAGATTTTGCAGCTTCACTTTGTCCTGCATGGCAGAGTGATCAGAGAGAGAATTTAGTGTCAAGACACTCTGTTCTCCGTTTTCTGAGTCAGTTGAATGCTTTGTCTTGATATCAAAGCAGAGAAATGAAAATGATATAGGTATAATCATTCCCCATGGCCATTAGTGGCCAGTCGTGGCCTAGTGGCACAAGCGTGTGACTGTAAACGACTGGTCCGATTCCCACTCGAGGAGTGGAAATTATATTTCCATTTTCTTCGCTCTGGTGTCGAGGTAGAGCGCGGCGTTAAGTTTCGCCACTTAACACGCAAGCCTCCGAATTCGTCGGAAAGTGGAGAACGGTGTGTTTTAACACTAGGTTCCCTCTGCCTACCCTGCTGTGTGGGATACAGCGTGAAGCTAAAATAAAAATTATATATAATCATTCCCCTGAGTGGGGTTCGTACTCACAATTATCGCGTTTACAGTCAGTCGCTGTAACAGTGGGCTATGATGACCTCTTGTTAAGAATTTAATAGAAAATAGACATTTTCATGTACTTCTCAATTCTTTAATATTGAAACGACTTATATATATAAAAAATTTTTGGTCACATTTTTTACCATTATAAAATATTTAATAAATACTATCTTTAATCTAATCTACCATGTATAATTTGAGGGGTTTGTCAAGGTTCATTGTAGTGTAAGTAAATAGTTGAAAAATATACCTACCTACAACTTGCTGCGTTACGAAACAGGAAAATATAAATATAAGCGATTCCGATTAGACCGAAATTGATTATAGATAAGGGCCCTTTGCGCAATACGTTCTGTACCTACATATTTTATTTATTTGCACATGTTTTTAATATTTATTTTACTGCTTACGTCCGTCTTAGCACTTAAACCATTAAGAAATATAGGTACACAAATAGTGACCTTCTTGTGCCTCTTCTTCAATGTATAAAATTAAGTTACAATAACTTTTACGTTAAGAATTTTAATGTATTACAGTGATTTGACAAAAAGCTTTGATAATCTTCACTAAAATAAACATTTAATTAGTTACTTTATATGGCAATCAGGCGCGCTGAAGTATTTATATTTATAAGTTTAGCAATACCACATGTTATGAAACATGAAAGTATTATTTGAACAGGCGTAATCATTCTATAGTGTGTTTTTTACGTTTTATTTATTCTTGATTGCGAAGTTAAAACGAAAGTTAATCTTAAGTTTTAAATACATACTCTACATATTACACTAGGGTACCATTCGTAGCTTCGCCCACATAAACTACAGGTCTATAGTTTTTTCGTATTTTCAGAAGTCTACTCTCTTGCTGATATAATAAACTGGTCAAATTTATATTTTTGTGGAATTATATATTTTATAGAATTATATTAAAATCGGCGTACTCTCGAAAACATTTTCAATAGATCTTTTTTCTCAGCTTACTTTATAAGTGTCGAACTGCCTGAAACTAATTATTACCCGCGACGGAACGGCGACTGTATATGTGTTTGGGGTGAGAGGTTGTTTGTTTGTTTGTTTGTTTGTTTGTTTGTGTGTTTGTGCAAATAACTATGTCAATTATTTCCAAAACTATAAGTCCGATTTTGATACGGTTTTCTATGATAGGTTAAGGTTCAATTGGCGTATGTTCTTAGTTATGTCTTATTGCCTTAACTCACCAGGGGGCGCTGCAGTAAGCATTTTACGTGAAAACGAATGTTTTCAATTATCTCAAAAAATAATAGTCTGATTTCAATAGATTTTCAGTGGTAGATTCAGGTTTAATTGGTGGATGTTCTTGGATATGTTTTATCGTGTCAAACCACCAGGGGGCGCTGCAGTAAGCATTTGTTTGTACTTTTTTTGTATTTATTTGTCTAAAACCGAAACTACTGCTCCGATTAAAAAGAGTTTTCATAAAAAGATTTATCTTTGCTTGGTGCATATTTTAAGATTTTTCTTTTTTTGTTACGGGGAAAACTCACCAGGGGGCGCTGCACTAAACATTTGTTTATGCAGAGCAAAAACTACTAGTCCAATTTAGATGAAACTTTCAAGGATGGGTTCAGGCTTAATTGGTGCGTCTTTCCATATATGTGTTATGGTGACCAATCATCAGGGGGCGCTGTAATAAGCATTTGTTTGAGTTTTTTTGTGTAAAACCATAATTTTTCTTATATTTATTTGTGTAAAACCGAAATTACTCATCCGATTGGCTAGAGTTTTCAGAACTAGATTAAGCTTTACTTCGTACATATTTTAAAATTTTTGTTTTTACGTTACGGTGAAAATTCACCAGGGGGCGCTGCAGTAAACATTTGTTTATGTAGAGTAAAAACTACTAGTCCGATTTAGATGAAACTTTCAACGATAGGTTCAGGTTTAATTGGTGCATCTTTTCATATATGTGTTACGGTGATCACTCACCAGGGGGCGCTGCAGTAAGTACATTTGTTTGTGCAAAACTAAAACTACGAGTCCGATTTGAATGCAGTTTTCAATGATAGATTCAAGTTTACTTAGTGCATATTTTCATATATGTGTCATGTATGTTTACTTAGTGCATATTTTCAAGTATGTGTCAACTCTCTAGGGGGCGCTGCAGTAAGTAGCTGCTTCCATTTTTTGTGTATAACAAAAACGGCTAGTACGATTGAAAAGAGTTTTCAGTATTAGATTCCGCTTTGTTTAGTACATGTTTTTAAATTTATATTACGGTGACAAGTCACCAGGGGGCGCTGCAGTAAAATATTGTTTGTGCAATGCTAAAATGACGAATTCGATTTGGATGCAGTTTCAGTGATAAGCTCAAGTTTAATTAGTGCATGTTCTTGGATATGCTTTATCGTGTTAACTCACCAGAGGGCGCTGCAGTAAACATTTGTTTGTAATATTTAATGTAAAACCACAACTACTAGTCCGATTGGACAGAGTTTTCAGTATTAGATTTACCTTTACTTGGTGTACGTTTTTAGTTTTTTTTTTACGTTAAGAACTCACCAGGGGGCGCTTCATTAAACATTTGATGGTGCAAAGTTAAAACTACGAGTCTGAATTTGATGCAGTTTTCAACGATAGGATCAGGCTCAATTAGCGCGTGTTCTCGTATGTGTGTCGTGGTGACACCTCACCAGGGGGCGCTGTAGTAAGCATTTGCTTGTATTTTTGTGTGAAACCTATTTAGATGCGGTTTTCTGTGATAGGTTCAGGTTTAATTGTTGCGTGTTTTTATATGCCATATCACAAACTACCACGGGGCGCTCCAGTATAAATTAATTTGTTCCAAATCAAAACTACTAGTGGGTTTTGTGATTTTCACTGATTTGGTTAAACTTAAGTTCCCTAAAAATGTTGCGGTGACAATCTGCCAGGCGCTGCAATAGGCATTTGATAACCAGAAAGCATTGGGCTTATAATTTTTTTTGGATTTGCATGAAGATTAATATAAAGTATTTCGAAATTATGTAATAATATATAATGTGTATCTATACACTTTAAAAAGTTTAAAATAAAAAACAAAATTAAAAATTTTGAAAATACCCACGACGGTTTAATTGTAATTGAAAAAGGATAAAATAACTAGAAATCCCCCGCCTAAAAGAATATATGTAACGAGATGATGGGGACAACTTCGTCGGGGCTGCCAGTTGCAACCTCTATTTTAAATATAGTAGCTAACAGTATAGATTTCGTTCTTAAAGTTTTTAAAAGGAATACCAGTTATCAAAACTGTAAATTCATATTAATATTTTAATTTTTTCTTAAACCTGTTTTAACAGCATGAAAACCTAGGAGAAGTTAGCAAACTTAAAGTAATGGCAGCTCCGACGAAGTCGTCCCCATCATCTCGTTACATATATTCTTTTAGGCGGGGGATTTCTAGTTATTTTATCCTTTTTCAATTACAATTAAACCGTCGTGGGTATTTTCAAAATTTTTAATTTTGTTTTTTATTTCAAATATATGCCTTAACAATCAGGTATAATGTAGCTTTTTAATAGTGAAATATTTTTTGTAATTGGCTTGGTAGTTTCGGAGATTACCAAGTAGGTAATCAAAAATTTAAATATAAGGCACCATCTATTCTTTAAAAAAGTAACTAAAATTCACTTAAGTTAAAAAAATCTATTGAAATAAAAAGGTTAAATATCTAATTACATTATTCTTTTCTAACGTCCTAACGTGTAACGTCCTTCGAAAAACTGTCTATACGTAAATTAAGTAAATATGTATGTTAACCTAAACTTTTATTACAACTTTTTTGTTACGGTTAGAACGATCGCTACAAGAGATTTACAAAAAGCGCAGGTTTGAGATCCACTATATTAAAAAAATATACGTTTCTAAAAATGATATCTAAGTGTCTGACGTGTGACTTTAAAAGTTCAAGAATATCACGAAATTATAATAATTTCTGTAATAGTACTATTTGTTTTACAAAGGAATAAATTGTCTACATCAATTCTGGGACCATCCAATAAAAACTACATCGCTGAAGGTTCCCTCTTCAATTGGGACAGAGAAACAGTGTTGGTGTTTGGCGGCATTGATCCCCACACGACCTATGGAACTGCTGGAAATACTGGAAAGGATATTTATAGGTTATTATTAAATACTATATAGTGGGGCCAGTCGTGGCGCAGAGGCACAAAGTGTGTCCGTAAAGCGACTGGTTGAGGGTTCGGTCCCACTCGAGGAGTGGAAATATTTAATATTTCCATTTTCTTCGCTCTAGTAACGAGGTAAACCACGGCATTAAGTTCCGCCATTCGACAACACTAGGTTACCTCTGCCTACCCGGCTAGATGCGGAATACATCGTGAAGCTAAAATAAAAACTAAATTTTTAAATAAAATGGGACAGTTGATCTGAATCAACCATTTGCTTCGGTTCTCACTCGAAATGTTAGGTAATAATGAAATATTGTTTTCATTTCCTGGTACCTGAGATAAACCGCTTCTTTATATTCCGAGACTTAATATGAAATGTCTCGATTTCGGGCTGAATGTAGTGGACACTAACTTCTATCTGACTAATCTGATATGCGGTGGAAAGTGTAAAGCTCAAAAAAAAAATAAAATGGTTGTGTCAACAAATTATATATTAATAAAATATTTCGCTGATATAATAATATCATAATACTTTATTCACACTTATTAATAATTTATGAAGCTACTATTTGTTTCTTATATTTTTCTAAGTTATTTAAAAATATTGAAGATTCGATCCTGTTACCAATTCGTGGGATATAGTAGGTGAGCTACCTGAGCCTCGACATCATCATTCCGTAGCATTTTTACGAGGCAGAGTTTTTCTTGTTGGTAAGTTTATAAAAAATCATATTTACTAACCTTTTCTCAATACTTGGTGCCTAGTGGAATTATGTATATTTTTTAAATAGGCGCTAAACGTCTATTTTTTTTATTTTTTAAGTATTCACTTTAAATGTTCAAAATATTCAAATTTATTACCTCTTTCTAGAGGCAGCTTCTATATTACTGTTCGGAAAACCAATTACACCAGAAATCTTTCTTAATAAGAGCACAGTTGAAATTACCGCGGCATTGGTATACTGCTGCGTGGGAAAAAGCGAGAAACTGCTCTTTCCGCTGCATGGCGGGAAGAGCTGAGCGAAGTACTAGTATATTTAATGTTATTAAATGTAAAAAACTGAAAAGCAAACACTTAACACTAACATAACACCTAATTTAACGTTCCACAGCCTTAGTCTATTGGCACTTTTTGACCATTTAATTACCATTTATTCAAAAATTACAATTACAATTGTCACCAAAAAAAAATTACGACACACAAGACACTGTGCTGGATATCCCTGCCAAATTTCAAAGGTCCACTACAAATAGCCCAGAAAGAGTTAAACTACAACGAAATACACTTTTGGCCAGTAAGAGACCAATAAAAATATATTCTCTGTCTCTACCCATGACAGTCGTAGAGGTCGTAAAATCTTGTATCTTATATCAGAATTATTTTGCTTTAAATATGACAAATCTATTAATCTTAAGGAGTCATTAACAAATAAATAGAAAATAAATTATTTAGTTGTAATTGTAACTGGGTTTATGAACTTCATTCAATCAGGGGGTGCGGATCCACGTGTAGACGACTTGCGAGGCAAATCTGTGGTCGTATCAACAGTATGGAGCTACGAACCTGTCACAAGATCATGGTACAGTGAATCTGGCCTTGCCATACCGAGAAAGAACTTCGGTCTGGTGGTACATCGCATGGCGCTGTATGCGATCGGAGGTCAAGATAAGAAGGGCAGGTGAGCTTTGGAAGCCAAATAGTTATTTAAGTTATATTGGCAACTATAATAATAGGTTCAAATATTAAAGTAGTCATATTAAAAAAATAGCTTAAGTGGATAATTTCTTATTTATGAATGAAAATCGTTTCTTAAGTTGTTTGTTTATATGTATCTTCTGAGTGTTGCGTGATAAGTGTTGATAAGCTAACATAGTATCAATAATTTCCGTGAAAGAGTACTTCGTTCGATCGAACGTTTCGATCCGAAGAGCGGTTCGTGGAGTGAGGTGAGGCCAATGTACGCGGCGCGTATGGCCGCCGCTACCACCAAATACCGCGACTACATATGGGTGGCGGGCGGCATGACCGGCGAGAGACGCCACCCCGTCTGCGCCAGCGTGGAGTGCTATAGTTCTAAGACTAACCAGTGAGTTTCTTACTAATTCATGTATTAAGAAAGAATAAAAAGCAGCTTCACGCTTTTTCTCGCATAGGAGGGTAGTTAGTGAGACCCTACTATTACTATTACGGCACACCGTTATTCAATTTCTGCCTGAATTATGTGCTGGATCTTAAAACCGCTCTTTGTCTTAGGTACCAGAAGAGACAAATGAAAATAATATATAATCATACCCCTGAGTGAGAATCGAACCCATAACAGTCGTGTTTATTGGGTTTACACTTAGACGCTGCCCACGACGGCCTCTCTAGTAGCTACCAATAACATTTACTATTAATATGCCAAAAGAATAGAAAGTTCTTACTTTCAAATCCCAATTGCTTATTTCGCTTTTATGAATGAAAAATTATTAAAAAGAACCCTCAGAAGGTAGTTATATAATAATTTATTAGAAAAATAACTTTATATATAAATGGAAAAGCTTGTGTTCCAAAATAGTAAACAACTAAATGTCAAAACCAGAAGCTATATTTATTACTAATTATTTTCCATTACATTCAAGATGGACAGAAATACACAGTCTAAGGTTTCCTCGGTGCTTCGCCACATTATTTTCTATGAATGATAAATTATATATCGTCGGAGGCGCTGGTAAAGTATCTGATAAGGTACTTGTAAAAAATAATACCTACTTAATTTATAATTTAATTTGGAGTCAATCTTGACATTGTATAATCAGTTTTTTTAAAGTGTTACTCATACACTTCGAAATTGATAAACATTTTTAGAAAACGTGTAAAAATTTGAACCCAGCGGCTTCGAACACGCATCTCTTTGGAGACAACTCTTTCCCAACTTGTAATAGGCGTGTAAGAATATTGACGTAACCGTATGGCTTAGCGCTCAGAGCGTTTAAAAGGGTACCGAGAGGCACGGGTTCGAATCCCGCTTCGTTGAATTTTTTATAGGTTGTATAAAAATTGAAAATATTTTCTATCGATCGGTTTATTGTACACATTGCTAGCGATATTCATATCTAAAATATTTTTCTTCCTCGATCGGCTTAAGCTGCTTTCTCTGCTGCTTAAGCTCTTTTTCTGCTTTCTGTTAGCCTCATATAATAATATGTAATAAAAATGGAATGGAATGGAAAATTTTATTAACTTCATATAACGGTAGGACAAAACGCCCAGCAGTGTGGGGGCTATAGATGTATGGGACTGGAAGGAGCGTCGTTGGAAATTGGAAACTGAGCTGTCCATACCGCGACACGGCCACGCGCTCGCGTACCTCGGCACACAACTTATTATTATCGGTATTTAATTATTTAAATTAATTTATTTGAAGGTGCGTCACAGTAGAGGAAACAAGATGATTTTCCTTATTAGCCTATTTTTTATTTTGCTGGCGTTTTTAACATATTTTCACGCTTTATCCCGCATATCAGATTGGTCGGAGAGAACTAGCACTCTATTCTCCTCTTTCTACACGATCTCGAGATCTCGAGTGTATAGAGTGGCGGAAATAATTATGATCCTTCGATCGAGTGGATGTCGAACTGACGATCAATCGCGACTACAATCAGATATTGCGTCCCACTGCGCCAGGATAGCCTGGTAAAAAATATAATAATATTTATTAATGTACTTGTGTACATGCTATGCTAGCGTTCTTACTGTCCTTTAATCAATGGCATGATACTTTTGTAATAGATAAATGTATTAAAATAAGATAACGTCAAACCATCGTACTATCATATTTTGACACATAACAATCAAGAAGTATAGCATTTACAAAGATTAAGCATATCTACAAGTACTTATTATGTACATAGGAAATGTATCTAAACATAGTAGGCGAGTGTATTAAGCGTATATTCACTTTTATTGTTACACTAATTATACGGTTTTTGACACCTCTTTTTAAACTTGTTTATAATGTTTGTGAATAAGTTAATATTTTTTTAACATATTTAAATTGTTATTTCACTTCTAAGTCTTGGACGATTCTCAAGAGGCGAAGGTTTAAGTCCCGCTGCGACTAAATTTTTAAAATATTTTTAAAAACGTTAATGAAAATGTAATAAAAAATAATTAAAGTATACTGTCAAGTGTCATATTAATTGATGGAAACGGAAAGCCATTTTATCTAACTTGAAAAATGGAAATAGTTTATATACAAATTATAAATGTTACTAACAAATTTTAAATTTGTCAGATACTTAGTACTGGCACCATGTAGTATTTATTGACTTTCATTATATCATACTATTATTATTTTTTAATTTTATATTTTATCTCTAATCAGAGAATAGCTATGGTTCCTCAACGCCATAATCCCTTCATAATTATGAAAGGACTGCATATATATTATATAATTTCAAATAAATACTATTTATTAGGTGGTGTAACAACAATCTATATGCGGGCCCTAAGTAACGTAGAGTCGTTTTGCTGCGAGCGTGGCGCTTGGATTCGAGGTGTCGCCACCTTGCCCAGCCCTCTGTCTGGCCACGGAGCTGTCACGCTACCACCTGCATCTCTTATGTGAAATTGTTCATTAAAAATTTATTTCTCTTATAAACAAAATCTGGTTTAAACAAAAATATGTTATGTATTTCTAGCAAATATTACTGCACAAGTGTTTTGATATGTTAAAAATTCCTTATTTCACTTTTCGTTCTAAATTTCTTGGTCCCTTATTATTATTTATATACATATAATTTAAATATTGTTTGTATTTTTTGTTAAATCAATAATATATTTTTATCAGATTTGTTGTTGTTCTTTTTTGTTATAAATTGACGTATGATAAAGTATTGCAACTCATCGATAGATATTTTTTAATATGTATGTATGCATGGTACGCATGTATACTAAAGTAACATTTTTACATTTTTTCCTATTTGTCTGTTTGTTCCGGCTACTTTCTGGAATGGCTACATCGATTTTTACGGAACTTTGACTGGCAGATAGCTGATGTAATAAGAAGTAACTTAGGCTTTAATTTTAGAAGTATGACGAAATCACAATGTAAATTAAATATCTAAATATAAAGTAACGTATCTTTGGCTTATTAATATTTATATTTTTGAGATATCCATATTCTGTTGCATTTAATTTTCAAATTCTTTTTAGAACAGTACTAATAAATAAATAAATAAGCAATTGAAACTTGCAAATAAATAACAGTAAGTTATTACTAATAATTAAGTTATCCTTAAAACTTTGGATAGAGAGGAAATTAATTTAAAAGAAAAAATGAAGATTATTTGATATTCCTAAAATTATATTAAATATCCTTAAAACTAATATCACATTGTTTATTTCAATTAAACATATTATTTCTAGTTAATCCCAGACTTCTCTGCATATTCCAAGGACGTCTCTCTTAAATCCATCTTCGCAGGGCTCGTAAGTTTTGAAAAATGATTCCCTGTTTATTGGAACGAACCTGGTTGGTTTCAAGTATATGACTTCCTAAAAAGAAATATAAAAAATCATTAATCACCATAAAAAGCAGGCCAGCATAACACAGCGGGACAAGGTTTTATTGTAAACACGATTGGTTGTAGGTTCGATTCCTGCTAGGAGGAATGGTGACAAGACAAAGCGTGGCGTTAAGCTCTGCCACACAGCACACACTGTTTCGGATTCGAGTGAAGAATTGAGAAAAGTGGAGAATTGAGTGGTTTTGCATATTTATTCTGATTTATAGTGCTTATAATTTAATTTCCACCTTAATATTGTATTATTTTATATTAAAACACATTTAATCTAGCACAAGTCTAAGTTCTCCGCTTTCCTTTCACTTAAACCTTACTTAACTTTATTACATGAAATGTATACGATATTTATAATAGACATTTGGATATTTTTATCAAACTTCATGCTATACTTTATGTGATATATGACATATATTTTTATACTGAGCGAGAAAATAATAATAAAAAAACAATGGATTTATAATTATCAAGAAATTTAATAATAACATCCCCTTTATTTTGCATAGCTTATACTTATCTTCCAATTGTCTGTATCAAACTTTCTGAAGAAGCAACTATAAGATATAATATTTTTACGTAAATAATGTAAACGAATATAAGATATTTAAAATATGTTTAATAAATATAACAATTATTCAACACTATGTAAATCAGTCGAATGACAATATATGAAGACGTGATGAAGATTATAGCTATTTTAGTTTATAAATAAAATGTTTATATTTATAATTGTTTTTACCCACTTAAAACTTAAAATATTTACACTTCGCTTATAATGTAATCGTGACATTACTACGTTCAACCATTCATGTCTTCAATTTTCTTTCTTAGAGTCACGCACAATCAAAATATGAATGTTAATTTAATAAGATTATCTGCTTTTATTGCAAAAAAATATAAATTTAGAGCAAATTTATTATTTAAAAGAAACTTACAACTCCCGTATCTTCAATATTTAAATCTTCAAATATGATTTTGTTTTGTTCTCTACCCCCAGGATGGATATGTCTCGTTTGACACACACTGATAAGGCCAACAAGGACTAAAAACATTAGCAACTTCATATTAATTTCGTTTGTTATTCTTGCTGTCTATGCAATAATATCTTAACTGATATGTACGAGCTTGCGCCGTTTTAATATATGAAAACGTTATCACACCGCGTGTGGTGTACGTCATTATATATTTACTGAGCGACGCCAAACAGACTGAATACAAATCTCAGAAAGTTAGTCATTTTATGATGCAATACAGAAGAACAAGCTGGGGTTTCATAAGGCTGTTTGCTGAATCATTTGTTTTGACGTTTAACTTTCCAAAAACATGAATGGACACCGTATACTTGAATAGTAAATTACATATAACGTAAATAAAACCTTTAATTGATTTACAATGAACACCATGAATATAAATTAAACACGTAACAATTGCGTTTTAAGTAAGAAAATAATAGTGAGTAATGATCATAAGAATGGTTTGCATTACTTATTAAAATATAATTTAGTAAGTAATGCAACCATTGAGGGTCTCTGCTAGCGTCAATGTCGCGCGTTGGCTGACGCGATGCTGTAACACACGTTTAGACCTGCATGGTGCTCCTATCTCTCCTTTACACCATACTCGTATTCCTTATAGCTTTGCCTATATTGCGAATGTTATAACCGTACCCAGTCTCCCCTAATAATCATCAAAAATGGTTGCATTACTTATTAAAATATAATTTAATGCTGGCAATACGCCTTTTCGAAGTCAATCTCAAAGAATGCCTTGACATATAACGAAATAGGGGTTGGTGCCTCTTTCACTTTCAATTGATTGGATCTTATTTACATTTTAAGAAAGCGTTAATGGAAGAATAATTACAATAATACAGGCTATTATGATACAGTGTCTGTACACGCAATGGTTAAGTTCGATTCTCACTCAGGGGAATGATAATAGTTCATTCATTTTCTTCTCTCCGCTCTGATGACAGGACAAAGTTTTGCCACTCTACATCAATATGAAAAACTGATTGTGATTTATATATTATTATTTAAAATAAATAAAGTTATAGCCTATCTGTTCAAGAAATTTAAATGGGTATCTAGTTACTAAATTGCGCCGTAGTAACAGATATAAAACCTGTTTAATAGTAATTTTACGCTTTTAACTTATTATCATTATTTTGATATATTAATTATTAGAAAAGATTAAATTTATTTTTAATTATTATTATCAAGTAATCTAATCAAGTAAGTAATCTAATGGGGCCAGTCGTGGCGCAGTGGCACAAGCGTCGGACTGTAAACGACTGGTTGTGGGTTCGATTCCCACTCGAGGGGTGGAAATATTTAATATTTCCATTTTCTTCGCTCTGGTGTCGAGGCAAAGCGCGGCGTTAAGTTCCGCCACTTAACACGCAATGCCTCCCAATTCGGCGGAAAGTGGGGAACGGAGTGTCTTAACACTAGGTTCCCTCTGCCTACCCTGCTGTGTGCGGGATACAGCGTGAAGTTAAAAAAAAGTAATCTAATAATAAGTAATCTACAAGTCAAAATACATGTTTAAGAGAGAGAGTTCATTTTTCTTAGTTTTTTTCTTATAAAATGTTTTATAAAATAATTGTTTCTTACTTTGCATATATATGTATGTTACTCGTAATGGTCATAATATTGGTACTATTTTTTTTAATTACATGATATGAAATTATTGTAACATACCGCTTCTTTTTTTCTAATAACAATGTAGTCGAAGAGATCCCAGTGTCAACACACTTCGATCTCCACTTTCCGCCCGGAATCGAGATATTGCATGTTAATTGGACAGTGTCAGAGTAATGAAAATAATATGCAATCACTCCCCGGAGTGGGAATCGAACCTACAACCATTGCGCTTACGAAGACTACGAAGTTACCATATTTGGTATAAATAAAAAGGAATTACCTACTATTAACTATTTTTTTATCTATATTATATAACTATTTTTTATCTATTTATTACTATTTATATTTGATCATATCATATATTACAATTGTGTATTATACATCTTACATACGAAGTAAAACTCAAGTTTATATACATATGTTTACATGCTTACTATATTATTACATAACTACATGTGTATTATGTAGAATTTTCACTCGAAGCCACTTTACATAATCTCAAATATATTGCAATAATATAAACACAAGCACATGCAACAATCAATTCTCGATAATCTTATTATTCTTTGTAATCAGCAAACAATACAATACAATGTTTAGTTCTTGTTATTTTGGTCGCGTGGAAAATTTTATTGTAATACAAATTGAAGTTCACAATTCCGTTCGCGTAGACTACTTCCATATGGAAGTAGTGTGTCATAAATTCCTCATAGGTAGTATTATTAGGTATTTACCTAAAATGGTAATTTTATTTTCCGTTTTCGACTCGAGTTTGAGACGTTGCATAATATGGAACGTCAAATTCAACTCCCATTCATTCCCATCATTTTTGTTTTGCGGGAGAGAGAAAAACGAAAATAATATTAACCTTTTGCAAGTGAGAATCAAAGGCACAACCATAACATTTTCAGTCAAACGCTATCCCATTAAAGCAAATGTGTGGAATAAAGTGCTATAATTCTAATTTCTGCTCGTGAAAAATGCCCACCATTCACCACACCAAACAACTTACTAATATCGTCATTACTTTTTCATATAGTTTATCTGATCTAACGTGGTTCCTTATTAGATTTTCTAGATTTTCAATTGTTATGTAGGTAAATGCCTATCACGTTAAACAATTTTATTATGGTGTGTTTACGTATTCCTTATAAAATACCACGATGAGCTCACTGTGGTATTTTCTTAGTGGAAGTATGTTTATCATGAGTCAATCATTCCAAATCTTTAAACTATATTCTTAATTTTTACATGTCAAATGAAAATACCCCTGTTAAAAGCTATACGCGAAACAATTCCATTTCTAAAACGATTTCCGCATACAAACATAAATAGTACATAAAAAAATCATTTAATACTTTATTACCGTTCATTCAGTGCTCTAAATTATTTCTCTTAAAATTATTTCTACAGACACCACTTTTTACTGTTTTATTATATAATTGGTTGATAGATTAATTAATAGATTATTTATTTTATTTGTTGCTTTTCATTTACGCTCTTTGCTCTATTAGTTAGACAATTGTAAAGCAAAGGTTTTTGCTTATACAGACTGAGTGTTAGGTATCATTTTTGTTTAATTTTAAAAGTTTGCATAAATTTATAATACACTTGAACATATTTTCATTACTTAGATTAAAGAGTACTGGTTATAAATTATACATTTTTTTTATTAAAATGAAACTTCGTATTAAAATTATTCAAATTGTATAAAATACACTTGCATAGTATATTTTTGCTATACACAAAAAACAAAAATTAAAACTATCAAAGATACTGCAATGCGTTCCAATTTCGCTACGTATACAATATCCATTTTCCCTTAAATGCTAGTGTTATAGAGAACACTGAAATTACATATAAAAAATAATATATATAAATATTCGTATACATTGAACGGTATGTAATTTTTTTAGTAAGATGGAAATCCCTAATATAAAAAAAAATAAAGAATAAACACTAGCAAAGTTAAAATAAGTCTGATTGCATGTGAAAGTCCCAGGTTCCAATCCCATTTTTTACCATTTTAAGATAACAACGACTTTTAAATAAAATATTAAACAACAAAATTAAAAAAATATAGATTTATTTAAGTAAAAATAGCAATTGTATAAATTTAAACCATTTTGCACTATTGACTTGTTTTTCTTTATGTTTCACCGTAATACTGCCACTGCTCATCGATGTGAAATGACATTTTATGACGCATTATACACTGAAGATTCCTTCCCATCTCCTCCCCTGGTGGACAGCTGTTTGAGTCTAAAAAAATAAATAGAATATATTCATTATAACATTCTTGAATGTTTATAATTGTAAATATATTGAATTATACTTAATGTATATATCATTTTCACATATTATTTCAGTTTAGGCTTAATATATATTTTTTGCAAATATTTTATATATAATACAAAATATGGACTTGATCTTGTTAATATAATTTATTAGTAATCATTTCGTAGAAAACTCGTACTATACAATAAAAAGGTGTGTTGTATATAGGAGTCGATTCATATGAATTGAATATTAATATGAATCGGAAATGATGTAATAATGACAAGTTTCATTGAGGTCTTTACAACTACTTACAAGTAGTTGTAGACGTAAGTTGTAACTTAATATCTGAATTATATAACATACTACAAAGTTAAGAATATTTATTTTAAATGTTATATCTATAAGATAGATATATATATATATATATATATATATATATATATATATATATATATATATATATATCTATATATATATATATATATATATATATATATATATATATATATATATATATATATATATATATATATATATATATAAAGGTATTCTATAAATATCTGCGATTGTGTAAAATATAAAAAAAATATATAATTATTTCAAATTTAAAGTTATTCATTATGCGAAATATGAGTAAATCATTATATTTACAATTACATATTTTAATTTTTTTAATTACTTGACGAAAAACAGAACCTATTAAATAAAACACATTTCTTAGTTTTGTTTCAACAAAAACATCTTTATTATATTTTAAGCGTATTATTAGAAAGCTTCAAAAACTCATAAGAATTAATTTAAAAAGTGTATACTATATTTACCAATATGTATATACTTTATTTACCAAATTTCAAGTTTAATTTCTTTGATCAATACGCTTGCCAACTTGAAAATCCGATACTGGATCCACAGCTGGTTTATACTCGTAGTTTGCGAAATTATCTCTATAGAACATTCTTGGTGGACGTCCAAACATTATAAGTAAAGCACAACCATGTGGTCCATATGGAAAATAAGATCCCTCGTAAGGTAACGGCGGGCTGGTATTACGTACAAACGGAACAGGCATGGTCGGCAAAATGTTTTTCATAATAGAATCACTTTCCAGCTGTTCCCAAATGTCATCATTCGAACGAAGCACTCTTGGGGCGCGCACATTAGACAATTCATAATTTGGCAACATATCTTGAGGTAATAAATAGTAATACTTCAAATACACGGGCGGTATATATCTAACCGGGTATGGTTGAAAAGATGCAAACATCTCAGGATAGACGTATGGTATTTTATTGTAAGATTTCGGAGTCAATGAGCTGTGTGGATCAGTATTAACTTCATAATAATTATATTCTGGATTATAAGCATAAGGATAAGCAAAATCTTTGTTTGCTATATTTGTCATTGGTGGCTGTAGTTCTGGAGCTAATATATTGTTACTTCTATACGTGAGATCTTTCCAGCTCTCATTTTCCTGTTCCGGGCATAGCTCTGACGACGACGTTTTCACATTTTCAGGGTCGTTGGCTTCTTCTTTCTCTACTGAAAATGCTTCGATTATGGCAGTCTTAGGTTTTTCCAAAGGATTAGCTGATGAAATCCATGTTGAGCAATGGAGCACATTTAGTATTATAAAGTACCAACAGTGGTTCATCGTGCACACTTTTCTGAGTACAACTATTTCTAGCGCAAGAAATATTCTAATTACTATGTAAATATTTTAAATCCACTCACCACGATCAAATATCATATTATAACAAATATATCACATTACACTTACTTGCACACGCTATTTTAATATTATATTACTAACTGTTGACATTTGTGAATTAAAAGTGAAAAAGATTATATTTTATGAATATATTAAAAATTAACTTGAAGGAATGAAAGAATAATGTAAATTTTTACAGAAACGTCTCATCATAGAAGACACGCAATAACTTATAATGTTTTTGTGTAATTTGGACGTAGTAACGATAACTATTAAGTAAGTGGGAAAACATTTCACCCTTTAAAACACTACACAAACAGTAAATTTATTACATTATGTTCGTGTAGTGTTAAACGGTTTTTTTTTACTTACTAACTTTTATTTAATAAAAGTCCGCGTCAACAACTCTAAGTATAGTCATCTGTTCTAACTCTATAAATTAGACACTTATAGTTTTAAGTAACGCTAAAGTCAGTACTAAAATACATATAATTTTATACCTACATATTTGACGTCAATCGATAAAATTGTTTCACCATAAAATAGTATATTTATTTAACTTATGTATTAGAATATAATATTGTATATGTTTATACTAAAAATATGATTAGTAATATTAGTATAAATTCAAGGTATTCTTTCGTTATCCTGAATGTCCTGACACGGAGAATGTCCCGGAGAAGGTCAAATTTTATTGTCTCTTGTCATCAGACTTTACCGTATTAAAGCTGTATATCTGTTTCCTACCACTTACACACTTACTTACTTTTAATTTATAGAAGAGAATTTAATTTTTAGAGAAGCTGAAAATGAACTCCCAACTGCGTGGTTGGTGTATCTGATGTTTAAGACTTAATAATGATACTACAGTGTCGTGACCTGGTTGTTAGTTAGATATATGTTGTGGTCAGATCGTAGAATTGACAATTTCATGATCTCGTTGACGATATCATGAAATGGTCGCAGTTCATGAAATGAGCAACTGAATTTGACGATATCGTTGATTCGTCAACGTTTAACGATTTCGTCATCGACGTTTAACATTTAACATAAATTCAGAATATATAACATATATTCGTCATTTAACATAAATTCAGAATATGTGCGTAATACGAACTCATTATATATAATGGAGATTTTTTTAGCTCAAAACACTTTCAATCTTGTGAGAATCAATTAAATAAAAAAGGTTTAACCTAACCTAACCTAAAAATTCTTTTACGTAATTATTTTTATTTTGTGTGAATATATTTAAAACCTATCAAGATAGGTTAGGTTAGGTTAAACTTTTTATATTTAACAGATTCTTTAGTATTTAAAAGTAGTTTTTATTATATATTTCTTAAAGTTATTATTACAGTATCGCAAATACAAAACAACTTAAAATCAAAATTATAATGATTTTCAATAAAATAAAAAGATAATATTTTTTTAGGAATATAATTTTTACTTATTATAAACGGATAGTTAATGCTGCTTTTAATAAAAAAAATATTTAAAACTAAAGTTTTAGCTTTATTACGAACAGCTGATATACGAAAAAGCGCTTCTAGCGCCTCTATCGGTTGTTAAAGTAATTATAATTGACGATTTGGTCAAGAAAGATCGACACTTTCATGAAGTAGCCACGCGTTTGACCATATCGTTAAACATTAGGGTGTCATTGATTTCGTCAAACGACATCATGATCTGGCCAAACGATAATTGGTCATTTCATGAACTACGACGATTTCATGATATAGTCAACGATTTCATGAAATCGTCAATTAAACGATATGTCCACGACATATACATTGTGAGCGTGCTAACTATGTTTATGGACTCGGTCTCACTTCAGACAATTTGACATTCAGTTTATTCTCAAGTCTGATTAGGCAAATGGATAGGTTTCACCGCCACAACAAGCAATGTTTTATGACGGAATAAGAATCATTAAACAAATACATAATAATGTATATAGTGCGAATCGAAAAATAATATTTAATTAAATTACCTTCATGTATGTAATAAAATCAGGATATATTCACAACGTCACTTTATTTCGATTTTTGTGATGCATTTAGTACTAATTCTTAAATAATAATTACAAAGTCCGTTATCTCTTATATCAAACATTGTACAAATGTATCATCATTGTATCAAAATTATTGTTTATTTAAAATTAATTCAGATTTATGGTTGAATGGTCTTCTCTGTATTTTAACTGGCGTCTCCTCTTTGTTACTAGTGTCCCGTTTCGTGTAAAACATGATGTCGTCGTCGTCAGATCTGAAGGCTGGGATGGACGGATGTACCTTTGCTAAGCTGCCCGAAACCACTGACGGGGAGCAACTTAACATTAGTGGAATACCACAACCGGTATTTGCTGTAGGGAATACTCCAACAGTCCCAGGATTCACACCAGCTAATGGTAAACCAGTTCCAAAGGCAGTTCTAGCCATACCACGATGTTGACCCCACTGTAACCCATTATCCCTCATATTCATTAGATTACTTGATTGCATGGAGCTATCTAACTCTGACATTTTACTATCTCTCATTAGATGCGTGTGATCATGGTTGTTGTGTGATCTAGAAGGCATAGGTGATTGATCATGATTGTTGTCCGAATCAAATTGATTAAATCTGTTCATTCGTCCATATCCGTGTTGCTGCAAGTATGGTCTGTAGTGGTTGTTATTATATTCGGGTACATGATTGTATTGTTCCATCAAGTGTTTGTATTGCTTGTCCTCAAGCCATGCCATTGATTGCATGTCATGTAGCTGGTGGTTATTATTGTAGTTGTATTGCTGCCCTGTGTATCTGCCTTCATTCATTCGCATGTTTGCAGATGTTCGTTCTTCATCATAGCGGTCGGCTCCTTTTGATGGCATTAATAAAGTATGCCCATTTGGCGAATTAGATGCACTTTTGAAGTCAGGCGAGGTGTGATCCATTCGTTGTCTGTCCTCCGACCATCGGGTAACGGGAGCTACTTCTAAATTACGATTTGGATTAAAATACTCCTCCATATTGGAATCTTCAGTCATTCTTACGCCTTGTTTTCCATTAAAGGGTCTTTGGTTAAAATCTAATGCATTATTATCAGTAGTCAATGAACTTTTATCGTTATGAAAAGTTGAAGCGGATTTAAATCCTTGAGGTAGAACTTCACTTTGCTCTCTTGGAGAGAACTGCATGGAATGTAACTCACGTTGGTCGACGTTGTTAGCTGCTTCGCGTTCCATAGTTAAATCTCCGGTAGTTCGCTGGCTAAATAATTCATTATTAGCATGACGGTGCTGTTCATCAGGATTATTTTTTGTGGATTGAAGAGATTCCTTATTTATATACGTTGCAGCTGTTTTAAATTTTGGATCTATATTATCTAAGTCTGGAATTAAATGAGTTAAACCGAGATTAGGAGAATCATTTAATGCATGATTCTGTAGCAAGGAGTGACCTTTAATGTGATCTTCGGCCATTCGCATGTTCATTTGTTCATTGACTATATTTTGTTGATTTATTAAATGATGATTTTTTGTCTCAAACTCGTTCTCTTGGGTTAAGCGAAAACTATGGAGATCATTATTTGGATTTACAATATTCTGACCTTCATTCGTTTTAGCATGTTTCTGTTCCTTTTGAATGCTAAAAGAATTTGATATTATATCATCATTTTTGTTATCACTCTCTTGAACCGATCGCAAAATATTGGTTCCTTGTGAATCTAAATCTTCTGTTGTACGACTCATACTATCATGTTCTCTCATAGATGTACTTAAATTTTCGTTTGTAGTTTTCTGCTTGTTGAAGTTTATTGGTGTAATTAATGAAGATGGTTCAAGTATAACATGTTTTTCTTGTACTGAACGCATATTAAATGACTCGTCCGTACCGTCCGTCCGTCCTTCACTTGTTATTTCTTGAGATGAGCCCATATTTACATTTCTAAATAACTTATCTTCTTCACTTGTTATTTTTTGAGATGAGTCCAAATTTACATTTCTAAATAACTTATCTTCAAATGTGGAGGGCATGTTTTCATCTAATGTATCACTTCTGTGCTCCTCTTCCTTATACATTTTATTTTCTTTTGGTAAAGTATCTAGACTTTCACGCATTTTTAATTCATCGTGACTCTCTGCATCAAGCGGTAAAGAAAGTAGTTGTGCATCATTCTCTTGTTCATTAGCATTTTTTTCTTGTAGATAATGGGTATTTGTGTCCGTAAGTTCACTAAGCGTTTTATCAGTATTAGTTGCTTCTTTTGGCATAAATAATTCTTCTAAGTTTTCAGCATTGGGTTTTTCAGCTTCGATTATTTCCTTTATTTCCTCGTGTGTTTGAAAATCTGAAGTTACTTCACTTGATTTTGAAATAGGCTTATAACTGTCTTTTCCGTTTATATAAATGTCTTCAATATCAGCTTCTTTAGCTAGGCTTGGTATTTCTTTATTTTTTATTTCAGCACTTGATTGTTTTTGTAAATCTTCAGAGGAAAATGATAAAGCACTTTTACCACTGCTTGGTTGAGCATGAGGTGTACTTAAAAAATGGAATTGATCGTCAGTAGTGTCCTCCGCATTTTTTAGTTTTGGTAATTCTTCATCTAGGTTAGCCATCTTAGTTTCAGCACTTACCATTGCTCCTTTCTCCATATTGTCATTTTCTAAATCAGCTGTTTTTTCTTGTCTCAAACTGTCGCTATGTAGCTCTATCTGAAACTCTTTATTATTAGATGTAGATGTGAATATATCATCATCATTTTCAATTCGTCTTTCTTCAAAACTACTCGATTTTCCAAATGGTTCCTCATTTTTTCCTTCTTCATCAATATTTTTATCATTTTTTAACTCATTTTTACTATCATCCTGAAGTTCATCATTGGACTTTTCTTGGATTTCATGTTCATCTACTTTTGACATCTCATCTGTCAGTTTGGTCGTAGGAATATTTTCGGAAGAGAATGAATTTAATGACTCAAATCTAAAAGCGTCTTCGATGTTTCTAGCTATTTCAAAGTTCTTATGAATATTTTCAATAGCTTCTTTCCATTGAGCTAATCTTTCGTCATCGGCAGATTTTGGTATTAAAATATCTTCATTTTTTGAAGATTCCCTAGACTCTAATGATTCAAAATTTTCTGTAATATGCTCTAGAGCTTTCCGAGCTGTTTCAATATCTTCTAGCACTTCAGTATCAGTAGCTAAATTTTCATTTTTAGAGTTTTCTCTTAATTTCATTGAATTTTCTTCCATTTTTTCAATATTTCTTTGTAAATTTTCTACAGCTTCTTTTGCCATCTTAATACTATGTTCTACTTCTTTTTCTGAAAGGTCTAGTCGTGCTGATTTCGTACTTTTCGATAACTTATTACTGTAGATACTGGGTTCATCATCACATAACTTTACCTTGACTTGTTTTCTACATTTTTCATGTGGATCTGCATAGGCCATTTCTTCATCTGAATCTCTATACAGATGATATCCGAACTTTTTCTTAATGATTAAAGGTTTTTTAAAACCTAAGCTTCGTTCTTCAAAACCTGGCGCTACAATGTGTGACTTGAAACCAGTATTGGTGGGTAAAATTTCCTTCTCATGGTCTTGTATTTCCTCATGGACAGGATCATGGAGGGGTGACTTCTTTTCACGCTTTATAGTCGCTGAAGGCTCATGAAGCGCTGATTCAAGTTCCTTGAAAGTTCCTTTAATGAGAGTAGGTATAGCTGTAGCAAATGTTGCCAAAGAACACAGTAAAATGACAGTCTTCATTGTGGTGCTTGTTGAATGTGATATGAAGACCAAAATATTATCGACATTTATACAAAATTCATTTAGCGCTTTCGCGAATATAATAAAAACAAACGTGCCTGATGTACATAACAAATGCGACGTCTTCCGCATGACAGAAATATTTTATTACGTTACTAACTGAAATGTATTGATTTTATGAAGAAAAATATTTTATAATTTTTAATATTTTTAATATAATAACATATAAATTATATAAAACGCAAATCTTTTAATGTTGAGTTAATCCATGAGCAAATAGTTTTTTAAATATTTTAAATATAGTTTTCGGAAACAAATATATTTTTACTATCGAATATCATATATTTGTTTCTTTAATTTTAATTTTTTTCAACAAATAACAATTATTTGAATAAATACAATATTTAAAATATAAAAAAATGTAAAAGCCATATTGAAATTACTTTTTTATTGCTCAGCTTTCCTGCACAATAGAAAAGGTAAAGAAACCTAGTGTTTTGGCACTAGCTTTTCATTACTCTACTCGAATTAAAGACGTTGTGTTTGTGTGTTAAAGGTTATTACCTAATTTATGATTTTTTGCATGATACCACGCCTTTGGATTAAAATGTTCGCTTAAGTCTATTTCAAAGGTATCATTGTCAATATATAATTATAATTGCACCTGTAAATTGTCGAATTTAAAAAAAAATCCCGCTGAGTTTCTTGCGCCGGTTCTTCTCAGGTCTGAGCCATTAACTTTAGTGAAAAAATGGTAAACTGTTTGACGTTCAAAAAATGAAGTATGTAAATTCTTATTTTGAATAAAATTATTTGACTATGACTTTGTTTTCATTGAGTAGCGGAACTCAACGTTACTACCGGATCAGGGAAATAAAATTAATTTAAATATATAAATATTTATATATATATATATATATATATATATATATATATTTAAATATATAAATATTTACTGAGTGAGATTCGTACCCACAAGCATCGAGTATAAAATCATACGCACCCCCATTGAGCTACGATGGCCCAATATAGATCTCTCTTTGAGGCAAATAAAATTTTTTATATTTTTTAATATTTATACTTATTAGTATAAATATTAAAAAATATAAATTATATTATATGGAATTTTATCGGGGATTTATATGGGATTTATTCAATAGGTGAATGTTTTTTACTCGCATGGACTGGATTGAATGGTATTCAAATGTGTTAACTTAAACTATCTTTCTTAATCTAATTCGGCTTAACATTTAACTAATTTCATTTAAAAATAAATAGCTTCACGCTATATCCCGCACACAGCAGGGTAGGCAGAGGGAACCTAGTGTTAAGACACTCCGTTCCCCACTTTCCGCCGAACATTTAACATTTAACTAATTTCATTTAAAAATATTTCTGTTTAAAATATTTTTAAAATTCACAATTATATATAAACATGTTATCATCACAAGCTCCTTGCCTATCAATGAGTAGTCATTACCAAGATAAAAAAAACCTTACAATTTATTTATTATTCGTATAGCAGGGTCGTTAAAGAGAACCGGATTAGGTTCTCACTTGACACTTATTCTACAACACACTTTGGTTCTCTACGACTAATCGCGCTTACAGTCGTACGCTGTCCCAATGCGTTACAACAGAACCTACAAATTAATTATAGCTTCACATTTTTTCCATATAGCAAGGTAGGTTCCTACCTACCTAGTGTCCAAAAACTCCGTTCTCCACTGTCCGCCCGAAATTGACTATCGCATGTTAAGTGCCGGAACCAACGCCGCGCTTTGTTTTAGTTACCAAACCGGAGAAATGAAAATAATATATAATCATTCCCCCGAGTTGGAATCGAACCCACAGCCGTCGCTTTTATAGTCAAATGCTTTCCCACTGCGCTACAATAGGCACATTTTACAAGTAAATTGAGGCCCAATTTAATAAACCTTAGACAATATAGAATGGAAAGAACATTTAAAAACAAAACGCATTTAATAGATTTTTTTAGCTTCACGCTGTACCCAGCAGACGACACCTAGTGTTAAGACACTCCGTTCACCACTTTCCGCCGAATTTGCCGCGCTTTGCCTCTGATACCAGAGCGAAAGAAATGGAAATATAATATTTCCACGTTTCGAGTGGAAATCGAACCCACAACCAGTCCCTTACAGTTACACGTTCATGCCACTGCGCCACGACTGGCCCAATAGAATATATAATGATCGATAATATATTATACATATTTATTATATTATACATATGTAATATGTATTTACATTTTTTTAATATCAAGTAGGTATGATGAATAAACTACGATGATCTGCTTAGGTGTTGCTTTTCTTTTAGCAATTTCTATCAGCAACTTCAAACTTCCGTACGTCTATCTTCCTGCATGGAATGGAGAAATGAAAATAATATATGTATAAACATTTCCCCGAGTTGAAATCGAACGCACAACCTTTGCGTTTACAGTCAAAGGACAGCCCACTGCGCCATGACGGCTTTATACATTCGAAGTCAAAACATGACCGCAGTAGAAAAGGCTCACCGCCTGACAGGATGTACTATGATGGTGATGAATCACGATTACCACTTAAGGCTGGTTTTAGTTATTGGTTTGGGAAAATGAAGTGTTAGGTATAATAAATTTCGACTTCACGTTCACTTCATTTGTACTCAAAACTTTTTAATTGAGCTGAGCGAAGCCAAACTCTCGCTGGTCAAAAGTGTGTCACGAAGAAATGGATGTACGTTCTAAGCTATTAAAAAAAAAGTGCAATTTCGTATATAAACAGAGGTGAAAAGATTTATGGAAAAATTGTTTTACGATTGTAACTATAATTTTGTAATTATCACCACCAAATGATGAATGACATTTAACATTGTGCGATTGTTGGTTAAAATAAATTATAAAAAAATATTATTAATAATTATAATATTTACTAATCATTTAAAATAGTTTTTGTCATTGTTTAAAATAAATTATAACATTAAGAGTTTAACTGTTTGCTCAGGATTTTTTTTCCTCTCTATATTACAGGGCGAGTAAAAATTAAGACCACCTCTTCTGACTGACCTCTTTCTATCTACATTTAAAGCAACAACATAATAAAAGTAATGAGTCCATCGTGGCGCAGAATGACGTCGTCGGACATTTAACTGTAAACGCGTGGGTTCGATCCTGACATGGAGAAATTATTATATTTAATTTCTTTCCTTTTCGTTGTGTTAATACAAAGTGCATCTCTGAACTACGCCACTTAACATGCAAAGCCTATACATCTTTTTATCTTCTATCTATCTTTAAACTGAGAACTTACACTCAGCCTACTTCATTCTTTGCTCTCCATTCCATTTTCCGTTCTAGGGTAGACAGAATACAGTACCAAGCTACAAAAATAAAAGTAGTAAACCTAAATGATCTAAAATTATTGTTATGAGTATATGTCATATAAAACTTCATTTTTTTATTATTATTGAACGTTTTTTTTTTATTTTTATGTTCAAGGGTTTCAATAAATAGGACGCACGTAATTCCGACAAAGCATAATGTTATTATTGAAATTAGAACGTATAGCAAACACTGCATTTTTGTTATATGAAACAAAATCATGTCTACATACATATGTTAAATTGCGTCTTTGTTTCTTCATAATTCATATTTCACTATGTGTAAAATAGAATTATAAATAAAAGTAAGTTAGCTAATTCTCGAGTAGATTCATTATTCATTAGATTTTTTTTTTTTTTTTTTTATAAAAAGGACAAGGCAAACGAGCGTTTGGGTCACTTGATATTAGGTGAACACTGTCGCCCACGGCCCCGTGCAACACCAGAGGAGCTACAGGGACGTTGCCGGCTTTTGAGGTAGAGGTAAGCGCACCTTTTGAAGGAATCTATGTCGTATCGACCTAGAAACACTGCCGCCGATACACCATTCCACAGTTGTGTGGCATGTGGAAGAAAATGACGACGAAACCGCACAGTACTAGAGTGCCAGGAATCTAGATGGTGAGGATGATATTTCAATCTGGCACGTACTGTGCGGTAGGAAAATTCAGCGGCAGGTATCAGGTCAAACAGAATCAGAATTATTTTTATTCTATATTTCTAACTATTAAAACTTACACTATAAAGAATTGACTCTATTATATATTTTTACAATAAGTAATAGAATCAACAAAATTTGTATTTCAACATACCGACAATTTTATATATGAATTTCTTTAAGAATGTAGCGCTAGTAAATTTGCATGAATAACAAGTGCAACATAGAATGAAAACTAATAAACCATATTGGGTTTATACCGATGTCAAAGGTCGCGGGTTCAAATTACTCAAGTTAGATAGGTGGTCTTTCTCTTTTGCAGTAAAACCCATACTATATATTAATTTACATATATATCGTAGGTATATCCATAGAAAATGTGACGTCAATGCGTAATCATTTAGTTTTGTAATAGGAAATCAATAGGAAATGTAATGATATAATTACTTTAGTATAATGGAAAATCCGTTTTGTATTTACTAAGGCTTCGAAGAAAAATATAGTCATTAAGAAAAATATATTTGTCTAATGTCTATATGTACTTAGGCACAGTAGTTTTGCCTAACTAATAACATAAAATTATAAATTTAAAATGCAACTATACATTTGAAATCTATAAATTCGAAATCTTTCAAAATACTGAAAGGTAGCATGTTGTAGCTTTTTTTATTTTATTGTATTTCTAATGCTTAGGGCATTAGAAATACAATAAAATAAAAAAGTCAATATTACATACAGCGAATAATATATGTTTTACACCCGTACCACGGATGGACATGTTGATAAGTCGAATTGCTTATACATTTTTGATTTATCAACTTAAGCCTGGTACGGATTTAAACGTTATTAATCAATAACCACTGCTGTCACTCTGAAGTGAGAAATGAGTGATCGTTACAGGTTAATATACCTTTCCACTGTGCCACTATGGTCAGTTTGAGTATAATGTTTTTGAATAATATTAAATTCATGCACAGGATAATTTTTATTTATTATTACATAAAAAATATTGTTACGTGAGACCACTCGTGGCGCAGGGGCACAAAGGGCACTTAACACGTAATGCCTCCAGAATGTTTTACGAAGTGCTTAACACTAGGTTCCCTGCTGTATGCGAGATACAGCATTACTGCTAGTATAGTATATTGTTGCGTATTATTTTTTAAAAAATATGGCTAACAGTACCTATCTACTGTATATTTTAATATTGATGTAAGGAATCTGAAATAAAATCATTATTATGGTACATTTACGTATACAACAGTATTTAAGATATTTTACATAAAATAAATGATACTTTATTTCCACACAAGGAAATTATTTTATTTTATTTTTATTTCTCTGCTCTGGTACCTCAGACAAAGTGCGCCACTACGCAATGTTTTGGTATCCGGCGGAAAGTGGAGAACGAAGTGTCTTGACGCTAGGTTCTTTCTAAATACCTACTACTGCTATACTATACGAGTATACTATCTTGCTATGCGGGAAAAAGTGTATAGTTGTATAATGTGCAATACGAATAGGTGTATTTTAATCCTGTCATATTAATTGCGATGTCTAGAACTCCTTTATTATTAAATCTGAATAATAGTGTATATTATAAGCAATGTGGATGTGACATACATCCAGACCACTTTGTAATGGAAGGAACATCAAGTGTTACCTTTTTCGTTTCGGTTTGGGTTGGATTCTGAACTGAAGTGAACTGACTGAAGCTTAACTTATTCCGTAATAATTATAAATTTAAAACACTTTAATTATGTATAACAAAATAGGTGTTTAAATGCCTTATTACATATAACAAGATCACGCATACTCATAGACCATCAGCAGAGTGACAACGTCAGAATTTATACGCGATGAGGGATTCGATTCCCACTCAGGGGAATGACTTTATATTCTTTTCATTTGTCCTCTGTGACAAAGCAAAGCGTGGCTTTCAGTTCCGTTAATCATCACACATTATCATGGGTTTGAATGTGGAAGATAAATAACCAAATATCATGACATGAGCTTCTTTGCGGAAAAAAAACACATACAAAAATACACACATCAAGTGGATCTATAAAATTGTTAATCAAATAAAATAAAGCTTGTAAGGACCCCTCTATTTTTTATCACACTTATGTGAGAATATCGGAATTATTATTTCCATAACTAGGTAAATACTGAATTTATTTATTCAAGGGTTAAGAAAATTTATCTTTTAAAAATGTATTTCTATTTCCAGAAATTGAAGTTGGTTCTTCTATAAAAGCATTTTTTACAATTCAATTGTAATACTGGAAACTCGTGAAGATCGCGACTTTTAATTTTAAATGAGTATTTAATCCCTCATTGTTATCAAAACTGCTATTATCAGTCACTGCTATATTTGTTTGTATAGATAACCCCTACAAGGAAATAATTTTACACATGCGATGGCCGCAACTCTGGTATACAAAGTCTTTGTTCTGCTTGCCAAATGCATTTTCGAATTGTAAATATTTTAAATATAATCTCCCCATAATGAGAATCAAACCCACATCTAATCGTATTTACTCTGTCTCACTGCGCCATGATGGTGTTGTACCTCACTTTCCTACTGAATTGAGACATTGGGTATTGAGTGAGGAACCTCAACATCGGGCTTTATCAGAATTCATTAGTAATGAAAAAAAATCGTAGTAATGAAAATAATAAAATTGTAATGCTTCCTGAGAATTGAACCCACAGCCATTCGCGATTACTTTCAGGCGATATCTCATTGAATAACGATTGCCTGTATGTCACCATTAGAAAATAGATTTCTTTGAAGGTTAAGGCACCTTACCCAGGGTTTGCCAAGATGTAGCAATATTTTTTTTTAAACATAGAGAATACATTGGCTCTCGTATACTTATAATATTCATAAAAACCAGTTTCTTTAACCTGATTTTACTCATATATTATAATCATATACCAAATCTAACTAAATAGGGATTTTATTTAAGGCGTCAAGCAGGCTTCCAGTATATAAAAATTGTTGTATAAAAATCGACTATCAAAAAATTGTTTAATGTAAATTATAAATATACTACCAACTTACTATTAAAATAAATTACTACAGGTAACCCAGCTCGCTTCACAAAATGACCATTAAAGGAAATATGATATTGTTTGTACAAGTTAGATTTTAGTTATTTAAAGCGATTTAATTAGTTTTTTCCTATTATTTAATGCTAAAAATTGTAATAAAACAGTAAATAAGGGATATCATTGTATGAAATATAAATATTTATTAAATTAAAGCAGTATTTTCACAAACAACATTTTTGTTTTGTATATTGAGAACAATAGGCATAACTCTAAGTCTATATAAATAACTATATTAAATTAAACTTAAAAATTGTTGTATATAATAATTCTATATTGGTTTTTCCTTTGTTTTGAGGGAGTCACTTTTAACTGGGATGATGTGGTCGTGAACCTGATCGGCGTGGTTTGCTTGCAGCGCATGAAGATAATCTGTTACACCACGGTAAGCCTCTGGATGCGTAAAAAGTGGCGTGTTATAAAGCTGTGGTTCAGATCTCGCTGCTCGACCGGAAACAACTGATGGAGTACAACTGAAGAAAAGAGGAACATTACAGCCTCCTGTGTGGCCATTAGGATAAACTCCGTACACTGCAGGAGCCACTTCATGTACTAGTTGATTATTTATACTGGCAACATTGCCACCTTTTAGTAACAGAGATGAAGGAGCTATTCTGTAATTTGATCTGCCAGTCGGTGCTTCTCCTAGAAAGTTCATATCTGAATATCTAAAAGCTTCCATATTCTCATTGTAGGGATCTTCAACGCGATACATATTGCCTGTATAACCTTGATTGCTATAATCGTACGTGCCAGGAACAACCCTAGGTCCTATATCATTCTGGTATAGCGTATTGGGTGCAAACGACCTCGCTGCAGCAGCGGCAGCGCACGGCGTTATAGCGTAGTAATTTTCACTCAATCTTTGGCCCCGTTGATAATTTGGCTGTCTGTTATCAAATTCCAAAAAATCAGGCCTTTGGTCATCTTCACCAATCGGTGCTGAAGACGACACCGTAACAAACACAAATATGCCAGCGCAAATCGCGAGAGTACCCTCCATTATCTCAAGATTTCACAAATGAAGGCCATGTCCGCAATTGAAGTTATTTATACATGTTTATGCAACATTTTTTCGGTCAAATATATACTGGTATTGCATTTAGTATTCATAACTCAATTTTTAAACGTCACTCAATATTAATGCTGACTTAAACATTTGATGCAATGTTCAAGTTTACGAGGCAGCCACACAAAATAATAACATTGTATATGTATATGCATTTTACTTGCACATCTCATTTGGAATGACAAATTCAGCACAACAATAGCCGCAAAATGTCTATTAGAGCCATTAAGAACGTAATATCGTGAACGAATAAGTCATTTTTTAAAACTATTATTCAAATTCAATAATTGAAAAATATTTTTAGAAAACATACTGAACGCAGCGGAATTTTTCTAAAAATGGTTTTTAATATCCGCAGTGTGTGAATAGCACTTTAAAATATTAAAAATAAAACAGCTGTAATAATGGTAGATTTATAAATGCACCACAACATTTGCAGATGGTAAGCATTTTACTTTGAAGACATCGTTTACTTTTTCGCCGATTATTTCAACAAACAATCATTTTTTATGTGATTGATTTTTAAAAATTTTATAGGCATACCTGCACGTGTGAAGCAAAATAGCGAGCAAATCGATAACTAATATAGGAAAGGTCTTAATAATTTTGAAGGATAATATAAAAAAAAATGCCAAAATTATTAATAGATTCATGTAATATTACTTCTATATAATATAGTAATTGTAATATTAAAAACGAATAACTTTGTTTAGGCTACAAATAACAATATTAATTGTTTATGATAGCGTAATTAGCTAGAGCGTTTGAAAATAATCTACGCGAGACTACGCGAGCTCTATTCCTATTCCATCTATGGTTTTACACAAAAATTATAAAATATAATTATCTTTATAACGTTGAATTGAATTGAATTTTATAATGGTTGGACATATTAATTTGAATATTCGTCACCATATTCGTGGTCGTCGTGGCGCAGTGGGACGGCGCCTGACTCTAAACGCGATGTTCACTCGAAGATTTGATTATTACATATTATATACAGAATATTAAAGTATTAAAGATATATACCATGTGGCCAGTCGTGGCCCAGTGGCACAAGCGTGTGACTGTAAACGACTGGTTGTGGGTTCGATTCCCACTCGAGGAGTGGAAATTATGTTTCCATTTTCTTCGCTCTGGTGTCGAGGTAAAGCGCGGCGTTAAGTTCCGCCACTTAACACGCAAGCCTCCGAATTCGGCGGAAAGTGGGGAACGGAGTGTCTTAACACTAGGTTCCCTCTGTCTACCCTGCTGTGTGCGAAATAAAATATTAAAGATATATACAGAATATTACATTTTATTTTCATTTTTCCGCTCTAGTGTATATAATACAAAGCGTGGCGTTGATCTCGTGTCTTGACACTAAGTTCTCTCTGACTACCCTATTAAGCGGAGAAATGTGTGAAGGTGTAAAAAAATATTTTTACGGTAGGAAATAAACATAACACATCAATTTCATAATAATTGTTTTCCTGACTGTTCTATTTCTTTATATCTGAGACGTGCATTTATGGAATTTATATAAAATACGATTTTGCATTTTAATCACGTACCGATCTATGGCATTTGAAAATGTTCTAAATATGCAGTGAGAAAGCCTTCAAATTAGACTACAAAAGCGATGGTTAGGGGTTCGATCCCACTCGGGGAAAAGATTATATATTTAAATTACTTTAACGTCGCTGCTGTAATCAACGTATCGAATTACGTAAAAAAAAAAGTACGCACTCAGTAAAAAAATCTTACACTTCTCTGAAACTACTAAGACAATTAATTAAAAGAGTACAGCTGCTATAATATTTCAGTATTTTCTTAAACCTAAAGACATTATTTACTTACTTGTCTTATTACATTCATGAACTAAGATACAATCTTTGGTATATTCATCTCTAATAAATCCTGCGGAACAGCGGCATCCCACTCTGCATTCCCATTTTCTCGGACATAAATCTTTTATTTTACTTAGCAATCGTAAATTAAGGCACGTTGGTGGACACTTCCATCCACACAAAGAAAACTCCTCGTTTCTTCGTAAGCACGCAGAAGTTTTAAACACAAAAACATTTCTTATCAAATGTAATAAAAATATAAAACTGGCAAACTTTCTGATAAACATGACGTGGTATGAAGTGGTTATGTATGATTTTATTATAATTTAGTTTTAGAAAAACATATTATTATAAAAAATGAATGAGCAAATCTTTATAACCTACTAAAATGTTCATTTTTAATCAACTTGCACTTGACACTATTCCCACATAGCAGTGTAGTCAGATAGAACTATACTAAGTAAGACTAGTTAAGAAAGACTCTCCCTTCTCCATTTTCCATTACATATGTTGAATGATGATGACTTAACGGCGTGTTCTATCTTACCAGAGCAGAAGAACAAAAACAGACATTTAGAAAACGTATAAAAATTTTGGACACAGCGGCATTTCCGCCGCGCCTCCTGAATACCGTCCAGGCGCTCTCTCCACTGAGCAAGCGTTCGAGTGGTGAGAGCGCCTGGACGGATTCGAATCCCGCTGCGTTCAAAATTTTCATACGTTTTCTAAATATATTTTCCAATTTTCCTAAGAGTGGAATAACACTTTAAAAAAATGTTTAAATGAACGAAAACAATTAATATATGCATGTTCTCGAATAGGGATCGAACGTGCAATTATTATAAATTACCTACTACTAAGCACTCCTACTACATCACGATGGGCTACACTAGGTACCAAACTAAACAAGGAAGATGCCTATATTTCTATTAAGAATATTTATGTGGGAAATCGTTATATGTACAAGTGGATGCAAAGAGGACAAGTCTCTAATAAAACATGTTGTTGACGTACACTACAATTTAAAAGTACTCGTATATGGAACTGTAAAAAATATATTATTTATCTACCTATGTACCTGTTATATTATTTATCTACCTATGTATAGTATTCCAAAGATTTTTTTCACATTTAGGATATGTAGTGAACGTATTCAAATTGAATATTATAAGTTGTTTTGTTGTGGGAGCTCCTATGTGTGTGTTTCTGTATGTTATCAAAATTTCGCCACAGGAAAAGGATATCAAATGGATCTACATATGCACACTTTAAGTATACCTTAACATGTAGATATATGGTATATAGAACAGGTAACAGAGCGACAATGAGCAGCAGAGTGCGGGTTCGAGTCTCGCAATTAAAATGAGATCCGTTTAAAAAAATGTGTTATTCATAGATATGAAAATAGCTATTAATAAATTTTTAAAGTAGATAGTTATTAAGTTTTAGAGATGTTATCGTACATTTATTTATATGTGACAACTGAAAACAAAAAATGAAGTAAATATGACTATTGTTGCCTAATCTTATATCATTTTGCCAGGAGAGACAAACATAATAATATAAGTTTGTCAATAGTTATATTAAATTTTAGTTATACTTAAATAAAAAAAAACTAGGATCTAAAAACTGTACACGAAAATATGTGATTTTGCTTATCTCTAGCATATTCAAGAACGATTATAACAGACAAAAACGTGTCTTAATATTTTTTTGATATATTAAGAGCATGATTAAATCTCTAAAACGTTATCTAAATGCAGCATAGTTAATTATATATAAAGAAGAATTAATCAATACTTCACATTAACAGAACGTTGTAAAGTGAGTGACTATTTTATAATAATGTTTAGAGAATTCACAATACTAATATTTGCATTTATTTGCTGTGCACGATGTCACTTACTATTAGAAGCTTCGAAACGATTGCAACCAGTTCACGGACTATATGTTAAGCCATCTACAGATGGAACCACTGGAGACCTGTACGTAGCAGCAACTGAAGACGCTGGAACAAAATCTCAATGGCTAACAGATCAACCAATAAACTTTTTACCTGCGTCCAAACAAAAACAAACTTCTAAGACTGTTCCTGTATCTATATCATCAACACTGACCCGAAGCTCTTCACCAAATGAAGAAACGATTACTACTTCAAAAAAAGCAGTTATAACTAGTCCAGGCTTAAAATACGCACACGCATTACCAGGAGCTGATGGTAACTTACTAGCACCTTACCCTTATGCAGTTCCGACACAAACAAAATCTTTTGAAGGATCAAATGCCACCCCTTGTCCTTCTGAATTTCCTGCTCACGCCTATTCTCAATACTTTTACCCCTACATGATATCTGCACTTGCTAATGCAATAAATGCCTTAAAAGACATAGACAATAGTGAAGAGAGTTCACCAGCAATTGTACAACAGCCTTCTCCACACTGGCATAATCCATATTCATATCAATATGTAATGATAGATCCGAACGCGTGGTCAAACCTATCAAATCAAAATTCGGCACCACCTACCATACCAAACGCAAGCAGCAATGAGAGTTCGTAATGAGTAATTAAATTAAATAAAGTAAAAACATGTATAAAAAATAGACTAATGTGATTGTAAAACATGAAGCAATAAAAATATTAAAATAATAAACATTTTATTTCCATTCTGTTTTATTTATAAGTACAGACAAAAAATATTTTATATAGGTATATAAAAATATTTTTTGTCTGTACGGACATTTGGTTCAATTTGTCAATGTCAAATGTCATCCTTTAAGTCAATAGACGAATCTGCGCACGCTGCGCAGTATTTATAAACTAAAATTTAAAAAGGAATTTATGATAAATGTACTAAAATAATTATCTGACCTATATTCTCAAGCATAAATAATCAAACAATATGGTTTCCAAGAAAAAGAAGAAGGTATGTTTATAACAACCAAAAAATAACACGTGTTTATCAACACGAAACTAACCAAAAAATATGCTTACAGTATTCCTCTGGTGAAGGAGCGCAGTTCATAACAAGAAAAGCGGCATTAAAGAAACTCCAACTTTCTCTAAAAGATTTCCGACGAATATGTATTTTAAAAGGAATTTATCCTAGAGAACCTCGAAACCGTAAAAGAGCTCAAAAAGGAGCTGGCGGCATCAAAACCCTCTATCACGCAAAGGATATAAAATTCTTACTACACGAACCAATAATATGGAAGCTCCGAGATTTAAAGGTAACTTACAAATGTGATGACAAGTTAATACATTATCTTTTGATTTGAAATGAAAATTACTATTGATGAATAATTGATAACATACATGTAATATGTGCTCCATACTTGCCTACAAAATACCTGTTCACACTGAATGTATCCAGTACAGTTCTTGTATACACTTCTCCTTATTATCAAAATGTATTTCTGTAATTATTGTGTAACTGTCATTATTTTTCAAAAATTTCAGGTTTACCAACAAAAAATTCGCAAAGCTCGTGCTATGCGAGAATATCGGAAAATGAGGAAGTATTTCAGAGACTATCCTGAGGTTAACATTGATCATATAGTAAAGGAAAGATATCCCACATTTGTGGATGCACTAAGAGATTTAGATGACTGTTTAACACTTTGCTTTTTGTTCAGTACCTTCCCTTCACTTAAAAAAGTGCCTCGAGATCAGTCCCTTCTCTGCAGGAGGTTAACTGTTGAATTCATGCATGCTGTTATTGCAGCTAAAGCCCTACGTAAAGTGTTTGTATCAGTGAAAGGTTATTATTATCAGGCAGAAATTGAAGGACAAACAATAACATGGATTGTGCCACATCATTTTTCATTCCAAGTAAGTATTCATTGCCATATTTTTATAGCTTCACGCTATATCCCGCACACAGCAGGGTAGGCAGAGGGAACCTAGTGTTAAGACACTCCGTTCCCCACTTTCTGCCGAATTCGGAGGCATTGCGTGTTAAGTGGCGGGACTTAACGCCGCGCTTTACCTTGACACCAGAGCGAAGAAAATGGAAATATTAAATATTTCCACTCCTCGAGTGGGAATCGAACCCACAACCAGTCGTTTACAGTCACACGCTTGTGCCACTAGGCCACGACTGGCCATATTTTTGAAATTGTTGTTTCATAACTGGTATATACAGATTTGTTAAGCACATGACTAATAAAATTTTTGTACAAAATGAAACAAGTACATAATCAATTTACATTTAACTGATGCTCAATATTAGAGCAAATGTATGTATACCTCTCATTGGCTAGATGTGTTTGAAATAATGAGTAAGAAAATATGTTTATGTTTCATCACTAAAACCAGAAATGTTGTACTTCACTGAAAATATTTAAAACATTAAAATAATAATTGAAAGACAAATAAATTATGTACTACTTTTCTTGTATAACTGTGCTATTAGTTAAACTAATATTAACCTTGTTTCCTTTTTAGCCTCAAAACAAAGATGAGGTAGATTTTAAAATTATGTCAACATTTGTGGAATTCTACATTATGATGTTGGGATTTGTTAATTTCAAACTCTACCATTCACTAAATTTAGTGTATCCTCCTAAATTAACAAGTGCATTCAACTCTGAAACTGAGAAAGACCTTGTTGACGAAAATGCATATGTTGCTGAACGAATCGCTGCTATGAACCTCTCAATAGCGAAAATCGCAGGTGCAAATGAAGCAGAAGAATTGCCAGAAATTGACATTTTCAACACAGAAGATGCCGACCCTCAAAAATTGGAAGAAGCTAAACTTGAAGCAGAAAAAGTAAAAACACTAAAAACAATGTTCAAAGGACTCAAGTTTTTCATTAACAGAGAAGTTCCAAGGGAACCCCTAGTATTCATAATTCGTTGTTTTGGTGGTGAAGTTTCTTGGGACAAAGACCATTTCGTTGGAGCTACTTTTGATGAGTCAGATGAATCTATAACTTATCAGATAGTTGATAGACCTAGTATGGATAAACAGTATCTGTCTAGATATTATATTCAGCCACAGTGGGTGTTTGACAGTGTAAATGCTAGGACTTTGCTTCCAATTAACAAATATTTGATGGGAGCTGTGTTGCCACCACACTTATCACCATTTGTGGACAAAACTAGAGACCAAGTCTATATGCCACCTGAAGAAAGGGAACTCAATGATCCTAACTTTAAACCGCTAGGTAAATTATCAATATTTTATTTTTCATATATTTTTATTTTAAAATAATAATAGAAAAACATATACTAAACAAAAAAATCTATAAAAATTACAGGTGATGATGCTTCCGATGAAGAAATAGAGGAGGCAAGTGATGAAGACAAAGAAGACGAAGAAAGTGAGGAAGATGTAGAAAAGGCACTCACTAAACAATACCAACAAGAGGTAGAACAAGACTCTTCATCAGACAGTGATGAAGACGGTGATTTGGATCCCGAAAAGAAGAAGCTAGCAAAGGAAAAGGTAAAGAAATTTAAATACTTAGTTTTAATTATTTAAATTCCTTTTTTATGTAATTGTTTGAATGACTTTGGATTTTTATGATTAAATAATTTATTCAACTTACAAATAAAACAAATCGTATTGCTAATTTTTATAAGACACTTGAAATACTGAGTAACAGAATGATAAACAACGGACAGCCGAAACTACTGTGCAAGAATCTTAAATTTTGTGCATATATTTCTTCTTGAATGAGTGTAGAGCAGCACTAAGATAGGGCTTTCGTAAATTTGTAAGAGTGTATTTTTTTTATTTGAGCAGTAGTTAGACATAGTGTATGTGTGTCACAGACTAGCAGTGAACTAGCACTTGCGAATTGTATAAAAGTACATATTCAACCCACAGTAATGATAGCGTGTATAGTATCTATTTTATTAAATTAACATTTATCCAATTCATTACATATAATAAAAAATATTAGCATTCTATGCAAATTTTAAACGATGCAAATTTTCATATTCTTCCTTCTGCAAAACTTTAATGATTACTCTTAAATGAAAATAAAACTCACATTAGATATATTCCATCAGCACCACAGTGGTGGTTAGTATTTTTCCATAGTGATAACTTAAGTAATCTGTATGATTTTTGTGTAGAAAAAAGCCATGGCGGTCACTACTGGTGTGCCACACAAAGAAAATCCGTATCAAAATCAAATTGAAGACAAACAAGCATTCAGATTAAGAGAAAAACTTGTGCGTAAGAAGCATAGAAACTTATACAAGAGCATGAAAGCTGGTCAAGAAAAAAGGAAGAAGGAAATATGGCTGTTAAGGAAGAAGAGGCGCCTACACGACGAAAAAGTCAAGGAAGGCAAAAAGGCAGATAAACGCAAGCAAAGAATACAAGCTATCGACGCTGCATCTGCTTAGGATTTAAATAAATCAAACAGTTTTCTGTAAATGATCTTTTATTTCTCACTATATTTTTGGAATTCTTTTCAGGTGTTCCCATTTTAGATAAATTAATAAATATATTACAACTAGATCTAGCATTGATATAGAAATCAGACCTTTGCATTTAAATCTATTGTGAAATAATACAATATTAAATATACACAGCTTAGTGAGGACCACCATATCAAAGTTGCTTAGAAATAACAATGATAAATGTTTATTTATCAAATATATATTACAAAGATCAACATTTAAAACAACAGCTCAAGTAATAATAACAAATAAAGCATGTCTTTCATAATTTCTTAATCAGAATCTGAGTCACTTTCATCTCCATCACTATCCTCAAGCTCTGGCATCGGAAAACGTAAAATGGCTGCTATACCAGTCAGCTGATCCAATTCTGTAAAAAATAACATTTCCATTTCCATAAATGTTGCCCTTATTACTTTTTTTATATTATAATACTTGAAAGTATTAGTACCCTTAGTAAAATATGAATATAAAAAATTATCATTTATCATTAATGTTACAGGGTTCGAAACTGTTGTATTTAAAATATTAATGTTTCCTTAAAAACAACATAGTCTAAATCAAAGATGGGCAAACTACGGCCCACGACAGCATTTCATCCACTACTAGATTCTGGCCCACGGTGAAAAAAGTCCAACCAACCGTTAACGGTCTAAAAGAAACTATTTTACCCAGATTAATCAAATTAACCATATTTGGTATTCGCAAATACATTTTAGAAAACCCGACGTTTCTACCGTTAAAATTTGTCTTTTCCCACATCACTCATTTAGTCTAGTAGTAATGGATAATTTTATTTAGTTTCATTATAACAATATAAAACCATCACTTAATTTATGTTTTCCTACTCTACATTGTTTTCCTACATACATTTCTAATAAAATAATATTAAGCACACAATAGCTTTACTCACGTTCGCCAGATACGTGCATACTTGAAAATATCCTCACATCCCCACCATTATCTCGAGCAGAGTCGACCAGCGACACATATTCTTTCCTTTTCAGAATGTCTTGACACCTAAAAATATTATATATTAAAATATTACAACTTAAAACTACATTTAGAAAACCTAAAAAATTGAACGCAGCGGGATTTTTATTTTAAACTATGCAATGAACACATATATGGCTTAGCGGTGAGAGCGCTTGGACAGTTTCCAAGAAACGCAGAATCGGATCCCGCTGCGTTTAAATGTTCACACTCATTTTTCATTTTCCTAATTGTTTGAAAAACACTTAAAAAATGTTATATCTTATCATAGTATCTGTCTTTGTATTTAATAAATTATATTCATATTTTAATTAGGCTAATTTTGCGCGACAACGGACAGTTGTCGTGTAAAATACGTGTTGCGTAAGCAATATCAATGGTAGTCATATTTATTTTATGACTTTATTGTATTTCTAGTCCATTACTATAAAAGATTTTTTTAGCTTCATGCTATATCCCGCACACAGCAGAGTAGGCAGAGGCAATGTAGTGTTAAGACACTCCGTTCCCCACTTTCCGCCGAATTCGGAGGCATTGCGTGGTGGCGCAAGTGGCGGAACTTTACGCCGCGCTTTACCTCTAACACCAGAGCGAAGGAAATAGAAACATGAAATATTTCCACTCCTCGAGTGGGAATCGAACCCACAACCATTCGATACAGTCACACGTTCGTGTCTCTGCGCCACGACTGGCCTGATATTTGCACCATACTTTAGAGACCACATATTTCAAATTCTCATATTTTTGGTAAATAAATCTATGATAATAGATGCTATTCATATTCTGTTTACCTAAATAATTTGTCAGATATCATAAGTGTCTCAATGGCCAGAGCCTCATTAGCTCTTTCAACGTGCTTCTTCCCATAAAACGCCTTAGCTGGTTCTAGCTGTAGCATTGTATAAAAACTTTCCAATAGCTTCACTTCACTAGCAGCTTTTGTATCTGATATTTTGATCATAACAGCTGGCTCTTGAAGTACTTCTGTAAAGTAACAAAAATAAAAATTGATCACTTATTTATGAACGTACACCTTATACCAAATAATGTGTCAAATACACGATGTAAAAAGATTTTGTTTTTCTGTGTAACATTTTTCCTACCATACCACGGGTATTGCAAAAATAATGTCAAATTAAAATACAATGATTACGAAATTATAAAAAAATAGTTTAACACTTTATACATATAACATAGTTGTCAAAGAGAACCTAGTATCAAGACAAGTCTCCTTTGGTAATGGCTTGGATTTGGGCAGAACCAAATGACTCATGTAACAAAATGCAGTGTTTTGTCTTATTAACCAGAGTCGAGAAATAAAGTAAATTAAATTATAATCATTCCACCACATGACAATGACAAACCCATAACCAATCGCTATGACACTCAAGACATTGAGCCATATTGGCCTCATTAAACTATAATTTTGATAATTAAAAAAAAGAATACTTAAAATTCATTATTACCTTTCAAAGAATGCTTAAACCCTGAAGAAGCTTTAACAAGCAAAAATTTAGACTTATTCTCAATAAGCAATTTATTATCGGTTTTTATGGCTTGCTGCATCATATAATCAAAGAACTGGTCTTTCACAAAGCCCGGTGAGGCAATTATAACACATTTTACTATAGTAAAGTCTATGTGCCTCAGTATGCCTTGCATTACTGCTTCATAAAACTTGTTCAGACCCTGTAAATGAAAAAATATTTTTAAAATATACTTAGGCCTACAGATTATACAGAATTTCAGCTATTATTATATTTATGGAGACCAATTATTTAACCAAACTAAATGACAGCTAAGTATTAACACATAAATAAAATACTAGAAATTTTTAATATAATCTTTACTGTAAGGCGATTGTGGTGCAGTGTGATAAAGGGTACAGCCAAATAAGCGTTGATTTTGGGCCTTAAAGGGATTCGAAAACGGATTATGGGGTTCGATAACCCTCGCCTAGAGTTACAATTCTGCACCATTGATTTGGATTGATCCGCCATATTTTGGAGTTTTTAGACGAAAAACAAAAAATCTTTAAATTGCTCCCATTCGAAAACGAAGAGAGATAGAAAGTCGCGCTTTGTTGCGTTCGAAAGCTGAGAAAAAAAGCTTCAAAATCATGTAACCTTCGACGGGAATCAGAGTCTCCTTCAGCGCGAAAAATCAAATTTTAGGCAATATCGAGCCCGGAAACTAGGAGTCGATCCATGTCGATCGACGCCACTTTGGTGGTGGATGCATCAAGTATGCATATGTTACCAAAAAAAATTTCATCCCGATCGGAGCAGTCCAAAGTATTCAAATTGGCTTTTGTCTATGTACGACCCCTTAGGGGCTGATTTTATCGAGAGACTGCAGGGAATGTTGCATAACGAAGAACCACCGTGAAGTTTCTGTGTGTTTTCACGGTCGTGAATAGCGATTCAAATATTCCCGCGTCCCCAGCAGACGCAGATCGCCGCGCAGCCTGTCTGGAAATTCAAAGGTATAGCGGCAAATCGGCTCGTGGTGAATCTAGACGACCTGTAAGAGCTACGAAAAATGGATTACTCAAACTAGCCACTTTTCAACAGCAAACCGGCAGTCACTATTCTACAGTGCATCGGGAGCGCCTTGGCTCTTCAACTAAACATAAAGGTGTGAGCAGGTTTATTCGAAAAACAGAATCGAGGAGGTCGATGCAAGAAGGGCTTATATGCCGAAAACGTTTTCTGAGTAAAAGCGCTGCGAAGAATATTGTATCCTATATCCTCAAAAAGCCTGAACTATATTCTTCGCTGACCATCTGGTCTTGCTTCAACCATCTGCTCTTGCAACCTCCCTCTATGGGGAAGAATTCCCTCAAACCGGTTGTAGATAGCTTGCCTTCAAGCAAACAACACTTTCGGGAAGCGTCTCGCATCCGATCAAACCATGTTTGATGAGGTTGTGGGACGCATGCAACAGATGCGAGGCGTTCCGAATACGTTGGCTCAAGAAGTCGAAGAGAAGGGGTGGAACAGAGTTCAGAGACCATGGTGCGCCGCGACATCTGACTCGGTTCCTGATTTCCCAGAACTTACAGACAGAGATCTTAAAATTCTTTTCACTGGAACTTACCAGCTTTCTCAGTCAGTGTCATATCTCGCCGAGATGCTCAACGAGAACGGCTCCATCAATCTCAAAATTCATCGAGACAACAGCCACATCCTCAAAGTTGAAGTTCGGTCACGCCATATCAGTAGAAAGACATACAAACTTTACATCGAATATATTCCGGAATCAATCGGCCATGCCGGAATTAAGCGTCACTATTGCGAATGTGCGAACGGGACTCGAACAGTTGGTTGCTGCTCGCATGTTGCAGCCGTTGTCTACTATCTATCTCATGCGAGGTACCTCTCTAAAATCGTCAGACCTGCGGAAATTCTGAGCTCGCTCTTCCACGACGGTGCCAGTGTTCCCGTTATCAATGAAGATAGCGACGAAGATTGACAACGATGTTTATATGAATGAATATGATGATGTTTATATGAATAAAAAGAGATTTTATCATGCTTACTGATCCAGCGAAGACAATCACTGTATTTTAAAAGAGAAATTCTCAAGAATCTCTTCTTCGTAGCTGAAACAGCTCGTCTAGATTCACCACGAGCCGATTTGCCGCTATACCTTTGAATTTCCAGACAGGCTGCGCGGCGATCTGCGTCTGCTGGGGACGCGGGAATATTTGAATCGCTATTCACGACCGTGAAAACACACAGAAACTTCACGGTGGTTCTTCGTTATGCAACATTCCCTGCAGTCTCTCGATAAAATCAGCCCCTAAGGGGTCGTAGATAGACAAAAGCCAATTTGAATACTTTGGACTGCTCCGATCGGGATGAAATTTTTTTTGGTAACATATGCATACTTGATGCATCCACCACCAAAGTGGCGTCGATCGACATGGATCGACTCCTAGTTTTCGGGCTCGATATTGCCTAAAATTTGATTTTTCGCGCTGAAGGAGACTCTGATTCCCGTCGAAGGTTACATAATTTTGAAGCTTTTTTTTCTCAGCTTTCGAGCGCAACAAAGCGCGACTTTCTATCTCTCTTCGTTTTCGAATGGGAGCAATTTAAAGATTTTTTGTTTTTCGTCTAAAAACTCCAAAATATGGCGGATCAATCCAAATCAATGGTGCAGAATTGTAACTCTAGGCGAGGGCTATCGAACCCCATAATCCGTTTTCGAATTCCTTTAAGGCCCAAAATCAACTCTTATTCGGCTGTACCCTTTGAGTATACCATTGTACAATGGTTGTGGATTCCTTTTCTTGGAGTGATATAGAGTGGTAACTCTAGTGACAAAGTGATGTTTAAGAGATTTGTGCCACTCAACATCAAATGCCACACAATTCCTGCAGAATATGCATGGTAGAGTAGTGACACTATGTTCTCTCTGCATACTATACTGTGCAGGAGAAACGGATAAAAAAAAGTAACTAGATTAAAAGATTGGTACATAAAAATATATAAACAACAATACAAACAATCTTACTATGGTTGCGTAAACTTCACTTAGCACCTATTAGCACTTGGCCAGTATAAGCTACAAAGTTTAGACAATTATGCCTCCTATTTGTGACATAATATTTTTATTAATAATTTTTAATTATTGTTTTAAATTGTTGATTTATTAACTAATATTTTTTTTAGTAATGATTATGAATATTATATTAAAGGTTGCAGGTCTAGTTCCTAGGAAAGAAATGTAAAGAAGGTTTTCAAATTTTACATTCAGCTCAAATTTTATATTTTTAGTATATACTAAAATTATCATAGATTTGTATCTAGCAATTCTCAACTCTCTGTACAACTGTTTATACTAACTCTCGAGCATATGAGGATTAGCCTAAGTATTATTATGTACCATAAAATGTTAATTACAAATTATAAAGAAAAAATAATAAAACTGTACAAAATATATAACCTTTTCATGTTGCTGTACAAATCCTTTGCGCTTCCTTGGTATAGTGACATCAATCTTTGACCTCACAAGTGTCATGGAGGGTGTAATAAGACACACATGAGCTAAGCCTTCTTGCATCACTACAGCTGCAACATCTGCTGATGCAGCAGGATCGCAAGCCATATCCACTCTTTCTAAGGCAACAGAATCCCATAGTAATTTTTTTAAGATAAACTTTCTATTCAATTCCAAATCTAATGTATGGTATGCTCCCATCTGGAAAATTAATTATGTAATTTAAGTAATCTTATAATCTCAGTCTAACATCATTAGTTATGAAAAAATATCAATTGAATTTGCAAATTATTTTATAAATAGTTTATCAGAAATTTTATTTATTTCCTATTTATTTAATGGTATTTACAATGATATTATGAGCAAAAATATGAAATATTGCATATAACCGTAATACCTTAACATATTGGTTCTCCACAATGTTGCGACCTTTAAGTCGTAACACACATGCTTGAGTGTCGAAGTCGATGGTCTCCACATTTATTGTTAAAGTAGTTCTCACTCGGCTACTTGTGGAAGATCCAGTAGAAGATTCCGTTTGCACTTTTCTAACGGTGGAAGCAGTAACTGAATCGCCCTCCGCTATTAAATTATACGCATGCCACATATCCTCCGACTCTTCCGGGATAAGAGCAATGCAACTGTAATTAATTTTAATAGTAAAGTTTATTAATAAATACTTAAAACAGGCTATAAAATAAAAAAATATATATTAATAATAAATGTAATGTACCCGCTGCCATCTTTATCGATATTTTTAAAGACAAGCTTCATTTTTTTAAATACTTAGCAACTACACAAGTATTAAAGACATTTTTACAAAATATTCCTTATTTTTCTAACAATCGTGTAATTTGACTCGCCTCACATTTAAGTGACTTTGACAGATCACGAACAACGAAAATTAAATACTGACATTGTTCATGTTGGCACAATTATGGATCTGTGGTATTTCCACAGACTGTTAATGTAACTATGATATATTGATAATGCCGTAAATAAAATCACCGAGATTATTTCATAATACATAAACAGACAAGAATATGTAGATATTTTATTTTCAATTCACTCTAATAGTATATATTGAATAAATATATAATTTCTAAACTGAAGCAGTGTATTTGTCTATTTGGCAATTGGCAACCCGTAATAACGAGCAATGTAATGCAAATAATGAAAAATTGAAGAGACCGTCGTACTTTCAAGCACCTTTCAAGTGGCGTATGCTGCAATGTATATGAAAACAGTGTCTTGTGTCTTGAGTGTTGTAATTTTTTATGTTGTGTGAGCATGTTCCTAATATTCTAGTATTGTAGTCGTCAATAATTTACGTTACTTCTTTATATTTTTAAATACAGTGCCGATGGCGATATGCTTGCTAGTTAAAAGAAGTAAAGTAATTATATAAATTTAACTTAAATGTGTCGATTTACGTGTGGTGATAACGTTGTCAAGCTCAGCTGGACCGATGAGCGGTAAAAATTTCGCGAGTTTTTCTTAAGTCACGGAAAGCATTTTTGTGCTCTATTTCCTCAGACAAGGTATGCAGTTATATTTTCTTTATAGTGCTTGCAAGGAACAAAGTAATCACTTTATTATTTAAATACTAATATGAATAAAAACACGTGAATTCTTTACACCGCTACTTATCTTTCGAAAACAATATAATTTTGCAAAAGTGTGAATACGATTTATTTACATTTATTGCGTTATGGCCGTGATCCAGATTGCGTGTCCTCTTATTGCGCGGGAACTTGAGGTATTTTTAGTTTATTAGTCGTTACTTCACGAGATTATTTCAGACGCGTCGTATGTTTTTGAAATGTTATTTTTATTAGCACACTGAATTATTAGATTTCGATTATATTAAATATGGGTTTAACTAAATAAACCATCGAAAATTATAACAAAAAGTGTAAAAAGTGCATCAAGATGGATGAAAAGACTGAAACCCCGCAAGAATCACACCCTCCTGCACCGTCCTCCACATCTTCTGAAGCAGCATCAACAATAAGTAATGCTCCTTCAAGTACACCAAAGTCCGAAACCTCACGACCGACAACATTTGCGAAGCCATCAGGCCTGAAGCCACCTACGAAAATTGGACGACTATGCTCTAACAGTGCACCGAAACCAGCAGTTCCTATATCTCCTAGAAGTGGTAAGTACTTTAAACATTTATTTGACAAGTAATATTAGAACTTAGATTTTTTTACAATTTGAAAAACACAAACTGCAATTGACAATACCATTATTTTATTAATGTTTTCTTGTTTGTACCTGTGCTCCTTAAATAATTATTTTCCAATCAATTGCAGAATTAATTGGCTTATAAATTGTTAACTCATTATAGCAAATGGATTTGACTTTATCCATTGCAGCTGTCAATCTCATTATATCTTATCAAACTTTGTTGGCATCATTGAATAAGTAGAGTAAAGTTTATTTTATATTAATTTACTATCTATTTACATATTTTAATTCAAGTTATACATTGAGGGCATAAGTCAAGATATTATAATTCACTCTAATGAATATAAATAAAGATGTCTTGCAAACTATTAAATACAATATAATTTTATATAACTATTCAAACAAATCTGAAATAACTTTTCTTATATGTTCAACAATACAATTTGCAAACATTCATGTTCTTGGTAAAGTTCTCCTCTTCTCGCATAAATTCAAGTCAGTTGTGCTCAACATGCAATGGACCTTAATGCCATGGATTGCCTTAACAGAGTTGAGAAATGAGAATATTTTTCTGACTGGGAACCCACAACTTATTACGTTTACCAGCTATATCTGACCTCACTTTTACAATTTCTACAAAAATTACATATTTTCAAAATTTCTCAACAATGTTTTTCTTAGCTACAAATATTCATAGCATCATTTTTTTGAAAGCCATTATAATGCTGCTAATCATATGGAATCTCTTATTAGACATGCCATCCTCGGAATGAATAATAAAATAAATATATATGTATGTAAGGTTAAAAAGTAAAAGATTTTTCATTGTATACATAAACATGATATTTTTTACAGTCAGAAATTTAAATATTTTCAAGCCCATGCAAAGAATCTATAATATAAAAAAAAAATATATAATAAATTTATAGCATAATATATTTTTGGAGTAATATTACTGCTACCTGCGACTAAAGAGTCTGACTAAAGCAAAATTATTGTAAAATATCTTTTTAGTTCCCAAAGATATAAAAAAATAAGTAAATATTGAATTAATAAAATACCTTATAATTCATAAACCACTTATACATTTGCAAGTGTCTTATTACATCATCACATCTTATTTATAAAGGTGAGGTGCATGGATGACCTCAGGCCTTAGATTTGTCGTAAGACTTAAATGTTAAATCTCGACGCCATGTAGGCGCCCCTTGATCTCTGACCACGATCAAAAAACCAGTTCCAAAATTTAATATTATTTTAATATATTTTGTTATTACCATATATTAATTAAGACGAATGACGAATTATTATATTTACATTTTTTTGCATATATGTATAAAGCGTAATTTTTATTTGTATAGTGGTATTCATACCTATTCGTATGAAAAGTTGTATTTTGTATCACTTTAATCTAAAGAAATAAACGAAACGAATATGTTAAACCAGAGTGTTCACTCTGATATTTCTTCTATTTATTATAAATGCTTTTCAACAGGAAAATGTTTTAATACTTTCCTTTTAATAGTCTTAACTGGTGCCTTATAAAGTAAGTGCATTAGACAATATGAAAGAGAAAGTATTTTATGTGTCAAAAAATTTTACCATTACAAGTCATGGTTACCATTGAGTTTCACCTTGAAATTGTGCTCGATTTGCTTCGGCTAGTAAGTGTACGCATTGATCGTCAGCCAATTCGTGGCTAATCGTCGATTTCTCTTCGATATGCGTGATAATGACAATAAAAATGTTTCGTGCCGATGATGCGGGCGTTTGCCAATTTTGTTAAAAGTCAAGGGTTTAAGAGTTTATCAACCTCGCCGCATGTATTTTTTAAAATAAAACACTCGTTAGTAAATGCATTGAAATAGCGTAAAGATTATTCTTAGAAGTCATTGACGTTGTGCATCTTACTACATAATAAGAGTCGTGACAAGGACATCTATATATAATTATTTTTAATTCAAGATATTATATAAATAAGAAAATGCACAAGCGGAACGTGTGTCAAGGCACTCCGTTGTCGACTTTCCGCCCGCAATTGAAAAATTGCTTGTTGAATTTGGGGTCTTAACGACGCGTTTATTCGCACCGTAGCGGAGAAATGAAAATAATTTAAATATAATCATTCCCCGCGTGGGAATAAAACCCACAACCGATAGCGTTAACAGTCAAACACTGTCCCATCGCGCCTTGATGGCCTCTCATGGAGATATTATATAATTTTATAAATACACAAAGCAAACCGAAATAGAATATAAGAGTAGAACGTAGAATATTAGTTATATACGATTTGGACATGAAATTATTTTTATATATATATATTCAACTGTATTTTCACAAATGCATAAAGATGCTACATTGTTGTTAATGCAACCGGTTCAGGTGACTTTCTTTACGCAGACCACTCATTTTGACATCACATTTATTTTTGTATAGCGAGATAGCGATCCAGTTCGAAATGAAAGTAAACACTTGCTGTTTACTGTTTTTTGTAACCCAGATCAATAGCATCGGTGTTGGCAAAAAATGACATCCTGTTATACCTAGCTACATACTGGTTCGTAGTTGACCTTCGTTGATTTATTTACATAATAATATACCGTTGCTTCATCTCTGCTAATAGGAAGTGTAGCGTTATAGCATACTTGTCTAATTGATTGTATAGCAATTATAATTATGTAGAATAACAGTTATTTATAGATAATTACTATTTGCTCTTACAATTTACAGTTAGAAATAAGTATTAATTACCTAATTCCGATGTTTTTTTAAACAGCTTCTGTAATTTTAAACGTGTAAGAATCTGCGATTTCACATTAATCTTTTAGATTTTATCTAGTACTTTTTTTTGCAATTCAATATATAAAAGATTGATTAGTTCGTAAAATTGAGTTTCGCCACTCAAAACACAATGACTTCATTACGGGTGGAAAATGGAGAACGGAGTGTCTTGACACTAGGTTCTCTCTTGCATCCGTGCTGAACAGGAAAAAGTATGAAGGTGTTTAAAATATTAATTACATAACGGAGATGACGTCGTAACTGCATTTATAATACATAATAATTTACATAATGTTGTACGTAGATAGGTAACTACAACAAGATGCAATATTTGTGTGCTGTCATTGTAAGAAAACATTAATCACTTTCTCTGGCAAATACATATTGTATTTTCCAGTGACAATTTGCATGTTAAAGTGTATGAATTATTTTATGATACTTGCGAAAAACACGCGTGAATACCAGAATAATTAAATTTATGTTATAATATACTAGCGACTAGCTCGCGGCTTCGCCTGTGTAAACTACACACTTATAATTTTTTTGGGCTCTTGCCCGCAGTCTCACATATATAATAGATTTAGCTTAAATTTCTTTTCATAGATTTTGCTTAATTAAAATTATTATAACTGTTTTTTATGAACCGACTGAAATAATAAATATTAGGCTACACTGCATTACTACACTAAAGGAGAATTTACTAAAATTTTCACGGTTGAAACCGTGACAGACCTATTTACAGCTTTGCCTATTTTAATCTTTAGACTATTCTATTAAAAACTTGATTTTAAATCGATCTAAGATTACCATGCACAAACGTACAGATAAAAATCATAGTTTTGGGTTCTATTACATTGATAATTTCCCCCAATATTTTTTTTTTCTCATATATTGTAGACATAAACAGCGACCAGTTACATTTTTATTATATGTATAGCGATCACTTTTAAATCAGGGATGGGTCGGAGCTTCCTAACTGTAATACAGATTATCCAATACTTGTATACGTAAAAATAAAAATTATCCGAATCCGATATAACATCTTATAATTTTGGATTTTGGAGTTCTAAAGTACAGATTAGTTGAAATAATAATGGCACCTGGTATAAAAGGAATATCAAATAAAAATAAATTGATAAATTAGTAGCCGAAATTTACAATCTGTTTCCCTGGCGCAAAAATGTAATATCCGATACTAACAGATAAATCGAAATAATTATTTGTAATTTTGTATCGAAAATAATATATGTAACATAAACATGCACAACGTCAATATTTGAAATATTTTGTAGTTGAGAATATTTTTATATTGTTACGAAGTTACTATTTGTCTCGACGTAACTAATACATCCGATATATGTTAAATATGCGCCACTTTTTAGATTTTTCTTCTGGTATTTGAAGAATTTCTATGCTTTGTGTTATGTCTTGTGTTATCTGTTCGTTTCAAGGTTCTCGTTTAGGCCTTAAGGTATCTTAGAAACAAAAGAACACATTACATTCCGAAATAGACGAGGCCAATTTTATCAAAGGCAAGTCTTTTATAGCTTCTTGTCATGAATATAACTTACTTTGTTTTATACGTTTTACTTCTTTTTTAGCACAACGCAGTAAAAATTATGAATATCAAAATGTTGGAAGAAAATTGAATGTTTTCCAATATTATTTTGAGTTAATTTTTTTTAAAATAAATAGTAAAAAGCTAAATATCAAATAGTTTATATAATAAAATACTCTTTTACTTAAGAATTCTTAGTTCATAATGTGAGAGGTTTTGCCATTCCTCTAGAGCGATTCACGTTGCCCATAGAAGCTAGTACAATTGAGAGTGGAATGCTGCCCTAGATTAAAACCCGCTGTTGCCACTCGTGAACCATGATATATAGAGCAAACCACATGGGCTCTATCATTTAGAATTCCACTGCATAAAAGATTAATTACTTATGTAATCATCTAATTGCGTTTTTTAAAGAAAAACACGTTTACTTCAAAATTTTTCGTGACATAAATTATATATTTTACGGCTTTTGATTGTTTAAATTATGATGACATGATTGATACACTAGATTCGTCTGAGTGACTAAAAGTCAAGTCTGTTTTTTTCAGTTAATATTATTTAGTTTGTCAATATCTATATATAATATATTGGTTATAGGTTCGATATTCACTCGCAGAAACGATTATATTAAGATTATTTTCATTTCTGCTCTGGTAAGCAAAAACAAAAGAAAGCGCAGTGCTTACCTCTGCCACTTAGCACAAACTGTTTCGATTTCCCGGCGGTATGTGTAAAACGTAGTGTTTTGACACTAGGTTCGACACTGACTTCACTGCTATATGGGAAATAAATAATAATGTGCTTAAATTAAGGCTAGTCTTGGCGCACAAAGTGTAACTGTAAACGCGACTGGTTCGATTCCCACTCCAGAAATGGAAATATTAGATATTTTCATTTTCTTTGCTCTGGTGTCGAGGCAAAGCACTGCACTAAGTTCCGCTACTTAATACGCAAGGCGTCCTGAATTAAATTGGCGAAAAATGGGGAACGCATAGTCTTAACACCAGATTCCCTTTGCCTACGTTGTTATCTGCGGATTATAGCGTGAAGCTTAAAAAATAAACAAAGTTTAATCCATTTGTCCCCTGTATTTAACGTAAATCTTGTAGAAATCGTAAGAAAATTTTAAGAAGATATTTGAAAATGGTGGAGATTAAAAGAGTTCATAAGGTTTAAAGATTTGTCTGATTGTAATTGGATAGTTACAACCAATTTTTACCAAGTTTTCTACTGCGCGCATAAATTTGCTTCAGCTATTATTCTGGCACTTTCTAAACTTGTTCTTTTGTTAAAATACCCATTTATTCACATTCCATTATGCACTGTCACCGTGCCGTTGCTTTTGTCTCCTTATAATTGTGCAGCACTTGTATCTCAATAGAGTTTATACAAAAGTATACTTCGTCGATGTTTACTTAGGTGTGTTTCTTACCGTATCATAATAAAAATACTTTTTGACTTGATAACTAAATATCAAAAAATATTTTTAGAAATCGTAAAAAAAAACGAAATGAACGAAATGAAATGCCTTTGAACGCATGGCTTAGCGGTTAAAACCCTTGGACGGTTCCCAAGAGGCGCGGGTTGGTATCCCGCTGCTTTCTAAGTTATATATGTTTATAAAATTATTTTTTTTATTTTTTTAACTTAACTAACTAACATTTTTAAGTGTTATTCAATCACACTTTAAAATCTTAGAAGTAACTAAATAATGGTTTTATTATTTTAACAGGAAACGAGTTCTTTTCATTTGTAACTTACACCTATGCTAGGTACCTTTTTCTCACATTTTCAATAGTATGTTTAAGTCACTGGAATTTTTATTAACATATTTTAGCCAATTAGTATTCTAACGCATTTTAAGTATGGTGTACGTTACTTCCTTGACACAAAAGTATGATATATGATGAATATTTGATATGTATCTAAAAATAATTCACCAACTACCAAATAGGGTACTTACATATTATGATAAATGATAAAACTATCTATTTAAATCGTATCTCCTTTAGTATGAATAAATAAGAATAAATAATGAAGAACTATAAAGGCTCTGATAGATTTCGTACTTTATATTAACCGGTATATCTAATAAAAGGTAAAAATGAGTTGTGTAATATTTTACAACTCTCAACTACTCTACATACGTATTTTACAAAGTCAAATTTTACAAGAAATCCGTACCGCATTAGCATTGACTCTTTCTAAAATTTTAATGTAGCGTTTCCTATTTTTTAAATGACAACTACAAACTAATAACTAGAACACAATTTAAATGCTGAAATACTGTTTTCAAAGTACTTACTTAGGTCTTATTAAGAAATAAATTTCTAGAAACTGAAGATTGCAAAATATTTCGTTGTGGACATGTTTGTATACTGCTGTAAGCGTATTTTTTCCTTTCACGTTTGATCCTGACTTACTTTCTTGATCGTAAATTAAAGAAATAACATTTAATTAATTAAAATTATTGAATATTTATATTTAATTTTTTTTAATAAACTAATTGTAGTCCAGTCGTGGCCCAGTGGCACAAGCGTGTGACTGTAAACGACTGGTTGTGGGTTCGATTCCCACTCGAGGAGTGGAAATTATATTTCCATTTTCTTCGCTCTGGTGTCGAGATAAAGCGCAGCGTTAAGTTCCGCCACTTAACACGCAAGCCTCCGAATTCGGCGGAAAGTGGGGAACGGAGTGTCTTAACACTAGATTCTCTCTGCCTGCCCTGCTTTGTGCGGGATACAGCGTGAAGCTAAAAAAAAAAATATTTCAAACTATACGTTTTTATACTAAATTTGGCATAATTGAATAATTTTCGGACAACTGCGCCTTTGTTTTGAATAATATGATGTAATTTATTGTGAAATGAATAAACATATTGTCACAGCTACATGATGATGCATAATCGTCATATTAGATCATGTCTGCATATCAAAAATGACCCGTTGCATAAAGCATTATACATAAACACTAATGTAATAGCTGATTAACTGGGTTTTTTTTTTGAAATAAAACTATTTTAACCGGATTTATCGCGTATATTTTTTAGTATTTGAAAATACATTATTAGAAAACTTGACTTTCTGAACACTTTACTGTAGTTCGTGGTAATAGGTAGCCTCTACGTATTACTCGCTGTATAAATTTACACGATTACTCTAGTTAAAATCACTTTTCAAAATGTGTAAAAATCGCGAGAGCAAACGATGTTATTAACCGGGAACTTGCTTATGTACTTGGACCAAAATCGAAAGTAATGTAGGGTATTTAAGAATAACCTTGAGGCCGAACATTCATGTTTGTGATATTTAGAATTTACCTGCACTCAATTAGCATAAGGCTTGTCACAATAAATTATAAAATTTATTAGGTTAAGTACTCAACATTGAAATGTTCACATTAGGTCATAACAATATTTAAATACTAAATAATGTTTTGCGTCTTGGAATGTCTTTCATTTGATTTCTTGAGATCTCTGCGATAATCTTTGACAATCTCCTATAATAAAAAGATAAAGCTTGTAATTTTGTTTGTAAGGGTTAATCTTCGGAAATACTAAACCGATTATGAAAATCCTTTCACAATTATAAAAGCTACACTATTCAGGACTGCTACAGGCTATGTTTTATTACGATACAACATAAAGTTTGTGGAATTCCAAAGGGGCTCAAACAGGGTATAAAAGCGGGTATAAAAGCAGATCCCCGGGTCACTAGCGTTGATATAAGACGGCTTTCGTATATTTTTACTTTATAACACTAAGGACATAAGCTTTGTGGGACCTTATTTATTTTTTTTTTTTGCAATACAGTACTTGAAACCAACTAACCTTAAACTAACTAAGCTTACAAAATATACCCTAAGAGAGTCCAGTTTCTTTTAGTTTTTCATTCATTCTTTTAAACATTTAAATTTAATTAATATCTGTTATATATTTATATAGCTGATATCTAGATATTATTAATATGACTTACATCTATTACATATTTCTTAATATTGCAATTGATTATTTATTCAAGGGTAGGAACGGTATATGACGGTTATAAGATGCTTGCGATGCTGCTTACACAATTACACTTTTGTATATTTGAACGTTATTGACAATAAAGATCAGACCTACGTTTGTTATTAAATTTATATAAATTAACACTTTTAGTTTCTAAACCAATGCTTAATTTAATTCAGTTACACATCCAAACCAAAGTCTCGTAATTTGATTATTACGAAGAAACGCTTGCGATCCTTACTGAATTTCTAAAGGTCATACGACCGACAAATAAATTGAAATGATTCTGTAGTTTTGCATCGTGACTGGATAGCATTGCCGTTTCACTTCTAATCGAATGTCTTTACTATACGGCTCTCAATATATTTAGCAACGTGTAGTAATGTTCACTTTAAAACTATTTCAATAGAATCTATGTGAAATGTTAAAAAATTACGTAAAAGAGCATAGCAGTTATCGATTATATAGAAATCTAAAAATAAAAAATAACCTTGACAAGTCATAACTCATTGGTATGGGTTTTTATAACTTACTCATTATATCACGTTATGTATGTAATATGTATGTATATTAATATTTCATTCAATTGCATTATGAATTCAGGGAAACACCTAATCGGATACAGCCTACTTCTTTCTATTTGTCGCTCTATGTCGTTCATTACATAATTATTTTGATACTTTTAAAACTGCGTTTACCTATAATTTTAATGCTTACAACATAGTTTGATCGTACTTTTAGTTTCTCATATAAACATTATATTTGAGAGTTGATAGCAATAGTTACTTCAGAAGCATGACAAATATATACTTGTCCTTTTTCTTTTCTGCCAAACAGACAAAAAATATTACCCATGAAGAAAATAATAAAAACTTTGTGAAATTGACGAAATATTCTTGTGAGAAAATACTACAGGATAAACCTAAGTAGATTTAAGATAGTTTTTTTTCATTTCGTAAGCGCCTTTAAATACATGTGAGGTGATGTCATAAATTACTCGTTTTTTTTATAAATGAATGTTAGTCATTTTTAAGGCAAATAATACATTTTAAATGAAAAAGAGCATTTAAACTTTTGTTTTTTATGTATAATTAATCGTCCCTATTATAATTATTATATTTTAGACATAAAATCAAAAAAGTAAAAAAATGTTTTTTGTCCTTAATAAAAACATTAAAAAGACATCATAATTCTCAGTAAAATAAACCACAAAGGTCATTTGTGATCAATACATGTAAATCAGTCAGTAATTAATTGTGTCATACAAACCATAACATTTGCATCATAAGTAAATATAATTTGCAATTAGCAAAGTAATGCAATAACTTTCTTAGAATCAAAAATAGACTTTCATATGATAATGATTTGTTAACTGATTAATAAGCAGTGAAACGTCGAATCAAATAGTACGTTTCATCTACTAATTTGTATAGAATAGATACATTATTTACAATCTTTAATGAACGTGTCACTCACTGTAAGTTGCAAGCCGTGGATGTGGGTTTAAATCCTTCAGGAAAATGTTGATATTAATATTATAAGCATTTCAATGATGTTCTTAACGTAGCATTGATTCTGCTAGCCATCGTACTTCTTTCTCTCTTGTCTTACTGAACAAAACATGGTACAAAACAATAATATTTACAATGATACTCACATAAGTATAAATAAAAATCAAAAATGAAAAATATTACATAACAGGGCCTAAACGCATTTGTTAGATACTAAAATGATCTAGCCAATCCAGATGTAAGTTCTAGTAGATATAAGACTACCTTTTTACAAAAAAATGCTACAGATGTTAGTTGTTAAGAAGTAAAACTAAAAATACGCAATTTCGGATTCACTATCAAACAATGCAATTGAAGTCGACATAAAGATAACTCCAATAACCTGTTCTTTCACCGGATACCGGATTTGGTACAGCGATACGATATTCCTGTAATACGAGTCTGTTGAAATCATTACGGCGAATGTTCCGGCCTGATAGACGCAGGCGTGAAGACCCGCACCCTTACACTTACAGTGAAGTGAAGCCTTTCCTGTATTATTGATTCTGAAATATGAGACGACGGCATTTATTTTGATTATGTTTTCTAATAAATAAAAAGTTCTTTATGTTCGTTTGTGGCGAATATTAGAATTATAATGAGTTATTTTTTTATGCAGTTTCATGTTTTTTACCGCAAGGCTGAGAAGTCAAAGAGATTTTAGTGTCATCACACTTCGTTTCTTGATTTTATATACTACTACTGAATCGAACTCGTAACCATCGCGTTTATAATCAAATGTTGTTCCACTATACGTCAGTTAATGTACTTTTTAATGTAAATAGACAAATATTGTTATAAATACGTTAAGATATAAGATAAGCAATACCTTTGATTACTAAAACATTTTTCATTACCCAGTAGGGCTTCCATTTGACACCTAAATGTTAACATAATCAAAATATATGAATTGTACGTGTCTCCAGGCAAAGCGGTATCGCTAACCGTCATACATCAGTGCACCGCAGTCAAAACAAATGCTAACTTTAATCACACGGTCACATGATACTTTAATTTTGTGCTGCGCTTGTCAAACCACCAAATAAAACGATTGTTTTCGAACAATTGTACGATGTCGTAATATGCGATGAGACAGTGTTATGGTCATTTGCACATTCAAGCAGACCTACTTATCAATACTAATATTAGAAATGCGAAAGTCTTTTTGTCTGTCTGTCTGTCTGTTGCTATCTGCAACGACTACACAGCTGTTCTACCGGCCCGATTTGAATGAAATTCGGAATGAAAATAGTTGAACCGAGAGTCAAACATAGGCTACTTTTATTTCTTCATCAATCAACTCGTAAAGGTGAAATAAGAAAAGAAAATTTCCGTAAGAAATTACGCATGCGTAGCCGGGAGCGGGTCCCTAGTAATTATTACAATGGACTAAAAGCTCGTGAATAGCCATTTGCGAAAGGCATCTCATTATGTAAAATTAAACAATAAGCTAAAATAAATTATTAGTTAATGCCTCCTGTGATTACATAATTTAAATTTTAATTAAAATTGTTCTTTGTGTAATTGCTTATTGAGTCTCTTTTTTAAGTTACTCAAATTATTGTACTTATACAATAATTTGACACTGTTTAATAAATTTAAAGTAGGTAAGATTTAATACGAAATGAAATTATTTAAATAAAAAAGCCACTGTGACGCAGTGGTTAGCGTCTGGCTTTAAACGCGGTTGTTGTGAGTTAGTTTGCCATTTTGGTATTATATTTAAATTATTTCCATATCTCCGCACTGATAAATAAAACATAGCGCGGCGTAGAGTTCCGTAACTCAACACGTAATGTTTCTATTTCGGGCGGAGAGTGGTAGAGAAAGGACTGTCATATTACCAGATTACACCCACTATCTATGCTTTGAGAGAGAGAGAATAAGCATGAAGCTGTTTTTTTGTTAAATAAAAAGTGAATATATTTAGAAAATGCAAATATTAAAAACCTGATTTCAACATATATTTTATTCAAAATAGAAACATGTTTTCATTCAATTATGAAATTCTTTAATACTTAATCAATTATTTATAATGACGCATATAGAGTAGAGCCAGTAAAAATAAACTGGCGTGTTTCTAGTATATCCAATTTAAGTAGTGTTTCGAATTTAGATTGCAATATTTCATACAACATTTGTGAAATCTCTTACCTCCGAGACATTAATCCTCAGCTAAAGTATAAAGTAGTCCACGTACGTGCCTTCCGCTGTGAACCGCCGGAGTCAAGGATTGTTTGAATTCCGATCCACCGGTCACTGCTCCGGGCTATGTCAATATTAATGATGAGATAATCTAATGTTTGCTCACCAGTCTCCATAAGTAAATTTGTTTGTTTATGCTTTTATGGTCAATTGTTTTTATGGAGCGGCAATAAAGTTGTTAGATATTATTTTATCTTAGGTTTACTTTAAGTTTTTATTTGAAATTTTAAATGTTATGTTAGATACCTCAAATTTCTGCAGTTTACGATACAATAAAACTACCATTATCAAACAAATATAGACAGTAGCTTTGTACTGTCTATTTGTATGTATAAAAAAAATTAAATCAATTAAAACATACTTAACATACATACATAGAGTACTTTTCGAAATTTCTTACATAGTTATACCAATATAGTGACTGTAATGGTAAAGATTTTAGACATTTACATTGATTTATTATATTGACCTTTCTTTCTTTTTCTTTTATATATTGACTCTTTTTTTAGCTTTACGATGTATGCCACAAACAGCATGGTAGATAGAGGGAACCTAGTGTTAAAACACTCCGCTCCCGACTTTCCGCCGAATTCAGCAGGCATTGTGTGTTAAATGGCGGAACTTAACACCGCTTTACCTCGACACTAGAGCGAAGGAGGGCAATGAAATGGGAATCGAATCCACAACCAGTCACGTTTACAATCACATTTATGTGCCCCTTTGCCACGACTGGCCTGGCTCTATATTGACCTATTTTATCATTTTTAATTTATAGTTTTAAAATAATCAACTAACGTGCGTTCACAACATTGGATTTTAATGTTCGTAAAAGCAAAGTACTTCTCGGTAATAACAAAACATTTTACTTATCCTAACGTATGTGTATTGTATATGTTGTAACTTGGAAATATTTCGCAAGGCAAAGTGCTACAAGCGAAAGTCTTTAAGCTGGTTTCAAGACTTTACATAAAACAGCTTACTTTTGACTACTTTATTTTCCTGACACAACCGTGAGAGACTTCATGAATTAAAAACATTCAACTACTTGTATATCTCCCACAGTTGCTGCGTATCACCAAATTTGTATTTTAAATTTACGCAATCGGTTACTTAACGCTCTATCAAAAAACAATACATCATTATTTCTTTCATCTAAACTGAGTTATGTAGGCGAGTGAATGTAATCTTAAACTAATTTATTTTATAATGATTAATAATAAAATGTATTTTATCTTCCGTTCAATTCGGTTCTTTAATTGTGGCTTTCGAACCTGTCAGTTGGTACCTTATCTTGCATCTCCATGCGTCTTCAATCAGAGAGTTAGGCAGAGAACATTACTAAATTCTTTTTGGCTTTATAGGGGCATGTATTAGGAACAAACTTTTTTAACTTCATGCTTTATCCTTTAGTAGCTATCTTTTTCATAATTACAAATATTTTTTTTAGCAGATATAAAGGTCCCCTAGGCCCAAATTTGAAACCGAAGTGGATCTGTTATTACAGCCAGACGCCTATAAATTATGCTATAACAGCGATACCGTTTCTTTTTTTTGGTTATTTACTTTGTTTTATATATAATTTTTAACGGAAGTGAAAGTATTCAAAATTAGGCAAAAGTGTGTCGATTATGCAAAAATTAGGTGGGTTTTTGACAATTCTTAATATAATAATGGTTCACATTCATTCAGAGTTTTTGTGTTCGACACACACACGAACTTATAGTAGTTAATATTTCGTTTATTAATTAAAATTGCCTGTTTTATAATTTGATAGGTTTTATGTTTTGCGTAAAGCTTGTTTTAATAACTTATTTGGCAGAGATTATAGCAAAATTGATAGCAAATTGACAGCTGTATGAGTTTTTTAATATGAAATAATATTAAAAACATGTTGTACCGTTTATTAAGCGGAAATTAGTTTGTTCTTATCCCAAGTATTCGTTACGCTTAGTTTTATTAGTAATTTAATAAAATGTTATTAATGCTTTTATAGATATACAATTTTTTTTTAAATAAAATCATTTTTGCTGCCATTTTATTCAAAACTAGCGGCCCGCTCGCGGCTTCGCCACGTTAACTACCACTTTCATCCACTATTGCCTCTTTAAAATGGTTTTTTTTATAAAAGGGGGATGGTCTAAATTTAACCTTGCGTCACTAATTATATTCTTGCGAAAATCATCGATGCATCTAGTACAATGTCTAAACTATTTGATAACGTATAGTGATAACTGATCTAGTAAGAAAACGTACGAAATCTGCTATCATATATCTATACGATAGCAGATTTCGTACATATTTACCATCAGGTAAGTAACGCGGGCTAGTAGATTACTCGTGAAAACATAACCTATAGAAGAGATACAGATTTATGCATTTTTATAATAATATTAATGAGTACGAATATATCTAGTACAATGTCAACTATATAATAACAGATGGTGACAGAAAACGTAGTGACATTTGTTGTCATATAGATAATATAAAGTTTTGTAGACCGGTCAAATGTATTTTTAATAGCAAATTATCTTCAATACATATTGTGCTCAATTTATTTTATAATTATTTTAAGTTATATTAGTGATATTAAAACAAATTTAGTTTCACTCGTGAACTATCAACACAATTTAAATGTTTTTTTTTTTATTTTATTTTTCTGCCGCAGTTGTATAGAATACCAGGATGAAAACTATCCCATATGTTGCTCTAACCTTTAAGCTAACTCCATACAAAAATTCATTAATTTCTACCCGGTAGATATCAGTATATAAATGATTTACTTATATCGGTTTTTTATTTTTTCCAAAAAAACTACATGGAAAACCGGGATAAAAACTATCCTATATGTACCTTTGGACTATAAGCTATCACTATACCAAAATTCATTCATTTCTGTCCAGTAGTTTTTGCGTGATTGGCGAACAAATTAACAGACAGACAGACAGACAGACAGACAGACAGACAGACAGACAAAAATTCTACTGAGTGGTTTTTTCGCCTCTGTTATCGATATATTAACATACCCAATTAAAGTTTTTCTGAAATTTTTCATGTACAGAATTGACTTTTCTACTCTTTTATTATATATATAGATTTAAAACATTCATAACATTTTTCAAATGTGTCAAACGTATGCTACTAAGTAATTAAATGTAAACTAATTAAACTAATCATGGCTTATCAAACTACATTAGGTGGTAGGTCTAGTTATTTGGAAAAAAATACAAAAGGGAAAGAGTTACTGTGTTCTATAACTGTTTGTATTCTAACAGTTTAGTGGAATGTTATCTTTGACCTAAAATAATATTACCTTATCATTTATATTGATACATTCGATAGCAAAATGTATTCTATGAATTAGTAAACACAATGGACTTTCTAAATATTTTTGCCTATTTTCAAATTAATATTTCTATGTTTCTCTCTATAGTTGTTGATTAAATTCCCACTCGGGGAAATGGATATAAATTCTTTTCATTTCCTTTCTTGGTAAAACGTCCTGAGTTCGAGCAAAAATCAAAGACTGTAGTGTCTTTACACTACAGTCTAGTTCTCTCTGCCTACTTTACCCTGCTTTGCAGAGTAAAGCTTTAAAAAAAACATTTCTTGCCGTTAACGTAGACCCAACTCTCATGCGAAACGAAATAAAACGTGTATAAAAAGCAAAATTGAAATTCTAATATTATGAAAATAAGGATCTGTCCCTATGAAGATAGGGGACAATTCGTGCTGAAATAATATAGAAGGCTCGTATCAGAAACGTGAGACGGACGCGCGCACGTAGGACGCTTTAGCCACCGCCAGTGCACACTCGGCTAGCGAGCGAAACACGCGTACTGACATTCGCAGAAAAGAGGACCCACAAATATACAATATATACACAAAATAAAAACAATATAAGCAAATATCAGATTTGAATTTATTTCTAAGGAATACTTTTTCTTATTTTATTATAAAAACGTGGGATATTTTCATACATTAAGATGCCGGTCGAAACAAAAATTAGCTTTTCTGGTAAGTTTTCACGATCCTTTTTGTTTAAACCTTATTTTTTTTGTATATTAAGATTTAACATGTAATTTTTAATAAACTTGGCTTTAAAATACTATATTTGGTTAAGTTATAAAATTTTTAGTGTTTATAATTATGGAACTTGTTTTCGGCTTGTTAATCTCTACCTCATGAATAATACACGTTTATAAATTGTTATCACTTATTCAGTGAATAATATATCAAAATAATTTTATTATTTGTACTTTGCACATTTATATCCTCGTATACTGTTTAAATATACATACTGTGGGCTGCAGTTTCTAAGGAGCTAATTCTTTACTTCATAACTCGTTAGTATTGCTTAGAACTAGAAGTGCTAATTATGTGAAGTAGTAACATAGGTACTATAACTTAGAGCATTGTTTCTCAACTTTACTGTGATGTTACGTAGTATATTATAAATCTCCACAATTTTTTATTAAACTCGTCCCAGGCAGTGACAAAACCATCATTTTTATATTACAATTTCAGTACAGCTAAATACATATGTACATACTTATATGTTATATATCGTAATAGAAACATGTCATAAATCCTTATACCTTATAGTGAATTGTGTTGAATTCTTACATAATAAGGCAAGACAACATAATATTGCTAACTTATGTCTTGATTAATTTTATTTTATTGTAAAAAAGAAACCACGTAAAGCCGATAATTTATTCTCGAACAATATTTTGAATATTTTGGGTAAAACTTTGGTACCGTATATCTCAAGTCGATAAATTGTTTATAAATACAACGATAACTTTCATATATATATTACGTTTGATATTAAATTACAAAAATATCATTTATCGTTTATATTCAAATGAGTCATTCTAGTTATTACCCGATTGAAAGAAGTTTTGGCGATTAAATGTACGATGGTACTTCTTTTACATTTAAAATACAAGTACAATAAGTAAGAACAAAACTTTTACAGTGTTATACAACCAATGGTTTATTGTATAATACTTGTCGTAATATGAATATTCACCCCTCGTCTCTGAGCATTTTATATATTAATAGCGTCAACCTATGGCTATAGGTGGCTATGGCTATTTATTTAGGAGCGCTAGCATACCTCCCTTGCCACTCTCCTTTGAACTATACCGTGCGCCCCGTTTTATAAACGCCCTCTTGACACGAGATTAAAGCTTTAAATATTGCTAATACAGATTTATCGATTACTACTTAATGTACTCTTGAATAATCGAATAATGTACTCTACCATTTTCTTATTTAGTATTAATTACTTCAGGTTGTTCTTGTTATCAGTGGCCCATTATTGTAAGAGGCTTACCCTGACCCTTGTACCTGTGTAGCTAACATTAGTGGTATTTAAATAACTTAACCTTGTTTGGTGTTCTATCACGACTATGACATGCCACATAACCGTAAGTGTAACCGCATCTAAGCCTTATCAGATTTAAACTCTAGATGAACAATAATGAATAGTAAATGAATTGTTTGATCTTTGATTCTCACATTATCTGAAAGTCTATATTGCAGATAATCTGAGAGTTATTTATTAATAAAGGGGATTATATTCAAAATTTATACATATGCGATTATTGTAAATGAATGAAAAATATATTTATCAAACAATTTTGTAAGTTATTATTTTAATGTATATGCGTCTATGTTGATGTATGTAAACTATCGATGCTATGGTTTATACAAAAATATCGACTGTGGTAAAAACGGAAAGGGTAACCGAACATGATATCGCTTACACGACATCCATTACAGAATAGTTTTCAGTATCTATATGATGACTTTACAACCTCGATGACATACTATGCCTAATTGAGTACTTTGTTTATTTTGAATATGTACGTAAATATAAAACAGGTACATTATATAGCCGTACCTCTATTAAAACATGATAAATATCATACTACCAAATCCAAGGTGTAGGTCGATGAAGGTTAAGCCGTCCTTTAAAACCTACTAGCTATTCGTGATTTTCTTAATTTTTCCGTTCTAAAGAACACATTTTTATAGTACCTACAGTGTTTTGTGAAGTAAAATATGTCACACGCGTTCCGGTCTTATACCTAGGATAAATATTTACATCCGACATCTTTATTTCCCGTGTCTTATCCTTATCGGAGATGCGCTGCTTGCTTCGGAATTGCTCGATTACTTGACTTGGCATTGTTGTCGTTCAGGCGTGGCTAAACTGCAGAGCAGGTGTAACCTGCACAAAGTTTACGTGACTGACTTGTGTGATGTGTGGTTGTATCGCCGGTACCATCAATAGTTACTAATTACGTATGTAACGAGGTGTAATCTTAAGGCTAGCAATCAATCATTCTATATAGTTTGCCATTGATTATTATATAATTATTTGGTTATATTCATTGTTTGCTACTTTTTGTCATACAAATATATCAGCTTAAGTAACCTTGGACGATAGTTTTGGATTTCACACGACTACAATGTAGCGACATCGATTCTCCCGAAGCGTATCAGCCTAAACCAAATGTCTCGGTGATCAATCTGCAAATAAAACATTATTTGAGGCTAACCTCAAATATAAAGCCTCTAAAATAAAGCTAGCTTTATTTTATATACTTACAAAAGCTTTATTTAATTTGTTCTTTTATACAAATACATATATGCTACATTATTGCTAATGATAATGAACGTCAATATTTAGGTATATTAGTTGTTTGTTTTGTACGCAATATCGCGGAACTTATGTTGCATCATGTTCCTTTAATCGATATATGCTATCAATAAATCATCGGTGTATCAGATAATATTTATAGAATAATAGAAATGGTAACAATTATCTACCTATTAGTCATGAACGCCTCCTTACTCGAAGCAACTATTAATTACGTGCATATATGTTGCACGTGCATATATTAATTCTTTTTGTGCTCGGCGCCATGTGAGTCGTCAGGAAACTTGTTTCTCCTGATTGGAACTTGATATCGTAAATGGCAAAACACTACCATTAAAATCTTCGCAAGTTGTTTTCGTAACAGTGTCCTTTGGGTAGTAACATTTAAAAATAAAATTTTGGTAAAATTGTTTTAAAATCCACGTGACGCAATTTTTTGTTCGCGCAATGGTGAATTAAATGGAAATATGACTTGGAAGATTTAAAATTTAGGCATTTAAATTTAAAAAAATGTTATAATCTATAATATAATTTGAGCAGTCCAAACTGAATGTCTATAACTAAAAAGCTTTGTACTGTGTGAAAACTAGAACTTTGAAATAAAAACCAAGTATGTATATATTAAAGTTTAAAATTTTGTGAGAATTGCACTGCGCATACACGGCGATACAGTTGCTGCATTACATTAAAATTGACTATCACACGGGACTATGTTGTTATAGCTAGCTATGTTCCCATGGGAAATCATTGTTATAAAGACAGCTTGCTCATGCGTAATAATAATATTTTTTTTACTATGCTTTCATATATTTTATTAGGATCAATATATTTTAACTACTAATAGAAACGCAAAGATTTAATTCTTAAACTGGAATATCGCCAAACATAACGTTTTCCTATATTTAAAAGGCTATCCAACACATTATATACACATTATATTATTTATAGTAGCTAGCAGCGACGCCATGGCGTCTAGACTCTAGACTTTATTGAATATTCCCTGTGACCCGCCCATCCACTGCATTCTATTTCCGCATTTATTATCAGAAGCACGTACTATACTTATGTAATTAGCTAACAACCGGTTTGTGCCTCTTGCCCTGTATTTAGCAAACATATTTGTCATATATACTAGCCGCTATTTTTACATACTCTTTCACTATCAGTATTATCAGTTATTACATCAAAAATACTATAATTATAAAATAAATTGTCCATAATGGTCAAGTAACATGATTTATTATCCTATTTTAAGCTTAGGATGTCATTATTTATGTATAATTTGTTAGGTAAAGATCTAATAAAGTTATTACCAGACTTTCCTTCCGAGACTGTACTTCCGTCAGTCAGTTGGTCCATCAATCCTAAATTATTAACACATTTTGTAAGGATATGTATAATAATTTATATTTTATATAAAAGTATAGATGTATGTCCCATATCACTATATCCATATTCTTTGCTTGAAATTGTCATATAATACCAAAACAAGTATTTAACGGAGGCGTTCAAATAAAATATGTAAACTTAAAGCTGTAGTGGAATATTATAACTGTTTATTTTGAGACATTTTCCTACGTTTAGGCAATTTAAACAGTGATTTATGGATCCGCTACTGAGGATTAGCCTTTACTTGATATCTAGGATTTTAAATTATTTTGAGTTCATTGGCTTCTGCAGGCTTAAATATTATTTTAGGAAATTCCTTCATCGAATATTCATTTCTACAAAATTATGGTTGAAATGAATATTTATGAAATGTCAGTTTGAAATGTTCTTATCTTATCGAAACTATACGTTTAGCAGTTGTTTTCAATGTGAATAAAGATAATATTGTAGTACTACGATAGATGATAAAAAATAGTAAGAAATGCAATTTTGTATTTTATTTAATGTCACGGTTATACTTTATTATTAATAAAGAATAATAATTTATTATAGGATATGCAAGTCATAGCCCAACAACCAGTTATAGACGATTCTCGTACAATTTGACGATTTCAAACAAGAGCCTAACGAGGCCGGCATACAATGCTAATCTAAATTTTATGTAATACTCACTGTATTTGCGATGAAGGTGGCATTCAGGTGCCATAGTGTAAATTACTTTATTGACTAAACACTTACGTCAGTGTCTCTTAAAGACGTATTTACAAGTTCAAGGTAGAATGTTGGGGAACTCCGGTTTCTTATTTAAAACTCATCGTTTGTTTATTGTAGCAGTTTAAGATGTTTTTAAAGACTTCTTCAGAACATGTATTTTTCTACTATGTATTCATCTTTAGTATTGTTATGTAATTTATATCCTTCATATGAAACGAACGTCTTCGTCTATTATTATTATGCGTAGTAACTTGTTAGCAACAATTTTGAAACAGAGTTTAATCTAAAGGAACATGCGGAAAATGTTTAAAGAAAATAATCTATTCACATTTTAACTAATCTAATGTAAAGTTTATGCGATTCTAGCTAATCTAATGTAAATATGTAAATAATGTATTTACATTCTTCATGCATTAACAACAATTTCGTATCATTATTTGTATGCAATAAACCTTACGAATTTCTCAAACGGGGAAAAAGAAACAGTGCTTTACTTAAATTGCTAAATTGTTCCTGATGAAAATATGTCAGTAGTATTTAGTACTTTCCCTTATCTGGAACTCACTAATACCAGTTTCTACAAAGTTTCTATGTTGAAACACCTTTAATGTCGTCATATCTCTATATGCTCTCTGTTGTGATACTATATACCGACTACATATAGCCCGCGTCTTTCCTATTTAAGACTATATCCCGTCGTATGAAGCAAGTACTGACTCATGATGTCAACTTACATAAGTAAACAACATAGTAATCTCAGACACGAGGTTTACTAAATCTGATAAAAATAGTCAACAATGTACCTCCAAAGAGTTTACAACTATGTACAAAACATATGTTAAAATTTTTTAGGCTAATTTTTTTATGAAGTATACTTATTTCGTATATCCAGCAGTAAAAGGAATGCACCGTTCTATGCAAACGTGTTTCAGTTTTAATGCCATGCTCTTTATGCAGAAAGTCAAGGCTTCGTTCCCGTCTAACTTGAACCTGCATTTATCATTGCCTTAGATAACAATCTAGGCGGTAACTCGCAGGCGTGAGTCTGAAACAAAGACGACTTAACGCTTATCTGTAGCTTCGTGACTGTTATATTTCTCAGATGCCATATTCTATATAAAGCAATCCTTCGCAGAATGTACTAGACAAATCATAACATATTTGCTATATAAAGTAACGTCAAAGGTATTATTTCTTTTAATTAGATATTCAAACTACGGTCAGTTTGTCTAAAGATCAAGTAAGAAAATAAAATCTGTTTTAACATTTAACAAAGTGAGCGGAACAACTTGAGATAAATATTTTTTACTTTTTTAAAAGGTTATTCACAGTTAGGACTGAATAATATTATTTTAGGTTCGAGTCCCGCTGTGTTCGAATATTTATACGTTTTCTATAATAATGTTTCTCAACTTCAGACCAAACTTGTTATATTAAAGGTGTTAATTGGAACGCCTAGTGATTAGATTAGTAAAATAGTATTTTTTAAAATCTTTTATAGCTCATTTCTATAAATCTGATACAGTAAAAATGTTTTATTCTATTTTTAATAAGATTTTATGACCTTGACAAAAAGGCAGCTGGAATCCAGTTACTGAGAACTAGTGATGCTCGCTCGCTTACGTTTTCTATTTTGCTATTCGATCACTTGAACCACTCAGGCAAAGAATTTCATTACGAGTGTCGATCTCTCGGCTTCCATTTCCTTTTTCCTTATTTCTCCAAGTTGCCACACATACACATTTTACATAACTTTAGTTTAAGTGAAATATTTATAAGAGCTAATTACAATAACGTTTCTAAATATTTGGTATTTTTTTCTACTTAGCATGCAAGTCGTTGTGTTAGCACGGCTCATTAGGGCCCATTATCGTAGCCGGGGCGATCGTGTTTAGATTGTCAATCACTATTCACTCCATACCTGTTCCTTAAGGGCGTAATAAATTGTGATTGAATTATTCAAATGCTATTATTATATACTGTTAACCGCTAACATTTAACGCATCGATAACGTGGCCTTAATCTGCGATGCAGTTCGTATAATTATATCAATTAAAAATAAAACTAGTACTATTAAAATAGTTGCATCTTAAATCTACTTCTTATGCTAGATGACGTTATTATGAATTATATAACGTTGTAACATTAAAAAATATAATGATGTTTACATTCTTAAGCTATTGAAGCCATAGAAGCACAGAGTCGGACTGCAAACGTGATAGTTGTGGGTTCGATTCCTATCTGGGGAAGGAATATCTTTTTATTCTTCGCTTTGATAAGACAGAGCATCGCGTTAAGTTACGTCTCTTAACATGTAATGTTTTAATTCAGCTTAAAGCATAGTATAGAGTATTGACATCAGCCTCTTTCGGTAAAGCTTGCGATGCGAAAAAAAAACCTGGAACTGCTATTTTACATTGCATGTTTATTTTCACATATATTATATATAACAATATATATTGTTGTATATATAAAAATAGGTGATTTTTAAGTAAAAATGATATATAATTAATTGAGTTTCCCGGATCTACGTATAATCTATTATACGAATTTAGTATATAAAAAATGAAAAATAAGTTCAAACATATACATAACATATCATCAGTAATTAAACATATTAAGCGAAGCGTATATGTAATTCTTATCATAGACCTCATATCCTAAAATTGCATGTCCTAGTTATCAATATTTTAGGTATTATTAGTAATATTTTAATATCTTGTTGTAAGTCAGTTATCACTGATTAGTAGGGTAATAGGATCGCGGTAGTCACATAGCGGCCAAATCGGTCATGCAATGTATTTTAGTTGCAGTTAAACTAGGTCTAGTGTTGAATCAATTAGCCCGCAGTACTTCCCTGTAAAAAAAATACAATGTAAAAAACTTGATTAAAAAATATAGGAAGTAATTCTAGTCGTTGTTATGTTGTTAGTTTTAATTATCTAAGTATAATAGTCGATGAGAACCCATTTAACGCGGCTTTATTCACTAAAGAGTAATTGCCATTGAAAATTGCATTTGCCTTGCAGCTTGTACTGCATCAATTGTCATCAATCCCACATGCAGATGTATGTTCACGAGAACGAACCGCGTAATTGCCCTTAATTGACAAAATTAATGACTCTTTAACGAGAAAGTATGTGGTATGAGTTAAAATGATAATTTGAAAATTTATATTTGCTTTAAATTCCAATACTAATTTAAAGGTATGAAAAAATGTTTTAATTAATAAAATATTGATGATTTTCCATTCATTTCATAAGAGTATATCAAACGATCCGCGTAATGTAGAGTGCGGTGCGCAGACCGGCTTCATTATACAAATTGAAGTAGGGGACTGAAATATTAGAAAATGGCACAGGCTCGCGATTCTAGTTCAAGTCACAACAACGTTGACGTCATGTCATTCAAATTTTTATTTGCCTACTTGTGATACCTGACTGGTTCCACATATTGAATTTCTAATACTTTTTATGCGCACACCTATTTTAGCATTTGTAAACAACGCTATTTGATATTTCGCTCAGATCTGTTTCAATTTTTTTTCTACATGACGAATTGCTTATTACCATAACAATACAACTTGTTTAAATATAATATGTAAATGTCATGTAGGACATTTATAAAATAGTGTCAAATATACATATATGGTTGAAAAACTTATAGCGAAACAATAACATCATATTTGCTCCCACAAAGTTATTTGTATTTCATATGTTCATAAAAACTATGTACAAAAAGAAAGTTAAAAGTTTACTAATTGGCAGTTTTATCGATCGACCTTGCAATAAATATTTTTAATAACATTTACTTTTACACCTATACGGCCTTGTACGAGTCTAGTATAGTTTGTGAATATAGGAAAAGTATTGTGGCATTTATTGATCCGTAACATACTTCATGTTTATTTAACTATCAATCGATCGTATCCTCACCGGTTGAAGGAGTTTTCTAGAAAACTTAAGACTACTTGAATGATGACATAAGTAATGTTTATTGTGATGGATAGCCTCTGGTTTATGTTTCATTATTATTAATAGAAAAATATTTAATTTAACCTTGAACTTCGAGGAAAATGATGGTTGTATTGTTCGATGTTATTATCTTTATTTGCTTTACATTATGGTTTATCTATGGGTACATCAAATAAAACAACATGAAGTAAACACATTTTAATAGGTTTGTTTTATATCATAACTAACGGATATGAATATCCATATCTCCCATGCAATAGAGATTGCAGTTTCTTTATGGTTTTTCTTCCGCATAACTTAGTAACGTAGGTGGTTAGGGAGTGCGATGAGCCTCGCCAGCTTTACATCAGAGTTATGACTACCAGGCCCACGCGCTATGACAAGGCCGGCCCGTTGCGCAGTTGTCGCAGATGATTAATCAGACTTCGGGCGATCAGTGCCGGACATACGCACGCCAATACAAGTCGGGTTATCTCGCGATTCTACTATTCTAGCAATAAAGCATTTCCTATCAACGATTTACGCAAGTATCTACTTCTTCATTTCTAACAGATTTTCCTAAAATTCTCATTAATATTACGTCAGGCAAATTAAACAACATTTTATTATTATTTAATATTAATAAAGCTTTGTTTAGTTATAGTCAAGTATATATTAGTACGACGAATGAATATATTTTTTTGCTTTCGTGATTCAATTAAAACTATATCTTTACTTACGCCACGCAGTTTCTAGAAAAAAACTTTTCACAATAAATTATGACAAACTTTACTCTACATTTATTGCCAACAACGTTCAAGGTCCAATTTTTCATAAATATTTACGTGATCTTGCTTAATATCCATTCGTTTTGTTATACCATACGCAATGTACTCTATTAGTTGTTTATGATATTTTGTAATTTGTATGTTTGCATGTTATTATTTTGTTTTGCTTTATGTGTCTTTGTTTTGTTGTCATAGACGGCAGCTCTACGGACACATTGAGAAAGTTGAGCGACGATTCATCGAGAAAACATTTGTCAGGTGAGTTTCTACTGTGTATTAGATATATAACAATAAAAGTAAATATATAAAAAGGGGAATGTTGTCATTGCATGGAAACGTACCGAGCATGAACATGCTTTGTTTTTCGTATGTTTATTCACAAAATATATTACATCACGCCATTTTGTATGTTTGTATGTACATACATAGTGTTTTCAAATTACATTTTCATTATCACGCTTCTGCACGTCGTTTGTGGATCAGATTTAATCGAAGCCGACGAAGACGAAGTCAGCAGCAGTTTGCCTGAGAGACCGCGTTCACGTCGGAAGGCATCTAGTAAGTTTCTTTACTAATAATTGTCAATAAAAGACGCGTGGTATGACTAGGGTGATTTACAAGCACATTCACAATTTGTACATAATAAAATTGTTTATAAAGTCATGGTGGCAGTTTACGTTGCATTGTGTTGTAATGATAAATAAAGGTGGAGGAAAGAGCCTATCATTTTTATGCCTAACTACTATTATCAGCACACAATAAATACAAAGAATATAATATTGTTAGACTTAAACTAACGTTAGTAATGTATAAAATTAAATATTTGCATGCAACAAATCTACTAAATTTATGTACTATAGTATTCAAAAATATATTTAAAAATTATTTAAATACAAGTGTATAGTAATAATAAAACTTTATAACTTATGCTTAGGTATGATTCTTGTACCGTATAAACAATAACAGAATCCCGCCAACGTAAAGCTTCCATTAATTAATTATTTACGCCGATAGAAAAACAACTAAGCTTACAATTAGCTCAATTGTCTTAAAACATAAGTCGTAGGCTATAAATCAATTTTGTCACTATTGTGCAGTTTAAAAGGAACAAAAATTAATGCGACGCTATATAATATCTTTCGTTTTTTATCGACATTACTTTGATGTTTGTGTTGTTATGATTGTGAGAGCTACATTAATTATTTGGTGTGTAAGCATGTCGAGTGCTGATAGTAGTGGCTAATGCACGTTTGTGTCACTTGTGTGCGTCACAGCTAGCAGCAGATCCAGCATTACATCGATGGACGCCTTATGGGAGAAGTATCCGAGACGTCTTAGTGAGGCCGGTCTGAGACGATCCTCAGGTAAGTAACATTGCACCCATTGTTCCATAACAAACGGATATATTATTTTCGAAAACCATAATATATCGAGTAAATATAATTACAATAAAATTATAGAACCATAGTAGAAGAAAATTACCAGTGAAGTAAACTATTTTTATATGATGACCTGACATTTTCGACAATTATTAAGTTAATTTACATTCAAGTCAAGTACATTATTTTAACTAGAAATACTCGTATTATATAAGGTAAATGTACAGAGTGAAGCGGCGCTATAATATTGTTATGGAACAATTTCATCTTTCGTATATGTTCATGTATACATCAACTCGCAAGACACACAAATAGAATGTTTCTCAATGGGCTTTAAATGTACAGCTTTTTCAAAGGGTGCATCATGTACTTGGTGATTGTACAGCACTTCAATGTAGATTGTTCTCACATCTTCAAATGTCAAATGCAGTTTGTTCTTAGAGTATCGCGAGGGGAAAGCTCACAGGTGCACCTCTTAAGTAACGCTAAAGCGTAGCTATATGCAAAATGGAATGCAAATAGTTCCGTAATGGCCGTTGCACTTACATCAGCCGTATTCAAGTCATGAGTGCATTATAAGTATGTGTAGAGAATAGAGAATGTGAGGGGATATCCATATTCAAGCTACTATAAATACAATCCTCGTACGGATTCTTACTTTCTTGGAGTATTTTCTCTCTAGACATTTTGACTTTTTACATATTTGTTTTAAGTAAAATTTTGCAATGATACATTTCAGATCACAGTGTTGTTTTAACTGAGGATACAGACAGTTTTATAATTGGCGAACGAGTATGGGTGGGTGGCACTAAACCCGGCCAGATAGCATACATCGGTGAAACACAATTTGCTCCAGGCGATTGGGCTGGCATTGTGCTCGACGATCCTATAGGTATTATTTCAACAAAGGAATATTGTACTGGTTTTATTTTAAATTATTTTTAGACAATTGCCAAAAATAAATTTTTCTTGTTTAATTTACAAAAATACGCATATTTGAGGTTATATTTACTTTCAGGTAAAAATGACGGGTCAGTAGCTGGAGTTCGCTACTTCCAGTGCCCGGAAAAGCGTGGAGTGTTTTCTCGCCTTACTAGACTTACTCGAGAGGCCCTCATATCTCATGCACCGCATGATGCTTCACCTATTTCCGACGCCGGAAGTGTGTTCGAGCGACCGCCTTCTGGCTCTGCGAGACCCAGACGTGCACTCTCTCCAAATGGTAGCGTACGAAGTGTTGTCAGCAGTAAGATGAGTAAGAAAATATTTTTTAATACTACTTTATTTAATTTCATTTCATTAATTAAATAATAAGACAGACAAGTTTTTGATTAGGCTTCGTTATTATTTTATATATGTTTTTCTTGTAAGTAATAATTTATATTATAATACAAAAGTGTTTTATTTTTAGATGCTTCCATTTCTACCACCACAAACGGAGACCTTCGCTTAGGTGACCGAGTAATCGTGTCAAGTAGCCGAGGCAGTAAAGCCGGTACTTTACGTTATGTGGGAGTCACAGAGTTCGCCTCGGGCGTCTGGGCGGGAGTAGAGCTCGATGATCCTCTCGGGAAAAACGATGGGTCCGTTGATGGGAAAAGGTAAATCACCTCGAGGAGTCAGGATTGGATACGAATAATATCGCATCCATATGACATTATAAATTTAAACTTATTTTGATCACTTGTTGATATTTCAGATATTTCGAATGCGCGCCCCGTTTCGGATTATTCGCTCCAATTTCTAAAGTATCCAGATCTCCGTCGAACCGCAAGCCGGGGGCCTGTGCGATCCACAGCAACGGGCGCGCCACGCCGCTGCGACGCTCCAATTCGCGAGAATCCCTAACTTCGCTGGGAACTTCGATAGCTTCCTCCCGCGTCGGGGTGAGGATGTCGGCTCAGGTAGGCTAGCCCCGCGCGCGCTCCGAGCCGCCCTCCCGCACCTCCCCGCGGCCCCTCGTGCCGCACCGCAGCGCCAGCCTCGTCGACAAGACCCTGCTCGTTAAAAATATTGAACTGAACCGCTGCGCCCTAATCGCCTTACCGCAACCGCGCGTCTACTACGATATCATATTTAGCGACAAAACGCCCGAGTTGAGCGTGGCTTTGCCCAAATCGTGGCGGTGCTCCGAGAGCGCGATGAGTTTTGGTTCGCGAGGCGGGCGCAGCAGCGGGTGCCTCTCCAGTGTCAGCGGAGGGGCGTCCAGCGCGAGCGGGGCGCTGTCGCGGGGCGGCGGCGGCGCGGTGCGGGGCGGCGGGGTGGTGCGGTGGGGCGGGCGGCCGGGCGCCGTGACGAGGGCCAGCCGGGGCGCGGCTACGGACCTGTACGTGGAGTTGCCGCCGTCGCGCAATCACTTTTCGGGCTTCGGAAAGAGCTACCACTTCTCTTGCGTGTCCCCGTTCCAATTTACGTATCCGTACGTCGTATACATATGAACGGTTCCTATTTGTATCGGCTGCGTGGTTAAAATTATAGTACAAATATTACTCAGTTCCATATACACCCTCTGTTTTATCCTTGCACCAGAGACCAGTCTCCGTCCTCTACAGTCATTATCACGTAATATTTGAAATCCGTAGTAGAGGGTACATGCAAGAGTAATGGTACTAGTAGAGATCGCTTTTGTTTGCATGTTTCAGTTGAATTTTGTTTGGTCTGTAGCTGGCACTCCCTTGGTTTGGCCCTTGTGTTAATTTCTTTTTCATTACTTATATTTCTTATCATTTAAGTTTAATTGTTTTTCGTAAAGAAGTCACTATAGTTAATTCATTTTTGTTACATTATAAATTTTGCTTTTGAGGTGCTTCTAACGTATTTAGTTGGAATCAGTTATAAGACTGCAATAGTATGGTTATTATAATTTGACTGTGATATTACGTTTAAGAGGCCCCTTGCAAAGGGTTGTATCATACTGTAGATTTGTGTGAAGTGACATCTAGAATTCACCTACAAGTGAGCATGGTTTTGCAATCAACAATGGCCATTTGCAATATGTAACTGTTACTACAAGTTACTGAACTGATTTTTTATATATTTTTTGCCTAGTATTATGTGTACTTGACAGTATTAATCATATCGTTTACATTTTTTTTGTTAATTTTTTGTTTGCATTTTAGTTGATACCGCACTGTATACTAATATCAAGTATCGAACTATGTTGAATGTAAATTTGGATCTCATTTTATATTATTTCGTTCAGCATAGTTTAAACTCTGCCGTGTGTTTGGACATGTCAGGCATTTCCAAATACACACAAGCAGTAGAACTGAGTGCGCTAACATGTGTTGTTTGTCCGCCGCATGCGCACTAACGTCACGTCACGTCACGTTCGCACGTCACGTCACGACACGCCGCGTCACGTCACGTCACGTCGCGCGACAGCGGGCCGGTCCACGCGCGTCCTCCACCCCGGTGTCGGCTAAGAACGCGCTGCAGGTACGGTACCCCACTATCGCGGCGCGGTAGGCGGTCGTGCGTGTGTCATGCGTCAAAACTAAATGGTGACGCCATATTTGAAATTGATGCCAGCTGTCAGTTTGACATTTCGGTTTTTTTTTAATTTATAGGTATTTGATTGTTTATATTCAGCTTATATTGGTTGTAAAATACATTTTGTTAAGTTTTCCTTTAGATTCTTCTTAATCGAAAGAAGAGCGGTAAAGGATGCGTATTTACTAACAGTGGCTAATTGGCTAATGTTTTGAGAATAGTTTCACCATAGAGTTTTGAGTTTTGATGTTTAGCACACGTCTGTGCGTAAGATTCCTACCGCGCCCCAATAGAGGATTTCTATAATTTGACAACTTATACTGCATCTGCAGCAAAATTATATGAAGTTGAAGGGTAAAGGTATATTTTTATTATTATGTAAGAAATTTACTTTGTATCTTACAGATATTCTATAATATAATGTTGGAAAAATTACTAGCTTATAGAACATCTGTAGGTGCTGAATAATGTAAATTCAGTAAATGAACTGAATCCATATTGATTGTGTTTTTGCCTTTTTTTGTGTTTTAAAGTGTTATACTTACATACTAAAGATTAACATTAATGCATATTTTTTTACAGATGACTTAATAAAATAGTTATTGTGAATTATCGCACACTATAGTACAAAACTCTGCTTATTAATCATGTTCCAATAGCCTTTAAGACATAATAATTCCGATGTGATCAATAGACAAAAGCTTAGCTTTGCTATGGCAACACTGTGATATTGTTTGATTTTCTATTCCGTATTTTTTTGCCATAATTAAAAAGAATTTTAAAGGTTTAACGTTTCTTCTCGATTTAAATTTTGTATTATAGTTATTTATTATTTATTAAAATAAAAAAAAAATCTTACCAGTGCCTGTAAGTTCTGATAATATTCATATACGTAAGTTTGCACGTTACATTCCTTTTTATTGAGATATTTTCTAATATTTTACATTCTATAATAAATTACTTAATAATCAAGTCTAATATGTACTATTATATTTAGAGTAATTTTGATATAGTATAGTTTGTATGTTAACGTGAAAATGATATTTAACTGATACTGAGTGGACACGATTTAATAAAATGTATTGGACGTGTTATTTCTTTCTTCTTTTCACCTTTTACTATAAAAATGTAAATAAATACTATCTAAACCTAATTGTGTTGTTTTATTAAACTAATGGCTGTACATTTGCTTGACGCATGTTCATGAAGAGAGAATAAAAGCTACATCTTATGTATATTTACAAAAATGGTTATGGATTTTATGCCTTATGTGGAGGGAATAAGACACATACATAATACGTAGTTCTGTATAAATTACAATAATTTGCTTTGTGATGTTTCAAAGTGTTATTACCGCACTTGTACCATACATATACAGAAATTCAGTAACAAAATTTACAACTTTAGTTACAACCATAGCTATTAGATAAGAGTTAAAACTATCTGTCAGCTGCTTTATCGGGAAAGCGTGGGTCCATATCCCGCTGAAATATCTGAATTTCAATGTATTATAATTCATATTTATATTTAATAACAGAGAATACCTCAAGTTATATAAAAGAGTCCATTTGTATAGAGTTTTCAATTATTTAACCTGCATTACGTCTACGTTCGTCGACGCAGCGAGAGGGGCAGGAGGGTGGCCTATTGGCAGCCTTCCAAATGCACCTAAAGTTACTTTCAAACATGGTTTATTCCGTCTGCTCTCAAAACTGATTTAAACTTTACTGGGGAAGCGTGAAATTATTTACTTACTGGCAATCCGCTCACGGCTTCGCCTGAGTAAACTATACGACTATAACTATTTCGATTTTGCAACCGCGCGCGTTGTCACTTAAATAACAAATTTCTTAAATTTATTTTTTTTTGCTTTAGTTCATTAATATAAATATTAAATGTGTAGGTAAATTTATCACATAATACAATAGTCAAAATTGTTTTTAATCGGCTAAGCCGTTTCAAGGATTATCACAAAAAGGCTCCGACAAATAGAAAAAAATTAAAAGTAATAGTTTTGGATTCTATTACATTGATAAATGCCCCCGGTAGTAGGTTTTCTCATATATCATAGATCTGTAATATTTTTTTAAAATGTATGGAGTTGTTATATCTTGTATAGAGGTGTCGGCTTATGGATATACTAACTAAAAAATTAAAACTGCTATTAGATAAGTGCTGTAAATAAAGCTACAATTTCTGAAAAACAATACTTTTAAGTCTTAAAACTCGAAGGTTTTCTTTTAAAATTCCTTTTGAAGCAAACTTCTCACTTTATTTTATGAGAATTTAGATCGGTCTCTAGAGAGCTCACTCTTTTTCTTTTCGTAAAGATTTCCTTTGCCTTTGAGCTTTCGCCGTTCGTACGGCTATTTCGTACTTGAATACATTTTTCTTGCGGCATTTTTTAATTCCGTGGCACAGTTTTATATAAACCTAGTTCTTAAAAACTAGCTGAGTATTACGTTCTTATTTTGTTAATCTGGTAAGATTAAAGTCAGATAACATTTTTAATTAGGCATAGCATAGTTTTACTTTTGTAAAATAGTTTTTTTTTCCTTTACTTCAAGTTTTATTTCTAGTTTTAATTACTTACAAGTCCTCACAATAATAATGACACTTTTATTTCATATATCATTTGAGAATTAAGAAATACTATAAAATAAATATTCTAAATACTTTTATCGTTACATCTCTTCCGTAATTATAAGGGGTAGAAAGAACCCGATACTAATTGACAGACACTCGTTTTCCACTTTCTGAATAATTTGGGGACTCGTTTGCTTTGTGTAATCAGACCGGGGAAATAATAAAAAATGTTTGACTTTAATCCAGAGTCCATTGTTGCACAGTGAGAAAGCGTCTGACTGCAAAACAGTAGTAGGAACGTGTGATTACATATATTTAAATTATTATGATTTCAGTAGTTAAATTCAGCCATTCAAGACGTAGTTCTTTGAATTTGGGCGGAATGTTTAGATTCTCTAGGACGGAATATGACCATGTAACACTAGATATTCTATCTCTCTCTCTCTCTGCCTAAAAATGGCTCAAAGTGCTGCTTTTTTAATGTAAACAAACGAATCTAAAACTAACACCTCACGATTGCATATGCAATTAGGTACTTCGTAATTGCGCCATGCAGACGTTTCGGGAGGACGTCAGACGAAAAGTGGCGAATCTTTACACTAGGGTCTCTGTATACGGGAAGAAGCTTAAATTACAAAAAATAATTATATATCAATTGCTTATAGACAGATTGTAAAGAAAATTAGTAAAATATTGTTAACCGAAAACACATAATCGTAGTAGGCGGGTGTTAATGTGATACCATAACGTCTGTATGTCCTTTTGTGCGGTCCAACGACTCAATTGTGAATAAGTAAACGTTTTAGTATACCTACGCGTTTATATTCACCTACCTAATTGCTTATTACCATATTTATGACTATGTGCTCATTTGTTTACAATTTCAAAACAAACTGAGATATGGCTATGTTCATTATTTCTTTTGGAGACTAATTAAATCCCTTTTTTTGCTATATTGCTACTAGCGATCTGTGCTGACTATAGGAATATAAATTTTACAAGAAATTCCAATATCCAACAACTTTAAATAGTAATGCGTAATGAATATAAAAGAGATGTGAGAAACCCAGGTTTCTTCAGTATATGAATACATTATGCAATTTGCCTTACGTTAAATATTTAATATAACCAGAGAACGATGAAGTTAGGTTAGCTTTTTCCATAATTAAAAATAAAACCAGAAACCAGTAAAGTAATAAGAAGAACAGAAAAAGACGCTTAATCAATATACGTAATTTATGAGCGGTCCATTTTACGTTAAACTCTAGGAGAATATGCATTGAAATTCTTTTTTATTAAATTGAAAAATATTAATATTGTTAAGTGCGAAAAGGGAGGGAAAAAACAGCTTCACGCTATTTCGCACATAGTCAAAGAAAATTTAGTCTCCGTTTCGGCTATTAAATATTAAATTAATTAGCGGCCGAGATACTTCAACTTCAATCTAAAACACGTCTTACGTAAACGATAATTAACTGCGAACAGCGAATTTGCGACGAAGCGACAATTCAACTTGTTGTACACTTAGCATAGATAACAACAGATACATAGTAGGTACTTATTCTTCAAACATGCGATATCAATGGTTATTTATATTCAAGGTCGCATGACTAATTTGTGGTAAATACCTACCTGTATTACCTTCTTACTTATTGAAACATTACGTATTTATGTGAAATTTTATTATTTTTAGTTTGCAAAGCTAAGCTTTTATTTACTATCGAGAACCCAAATGTACACACATACATATATCTGAGATCTAAGTATTATTCAATAGCTTTTACTTTCTTAGCATGAACAAGCAATGTTATTTTTCATATATTTGATTAAGATTTTGGCTTATATTGGAACATGATTAAAATTTCTAGGGATTTATTAAAAGCGAGTCGCCCCCCAAATACAACTGAAATATCTTTAAAATTTTTTTTTTATAAATGATAGTAATTATTTTTTTTGATAGTAATTATTAAGTATTTTTTTATAAATGATAGTAATTATATATACTATAGGAACTCTTAAGAGAAAAACAGCAGCATGTCGAGCGTCTCATGCGGGAACAAGAGCTCGAACGGGCAGAAGTTGTCAAAGTTACAATGCAAATGGATCGAGTTGAAACATCACTGGCACAAGCCAAGAAAGAAGCAACCCAGGTATTACTATATTTAAAATTCTAACTATCTTAAAGCAGAAAGTGGAGAAGTCTTTACACTTGGTTCTCTGTGACTACCCTGCAATGCGGGAAAAATGTACAGCTACCTACATCTGTTTTCAGTTATTGCGATAAACTCTAAAATTGTAGAAGGTATATAGGAGAAAATTAAAGAAATATATATAGATATATATATATAGAGATAGATAGATATATAGAGAGATATAGATATAGAGATATATATATATATATATATATATATATATATATATAAATATATATATATATATATATATATATATATATATATATATATATATATATATATATATATATATATATATATATATATATATATATATATATATATATATAGGAGAAAATTAAAGAAATAGAAGCTGAAAAAAAAACTGAGCTCTTATTTTGATGATAATCAATTGACTTTTAAATTTTCAGGCGAACAACGAAAACGTGAAATTGAAAGCTGAACTAGATAAACTCAACAAAATGCTTGAAGACGAAAAACAGAAAGTCGAAGATCTCATGTTTAGGAATGAAGAAGAAAACATTAATAAAGAAGATTACAATGTATGTTAATGTTATTACTGAGGCTTAGATTTTTTTCTTATAAATTTTATTAATTTTTATATTTTTGTTTTCAGAAATATAAGGAGGCAATGGAGGTTTGTAATAAATTAAATAAATAATAACATTAAATGTTGATATTTTCTTTTTGACAAAGTCTTCGAGCTTTGATTCTAAGCAATTTGCGTAACAGACGGCAAAGTATCGAGCGATAATAATATAACCGATTTTATTTAGACTTACCCATCAAATTGGTAATACGATAATGATAAGTTTGGAAATCTACTTTTCTATAAATTACCCCTACTATACTATATACTCTTTCTAATTTTTACACAAACACTACTAATGAATTGATATTCTTAAAAAAGAACATAAGTTTTTTTTTATCTAGTATGGAAGGGCTTTGTCGCTACGACACAACACAACGAACGAAATAATTGTAGCCTCTAAAGTACTCTAGCTTCATCCTAAAGGGGTGAAGCCAGAATACTGTTACAACTGTACTGTACCTACCTAGCTAACAACTGTTGAACGAATTATCAAAAGTGCATTTAAATTACTTTGCCAAAATTTGCCAAATTTGCGTGTTAATTGGCGGAATTTAACGTCACGATTTGCCTCGGAACTTAACAGAACTGGAAATCGAACCCACTTAGTCGCACTTCTTGCCTTTTTACAGTCACACTTCTTGCCTTTGCGCCACGACTGGCCTTTAATAAATTAATGGATAGGAGTTTTTTCCTACGATAACTTTAAACCATACCACATTATCTGTAACGTATATTCCAACCTTCTAGAAAGACAAAGAACTACGCGAAAAACAAATCCGCGAGCTAGAAGCGGAGGTGGCGCTCCAAGCGGCGCGCGCAGACACCACATCGACGGCGTTGCGCGTGCTCGAGGACCAGCGCACCCACGAGATGAGCGCGCTGGCCGAACAACATAAGGAGGAGTTGGCGGCCGCTCATAGTTAGTACAGTTTTTGGAGTAAATTCAAAATCATAATTGAGTTTCGTTGAGACTCAATGTACCTGGTCTTAAGGCATGCTATTCTTCGCTTTTTGATGTCTCGTATTATCTGATGGAACCTGATGCCTTTTTTACTAGAATATGAAACTTGGGTTGTAATGTCGATCATCAGAATAGCACCCAAAGTCAAAAAGTTAAAAGTAACCAATGGCTTTTGCCAAACACTAATATTAGTACAAAATAAATAGACTTCTATACATTCCTTTATATTGCTCTTCTTATACAATGCATTTGTGTCACTGAACTTTCGAACTTTCGTTACAATTTAAGTAATCAATGTAATTTGTATATTATATTTTTCTTAGCTTCACGCTGTATCCCGCACACAGCAGGGTAGGCAGAGGGAACCTAGTGTTAAGACACTCCGTTCCTCACTTTCCGCAGAATTGTCGTTTTACCTCGAGACCAGAGCCACGAAAATAAAAATATTAAATATTTCCACTCCTCGAGTAGTAATCGAATTCACAACTAGTCGCTTTACAGTCACACTTTGCGCTTCTACCCCACGACTGGTCCCTAACTGACTGGTAATTTGTATATATTATGGGAAAATGAAATAAAACCCAACAATAAATATTATATTTATTTCCAGCTTTATCTTCTGAACTACAGAAGTTACTGGATGAAGCGTACGACCTACTAAAGGAAAAAGAAAACGAAAAGGATTCCCTGGGTAAAAGTATGTCAGACGAGCTCACTAAAGTAAAAGCTGAGTCTGAAAAGGCATTAAACGAAGCTAGATGTAAAATAGCTATTGCCCAAACAGAATTCGAAACACAACTGTCAGTTCTAAACGCCAAGCTTCAGCTAGCCGAGTCGAAGTTAGAGACTGAGAAACAAAATGTAGAAAGATTAAATAAGGATAGTAGCCAGATAGTTATAGATCTTAATAGTAAGTTGACAGCGCTTCAAGCGGCTGTTGATGATAAAACGCTAGAGTTAAATAAAGGTAAGCTGTGTTCTTGTCTAAATTTTAAAGTTAAATGCTAAGCCATTTTATTATATTACCCATTTACATAGCACGGAAATGTGGAACATTTACATTATTTTTTATTGTATTTAAATGGAAATTGTTTATAATATGGAAAAACAGAAATAATATTTCATAAATAAAAGATAATAATTTTATTTCATTAGCAAATGTTTTATAATATTACAAACAGAAACAATGTTTCATAAATAAAATAATTTTATTCCACTAGCAAAATGCACGCATTTATGCGCTCTGGTAATAATGGCCAGACAAAATTTGCACTTATATGCTTATTATGTAAATGGGTTAAATAAACAAAATCTGATTGCAAAGCATAGTATGATTTTATACAATGGCCTATAGTTGTTTCAATTATAATGATTTATATACTATATATAAAAAATAATTCACATTTAATTAATATATTTCCAGTTACGGGTGCAAGTAAGGAACATGAAGTTATTCTTAATAAGGAAATAACAAAACTAAAAATGGAACTAAGTGCCAAAGTGTTAGATATCGAGCAGCTAGAAGATTTAAAAAAGAAACAAGAAACATCATGCAAAGTATTGCAAGAAGAAGTCGACAGAGTCAAAGAAGAATTAACCAGCAAAGTTAATGAATATGAAAACTTTTTGAATGAAGCCTCTCAACAAGAGGAGAAAAATAAATCTGAAATATTAAAATTGCAACAAGAACTTTCTGCCAAAACTAAAGACTACGAGAAATTACTTAATGAATCAACTACATCTACAAATAGTAATGACAAAATAATAAATGAATATAAGCAGACTATTCATGAGCGTGATAAGGAAATAATTAAGTTAAAAGATGAAATCGAACAGACTACTGCCAGTTTCAATATTAAACATACCAAAATTGCTGAAGAACATAAAAAAGAAATTGAAGATCGTAATTCTAAAATTGAACAATTAATAAAAGAAATAGAAAATCATAAACAGGTGCTAGACAAAAATAAAGTGGAACTTGACGCTCTTAACACCCAATTCACAATAAATGTCGACGAATTGAATGCTTTAAAAGAAGAAAATAAGAAATTAAAACAATCTTTGAATGAAGTTACAGAAATTAACACTGAACTTAAAGCTAAAGTAGCTCAAATGGAACTAGAAATAGGTGAATATAAACGTCAACTGAGCAGTGCATTAGAAAAATGTGAAGAAATTCAACATTCCAAAGAAAAGGTGGAAGAGGAATATTTAAACCTTACTGGTCAAGCCACCGACTCGAACGAACAATTTAACAAGTTATCTCAACATTTGAAAGATACAGAAAAAGAACTACAAGAATTGAAAGATAAATATAGAGAAGCTACTAATACCTGCGGAAGAATTGAACAAGAATTTAAGCAAAAAATATTCAAAATTCAAGAGGACTTCTCCTTAGAAAGAGGGAAGCTAGTTCGATCAGTCGATGAAAATATAGACAAACTAAATATGGCTGATAATAAAATCAAAGAATTCGAATCGCTGATACATGAAACAAGCAATCGCTTAGCCGAATCAGAAATTCAAAACGACAAACTGTTAGACGAAAATTCTATATTGAAAAACCAAATAGAAAATTTAAAAGTAAAAGAACAGGAAATTAATATGGAACACGATGCCATACGAAAGAAATTAGAAATTGACATCGACAGGTACAAGGAGGAAATATCGTTGCTAAAAGCTGATGGTGCTACTTCTGAAATTAAGTTAATGGAAAAAGTCGATCAATTGACTGAAGCGCAAAACCACTTAAATAATAAGTTAGAAGAAGCTCGTAAACACGAGGACTCCCTCCAAAAGATATTAGATGACATGACAACACAACTTAACGCTCAGAAAGCACAATATGAAAAGGAGTTAAACCAGTTGCAAATTCAACTAACATCCGTTAATGATGAGGTCAAAGCTCAAAAATTAGAGGAAACTCAACTTAAGACATTGCTTGAAGAAAAACAAAATAATATTAAAGATTTAACATTAAAACTAGAAATGCTAGAAGTAGATATTAAATCAAATGGAGAGATGATAATTGAGAAGGATCGCCAACTTGCACAAGTGAACGAAGACTTAAATAAAACTACTGAAGTCAAAAATAAATTGGAAGAGCAGCTAAATAAAATTAATCTAGAAATTAGTACAGTCAAACAACAGTACGAGACACTCTTAAACAATTCTTCAACAGAAGAATCATTATTAAAAGAGCAGCTAAAACAACTAGAAATATTAAAGACTGAAATGGCAGGTTTAAATAACGAGAAATCAATATTAGAAGAAAAATATAATGAATCTTCCAATCTGGTATTAAATTTGAAAAATGAATTAGAGGGATCGAACAACAAATTAAAAGAAAACGTAGCTAATATAGAACAGCTGAAGAAGGCGATTGAGGAAAAGGACAAATTAATTAAAACACAAGGTGAAAAGAATGATAATGATTGTAGTAAAAGCGTACAACAGGAAGAAAACATAAACAAGCTACAAAAAGAAATCCAAGATAAAAATACTACATTAGAACAAAAACAAAGTGAATTAAATAAGTTAAATGAAACACTTGCTGAAGAAACTGTTAAGGCACAAGAGTCAATCAAGAATTTAGAACGTGAAAATGCTGATCTAAAAGCAAAGTATGCGAGTGAAGTTGAATCTCTCAATACAACTATCAAATCGTTAGAAAGCAATCTGGAACAACAAAATAAACAATTGGAGGAATTTGAAAAAACAAAAGAGAAAGTCAAAGACTTGCAAGAATTACTAACTAAATCAGATAATGATATAAAGAAGCTCACAGACATAAACGATGCTCAGAAATTAAACTACAATGACCTCAACAAAAAATTGCAAGACACAGTCGACCATATTAAAAAAGAAAGTAAAGTTGTTAAGCAAACCCTTAAAAACGAAATACACGAATACGAGAAACAGTTGCAGGAATCAAAAGAAAGAATAGCATTAGAATTGGAGAATCAGACTAAATTACAAAACAAGCTTAGTGAAAGTGAAAAGAATGTTCTAGAATTATCGCAGAAATTAGAACTGTTAGCCGTCCAGCAGAATAATGAAGAAAGTAAGGACGTGAGGTTAGAAAAGCTTACGTTAGAGTTACAGGCGGTCAGGCAGTCCGGTGTTGAGGCGTTGGCCAATAGTGAAAAAGTCATAGCGAAACTGAGAAGCGACGTAGATAATAATATCAAAGAAATTGGTAGTAAGAATCAATTGATATCCAAATTGCAGGAGGATCTGAAGGTAAATATTTTCAATTAATTTTGTTGCTTTTATCAAATTATGTTAGTAAATTTAGAATTGTTTTATCAAATTATGCTGCTTTAAGCTGCTTCTGGTATAGCAGTGTGTAAAGAGACTTTCTTACTCCACTTTCCACCTCAAACCAAAAATATCTATTTCTATCCTATCATATACCTGTCCTGTTCATGAGAGTGGGGAAATGAAAATATCTATATTATAATCATTCCATCGAGTGGAAATCGAACTTACAAACAAACACACTTATAGTTCCACTGCGCCACAATCGCCTTGAAATTGAAGAGTGATATAATATTTGATAATTTGTTAATTTCTTTTGTAGAGTCAAAAAGCCAAAGTTGAAGTAGTGGAGAGGGAGAAGATTTTATTACAGAAGGAAATGGCTACGAAAGGACAAGAAATTAGAGATAAAAATGACAATAATGCTATGGGTCTGCTGGGACAAGGAGATGTCTCACAAACGTTTGTATAATTATTAATATACTTAACTATTTTGTAACTTCGTCGCCCCATGTTCTCGCTAAGTAAGTTAAGCGGTTTAGATTTTTCCTACTAATTTTCATCCACTGTTTCAATTCTTTAGGGGTTAATTTTTAGAAGAAAAAAGTATCCTATATTTCACTCTTAGTTTCAACTATTTTCATTTCGAATTTCATCCAAATCGGTGGGGTAGATTAGTCGTGAAAGCCAAACATCTATAATACTTAGTATGGATTTCATTGAGCATCCGACATTATATTCCTCGCATAACAGAATAGACACAGAACCTAGAGTCAAATTTAACTTTCTTTAGAGACACATTGGTTAAAGTTAATTTATAATTTTATTAACAAATTGGAAAATCGTGATAAAACCAAAATAATATCGTCGTTATAAGTACAATACCGTGGAATAGCAATTTGTAAATATCCCTTAAAATACTAGAAGGAAAACACTTTTTCGTTCTTTTCGAAATTTTCATTCATTGGCTACAAATCTTAAGAACTGATTATTTTATGAATAACGACATGACCTATTTCAATTTAAATATATAATAATAAAAATAAGTTACGTTTTTACCTTTGCACACTATTTATGTTGTCAAATCTAATTTTCCTTCTTGTAAAGTTCTAAAAATATATATACATTAGTGTCCGACCGAAGGTTCGGTTTCGGTTTCGGCAAAAAATTGTAGTTTCGGCCGTAGTTTCGGTTTCGGCAAAAAAACTGCCGAACCTTCGGCAATGCCGAAACTACTCGCACATGAGGTACTCATGAATTTTCACGTCGCTTAGACACTTGTGAGTGTTGTTATAGCTTGTGAACCTAATCTTAAGATATAGTAAACAATGTTAATATATTATAAATTATAAATTAATGACGAGAATATTATGAATTGTTGACGACAGATTAAACGGACAATCCCTGTTAGTCTGTAACCAAACTGTGTGTCGGTTCGTGGTTCCTTTCAAGAGGCGAATACCTATAAATTTTTGCGAACCCTGGGCTAGTTACTATATTGGATGCTTGCCTTATAATTATTATTTAAATATAACCGTTTTCTGTATTAATGTTACACAGAATAAAGTCAACTAGCGGCCCGCTCGCGGCTTCGCCGCTTGAACTACATAGCTGCTTCGTTATATTGCATCCCTCGGGGGTAGGTTTTTGAAAAATAAAGTAGCCTTTGTTTAAACTTAGATTATCAACTGTATTTATGCCAAATATATATAAATTTACTATAATCGGTCAAGCAGTTTAGATTTTTCATATAAACTTTCATCCTCTATTTCGACCCTTTAGCGGTTGATTTTTGAAAAATAAATAACCCAATAACTTTTACTGCTTTCATTCCAAATTTCATACAAGTTGGACTGGTAGATTAGCCGTGAAAGCATAACAGACAAACACACAGATTTTCGCAGTTATAATATAAGTATGGATAAATATATATCTAATGTAAATGTTATCATAAATTAGCTCATAAATTTCCTTGCAAGAAATGCACAGTTAAGTAAAAGGTTTTCATTTTCGTAAAAAAATACCTATTTACCAAGTGTTGCCAGTCTTAAGCGGAGACTGAGGGTCTTGGTAATCCACAGGTCCCTGGGCTACAGCTCAAAAAGCCTCTATGTAAATCCCTAGGAGCCTTGGACAAAGGGACATGGCGTAGGTCTCTAGTACTTACTATTTTTTTATTATTTCTAAAAGGGGGCAAACTAATAGAAGGACCGTCTTTTCGTAAGTGTTTGTTTTCGCTCATGGACATCTACAACATTAGAGAAATTGTGGGCGCATTGCCGACCTTGAGGATGAAGAAGAGAGAAGGTGGAGATAGAGAGATCTGGCTTACACGTCATTAAACCGGAACTCATCATCAGATATTGGGCGGTAAATTTTTGACGTGATAGTGGTCGCGAGCTATTTGAGTATTCCCAAACAACTAGCTAAGATTATACATATTAAAAGTTACTCTTGGATGCGGCATTTCGGGACATGGAAGTAGAGGAAAAGGTAGCCCTACTCCCGGTCTTGAAAATAGTTTTAGCCTTGCTCTTGGGGGATCGGTCTATTATCTCAGTTGGCAATTCATTTGATATACTATTAATAAACCCTTTTATTGCGCCGTGTTGTTATCATAGACATTGTAATTCTACATGATGATAATCTCGTGAAGACAAAAGAAAAGTTTATTAAATAAAACTTAAACTACTACCACCAAACCGGCGAATGTGAAAAGGCAAACCCTAGCCAACGGCGAACTTGAAAAATACTGCTATTAGAAGATATGTTTTTTATTTACATTGTTTTAGCGACCGTCCCACAACCAATCGCGTTTATAGGTCTTCGTGGCGCAGTAGGATAGCATCTGACTGTAAACGACTGGTTGTGGGTTCGATTCCCACTGAAGGAGTGGAAATATTTAATATTTCCCTTTTATTAGCTCTGGTGTTGGGGCAAAGGCGCGGCGTTAAGTACCGCCACTTAACACGCAATGTCTCCGAATTTGGCGGAAAGTGGGGAACGGAGTGTCTTAACACTAGGTTTCCTCTGCCTCCAATGCTGTATGCGTATGTGTATAAAAATAAACATAATAAAATATAATTAAAAACGAAAAAATAATATAATAAAATCAACGTAATTACAATAATTCAAATGCACATGTAATTTTTAAAGAGTAAAAAATGTACATTTTTTACGTATTATACAAATTTTATGACGTCATCAGCAGTTTCGGTTTCGGCCGAAACTGAAGTCAGAACCGAAGGTTCGGTTTCGGTTTCGGCTGAAAATCCAGTTTCGGTCGGACACTAATAAAAATATATGCGATATATACAAACTGCTTTTCCTCAATATTGCACGCGTAACAATGATATCATTTTTGTAAACCAAAAGAAAATTTATTTATTCATTTTTCCTTACAAATACAGAATAGAAGACAAAGAGATGATAGACGGGCAAGTGAGCTTCTTAAACTCGGTGATAGTGGACATGCAGCGTAAGAACGAGCAGCTACTGGCAAGAGTTCACGCGCTGGAGGGCGCTGCACTCACACCAGAACCTGAACCACTCACGTAAGAATGAATATTCTTATTTCTTTTCTTTATTTATGCCATTTTCGAATTACTACACTCTTGTATTATTAGTGCGATATATTAAATATGTGAGGTTTCTTTGGCAATTTTTAATATTTTTTTTAGTTAGTTAGCAGAGTAGGCTGAGGGAACCTAGTGTTAAGACACTCTTTTCTCTAATTTCCGCCGCGCTTTGCCTCGGTACCAGAGCGAAGAAAATGGAAAGACCAAATATTTTCATTTTTCTAGTGGGAATCGAACCTACAACCAGTCGCGTTGATGCAATAAGGTTGACAGTAATCTCTTCCTATAAGGCCTCCCAAACTTAATTACTATATTTTTAATACGATAAAATTATAATTCGCAGTAATAACACCAAAACTTCAAGTATTCTTTAAGAGAATTCAGATATAGAAAATATATTTTTCCATAATTTATCGGTACAGTAACTCAACTAATATATTAATAACTTTGTTGTTACAGCAACGGGCGCAAGCCCCGCGCGGTCGTTCCACGTCTCTTCTGCGACATCTGCGACGTGTTCGACGCGCACGACACGGAGGAGTGTCCGCGCCAGGCGCCCGACGCGCCGCCCGCCGCCGCGCGCAAGCCGCCGCCGCCGCCGCGACCCTACTGCGCTATATGTGAAGGTTAGTATTGGTGGTTGCTGTAATAACGTCTTTTGTTTTCGCGATTTGAAATAAAACTATTTTCAACCGCGGTTGGTTGGTAGGTAGACTCGGTCAGTCGCTCAGTCTATCTGTGACCATGGGCTACCACGGGCTATAGTGTTCAAAACGTCGGCGGTCAGTAACCGATTTCGTCCAGATGAAAGCTAACGAAAATTTGTATTCTAAAAAAGTTGGTAAATTACTAATTACTCTAGCTATCTGCTTGTAATACGCTCGTAAAACCACATCAAAATCGTTCCAGTCATTCCAAAGACTAACCGAAACAGAGAGGCAAAACTTGTAAACAATAATATTTTGATGCATGCATACATATGCATTTAGTAAAAATTTTATTTTAATTTAATGTTATTTTAATATTATAAACTGACACTTCATTTATGTTTATTTATCTAGATTATTTTTCTGAAATTTAAATTTCATTATTGTTTATTTTATACTAGCGGCCCGCTAGCGGCTTCGCCGCATAAACTACATAGCTGTTTCGTTGCTTTACAACCCTCGGGGATGGATTTTTAAACAATAAAGTAGCCTATGTTTATGCTTGGATTATCAAACTATGTCTACGCCATTCAAATTCATTCGGTCAAACGGTTTAGATTTTTCATATAAACTTTCATTCCCTATTTCAACCCTGTAGAGGATGACTTTTGAAAAAATAAGTGGCCTATATTTAACCTAATAGCTGTTTACTACTTTCATTCTAAATTTCATCCAAAACAGACCGGTATACTTATATACGGATAACCGTGAAAGTGTGACAGACAAACAGACAGACTTTCACATTTGTAATAATATAAGTGATTACTGTTTATTTTATATAAATTGTATATTTTGTTTCAGTATTTGGGCATGCTACTGAGAACTGTGATGAAGAAGAAACTTTTTAATACCTATTTATTAAATTTAGTTTTAATGTTACCGTTGTTGATGTTACTTGTTTCTTTTAGGTATTTATTGTTTACCTGAAAATGGTATCTGTTTTTTTAGTTAATTAAAGGTAGCTAATATTTGTACATAAGGAAAACCTTTTTAAGTTATTTTAGCACGATTTTTAATGGGGAATGTTATTTATGCTCTTATACATTATCTGGACATAATGTATACTGAGAAGATGACTGAATTTGGCACAAATCAATTTATTTCCATCACAATCATGGTTTTAACAGTTTATTATTCAACTACAATTTAATTTTAAAACACCAAAATGAACACCTAATCGTTACAATTTTATAAAATCAATAAATTGATTCGAAATATTTTTGTTGTTTTATTTAATATATATGTTTTTTTTATAATATATAAAATCGATGAATCATTCTATTCTTCATTTTACAATAATAAGTATCATAGGTATTTTAAATGAGAAGAAAGACTACACCTTTTTTATTATTGATCAAAAAGTTATTTAAAAGTGGGTATTATAAATATTAGCTTCACACTGTATCCCGCACATAGCAGGGTAAGTAGAGGGAACCTAGTGTTAAGACACTCTATTCCCCACTTTCCGCTGAATTTGGAGCAGAACGAACGCAGAACTTAACGCCGCGGTTTACCTCGACACTAGAGCAAAGAAAATCAAACCCACAACCATTGTACTTTAAGGAATATTCTAAAAAACATAATTAGTCCAACCGTTCTCGAGTTTTGAGCTTAGCAACACTTTCAGCGATTCATTCATATATTATAGATATAATTTTTTAATAATTATATTACTTTTTATAGGCATTTTAAATTACAATATCACTAGATCAAGGCGCAGTCATAGTGCAATGGGACAAAGTATGACTGCCAACGCGATGGTTGCGGGTTATATATTAATTTTCATTTTTTTACTTTGGTACCATAGGTAAAGCGTGGCGCTGAGTAACGCCACTAAACACGCAATATCTCGATTTTCAGGTGGAATGCTTTCCGGTGTTTTCCACCGAGGACGGAGTGTCTTAATGCTAAGTCCTCTCTGACTACTGTATTATGCAGATAAATGTGAAACTGAATAAAATTATGTCACTACCTGAAATTAAAATTATTTCTATTCAAAAACACTTTCTAAAATTTCGTCCATTATTAATGGCAATATTTTTATTTTCTAATCACTAGACTAGGACCCATATGGTCAACTCATAGAGTGACAGAGTCAATTCACTATTAAAAGATACAAAACCTAAAGTTTCTGATTAAATAATTTGAATAACAACTGACCATAACCCAAACACTACTTAACTAACTGTTAAATAAAGGACACGAGAAGTTAAACAAAATACCAGAAATATATTTTTTCACATACCTCCTTTCTTGCTTTGTGCGTTAAGAAAATTGAAACCAAAGAAATATAAAAATTAAGCAATAAGTATTTTTAATAAGATACAATAGTAAAAGACTTATTCATTTTCATTTATTTATACTGCTTAAAAATAATCATATAACAAATAGTCATTTTTTTCCTTATAATGTAAATTCACTTAAATTTATTACTGTATAGCTATACCTAAACCTTGTGGAAAAGATACATTAGTCACATAGTAATATAAAGTAATACCGTTGATTTGTTGGTATTCCATTTCCAACTAGTCTAGACCATCTTTCTTTTCTTTTATGGCTTCCTAAAAAAGAAACATATTTTTAAAGTTAAACCATTAGTAATAAAAAAAACAGTACTTTATTGTAAGTAAATTAAGAGAATTTGATAAGTAGATAAGAACCATTTAACAAGTAACAGGTAATTGAAAAAAATATATCAAAATTTCATATTATAAATAGAACATACTATTAAATCAATTATATGTAAAATATGTTATTATTTAAAGTTAATTATTTAAAAACATCCTCTTTAAATTGTTAATAAATGTTAAAGGCTGAAGACATATACAACTAACCTTAAATCTCTCTTCAAAAAGCGATAGCTCTGATGTTAAATCTGTAATAGCATTCATAAATGCTTCTTGAGGAGTATAGTCAGATGTGGTTTGAATTCGTAAGACAAACTTGTGTTCTAAAGGATGAGGTACTTTGTATCCGGCAAATAACACTTTGGGATCTTTAAGAAGCTGACTGAAAATAAATTATTCGCATCATATATTTTTACACAATTCAGTAAATACTTGAGTAATATATTTTATTACGTTTACTCACTGACGAATCATATTCCCTAACGTATGGTCTTCTTTATTTACGGTAAATATAGCAGCGTTAGTGACTTTCGTATCTTCCTCCTTCTGAACCCTTTAAAAGAATAAAACAAGTGTTCAAGTTGTAATGTTTGTTAATGTTTGCAAAAATGTGAATTTCGTATTTACTAAGACAAAACTTACTTCTTTTCTCCATCATAAAGCAAAAATGATTCGAAGGTTGGCGGTGCGTTCATATTGCTGTATGATGTTTATGCTTTATACTGTTTTTTTAATAAATTTTGCTGCAAAACTAAACTATTGAGTTAATAAGTTACAACGAAATCAAAAATACACAATATGAAAACGTCACTTTAAATGTCACATCTAACTTACCACAGATTATTTTAGTTGTTACAGATAAATAAACATGCACTAAATAATCTTAAGTTAATTTTGTTAAATTTAAAAATATAATATTCTCATATAATAAACATTATTTCTATTTCATTTACTAATTAAAAGCTTAATGGATTGAATGCAAAAAATTTTATATTGGATCACCACTATCATCAATTTATACTATTTTAGTCAAAAATTCTTAAGGAACCTATTTTTGTTCTGACTACTATGTCTTTCTCAAATACATAAAAATATTTATCCGCTCATTACATATAAGTTACAACTTATTGTTCTTGGATCTATATGAAGCAGATTTCATCTCTGTGAAGATTTTTACTAATTCCTATTACAGAAAACCTATTTTTAAGAACAATTATTGTTCAGCAGTAAGGAAAACCATTAATATGCTTTAAAGATTTTTTAAACAATTTGCATAAGAAAAACTTATTTAAAAACGTACAAAAATTCGAATGTCTTACTATCTATCTCTATATATAAAGTACTAGCGGCCCGCTCGCGGCTTCGCTACCTGAAATACGCGACTATCGCTATTTCGTTATATTGCAACCCTTTAGGGTAAATTTTTGAAAAATAATGTAGCCCATATTTAATTCCGTCTATCAACTATCTTTAGACCAAAATTAATTGAAATCGGTCAAGCGGTTAAATTTTTTTTACACACTTTCATCCCCTATTTCAACCCTATATGGATTGCTTTTTGAAATAAAAAGTAGCTTATGTCTGACCCTGGATCTGAACTTCAGCTTGAAAGCAGCCGTGAAAGCATGGCAGACAAACAGACAGACTTTCGCATTTTTTACATGGATATGGAAGGTTACAAAAAATATAAAAAGCATTTTTATATAAGAAACAATCTCTTCGAGAACGAACTGCTTGTATTCTAGGCACCTACTTCTAAATAAAAAGACCTGGAATTTTTAAAGTCACAGACAGTCCCTTTGTATCATTTGGTTTAATTATTATAGTTTATTTCATACTAAAAAATAAAACAGGGTAATAACAAACACAGTCACAGCAGAAAACACCGTTTATTTTATAATTATGAGAAAATTTCAGATTGATAACCTACATACAGAATGACTATAAAACCAATCTAACTTGAATTTTACAATGCGTGTCCAGAACTTCACTGTTTAATAATTCGTTAATACATTATTTTAACCATAATTAATATTCCTTTACAAGATTACAAGAAATTTTCCATAATGAGGGATTATTTAAATATTCAATTTTTTTATACAATATAAATATATAAACAAAAAACTAAGAACAATTCTAAACTATTTTAACAATTTTGACTAAACTAAACATGTATAAAACAACGAGTTTTAATTTGTATTTCTTTGTATTCATTCAAACGTGACATCGCTCAACGTGAAGCAACATCAATAGATTTAAAAGAATAAAGCGCGAATTCGAGAATCGTGAAGATAATTACGCTACAAATTGATGTCTAGCGACACTACTTTCGGACATCGAGGTTTATGACCAGGAGTCCTCATCTTATCATATAGACAAAAACTTAGCATCGCGTACTGTACAATTCCTCCATAGAAATTGGCAATACTTTTTAAGTAACGAATAATTTTCGATATAATATGAACGTTGCACCATAGAAGTGATCACGCACGTACAAATCGAAATCTCCAAATGGATTTAATAATATAAATATGCTTATAAATATTTGCTGAGTGTTCGTTGTCCCATAAGTTTATAAAGCAAGAACAATATTTTAGAAGAGTTAGGTTAGATTTCAAGTCTTCCGTTATGGCTATAGATTCGAATAAGACAAATACAATTACTAACGATAACCGCTTGATGTACAACACAGAGACAGCTCAAAATTTTATAACAATTGAAGCATATTTTATTTAAAATATTCGAATAATGAAAAATAAACAATAAATAAGAATAAAACAGCTTGATAAACACTGATATTTAGATTACTTTAACACTTACTATCTATTTTCTGTTAAGGTAATAAAACGCTATAAGAATTGACACATAAGTATATAAACTATACTAATTGTGTACTTAGGTATACAAAATTAGCAATCCAGTAACAATATGCATACTATTGATTATGAAAATATCTATGTATTACGATATTATCAATTTTTTTATTAAAACACCATGAAATAGCGTGCGGGGGCCGCCACGTGGCTCGATGGGGCAGCTTGTTGTTACACCTGCTGTGACAAAGTTATAATGAACATTGTAGAGAAAGACATCCTGTGATGAATTTAGTAAATCTATCAATCGTAATATTTCATAATTGATACAGCTAGAAAGTATCTGAACACTAAAACTAGAGTAGTTCCAAACCATCGAGCCCGTCAGCGAGCCCCTGCCGCGATATTTGAACACGAGAACTTCACTTACAGCGTACACTAGTAACAGAATAATATAACTGCGATTACGATTAAGATTATCGGAATAAGAGATCAATGAAAGCTGACTAGAATTTGTGTCATGACTACATCTAAATTTACAAATGAGACAATAACAGGTCCAGCCACGCTGGAGCCCCGAGAAATGTATTATATTGTGCGAAAGTACGCGTCTACACCTATAAAAGTCGACGGACGCATCGCGAATTACTAAATATGTTTATTTGGTGTCAGGTACACAGCCCCGAGGGGTGGCCATTGTATATAATTATATAATGACCGCTAAATACAATGAGTGATTGCATCTAGCAGGACGCACGCGGTAGGAGACGGCGGTGGGAAGCGACGACACAAGCGAGACAATTGACTGGCGAATAGAGACATGCGAGTGACCTCTTCATAATAAAGCTAATGAGAAAAAGGTATCACCTAGTTTCTCTACTATTACGAAGGCAACTAGATGAAATTCTACTCTTAAGGATAAAAATCTAATTATGCTATTTAATGTTAAAATTAACATTGCTTCGTTTTCTTATATGCGACTGCAGTAATCGCGAGTCGGCACGAGGCGGAGCGGGGCACGGTGTGGGTACTTAGTGCCGTTATATCCTCGAGCCCCCTTATATTTAAAATGTAACATTATGCAAAGGGAATCTCACTATATAATATTTAGTATTCACGCAAATGTATCCATAATATTAGGAAAAAGCTAATTACTTTAATATTTTAGTGCTCGAATTGTCGTAAACTTTATCTACGACGTGTGTTTTGTTTAGAAAGGGATTGGCTCCATATCATTCTCGTACAGCTTGAAGACTCTGTAGGTAATTTTAATTATTAAAAAATTTACCCTAGCTAAAACTGCTACATTATGTATTATTAACTGTACAACGAAGAGCATCTTAAACGTAATGAAACCAAAGACTCTCCCCATCCATTCTATAATTTGATTGATAAGCGTCGACTGACTGTAGTCACTATATTGAAATCTTACTGATAATAAACGTTACACTCACAATAACAATTAATTTATAATTATTATTAATGTTAAAATTAACTAAACAACACTGCATCTACTATCACACATTCGAAAGTTTAAAACAATTTTACAAATTGTAGTCGAACATCATTATTGCTACGGCGACGGCACGCGGCGAGATATGCTTCACGGCGGGACGGCGGGGCGCCACCTCCAACTAACACATTTCATATATAAACATTTTACACAAATTTATATATTGTTTGTTAGATTGGAACATTGGATACTTGGATAGATATTTTAACTAAACTTAGATTTTAACAAAGCTGAAGCCTTCTTTTTTTGTAAAAACAAACAAGATTGACAAGAACAGACGACGGTTGCAGTCGTCATATATAAATAATATTATATAGTAAATTAAAATATTTTTTACCAGTATGTAAGTAATCCCCCGCCCTTTCATTATCATCGCGTGCTCAGAGCCATCCAAGTATATAAATAATCCAATATCCAAAATACTCCGCACAAACTCGCGCGTTCGCTCAGTGGCGGACATACATAGTAATCAGATATCTTAAACTTCGATATCATTAAAAATTCTTAGGAATCGAACATTGTACATTTTCTAAAAGATGAAAATTGCGTAATTTGAAAACGTCTACATTAAAAAGTTTCATTCACTTAGTGTCTATGTAGGCTATCGGTAAGTCCACCACTGCGTTGCAATCATACGAAGACGAGTAGCACCTATCCGCGCCACGATACAAGATCAAAATACTGATTGTAATTACTTTAATGAGATATTATTAGATTTAATGAATATTAATTGTATCACAGGTATGGGCCGACATACCATGGCTGTACTCGCTGAAACACGAAGCTTCCGATCAGCTTAGCCAACTTCACTTATTATATAAAAATATGACTAATTCCACAGGCAATGTCGTAATCGTGTATTAGTGGAATGAACTAGGAGCCTGCAGTATGCATGCGTATGATATCAGAAATATGTTTAAACATCATTATGCAAGAACTACGCGAATATATTCTGTACGAACTACATATAATATTTATGGATAACTGTTTATAAACATTTAAATAAATAGTGTGTGGATTTTTGCAACTTTTTTAACGGCACATGTTTCCGCAATTCAGTAGTAATACATTGAACACTTTGCTATTCACGATACCTATTCGTTTCAAGACATTGTAACATCAAATCCTTTCCAAGTTCTACACATTACTTAAGAGTTAAAAAGGTTGCAAAGGCCGTTCAGATCGCTTACAAATTAACGTATAAATAGGTAACTACATTCCGGTATTAGAATCAACATTTAAGGAATAATTAACGGTCAGTGATTACTTGATAGTGACCAAATTCAACAAGATAGTTAACAGCTAAACACTGCCGCGGCGCGGCGGGACGATACAATTCAGATGATACAATATAATTTGAACCTTAGTGATAGGAGTTCTAAACACAAATAATAATAGTATGCTAGAGATGAATTCGGCAGACAGGTGTTGGTTGCCACACGGGACGCAGCCACGATATTTGCAAATATTGTTTCTTTGCTTCTGTCCTGTGAAGAGTTAAGGCTGGCTTTAGACCATTCTTAAATACTATAGATATACAAAAAATGTGTTAAAATAGTACGTGTATAATTAATTGTATGTGTATTTTTTGTACATTAACAAGATTTATTTTGAAGGGTATAAATATTAGAATATATATAGTGCAAACATATTTAGGGAATATAGGAATTATTATGTAAATATTTATTTGCTGGATCGGCGAATATTTAGTATGATACCATTATAACTTTTTTATAAGTTTTATACCTACTCATACGTATATACAAAACTATATCTTTATTTTTTTATTTATACGTACATCTTCCAAAGCTTTACATAGTCCACATTTAAAATCGGACAATTAAAAAGTTGAACTAGAGTATCGAGCATCGTAAGTCAAATAATACAAGAAAAATGTAACACAAGAAAAAGTTCACTAATCCAGCTTATAATCTCTATATATGGCTATACCATTTTGTCTACAAATAAAGTAATCTCGACGTATATATTTCCTATTTCGTTCTAGTTGTACGGATTTACTACAACTCTATTCTAGACCGTTTCAAATCTATCCTTGTTATAATAACATATCGCGTAAACAAACTCATTTTTACTTAAGCTAACTTTAGAATTTAATATTTTAAAATTGTATATAATTCCTTCTAGAGTATACCTATATACTAAGTAAACTATTTATAGTATTTAAATTGTTGTATAATTGTATTGAAGCGTCTGTAAATAGTCATGCAGATTTATGCTTAGTTATATAAGAAAGTTCAGTGCGGTGTAAAGTGGAAATTATTATAGCGTGGAATACGTGGGTTCATAGAAAAATATTATATAGGTTGAAAATGTATATAAACGTATAATAATATATAGCAAAAAAGTGCTAAAGAGAAAGTGGAAAGTGCTGGAAGATTGTATGAAAATATATATATTTTAAACTAGATAGGAATTCTTTGGAAATTGTATTGGGATATATAAGTTAGAAAAAAATTGGTTTTGGTTATTGAAATTTGTTTGTTGTAGTTGAATTATGCATGTTTCACGCATTTTGTAAAGAATGTGTATTATCTTTCAGTTACATTATTGTTTGATTTAAATTACATCCGTCTTTATGTCCAAAATTTACCCAGCCGATATAGACTTCTTGGCTTCCAATAAAATTAATATACCAATACAAATAAACAAGAATTTAGCATTGAAATAAGTTCGATCAATGTACACTTTCCACGCTGTACTGAATGAAATGTTATAGTAGCAATGACAATATTATGGATAAAGTTCAACCTACGTATGCGATCATATCATTACTTACAATAGATACAAATCTATAAAATATTCGTAAACAGTATGTCACCGGGACGCTCATCCCGGATCGCGGCATGCAAATTTCATATCCGAATTATGAATCTACGTTTCGATTCCAATGTCAATGTCAATGTCAGCGAATGCGTTACGATTGTCAAGAAGCGTTGTCGTATGAAAGTACCGAGACCATACACTACTCGATGACGTAAAAAGTTTCTAACTATCGCCACTACGGAAGCCTATATATCGTCGTCGCACCTGCCCCGAATCGTTTAGGCGAAAAATTTACTATACACGTAGCCAGTCGCAATGAGCCCGAGGACGAGGAGGCACAGCATAATCATAATCTTCTTCTGCAGAAGGGATAAAGATAAAGTATTAGTGTCTAGTGTGTGGTGTGGGCGCGACGGCTGGGCGGGGAGGGCCGCCAGTCGCCGCGCCCGTCCGGCGTTACCTGCGGCGTCGGCGCGGCGCTCACACGAAGTAGCTGGACACGTAGCTGACCACGACGATGCCGAGTATGAGCAGACACACTAGGATCATGATCTTCTTCTGTGGTTCCGAATTGCCAACATGCAACAGTACGCTTTATACGAGCCCACGGCAGCGCCGCGGCGTCGCTTCTTATTATTAGTAACAACGATGGCTTCGGCGTTTACCGACCGTACGTGTGTGCGTCATTTGCCTCGTGGGGTTGGGTGAAATAAAAAGTAAATATATCCAAATAAAATAAATAAATGTAATTCAAAAACTTCTAAACATAATATTATTTACATCTTAATCGAGTGAACCAATATAGACAACTCGCCGAGGGTAGGAGCTTAGAACATAAATACCAGGTGCGTTTTATAGGAATTAAGTAAATGTCGAATGTAACACTGACATTTAATATAATACGACCCTTTAATAAACACAGAATAATATTGAAGCTACATAACCATCTAGCGCCGATTTAGAGTACAATCACGTAAATAAATTCATCATAAATCACAGTTAATCAAATGTACCATACACAAAACCATTTATAGTAAACATTTCAAAGAATGTGCGCTTATTTATTGTGTTCAGAATAATATTAGATGGTATGCATAAAATGCAACCATTAAATGCAATTAATCGTTTATACAAAGCAAGTATTCTCACAATACTGCAGTGCAAATTGTGTAATAAATAGTATAATAATATCTATAAAAGATAACATTAAAATAATAGTATTAACGTAAGTACTTAACAGATCCGTGTCAACAGAATACAGATATTGAAAAATTAAATCTTTTAAATAATAATTTAGAATTAAATGTCATTTTTGATTTTGAATAACACATTATAACTATTGATGAACAGATAAAAAATAAATCACAATTTTATTCCGAATCAGCATTTCTATAATCGATTTCAACTTGCAAATATCGATTTTACTTCTACATTAGAGGTATACACACATAAATTGTAACAGTCGTAAAGAATATTAAACATATTCCTAATTAGTTTGTTAATAACTAATTAATAAGATATAGCCAACAGAACCAATAATTTACTTAACTATGAATACTGGTCTTATAAACAGTAAATAAAAAAAACAATGGCGTATATTGTGCTTTGAACGTAAATCAAACAAACAATTAACATATAACAAAATTAATCTGCCTCTTAAACATTAATAATAATATTATAATAATAAATTTGACTTTAAAGCATTGATTAAATTGTATTATATCGATTTTTCTTCACATAATCAACACAAGCTATACTAAACAAAACTTTCTTCTAAATTATTTAAGTAAGCTCTTTGAAACACAGTTTCCTTTATAGTTAGACTTACAAAAATTATTGTTCGACTTTACTTTCGTGCTTATTGGCATAAACTTGTATATACTTATTATATTTTTACATTCATATACATTCAACACTCAATATGTATTAAATATTTAAATAAAATGCTAAACAGTACTAAACCTAAAGCACAAATTTTCTTATTGCACTTTGCATATTGTCTTGGTTTACCACTATAGGTAATAATAAAATACACAAACAAAAGCAATGCTAACAACTTTAACTGGCAATACTTATTATTATGTATTTTAACTAGCAAAAGTAAGCTCTTATTTTTTTTTTAATGGTGGGTCCAAATATTTTGAATACATATCAATGCGTAAAAGCCAAATAGCACAGATACAACTTTTGTAATAAAACTATTTTTTTATATGTTGGAATTTAATTTTGCAAAACTACAAATATACAATAATAGTACTATGACATACAATTTGTAAGATGACAACATGGAGGCCATTTTTGACGTTTACTCATCGATATTAACTACATTTTAGAATACTTGTATACATTACATCAGTGTATATTATTTGACTATATTATTTTGTGATTTTAATTATATATTTCTTTCCACATATATATTTTTTTAAATATAATGTAATAAACATGCTTCGTGCTAGAAGCTGGCACTTGACAAGCACTACTGGGTACATATGGTTTTAAACAATTATTAATTATTGTTATATTTCAATTAAATCATATTATTTTTTTATTATAATCATTTTATGTACCCTTATGTCAAACAAACGCACGTATACTCTTGTACACTTACATCTAGTAAGATAAGCTTTTGTTATGAATATCAGTATTTGCACCAATAAAGTCCTATCGCATTTGAGGCCCGATGACGTCTAGCCGTCCGCAGTCTATCACAGCGCTATTGAGAGCACTATTATTAATATAATAATAATCAGCGTAATAAACAGGCATATTATGAGGAAGATTTTTTTCTGTAATGACAAAAAGAAAAAAAAAGAAATAAAATATCTACAATAAATAAAAGTCTAAATCTAGCTAAATGTTTGCTACTATAATTTTACTAATTTAATATGACTGACTGACTTGAGCAATTGCAAGTTTAATGACTTGTTTAATATTTTTTTTATGTTTACTTCAAATTTCATAATAAAGTGCAAATTTCATAAAAAAATATAATAATAAAGATCAAAAATATATTAAGCCAATTCACTTTATTACAATTTTTTTTATTAAAAATTATACTGTCGAAAATATATTTCGATTAAGTCGTTTAAGGAATTTTCAATATTTCAAATGAAACCACTGTAAACAAAATAATAGTGTATTTTTTAAGAAAAACACTTTAGAAAATCCTAATTTGTGATTTGGAGTTATTTTCTAAAACGTATTTCCGAACACAAAAATTCACGATTAATCCTGTTACTATGGTTTCATTTAATATGTATAAAGATCGTTATTTTTTTAAGGATATATCCTATATTTATTTACTATGTTAATAATAATAATAAGATAATTAAAGCCATGTCTCATGACAGTTAGTACAGTCGCTGTTTAAAAGCACATTAAATATTGTAGCACATATATATACATACATACATATATTAAACACAAATATATAATTTATAATCATCTAAAAATGAGATCATAATTATTATTAATAATTTATTTAATTAATAGACTAATTAAAAAGTATAGGATAAGTAATTTATTTCCTCCACCAATATCTCATTCTTTAAATGATTAATTCTTGCTAATCGCTGCATATGCATACATAGTAGATACATATATACAAACAAAAAAATGCAATTGGCACATGCTATGCAAGCGAAACTAAAATGTAAGCTTTTATAAATATAAATATAACCTAAAAATAAAATAATATTTTAATGTTGATTCTAAATAAAAAGACCTACGAATATATTATGTTAAAAAATTGTATTTATGCTTGTTTCGTTGATTGGTAAAATAATTAATTTGATTTTAAAACCTACTTTATGACAGCTAATATTATTTTTATTAGCTTCAAGCTTTTCCCTAAATAGCGGGGTAATCAGAAAGAACCTAGTGTCAAGACATTCTGTTCTCTACTGTATTATTATTGCATGTTGAGGGGCGAAACTCAACGCCACGCCTTGTCTTGTCTTATGTACAAGAATGAAGAAATGAAAAATATTTTAATATAATTTAAAATTATGTAACGATATAGGTATGAATTCACTCGCGAATAATCACTGTGCATTGCATATTGCTTATAATATCGAATTAACGCAATAAGCAAAATCAACTATAATTTTCACCAACACAACGACGCAAGAAAGACTAACCATACCATTTAACTCTAACCATGCAAATGAACCAAAAAAATAAATAATAAAAAAAAATTATAGCCTATGTTAATAATTCCCCATTTTCAATATATCTGTATCCTAATTAGACGTTTTACCTTCCTGGCCTTCGTGAAATAGTCGAATGCGTGAATTAGTTCCGTGCGTCCCGTCTCTACGTAGTCTGTGGTGGCGGTCACGTGGTGCTCGATGCGGTCCACCAGCTCACCCTGCTAGCGCTAAGTGGGGGTCCTGGGGGTATCCGGGGGGTCCCTGGGGGTATCCGGGGGGTCTCCGGGGGTATCCGGGGGTCTCCGGGGGTATCCGGGTGGCGGAACATTGCGGCCGATTGGTTCATACGATTTGTTTAGTCCCGGTTAATCCGCCGTGTTAGTTATGGATGACTGCCCAGCCCAGTGTTTCCAGTACGGTTAGTTGAGAAGACGGTCGATTGTTACCAGTTTGGCAGTGTGATTGTTACCAGATACATATTATAGTACAGTATAAGAACTAGTAAGACAGTATTATGTATATTAATTTATATATATAAATAAATATAGCACCCATACACCATATACAGAAGGCAAATTACGCACACACCAAAAACGAAAGTTCAAATTGTTAATACACAGTCAAATAATGAGATTAAGTTAAGAAGCCAATTTCCATCGATTGTTAGTCCGAGTTACATGAACAGTTAGTAACACAACAGTGAAAGCCAATTTGTGGATGCACATGTATGTGGAGGTCAAATAAAAAAACATAGTGTGAACCAATCACCGAATCGACGCAAAAACAAATGCGAGGGTTTGGTTGGTAGTTTGATTACGAACGTTCACGTCGGGAAAATAAACGGGGAGATGGGGAAAAAAACGTGGGAGGGAAAAGAGGGGTGAGGAGAAACAAAACAAAACGCATTAGCAACCAATGGACCGGCACTTGTATTATCAACTTACCCGTCGAGCTTTGCTCTGATATTTAAGGGCCTTCTTTGTGTCTTGTGTGGCAGTTTGGACATAGTCCACAGCGTGCTCTACATGATACTCAATGCGGTCGATCATCTCACCCTGTATCCATAGGGAGCTTATTTAGACAACTCTATTTTTTATTTGTGGCTAATTTAAATAACAAAGGCGCTCCAAACGTTTGCTATGATCTGAGATGAATGCTGATCGATAGTATTACACTGAATTTGATGGTTGTAGGTTTTAATCCTTGGAAATGATTTATTAAAATGAGTTGTATAAAAACAATATTAATAATCAAAATATGAAGTATAGTAAATAAGAGTCATTATCTTGAGACAAAACTGAAATACAAAAAAACACTATAAGAAAAATTAAGAAACCTGCTTGAATAACCGAAAGACATTTTTTCATTCATAAACCTGTTTCAAAGACCCACGTCTTACTCATAGACATTGTTGATCACTTGGTATAATTATCCTCTACAAAACCTGTTAAATAAACAGTATTCTATCAAAATCAAAGTAGTATGTGTGACCTGACTCTCGACGAGCATCGCCATGTCCATAAACATGTCGTGCAGTTCACGGATGGAGGTTTCCAGTTTGATGATGTCGGCGTGTCGCGCCTCGATGTCTGCAAGCGTCTGCTTCGCTTGTTGCGTCTCCATAATAATCTGAAAATATTAATGATAATTCTTACTCAAATGTACAGATGATGATATTTTAAATTTAAGTTTCACTCTATTTCCCGCCTCGAGCAGGTTTAGTTAGAAAGAATTTAGCCTCAAGACACTTCCACCTGTTTTCGCTCGAAATCGAGATATTGCGTGTTGTTTGACGGAACTAAACTTAGCACTTTGTTTTAGGTATCAGAGCGTACAAATGAAATATATAATCATTTCCACGTGTGGGAATAGAAGCCACAACCATCATTTTTACAGTCAGACACTGTCCAATTGCGCCGCGATGGCCTCAAAAGGAGTTTTTGTAGATTATAAAAATAAAAATTAGGAAATTATTACGGCGATGATCATCATCTGAAGTAAAATTTTATATAACATTATATTTATGTTTTATGTATGCTTCAATATTTAAGTAGGAGGGCATATACGTATTTATTAAATAGTACCTACACTTTATAAAATGTATACGGTCATATACATTTTAGACATTTTTCATTCTATTCAATCAATCGGATCGATATTATTTCAATCTGGATTTGGCGGCAATCGGTTAGATTGAAACAAGCAACCATTAAAGTTTCAAATGGTTGGGTGAATTCGAGTTTTATAAAAAAAGCTCCTAGTTTTAAATCAAACTTTCAACGTTGTTAAATCCGGAACAATGAACAATTCGTCCATTGTTAGTGCTGAACAAAGTCAGCATTTGTACAAAAATATCCTCGTAATGTTTAAGCTAAAATATTTGAAGTAAAATGAAAAATCTTAAAACATTTCTCATCTCGGTGGCAGCCTTGAAAAATGAAATACTGTCGATAAGCAATATCAAGAACCCTCGCGCTGCGATTATCTGGTGAGCGTCTAAGTAATCTTTCAATATTTAGTCTGGAAATTTTTTCTTGCCACTCCTTATAGGCACTTCCAAATTTTCGAGCTTCGAGTATTATAAGCATCATTCAGAAATATGAAGTTGCTTTTATATTACTTTAATTTCGTGTTCAACAGAACTTTATGGAATTTATTAATTAAAATATTAATTTGCTTAAAACACAATATGATGAAGTATATTTCCATATCAATACAACTAATGTATTAATATTTTATAAATTATAAGTACAAAAACGTTTGTACGTATAATATAATATATTATGACCTCAATTTATACCAGAGACTGAATGAAGTATCACAGATACTCGACAGATGATCCAATTAGAAATCTGAATTTCCTACTATGAATATTGAAGCGGAAACTAATACAAGTAAAATAAAATAAAGTTTATGACATTTAAAAAATAAATGATGTCATAGATTGGAAAAACACGCATTTGATTATTGAAAGTAAAATATAAATAAAAGGTAGACCAATAATATATTTAAACTTGTAACATATTTTATAAAAAAATATCAGAAGTGTTAAAAAAATATTTACATATTTAAAAGTATAGTAGCGTAGCGGCCGTCGAGGCGCGGTGTTACTGTGTTGGGAGTTCGATTCCTACTCTAATGGTTATATTAAATTTTTTATTGCTTTGCTCTGGTACCTTAGACAAAGCTCGGCGTTGAGTTTCGCCACTGAACACGCAAGGTCTCGATTTTCGGGCAGAAAGTGGACGGCAGAGTGTCTTGACACTAGGCCCTCTCCGACTACTCCGCTTTGCGGAAAAAATAGTGGAGCTGCTAGTGTACGTACCCCCTGAGTAAAGACGGCGGGGTTGTCTTGCTCCAACATAGTTTCCAGTTCCTCATCGGTGGTGGCGCGTCCCGTGATCTCGAGCTGTCGGAGTATCCTGTTTTTGCACCGGTCTCGGTAGTCCGTCTGGGTGCGGTTGTACTCGGTCATCACCTCCACGAACTTGCGCGAGAGAGTCGAATGCTGGGTCCTTCTTATCCTGAGATCCGCCGATGATTTATTAGAGTGTTCCTCCTGTTCGATGTTCTGCTCTATGTCTGTGGGTTATTCGTGACGAGGCAAATTTTAGGTTTATTACACTTTCTCACTTACGTGTTACATAATTTATTAAGTTACTCTCAAGGAACTTAATTGCTTTAAAGGCTTAGTCAGAGTTGGATGACTGTTCACACAATTTTAACGCTGACTCACTATTCCCACATAATTACAAAGATAGCATCGCAGGTGGTCTAAAGCGCTATCAGTTAAATAAAAGTCTGCGAATCAGATGTATAGAATGACAGGAAGAAGCGAAACAGTTAAAAGACTACGTTCAAGAACAATATATGTCATATTATATACTCACGTTTTAACTTTCCTCTGACTTTGTTGGCAGTTTTCTTAATATCGGCCATGAGATCTTCTAATTCGTGCTTTGTTTCTGAAATGAAACATTTGAAAGTAAAAATAAAATGATAAATACTTTTGTACTATGCTTCATTTGCTATCTAATAAAAGCACGTTTATCGTTTGAAACCGTTAATTAAAAAGAGGACGTAGGTGGAAAGCGTAATCAGCACAAAAGCGATGGGGAATACAATAACGCTAACGATTTGTAAAAAGCTGACCGAAAAGACCGAAATTCAAATAAACGATTAAGGTACTAGAGATCATGGTCTTTTGATTGTTAAATTTGATCAATAGCAGTAATTTGGAGGTAACTCACGTAACAACAATTTAATATATAATGTGTTAATTGTGTAGGCAATCAAAAAAATATATGTCTTGCATGTTATATGCACATAATTTTGTGCACATAATATGCTACATATTATGTGCACAAACGTACGTACATATGTACATAACATGTGTGAAACTAACACTATAACAGGACTCAATCGAACCTGAAATAGAGCAAAGCTTTCATGATTGGATAGAAATAGTTTTCAATTTTTTTTTTTTTTTTTAGCTTCACGCTGTATCCCGCACACAGCAGGGTAGGCAGAGGGAACCTAGTGTTAAGACACTCCGTTCCCCACTTTCCGCCGAATTTGGAGGCTTGCGTGTTAAGTGGCGGAACTTAACGCCGCGCTTTACCTCGACACCAGAGCGAAGAAAATGGATATATAATTTCCACCCCTCGAGTGGGAATCGAACCCACAACCAGTCGTTTACAGTCACACGCTTGTGCCACTGGGCCACGACTGGCCACAAAGTTTTCAATATAGGTACAATTCATTCATATAAATCAAGATATTATTTATACAAAGCATGGTTGACAATTAATATATCAGTGTCGAAAGTAATATTGTATTTACGACATCACCAAGAAGCGAAAGTGCCCTAAACCAAATATTAAACCCATTCGATGAAAAATTCCATGCAGTACGTGCCTAACATCGCAACCAGTGCGGGGATCATCCGTTCAATATTTCATCACGGCACGGCTAAGTTATGAATATATTTCTGCATAATAAAACACCCACACAATGGCAACGCTATCAGACGGGATTCCTAATTGCCTGTCTGTTGCAGTGTTCCCGCTGCGATCAATATGTTGAATCTTCTGATTTGTGACGTTTGCAGTTGTTTAGTATCTTAGAATACGTAATATATTTAGGATTTTTATTTTAATGGTGACATACAAACTCAATCTTCACTTTAGTTTCTCTTTATAATGAATAACATGTTATTTTGCAGATGTCCTTATTGTGTTTACATTGTTAGGTACCAAAATAGATTTTAGTACAATAACTTTTAAACAATAAATACATGTATAAGTAAACAGTAGGTATGAATGAATAATGTCTTTATATTATTAATTTAATAAATATCTTGTACTAATTTGCTTATTGAATTGGAAACGTACAAGCTTCTAACTTCATTAAATATTCCCCAATACCTAGATACTGAATCCCTACCATTAGCAGGCAAGTTAGACTATAGTCTATACTGAAACAGATGCAGCATTGTGGCAAGCGGGGCATGATTAATTAATGTTCCCACGAATTTCTGAACTTCATCATAGTAAGGTTTGCCTAGTATTTGATAGTTTATCAATACAATACGGAAATTGGTGACAGCAGAGGTACTAAGAAAATCGAAACGCCCTCTCTTCGCGATAAAATGTTTGTATTAAACATAAATAACCTGGCACGTTCGAAAACCATAAGTAAATAACTGAACATAAATATAATTAACTGAATATTTGCTCTTGTACTCGTATGTAGTATTTTTGATATCGAAATGCGATAATAACATAAACGCAACGTTAGCATTATGAAAACATGTAAATAATTCAAATAACGTAGCATTGGAAAATCAATGTTATATTCAATTTGGTTGCGTTCGCTTTTATTTGAACAAATTTATCGTTGCCGCAATAAATAAATAATCGATGCGATACGTAGCCATTTCTACGCTGGGCACTCAACATAGTAGATACAATTAGCAGTAAAGTATACTTTCCCAGCAATAGTTAGGCTGCGAAAAGCGTAGCGTACTTGTTATATAAGTTTTACTTTGAAATCTGAGCCCGTTCCTAGCTAGCGTTTTATATTTTGTAGTTGTGTATTGCCATGAATAACTTTCAACATGGCCTGAATTGTTATCGAGTTGTTTGTAACTTTTATTACAACTGGGAACTTTTTAATGTCTTATAATTTTAATAAGCACTGAAATGTGGTTTAACAAAAGTAATAATTAGAATAACCTGTATTATATTTTGATTGTTATACATATCAAAACAAAGAATGCATATTATATAGTAAAAATATTAATAAACGCGCATACACCACTTACGCAATTCAAAACATTGATCGAATAACTTTCTCTTTGTTAAAAAACGAATCCATTTTCTTTATGAATAAAGTGTGGTATATTGTTTTTTCTTTAAATGTTAAACCTTACAAAATCTATAATAGAATATACTTGTCAAGTTTACCCTCTTAGGGTTAGAAGCGTGAAGACTTAACATCGTATAAAACTTGCGCAATTAGGTCACCTATTAAAAACTTGCCTATACAGCTATATATTTGTAGAACATGAGTGCTTTATTTGTAAGGGAGTGTAATTTAGATTTGCTTGACTATGAAAACGTGTTTCATGCCTTTTATGAAATAAGTTCTTATAGTATTCACAAACATGACATTTTAATATAAAACTTATTTTTAATTTTCCGCACTGGTGAGAAAACAAACCATCCATCACTCAACCCGCTATATTGGCTCGAGCGGAAAGTAAAGAACGGAGTGTCTTGACACTAGATTTTCTCTATACAATTAAATATATTGCCGTAATATTAAGTCAATATACTAAGGACTGGCTCAGTTCAGTTATAACTTAGTGTAATAAACTAATAATATAAAAGTACACTAAAAACAAAATAAAACAAATAAAACGAAACAGAGTTGATTTTCAGCGATATGCAATAGTCTTACAGAATTTTGATGCGATAAGATTTACATGACAGAATTAATCAAATACATAATTGATTAAATAAAAACTTCCAAACCTAAATTAATAGTTTGATAAAAAATAAATATACAACAATATAAAGAAACAGATGATAATAATAATAAAAAATAGAATTATACTATATTTTATAAATTTCATGTTACAAGTGACCAGAAACAAATTAAATTATTATTTAATATTATAAAATCTTTTCTTAAACATTTCAAAACAATGCCTAAGGCGAACGCTCTCGACTTTGTTCGTGAAAATCGACACAAAAAGTCGAGGTTGCTGCAGGTCGCAGTTCTCCTCACCTCGCTAATCGATATCTCAACCTTGTATAAGCCCCGCCAATAATATAGTACAGAATATATTCCTATATATTTAGTCGACCATTCAATATTCTCAACGTGGATGTAGAAATAAATTCATGCCTACCATTAATAGGCTTATGTAATCCTGTTAGTGACTTATACAACTTTTAGCATAGAGATATATAAACTGATCGTGAGCCTTCAAATTGGATCGGAGGAGCATTTAATTTAATACTAGATATGAATATGTTAAATATTAAAATGAATAATGTTACATCTTGTTTTTTTATAATTTTATTGATTTATTTATAAGTGTGGCCAGTCGTGGCCCAGTGGCACAAGCGTGTGACTGTAAACGGCTGGTTGTGGGTTCGATTCCCACTCGGGGAGTGGAAATTATATTTCCATTTTCTTCGCTCTGGTGTCGAGGTAAAGCGCGGAGTTAAGTTCCGCCACTTAACACAATGCCTCGGCGGAAAGTGGGGAACGGGGTGTCTTAACACTAGGTTCCCTCTGCCTACCCTGCTGTGTGCGGGATACAGCGTGAAGCTAAAAAAAAAATATTTATAAGTGGAGGCTATTGTAGCGCATTGTGACAGCGTCTGACTGTACACGCAATGTAGGTTAGATTCCCATACGTTGGGACGATTATATTTTAATTATTTTCACTTTTCAGCTTTGGTCACGGGGCAAGCGCGGAGTTGGGTTCTACCACTGTACCGCAATATTTTAAATTCGGGCGGAAAGTGAAGAACGGAGTGTTTTGACTTTGGGTTCTTCCTGCCTTTTAGCTGCTATGCAAGAAGAAGTAGGGATGCTATGTAGCTGATGATTTAAGATGTGATTATTACGTTTTTATTTACTTTATCAAAAAATGTGAGTACATTAGTTTCGAAAGTGTTTTCAATTACGGAGCAAAGAGTATTTAAATATCCAAATTGATTTACTGACAAATAAAGCCTATGTTTTAAAATTGAATATAGTTGTAAAAAATTATAACTTAGTTACACAAAAGTTACAAAGATTAATAAACTGAATACGCTGTACTTTTTATCTGAAATTTAGGTCACACATCATGCGAGCGAGCCCTCTCCGCGTAATTATGCCGCGCGAGTAAGCTACGGAATGAAATTTTAACATAATGTAAATTTTATATACAAATTCAAGGGAAAACATTTGTATTTTAAATCTCGTAACTGTGTTTTTAATTTCTAAGTCATTGGCAAAACATCACACGTATATTCATCAAATACTGGAAATATTTATATTTTAGTATAGGTATATACAAAAAAAGGGTGCATGACTGCTTAAAATGTGATTGATACAAAAAAGGTGTCGAGTGTTTAAAAACTGTCATTCTTTTAAATTTTCCTTTTTTAACTTCACGCTGTATCCCGCCCACAGCAGGGTAGGCAGAGGGAACCTAGTGGTAAGACACACCGTTTTCCCACTTTCCGCCGAATTCGGAGGCATTGTGTGTTAAGTGGCGGAACTTAACGCCCCGCTTTACCTTGACCTCAGAGGAAAGAAAATGGAAATATGAAATATTTCCACTCCTCGAGTGGAAATCGAACCCACAACCAGTAGCTTTACAGTCGAACTTTGTGCCTCAGTGCCGTGACTGGCCACAAAACAAATCTTTAACACGATACGATACCATCTTTCATTGCAGATGTCAGTGGCGCAATGGGACAGCGTCTGACTATAAACACGATGGTTGTAGATTCTATTCCCACTTGGGGAAGGATTATATTTTATTTTCATTTCTTCGCTCTAGTAAGTTACGACAAAGCGCGACGCACAGTTCCACTACTCCAATCTCAATTTTGGACAAAAAGCGGAGAACGGAATGTCTTGAGACTATGGTCTCTCTGTCTACCCTGATATAATGGATAAAGCGAAAAGATGCTGCATGTCTCTAAAAGTCTACAGGTGAATAAAGTGATTTTAAACATTAAATATACTTTTTCATAACTCAGTATTTGACGTTTCAGCCAAGATTACTTTTGCAAATGCAAAATAATGATATTGAGGTTGAGTATATTTATTGACCCGAGTGTGAAGAGTACTATCATGAACATTGAAATAATGAATGAATGTGACACAATTAAAGCCAGGTCAATTTGTTTATAACCCGTTATTCCAACAGTAATTTGATCAACATGAAATGTACATTGTAGGTGCATGTTATCTGAATGACTAATTATGAACAGCTGCAATCAGCGATGGCAAGTATCAGAATGTGTATTCCGAAAAAAAAAATACTAAACGTCCATATCAAATTGGTTTCTTAAAATAGCAGCCTATATATAAAACGAGTATTTATAGTGACTCCACGCTTTTTACCGTATAGAAGGTAGTGTCAAACACTCCGTTCTCTATTTTCCGACCGAAACCGTGACTTTGCCTGTTAAGTGGCGGCATGGTAGTAAGAAATAACTTAATGTCAAGACACTCTGTTCGCCACCAATAGAATGTTATGAGTGATGAAATTCATACTTGATATAAAACAGACACTATTGACAATACACAAAACAAACACGACAGGTGTTGGATTGTTTATATTTGTTATGCAAGCGTGTATGCAAATCTACCATACAAATCAATCAAACTAAGCCAACAAAGGTACATAGGCATAACGTGAAATTTTGAGATATGAAATACTATGCATATATTTATACGATATATCCTCATGTTAATAGTTTCGTTTTAGCTTCACGCTGTATCCCCCACACAGCAGGGTAGGCAGAGGGAACCTAGTGTTAAGACACTCCGTTCCCCACTTTCCGCCAAATGCGGAGGCATTGCGTGTTAAGTGGCGGAACTAAACGCCGCGCTTTGCCTCGACACCAGAGCGAAGGAAATGGAAATAAATATTTCCACTTCTCGAGTGGGAATCGAATCCACAACCAGCCGCTTCACAGTCACACTTTGTGCCAATGCGCCACGACTGGCCTTATATTAATAGTTTTTTTTATACAATTTATTGATCACTATATAATACAAATACTAAATATTTAAAAACTTAAACAATGGTCTATTTGAAAGTTAAGAATATTAGGTACTTTAAGTTAAAATGTACAAACATACTCGCAAATGCAGTGAAATCAGTTTTTAGTATAAAATAAGAATTCGTATCATACACATGAAACAAAGCTAACTCGGAGTTAATTCAGAAAATCCGGATTCAGGTCATGAAACGAGGGATAAAGTATTTATTGGCAGCCAAGCCTACGGACGCTCGAGTCGGATGTGGGAATAACCTGATATCCCCCGAGACCCTGCATCTACTTTCCAACGTCTAATCAATTTAACTACAGCGATGTGAGATATGGTTTATTTATACATCAATTTGAATTATACGAGGTTTTCGCTAATTACAGAAATGTCACTGTAGAACGTAAATTATTCAATATGTACTTTAGACTTTAAGTGTTGTCCATTTAGGAAATAACTATAAATAAATAAGTATAATCTACATCAAATAGTAAACGATAAGAAAAGCAAAACAACTGACAAACATCAACATATACGTTATATATTTTATTAATAACCGCTATATTTGCCTTGTAATATCATACCATGTTATATTTAACTTAGAAGTATTCTATTAAGCATGGGTTTCACTTTTATTATACTGAAACCAGACGAGATACACCCACATATGTAAACAATCGTCGATCCCTCTATTGGAGGACTAGTAAATTCAGCCCTCTCATCCCACGCAACGTGCAACGTAATCCAATGACGCTCGTAGACAGCTTTATATACTATTTTTAGAAACAATTTACTGCCATAGGCCATCCTCCCACACCATAAAGTTCTCAATTATAGGATTTTATTAAAACGATAATATGGAACTGCAATATTGCTTTTAAAAAGTTATTTTTAAACATATGAAGCACTTTGTGTATTTATTTAAAAAAAAAGGAGCTTCACGCTTTATTTCGTTGTTCAGGGTGAACCTTATGTCAAGTCACTTTCCGCCCGAAAATGGCATGGCGGGACTAAACACCGTGCTTTGTTTTGGTACCAGAAAGGAGAAATGAAAACAATATATAATAATTCCTCAAGTGGAATCGAACCAACAACCATAACGTTACCACTTAGACGCCGTCCAACTGCACGCGACAGCTTCTCTATTTATAATTAAATTAAATAATTATATCTTTTAAACCTTGCATGTTATCTAAGATTGCATATTGAAGGTTTTATACTCACTTTCATCTGATTGCGGGGCTGATAAGATGGCACTGTGCTTCTTCTTTACTTCTTCGACGTTCGCCTGTATCTTGTCTATCATTTCTCGTATCTCTTCCACCTAAAAACATTTTATTTATATTAATTTTCAGTTACACAGTGCATTAGAATACAAATTGCATGTATTTGAAAAAATCTCTTATTGTCCTGTTTTTATTATGCTTATGAACTTCGAAGAATAATCGCATAATTAAATTAACAAATATTGTTGTGACTAACAATTTATAGAAATTATAACGATAAGATAAAGAATGAAATGGAAATTTTGTTTACATTGAAATTGAAGTAATAAAATCTCACAAACAAATACTTTAACAATGATACCACCTACTAACGTTATCAAATTAATATATAACAACTCTTTCTTTTGTTACCTACATATATCTTTTATTTCTGTAATCAATCTGGAAAATCGAAAATATATGTATATTGTCAAGATCAAGCAAACAATAGTTGAAGTAAATTGGCAACCCCATTTGCCTATTGTACACACACTCGTGACTAGAATTATTCGTTTCCAAACAGGAAGGAAATTAGCTGAATTGTGGTTGAAAGCAACAACCGATAGGAGGGTTGCTTGGACTATCTAGACATTAATTCGGTTAAGGGAACCGTTGGCGACTTGCCAACCGCAAAGTAAACGGCTACAACGTGGGAAGGTAAAATACGTCTTGCTTAAGTTTCCAGGCGAGTAAATTTTAAGATTATGTAAAATTACGATGTTAAATCCCATACAACTGTTTTACGGTTTAAGTTTACGATTCATAATGATTTTAGACAAAACGCACTTTTATCTGAAGTGTCAATAAAAATGAATGAAATGCCAGGAAAATACAATACTTGTTTCCAAATCAAATTTGTACTATCGAGTCCAGTTCATGTAATTACTGTTCTATTTAATTACCTAAAATAGGTAGTTATTTAGAAACTTAATTTTTACTTTTCGGTGTTTTCGTAATTACGCTCTCCAAATTTAGTTAGTCGAATTATATTCATATACTTGTAACATCTATATATGTAAATATGTAGGTGTAAACAAAAATTATCGTTTACCAATTATCAGCCTAAAACTAAATTCAATCAGTATTTTAAATCGATATATTTGATATAAATCTTTTCATATCATCTATAATGGTCGTCTAACGTCTTTGACTTCTTAGAATACCTTCGCTTGTGTAATCGGGCAAAATACCGTGAAGTTCAGGGCCAGGACCCGGTCGATACGAGGAGTGAGGTTCGTGGGCCGCTGGTAACTCGTGAGTCACAAATTAATGAGATTATAGAGATAACTTATCGTCCACCTGCGCCTCTTGATAACATAGACAAAACGCTCACACAGATAGGTTTGCGATAGGTATGTCTTTCATTGCATTTTTTTGTATTTATGGTTTAAAGTTTCATACTTTATATCCTACAAAATCAGCTTTACGCTATTTCCCGCAGCAGCCCAGCAGGATAGCCAGAGAAAACCTAGTGTCAGAATAGTTCTTCACTTTCCACCTTAAAGACAAGAATACACAATGTTAAGCGTAGTGGAACACGTTTCACGCTTTGTCTTAGGTATCAGAGCGGAGAAATGAACATATTTTATATGAAATAGAATCATTCCCACGAATAAGAATCGAACCTACAACTATCGTGTTTATAAACACGTTCAGGTGCTGACCACCTGCGCTACGATAACCTCGCACTATAAAATATTCCTTATTAAGAGTGCCCGCGACTTCGCCCGTGCGGAATTTAAGAAAGCAGCTATAACTGTAAAATCAAAGGAGCCTAACACAAGATATACATATATATTTTTTATAGGAATATTTAAGATAAACATTTCCATTTGTGTAACCCCAGCTGTATTGGCAGCGCACGCCAGATTGGCTCGTATGGTAGATATTTCCCCATTTATTTAATACTAGCGGCCCGCTCGCGGCTTCGCCGCGTGATCTACGTAGCTCTTTCGGTATATTGCAACCCTCGGTTGTCAATTTTTGAAATAAAGTAGCCTATGTTTAACCTTGGATTATCAACTATATATATGCCAAAATTAATTACAATCGGTGAAGCGGTGTAGATTTTTCTTTTAAACTTTCATCCCCTATTTCAACCCTTTAGAGGTTGATTTTTGAAAAACTAAGTAGCCTATGTTAGACCCAGTCATTTTTACTACTTTCATTCTAAATTTCATCCAAATCGGACCAGTAGATTAGCCGTGAAAGCGTGACAGACAAACACACAGACATTGCATTTATAATATAAGTAAGGATTTTGGACAAAACAATATCTTTATACATTGTAGCCTAAGTTTTATTCTGATGTATAAGGAATATTATAGTAAAGTTTCATTAAAATCCACTCAGTAGTTTTTAAGTGAAAGAGAAACAAACATTCAAACAATCTTTCCCGTTTATAATATTAATAGGATTCTTATATCCTATACTTATATTGCTTTCGAAGAACTAAATAGGACACATAATCTTAATATCTGTCTAACATTTTTTAACATCCAATAATGTGTGTAACGTCATAGCTGGGTTATGTAGCCGGCGTCTGGACGGCGTCGTTCTATATTCGTTGGCGTCCCATTGTCGTGTCGTTGGTCGTTGTCGTGTCGAGTAGTTTCAAAACTTAATACAGCCTTAGTGCGTTATTGTTAAATACATATTACATACATGCAATATGCAAATGAATGTTGCTTGAGTATTTCAATACAATAGGATGCGAGCGCAATATAAAAACTGCATGCTTAGGTTATTTATTTTTAGAACTATATCTTAGACTTAAATTCTTACATACTTAATTAGCGATTCGTATTTCCGACGGCCGGTGTTCTCGTTTAAGTTAAGCTATTGATATTTTTCATAGAAATTTTCATTCACTATTTATATATATTTTTTATTAATAAAGAAGTCTATATATGAACCCATTTTGATTTTCATTCTAAATTGAATCCGAGTTTGATTCACATCGAGCTAACCTACCCGGTTAGCCGTGAAAGTTTAACAGACAGACTTTCTCATTTGTAATATTAGTGTAGATAAAAAAATTATTATTCAGATTCAATAATTATTTTATAACCCATAGATAAACACCAAAAGTTATTTCAGAAAACATTAACTCTTTTTTCAAAAAAATCCCCTGATACGATGCGTCAACAGATCCCTTTATATACATTTATTAACCGACCCCTGAACCAGCAATGTGGATTTATTAAAGTAAACCGTATAGTTCGTGACGCGGGAAAATTGGTTTCAAGATTTACGAGTATATTGTGTTATATCACGCATGATGTAAGATTTTTAATAATTTACAACTAGGCTTTTCCTTGAGCTCATCATGGCAGAGTGGCAGCCAAATCTGATTGTAAATGCGAAACTTAACGCTGAGTTTTAACTTTAGTAACAAAACGGAGAAATGAAAATAATTTAAATATGATCAATTCCTCGAATGGGAATCGAACCCAAAACTATAGCGTTTTTTTTATGGAATAAAGGAGGCAAACGAGCAGAAGGCCCACCTGGTGTTAAGTCGTACCTTCGCCCATAGACACCCACAACATTAGAGTTGTAGATGCGTTGCCAGCCTTAGGGATGTAGGACAGAAGGAGAGAGGAAGGATGGGAATGTTGGGGATAGGGAAAGCTGGCTTACATGCCATCGAACCGGAACACATCTTCAGATATTTGGCGGTTCGTCTTTGACATGATAGTGGTCACGAGCCAGTCGGAGAACGAATCTCCTACCACCAAGCTACTGGGTTACCCGCCTTTTACGGGACGCTACCCAGCGGCGGAGGGGAATTGTATTCTTAACCCGTCCCCCCACGGGTAGAAGAGAGGTTTACAGTAAACGCGTATATATACACTATACACATTAAAAATGTGATGGTGGTAGGCTCGATCCCTACCCGGGGAAAATATTGTATTTATATAATTTACACTTCCATACTCTGACAAGACAAATCGCGGCGTTAGGTTACACCTACATACAATGTCTCGAATCGGGAGAAAGTCAGACAGTGCAGGACACTATTTTCTCTCTATCTATCCTACTATGCGAGATATAATGCGGAACTTTTACTACATTTATTGTTAGAACAGTTTAACTTAATGACATATTTAATTTAATTTTGCTATCGCATACAATTTACATTTAACGTAACCTCGCAAAGCGTTATAATTATAACTAAATGTACAAATTATCGTGATAATTGTCCCCATCTCCATATGAGCGTCGAGACAGATCCTCATTAATTCACAAAATTAGTAACATTAAGGAAAGAAGTGAATGAGAAATACGGTGTAAAATAATTAAAAATGGTTACAATAATTACACGTAACCAGTGGATAAACACGTTTTAAAAGCATCCGGTAAAAACATGTTGTAGGGTAAAATTTATAACTAAAACCACTTAGTGTGCTTTGATTTTCCTGCATGTAGCTATTTCCTTACCAATTGAATTAATAGAGCTAAAAGGTTTTTAAAAAAACAGCGACACGCTTCTACCTGTATAGTATATGCTATAGTATATGTATATTGTATATAGTCAGTTAGACAATTTTTCAAATACCTACCGTTCTAAATCGAGATATTGGTCGTTAAGTGGCGGTACTTAACTAGATGCTTTGTCTTAGATACCAATAAAAATAATATATAATTAGTTAAGGACTTCTCCTTCCCTAATTCGACTACTTCCCTAATTAGTCCATCGCCATTCAAACACTGTCACACTGTGCCTCGCACATATGCGATGCAATAAATTGTGAAATTTACGTATCAAAAAGATTTAATACTTAACTATTAAATTAATTCTCAAATTCCCCTTATTTTACCCGTGGGGGGACGGGTTAAGAATACAATTCCCCTCCGCCGCTGGGTAGCGTTCCGTAAAAGGCGGGTAACCCAGTAGCTTGGTGGTAGGAGATTCGTTCTCCGACTGGCTCGCGACCACTATCATGTCAAAGACGAACCGCCAAATATCTGAAGATGTGTTCCGGTTCGATGGCATGTAAGCCAGCTTTCCCTATTCCCAACATTCCCATCCTTCCTTTCTCCTTCTGTCCTACATCCCTAAGGCTGGCAACGCATCTACAACTCTAATGTTGTGGATGTCTATGGGCGAAGGTACGACTTAACACCAGGTGGGCCTTCTGCTCGTTTGCCTCCTTTATTCCATAAAAAAAAAAAATCAGCGTTAATTTAATTAGGACTTAAATAAATACTTTAAATATATTCATATTATTATAAATGTATTTAGACGACTATATTATCGCGAACGGCCAGCTAGTTCATCATTTTGACAACTGCTCTAAATACAAACATACCGCGATAAGAGGGCTGAAACAGTCAGATGTTATTACAGTAATATGTTACACGAATTATTTCAACTTTTATTTTTGTCTTTATTTTAAGACTAAAATGTTTCAGATAAAATGAAAGAGACAAAGTGCTATTATGTTATTTTAAAGGAACATTATTTTAAAAAGTAGGGAGAGATGCTAAAACAATGGCTCCTCTTGGCAAAGCCTACACTTGGTTCACAAGTTACTCTAAGGCAGTACTCGCAAATTCCTCTTTCTGCAACAGCCCACTACCCGTGTCGTAAATCTATGGAGACTATCTATGACTATGAAAAGTTTGGAATTAATAATCAATATTGAAATGATGTCATAACTCGGCTTGATTTATAGTGTGGTACCTAATTTTATTTATATATTTGGCAGGCAAAGGCGAAAAAATCATTACAAAATCGTTTTATAGCATAGCCCATATATACTATAAAAACTATATAGACAACATTTTAGTATAACAGAACAAAAGTTTCTTTGATTTGCATTGATAGTGCTCTTGGCTACAGAAGCTTTGACATATTTACTACTTGGCTTTTCTCTTTTGAGGTTTCTGGGGCTTTCCGTCTTCTCTGAAGCATAAACGTTGGTATATATATTACTTTTTTACGAAAGATTTTCCCATTACGCTAGAGTACTTTACTGAAGACAGTAGTGGATGCACTCAATATAAAAAGTAATGTTATATAGCACCTCTGCTCAGCGGTGCTAAGTCTATATTTCAGCTAAGATATCGCCTCGGCCGAAGAAAATGCTATGAGTGTCATTTTTATGTAAATAACTCTGTATCTAAAGCATAAGCATCTATAGAGCTTGTGATGGCGTCAATTGAATAAAATTAGGATTGGGATGTTATGGATTATTTTTTATGGAATAAAGGGGGCAAACGAGCAGAAGGCCCACTTGGTGTTAAGTGGTTACCTTCGCCCATAGACATCCACAACAATAGAGTTATGGATGCGTTGCCAGCCTTGGGAATGTAGGATAGAAGGAGGGAGGAAGGATGGGAATGATGGGAATAGGGAGAGCTGGATTACTTTCTTAAACATTTTTTTAAAATGTTATTCCACACTTAGGAAAATTTTTATACGTTTTCTTTAAAATGTCTTTTTCAATGTTATGGATTACTATTTTATCTCATGCTTTTTATTTTCCATTTTAGGATTGTTTTTATCATTTTTATCATTTTTATCATGTGAATTGTTGTTGTATTAACTGTGTGAAAAAGGACGTAAACAGTGAGCTGCGGCAGAATGTGGAAATGAGCGGAAATTACAACTGAGCAAAGATAACTTTTACAATTCTTGTTAATATTTTATTATTAAAAAATAATATATTCTGTATATGTATGAGATTCGGCACATGGAACAAGATTACTGATCAAATTGCTTGTACTTGTTAATTAGCTGTCGTAGCATGTGTGCTCAAGTTTGCAAATACAAACAACACTGTGTCAGACATTTTCGTTACATAACAACGGTTGTTATTCTATTTTGGAGAAGCTGTTTACGTACATAAATACTTCTCGTGAGATGTTAAATTTCATGTATTTAGAAAATTAGCTATGTGCATCTATAGTATAATGTGTTATTGTACCCCACAATTATAACGTTAAGATTTTTGAGGAATGTTTTGAATGTTAATATCATTTCGTTGTGATAATTCAAACCATAATTACAATTGTTAAACAAATTTAATTACAATCACCGATTAATTGTCCTCTATTTGTTTCATCTAATAGTTTAGAAGCGGATAGATTTCTCCGAAACACGCTTTTGCTCAAAAACTTCGCGTCGCTTAACTCAATAATTTATTAATCGTACTTTTAATTTCTGTGCATCTGATTTTATTCTTATGTCCATATTAAACTATTCGATTACCAATCGAATTAAAAGTAACTTTCCAATAATATATAAAAGATATCCAACTTTATTAGTGTTACTTTTTAAATTATGTGATGTGGTTCTAATAACGGTATAAGAATGAAATAAATAATATATAGCAAAATTTCAACCGCATTTCACTAGATCCACTTGTTAATTTTGCATTTCATATATTCTTCCTTAATAGATTGTACTCACATATGTGTATGCCATTTCTATATGTTAGCAGGGTCGCCACTTGTACAATAGGCCACTGTCTTGGTACCACAACGAGGATACTTAACCACTCAGTAGGAACAAAAATCATCACCGACGCGTGCGCCGGCTTAACGTCAAATAATTATATTTTATATAGTTTCGACTCAGTAATCCCCACTACTACTGACTCCTTTACCTCACTCCTTTATTAAAATATGCTACAAACGAAGTTATCTTTTTTTATAAAGTTTTCCTCAAATTCAAAGTACCTACACACACACATATATATACATATTTAATTTTTTTTTAGCTACACGCTGTATCTCTCAACAGTCGGGTAGGCATAGGGAACCTAATGTTAAGACATCCGTTCCCCGCTATCCATCGAATTATGGACGCACTGCGTGTTAAGTGGGGGAACTCAACGCCGCGCTTTGCTTTAACACCAGAGCGTAAAAAAAAACAAATTTTAAATATTTCCACTCCTCGAGTGAGAATCGAATTCACAATCAGCCCGTGTGCCAAGACCGGCCTCATATATATATTTAATTATCCTCAAATGTTTCCTCTTCAAAGGCTACAAGCAATAAATAGAAAATAACCAATCCAACACCACAATATAGGCGTTGCAACGTTTAAATTGTCGTTGCAATCTGGAAAAGCGTAAAACAAATTGCGAAACAAACGTAAGCGTACAGTGAGTTTCGAACAATAGTTTGCATAGTTATTGTTCTGATAACGTATGGAATGGCGAAAACCCAACTGTTGTTGCAGTTGATCTACTTTGCACGTCGCACATATGAGTAAACTTTAAGTACAAATTACATATCTATCATAGAATCATAGTTAGTAATCAAGTTCCTTTCTATGACTAATATAGCAATTTATAGCAGTTGATTTGAAAGTAGAAAATCAATATGATTATTTTTTTTAATTAAACAATTTGTCATTAACAAATGGCGTCGTCGTGGCGCAGTGGCACAAGCGTGTGACTGTAAACGACTGGTTGTGGGTTCGATTCCCGCTCGAGGGGTGGAAATATTTCATATTTCTATTTTCTTCGCTCTGGCGCCGAGGTAAAGCGCGGCGTTAACTTCCGCCACTTAACACGTAATGCCTCCGAATTCGGCGGAAAGTGGGGAACGGAGTGTCTTAACACTAGGTTCCTCTGCCTACCCTGCTGCAAAAAAAAAATAACAAATATTTGGAGATATCCGTATACACTAGTAAATTCTTGCATATTTGTGCCACTTAATACCAGTTTCAAGCAAAAATGGAGTTGTAATACTAAGCTGTACTATCAATTGGATGTCTTAAATGTACTAAATGATTAAAGATTTGACTCCTAAGCTAGATACTTCTTTCAGATATACATACTGCTATACATAAATATCTCCGTAGTGTACGGGAAGGTAACACTTTTATTCTTATAAGACGGCTTGCTTATTTTCTAAGTCATTAAACACTGATTCACTATTAAGTTTCCTGTAATTGAGATATACTGTGTAACAAGGTTTACATAGATGTGACAATATAAATTGTATCATAGTATATAGCGTTGGCTTCCCAATAAAAAAATAAAAAAAAAGTTTCCATACAACAAAACATTAAGGAAAAAAATATTTTATTTTCAAATACATATTATCTTAGTCATCTTATCAAGGTCAAATACCCGACCGGTATCTAGGCTATCCGTTTAATTTACTAAATCTTTTATGCGACCCGGGCACAGCTTTAGCGATTAAATTAGTCTTTAGAGACACTCGACTCTCGCCGTCAACTCCGATAGCACCCAGAAGGGGGACAAAAGCCTGTTCTAGAATAAAATAAAAAATATCTTTACTTTATAATAATGTAAAAAAAGACGATCTCTTAAAAACTTGTGCAGAATTTTTATTAAATTGAACTTACAAAATCTGATATAAAAGCTTAGCACTGTACTAAAATAAATTAATCCGAATTGTAATAAACAGTGTAGCGCTTTAATCAACTCCAACGTTCGCTTTCGCTCAAATATTGTGTCTAAATTATACTTTATGCATTTACGTAACAGTACATATCTACTGTTGCAAAAGTGCATACTATGAGACATATGAAAATCATTTTTAATTTAATATATACCTTTTTGTGGTAATGTTAAGAGTTTTGCATTCTTTTACTATTTTATTTTCTTCCCTTCGCTTTATTAAGAAGACAAAGCGAAAGTATTTCGATATGGCGGAGAGCAAGTGTTTTGACACTAGGTTTTCTTGAGGATTCTTCTATGCGGGAAAAATCGTGAAGTTGCTATTATGAAGCCGGGATGTGCGGGATACAGCGTGAAGCTAAAATTTTTTATTTTTTTTAGCTTCACGCTGTATCCCGCACACACCAAGATAGGCAGAGGGAACCTAGTGTTAAGACACTCCGTTCAACACTTTCCGCTAAATTCGGAGGCATTGTGTGTTAAGTGGCGGAACTAAAGCCGCGCTTTGCCTCGAGATCAGAGCGAAAAAAATGGAAATATCAAATATTTCCACTCCTCGAGTGGGAATCGAACCCAAATCCAGTCGTTTCAGTCACACGCTTGTGCCACTGCGCCACGTCTGGCCTCTAAAATTAAGACAAATAAACAAACATCTCTAGACATTATTGCAAAAATAATATAAATGATAGCAGTATGTGCTCACTTCAATTATAATTTTAATTAAAAAAATATATAAAAATATACGAATTTATTTGCTCAAGAAAATGTCTTCAATATGTCGTTTAATCAATACTGCTCAAACATAGTACTTGTCATATTCAAATGTCTGTATTGATCTATGCAAATATCTTATCCACAGCTTCAAGGGTAGGACGATTTAATAAATAAATGGAAATCTAATATTTCAGTTCGTGTCAAGCCAGTAATGTCTCGTAAGCGATATTGAGAACCGTAAATAGACTCTTTCATAGCGTGCTAATTTTAGCTTGAGAATTTAATTACGGCCAACGTCAAATTAACCTGTAATAATATGTTAATAAAATATGGAGTTGTGGTTTTATATATATATAACCTTTATGTTTATATAACATAGTTATATACTATAATTATGTACTATATAATTAAATACCAGTAACATTATAATTAACAAATATAACAAGAATATGATTGTGAAAACACTGTGTTGTGGAGAAAATCCCTGTTTTTCGTTAAAATGTATTTATTAAATATATAAGGAAAAAAAATATATAAAACGTAACTTACCTCACTGAAGAATTCGTCCATGAAGCCGCCCTCAACGGGGACGTTGACATCGTCCGGCCCGACATCGTCATCGTCGCTTTGCGCCTGCAAAACAAACATATATTAGTTACAAGTTCCGCTTAAACCAAAAGAAATACTTATTAATAGACTAGAGCCCCGTCCGCGACTTCGCCGCCGCGTAAATTGCATTAGCTGCTTCGTATATCAGACGGACCGCGTTCGCGCTTAAGTTAAGTGATACATTTTTTCATACAAGTTTTCATCTCTTATTTCATTACCTTAGAGGTTTTTGAAAAGAATAGGCACCCTAAGTTTTCTGTTGCGCCATCAATTATATTCCTGAGAAAATTTATAAAAATCGGTCAAGTGGTTTACATTTTTCATACTATTATTTATATCCTAATTCAACCTTAAAAGTAGCCTCGAATTCCGTCCAATTCGGACTAGTTTCGGACCACCAAAATAAACTATGTATGTAGGTAGCCAAATTTGGACTAGCAGGTATCGTGGTTCATATGCGAGCGCGAGTTGACATCGGATGGCGCACGTAGAACAAAATTGAATCCACTTAGTTGAGGCGAGCTGGCCATTATTCAATTTATACGGGTTGCCCGTGTCCCCACAAAGACCCTACTAATCTATACCTCGGATATACTGGAATAACGTGAAGCCGAACTGACTTAGCTACTTATAAATATAATAGAAATTGAAATGCCCATTTATCATTCCTTTGACTAAATTTGAATAACGAATTACGTGGCAACAAAGATTAAGAAGGCATTAGCTTCTTGTCAAATTTATATCTTCAAAGGAAAAGTACGCATAAATATGTTAGAGCCACGCAAATTAATAATGTTGTGTTTTAATCATAAGAATAACAACTTCTCGCTTCCTCTCCAAGCAGGAAAGTCAGAGAGAACTTAGTGTGAAGACACTATTTCCTACTTTTCGCCAGAAACCGAGACATTGCGTGTTGAGTGGCGAAATTCAACGTCGCACCGTGTCTTAGGCACCAGAGCGGCGAAATAAAGATTTAAATATTTACAACATTACCTTCCCAAATCGTAATAGAACCTACAACCAATAGCAGTGAGATGTTGTCAAACTGCGCTACGATAACGTCAATGATGTCACGATGGTTTATACAAGCAAGCTATAATTTGATACTTCTAAGATATAATCGCTCTTAGACGACGGTCTAATAGTAAGGAAAACCCAAAAAAAAATCCCATTTCTCGTTTACTTAAAGGCATTGCTTACCAGGTGGCCATAAATAAATCCCCATTTTTCATAACAAGCCAAACAAATCAAAATGATCGCGTGCTAACACGTCCCAATTACGATACAAGGGCAACAATTTAACCCCTGATCTCCTTCTTTTCTTGAAATAACTGAATAAATATTTTGTGAGATATGTAAAATATTGTAAGGACTCGCTTTATAAAACATTTCCCATTACCTTTACTAGGCTTCTTTATAAATAAAAGAGAATAATAAACATATTTCCGTTTTTTGTTATAAAAGTTGATTGTTCAATAACTGTGGTACATACTGTATTCTAAAATAAAATTTAAATCTTACAATAGCATTCAGATCTTCGTGGCGCAGTGGGACAGCGCCTGAGTGTAAATGCTGTTGGTTATGGGTTCGATTATCATTTCGTTAAATTATTATATTTTAATTACTTTCATTCGTCCGCTCTGGACACGCAAGACAAAATGTCTTTGATTTTGGGCAGAAAATGGAAAACGGAGTGTCTTGATTCTAGGTTCTCTCAGGTTACTTTGCAAGGCGGGAAAGCGGGTAAAACTATCTTATCACAGTAACATATAAATTAATTTAGGTTAAGGATTCCGTCTGTACCCTACTGCGATAATATATGGCCATTACTTAAAAAAACTACAGGGGACGGCTCCAACACCGTGTTCAATTTAGTTATTATCGAGAAACTACATGAAAATTAAGTGCCTACAAGTAAGCTATTGATTTTACATTAAACTAATAAAGTACGTCTTTGTTGTGCTCCACGTAGGCTAAAAACATAATTAAGCTTCCCGACTACAACAAGTATAGCTTTTATTTGTGGAGCGGTAAGGCCTTGTACAAGTGGTCTATATATAATTTAACAAAAGAACGATAATTTTGACCATTTATTTTTTATCAACAAATGCTTGATATAAGAACTGTTTACGTATTTCAAGTAATTGACTGAAAATGACGATATTAATATTTGTCGAAATTTTGTTGTTGATAGACGAAAATTAAGCGTATTTTAGTAAATATTATAAGATTTTTCGAGGGCCTTTCGCGGCGTTGAGCTCTGCAACTAACATACAATGTCGATTTTGGACGAAAAGTGGAGAACAGAGTGTGTCGACATTAGGCTCATTACGACTTAGATATTCTTAAGATGTTATAAATTTACATATTTATTTAATGGTTATTACTGTTGATTTGAAATACATACCAAACGAAAAGATGACAAAAGCTTATCATAACGCGAGACGACCCGTCTAAGACAGATAAGCAAAACTCAATAATTATTTGGCGGTCAAAGAGTGACTCACAACAGTACTGAAATTGAGGACAAATCAAGACATAAATAAACACTTGGTTGAGCACGTGAACCCGTGAAATTACGAATTCGATAGTTTGAAACTTTCGTTCTGAAAACGGTAATTTCTGCCAGGAAGTTGACGGCAAAACGGATATTAGATGCCTGTAATAGATTTCAGATTTAGCTATGTACATACAATAACGACAACTGGATATTGAATAAAAGTAACAGCAAATATCGTCGGTCGTAAATAATAAGTAGGTACAAGGTCCATAATCGATCGATTGGTTGACACTTAATATTTTCATATGACAATGATTACAAACATTTAATAATTTATTGTTAGGTTTAAGAGTAAACATGTGTTTTTAATAGACACAGACATAATAAGAGACCAGATCTTTTATTCCATAAATCAATTATAGTCAAATTATTTTTAATTACATAGTGTTAATACTTATTTAATATTAGACGGCATTATAAGGATTTGGGAACTTTACCTTATACTATATTTTAATATTTTTTTACAGTTTTCCCTTTTTCCTACTTAGCAGGGTAGTTCTTTGTGTCAAAACACTCCGTTCTCTACTTTACGTTCGAAATCAAAATATTCCATGTTGAATGGCGGAACTCTATGCTACGCTTTGTCTAAGGTAGTAGAGCGAAGATAAATATAATCATTATACCAAGTGGTAATCGAACCCACAACCTACCAGATACTGCCCCACTACGCCACGATGGTCTCATATATTTTATATACAAAGAACAATTCATTTCTTTCATGTTTGTTCAACAAAAAAAGGTAAAATCTTCGACCTACAGAAGTTGAAATGTGAAAATATCCACAGACCTATTTTTATATCAACTGAATAGAATGGCATTACGACCTTATGAAGGGATGGGCCTCGATATTCAATAGTCGACAGTCGGCAACACGTGTTGCTCAGTAACACGGTGACATGTGTCATATTGCGTATATATGAAAATTGCGGAAATCCTGTAGGAAACGAAATAAAATGTATTTATTTGTAAGCGTTCTCCATAATAATATATTAACAAATACTGTACACTAAAATGTGGAGAACGGAGTGTCTTGACAATAGGTTCTCTTTGACCACTCTGCTAAACCGGAAAAAGCGTGAAGCTGCTTTTTTTATACGCTACAATTACTTTATACGAGTATATACGTAATATGATCAATTACAAGATATCTAATAAATATTTACATACTATTATTTAGGCCAAGATAATGATTCTTAAAAAAGTTACTACGAACATTTTTCATAATAAAAATGGGAAGGCTCCTTTCCAATTATTTTTCCTTAAAAGCCCCAGTATATTCATTTGGTCGAATAAGTGCCTACTTCGAGCCTCCCATTCAAAATCCGTGAGTGGCTGAAATTTCATAAAACGGAAACACGGTCGATAGCAGAAACAAAAAATAGGGTATAAGAACGTGTCCAACCTATAGACCGTTTCTTTTTACTTACTAAATATAACTTTATTTCCCAGTTAGTTAGTTTTAGTTAAATAATATTGAATACTAATAAAAAATGACAAGAACAGTTGAAGATTTAATAACAATCTACTACCAAACTGTAGTTAAGTATATGAAGGAAAAGTAATTACCTAATTAAGATACAAATTCCAAATTATTTTTACGAAAATGAATTGTAGCAACAACAGACACGAAACACGCTATAAAATAATGGAAGGATCAAGTAATAGTTAATTAAGGCTCCTTATTTTGCAGCAGTTCTCGTGCCCGGGGCGTGGTAGCAACACAATCGGGAGTCTTGACACGTATTTCAATCGAAGAGCGGGTCGGTCAGCGTGCCGGCCTGAACGCTTAAGCTTTTCTTATATTTTCTCTGTTAAATTATTTACAAGTGATAAAAATAGTTTGATATTTTTATAAATCTATATTTGTCGTTCGTAAATATCAAACTGAAAGTCTTGTCTTATGTTACTATCCGTTCTTTTTATTATCCGTACTAATATTATATATGTGAAAGTGTATGTGTTTGTAACGTTTTCACGGCTAATCTACCGATTAGCGATTTGCATGGAAGTCAGAATGAAAATAATTAAGGACCCGGGTTCGAATGTAGGCTACTTTTTCAAAAATTAACTCCAAAAGGAATGAAATAAGCAATAACAATTTGTATAAATAATCTATACTAATTAGTAGACCAATTTCGATTAATTTTCCCAGAAAAAAAGTTCATGACGCAAAATCAAATATAGGCTATCCATTATTTTAAAGTCGAACCCTGAAGGGCCTGAAAATTAATATGAAAGATATAAAACGCTTAACTTAAATAAAAGAGAAGCTGTTGAAGACACGAAACAGCTATAGTCACATAGTTAGTACGGGCGAGCCTCGTGCAGGTAGCTAGTGTGATAATATTTTTATCCATTAGGTGTATATTGCTAACAAAGCAGTTTATAGCCTTCTATATTGCTTGAAATAGAGTCTGAACTCGTAAGTAAAATAAAAATGTAAGAAGATACAAGAAAAGCTAACATTATCTCAAAGTTGCATCCATTCCCGATACAATGTTAGTATATTTTTACGATATCAACTCGGAAGATAAGCGCTTCTATTCATACAACAACGAAACTGTAATACAATATAACGCTGTTCTAAATTTATAAAATTTTTAAGTAAAAATTTATACTGCACTTCGTTCGTCCTTATCATTTAAAAAATTCAAATTTTCAATTTTCAAATAATGTTTTAAAACATTTTAAACAATTATTTTACTTTCTTTCTTTTTAAAATGAATTCTGACCATAACAGGTTACATCAAAATAGATAATGCAAGTAAGGTGCCTAAAAAAAATATTTGTTTCAGTTATAAAAAGAAAAATAGTAAAACATGGAGTAGTATAAATAGCTCTGAGCAGTTACAAAGGCAAATCAAAGGAGAGGCAGGCTTCTTATTGTGGTTACCCTTAGTCTCTGATTAATGAATATTATTTAAATGATTACGTAATCTTGTAATAAAATAATGAAATGAATACCAATAATTATATTTATTATTGTTACTTTATTAACGAAAACAAAATGTAAATTTTGTTTAAACACATGTATTACGTCATTTTATGGGAAGAACCGAAAGCGTAAGATGATTAATTTGTAACGACAACTTTGTTCTACATTTCAGGTATTAATGCATAAAAATATATATTATATATTATACATGATATAGAGGCAATCGTGGGTAGTGTGACGGCGTCTTACTATAATCGCGACGGTTGTCTATTCGATTCTCACTCGGAGGAATAACTATACATATTTTTCATTTCCCCTCTAGTATCTAAGACATTAAGTTCCGTCACTCTTAACACATGATGACAAAATGATGTCTTAATTTCGAGCGGGGTAGTGAAGAACGAAGTACATTCACATTAGGTTCTGTTTAACTACTCTGACATGCGGGAAGCTGAAAATAATATAGAACAATGCATCTGAAACCGTGAAATTTCTATTTTTATAATACGAAAAGGAAAATCATTATCTTTTTAGACTAGGTACGTAACATGTGATAATGTCATGGTCTGTTAGATGAGTGGGAGGTATACACGGATATCGGCGCGATGAAGTTTATATTCACAGTATCGGCATTTCATATTATTAAAAATACTCATTAAGAAATGTAATATTTTTTTACTGAAATATGTTCAACCGTAACCCGATTTTTTACGAAGGAGATAAAAGAACCTATATGTATTGTTATGGCACTCCGTTATCATCCAAAATATTGCTCCAACTATGTATTTACATAAAAATGTTTTTATTAAATTAGTACTTATTAATTAAAAAAAATACCTTGTTATTTTGTACTATTGACTAAAAGATATGCGCGCTATGACAATGTAAAATCAGTATTTAAAAAAACAAAAATCACTTTTAATAATCTTAATTGAACAGATTAACGTGAACTACAATTAAACCATTACAACAAAATGAACGAGCAACGAGATACGACCGTCGAGTTGTGTACATGACGAAAGCCGGATTCAGTTTTAAAACCAAACATTTGCGCCAATTAAGCGTGATATACAACGCGACGATTTAACGGTATCCGCTCTTACGTTAATTAATGTTTTAATATATTATGATGATTCGTCCTAACAAGGTTCTATTAAAATCTGCTAATGTAATATTATTATGGTGCACATTTTGACCGCATAGGGTTTTGTTATTATAATTAGCAATATTATTACTAAAACTACATAGAAATTTACTATTCTAATACTATAATATGAATATACTTCGTAATTCAATGCAAACATTTAGAGATATGTCAATTTCATTAGCTAACTCCAACTTAGCAATACCAGAGAAGAACGCTATGTCGAAATGCCATCACACGACGAGCGATGTGACCTTCACCTTAATAATAACCCTTTGCCTTTGACTAGGACTTTTGGCAGAATTTATTGCATATATAATTAAGTAAAAATAAAATAAAGAGAAGTATAGTAGCAAATAAGAGTGTGTCCAAATTAAAAATGAAGTCTTATTTTATTCTTCTATTTCTGTCTCTCAGCTACACATAATAAACAATGCAACATAAAAATTACGTTAGCTGTATAATAAAATTAAAAATGTAAAATCGATAGTAGCAAAGCGACCTTCAGTTTATTACATCATTAATTAGAAAGTAACAAAGATATAGCTGATCAACGGTATTATTTGATCAATGTCGTATTACTGGCGTTTTATAGAAATCCACTTTACTGATACCTATAGTACAGCTTTTACAACAGTTATTGAAAAACTTCAAATGTAGCTCTCCATAATATCCGAAGGTTTGTCGAACAAAAGCAAAATAAAGGGAATGGAAAATAAAAATAGTTCCGGATAAAACAAACTAAAGTCGTTAATGGGATTACGGGTTTCTGGGTCAGTTAGAGTCTGTCTTTAAATCCAGCAAATAATTACACCGCTACAACAACATGAGGAGGACTTCGTGTTGATGGGTTGCAATGCATATTATAATTCCTAAAGTGAAGTTAATTATCTGATGTCACAAATTCATGAATGTTTTATATCACATAGCCATGCGTAATACATGGCTAAATATATAATATTCATGAATTTCAACTGAATATAGATAATTAACTTGGTTGTGGGTGATAATGTTAGGTAACACTTTGGATATTACATAATATGAAAAATCGTAAAAATATAGTAGGCAAAGATATTATTTACACTACGCTAGTTCTTATAAAATTACTACAGTATACGTAATTGAAGATATGTATACGACATACTCAATTTTAAACATTCTGTAGACTTCTGCCTCATTACAACTTTGCCTGAATAGAGTATCAAAAACCTTGTGTGATCTTTAATTTTCTTTGTTTCTTCGTAGCCTGAGCTAGATATATAAAGACGTATTTTAGTTTTACTGTCTAAGCTATCTCCTTTGTGTTTGCGTTTACGTGATACTAAGTTCTTTGCTGTTAAACGGAAACGGTTAACCCGTACGTAGTTTGTTTTGTTCTTTTTACGCCTCCGTCCTTCATTTGAAGTAGGTGCTTTTGAAGTGTTTCACGTTATAAATAAAATTTTTACTGAAAAGCTATCTACTATTTTAGGTGAATCTTTAGTCAATTTAGTTATATTAAATATAGTTTGAGATACCCAGTTTTTCAATTTTTCAATTCACAACGAGAGCAAACCAAGCAAAGAGGCTATAAAGCTTACGAGCGCAAAGTCCAGCTGTCGAAGCACTTCCCACGTTCTTCAAATTACCATAAACACATGAGTTAAGATGTTCTGACAATAGAAAAAGTACAATATTCTACTTATTTCACGCTTTCTTTTTCATAACTGTCTGTAATATAACATTTCTTGAGTTTATAAATATTTAATATTATAAAAATCCCACTTCATACTTAAAAGGGTAAATTAAATCTTTTTTGCCATTAGCTTATAGTAAATGTTTAATTTATTTCTCCCTTATACATTCGAATAAAATTTTAATCTATTTAAATAAATAAAATTGGAGAGTCTGTTTGTAATATTAAAATCACGTCTTTTTATTAATTGAAAATAATTAAGGTCCAGGGTTCGAATATAGGCTACTTTTTCAAAAATTAACTCCAAATGGAATGAAATAAGTAATAAAAATTTGTATAAGTAATCTATACCAATTAGTAGACCAATTTCGATTAATTTTCCCAGAAAAAAAGTTCATGACGCAAAATCAAATATAGGCTATCCATTTTTTTAAAGTCGAACTCTGAAGGGCCTGAAAATAAGTATGAAAAATATAAAACGCTTAACTTAAATAAAAGAGAAGCTGTTGAAGACACGAAACAGCTATAGTCGCATAGTTAGTACGGGCGAGCCTCGTGCAGGTAGCTAGTGTGATAATATTTTTATCCATTAGGTGTATATTGCTAACAAAGCAGTTTATAGCCTTCTATATTGCTTGAAATAGAGTCTGAACTCGTAAGTAAAATAAAAATGTAAGAAGATACAAGAAAAGCTAACATTATCTCAAAGTTGCATCCATTCCCGATACAATGTTAGTATATTTTTACGATATCAACTCGGAAGATAAGCGCTTCTATTCATACAACAACGAAACTGTAATACAATATAACGCTGTTCTAAATTTATAAAATTTTTAAGTAAAAATTTATACTGCGCTTCGTTCGTCCTTATCATTTAAAAAATTCAAATTTTCAATTTTTAAATTCTTTTTTAAAACATTTTAAACAATTATTTTGCTTTCTTTCTTTTAAAATGAATTCTCACCATAACAGATTACATCAACGATAGATAATGCAAGTAAGGTGCCTAAATAAAATATTTTTTTCAGTTATAAAAAGAAAAATAGTAAAACATGGAGTAGTATAAGTAGCTCTGAGCAGTTGCAAAGGCAAATCAAAGAAGAGGCAGGCTTCTTATTGTGGTTACCCTTAGTCTCTGATTAATGAATATTATTTGAATGATTACCTAATCTTGTAATAAAATAATGAAATGAATACCAATAATTATATTTATTATTGTTACTTTATTAACGAAAACAAAATGTAAATTTTGTTTAAACACATGTATTACGTCATTTTATGGGAAGAACCGAAAGCGTCAGATGATTAATTTGTAACGACAACTTTGTTCTACATTTTATGTATCAATGCATAAAAATATATATTATATATTATACATGATATAGAGGCAATCGTGGGTAGTGTGACAGCGTCTTACTATAACCGCGACGGTAGTCTGTTCGATTCCCACTCGCAGGAATAACTATACATATTTTTCATTTCCCCTCTAGTACCTAAGACATTAAGTTCCGTCACTCTTAACACATGATGACAAAATGATGTCTTAACTTCGGGCGGTGTAGTGAAGAATGAAGTACATTGACATTAGGTTCTGTTTAACTACTCTGTCATGCGGGAAGCTGAAAATAATATAGAAAAATGCGTTTGAAACCATTAAATTTCTATTTTTATAATACGAAAAAGAAAATCATTATCTTTTTAGACTAGGTACGTAACATGTGATAATATCATGGTCTGTTAGATGAGTGGGAGGTATACACGGATATCGGCGCGATGAAGTTTATATTCACAGTATCGGCATTTCATATTATTAAAAATACTCATTAAGAAATGTAATATTTTTTTACTGAAATATGTTCAACCGTAACCCGATTTTTTACGAAGGAGATAAAAGAACCTATATATATTGTTATAGCACTCCGTTATCATCCAAAATATTGCTCCAACTATGTATTTACATAAAAATGTTTTTATTAAATTAGTACTTATTAATTAAAAAAAATACCTTGTTATTTTGTACTATTGACTAAAAGATATGCGCGTTATGACAATGTAAAATCAGTATTTAAAAAAACAAAAATCACTTTTAATAATCTTAATTGAACAGATTAACGTGAACTACAATTAAACCATTACAACAAAATGAACGAGCAACGAGATACGACCGTCGAGTTGTGTACATGACGAAAGCCGGATTCAGTTTTAAAACCAAACATTTGCGCCAATTAAGCGTGATATACAACGCGACGATTTAACGGTATCCGCTCTTACGTTAATTAATGTTTTAATATATTATGATGATTCGTCCTACCAAGGTTCTATTAAAATCTGCTAATGTAATATTATTATGGTGCACATTTTGACCGCATAGGGTTTTGATATTATAATTAGCAATATTATTACCAAAACTACATAGAAATTTACTATTCTATACGAATATACTTCGTAATTCAATGCAAACATTTAGAGATATGTCAATTTCAATAGCTAACTCCAACTTAGCAATACCAGAGAAGAACGCTATGTTGAAATGCCATCACACAACGAGCGATGTGACCTTCACCTTAGTAACAACCCTTTGCCTTTGACTAGGACTTTTGGCAGAATTTATTGCATATATAATTAAGTAAAAATAAAGAGAAGTATAGTATAGTAGCAAATAAGAGTGTGTCCAAATTAAAAATGAAGTCTTATTTTATTCTTCTATTTCTGTTTTTCAGCTACACATAATAAACAATGCAACATAAATATTACGTTAGCTGTATAATAAAATTAAAAATGTAAAATCGATAGTAGCAAAGCGGCCTTCAGTTTATTACATCATTAATTAGAAAGTAACAAAGATATAGCTGATCAACGGTATTATTTGATCAATGTCGTATTACTGGCGTTTTATAGAAATCCACTTTACTGATACGTATAGTACAGCTTTTACAACAGTTATTGAAAAACTTCAAATGTAGTTCTCCATAATATCCGAAGGTTTGTCGAACAAAAGCAAAATAAAGGGAATGGAAAATAAAAATAGTTCCGGATAAAACAAACTAAAGTCGTTAATGGGATTACGGGTATCTGGGTCAGTTAGAGTCTGTCTTTAAATCTAGCAAATAATTACACCGCTACAACAACATGAGGAGGACTTCGTGTTGATGGGTTGCAATGCATATTATAATTCCTAAAGTGAAGTTAATTATCTGATGTCACAAATTCATGAATGTTTTATATCACATAGCCATGCGTAATACATGGCTAAATATATAATATTCATGAATTTCAACTGAATATAGATAATTAACTTGGTTGTGGGTGATAATGTTAGGTAACACTTTGGATATTACATAATATGAAAAATCGTAAAAATATAGTAGGCAAAGATATTATTTACACTACGCTAGTTCTAATAAAATTACTACAGTATACGTAATTGAAGATATGTATACGACATACTCAATTCTAAACATTCTACAGACTTCTGCCTCATTACAACTTTGCCTGAATAGAGTATCAAAAACCTTGTGTGATCTTTAATTTTCTTTGTTTCTTCGTAGCCTGAGCTAGATATATAAAGACGTATTTTAGTTTTACTGTCTAAGCTATCTCCTTTGTGTTTGCGTTTACGTGATACTAAGTTCTTTGCTGTTAAACGGAAACGGTTAACCCGTACGTAGTTTGTTTTGTTCTTTTTACGCCTCCGTCCTTCATTTGAAGTAGGTGCTTTGAAGTGTTTCACGTTATAAATAAAATTTTTACTGAAAATCTATCTACATTTTAGGTGAATCTTTAGTCAATTTAGTTATATTAAATATAGTTTGAGATACTCAGTTTTTAAATTTTTCAATTCACAACGAGAGCAAACCAAGCAAAGAGGCTATAAAGCTTACGAGCGCAAAGTCCAGCTGTCGAAGCACTTCTCACGTTCTTCAAATTACCATAAACACATGAGTTAAGATGTTCTGACAATAGAAAAAGTACAATATTCTACTTATTTCACGCTTTCTTTTTCATAACTGTCTGTAATATAACATTTCTTGAATTTATAAATATTTAATATTATAAAAATCCCACTTCATACTTAAAAGGGAAAATTAAATCTTTTTTGCCATTAGCTTATAGTAAATGTTTAATTTATTTCTCCCTTATACATTCGAATAAAATTTTAATGTATTTAAATAAATAAAATTGGAGAGTCTGTTTGTAATATTAAAATAACGTCTTTTTAATATGCGGCTTTTGGGTACTATGTATACGTGGTACATGATACCATGACGCGACGCGACTTTCACTGGCAAATAGCTGATGTAATAAAGAGTAACTCAGGCTGTTGTTTAATTTTTAATTATTAAAATAAATAAATAAATAGCTTCACGCTGTATCCCGCACACAGCAGGGTAGGCAGAGGGAACCTAGTGTTAAGACACTCCGTTCCCCACTTTCCGCCGAATTTGGAGGCTTGCGTGTTAAGTGGCGGAACTTAACGCCGCGCTTTACCTCGACACCAAAGCGAAGAAAATGGAAATATAATTTCCACTCCTCGAGTGGGAATCGAACCCACAACCAGTCGTTTACAGTCACACTCTTGTGCCACTGGGTCACGACTGGTCACTGTTTAATTTTTAATTATTGATTTTTGTATTAAATCCCACACGATAAAGTCACGGACATATGCAATCCATACTAATATTATAAATGCGAAAGTCTGTGTGTTTGTCTGTCATGCTTTCACGGCTAATCTACTGGTCCGATTTGGATGAAATTTAGAATGAAAGTAGTATAAGTTACTGGGTCTAACATAGGCTACGTTTTTTTTCAAAAATCAACCGCTAAAGGGTTGAAACAGGGGTTGAAAGTTTATATGAAAAATCTAAACCACTTGCCCGATTATAATAAATTTTGGCATAAATATAGTTGATAATCTAAGCTTAAACATAGGCTATTTTATTTTTCAAAAACCTACCCCCGAGGGTTGCAATATAACGAAGCAGTTATGTAGTTCACGCGGCGAAGCCGCGAGCGGGCCGCTAGTATTAAATAAAATTGGAATATATATTTTACAAAAAGTATTTACGCATATTATAAAACAAAACAATTAGGAACCACAATATAAATTATGTCGATTTTCAAATAGGATAAGAGGATTTAGAATGTTACATATTATATTTTAGTCAGAAAGCCAAACCAAAGAGATAGCCTCTTGCGTAACTCCATTCCACGGCCCATATATCCAGATATTCCTCGGAGAGCATTTAGCGATACTGTACGTTATATTGCATTATTTGTACATCCCTATTAACAACAGAGGGGGTGAGTTTGCACACCACTCCACGCTTGTGGATAATAAGGGTGCAAAATAATAGAAGCAAGGAAATGAAAAACAGTACTTTTCGAGCAAATGCTAAGCTAAATACATTTGTAGCGGAACTTTCATTTCGACCTTATTACTAATATTGAATAAAAAGTAGAACATTGGATAAAAAATGTAGTTGCTACTTTTTGTTTGGATAATAGGTACTTATTCTTATTTTTTAACTTTTGTAATAAGAAATTTAATTCATGAAATATTATGTTATAATAACTTTAAAGTACTTTTCTTAATTCGCTGTAGTAAAATTAAGTTAGCAGACAAGAAAATAGATAAAATTAATTTACTATATTACATTATGCAAAAACAAGATTGTTCTAGCTTCTTAGGCACATATCTATAAATCATTTTATTCTTAAATTTACTTAATAATTATTACTTTGATTTTTTTAATTTAAAATAATCTCATATATTTCATATATTACAAATATAGCACTCAGATTTCTAAAAATGTCACAAATCTTGACTGTTACATTTCTGACTATTTCGGGATAACGAAGAGGATCGAGTGGAAATTGAGTTGAACCGATTTACATGGTTCCCCGCCTGTTTATCACCCGTGACAAATGACGCAGGTGGCGTCGTCTCAATCCGATATATATTTTACAAACCGACCGATAACCGTAAACAACAACCTTCTGGCTATCTATTCAATGATTTGAAGTCAGGTCAGAATGTTGTAAGTTTCAGGAATAGCATTATAAGAACGATAAATACAATATGCCTTTGAATTTTTACGTAATAGAGTATAAGATTGGTGAATATTTAAGTCTTGGTCCGATGATTAGCAACCTGTGAAATCAAGTGTTCGGGCCCCACGATACAGGTCTCCTAGTGTGGGGTCCAAAGATAATCAAAAATCTTAAAATCGCTAAAACCATAATGCACCTTAACCAATGAAAAACATTGTAATAGTATAAATTAAGTTTTAGAATGTTAATTGTGTCATATGTTTTAATCTATTATGTTAGCATTGTGTTTTTTCAATAAAGTTTATTATTTATTTATTTATTTATTGAATTCGGCGGATAGTGGGGAACGGAGTGTCTTAACACTAGGTTCCCTTTGCCTACCCTCCTGTGTGTGGGATACAGCGTAAAGTTAAAAAAAAATACAATATTACATACGAAGAATATAGTGTCTTGACACTAGGTTCTCTCTGACTACCCTGCTATGCGGGAAAGAGTGCAAAAAAAGCATCTATAATTGAAACAAGGCAAATTTCAAATTAAGACAGTTGTGAAGCGACCTCATTGAACTCAATGATTGAGACTTTAGTTTTCAGTTAAGAACAACAATAAGTTATATGCGTTCTATACTAGTCATTTTGATTTGAGTTTAGGTTTTAATAGTTTTTAATTTTTACTCAATATGCAATGTCGCGATTTCGGGCGGAAAGTTGAAAACGGAGTGTCTTGACATTATTTTCTCTCTGAGTATGCAGAAATAAGTGTAAAGCTGCTTCTTTTTACTTCAATTACCGCAATCCACTATCCACAGACTCAAAATGAATATTTAATAGTTTTAACATAACGTAAAATTTATATATACAGACAGACAAATAATATATAATTCATATTAAATGAATATGCGAGATAAGTATATAAAATTGTAGGATAGAATATTTAATTCCCACGTCGTTCTATAACATTAAAAGATAGCAGCGATTAGATAATTTCAGTGATAAGCAAATCTAACACGTCTACGTTGTGTTGCACATGAAACATTATTTTTTTAAACTATATTGTGAATATCCTTTGTTTTAAATAAAATCTATTTTTGTATTTATTATTGTTATTATGTATTATTTATTGGATATAATTTAGCTTCACGCTGTATCCCGCACACAGCACGGTAGGCAGAGGGAACTTACGACTGGCCCCAGGTATTGAAAATTATAATAAAAATAAACAGAAGTATGTTATGTAAGTCGCTTTCCAGCAAGTTATCTATCATACTTCTCTTGAGAATGACTCTTGATTTAAACTTTACTAATTTAAAAAGAAATAAGTTATATGTAACAGAATATATGCTCATATTAAATTATTGCAAAGTAAACAATTTCAAAAAGGCACAAATTCCTTAAGGTTCCTTAGAAACGAAGATCACTCAGGCGTATATTTTATGCCGTCTCAGATCTTTCACTGTAATGAATCGCCTTTATAATTGAATAAAGGGACAGAAAATCATCGTCCCTTTGCATTTAAAAAAGCGGTAAAAAATAATTTTTAACTTTCATCTAACTAGAGCAAACTTGGCCTGAGGTTTCATTTGTGCTAAAATAGCACGCAATCTCGAAATGCGGACTTGCGGAAATATATGTCGTCCACCGTCCAATACACGGGAAATATCTACTGATGAATTTTCTGTAAATTCAATTTCATTTCCTGAACGCGATATACGAATGTAAGTATCTAGATATTAATATCGATATTAACTATTGTATTACTGCTATAAAAATGCTTATTTCTTTTAATCACAACTCGACGTTTAATAGATTCAAAATAATGAGAAAGTATGTATTAACAAAAAAACAATATGCATTTATCTTCACAGATATAAAAATGTTAATCTGGTATATATAAAAAGAGAAGAAGATATACTCAAATAAACATTTTGCATTTAATATATTTTATAAGTGTGTTTATTATATTAAATAAATAATTTAAATAATTTGTACTCTAACGGTCTTATTCATAAAAAGTTATGGAACAGTTAAAGTGTTCTATAAGCACACTATAAGAGAAACGTCAAAAAATGGTATTCATAACAGCATTTTAGCGCTAAACAGTACTATAAGCGTACTATAAAGTTATCGTGGCCAATACCCTACTATAGCGGTACTATAAGATAAAAAATGGCCGATTCTCAACAGCTGATCATTGAAAATGACATTTGACGTAGGTGACTCGTCAATGTTAGCTAATCGAATTTGCATAATTTATTAATCCAATCCACTAATAATTATTGCTTTGTGTCAATTTTCCACTTTTATATTTAAATGAAAGCTTTACAAAGCATACATGCTTCGGAAACGATAGCAATAATGGAGAAGAGTTCGGAGCGAAGAAAAGTATATAGAAGCAGGGGTTGACCCGTTTTCCTTATACGATGAAGAGTTTCGGAAGCGTTACCGCTTTCATAAATATACTGCTTTTACGATAAACCTTGTGCGTATATTAACCATGAAGACATGCAATTAGACAATATTATTAATAAAGTGATGTTTTAACTAGGAGAAATTTTAGTTAGTAAATTTTATAAAATAGTAAGTTTAACGCCGAGCTTTCCCTCAACACCAGAGCAAAGAAATGAAAATATAAATTGAAGTAAATATTTTATTGCCTGGAGTGAGGATCGAACCCACAACTAGTAGTCTTGTTACATGTTCACTTTGTGCCCCCGCACCATGACTGACCTCAATTTGTTAGATTTTGGTTAATAAAAAACAGTTTATTTCTATAAATTTTATTCTTTAGAGGTGTAATACAATAATTTACGTTTGAGTAATTCTTCCTTTAATAGTGAATTATTTAATTTTTGTTCTAAAATTTTTAATTTTTGCCTTTCTACGGCCATCTGGATCTCAGGAAGCTCCTTTCTGTAAGCAATTACATTTGCTGCTATTCTTGAGCTTATTGTCATGCTGTAACCAAAAATGTAATATATCTATTATTCTTTTTAATATGTTTTCCAAAGAAGTATGTATTATAAATTAATAAAACTTATTTTGTTGAAAGCTTAACACATTTTATTTATTATTTCAATTCAATTTAAGTTTGTTAATCCAAATTTAATATTGCTTGTAGATATAAGATAGTACTGAATGATTTTAGTGAATCTAACTTAGTAATATATTATAGTAATAAAAATAAAGATAAGTTCATTCAACATAGACATACATAACAATAGACATTTCTTTAATCTACCAAGATTGTGTACTAGTGCTAGTATTTGGATGCACCATCTAAAAAGAATATAATCAGATTTACTTGCTGAGCATTCTTTAGGTAGTATTAGCTATTTAATGTATTATAATGGAAAATAAATTTTGTCTCGCTTCCCATCAAATTATTTGTTGAAAATAAAATTGAACTAAATTGACTAAAATAATAAAATTGAAATGACTTTCTGGGTATTGTGGTATTATCATTCATTTAATATTTCATGCACCACAATTAATTATACTTAACATGTCTTATTACTTATGAATATCATTTAAAATAAGATAGGTGACAGAGTGAGATTTGTGTGCTGCTGTTTATTTCATAATATTAATATATTACACATACTTTTTTCTTCTTTTATATTATTTTCTGTTCTATTCTTTAACAAGTATTGATAATAATTACATAAATATTTCTTTATTCAAAATGAAACACTAATTGGCCAAATGTTTGTATTTTTATATAGTTATGTGAGTAAAATTAATTTGAGTATACTGTGAACTAATGAGGGAGCCAAACTGAATTGTCGTCACCAGTTGCTGGTTCTGTAGTAGGTGGTGAGCTACCAACTGTTTTTAGTATTTGTTTTTTTTTTCTATAAATATCAGCTTCTTAGCTGACATTTTTATAATACCCATTGAGCCTTAATTTGTCCTTCTTCTTCAAGGGGTTTTTGCCATATTGTTAAAACTGAAACAATAAGTGCCGTGTTAATAAAATAACTACACAAATACTTTTCCTCAGCAATTCTTTCAAGATCATCTATGGAATAGAAGCATAAGCATTAAAACATAACATGCGTATGAATGTTTACAAAACAAAACTTACGTGTTCGAATTAACTGTATCAGTAAAACCAACCTTATCCTCCTCCGACCAATTCTCACTTCTCTGCCTTTTCTTGCTCTCTACAATTTTTGATTCCGATGTCATTTTATAAGTAATGGAGTAATATTTAAAATAAAATAAAATAAACACGTACGTACTACTAGTAAACAAATGTCAATAGCTTATCGCACCACAAACAACAAAATATGGTTTTTATCCTTAATAATGTCTATGATCAGTCGAATTTAGTAAAATTATACACATTATCTGTGGTCAATTTGCAACGTTTGACAAACTTTCTTGCCAATTTCATCGTAGTGGCAACATTTTAGCTTATAAACAGTATATTAGTTATAGTAGGTTTATAGTACTGTTATGAATACGCATTTTTATGGAACGTTTCATAAGCTTATAGAGCATTTTAACTAATGAACGTTTTAAGCGTTCTATAAGCATTTTTTATGAATAAGGCCGTAAATTTTTTTTGTATTCTGATCTTTTTTCATGATAGCAGTTGTCTGGAAGAGATCCCCTGTTATGATAAGGCCTTTTTTTTATGTTTACTATTAATTCTTGTTGGTATAATCAAGTGTTAAGTTAAAATGAAAACTATTTCTCTTCTATTTAAAATTGACATTTCAAAAAAGTACCTAAATGTATTTTAAACAAATGTTTAATAAATCATTTGTTTAAAATACATTTAGATACTTTTTTGAAATGTCAATTTTAAATAGAAGAGAAATAGTTTTCATTTTAACTTTATAAAATATATTAAATGCAAAATGTTTATTTGAGTATATCTTCTTCTCTTTTTATATTTTTACCAGATTAACATTTTTATATCTGTGAAGATAATGCATATTGTTTTTTGTTAATACATACTTTCTCATTATTTTAAATCTATTAAACGTCGAGTTGTGATTAAAAGAAATAAGCATTTTTATAGCAGTTATACAATAGTTAATATCGATATTAATAGTTTGATAACAACACAGCTATTGGTCAAGTACAAAAAACTAATACAACGATTATATAAATCATATTGGATTTTTATAAATCAACAGATCAGAATTAGAGAGAGAGATCAGAAACACAGATTTTTATAAAACAATCTGTCTTATGAAATTGTTAATATTAACATTTACATTTTTATTTAATACCAGTACCAAGTAGTATTTTAACCTTTATAATTTATGTAATTATTCTGTATATATGAAAACACTTTGTATTTCGAAATTACGTCAAAACTATCTAAATATCGGGACGGGACTTAAGACCATTCCATGTGGAATAGTTCCTAGATGGTCGTACGCTGTTCATTTTTTGGAAATTCAACCCCTAAAGGAAGTGAGATAGGAGTCGCAGATTCTTATGTAGTTCTTTACTGTTTGAAAATTAGTACGGTAGCGGTAAAAAATTCATAGTTTGTATGAAAGTCTGTCATTTTCGAACCAGAAGCATGAAGCTTCATTAAGTGTTGTAAAAATTTCACGTCTAAATATATGTTGAACTTTCGTTCGTCACATTTAAAGTTAGAAATCTTATTTTTAAGTTTTTAATAATATATTGTCTCGAATATCTCTTATATAATATATAAGAGATATTCGAGAGTGAAACTTTTTAAGGGTTCTGTGCAGTTTTATATACCCTATAGTTCGAGAATGGGCTCTCCAAACCAAGTCGAACTACGAATGTAAAGATCTAAAATTAACGTGCCTAATATAATAATAGCTTTGTCGTGCCTTTAAATTAAATATATTATTTTAAAATTCTACTCGAGCAAAGCCGCGGGTAACATTTAGTATTTCATAAAATCCAAACATTTATTAAAGCGTTTTATTGTTTTTCACAAATGTGCATTTCGATCACTCGATTGTTTAATGACACAATTCATACCAATAAATTCATAAATCAATTTGGCGTGTAGCAACGAAACTGACGACCTCGGGGAAACCCGTCGAGGCCTGATTTGGACGACTGCCAGGAGTGTTAACACAAATATTGTGCTAAGTTGGACATTGTACATGGGTTAGTGCTAACGTCTATATGAACCAAGTAACCTACATGAGCGCCATTTATTCGTTTTCCTGCAATCTTGGCAAGATTACGTTCATTTTGAAGCCAAATTACCTCAAGATTTACTCGAAAATGACAAAAAAATGTTTATATAAAATTATGGAAGCACTTTAATCACCTAAACTAATACATAGTTGACAAACGACACCACTTTTGTTTCCTAGATTCCTTATTAAGTTAAAGAGAATATTATTAAAATATAGGTAAATGCAATAAGAAGTCTTAAGTAATAATGGCGCATTGGGAGTCTTGTGACATAAATCATGAAAACCAATTTGTTTCGTAGTAGAAGTAGTTGGAATTTCATCAATTTTAATGCCCAAGCGGGTCTCAGGAACTCTTATCGCTAGTTACCAATACCGTTGACGCTTTTTGTTTTTAAAATAGCTTTCCAAGGGCAATGGCGCAAATCGGTTAAGTTTTACAGAGTATATATACTATGCAATGTTTTAAATTAACTTTAAATCGATAAATAAAATTAAATATTCAAATATTAAGTCATTATTTTATAATTTAACTAACAAATGACGAAGAATTTTGGCTTAATCTTTTTATTTATATTTATTTTTTGTGGTTCAGAATGTTTATATGATTCAACTTCAATTATCATTTTTCTTATCAGAAGAGAGAAAAGATAAACGTATTACGATCTTCTACAACGATCTTATATACTCAATTCAGGCAGTTCGGCCAATTTAAAATCTACTCCATATTAAACGTTAATTATGATTCTTACGTGATTTTAAAACTAACAAAAAAAAACATAATCCATATATAAACAGTGAATAACAGGTAGTTACTCGGTAGAGGTAAGAGACAACTAAAAATAGATACGACGCAAGACGTGAATCAGCTGATGTAAAGTGCATGACGTTGAGGCTGTGGCGACAATAGGGCTATTCAGTGTTCCGTATATAACGTACCTCTATATCCTACTCTAATCTACTACTCGGTTTAACTGTTATGCGATTCCCTCGCATGGTTCCTGTTAGACAATAAAGACGTCAGAGCATTTCGGCTTTTACGTTATATTTTTTTATATTAAATGCCATCATTTTTAATGCAATAGTTGCATTTTTTGTATTAACGTTTAAAACTTTAAGTAGAAACTGCTAATTATAAATGTCCACATACTTCGTAATATATTTTTATAGATCTACATATGAAAGCAACAAAATCATTTCAAAAACTAATGTGCCACCAAAATTATACGAAATAAAAGCGAAGCAAACTTTTTTCGTAACTGTAACTGCTCATTAATTTGGTTGGAGCCGACGAGAATTTAATTTAGTTAAGGTTATAGCGGCCATATTTTCGGGTTTTCATATGAAATTATTATAACGTAATGAGGTCCCGAACTTTGTTACCTCCTGGTTTCTGATTTTATTAAATATAATTTTATTTCACAAAACATACAATGATGGTAAAATGTGGGTGTCAGAGCTATGTTTTAGTTGAGGCAATCTCTGAGTCATTACTACTACGTATAATATATTTTACTAGCACATTTTTATTATATGATGACACTGAACCTATAAATTACAGCATTTTTTTACTTCTAACTAGTAATCTAACTAGAAAAAATACAACTTAAATGTTATAAAATACTGGTCTTTGTAGAACATATAGGAATTAGTTATGTATTCATAGAATTCGAGTGTTTATTTTAAAGGATAAGTAAAATATCAAATAATGCAAATAGCAAAAGTTCCAGACGATAAGACCGTAGCGAATGTAATAAAAAAAAAGAAAAATGTACTTTATCTGATTATATATAACAAAGTATGAATCGCTTTTGTATTGATTAAAGGAAGATATGCTTCGAAAGACTTGCTGCTCTCGTAATATATTTACATAAAGATTTGGTAAATAGTCGTCTATGCATTAACATGTTAGTTACGCCGTGATTAGTACAGAAACAGTTAATGAACTCATAATTATAATTAAACTGAGATCGATGATGCATATGTGATGGGCAGATTGTGACTCAACTTACAATGAAGGCCACGCACCGGATGCAACCATCGTCAGCTGATAATCGTATCAACCAGCGTACGAGCACGAGTCTGTGCTCTTCAAAGTAACTAATTTGGCAAATTAGGACTACTTAATCTATGACATTATATTAGCGGACCTGTTTTGAAGCAACTTAATATTTTTTTTTTCGTATAGCAGGGTAGTCAGAGAGAACCCAGTGTCAAAACACTCCATTCAGCAATTTCCGCCCGAAATCGAGATTTTACATGTTGAGTTTAGGATATCTTTTGAATATGCCATTTATTATAATATAATCTATTATCTTATTCTTATGTATTATTTCTATTTGTTTGTTCTTTACATAACGTTACATTGGTGAAGTGACTTGTACTGAACTTATACGTTCAAAGTGCCATAATTAAAGAGCTGAAGTGATATTACGATCAATTAATGTTTATTATACGTTTATTATCTTTACGCTTCTCACGCCTTTTTTGCTTGGTAGATAGAGGACCTATTGTCAAGACACAATGTGTTGCAGATTTATGTAGCTTTTTTGTTAGCAGATGGTTACACCATGCTTTATCACACTAAACCAGTGAAACAAAAATCTATTTTAATATATGCATATTTGCAAGTGGATCTTCCATCTTAGGAGAAATTTTTAATTGGTCTATGATGGTGTAGACCAATTGAATCATCCTAAGAAGTGGTCATAGACTTATATCAGACTATACAACTTATATAATACAATTTCTAATTAGATTTACAATTTAAAGTAATAAGAAAAGTAAATTGTTTGTTTAGTCAGAATTTACATTTTAAATTGCAAAACATGCCAAGTTTTTCGAATAGAAAAAAAATGACACAATACTGCCTTAATATGTATTAGTTTCTATAACAAAGCATGACATACCAAATGTGTACTAATATTTTACTTGATTTTAGTATAAACTTTATTATTTGTTTTAGTACTGATAATAACAATTTAAGGAGATAAAGATAGTTAAGGATAGTGATAACTGAAACCTAGTGTCTCGACTACATTCTTCACTTTCAGTCTGAAATTAAAAAATATTGCATTTACGGTAGCAAACCTCCGTACTTAAGTTTGCCTTCTTACTGAGACACAGGAATGATGATAATTTCTCAAACCTCTTAGTGGTAATCGAACCCACAGCCAATCGCTTTCAGTACTTTGTAAGGGAGACTCTGTCCCACTGTGTTACGATGACCTTAATAAAAATGTATATGAAAATAAGTCATATTTAATATGTTTTGACTGTTTAAGTAAAAGTTGGGATAATAATATTCACATATAGTGGGAACAACCTAGGTATATACAAAATTACATTTACTTTCAAAAAAGGTCTTTCTGTATTGGTATTTTTTATTTGATGTGCATGTTTAAAATCCTTACTAATTGTATGAGCTAAAAGTAATCAAATTGAAATAATAGTCAGTTTATGTGATATTAACCAAATATACAAAAATATGTGGTGGTGGAATTTTGTTTTGTGCAATCATAAAAACAAGTTAGAAACTTATATATTAATCATTATTCTATTTTTAATATTTAATTTAGGGTAAATATTACACTGAATAAATAATTACTATTGAACTCCTAAATTAAATGTCTAAGTTTTAATTATTTCAAATTATATAATCAGCTATAATGTTGTTTGAATACAATTGTAATATTAAGCAATATTAAAATAATCATTTAATACTTTAATCAGTACAATTAAAAATCAACCTAACAATCTTGTGAGTGGGTATTTAAAAAAAATAATATAGATTAAAAATAAGATAAGTACATAATACAACTAATTTTTCTTATGAGTAGATGATCCATAATAGGCCACACAGAAGAACACCAACTTGACCGACATACAGCGTTAATTGGGGTAATTATTCGCGAACTCATTAATTTTACCTTGCAATGTTCTTCGTAAACAATAGCTATGTTTCCGATAAGTTTTTGTGACTGTAGAAGGCCTGCGGAACGCAACAAATTGTCTCATTCCAATGACAGAGTACAGACCGACTACTATCGTTCAGCGTTGAAGTCACGGGTGGGGCGAACAAAAATGAAAACCTATAAAGTGTCTTACATAAATTTGTAGCGAGGAACAAGGGTAGGAATGCTACTCTTTGGGGCGAGATATGGGCCTAGTTAGGGCTACTTTTTTGTATTCGAGGTCATCATATAACCAATGGTTATAATCGGGAGATGAAGAGTAAAGGGGAGGCTTACCGCTTGGAGCGCCGCTAACCTGTCCTTCGTCATCCTTTATAGAAAATCACACACCAAATAAAGGTTTTATCTCGTTACACAATCCCATTCACAGATATTTTCCTAACAAACGTCACTATACTAAAGGACACGAACACTAGTTCACTTCACTCAAAAAATCGATACAACGAACGAACGAATCTTCCATCCATCAGTCTACTAAGACAAATATACCAAAGTTGTAGATGGCGTAACTGACTCTGAAGTATATGACGTCATTACTGCGGAAGTCGGTAAAGCAGTTATTTCAAATATCGTTACAGTACTTATTTAATTTTAAAATTTATACATTTATTTGTATTTATATATCTGTAACTCTAAATTATAATTAAATTATTAAAAGATCAAATTTTATATAATAACTACGAAAAAACTAAAGTAAAGAAATATTCATTTTTGAAATAGACGTTTGCTTGACTACTGCAGTCATTGCGCCTGTCGATGTCAGACAAATCTTCCGTTTAGTTAAGTGACGCCATTGTGAGCCGTAACGACTTTTTAGAGCACGGAGTTAAATCTCTAATTTCTTGAATAATCTTGGTAAATTGTGTTTTTATATATAGTAAATATATTCTAGGCGTATTATACTTTGCTATTGTCAATATATTTTGAGTGTAACTTGTGTAGTTGTTGTGTATTTTTCGTTAATCTTCGGTACCATTGAGCTAAATTCCTATGATGATAGTTAAGCGCCATTCGGCTAAAACTTAAAACAATTTTAACTTGTCAGGAAAGAATTATAACGAAATACGTTTAATATCTAAGTAAATATAACATAAAAAGTGATATATTATTATTAATTTGGTTCGCTGATAAACAAAGACTAGTGTTGTACTTATATGGTGCGTCATGTCTCAATAAAAAACGTTTTTTTCTCATTAACATGTCTTGTTTCAGGAAAAAGTAAATAAAATACAGCAAAAATGGCAGATGATATGCCCACATTCAAATGCGTGCTAGTAGGAGACGGCGGTACTGGCAAAACCACATTCGTGAAACGACACTTGACTGGAGAGTTCGAGAAAAGATACGTCGCTACCCTTGGTGTTGAAGTACATCCACTAGTGTTCCACACAAACAGAGGCCCTATTAGGTTCAATGTTTGGGATACAGCTGGCCAAGAGAAATTTGGAGGACTCCGAGATGGCTATTATATTCAAGGTCAATGTGCGATCATCATGTTTGATGTAACCTCTCGTGTCACGTACAAAAATGTCCCCAACTGGCATAGAGATTTAGTGCGTGTTTGCGAAGGAATCCCCATTGTACTTTGTGGTAACAAAGTAGACATCAAGGACAGGAAAGTCAAAGCCAAAACTATTGTGTTCCACAGAAAAAAGAATCTTCAGGTAATTATGCCAAAAACAACTAATTTTGCCAATATGTTATAATTTAAAATTGTAATGAAATGTTTTGTATTCCTTATTTATATAATTATTAATTGTTAATTTTTATTATTCCAGTACTATGACATCTCTGCTAAGTCAAATTACAATTTTGAAAAGCCCTTCCTGTGGCTTGCAAGAAAGCTGATTGGTGATGGCAACTTAGAATTTGTTGCCATGCCTGCTCTTGTACCCCCAGAAGTCAACATGGACCCAAGATGGCAGAACCAGATCGAAAAGGAACTTAAAGAGGCACAAGATACTGCTTTACCAGAAGAAGATGAAGACTTGTAAATATAGTAAAACAATAATAAAATTCCAGTGCCCTCTTCAAAATGTGATCAAAAGCTCTTTCAGCTTACATTGAAACGGTTTTCAATATTTCATTCCATTAAATTTTGCAATTGGATCAAAAGTGCTTTAATTTTGAGTACTTCATAAATCTTGCTTTAAACAATGCATGTAAAGTATGTTAGGCATCATTAACTTAACTGTAAAATTAATGTCCTTAGTTCAATGTTGTAATAAGTCATAGCATAATTCATTACTATGAAAAATCTCATGTAATCATTCTAATGAAGTATATCATATTTTGTGATACATTGATAATTGGACTGTTTATACATGTTAATGTTTCTTTGTATTTTGTTTTATTTATAGTATTAATTTTATAAAGAAAACTGTTAGTCAGAAACTATAATGTAAGCTCTAGTTACTAATATCATTTTTGTAAAGCAATGGTTAACTCATACAATTTTATGCATTATAACTGTTCAAACAGTTTTCTTTGTAAATGTCGTAATCGACAAATATTGTTCATTTAGTGTGATTTATTTCTCAAAAATCTATGTTCAATACATGTAAGGGCTGACAATATTTCACTCTAAAATTGTGGTGATACTTTTTGAATAAAGTTAAAACATTATTTTATCTTTTATTATACCCTTGACATATCTATTACTATACAATGGCGACTCGCTCGCGGCTTTGCCGCGTGATATGGATATTTTTCTCAATTTGGACACTGGTTTTTTCTGTTTAATCATAATAAAATATAACCTATAGCACTACTGAATAGTGTAACTTTCCAACTGTAAAAGAAATTTCATTTCCGAGGATAAGCAGTTACAAAATACCTCTATTATATTAGTATAGATATACTATTATGAACCACATACTATGACTTATTTTTCTAACTGCTAATCAAACTGATTAGCAGTAAAGTAAAGCTCTAAATATTATAATTTACATGAAGTATATCACATGAACCTGTTTTAAAGTAATAAACTGTTTAAAATTAAGATTAGGTATATAGTTTAAGATGATTTCAAAATCTTATCTTAACAAAAAAACTATAATATTAATTACTACATTTAAACAACAGAGAAAAACATTACAATTCTTCACCACCCAAAATATAAAAAGCAACATTACTCTTTTTCCCACATAGCAGGAGATATCCTATAATAAAGACACTTCTGCATTTCGCCAGCAATTAAGACATTGCGGTACTCAACGCTGCCCTTCAGTTTAAGTACCAGAGAAGACCACCACCGTTGTGGGTACAGTCCAGACTATCCCACTGTGCCGACGGCCTTATTCAATTAACATAATGTTTCAGAATTTTTGTTACATCTATCTATACTATAACAACAAAAATAGAATATTTTTTTTTTTAGGCTTACGCTGTATCCCGCACACAGCAGGGTAGGCAGAGGGAACCTAGTATTAAGATACTCAGTTCCCCACTTTCCGCCGAATTCGGAGGCATTGCGTGTTAAGTGGCGGAACTTAACGTCGCGCTTTACCTCGACACCAGAGCGAAGAAAATGGAAATATTAAATATTTTCACTCCTCGAGTGGGAATCGAACCCACAACCAGTCGTTTACAGTCACACCCTTGTGCCACTGGTCCACGACTGGCCACAATAACACTGGCCAATAGAATACTTGTACAAATGAATGTAAGATCACTTGATAGATTTTAATAAAACCTTTTTTGTTGTATAGTTTTTAAATATGGGCAGGACATAGATTATAGCGAATTTCGAAGATTAGAACAGCTTGTAGAATCATAACAGACTGTCTAAATTATAATAAATATATTAATGCCCTTCAAAGATTTACAGCATGATAGGTATTTTGTAGTGTCCGACCGAAACTGAATTTTCAGCCGAAACCGAAACCGAACTTTCGGTTCTGACTTCAGTTTCGGCCGAAACCGAAACTGCTGATGACGTCATAAAATTTGAATAATATGTAAAAAAATACATATTTTACGCTTTAAAAATTACATGTGCATTTGAATTATTGTGATTACGTTGATTTTATTATATATATTAGCGGAAATAATTAAAGGATAATAAAAAAAATCAATTTTTTTTAAGGTTTTCCAAGTGGCTGTATTTTCCTCCAAAATAGTCGCATCTCAGTCTCGTAGTTGAAATAAAAAAACAATCATTTTAAAGCTTAAAGTGTCTAGTTTTGAGATCTTAATCTTCTCCTAGGGATTTACATAGAGGTTTTTTTGAGCTGTAGGTTATCAAGACCCTCGGTCGCCACTTAAGATTGGCAGCACGTAGTTAATAGGTATTTTTTTACAAAAACATTTTCACCTTTAACATAACTGTGCATTTCTTGCAGAGAAATTTATGTGCTAATTTATGATAAGATTTACATTAAATATATTTAAATAATATTAAGGCAAGCCTCCAATATAGTTACTAGCCCAGGGTTCGCAAAATATCAATCAAACCAGGTATTCGACCCCTGAAAGGAGCCACACTTACGCGAACAGACACATAGTTTCGTTATAAACTAATAAGGATAGTTCATTAAATCTGTCGTCAGCAGTTTATAGTATTATCATCATTAATTTATGATATATTAAAATTTACTACATGTTAAGATTAGGTTCACAAGCTATAAAAAACACTCAAAAGTATCTAAGCTACGTGAAAATTCTTGAGTACGTCATGAGTTTCGGCATTGCCGAAGGTTCGGCAGTCTTTTTGCCGAAACCGAAACTACGGCCGAAACCACAATTTTTTGCCGAAACTTGCCGAAACCGAACCTTCGGTCGGACACTACTATTTTGTTGTCATTAAGCTCACGGAATCGGAGACGAAGTTACTGGCAGCTCTAGGTAAATGCCTGCCTGTATATAAGAATGCTTATTAAATAAATTTTCTATTTACATTAGTTTATCTTTTACATAAGAAAAAATAAAGGTAGGTTCAAGTGAAGTGAAGTCAAAACAAAGACAATGATTTTCTATCTTTTTATTTTCATAATATTTAAATGCGTAAATTTAACTACAATGCTAATACTTAAATTATATAACAACCCTTTACTTCTTAGCCATGGCCTTCTCTCTCGCCTTCTTTCCTTCCATAAGCTTAAGCCTGTCTTCTTCAGAGAGGTTTTTGTTCAGTTTAGTAATAACACCAGTTCCCAATGTCATATCACCAAGACGCAGGGTGAATCTTTGTCCAGGCTCGCAAACCATAGGCTTCACAAGTCGTAACTGTAAACTGAAATAAATGGATATAACATTAAAAAAATGTTGCAAATATAAATTTACGGGAATAAGTTGTTGACTTCTAAAACTTTTCTTAATATGTTAAGAAATTAATAATAACAATGATAGACTTACGTTGCATCCTCCCCAGGCATAACCATTTCTTTATCAGGAATAGTAACTTGAGTGGCACAATCCCAGGTCATAGAGAACATTTGCAATTGAATAAATGATGTGAATGGTTTGGAGCGACCTCCTTCATCTTTACTCAGAATATAGACTGCAGCTTCCAAGCTGTCATGAGCTTTTACTGTGCCAGGCTTAGCCATTACCATACCACGCTTGATCTGTTCTCTTTTGATTGCCCTTACTAGGGCTCCAAGTTGATCTCCCGCTTGAGCTTCTTCTAAAGTTTTATGGAACATCTCGACTCCAGTAACTGTTGTTTTCATAACTTTACCGTGACCAACTATTTCAACTTCTGTACCCTTTTTCAGTACCCCTATAAGAAATATTGTATTAAATTCTGTGCATATTTGTTTTAACAATAAAACTAAAACTAAGTTTTATAAGTACCTCTGTACAAACGGCCAGTAACAACTGTACCACGCCCTGGAATAGAGTGAACTGATTCAACAGGCAAAAGGAATGGCTTGTCTAATTCACGGACTGGTGTGGGAATAAATGTATCAACTTCCTCAAGAAGCTTGCTGATAGCTTCTGCACCAATCTCTGGGTTCTTGCCTTCCAGGGCACTTAAAGCTGAACCTGTAAATATATTAATGAAAGTTAGTTATTATAAATCAATTAAACTCAAAATATATTATATTTTGTAATTCTGTGGTACCTTTAATAACTGGTATTTTATCTCCATCATAACCCATTTCACTCATAAGCTCCCTGATTTCCATTTCTACAAGTTCCACCATCTCCTGGTCAGCAGCATCTACTTTATTGATGAAGACCACAACATGCTCTATTCCAATTTGCTTGGCAAGAATAAGATGCTCTCTTGTTTGAGGCATAACTCCGTCTGTTGCTGCTACTACCAGAATAGCACCATCCATTTGAGCTGTTCCAGTGATCATGTTCTAAAAGATAAAAGAAATATTTTAATATATGAACAAAATATACAAATCTAATTTTATTTTCATATATATCTTTATTTTAAATAGTTAATTTATTAATAAATTATTTATATAATAATATATTTTACTTTTTTGGTTAGAATTTCTCTTAAGCAGTAAGAATTCACAACCAAGAATAATACAGATAGATATATAAAAGCTGATTGAATATTAAACAAACCTTAATATAGTCAGCATGTCCGGGACAGTCAGTGTGTCCATAATGCCTTTTTTCGGTTTGATATTCAACATGAGCAACATTAATGGTAATACCTCTTGCTTTTTCTTCTGGTGCATTATCAATATCAGAATAACCTTTCTTCTGTGCCAAGTTGAGATCAGCCAATACTGAAAGATACATAAATGAATATTTATACCATAAGAAAAACAATATAAATATATTATTTTAAACTTTACCATAGATTTTTTACCTTTTGTAATAGCAGCAGTCAAAGTTGTTTTCCCGTGGTCGACGTGACCGATTGTTCCAACGTTACAATGTGGCTTGTTACGCTCAAATACTTGCTTTTCAGCATAATTTCTTCGCAATATAATACTTAGTGGAGTTAAAGTTGGTAAACTAGACCTTAAGTGTGCATTGTGGCTTTGTTTTAACACTAATTTCAAAGCTGAAATTAATATATATTTCTGTCTTTATTTATGTAGAAATAAGGAGTAAAATATTATCAAACAAAGTGTAATAATAAAACTGTAAATGTTTTACATAATATTGAGAGGTTATAAATAATTGCTATGATTCTATTTAATTATATTGAAAATCTTAATTGTAAATGGCATTACATAAGATATAAGGAAAAAAAATAATTATATGCTTTAAAATTGAAGATTTTATAATAATAAAATATATTAAGGGATTGTGTACCTGGGTTAACCAAGTTTTTAGCAAATGATATAGTCGCCATCGTTATAGGCAAACCACACCAGCTGCTGTCGGTTTAATAAAATGTCTTCACTTTATTCACTGCGTTTTTAAGCAGAATATAACTTTATTAACAAATTATTAAAAACCACACCGAAAAAATTATAGATTGACTTTATCTTATAGAAAATTGCCACAGACAACATAAAACTATTGAAAATTCTGGGTTTTAGATATTGTATATAATCTGTGCTTTAAATACAATCATTATAATAAAAAAAAACCTATAAAATAAACATAAAAATACAAGAAATAGTGCATAAAGTTTATTTGACATTATTTTCATTCTTCCCTTATGATCCCATACGGGAAAAGCACTGAATTAAATTCTATTGTACATAATACAATAAAATGTAGAAAACGGCTTTTTACCTCTAGATTATCTATGCCTATTTTGTTATAAACGGCCTGCGCGGAAAAGTGTGAAGTTATATAAAAATTAAAATTTATGTTATATAAAAAAAAATACTATAGATTTTAATTTGTTTCAGGTTTGTACCAAACCACTTTATCATCCGTTGTTTACATATCATCAGTTTACATTATCCTACAAAATTTTCTGCTTCATCGTACTCGTGTTTTCCCTACCATACGTGACACTGGCAGATTATTTTGCGCCTGTCATCGCAAAATCAGGCCATTAAAGAAAAAAAGTATAAAAAAATAGTATAATAAATAAGTAAAAAATAGTATAATCCAACAACAGTTTTTGTATTTTTTTTTATTTACATAAGAGTAACAAAATATTAATTGAAATCATATTAAGGAAAACAACAGAAAATTGAATAATTTAAAGTCTTATCTTAGCTTATAAACATGCCGATATCCTTTCACGAAAATGAAGAAATACCTGTAAAATATTGATTAGCTTAAAATTCTTGAATTTAATATTTAAATATTCCAAATTATTACATCTTCAATAATAAATAGTTGTCTATATTAAGGTCACTTGGAGCAGTAGGCCAGTTTCCTACTGTAATTGTGATTGGCTTTGGGTTGGATTCATATTTTAGGAAAAAATATATAATTTCTCCGCTCTGATTCAGCAGGACAATGTGCGGGCATTGGGGTCAGCCCCTGAATATATAATGTTTTGGAAAAGCAAAGAACGGAATGTATTCTCATTAATTAGGTTCTCCTTAAAGTTGAAAGAATGACATGTAAAACACAACGTACTTAAAAATATGCTTATTTGAGTAAAAAAAAGTAATATTTACCACTGAACAAACTATTTTTACACCAAAAAAATAGATTACTTTAATCTTGTACTTTATAATTCATTTCCTTTGTTTTTCTTGTTTCTCCCTAGTGTTATCAAATTTTTAGTTTTATCAGATTTTTGACTTTGACTCATTTCGTCATCAGAATCAGAAAAATCCTCAGGTAGATCGACATTAAACTTTCTTTTAAATTGTTCTTGATATTTCCTATAGTATTTTCTGCTCAATTTGTGAGGACTGGCTATAGTCCCCGTGTATCTCGTAACAAAACTGTATTTTTTCAAACGAGCCTCTAGAGATAGCTTTTCAGCGTCATTTGCCTGTGTTATAGCTACTTCGAGTCGTTTCCTGTAGCTTTTATTCTTTAGAGCTGATTTTACTAAGCTTTTATTTTGGGAGTATGGCTTCAGTTGCGAAGGAGTTAACCAAGCTCTTGTCACTTCGAATGCGTCGAAAAAGACTACGTTGTAATGAGTCTGCAATTCAAAAGTATATTTTAGATAAAAAAAATTGAATCTTTTCTCGTTTACTATATTCAGTGAGGTAAAATGAACTTAGGTGACCTAGTGAGGCTATTCTGTTGTCCAATCAGAATTTTCTTTAGAAGCAAACAAAGTAAAAAAATAAAAATAAGGATTTTATAGGAGGAAACGCAATGAAGTGTCGGACACTTTTAAAACGTACTTAATATACTTATGTATATGTAGCTTTCGAATGTTAAACAGAAGAAAGAGTATATCTACTAAAATTTAAATTACTTTAATTTCTTTTTATTTTCAGTTGGTTCATTTCTTTTCACGTTGATTGACAAATGTAAAATCTCTATATAAGAATATGGAAAAACTAATATAAGATTTCACCGCATAGTACAGGGCAGTCAGAGACTGTCAAGATACTTCATTCTTCATTTTCTGCTCGAAATCTAGATATTGCGTGTTAAGTGGCGGAACTGAACGCCATACTTTGTCTTAGGTATCATTAAATAATAAATAAGCTTTTCTCGCAGTGAGATCGAACCCACAACCACCGCTTTTTATAGTCAGGCGCTATCCTACTGCTTCACGACGGTTACAAATATAAAAATGATTGAAGATATTGTTTATAGCATTGAACTTAATATGAAGATAATACGTGCTTTCCCATAACAATCAACCTTTTCCAATTTTAAAAGAAAACACAAGTTTTATTTGTTAATATTTGTTATATATTAACAAACTAGCGGCCCGCTCGCGCTTCGCCGCGTGAACTACAAAACTGTTTCGTTATATTACAACCCTCGGAGGTAGATTTTAAAGAAATAAAATAGCCTATGTTTGAGCTTAGATTATCAGCTATATTTATGCTAAAATTCATTACAATCGGTCGAGTAGTTTAGATTTTTCATATAAACTTTCATCCCCTATTTCAACCCTTTAGAGATAGATTTTTGAAAAAATAAGTAGCCTATGTTAGACCCAGTAACTTTATCTACTTTCATTCTAAATTTCATCCAAATCGGGCCAGTAGATTAGCCGTGGAAGCGTGACAGACAAACACACAGACTTTCGCATTTATAATATAAGTATGGATGAAACTATTTTAACCAGATAATCGCTTACATGCAAATATTCGTTTATAGATAAACACAGAGTCCTTTAAAGTATCCGAAACGTATTTTTAAAAATATATTTTGAAAAAAATCAAAAAATCTTCAACAATAATCCGATTAAAATACTTACATTTCACAGCTATAAATAACATAAACAAACTCACAGGTATATCAGAGAAGCCATCAAACCAGTAATACTGTTCTGTATCCGGGCAGTCATCGACCATGGCCGGCCACCACGGCCATCCAGTGAGTCTTCCCACTACTATAGACCCCGCTGCATACTCACCGTATACTAAATCCTCTAAATCCGTCATGGGGATTGGAATTTCGGGAATGGAGCATTTGTTTAGGGATATGTCTGAATTTAGAAATAAAAAATGTATCAAGAAGTGTATCAGCTTCAGCTTATAAAATACAACTAGGTAGTCTGAGAAAACTTAGTTTGAAGATACTCCGTTCTCACCATTATTTCTGAATTAGAAATAGAAATAGAAACATTCCATTCATATAATTAGTATTTAGCTTTTTTAAAAGTATACGATGTAGAGAGACCTATTTTAGTCGTTAAAGTGTCATATTTTAGTCTTTTATTGCAATTAAATCTTTCATATAAAATAAAGTAGATTGACTGACACAGTTTTAATTGTTTATATACATAAATTATTATTTATATAAATTATTATACTAACCAGGATGCATATGACAATACCACTTCTTGGGTAATTCATGGCTGTCCAGCACATCGGGAATATATCGCCAGCGATCACATTCGTCGCACTGAACCCAAAGTCCTTTAGTACGTTTCTTTTGCAGCCACTGAAGCTTTTCTCTTTGAGTTAAATCAGATGGTGTCTGACTTAGATGGTTTTTATATGTACTGTTAAATAAAAGTTTATTATTAAAATATGTAATATAATAATAAAATAAGACAAAATAAATAATTTACAATATAATATTGTTTTGTACCTGTGTCCGGAGTCTGAAATTCCTTCACTATTACATTTCATGTTCATTTGCTTATCGTTTTGAACAGCAGACTAAAATAATATTACTTAATAATTAAAAATACTTCTTTATAAATGATATATCTTTTTAGTTATACCTACATTTGCGGAGATTTAAAATTGATAGATAATTAAGTCAAGCTCTTAGTTCAGTTTTAAAGGTGAAATAAAATAAATAAAGATGTGAGCCCTTTGCTTAACATTATTTTATGAAAAAATATTAAAGAAAAAGAAAATAAATAACTCTTCGTTGCAGCGTAGAGATAACTTATATATTTAAATATTTTTAAAGTAAGGATGAAAATAATTACCGACGGCTGCCGTGCTTCTTCGTCCGGTTCGCATGCCGATTCAATGGGTAAATTAGCTTTCTTCATTCTATTAAATTAAAAAATGCAATTTGCCCTCAAAACCGAAATATTTACTTGAGCAATATGATTGAAGATGAAATTTGTTCTGGAAAAATTGCTTTGCATCCCGCGTAAATTGAATTTTCCCGCGCATAATCACAGACTATGTAGATTGTAGTAAAATAGTAAAAAAATATAAAATTTTAGTATTATAAATATTTTTTAAATTAATAAGGCTATTTAAATAAAATTTGTGTATTTTTATTATTTTAAAACAAATTCATCAAATATAATATCTCAAAATTATCTTGTGAGGATAATGTTTATATTTTATTTATATAGTTTATAAAACGTCATAATTTAATACTTTGTTTAATATTATTTTCGAAAAAGTAAATCATAAATTCACTGTATTAAAATATTATTATTTTCATATTTTAAATGATAATTGTTGTACATTACGTAATATTTTACATGACAAAGTAAAAATTCAATTTAAAATTATTTAAGTCAAAATTAGTACTTATATTTATTAATATTATTAAATTGAAAAACTATTCATAAACTTAATATTTTAGTGAAATTAAACATCTTTTTATGTCTTCTTTTGTATTTTATTTTTTCAATATAAATAGTTTTATAATTTAGAAAGGAAGTACGCATCGTATTTATCTAGCTGGTTGCCGGCTAGGGAGCTGGTCGCCATATTGGTGGCTGATTGATACGATTAGTTTTCTATCTTAATTTTCGTCGTTATCGGCGAAAGGGAGTATATTATACTCCCTTATTGTGTTTAAAGTTTTGTTCAGTGTATTTACCAATTATCTAAGTATTTTATTTAAGAGGGATATATTTTCTCTTTGTTTTGTATTATAAACATGGCTTTTTAAAATGTCGGCCCTGAAGGTAAAATCTTCGTCTCCTTGCGGAGTATCCCGCTCAATTCTTTTTGTGGATGTTGGAAGATTCCAGGATGGACAAAAAATCTTTAAATCGTTCTACTATACAACAGTCGAGGGCCGTAGCCATCGACTGTAAGAAAAGTACGGGTGAGTGGTGCACCTCAAAAGGTCATTAGTCATATCAATTCTACGTAATAATGCTTCCTGATTCTTTTTTATAGACTATAAGCGTCTCGTCCTATTTGTGGATAATTATAAGATGTAGTGATGATGCGCTAAATACAATGTTAGATTGTCTAATTAACTTTTGTTATTTGTTTACCAAATAATGGATTGTACAACATTACGACATAGCATGACACATTTTTTTTTTTATGTTTTTATATAGAATTGACGCATAAACCTTGGCCACGAAATAATAAGAAACGTGAAGGATCTGGCAGTTTACCCAAAAACGAACCTTATCGCAAAAATGTACCATCACAAAGGGGAAGAGGTCAAATTGATAAGCGTCCACGCACTCGTGGTACCACCGATTTCGCTGTGGGTGGAGCGCAGAACACCAGGTAAATTTTGTTTTTCTTTCCTTATTTATTCATGATTATCGTAAATTTAATAATAATCATCAACATCATTAATCTTAAAGTCTAATTTATATCAGATTAGAAATTAAGTGACATTATTTGTTTATGGTAATGTGCTTAACACAGATATTTCAAAATATGTAAATAATAATAATGTTTTTTTAATAGGCTAGAAGAAGAAGAAGAGCCTGAAATAGGCTCAGTGTTTACTCCTGGAAGCAAAAAGCAAAACTTGAACCATTTGCTGAATTTCATGTACCCCTCCCGAGGTAATACTGAAAGGAGAGGTCAAGCTCCAAGACGTCAAGTCCAACAATGGGTCTCCTACAAAAATGAACATGATCTCTACCTTAGAGCCTAGTAAGAGAGCCTAGAAATAAACTATTAATAAAATTGCAGTGTATTGATATGATCATAAACTTTTATTTTTAATAGATTTTTTCAATTTTGTCAAGATCTTTAAAAGATGGAAAGCTTTTATTTATATGTTGTTTTTATGTCTTATATATTTCAATATGTATGTCATACATATAATTCTATGTATTCAATACAACATTTTCTCTTCTATTCTCAATCTTATTTATTACATTTTTTTAGCTGTCAATTTGTGGTTAAAGAGGATGGAGATTATAAAGTGAATTTATTGGACCCTGACTTGCCTCTTAAATGGGAGCAAATTGAAGAAATTGTAAGTCAAAAATGTATTACTGCTTATTATTTTGTTCAATTGATGAATGTTAGATTACCACTGTGGAATAATTATTTTTAAGATATATTAATTTCCCTGTTATGGTAAAATAAAGTATGTTGTTGATTCTGCCTTTCTGTTGAGCGTTGCAATTCACTATGTTCACAATGCTTTAAATTCAGGTGTGGCAAATACATTGAAAAGTGGTGAATGAAGTGTGTTGAAAGTAGGTTCTTTTTACCTACCACCTGTAAAGCCTGAGGATGAAAAGAAGTGTATATAATGTATGTAATTTTTTTCTAACTTCAGGTTGTGAGAAGCACTGGCAGATCTGAATGCCCCATCTGTCTCGGACCACCTGTGGCTGGACGAGTAGGTCATTGTGGACATGTTTACTGTTGGGCATGTATTTTACACTACTCGGCTACTCATGAGAAACAACCACCACCATGTCCAGTGTGTGCCATGTCATTGCAAGTTGCTGATATGAAACCTACTCGTATGGTGCAATGGGAATCCCCTGCAGATGAGGTATTTTCTAGTATTTAAACAATATGCACTTGAAGTAAATGATACTTGACAACATATAAAAAGTATCTTATTGTTATCAATTCAAAACATTTTGTTAATTATTATTATACTGTAAATGAGAAGGTTGTGGGTTCAATTCCTACTCAATATTAAAAATTTTCACATAAAATCAAATAATAGTTTATAATTAAATATGTAATGAATAACATAAATATTATTAAATAACATTTTAAGGTAACAATGCGACTTGTTCGTCGCCTACGCGGCTCCACGGTAGTAGAAGTGGCCCCGCCTCGCGGACAGCTTAAAGAGGTCGAAACTTCTATCCTGCCTTTGAATGCTCTTGATGTGTCTCCTTATGCTAAACTGTTCTCGGCGACTAAACAACAGGTTTGACATTATTTATTGTTGTACATCAAATTCATTTATGGCAAGTGCATGTGTCAATAACTAACACAATTATTAACCGACCAGAATAATAATATAGTAGCTAATATAGCTAACCTAACCTAAACCAAAATTGTATTCATTATTAATGAAAAATTGGCTAAAAATTCAAGCAAATTAGAATTACTAACATTTTAATGACAATAATTAAGTGGCAGCATAATTTTAATGTATGCTACTTAACATAACTTGTATAATAAGTAGTGTCCGACCGAAACTGAATTTTCAGTCGAAACCGAAACCGAAACCGAACCTTCGGTTCTGACTTCAGTTTCGGCCGAAACCGAAACCGAAACTGCTGATGACGTCATAAAATTTGAATAATATGTAAAAAATACATTTTTTACGCTTTAAAAATTACATGTGCATTTGAATTATTGTGATTACGTTGATTTTATTATATATATTAGCGGAAATAATTAAAGGATAATAAAAAAATTCAATTTTTTTTAAGGTTTTCCAAGTGGCTGTATTTTCCTCCAAAATAGTCGCATTGAAATAAAAAAAACAATCATTTTAAAGCTTAAAGTGTCTAGTTTTGAGATCTTAATCTTCTCCTAGGGATTTACATAGAGGTTTTTTTTGAGCTGTAGGTTATCAAGACCCTCGGTCGCCACTTAAGATTGGCAGCACGTAGTTAATAGGTATTTTTTTACAAAAACATTTTCACCTTTAACATAACTGTGCATTTCTTGCAGAGAAATTTATGTGCTAATTTATGATAAGATTTACATTAAATATATTTAAATAATATTAAGGCAAGCCTCCAATATAGTTACTAGCCCAGGGTTCGCAAAATATCAATCAAACCAGGTATTCGACCCCTGAAAGGAGCCACACTTACGCGAACATACACATAGTTTCGTTATAAACTAACAAGGATAGTTCATTAAATCTGTCGTCAGCAGTTTATAGTATTCTCATCATTAATTTATGATATATTAAAATTTACTACATCTTAATTCACAAGCTATAAAAACACTCAAAAGTATCTAAGCTACGTGAAAATTCTTGAGTTTCGGCATTGCCGAAGGTTCGGCAGTCTTTTTGCCGAAACCGAAACTACGGCCGAAACTACAATTTTTTGCCGAAACTTGCCGAAACCGAAACCGAAACCGAACCTTCGGTCGGACACTAATAATAAGTAAGTTGTGGGTGACTTTGACATATCATAATTAAATAAAACAGATTTTATAGTTATATGGTTTATGGCAAGTTTTTTTCCTTTATTACTTTATAGTTGCTTAAAAACTCAGTATGTTCAAAATATGTTATTAGACTGCTCTGGTAGATTTAATTTTGTGACTTTGAAACAAAAATATTGATATCAGTAATGAGTCGATATAATTAAATTAATACACCATTCAGAGATTCCTTGTTACTATACTACAGATTAATAATGTATTTGTTAATTGTTGTTAAGAAACATTTTATTTTGTTCCTAGGTGATGGACATATTAGAAAGAGACAGGAAGCAAATTGAAACACAAATATTGGCAGAATTTGATACAAGTGAAATTGTTTATTTGGAACAGGCATTGGAAATGCTTAAGCTAAAAGAAGAAAAGCTCAAAATGCAATATGAAAAGCCTAAAATTGTAGCCGAGAACATAGATCAAAATGCTCCACCTACTGTGTTTGAGAAGAAAGAAGTCAATGAGGTCAAACTTGATTGGTTTGATGTAACAGATGAAGGTGCTGCCTGCCTAGAATCAATTGATAATAAAATGGAGTCTTTAAATATAGATGTTCAGTCTAATTTAAATCCAGAAGCAAAAGCTTTTGATTATGAACAAGATGAGAATGTAGTTGAATTTCCACTTATTGAAAATCCTATTGAGGAAAGTGACCCATCTGACGAGTCTGTTTTTACAGACATTGACAAACAAAATCAGGCAAAATATTTTTATTTCTACCAATGTGAGTATATTAATATGTATAACTTAAATAATAGTTTTTATTAGCTTTACTCTTTTTTCTTTAACCCTGGTTATTAGAGAAAAGCTAATGTCAAGATGGTACATTCTCCATTTTTCGATAGAAACCCAGACACTGCCTGTTGAGTGGCGGTATTCAATCTTTGACTCCTTACCAGAGAAATTGAAAGTAATATATATATGATCATTTTTAAACATTTTTAAAGTGTTATTCCACACTTAGGAAAATTGAAAAGACATTTAAAGAAAACATAAAAGTTTCGCGGGCGCGGCGCGGGTTTGAACTCCGCTGCGTTCAAATTTTATATGTTTTCTTTAAATGTCTTTTTCAATATATAATCATTTCTCTGAGTGGGAGTCGAATCCACAACTAAATGCGTTTACATATATGTCAGACATTGATCTACTGCGCTGAGCGGGCGTGAATGTAATTTTTATATTGTAGTATTTTAAAAAGATGTTATTTTTGTAGCGGAAGATGGCCAACAAGTGTTTCTGAACAGTTTGAACGTTCGTATATTGAACGCGTCGTGGGGCGCCATTGCAGCTGCTCCGAATATTATAACTGGAAGAGTACTACATCGGGATACCTATTCACTGAATGAACAAGTAATATATAACAAATATAATACTAATTTGAATAATTTTATTTTAATAAATCAATTATTTAAATTTTTTTTATTAAAATTTATTTAATTTGTTGTAGACTAGAAAACATACGCCATATACTGCACACTTGCCATTGCACTGTTCATTTGATATTGTGGAGCTTGATTTGAAGCCACCTTATGTTACTGACGAGGCAATTGGAAGCTTTGCAGGTACATGTTTTGATTGATTATTGTCATATTCTTTTAGATTTATATTCTTTTTTGCAAATAATTTTGGTTTCATTACTAAATATTTACTCAAATAATTTGGTTTTATCTAATTTATTACTATATTTCTCTTCTGTTAAATATATCAAGGCATAAAACAGCAGGATAAGCAGGATGGCATGTTTAGTCAAACATCTTTGAATAATCAATTGTTAATTTAATAAAAACAATGTTTTTTTATTGTAGATGTAAATAAGTTTACTATGGCTAACATTCTTTTAAATTTAATTGTTTTAACATCACCATATATAAAAATTTTAATTATCAAATTATACAAATTATAAAAAATTAAAAAAACGAATTTATAAACACGTAAATAAATTTATACTATTTTCATAGCGGAACTAGATCGCCGTGCCCGTATACGAGCTAAGCAGGAACGTGACGAACGCCGTAGAGAACGCGCCTACCGTCGCCAAATGGAGGGACCACCTAAACCAGACTTTTCCTCTGAGCTCCTGTTCCCTTCAGCGTCATCTATATATGGCAGTCCACCGTTTGCAGAGGTTTCTGTACCGAGTATTGAGAGTCCATCTTCTAGTGCAATGTCACAGAGACCAGATCAATCCAGTCCGCCAACAAGTGCTGCATCTCCGTCAGGGTTGTCATTTGCCAAAGTAAGTATAAATAATTTAAATTATGAAGAAATTATCTTTTAAATTGTACCCAATATGGCATTTTTATGTAATCTGTGGTGCCAGTGGAATTTATTCAGGAAAACTGGTTATAAGACATAAAAACAATATTAAAATTTAATGTAAAATTGTTGTGAGGCCGTCATAGCACACTGTGGCAGCATCTGACTGTAACCATGATGATTGTGCGTTAGATTCCCAGTCGTAAGAATTGGTTCTATCTCATTTCCATTTCTCCGCTCTGGTAGCTAAGATAAAACGCGATAGTATGTTTCATCATCATCATCATCAGCCGGAAGACGTCCACTGTTGGACATAGGTCTCCCCCATAGATCGCCATTTAGAGCGATTGTTCGCCTCCCATCCAGCGGTTTCCCGCGGCTTTGACTATATCATCAGTCCACCTTGTGAGGGGCCGTCCAATGCTTCGTCTTCCGGTTCGTGGTCGCCACTCGAGAACCTTTGCTCCCCATCGGTTGTTGGTTCTACGAGCGATGTGGCCTGCCCATTGCCACTTCAGCTTGCTAACTGTAGCACCTTTCACCACTTAATAATGTCTCAATTTCGAGCGGCAAGTTTAGAATATAGTCCCTTGACACTAAGTTTGTAATGGTTAAATGAACTCAAGTCATCAATTAAAATGCATGTATTTATATAAATTTTTATCTAAAGTACCTAACCCTAATTTCAGATGGCTAGCACGAGTGGAACATGGCGCGTGCGTAAAACAGCCGCCCCACCGCCTCCGCCGCCGTCCAACGAAGATGAGATATCCGCCCCACGTGCCCTCGTCTTAAGCGATGCTATAGAAGCTGCCCTATTAGCTACCAGCCCCACCTCCCAACCATCTGGCAAAAAGAACAAAAAAACTAAGCAAAAAGTACTGTTTGCCACTGGAATGCACCGTGCCGCATAACTCGTTAAAAATGATTTATATTAATTTGTTTGTTATAAAGGATATATTTCTTTTGTTACTCTAATAAAGTTCAGTTTATTTTAAATATTGTCAAGTTTTTTAGTATCATGTCTAATTTGACTAAAATAATTTGAGTATATTGTAATATGTAACATTATATTGTATTTGCTTGTTAAATAGTAACAAATTATGTATTAGAGAATATCCTACATAGTAGTTGTTTTCTCTTCATTACTGTCGTGAACCGGGTTAAAGAATAAAGTTATGTGACATATTTGGTATTTTTATTTCATGCTTAATATTTATAAAGCCAAAAGTTTAATAGATACTGATGCTCGAGTGTTATTTCTGTTTTAATGATTGATATATGTATTTTTACAATAACCTTCCATAATTTTAATTTTATTTAAAACAATCATCCAGTTGGGTATGTATACAAAATATGTAACTATTTTTTTTTTTTTAAATTAAAAGTTTCGAAGTAAGAGTAGTAAAAAAAGTGCTCAGTGGTGAGAGCGCCTGGACGGTATTCAGGAGGCGCGGGTTCGAATCCCGCTGCGTTCAAATTTTTATACGTTTTATTTAAATGTCTTTCAATTTTCCTAAGTTTGGAATAACACTTTAAAAATGTTTAAATATTTCTGCAGTGGTAAAAAATAATAACGCTTTTTACCAAATTTACATGTATGTGTACAAGGTACACATACAAAATAATAATCTATACAATTTTTCTGTCTGTTTGTCGATAATCTCTAGAACGGCTAGACTGATTTTGAAGGGAAATCACTAACAGATAGCTGATGTATAAGGAGTAACTTGAGCTACTGCTACTTGAGAATTACATTTTTTTTTAAATACTACGCGGACGAAGTTGCAGACAAATAATTGTGATAAGCTAATAAATTAGAAAGATTAACGTTGTTACATATATTGTATGTAACATTGAAGCACGATGGAAGCATTAAATTTTACTATAGTCTATATCATGAAAAGCTCTGGAAAGACATGGCACTAGGTTCTATTTTGTCATTCAATACTGAACGCGCCATGTCTTCACTCTTGAATTGGAGCAGTAAGTCAGAGTATCTGGATATAATATATCAATAAATATTTATTTGTTTAATAATTAATATTATTAATAAGTTATGTTCTTAAAAAATAAAAATTATAATAATTATTTTATATGTGTATGTGTTCTATTTATGTATAAAATAGCACAATTTAAATTCAATTTCCATCTAGCTGTGCCTCGCCTTGAAAGTGAAAACTATAATTTGTCATACTTGTCAGCTGAGCAAACTGACAAACTGTCATAATAGACCATTTTCGGTAGTTTACATATTTAAGTTTAGAAAATTTAATATCAAGTTTCTGTTTTATGTATAAAATTGTTTGAAATATATTTCATTAAAACACATCGTATTTCTAATAATTATGATTTCATCTAAAAAAGATTATATCTTTGAGCCATTTAAAGTGACTGAGGTTAAATATCGTGGTTCTTTATATCCTCGGCCTAGAAGTGGACACAGAATAGCTTGTGACGACGTTAACATATACTGCTTTGGTGGCTATAATCCCTATTTACCTTTTAACACAATACAAAGAAACAATCCTACATGGACTCCAGCAAAACCACTTTTTAAGGAACTATGGAGTTACTCAATAGCCACCAGGAAATGGAGACAGCATGAAATTGTTGAAAATATGCCTGAAGAATTAGCTTCAAATGCTATGTGTATGAATGGAAGCTATTTAATGGTGCATATTTATTTCATTTAATAAGCATGTAAAGCTTAGAATTAGGCAGTTTTATTATTGTTAATCTTTTATTATTTAAAAAAACAATTTTTAATTTCGGATTGAATTGAGTTATCAACCATTGTTATAATTTATGATATAATTTTATATAATAAATTATATAGGAATTATATTTTCAGATATTTGGTGGGACTGGTGCTCCTTTTGGTACAAAATGTAGTAATGATGTCATAGCTTGGCGTACATGCAGTTTAGATGCAAGACTTCAAATTTTAGATGCAACAGGACCAAGGCCTCCTGGACAATATGGACAGTCAATATTATGTCATGATGGATACTTTTATACCATTGGTGGTACAAATGGATTTGCATATAACTGTGATATTTATAGGTTAGTATAGCAATATTAGTATGGCAGGAACATGTATATTATTTGGAAACAAAGTTGTAACATTTTAAAGAATTTATAATATGTATAAATTATCTCACTTTTTTAGATTAGACCTGAGGACGATGGTTTGGGAGCCAGTGTTTATAGGAACTGGGCAGGAAGGAGAACCTCTGGGCAGGTATCGACATGAAGTAGTTAGAGTTGGTAGTAAGCTTTACATTATAGGGGGTGGAACAGGAGATTGGGCTTTTGAGCTCATGGAAATTCCTATGTATGACCTTGAAACCAACCAGTGGACAAAATTAATACCAAAGGCAGATGACACTTTGAAAGATGCAGTGGCTCCTTTAGCAAGAAAATGTCATAGTGCAGTGCAAATAGAGACTCCAAATGGTGTTCAAGTGTTTGTGGCTGGTGGAACTGACGGACAGGGTGTTTTTGATGATATTTGGAGGTTAAATATATCGGATATGCAGTGGAATTTAATGCAAAAAACTGTTCTTCCCCATCCATTGTATTTTCATTCTTCAACAGTGACATCTTATGGTTGCATGTATGCATTTGGTGGTATAGAACCAAAGGACAATGAAACTAGAAGAAATAATAATTTGTATAAAATCTGGCTTTGTATACCAAAGTTAAGTGAAATGTGTTGGGATGCTTTGCTCAGTTTTCATCCAAACTTGGACCAAGTCACTAGGCCTTGCCTTCTTGATGTGGGTATACCAAGGCATTTTGTAGACAGATTACATCCTGAATAATAATGTGTAATTTGTAATCATGGCTTTAATGAGCACATAATAATTTATTATAATAATTTTGTATATGCAATATACATATAAATATACAAGTACTTTAAAAAGAAGCATTTACTGTTTAAATTTTTATTTGTAATCAGGAAATGAAAATGATTGAATTGTTTTCCTATGATTTTTGTTTTAATTTTCTGAAGCAGTTGTGTTAATACAATTAACTGTATTTGCTTTTTCTGCCTAAACATTATATTTTTTAGCAATAATACATATTATCATATATTTTTTACTGTGCATAACATGTCAATAGAATGCATAATCATAAATAAATGTGTGATATTATTATTTCAAAACCATATTTTTTTTCTTTTATTCTATTTATATATATTTTTCACATAGCTATTTTAAAATAATAGATTTAATGATATGCTTAATTTTTTAATGGCATAAGTTCTAAGGACAACTCACTGAATAACTAATAACATTAACAATAATTACAGAATAAAATTTGAATTAAATATTAGAAATATGTATTTACTTTTTTACAGCAGACATATTGGTAATAAACAAAATATGATTTTATAAATGTTTTTATTTTTGTCTATTGCATTATAGTAGCCGCGTAAGCTGAGTGCCGCAGTCTTTTTTTTTTTATCTTCACATTGTATCCCGCACACAGCAGGGTAGGCAGAGGGAGCCGCCGTCTTAAGCCATATAAGTTATAATATAATAGAATACATATATATTATAAGAAAATGTATTTATTTTCTAACTGTAAAAGTTGTATCTGATTAAAACATAGAGGCCATTGTAGCATGGTGAGACTGTATCTAATTGTATGGTAATGATGCTTAATGCGATGGTTGTAGGTTCGATAGGAAAGTATTATACTTTTTTTTTCATTTGTCTGCAATTTTAGTAAGATAAAATGCGGCTTTGAGTTCCGACACTTAATATTTAATGTCTCGTATTAGGGGGGAAAGGCTACACTGTTAAGCGAGATAAAGCGTAAACCATAATTTTTAATCATTCATACTTATAAGTGCGAAAGTCTTTGTGTTTGTCTGTCACGCTTTCACGGCTAATCTACCGGTCCGATTTGGATGAAATTTAGAATGAAAGGAGTAAAAATGAATGGGTTTAACATAGGCTACTTATTTTTTTCAAAAATCAACCTCTAAAGGGTTAAAATAGGGGATGAAAGTTTACATGAAAAATCTAAACCGCTTGACCAATTGTAATGAATTTTGGCACAATATATTTGTTGATAATCTAAGCTTAAACATAGGCTACTTTATTTTTTAAAAACGCCCCCGAGCGTTGCAATACAACGAATTAGTTCACGAGGCAAAGCCGCGAGCGGGCCGCTATATCATTATAAATCTATAATGCAAAAGTGTTAAGAATCTTCTTTCTATTTCTTTCTACTGTTTCTAGCTATACTATGTTCGCTCTCGCCATCTTGCTAATCAAGATTTAAACGAAAATACAGTCCGTTCAAGCCTTCAAAGTTGACCGAAACAATCTAGCTGATCAACGGATTGTATTTTCGATTAGCGACGTATATGTGAGAAATACCCAATGGTAATACTATCGACGGGTCCTACACAGACTGGTTACAAGTGTTAAACCACAACATTTCAGGAATAGCTGTCATGTGAAGTCGCGTTCAAAAATTAATCGTTTCCTTACAATAATAATAAATAATCAAGTTGCAAAGATGTATTTTTGCATTTGTAGCAGTACGTACCTACGTACATAATTTTTCATAGATTTGCTACCCAAAACATAAAATTTAGTTACAGAAGATTTTATAATAGTTTAGTCGTTGTTCTTCTTTAAGTAAGATAGCTTTAGCTTCACGTAAAAGTTACGATATCGGCACAGCGTATTTCGGCATATCTTAGTTAGAAAGTAACTAGTGAACTACACAATATAGGCGCCCCCGCCCCGACATCACATTAGAAACCTTTAAATTTATCAGTGCTTCTCTATTATATTATGCATGTATTATAAATATAAACCTTTCTATCTATTAAAATAATTGGTCGTTCTTTATACCTATAAGAAAGAACATATACCTATGAGAAACAGGACAAAATCCCTGAGGATGTTGATATTTTATCATAGACATTATGTATTCTAGGAATATAATAAAATAATGCTGGTTAGTAAGTAAACATATAGTTGTTTGCCAAATAAGTATCACTAAAAACATAATTTTAAAATTAACAAGTTAGTAGTTCGACTTTACTACGAACAAATTTAGAGTATTTTTGTTAGAAGTAGGAACGAAAGGTGTAACAACGAAATCTACATACAGGAATCTTTCATTATTAATTGATCGACTGGTAGAAACAACAGGTACAACTGGACGTTAAAATTTAAATGACTGGAATGTATATGTTTAGAGGATTGTTGGAGACACCCTCTTAACTACCATCTACCAGGAAAAATTCAGAGTGACTTCTCAAAATAACGAGATTTTATATTTTATAGCTCACGCAAACAGAGTTGATAACTCCAACATTTCTTTTTAAAGATAGCCCTCTCTAGAATTATCATTAGTCAATTTCTAGAACTCTTATGATCTACTTCGACAGAAGGGGTTAGTATTTACCCTTATTACAGAAAGGCCGTTTTACATTATAATATTTTAATTTAGTTTTTAAATACGCGTATTACATTTAGATGGCCAGTACTACCTAATACAATTTCTATTAATCTTTTTTTCTTTTTTTTTTTTTAGCTTCACGCTGTATCCCGCACACAGCAGGGTAGGCAGAGGGAACCTAGTGTTAAGACACTCCGTTCCCCACTTTCCGCCGAATTTGGAGGCTTGCGTGTTAAGTGGCGGAACTTAACGCCGCGCTTTACCTCGACAACAGAGCGAAAAAAATGGAAATATAATTTCCACTCCTCGAGTGGGAATCGAACCCACAACCAGTCGTTTACAGTCACACGCTTGTGCCACTGGGCCACGACTGGTCTATTAATCTATTGAATTATAATAAGTTTTATTTTACTTTCAATATCAGGATTACTTGTTAAATGACTTGTGGGTGACTCATATTATTTTTAAAAGTGTATATTATATTTTTTTTTTTAATTTCATTCCTTCAGATCTAACTACTACACACCGCAGATTGTCTTGCGTTGTAGGAAGTTAGAAAATAAATATACTTATAAATATGCATATGAGAACCCGTTACCTTTTTCTCTACATTCAGTTTACTCTACTTATTTTTAATTTTTCATGAGTAATAAATTTCCACTAAAATTATTTTGTTTAGATTAATATATGTGGTATCTTTTCATTGTTTAAAAATTTCATACATTATCCCATTAAAGGTGTCGTTTACTTACTTAAACATTTAAAGGTGTACGTATAAATGCATGATATACTCGTATGTATACCTACTTCTAATAATATGGTCTTCTGTTCGTGAATTACAAACATAATTAGATAAACATCTATTTAAGTAAAAATTATATGATCTATGTTTTTGAAGACTTCTTGGTAAATATATGTTCAAATATTAAAAAGAAAGTAACTATTTTCTGTCTGAAATGTAATAAATCTGGATTCATTGTCAAGGGTAAACGTGGTAACGGCAACAAGTGCGCGTCGGCGTAGGGCGTGCATCCCAGTCGCTGTGGTTTCGCGCCAATTCGCGCCCGCAGTGGAGGAACACACGCCGGTCGGGCGGGACACTCGTGATCTCGCGATCCCATACTGCATACACGTTATCCTATTAAATTATCAAAACTTACTACAAATATGAAAGTTTAGTTTTAAACTGTTTGTAATTATTATTACAATAAAAAGGACAATGCTAGCATTAGGAAAAATATGGCAAAGTGATTTTAAATTACGTTATGGCTGTACCTGCTTTGGTCATCGGCAGTTTCGAAATATAGAAAGTGTGCAAAGTGATTAATTTGACAGACATGAGCGAGGAGGCGGTGACAGCGACGGCGACCGCTACGGCCGCGGTGGACGCCGCACCACACCGATCGCCGACACCGGAATTACACGCTACATACACCTCTTTAGAAATCTTAGTCGCTCTAGTGGCGGTTGTTGGCAATTCTATGGTAATTCACGTTTTCCGCCGCGACAGAAGATTGCGACGTAGAACGAATTATTACATTGTTTCATTAGCTATCGCAGACCTATTGGTTGGATTGCTTGGGATTCCATTTGCGATACTGGCTTCAGTGGGACTGCCGAGGAATTTGTATGCGTGTTTGTTCACGACGTCGCTGTTGGTGATGCTGTGCACTATAAGCATTTTCTGTCTCGTAGCAGTGTCCGTAGACCGCTACTGGGCGATTCTCCATCCTATGTGCTACTCACGCAACGTTCGCACGAAAACAGCTATACGTAAGTATTTTATAATGTATTACGTTTATTATGAGTAAAGTTAGTGTCACAATTATTAATTATAAACAGTTATGTTAGTTGTTAAAAATAAATGTAAAATAAATACAAATCACTTAATAGAATTAGGCACTAGATAAGCCCGGTGTTGAATTTCACCAGATAATGAAAACTTGAGTGCAAAAAGGAATATCATGTCACTAGGTTCTCTCTAATTACCTGGCTGCTAAAACTGCTATACAGTTAAAACGCGTGAAACTGTAAAGTAAAAGACAAAAAATATAAAAAAAAAACTTCTAACGAAAGTACTTATTTTTTATCCTCGCACTATCACATACTTACCTTAGTAATTGTTTGATAAAAAGTAATATTATTATTGTTCAGCCTTATTAGGCAACTGATAGTTTGTGCGAGAGGTCCTTCAATACGTTATCGTTTATCACCGTCATTACTTGTGCACAATGGCTACCATCTCCTTACGAGTTCTATAATAATTGTTTTTATAATGGTTCTAGAATGATTTGTTGTAAATGTCAGCCGTCAGCACATTATTTAATTTGTCTGCTCGATTGACTATTGTTTATTTTAATTCCATTAAGCATCTAAAAGCGTGGGTTTTCGTGAAACTCATTCATACGATACGTTATGAGTTAATGGAATTTCACGCGTTTCACGCGCAAATTCGGGTTTAAATCATAATTTTATAACTCGTTACAATAGATTTGTTTATTAGTACGTATTGCTTACTAGATATATTGGAACCATTGATTTACAAGGCTACATTTTAAAGTAAACAAACTATCTTGGAGAAAAGTTTGTTATTTTTTAGCAAAAAATCATTATTTTTTGTATAATTATTATCTTCTCCTTCTTGTTGCACTCGTGTCGTGATCAACAAGATGTTTCAATTTGGAGTGGCAGGTATAGCTTGCCGTACAATGTCCCGTCATCTCTCCTTGCTACAAATCTTTATAGTGTACTCGTGTACTAGCTCAATAGCGACCTCACTTGGGAACATACATATACAAAATGTTATATAATTATAGATTTTTTTTTATAGCTTCACGCTGTATCTTGCACACAGGAGAGGCAGAGGGAACCTAGTATTAAGACACTCCGTTCCCCACTTTCTGCCGAATTCAGAGGCATTACGTGTTAAGTGGCGAAACTTAACGCCGCGCTTTACCTCTGATATCTGAGCGAAGGAAATAGAAATATTAAATATTTCTACTACTCGAGTGGGAATCGAACCCACAACCAGTCGTTTACAGTCACACGCTCGTGGCAATGCGCCACGACTGGAGACTTCTTCGAATATTGCAATATTCAAAATATATATAATAAGAACGTATTATGAATGTAAACTAAAGTGCTTGAAATTAAATAAAAACTTTTCTATTTAGGGAATTCAATTGTTTATTCGCTTAGAAAAATTACCTGAACATATGTTTAGTTTTGTGGAAACATTAGGTCGCCGCAAAATTAATTATATAGAAATGCTTTGCGAAAGTATCCATTTTTTTGGTGTTAACACATTAAAATTTCGCGTTGGTTATATTGTCTATCTAATTCAGCTGTCAATATTGTAACATAGGTACTATGTACCTACGTTAATATAAAAATGTTTTTACAAATTTATTCAAAATATTACGTGTAAGGGGAAACTCAACAAGATGAAAATAACAAGAAGAAGGAACTCAACAAGATGAAAATAATTTTAATACCACAATCACTTGTGTTTACAATCACAATCCCAAATCCCAAATCATATTGATTTGGGATTTGGGATTGTGTGCACCAAAATAACCTTTTTTATTAGAAAAGTGATAATCTACTATGAATAGTTCATAATTACATAAAGGTTGAATTGTCCCACACCGTACTGATTGGATTGGTTGTTATGGAAGTAATTATCTATGTGTATTATGTTCTATTTTACTTTTTTACATTTTTTCTTCAAGCAAGCTTTGTGCGGTAGGTAACAATACGCGTAGCTTCACGTTGTATTCTGCACATAGCAGGATAGGTAGAGGGAACCAAGTGTTAAGACACTCCGCTCCCCACTTTCCACCGCGCTTTGCCTCGATACCGAAATATTAAATAATAGCGACCCGCTCGCGACGTCGCCGCGTGATCTGCTAGTTTTATTCCCTATTCGAGCCCCTTTAGGATTCTCTGAACTTTCTGTTCAATCATAATAAAAATTTAGCCTAAAGCACTCTTGCATAGTACCTAGATTTCATGATCAGTTCAGTATTTTCAAAGGTCACCCCTTACAAACAAAGTTACAAACATTACCACTTTATTATTTTAGATTTCCATTACTCGAGTGAGAATCGAACCCACAACCACTCACTCATGTTTACAGATATTTTCAGATCCATTCGCGACGACTGGCTTCAGGCAAGAATTTTTCAGGCAGTTACATTTTTAGAACAAATACATTCCTATACCTATATCTATTTAAAAATCTTGACAGGTGCTTTCTCACAGCAGTCACTCGCGTATCTAACTTATCTATCATATTTAACCGCAAACTACGTAAGTGTACTTTCAAGCGATGCCTTTAAGTAGGTAATTCTTTACATCTACAGGGTTATTTCTTCAGGCGACACATTTAGATCACTTCTGCGTGCGCTGAATTTTATAGCAAGTGAAACGAAATAAGTTCATAATATAAAAAGTTATAAATTCTTTTATCGTTTTTTAATCAAACATTAACCTAAAGAAGGGACACTATGATCGACACTATGATCTCTCTGACCTCCCTGCTGCACGAGAAAAAATGTGAAGTTGCTAAAATTTAACACATACCAACCTCATACCTTTATTTTAATAGAAATTCAAAGTAAACTGAGTGAGTTTACTTTGAATAAAAATGAAAGTTTAAACAAAAATAAGTTTATAAATAACTAAACAGAGTATAACCAAGAATTTATAGCGACATGATAAATGTTTTATTGTCTATGGAATGTGATCAAAAAGCTTTAAATTTTGCTCAGTGTAACATCTAACAAGCTATAAATTATTTAATAATAATGGCTGTTGAAAAACATTCTATTATAAAACGTAACGTGATTTATGATTTTAAATAAAACAGCATCTTCACACGTTTTTCCGGGTAGCAAGGTAGTCAGAGGACCCAGTGTCAAGACACTCTGTTACCGCCCGAAATCAGACGTGGAGACGTGTAGAGTGGCGGAAATCAACGCCGCGTTTTGCCTTACCACCAGTACCAGGTACCGATGTAATGAGCGGAGTGATGAAAATAATATATAATCATTCCCTCAGTAGGAATTGAACCCACGACTATTGCGTTTATAGTCAGAAGGTGTCCTACTGCGCTACGACGGCCTCAAAATAAAATAGCATATAGCATTGAAAGAAAATAAAATATAGATGTGTCTGTAGGTCATCATACATTATGCACCTTACGCGAATTTATAAAAATATCAAACACATCTCAAAAATTCTTGCACAGTAGCTCCAAACAATGTTATAATATTTATGTACATTACAATTTAATGTACATAAATATTATAACGTATAGGTTCATCTAATATTAATAAAGCGCCACGGAATCTTGTATTAAGACACTCCGTTCACCATTTTCCGCCGAATTCTGGAGGCGTTGCATGTTAATTGGCGGAACTCGACGCTGCACTCTACACCAGTGCGAAGATAATGAAATAAGAAATAGATCAATTCCTCGAGTGAATATCGAACTCAGAACCGCGTTTAGAGTAACACTTTGTGCCATTGCGTTACTACTGGCCTCAAATATATATTTTTTTATAATAATATCAAAATTTATCTAAAAAATAATAAAAACACTTACAGTGGTAAGAAGCTACTTACAGTGCTTGTTATTTGTACTATGTTAGTATTAGTACGTGTTATGTGCTTACATAACATTAAATGCATTTATTTATGTACACTAAATTACAAATTAAGACAGTGAAAATATAGAATACTAGCGGCTCGTGGCGGGTTCGGCGGTTGTTCTGCGCCTTTTATCCTGTATTTGAGCCCCTTTAGAACCTCTTTCTCTGAACTTTTTGATCAATCATAATAAAATATAGCTTAAAGCACTCCTAAATAGTGTAGGTTACTAATTGTAAAAGAATTTTCATGATCGGTTCAATATTTCCAAAGATTAGCCCTTATAACAAAGTTACAAACTTTACTATATTAGTATAGATAACTTATGATTTAAACAAATTCTTTAACTCGTTATAGAAAGTTTATATGTTAGACGGCAGACATGATGGAGGTAACAAAGACCCTTTTGAAAAAACAACCAGTGGTAAACGAAATACCATGGCAAATGTTTGCAAATTGTACGAGAATGAATTTGCATGCAAGCTTGTTTAAGAATTACATTAAATAATCCGATAGTTGACATTTTAAAAGAAAAAGGAAATTTGAGAGAAAAATTGTGTAGTTTAGTGTCGACATATAAAAAAGACTATGTTTTAAATGAAATTTTGATAAAACTTTACCATTCAAATAAATCTGTCAGCAAAAATATTTATAACTCTTTTGTACCCACGTTTGACCTGCTAAGTGCCAGTTGATTACTAACATGTCCAGTATCACGTATAAAGAAGTTTTAAGTGTCATTGATAATCTTATTTTAGCTCTAACTGGAAATTTTAACATTATTTATTTCGTCACTAATGGACAAATAGTTCTACTTCAAATATTTTGATGTAAACACAACATCAAAAAAGATCAATTTATTTAATTTGTTGATGATGATGATTTTTCATAGTTCTATTTTACCATCAAGAATAAGAATTAAATCGTTTATAAAGTATTTATAAGAACAGAAATGAAACCAATTAAAATGTATACTATAACAAATTATGTAATATAAAAAGTTAAAGAAAATATTTTCCTTTTAATTAGAAGTCGCGTCGCGGCCGCGGGGCTGAAACCTGAACTTAGATCACAGTATTACCGACTGAGATCGTTAAGTAACTTACAAAGAATATATTACAATAATAGTGATATTTTTGCCTAATTAGGATTATGAGTTCCTTATATTTTATTGTATATAAACTTTTGTAATAGGGTATTTAAAGCTAGTTACACGAAATACCTATGTAAACCAAAAGTTGCGAGATTTTACGTTGGATGTTACCCAAAATATGGATCTACGTTCGTAAAAAGTTGTTTTTTTTATAGGAGTATTACCTGAATGGGCTTGGGTGGCAAATAGAAATTGTAAGACAAGGGGCCATAAAGTTCGACTAACGTACTCGTATGATCTAGTAGGTAATATTGCAGTTATAATTGATATTCTACTACATCGCATTTACCATGTACATGCTATGAAACTATGTGCAAAGACAAATTTAAAAAATCTATGAACATTTGAATATAAACATTTGAATTCATTTCTTTATTACCTTTGCCTTTTAGTGAAAATATTATAAAAAGATTAACTTGTGCTTGATTTTCTGCACAAACAGAGACGTGATAAAAGGCTCATTATGCTACTAGACTAAGAAAACACTACGTTTTTGTTAGTGACTAATGATACCCATTTTCTTACCTAAAGTCATAAGTAAAATACGCTTTGTTCCATGGTAATAAGAACTGGCCTGTCATATATAAGTCAGTCAATTGACTCAAGTTTTATCATAGGTTAATTCTTGTGCGATTTCATTATTCTTGCCCATATGAAAATATGTATGTAAATAAGTATTTTCATGTATATATGTAAACTCGTAGACAATTCGTTTCATTTTTAAATATAGTATTATTTTAAAAAGTGAGAAATTTCACCAAAACCGGTCAAGCTGTTTTTATTTTTCATATAAACTTTCACCACTTTCGAGATTGATTTTAAAAAAAGGTATATTTGACACTGAGTCTACAACTACTTTAATTCTGAATTCCATCCAAACCGGGCCGATGGTTTAGCCGTGAAAGCGTGACAAAAAGACTTTCGCATTTATAATATTAGTACGGATACATTACAAAAAAAATATTTATTATTTGTTGGGCATTACATCATAAGATTAAATTGAGTTGTAAGGTGGAAAACACCGCCCCTACCACACCCTGTTTTGCGGATGTTATTAAAAGGATTAGGTCCGTGTGTTTTGACGTGACCACCCTCTGTTAATTGTCACCAAACGGCCACTTAACTGAGTAATCATTTCTTATAACTATAGCTTTATGTTCTTCTAAGAAATGACAACTGTTTCAAAGCAACCGCACTGCACTGTATATTAAAATTTTCAAATATTGCTTGCACTCGTGCTTTAATTAATAAGAAATAAAAAAAAATTAAATGTCATTGTGTTTTTTATTCTTCATTTTAAAATATTATATAACTAGCGCCTCGTCCGCGGCTTCGCCTGCGTGATCTACTAGATCTAAAGTTTTTGCTTAAGCGGTTTGTTATTATTCTTATTCATATTTCCATCTTCTATTTCAGACCCTTAGAGGTTTTGACCTTAGATGATAAAATATTTTCCTGAGAAAATTCATCCCCTATTTCAACACTTTAGAGGTAGATTTTTTAAAGAAATTGCCTGAGTTTGACCCTTGATTTGCAACTATTTTCATTTGTAACAAACGCATACACGAACTTTTGCATTTGTAATATTAATTTATAAATACGCAATACAAGCGATTAATTTATAAATGCGCGATTATAATGTGTCTTATCGATAACGTCACATTTTGCCATGTTATTACATTGTAAAAACGAAACTACTATTTGTATTTTGTTTTTGATTAATATTAAAAGTAAGCTAAATAGTTATATTTAGTTTATTACCGAGGTTATTAGAATATTGTATATGTACATTGATAAAACAAGGAGTTCCCAAATAATAATGAACTTATTAGAAAAATAATAATATTTTAAATTTATTTTATTTTTATTTTAAATTTAATCTTCGGTTATAGGCGGCTTTTGTTCGGAAACAAAATTTAACAAGCGAAACTGTCAATTTACTTTTAAAAAAGTCGCAAACGCTACCAGAATAGATATTTCGTTAAAACGAAATGATTGATTTCTAGCATAGATATAGTATGTCGTTATTAATAAAGGTTTGTTATAGTCTTCGTATCTTGTGTACAAATATTAGAATAGATTGATGTCTATACGTTTTTATACCAAAATTTTTGTCCATCAAATCTTTATTTATATATTATTTTATTAAAAATAATCATGAAAAAAATTTGTTCTGGTAATTTTTGGAAAAAGTTACCAAAAATTACTCAGCCGTAAGAGCGTGAAACATAATTAAATCATTGAATCAAAGCTTATTATAAAGAGAAGAAGTTCCAAATTACCTATGACCTTGATCATAATAAGATATTTAAAATAGCTTACATGAATAATATAAATATAACATACTCTATCTTATGTTTTTTTATATAGATATCACGTCGAGAGCATGAGATATATATAGAAATAAAGATATATGAAGCAAATGTGAGTGAGAAGAGAGTCAGAGGGGAGACCTTGGTTGACCTTCGAAAACACAGTTACGACGATACTGGAGGAAGGTCATGTAAAAAGCATGAGGACCCCCCAGAGGGCGTGTATGAAAAGGTTGATGACTGTGGACGAGGCGAAAGAAGTGTGTGTTTGGCGCTCCGTTCTCTCTGCCTACCCCGCAAGGGATATTCGTACAACGTGAAGCTAAAAAAAAGACATCACATATGTACACGTATGTATATGTAAAGTCAATGTGTATTTTACGCATCAACGTGCAATTAATTAAGTGCCATACATTATTTTACATTAACGTCCGACAAGTTACATAATCTCATCAAATTTTCTTTCATTTGAATTCATAAGGATTCTACCGATCCGAATTGATTGAGAAGACATTAAGTACGTTGTTAGACATAACGAAGAGATGGACAGAATTATGAGACTGAGTTCAATGATTTCTATTCAAAGATTTCTTTGAATATCTGATATATACGAATCACGTGTTTCTGTTTTTAATTTATAATACTCTTTTATCAATTTTATTTGTATTAATATAAATGTCTGTGGGGACTTGTAATGTTATTTTAAACCGCTTCTAGAGCGATTTGCTTGAAAAATTGCACACGTGTCCTGGTCGGTGACAAATGGTGACGAATTTCATAGTTTGGTCTTTCAGAATTCAGAATGTATATATGTGATAGCTATGGGAGTAAAAAAAAGAAAAATACAACTCTCATTGAGGTCATTGGTCTTATGGCCTATACTTAGGTGTATTCGATACTTTGATTAAATTCCGGTATTTTATCTCGTCCATGAAGATTATTTTAACTTTTCCTTTCTTAGTGAACAAGGCAAGACAAAGCGCGGCGTTGAACTCCAGTACTCGAAAGTCAATGTCTCGAATTCAGGCGGAAAATGGAGATCGGTGTATCTTGACACTGCGATCTCCCTGATTACCCGAATTTTCTAGCTATGCGGGAAAAAGAATACATCTGTAAAACAAATTCATGACGAAATTTAGTTCAATTAGAAACAGTAGTATTTTATTATATTAACTGGTAAATTGTTTTGTTGCCATACCAATAATTAGGAACGTGCCGGGAAGTGGCGCCGACAGATTTAGGCTGCCATGCACATATTAGATAAAAAGTATTCATATTGTTGTACAACGTGTAACTCACTTGTATATTATATGAAGGTCATTAATACTTCTACCTTCATATGTTTGAAATAAATATATAAAAATTGAGTCTAATTGAACAATAGCAAAGTCATGAAAAAAGAAATTTTGAGATACTCATTATGGCGAAGAAGTCACTTTGGGGTTTTGTTTAATTGTACATGCCTGTTAGTTTAGAACTCAGAGTTTGTCAAAAAATTTTTCAAGGAATAAAAAAAGGAACGAAATGGTAGAAATAATTATTATTTCTTTCTTATTCATTTATTTGAATTAGTATAAATTACTACTACGACTTGTATAAAATTTTGTACTTTACCACCATTACTGTTTTTGTTTCTGTTTTATAGCACGTTCAAAATACATACGTATATGTGTTCTACGATATAACGTCTTTAGTAAAGGTTGTATCTTTATATTCTTTCTTATTCGATTTATGGGAGGACAATGAAAACTGGCACAATTAAAATTTATATGGAAAAGAAGTGAAGAAAGCGAATGCTTCCTATAATAATGACATTAAAATACATATGGCTGTCGAAATCGAGCGTGTTGTCGCGTGGGCTGTCTAACCACGCGACGAGACGCATGTCTGACAGTAAACGCGATGGTTGTGAGTTCGATTCCCACTCGAGGGTATGATTATATAATATTTTTATTCCACTCCGGTTCCTGAGGCAAATCGCGGTGTTTTGTTCTGTTACTTAACTTGCAGTTTCTAGATTTCATGCGGAAAGTGGATAACGGACTGTCTTAAAAGTAGGTCCTCTCTGGCTTTATTTCGCGGGCAAAAGCGTGAAACCGTAAAAAAATACATTAAGTTAATAAAAATATATTTACACACAATAACATATGTTAGACGTACGTACACATTTGTATAAAGTGAAGTACACGTTGCTGAGGCAACGTGTTCTACGCGTCAATGGGGCTACTAATTAGATACAATTGCATCACCCACTGTGTTAAGGTCATTCAGAACTGTAATAGTAATAAATTGCAATTGATTTAAACATTATATAAAAGCAATGTACAGTTGTAGATGATTGTTTTAATACATGTCAGTCGCGAATCCAGCGTTCAAAAAAGATTTTGGTCATAGCTACCTTAGAATGAGCCAAGTCTCAGTCTTGGCATTGAAATATTTACGATGATGACCAAAAATGTAAAACTAAAGAAAAATATTTTGTATTTTCGTAAAAAATATTGTTACCAAGTTCCAGTGGTTAAGCCCACTGTTGGCTACGTGATATTGCACTATAACTGGCTATTGGTTATAGTATCAGCTGTGTATTAATTTTAAAAGAGCGTAAAGTTATGTGAAGTCGTAAAAATGTGGCGTCAAAAGACAATCAGAATTGAGGGTATGCCCACAACAGTAGACCCATGCTTGATATACATATATATGTATATGGACAATATTGTCTGCGATTAATAAAACAATATCAATATAAGTTAAAAACATGCTGGGTTATGAATTTTATACACATCTTAAAGCACATAATATGAAACTTACAAATGCTTTCCTAATATTTTTTTGATCATTAATATAATTATCCACCTATTTATAACACTAAATATTGATAGGTGGCAATATCAAACCATATGACACCAAATCTTAGATATAAAGGTTGATAATATTAACTTCACTCATAATAAATAATGCAATCAGGAACTTCCTAAATCTTCTGTGATAAAAAAATAACTTTTGAAATTTACACGCATAGCAGTAAAGGCAGAAAGAACCTAGAAAGAACCTATCAAGACAATCCGTTCTCACTCTTCATCAGAACTTGAATCAGTGATTTATTTTATCAGAGCGAGAAAATTAATGAACATGTATTCCTCTGAAAGAGCGTCGAAACCACAATCATCGCTTTTACAGTTACACGCCGTTGCACTGCGACACGACGAATGGCATGGCAACATCATGAATATTTTAACATTTTAAAGTGATTCTCACACACTTCGGATATGAAACATATTTTTAGTATAAAAATGTGCCCGTAACGAATTTCGATTCGAACCTGCGCTTTTTGAAAACTGTCTTGCCGCCCATCCCATCCGAAATTACCGCTGCTAAGCCATACGTTCTGTTTTTACCTACATTGAATTTTTTATACGCTTATTACAACTTATTTTGGCGCGCGTTTAAGTTCCGCTGCGTATAAAATTAGTACGTTTTCTGAAAATGTTTTTAACATCGTGATTATTAATTATTACCAATTTTATTATGGTGGCCAGTCGTGTCCCAGAGGCACAAGCGTGTGACTGTAAACGACTGGCTGTGGGTTCGATTCCCACGCGAGGAGTGGAAATATTTAATATTTCCATTTTCTTCGCTCTGGTGTCGAGGTAAAGCGCGGCGTTAAGTTCTGCCACTTAACACGCAAAGCCTCCGAATTCGGCGGAAAGTGGGGAACGGAGTGTCTTAACACTAGGTTCCCTCCGCCTACCCTGCTGTGTGCGGGATACATCGTGAAACCAATTTTATTATACCTATTACATCTACCGAGTATCGAATACATCGAAACTAATATTATCATAAAGTATACACAAGAACACGAGTGCACATGACCTGAAGAATGAAATATTCAATTACCATTTGATACGTAGACGTTCTTATAAATCGTCGTGTGTAATGATTCAACACAGCTCAAGGACCGCGGGCTCGTCTGGTCACAATACTCAGGAAATAGTTCATCTGATAGTTCGCAGGAAGTTTGCGCTTTGTGGAGGCGTGCGACGATGACTTGATACTATGAAATTGGACTCGACAGATTTGCTCTTCTTCTTTATCTATTGATAACTCCTTACTCGTGCCTCGATGTCAAAGGGAAATCGTAATGACAATATAACTCTATGGATCTTCAGTCATCGTGAGGTCTCGCTAGGATTGTTATATTTTAATACAATATAGTCAAGAATAATCCTTTTATAAATATTAAAAATATTCATATAAGGAAACGTGTACGAAGACAATGTAATTTACGGAAAATTACAAATGTTTTAGTATTTTGTTGCATGTTTTTCTACGAACATTAAAATTTTAGGTGTGGAATGTCACACGATGTGAGAACTGACTTACACGTTTTAATTTTTACGTGTTTTCTAATTATAGTTTTCATATTCTTATATGTTTTACTAACATTTTAAAAATATTAATATGAAATACCTACGTTTTAAAGTCATACGTAATACTGTGAAATCATTATTTAAACACCTTAGACTTATTTTAATTTAAAAGAAGGTAAAACAATTAAATTGATAAAATATTAATTAAATCTGATCTCAACAATTTGGACACATAAATTAAAAGGAAAAATGTTTTATTAATGCGGTTACCGCCCTCACCCAGGAGATAATTATCTAAGCATCTATTTAAAGATTCCTGCGTTTAAGTCTGGAATGTTGGGACGGATCCCCTTTTTAATAGCGACGGAATTAACCATTTACGAATGTAATCTAGAGTACGAGGCATGCATTAGTGTCTTGATTAGTAGATTAACTTATATCCTTTTCTTTTGAATGGAAAATAACATGAAGTGAATAATATTTATGCCAATCGACGCTAACATCGGATCTGTGATCCGTTAATAAAAGACATATAATTTTGGACTTTTATGAACTTCATATCAAATTAATAACATGTTACTATAAAATAAACTTTGTGCTGATTTATTATGAAGACAATGTAAAATATTTTCTTCAACTCTCTAAAATCTCTAAAATAATTTCTAAAATCAAAAAGAGTCTAAAATATTTTTTCCTCGTATGAATATCAAGTAACAAATAAACTAATAAGGAGAGTTAAAAAAAATTTAGTCTGCTTTTCTTGTGCAGTTTAATTTAACTACAACTATTTTTGTTACTTTTGATTTTTCGTACATTCATGGTTTCCTCCATTCATTTATCGAGGGCGCCGCCCTGGCGCCAGCTCCCCGGCGCCAAGCCGCCTTGTCCTGAACGACCGCAGTTGCGTGCCGGGACCCGCCCCTGCTGCACAATGAACATTTTGTATATCGTATTCACCATAGCATTATTTAAAATTGTGAGTGCCAAAATTAGTGGAGGACCGAGAGGTCGCTTCGATAATATTCAAAGAAAACCTAACCATCATCATGTCAGTGCTCATCACGCACATTACTCCTATCATCCGCCAACAGCAATACATTTCATGTGTCGCCACTGCGCTAACTTTGTCACGTACCCCGTGTACCACGGACTACCACCCACGTACGTATATAAATATCGAGAACATGGCGGCAGATTTGCTGATTTGCTAACAGGATTGGCTTTATACAATTTGGGAAGAGCTGCAGCTGAGCATTGGAAGTATACACATTTCTACCCATTGCGTTCAGACGAAAAGTGTTCTATGCATATTATTGATCGGAAACATTTTGAAGAAGTTACTTTCCCCTGTTTTCTGATGTCCTCATTTATGGAACGATCGCCTGAGAGCTTTATGCCTGATCCTAACGCTTTGGACATTACTTCGCCTCAGATTGACATAAAACCATACTTGCACCATAATGGTTCCATACTGAAGGTGACGAGAGAGCAAGAGTGCATACTGTGGCATAATATGACATTAAACAAAGAAAGAAATATAATACCATGTGCTTTGTTAAAAGAATATTCGGAGACAATGAAACCATCCGGAATACCTGTATATGTTTGGCTACCATCGACTATAGCATTAGTCATAACAATTTACATGTTATGCTATTGCTGTTGTAAAAGAAAAGTTAAAAAGGAAGAAACACCTTTCAATGATAATACCGTAATTGGCTACTGCACTCACCATTATTAAGATTTTACAAGTTTTGTCATATTCTTGAGCTAATGTAAGAATATAAAATTTTATGGTAGATTGCTTTATAGTTGTGTATCGTTTAGTGTGATAAATGGAAGTAAAATAATCAGTTTTGTATTACTATATGATGAACTACCGGTAGTGTGTCAACTTGCGTTTAGGTGTTCGAAAACTTAACTCTTAGTTGTACGTATTAAGGTTCAAAATTTTGAAAACACAAAATTTATTATTGATTGTATGCTGGTGAAATACGATGAGAAAATGCAGGTGTATTAAATTAAGCTTAGATAACGTGTGCTCTATGTTACTAGAAAATATGATTTAGTTAATAAATATGGGGCCAGTTGTGGCGCAGTGGCACAAGCGTGTGACTGTAAACGACTGGTTGTGGGTTCGATTCCCACTCGAGGAGTGGAAATATTAAATTTTTCCATTTTCTTCGCTCTGGTGTCGAGGCAAAGCGCGGCGTTATGTTCCGCCACTAAATACGCAATGCCTCCGAATTCGGTGGAAAGTGGGGAACAGAGTGTCTTAACACTAGGTTTCCTCTGCCTACCCTGCTGTGTGCGGGATACAGCGTGAAGCTAAAAAAAACAAAAAAAAATATAGCTGTTATAGATTCTAAGAAACTAAAGTAAAAAAATTGAGCCAAAAAAATGAAGACTGCTTTCGAATCAACAAAATAGGTTAATTTTGAAATTTTGCACACATGATTATCCTCATTAAGTAATAATGTGTATGTTTTTTATAATGTGTTTGTAATTTGAATGTTTTATGGTCCAGGTACAGGTAGGCTTTGTTTAAGCAATGTTTTAATTAGATTTACTAAAAAATGTGTGTATATTATGATAAGGTGCTTAAATAACCTATGTACGTAGTAAAAGCTTTTGAGACTTTTTAATAATAAATAAAAAATATAATATAAATGTTTGATTTTTTACTTTTAATAATATTTTTTAGGTCTACGCCGTAGCTCTACGACGACGTCCTTGAGAAAATTCGATATTTTTTCTGAATACAATATCTCAATAATTTTTGTTTTTTAATATTACATAATGCGATTCCCAAATTTAAAATAAGGACCTTATTAAAATCCAAATTAATCCAAATTAAATAAACCTTTCGAAATAACGCGATTATTAATTCCTTGTACTTTGTTTACCTAGACTGGAAACACATTTAACTAATTTACAATTACACTCAATGTTTTAATATAAAGAATTAAAAAAAAAAAGATAAAGAGTGTCTTGATACTTTTTTCCTACAAACAATTTCTCTCTCTGCCTACCCTTCTTTGTGATTGTTATATGAAAGAAAAGCTAGTATGAATGAAGCTATCAAAATATTACAATAGTAGTTATATCATTTTACTTTACAAATCTTTGTTATTTTGGCATAAAAAATGTAGCGAATGACTGACTGTGAAGAATGTTTTATATTTTCAGTCACTTCCTCGCAGCCGTAAGGTTACATAACATAAAGCTACATTTCCTTAACCAGAAAAGGCTATATATAAATCTGAACAATTTTTGGCAGTATTTGTATCGTAAACTGTCCTACTTATACAGGCCACTGTGCCCCTATTACACGATTTCTTCTTTATTAATGTATCAATTAATTACAAATATAATAACTATCACGATATATAAACATTTACTGAATATACGTTGTGCGGCAGAGTGCGTGATTATTACTCATCAATTGTATTTGTCCGGCTTTGTGTAGTTGTCTCTCGACACAATGAAACTTAATCGGGTAATGAAATACGAAAGCGTCATTATGTTTACTTTGACGTCAGAAAGCCCGCAAACTAATGATAAAGTAATAAAAGATAAAAGACTTCTGTGTATGAGAGATATAAGTTTTAGTTAGTTTTTCATATAATTATCTATATAAAATATTGTACCGGGACCAGTCGTGGCGCAGTGGCTCATACATGTGACGTGTATATTAAATGTTTCCACTCTCCGAGTGGGAGTCGAACCCACAACCAGTCGTTTACACACGTTCGTGCCACTGTGCCACGACTGGCCCTGACATGGCTTTTAGTTGTCATTAATCTTATATAAGTATTTATGCCGCTATCATTTTTTTTAATTTAATCGATTGGATAGATTTTTCGTCGGTTTGTTCACATAAGATAGGTATATACATATATGAAATTAGTTAACACAGAACGTCACCTTAGAAAATGTTAAATACTGTTTATCGGTTACAATATCCTAGGTATATTCTAATGAGCCTTGTCTTATTATCATAACTCTACGAGAAAACGAGGTGTCGTTTGTAACAAGGCAAGACTTGTGTTTTTATTTGTGTTATAAACTTTTTTTTTAGCTTCACGCTGTATCCCGCACACAGCGGGGTAGGCAGAGGGTACCTAGTGTTAAGACACTCGGTTCCCCACTTTCCGCCGAATTCGGAGGCATTTCGTGTTAAGTGGCGGAACTTAACGCCGCGCTTTGCCTCGGTACCAGAGCGAAGAAAATGGAAATATTTAACATTTCCACTCCTCGAGTGGGAATCGAACCCACAACCAGTCGTTTTCAGTCACACGCTTGTGCCGCTACGCCACGAGTGGCCACTATTTATTACATAAATTTTAATGGAGAAAAATTTACAGGTGAGTTTGTATAGCGGAAGAAACTGAAACGGTATACCGAAAACTGTTCTACTCGCGACTTTTAGGCTATATATTTGCGTAAAAATTCCGTTAAAATAGTATATAAAAAAATAATTTAAAATTAATAGGATCTTTTATTTTTACGATTATTACGTATGTTTTTATATTTGAAAATACTTTTTCAGAAAATTCAACTTATCGAACGTTTTACTGTAGTACATACAGATCTTTCATTAGTCATTGAACGTGTAACTACAAGTTTTTTCATCTTATCAAATCGCATTTATTTCGTAATCGATATCTTCAGTTTAGGAAAACAACATTACTAAGACTTAAGTAAATTGTTAGCACGATTTAATTGTTAGCTCCACTTGTATGACCTCCCTTTGTATACCTTTGAATAAATAAGAGTATCTTAAAATGTTATTTTGGTTCACTTTTTTAGTTTTTGAGTTTCAAGCCACAACGTTCGCATTTCCGTGCTTTTTTTGTTCTAGATTTTTTCCTTCATAATTATTGTATTCTTAATGTCAGCTCTACGCAGTTATTATCCACTTCTTTTTTAGTTTAGTTTAGATTTGCGTTCCTTTAAGAATTTAGATTTTTTTAAATAACAAAATCTAAACAACTTATAGTAGTGTATAAAATAAATAAAAAAATCATCAGCAACAATTCTGACCGTAGGAAAATATTACATTAAAGTGAAAATTACTAATGTAATTTTAACTTTAACAGCTTTTTAATGAAATAAGAATGATTTGTTTTTAGTTAACCTCTAGAAATAAGGAAGTAAATATCTGTACACCTACAGATTCATTCTGTCATTGCAAGGTTGTCATAGCGTAACGGCAGTTCCAGTGTAAATTTCTGTACAGTATTAAAGTCGTTTTTGGCAAGGTTTATTTCATAAAGAAATGGAATTATTCTTCGGCTTCAATTATTGAAATATTTGTAATGTAAATGTAAGTGTGGGACTTACCGTAGAAGATATAAAAGACAAAAATGTTCACGTTATACTCTAAATAGCGAAGCATTAATTAAAATTGACATTTTGTAATGCAGACGAAGTTACGTGGGACTGCTAGTCATATAAAAAATGTTTTGTTACCCCCTGAGTGGCTGATATATAACTAAAACTACGGGGCGACCAAATTTGAAATTTTTCAAATTTGATAAGATAATAGATCGGGTGAAAAACAAGATTTTGCCAATATTACGGTCGAAAATACGAGGAAAATGTAGAAGTACTTGAAGTTGCAGTCGACAAGTATTAACAATTTAAAAAAATAAAAAAGAAACATACGAGGATACAAACCTACAATTGTATCTTTATTATTTTCTCTTTTTTTTAGCTTTACGCAGTATCCCGCACACAGCAGGGTAGGCAGAGGGAACCTAGTGTTAAGACACTCCGTTCTCTCTTCCCGCCGAATTTTGGAGGCAATAATTTAATTATATCTAATATTTTTTTTTAATTATATCTAATTTTTTAATTATATCTAATTAAATTTCAATTTATATGGTGCAGACTATCATTAATTTACTACTATATGACTATTAAAACAGAATGTGATATCTTTAACGCTTGTTATGTCATCAAATTTAATGGTGTGTTAAAATCAGTTATCCATAACTGTTGTTACTACTACTATAAACTCTTATTACATCCCACGTGTTTTACTCGTTGTTCTGTGAGTTATAAATGCATTATTATATTTTTATTATTATTATTTTAATATGTGATAAAAATAAAATTGGACTCACCTTTTTCTACAAAAAAATGCTCAGAGAAGAAGAAATTTGTATATTTGGAGAATAAGAGCGTATAGTCAAGACTATTCCGCGGCGGCGTTCAGTTCCGCCAATTAACACGCAATGCCTCCGAATTCAGGGGAAAGTGGGGAACGGTGGGTCTTAGCACTAGGTTCCCTCTCCCTACCCTGCTGTGTGCGTTTAGGTCGTCCGTAAGAAATTACTGATAGTAATAAAGTCGCCTTTGCATATTACAAATAATTGCTTGTGTTATAATTTTTATCTGTTACATTGTCTGTTATGTTCTGTTGTTCTCTTCCTCTTCTTATTTTATATATATGTGAAATAAGATATTTTGCCATAATTATAACACTTTTGTATAAACTGACCTAAATACATTGCTAATGCAACGCATATTTTACGCGTCAAACCACGAGATTTTAACAAAATGTGGCATATCATTTATTTATATTTCAAATTAAAGGTACACTAATAATATTTTCTTATGGCACAAAATTTGTGTGACTGTAAACGACTGGTTTTGGGTTCGATTGCCACTCGTGGAGTGGAAATATTTAATATTTCCATTTTTTTCACTCTGGTCTCGAGGCAAAGCGTGGCTTTAAGTTCCACGCAATGCCTCCGAATTCGGCGGAAAGTAGGGAATGGAGTGTCTTAACACTAGGTTCCCTCTGCCTACCCTGCTATATGCGAGATACAGCGTGAAGCTAATAAAAAAGATCTTATTACAATTTTTGAATAGCTCCAAAAGTATTAGAATTAGAACATTGCTGACAAAATGAAATATAGACAGATATACCATCTACATATATTTGATCTGATATTAATAGAGCGCCACAGCTGCCACAACTTTTTCGATGTTTCACAAAAAGTAGAAGAAAACTTTAGTGAAAAAGTTTACGACTTTTACGGGCAAAGTACTTCATATTTTTTTTAATACTTTGAAATTGTTTTGTTTCTTATATTATTTAAGGAGGAAAGGAGAGATTGAGTCGAAAAAATCGTTTTATAAAGAAACCAGACAATTTAATTAACTAATTAACAAAGTATGTTATATCATAGAGAGGCCAACGTGACGAAGTGTGAAAAAGGTGACTGTAAACTCTATTGTTGTTGATTCGATTTCCACTTCGGGAAATGATTATTTTTTAATTATTTTCATATTTCTGCACGATGTCTCAATTTCAAGTGTAAACTGGAGTACGGAGTATCATAACATTAGGTACTCTCTACAGAGAGGGTTTTCAAATTTACACAGTACACACTTGCTTTCGCTATCATTAGCAAAGTGTTTTGTTTAGCTAATTGTACTGTTATAGAAAACAACTAACTATGGTTTTATAACTATGGTCATGGTCTTAGACTGAGGCATTTATGTGATTTCAATATATTTTTTTAACTTCACGCTGTATCCCGCACATAGCAGGGTGGCAGCGTTTTGCCTCGACACTAGAGCGATGAAAACGGAAATAACAAATATTTCCACTCCTCTAGTGGGAATCGAATCCACAATCAGTCGCTTTACAGGCCCACTTTGTGCCTCTGCGCCACAACTGGCCCCATATTGCCTATAATAATAAGACAAAACATAATTTTACGCATATTTAGAGCAATTTGAACATCCAATGACACTCAATAAATGAAACGTAAATTCATTCTATTTACACAAACAGACACAAAGAATAGCACTTAAGTATCGTGGAAAAGTTCATATTTTCTATCTGAAAGTCAATTACACTACAAATTGCTTTACGAACGTTTGTCTTTTGTTTCGATACAGAAGCTGCGTTAATAATATATGGTACGTGACATTTTAGTTTACTCAGTGCGTGTGTGTTATTCGCAAATGATCTTCATTTATAAACTCAACAGCTTTCGCCGTTCGATAATTGCTTTTCCCAATAACATTTACTTTTAATGAATAATTATTTGTAAATTATAAAATTAAGACAGTTGGCGCAGTGGGACAGCTTCTGATTGTAAATACGGTGATTGTGGGTTCATTTATCATTTGAAGGGATTTATAGATTACATATTTATAGATTACATATTTTCATTTCTACGCTCTGCTATTTAAGACACAGCGCAACGTTAAGTTTCGTCTCTTAATACGCAATGTCTCGATTTCGAGGCGGAAATCGGACAACGAAATGGCTTGAGACTAGGTTCTCTCTGACTATCCTGCTATACGAGAAGATCGTGAAGCTGTTTTTTTTTTGAAAATTATATCATTTCGAAAAGTCAAGTGCTAGACAGTCCGTAGCTAACTTATTTTTAAGTCTGGACTAGATGAGGAGGACCGAGCTGACTGTCACGCATATTTTGTAAATAAAGTTAGATTAGAGAAACCACGTTTATATTTTATTTAAGTAATATATATATTTTATATTGAAGTTAAAATTAAGTTTGTGGCTTGTAAAAAATGTCCCAAACTCAATGAGACCATAGTATGAAATGAGTCCATTTTGTCCGAAAGATAAAATACAAGCGACAACAGATGCACCACTATCAAATGGAAAAACGAGTTTTTATTTTCATTTTCTTTTGTAAGATACAAACTTTCTTTTTGATTTACTTTTGGATAGAGAATTTAGTTTTGTTAAAGTAGGCATTGAAGGTTACGAATATTCAATATCTATGTTATTTCATGGTATATTTTTAAATATTCGGCATAACTACCTTAAATGGAAATCTTAACCACCGACTTTGCGTTATTTATTACGTTTTTGAAAATAAAGTAAAAAATAGGCAAATAGTAGATATTCTAAAAACAGTTCAAATAATTAATAAAAAGTGAATAATTAAATTATATGACATTTTAAAAATAGTAAACTGGCTATTTAAAAATAGTAAACAATAGTTTCTGTGTTTATGCTAAAACTACCTTTAAGGGGGTGAAATTGTATATATGAACGTTCGTCGTTGCTAAAATGGCATGGAATATTATGTATTTTTTTTTTTTTTTTAGCTATACGCTATATCGGGACACAGCAGGGTTGGCAGAGGGAACCTAGTGTTAAGACACTCCGTTCCCCACTTTCCGCCAAATTTGGAGAATATAGTATATTTTAGAGTTTGTAGATATAATAAGCGAGAATTCTATTTAAGTGCGAGTTCTGCGGTCAGTCTTGTAGTAATAGCACGCAAAAATCAAACCACAAAAATGGTATACAAATAGCTTCGTATTAACGTACCTATTATTTTAAATTAGATAAATATGTATATCGTATTCATTTAAGATCTCTTTGTAAATATAAACTATATTCTATCCAAGCAAACCTACGACTACGGGCAAGGACAAGTTGGTAGCTAACCTAATTTCACGAGAAAAGATATGAAAATCATTTTCAATTAAACATGGCAGAATAATAAAATTAATGTTTTAATGAAAATTAACTTAAGAATACGAAAAATATTGGTAACATTCAAAACAATACAACACGTGACCAAAACGACCTTTTAACAATAAATGGGCCGGAAGCCTGTAAAGGTTACAGCTTGAATAACAATTTTCTTTTAGTTCAATTATTGTTACTTTGATGAAATGTAATAAATAATTGCAAAGTTTGGAATATAATAACAATATTATAACAATATATAGTTAGTATTATGAGAAATTATTTTCGTGTATATATGTATTTCTATTTTCTTGGCTTTGGTTTCTTTCGTCGTTAGATTTATTTTTTATGTAGGTCTAGGTGTAAAGTCGCGCTAAGAGACACTTTAAGACTACGATTCTTCCCGAGATCCTTTTTTTTCATAATATATATCATAGTAAATAACTTTCTTTTTTAGCTTCACGCTGTATCCCGCGCACAGCAGTGTAGGTAGAGGTAATCTAGTGTTAAACTTTACCTCTGATATCTGAGCGAATGAAATGGAAATATTAAATATTTCCACTCCTTGAGTGGGAATTGAACCCACAATCAGTCGCTTACAGTCACACGTTCGTGCCACTGCGCCACGACTGCCTCCAATAATTCATTTAAATTATTTTTAATCATATTCATTGTAATTTATTATTTTTATGTGATTTAATATTTCGATAAATAATAGATTACAATTACAGTTAGAGGTCATCGTGGCACAGAGGAAAAGCGTCTGGACTGTAAACACAAAGGTTGTGGATTCGATTCCTAGTCGGGAGAATGGCTATACTTTATTTTCGTCCACTCCCCTCCGTTCTGGTGTGTACCGAAGACAAAGCGCGGCGTTGAGTTCCGCAACTTAAGACGTAATGTCTCGATTTTGAATGAATGAATTATATTATAATGCTTCAAAAAATATTGAATAAGCCATATTGTAACATATGATTTATTACCACTTTTATTCTCTTTTCTTCGATGCACATATTGATATTTTTATTGCAACAAAACCTTGAGAGTTGTGTCCGAAGTGCCGCGTGTCCTCTTATTAGTTTCTTACGGAACTTTAGGGGTTGTTGCTTGTTATGAAAGTCGTATAACAAAAGTCTTGCTTATGATTTTTGATGACGAGTACTTACGGGTACTTTTTGAACCAAAATATTAAATAATGTTTACTGTAACACTGTGTGACTGTAAACGACTGGTTGTAGGTTCGATTCCCACTCGAGGAGTGGAAATTATATTTCCATTTTCTTCGCTCTGGTGTCGAGGTAAAGCGCGGCGTTAAGTTCCGCCACTTAACACGCTAGCCTCCGAATTCGGCGGAAAGTGGGGAACGGAGTGTCTTAACACTAGGTTCCCTCTGCCTGTGCCTCTGTGTGCGGGATACAGCGTGAAGATAAAAAAAAAAAAATGTATTACGTAATAAGATCTTATGTTTTGGCGAATTTGACATATTTTGTAATGAACTATTTTATCAGAATTAATCACGTGTATTTTTGGTATTCGAAAATACTTTGTATCATATAAATTACAATGTATTAATTTATATAATACATGAATGCCACCCAAATCGTCTGTCTACATGTGACATACTACTGAGATGTGCTTAAAATGTCCAGTTTTCTAAAATTTTACTTTCGAATACCAAATGTATGTTCTCTAGGATCTATTAAATCGGTTAAATAGATAATAAAAGGGATAGTGGAATACTTTTAATTTTCATTCAATAATTTTCCTTTAAGCCGTTCGGGTTTAAACTTTGATAATTAGGGCTACAGTATAAGAAAGTGAGATTTATAGAATATAGCTAGGTACCATATAAGAGAAATATAAAGATGTAGACTGTAACACAACATTATCTTCTAAATTTCGTACCTCAAAATTGTTAGGGGAAAAAAGCGGCGTTGTCGGTAGAACTTAAAGCCGCCTTATTAGGAACAAAGAAATGAAAATAATTTAAATTTCACCCGAGCAGAAACCGAACTTACGATCGATCGTATTTATAGTCAGACACTGTGCCGCTGTGCCATCTATGGCCTAAACTTTTATTTTACTTCAATTGGTTATGTCAAAGTTTTTTTTTATTATATCATTAGCGACCCGCTTGCGGCTTCGCCAAGCGAAATGCCACTTTCATTCTTTATTGCTCTTTGGAATTGTTTTTTTTTATAAAAGGGGGTAGTCTATATTTGACCCAGCGTCACTAATTATGTTCTTGAGAAAATCATCGATACATCTTGTACAATGTCTATACTATTTGATAGCATATAGCGATAACTGTTATAGTAAGAAAACGTACGAAATCTGCTATCATAGTATATCTATATGATAGCAGATTTCGTACATATATACCAGATGGTAGATCTGTAGATGACCCGTGAAAACATAAAAGATATAGATATAAATTTTTGCATTTTTATAATAATATTATTAATGAGTACGGATATATCTAATACAATGTCAACTATATAATGGCGCTACCCGTTCCAGAAAACGTACTGACATCTGCTGTCATACAGATTATATAAAGTTTTATAGACCGGTCAAATGTATCTTTAATAAATGTTATGCTTATTTTATTTTATAATTATTTTAATTAGTGATATTGAAACAAATTTAGCTTCACTCGTGAACTATCGACATAATTTGAATGTTTTTTTTTTAATTTTATTTTTCTGCGGGAGTTGAAAAATAAATACCAGGATGAAAATTATCCCATATGTTGCTCTAACCTCTTAGCTAACTATTTCTACCCGGTAGATATCAGTATATAAATAATTTACTTATATCGATTTTTTATTTTTTCCAAAAAAACTACATGGAAATCCGGGATAAAAACTATCCTATATGTACCTTTGGACTATAAGCTATCACCATACCAAAATTCATCCATTTCTATCCAGTAGTTTTTGCGTGATTGACGAACAAATTAACAGACAGACAGACAGACAGACAGACAGACAGACAGACAGACAAAAATTCTACTGAGTGGATTTTTGGGCTCTGTTATCGATACATTAACGCACCCAATTAAAATTTTTCTGAAATTTTTCATGTACAGAATTGACTTTTCTACTCTTTTATTATATACTAGCGACCCGCTCGCGGCTTCGCCACGTGAACTACCACTTTCGTCCTCTATTGCCTATTTGGGATTGCTTTTTTTTATAAAAGGAGGGTAGTCTATATTTGACTATCGTCACTAATTATGTTCATGAGAAAATCATCGATACATTTAGTGCAATGTCTATATTATTTGATAACATATAGCGATAACTGTTCTAGTAAGAAAACGTACGAAATCTGCTATCATATGATAGTAGATTTCGTACATATATACCATCTGGTATTGATATTATAAACCGGTCATAATATCTTAAATAAACTTTGAGCTTTTTATTTTACAATTGTGTTACTTATTGATATTAAAAAATAGCTTTACTTGCAAATAATCAATGCAATTTGACTTTGCCAGTTTTTTACTTTTCTGCGGGAACTGTTTTGAATACCAGGGTAATTTAAAAAAAAAGAGAGATGGTCTATGTTTGTGATGACCTTGCCTCATTAACTATTTTCCTGAGAAAATTCATTCATTTCAGTCAAGGAGTTTAGATCTTTCATTCTCACTATATACTAAACATACATAAGTTTCATCCACTGTTTCAACCTCCTAGGGTTTGATTTTTAATAAAGTAGCCTATATGACCCTGCATCTTTAACAATCTTCTTTACGAATTCCCGTCAAAACATAACAAATAGAAGAGATACAGATTTATGCATTTTTATAATAATAATTTTAATGAGTGCGGATATGTCTAATACAATGTCAACTATATAATAACAAATGGCGCTACCCGTTGCAGAAAACGTAGTGACATCTGTTGTCATATAGATTATAAAAATGTATAGATTATATAAAGTTTTATAGACCGGTCAAATGTATATTTAATAAATGTTATGCATATTTTATTTTATAATTATTTTAATTAGTGATATTGAAACAAATTTAGCTTCACTCGTGAACTATCGACATAATTTGAATGTTTTTTTTTAATTTTATTTTTCTGTGGGAGTTATGTTGAATACCGGGATAAAAACTATCCCATATGTTGCTCTAACCTCTAAGCTAACTCCATACAAAAACTCATTAATTTCTACCCGGTAGATACCGATATACAAATGATTTACTTATATCGGTTTTTTATTTTTTCCAAAAAAATTACATGGAAAACCGGGATAAAAACTATCCTATATGTACCTTGGGACTATAAGCTATCACCATACTAAAATTCATCTATTTCTGTCCAGTAGTTTTTGCGTGATTGACGAACAAATTAACAGACAGACAGACAGACAGACAGACAGACAGACAGACAAAAATTCTACTGAGTGGATTTTTGGCCTCTGTTATCGATATATTAACGCACCCAATTAAAATTTTTCTCAAATTTTTCATGTACAGAATTGACTTTTCTACTCTTTTATTATATATAGAGAAGAGATATAGAGAAGAGATTATTACTTCAAAGAGTAAAAATAGAGATAGAATTTGCATAGTTATAATAAACTGTTAAGAGAAAATAAACTAAGCGAGATTCCGCATTAGATTATGCTTTTAAAATACGTCTGCTTAGAAGCTATTTATAGAAACTAATTAACATCTTCTTATTAACATTAACAAATATTCAATGGAAGAAAGACATAAATACATTAATAAGTAATACGTATTTGCTAACTAAAAACAAGATATAACGCCAGAAGAAATAAGATAAATGTCATCTTGATCAAACATCGTTAATGTGTTTAAACGATAAAGCTGTCATCGAGCAATTCTTAGAGCGACATATAAATATTTCTGCCCTATTTTTCATGCAGGGTTTATTTTTTGTTATTTAAATCACAATTCAAATATATCAATTTATGGTAGGTAAATGTATATTTAAGGTAGGTAAATGATTTTTCTCTAATAACTCTGTTAATTGGTAAATATAAATTTTATTAATTTATATTTACCAATTAACAGAGTTTAAAAATAAGAAATAATGACAATACTTTATTACACACGCACTAAAATACAAGAGAGATGTCAAGGCACATCCGGATGGAACGACGTTCCTTTCGATTAATTAGTGAACGAATTGTAATAGCATTTTTTTTTTAAGTTATAATAATATAATTTGAATTTGAATTTGAATTTACAGTATGGTTAGATTTGTAACAATCTAAGCAATTAATTAACTATCAGATATAAAAAATAATTATTCAATGTACAATTTCGGATTATTATAGCGAGTTGTTACAGGCAAAAGGGGTTTTTCATATATTATATAAAAAAAGAATAAATAAAAAAACAGATAATTTTGATAACAAACTTAAAAAGCTAATAGAACGTTTGGTTGATCATGGATGAACAATTTCTCTCATTTATAATACTTTACAGGTTTTTTTATAATAGTTTTGTATGATTACATTGTTTTTAATTTCACATAGGGAAAAATCAAATCAATAAATTACAATTTAAATGTGTGTATTAAAACCGCAAAATTTGTATATACATGTTGTAATAATATGGTAAGAAAAAAATAAGAAAGATTGCACATAATTTTAAGAGATTTACATATATTTATAAAGCAGCTTCAGGTTCTTACCTTCATGTTTTACATAGCAGGAATGTAAACGACACTGCGTTCTCTACTTTCCGTCCGAAATCACAAGACGTTGCGTCTTGAGTGGAGGTATTTATCAAAAGTCGCATTTTATGTTAAGTGGAGAAAATAATAAATATTCATACACCCCAAAATACATTTAGTTTTAAGTATTAATTTGTATTCTTCTCTATTTGGTTCATAATATAATTATGATTGGTGGATCTAGATAAATAAATGGTCTTAAAAGGTTCATTCACTTTTAGCCTCACTTCTTATTACAACAATATCTTTGAAGTATCGTTTCATTCGGACAAGAGAGCTACAAAAAATGTTTTAATATTCTAAGGTCATATCTAAATGAAATGAATAGTGTTCAGTTGGCATAGCTCATTTCATGCACAGATCAAACAATGTTGATTTAGGGCCGAATGTTTCTTCGGAAAAGCAATTTTAGCGGTGTCTTTTTGATATCTGTCTTTTTTGCAAACGATTTTTATTTATAAAACTAGTAGTTACTCGTTAGTTTTTCATCTAATTTATTCTATAGTTCAATAATCAAGATAATTTGCGTGAAAAAAACAAACAAATTTAATATATTCTCGTTATTTTTTAGTTTATATGTTTCTTGTGTAGGTAGTACTTTTTTCCTAATTTTTTATACAAGTATAGAATTATTCCAACAAGATTCTTTTGGTCTTCTCATACTAAAACAAGTTCTTTATTTTTGCGGTTGACTCAACACGTAGTGTTTCGTTTGCGGTCGGAAAGAGGAGAAGGGAGTGTCTTGACACTATGTTCTATGCTGCTATGCACAAAAAACTGAATTATTAATTGAGTACATTGCAACCCTAAAAGTATAAAATAATTGATAAAATACACAAATTTCAGATAAAAAGAAAAAAATGGCGCAATATTACTTTAAAAATCAAACTAAATTTCCTTATGTTACCCAGCCCTCATTTATATTCTCTTTGGGAATTCCCTCTATTCGCGAAAGAATATGTGATTGAAGTGAACATTCCCGATTTGATTTGTTTTATTCCGGCTTTCGCACAAAAATAATATGATTGTCACTCCTTGCTACTTTGCTATAGTCAGTTATCGTATTCTAAATGGTGTATATAAAGGATTTTATGTAGTACTATAGTGTTCGTGTACTGTGCTACGTAGCGTCAACATGTCTATTGTTCAGTACTTTTAGAGACTTATAAAATTTTACTGTTATTAGTATATGACAACAAAGAGCTCGAATAATAATATTTTTATATTTCAAAGCAATAATATGTGTCTGATGATTAGTAGGCAAAAGAGATCTGAAATTTCACGTTTAGATTTTTTTTCTTTTATTTTCTTTTGTTTACCTTCACACTGTATCCCGCATACAGTAAGGTAGGCAGAGGGAATCTAGTGTTTAGACACTCCGTCCCCCACTTTCCGCCAAATTTGGAGGCATTCCATGTTAAGTGGCGGAATTTAACGCCACGCTTTGCTTCGATACCAGAGCGAAGAAAGTGAAAATATTCAATATTTCCACTCTTCGAGTGGGGTGGATTGTAAATATTTAAATAACTGCATTTGTAAATACTGTTAGATACTGTTACAGCTATCTCACGCATCTTCAGTCGACAGTCTGACAATATGAGATTGTAGATTTCTTTTACCGTGTTATACCTACATGAGAGCCGTTTTTGAGGTACCTAAGCATGGCTCATCAAAACCCGACCTGCTGCATCCACATTGAAATTCGTTAAACCAATTTGTGACGGTCGCCGTTCTCTGCATTCCAGCGCTTTTTGATTTCACTGCGTGATTGATTTCGTTTCAAAAACAAGAATCGAATCTACCATCGATATTGCTTTTTCCCATTTTTATGATATCTGCCAACAGATTGGCGGATCTGGGTGGTGAAGCTAAATATTTATCGGACCGCCTTCGTACATAAATAAACTAAATTTGTAAGCAACTATATTTATATTAACTTAGTATGAAACAAAAGGCTGAAGGAAGGTCTTCACCCTCACTCTGGCTCTATTAATTTTAGACATTGATTGAAAAATTCTAGCGATTTTTTAAATTATATCCAAATTTGTCGTCTTACAACTTGTGACATATTGTATGTGTGTGATTTTATAATTTTTAGATTAACAAAGCACTACAAATCGATACGATTTTCCCTGACATTTGATAGATTTTCTCACCAGAAAGTTTATTTTATAATGCTTAGTAACAACATATTTATATTAACGGCGTACTTTGTCTTATGATCAGAGCGGAGAAAATGAAAATAATTTAAATATAACCATTCCGTCAAGTGGGAATCGAACCCACAGATATTGCTTATACAGTAAGACGCTTTCACATTGCGCTAAGACGGACCTTTACTTTTTTAGAGGTATAAACGTTACTGTATGAATAGGATATGAACCTACAACCTTTTCTACACTAGTTTCAAAGTGTGCTTGTTTTTATATATATATATATATATATATATATATATATATATATATATATATATATTTTTTTTTTTTTGAATATTGGTCTGAATAGGATATGAACCTACAACCTTTTCTACAACTAGTTTCAAAGTGTGCTTGTTTTTATATATTTTGTGATTTTCAAATGTATACACTATGTAAATAATATATCCACGTCTAGTACATTAATAGAGCTTAAACTAAGTTTTTGTACAGCATTCTCTATATAGATATATATATATATATATTATAGAGAGATATAGATATATATATATATATATATATATATATATATAGATATATATATATATATGATATATATATATAGTATATTATATATATATATATATATATATATATATATATCTATATATATATATATATATATATATATATATCTATATATATATATATATATATATATATATATATATATATTTTTTTTTTTTTTTTTTTTGAATATTGGTCTGAATAGGATATGAACCTACAACCTTTTCTACACTAGTTTCAAAGTGTGCCTGTTTTTATATATTTTTGTGATTTTCAAACGTATACACTATCTAAGTAATATATCCACGTCTAGTCCATTAATAGAGCTTAAACTAAGTTTTGTACAGCATTCTAACTTGACACATTTAGTTCTTCAGACAAGTCTCATTAATCTAAACTTCCATCATGTCGAAATCGAATCTCCGTGAAATCATTAGTTCAAAGGTTACTTTATACATAAAACTTATCACGTAACTTGATGTTAAATTGGACTCAACAAAGTTTAGTAGATACTAGTTATCTACTGAATAAATTTTGTAAATGTAGTGTAATTTAATTAATTATATTATCCGTACCTACATATAATGAAAACGTTCCTAATCACTGTCTGTACATAAAGATATATAAGAAAAAAATATATTGTTTTGGGTATTTATCAATGTAATAGAACCCAAAAATGATCTTTGAGGAACTTTATTTTTTTGTGTTGATCTGTGCTATCTAGTTTGTACACGCTAATTTCAGAACCGATTCAATCAATTTAAATACAGTTTGTAACAATACATACTATGTATAAATAACGTAGGAATATAAAAAAAATAATAATATAATTTAATAATAATAAAAAAATATATACAATTTTATGGAATAGTTTAAACAAATAATAAAAAATATTTAATTAATATTTTCAGAAAAAGCAACGTTGGCTGTATGAGTTGCTGGCCGATTATAGTTTATGATTTTTAAAAATGGAATAGAAGGAGAAAGGGAGCATGGCGGGAGCGTGGCGTCGAAAAAGTGACGCTCTGAAAATTATTGATATTAAATTGCAAATATTATAAATTGAATACAAGGAAATGGATATTTAATAAATAAATTTAACATATTAAATGCAAAGTGATCGAAATATAATAATTTTATAATAATCAAGTTTGGTAAGATGCATATTTGTTAATTATGAAGAATTTCTTGGTGAGTTCTTATTTTACATTAATAATATAAAAATAACAAAGCGAATATTGAAATGAATATTAAAATAATAATAACTAAGTAATATAATAGTATTAAAGGCAATAAATATTTTAAATATTAGTTGTATGAAAAAGAAAACGTATAATTTGCAGTACAAATTAATTAAAATATTTGGCGTATGGCGGCGCCATCTTAAAATAATGTTTATGAACATTATAGTTTACAATTTCCTAAATATTATAAATTTATAAATTAATTGAAAGTTGCGAGTGTAAATAATATTTATTAAATAAAAATAAATGAGGCTTTGGATGATTAAATATTTTATGGCAAATATTCTCATACGAATGTATGAAATTTAAAATAATATAAATGTGTACTACATGTATAGGGGCGATGCATGTAGTACAAACAATAATAATAAGATATTAATATATAATGCGTTTGATAGCTGGGTATTTTATGGCAATAATTGGCACGATCTCATACGAATGTGTAAATCTTAAAAAACAAATATAAACTACATGTACAGGGGCGATGCATGTACTGTCTCTCGACTGTCAGGGTTCGGTTATAGCTTGTAGCTTACTGATAAGCGATGTCAATGACACAATCAATGTAGCTTTGCAGCACCGAGGCCGACATGTTTGGTAAAGTGATCCGCTATAGCGACGTTGGTTTGTTGTATCCTTTCTGATGCTGTCTTGCGTTGCGTAAGCGATGCTTGTACAAAGTCGGATTGTGGTAAAACGTGTGACATGCGACTGTCGTGGGTTCAGGTAGCTTATAGCTTACTGATAAGCGATGTCGGTGACACAATCAATATAGCTTTGCAGCACCGAGGCCAACATGTTTGGTAAAGTGATCCGCTATAGCGACGTTGGTTTGTTGTATCCTTTCTGATGCTGTCTTGCGTTGCGTAAGCGATGCTTGTACAAAGTCGGATTGTGGTATAACGTGTGACATGCGACTGTCGTGGGTTCAGGTAGCTTATAGCTTATAGCTTAACCAGTGACATTGGTCTCACAAACCATTGACGTATATCGGCTTCACAACCCGACGAATTATATTGGTCTCACAAACCAGTAACGTATATCGGCTTCACAACCCGACGAATCCATTGGCCTCACAAACCAGTGGCGTATATCGGCTTAACAACCCGACGAATTATATTGGTCTCACAAACCAGTAACGTATATCGGCTTCACAACCCGACGAATTCATTGGTCTCACAAACCAATGACGTATATCGGCTTCACAACCCGACGAATTACATTGGCCTCACAAACCAATGTACAACAAATTAAATATATATAATAAGCGTAACAAGTACCTTTGAGAAAGATCACACACAAACTTAACAAACATGACGTGACAGCTAACTAATAATTGATCGTTTGCTAAGGCATCGTAAGTATCATATACGTGAACTGTTTCGTTGTGTCTCGGAGGGTTCAATATGATCGGTCAGGATCCGCCGATCGGACGGAACTCACGGCAAGTGGCGGGGCGGGGCCACACGGCCATTTTTTCTCTTAATATAGCTATCTTGCATAGTTGTAAGTGAGAGATAAATGAGACGATCCTAGGGCTTTTCCTCGGACGAGCTCTGGGTGATTGCAACGGATAGTTTGTGTTAGATACTTGCATGTCTAGAACCCTTCTGATGGCTAATTAATATATAAATGAGTCTATACCTTCTGATGGCAAACTAATAATTAAGAAGGAAGACCTTCTGATGGCTAATTTATATATAAAATGAGTCAATACCTTTCTGATGGCAATTATAATTAAAAAAGATTACCTTCTGATGGCTTATTAAATATATTTAATATAATACACGTAGAATTTCTTAACACTGTTACCTCTGAATCTCAAAAAGAACTTGAGTTACTTACATACATAACAATAAAGGTCCTAACCACAAGACGTATCATGAGCCAAGGCATGATTTGATTAATATATTTTCAAACATTTCAGATCGATGAAGGGATGAGTTCAATGAAGGGGGGGATACCAGTTACAAGTTTTGATTTTTATATTTGAGGCAATTTTCCCTTTAACATTTAGTGTATATTTTATTTCAATCGGGTCTTTTTATTTTTAGGGTTTTTTTTCTTTTTTTTTTTAGCTTCACGCTGTATCCCGCACACAGCAGGGTAGGCAGAGGGAACCTAGTGTTAACACACTCCGTTGCCCATAAAAAGTTACATGTTAATACTTGACAAATTTGGTATAGAATAAGTGTTTCGTTAATTTGTCTGAAACTTTAATTTACACGGGCCAAGCCGCTATAGCAGGTTGCTAGTTTATTATATAAGCAATATTATGAGAATAAATCAACAAGATTTCTGTCATAGAAGTATTGGTCAGACCGTCGTGACGCAGTGTGATAGCGTCTGCCGTTATACGCGATGGTTGTGGGTTTAATCCTCACTTGGGGTATGATTATAAGCAAATAATATTCATTGCTCAACAAGAAAAGTCTTAAATTCAGGCGCAAAAGTGGAAAACGGACGGTGTCTACACTACTTTCTTTCAATGACAGCCCTTTGAGGTTTTGGGAAAAGCATGGGGCTGAAAAAAAATCGTAATTATAATACTAATAATAGTTATTTAAGTAATGGTTAAGCTAAATTCATATTACTAATAATACTGTATATAAAAACTATATTTGATCAAATTATCAGTTAGGTCCAAGCTCACTATAATAAAAAAAATAACGAATATTGTATTTTGGCAGCAGCTACAACGTTTTGGGCGAAGTCTATGACGGTAATATTACTTTTTGTATGGCCTATACATATTTTATGTACTTGTTATGAAAAAACCACAGTATTGCTAATCCCTAGCGGCTATTGAGCTCAATGTAGTAAATTCGGTGAAAAGGGGAAATCGATAGATATTGCCAGCTTATTCGGCCTATCTTGCCAATTACTTTATAAAATGTTACACACTAAAATTGATTAGACAATAACGAACATTTTGACTATCCTCGTTTTTGCAATTCGAACTAACTCTACCATTTTGTTTTGTTTTATCTATTTATTTTGACCTACGTCCAAATTTGTAATTTATGGACATTAAATTTTACATGTATATTTTAAAAACTTATATGTAGTTTATTTAAAAGAAAATAAGTAAAATAATAGAACAGTTTACTAAGTTATACTAAAACTTTTTTAAATTTTCTTCCTTTATGCAACTGACGTAATTAAAGTACTTTCATGTCTCAAATTATTTGAATTATGTTATCATGAACAGCGTCATATTTTCATTCCCCCGTACTGAAAAGAATGAATAGCACAAATGAATTACTTTAAGTTTCGATTTCGAATAGAAAGTGGAGAACAGAATATCCAAGCACTGAAGTCTCTCCGACTACTTAGCAACACTCGAAAAAGCGTAAAGCTCCAAAAAACTCAGATTTTCAGGTGAAAACAGTAAATAATGTACTTAACACAATATAATTTGGATAATGAGGCTCTTGTTACTTACATTTTATTACTGTTTCTACCTTTATCTTACCTAAGTAAGTGACTTTATGCGTATCATTTTTTATTCTCGGGTCGTAATCCGAGCGTTATCTTACGACCACGTGACCTTGCGTCCTACCACGGTCGAGATCCCGTTACGTCAACGTTAGTTACTATGCATCAAAAATCCAAGAAAACAGTATTTTATAAGATTAAGATAGTTCTGACTTTAGATATTAAAGTTTATCTTAGGTATCATAGCGCAGAAATCAAAATAATTAAAATACATTCTCATTTTTTTTAAATTAATGTAGTAGGGATAAGATTTAAATTAAAAGCTCGTAGTATAAGTTACGTTATTTTCCATTGTTAGACTTGATATTTTCCATTGTTAGGTTGAAGCTTGGCTTTTCGTAATTATCTACTGTGCGGCCGTGATTTTCAGTTAGCTTAAAAGTTTAATTGATCAAGAAGATGATTATTTTTTTTATTCATGTACGCTAGTATTAATTTCATATGGTATAAGTATTTATTTAATTTATGATTTTATTTATTAAAAAAAAGGTAAAAAGGTAAAAAAAGCTTTTAGTAATATAATTTTCCAAAAAAAAAAAATATTTCGATAAAATTTTGTATGCAGCGTATACCACGTTGCATATAAAATTTCTTATAACGATCGATACTACTGGCCCACTTATAGCTTCGCCTGCGTAAACTACACAACTATTTCACAATAGGTACGCACCGCCGCGCCGACATTACATTAGAAACCTCTAAAATTATCTCTCTACATAGAAGTATTTCTCTACTATATTATGCGTGTATTATAATATGTAAGCCGTCCTTTTTAATCATTCTTTCAATTAAATCGTATCTAAATCCGTTGCGTAGTTTTAAAGATCTAAGCATATATACATACAGACAGACGCGGGAAGCGAATTTACTTTATTTTTAAATTAAACTATACTGTCTGCAGAAGTTTTAAAAACAATGTTTAATCATTATTTATAACTATCAAAATGAAAAAAAATATATATCTACATCTAAGTTTCATGTAAGTACTCATATTTCTCGCATAACCATATTACTCAGCAATAAGCCGAATAAAAGCCGCATTTAACTCTTAGCTTTTAAGGATTTCTATTAAGTCGAGAATTCAATGTATGTAACGTATAATGTGTGTAGTCATGGTGTTGTTACGATGACGATACGATATTTTTATTTTTAAGGTTCACGTATGTCTTTCATCTAGTGGAGTAGACAGAGACTTAGTGTCAAGAAACCCTTAATTTTTTTAGCTCCACGTTTTGACTGGTAAATTATTAGACGTTCAAAAAATTTATGTAACTTATTATTTTGACTAAAATTCATTACGTCTGAGGGAACGGAACACCAAATATTATGTTCCCTGCATTATTTTTGCATCGTTCACTTGACAGTAAGCCTCTTCATACATGCTCTTCGGAATCCTTGTTCTTTTACGTGACCTTCCTTCAGCGGCTTCGATACTTTCTCTTTGTTCCCGAGAATTAATAATTTTCTTTTCGCCTATTTTAGACTTTGTGGATTGAAAAGCGAAAACTGAAACCCACTTTCTTTCACCAGACTGGATAAATAAATTTTCTTAAATATGGATATTGTGTACTGAAAAAAATTAAAAAGCACTATAAAAATATATTTCGTTGTTGATAAAAGCATCTTGCTATTATCTCAAGCCTCATAGCTTTTGCTGAATGGCATTCTAGGAATACGTAAGAGCTCTCATCCGTTAACTGGCAGTGAATATTGAAAATCTTTAAAAATATACTATTACTACTATTACTACTGTAGTTGTATCTTTACAAAGTATAAAGAAAGGTCGTTTCTTGCATTTGTTTGTATGTACGTATGCTTAGATCTTCAAAACTACGCAACGGATTTTGATGCTTCTTTGGATGATTCAAAAGGAAGGTTAATATGCATTATAAATGTATAGTAAAGTAAAGAAACACTGATAATTTTAGTTTTCTAATGTAGTGTTGGCGCGGCGGCGCATGTTTAAAGTGAAATAGTTGTGTAGTTCACGTCGGCGAAGTCGCAAGCGGGCCACTAGTTGTACATAACAGTTTGTAAGAAGTGTAAGACTTATGCAAATATATTCTCATAAGTTAGAATATTGAACCAACCTACTGATATAAAAAGCTCTGTTGTCCATTGTCCATTTTTTCATATGAATTTCTATGGAGATTTTTGTGCTGGGCGGTAAAAGTATGTTAAATTATTTTTTTTTATTTTAGAAACTGTATTAAAAATGAACCTTATTATATTACATAAGTAATAACTATAATTATGTGCATATATATACGAGTAACTGTTAGTTCACAAAAAAGGTTATATGTTTTAAAAATTACATAATATAAATGTCATTGAATTTGGCACTGCTATAAGCGCCTTTCTGATTTGTAGCTTATAGTTTGTTTATATAGGTCCTATCTTATAGGATGAACAATATCAAATTACTGTTGATTTTGTTTGGTGCATATATTGGTTATATTATTTATATATTTGAGGAATTCGAAGAACTTTAAGAAGCATCTTTAAAATTTTAAATTGCTAAGTGCAACTACGTTTACTAAGTGCGTGAGTAATACTTCAACTATTATTAAAGGTTTATTACTATTATACTTATAATTAGTCTGCATATTTAACTTCGTTTGGTGGTTGACATTGAAATTAGGCCTAAAATTTTACCCTCTTACCACGAAGGTACATCCAACTTGTCTTATTTTAACATTTATAAAAAAAACCCATCATATTAAACAATATTGCTAAGACGGTAATTTCCTTTACATATATTACAGGGCAGGTGCTCTTTCGATTCCAAAGCAGTTTTAATCAATACTAATATAATAAAGAGGTGAAGTTTGTAACTTTTTTGTAATGGCTAAACTTCGGAAATACACAATCTATCATTAAAATTATTTTACAATTAGAAAGCTACACCACTCAGAAGTGCTATAAACTATAGTTTATTATGATTGAACAGGAAGCTCAGAGAATCCTAAAGAGGCCCAAATAGGGGATAAAAGTACCAGACAAAGACAAACCGCGAGCGGGTCACTAGTAGAATATATAAGGGATAGATAGATACAAAACACGTTTTGCTAGATAAAACTAAAATAAAAATATTTTACTCTTTTACCTTATGACATGGGATGGAAACATATGAGGGACAGTCGTAAAGCAAGCTGATTTTATTATTTTTAGCAATAAAAACGGTAGGAGTAGTGGATTATCCTCTAGTCTTATATTTGCAATACGTAGAAACGCGGTAATGAATTATTCAGGTTTGTTGCCAAGCAAGCTGATGTTTATATAAATTATGAAGATGACTATCGTTATATGTTTTATATTTAAAAGTGGAAAATCTGATGCGCGTCTCGCGTTATTGTTTTCCTTATAAAAAATAGCTTTACACTATTTTCCGCTTAGCGGGGTAGTCAGAGAGAGTTTAGTGTCAGGACACGCCGTTTTATACTTTCCAGTCCAAATAGAGACGTTTACGAGTTTAAACTTAAACAACTGTTAACTAGTGGCAGCGTCTAGTCAGACACTTTTCCACTGCTTCATGATGGAATGAAAAATGATGAAATTTTTCTAATTTCAATTTCATTATTAAATTTTAGCTTATAATAAAATTATATTAACATTAAGTATAGTAGGACTTTTATATTAGCTTATAAAAGTATAGGTACAAAAATTCCTGCTACGTTTATAAATTGTGACTAGCAAAGCTACATTTTGTAATAGACAGTATATTATGTACTTTTTCTTGAATACTCTTTTATCTTCGATAAATTAGTTATTAGAATAACACACTAATATAATATATAATAAATTATAAGTTTTATTTAAAATTATCCACAAAATAGTAAAAAATACAATCATACTTATCCAGGCCAGTCGTGGTGCAGTGGCAGAAGCGTGTGACTGTAAACGACTGGTTGTGGGTTCGATTCCCACTCGAGGAGTGGAAATATTTAATATTTCCAAATTTCCTCGCCTGGTGACGAGGCTAAGCGCGGCGTTAAGTTCCGCCACTTAACATGCAATACCTCCGATTTTGGTGGAAAGTGGGGAACGGAGTGTGTTAACACTAGGCTCCCTCTGCCTACCCTGCTGTGTGCGGGACAGCGTGAAGCTAAAATACAATCATACTTATTTATACTACATTATCATTAGCGTAGGTGCAAAAGTTCCTTTACCGCTGTGTATGTACTACTATTGCTATTATTTACATACTTACTACTTTTATTTACATACTTTTCTACTTTTTATTATTATAATTGTAATTTACTGAGAAATTCCTGAACGAAAGTTAATAAGAACATACAATTTAAGAGAAAACTTGTGTTTCAATTTAGTGTTTTTTGTGAAAATTCAAGAACGTGTCTTTTAAAGGTCAACTTTAAAATCTAAAGGCATATTTTTCGCGCGTAATTTCCTTATAATTGAGCGAAGTGAGCGAAGCGAGCGTAGCTCACTACAGATTTTTTACACTTTTTGTACGCGTATCAGTTAAAATCGACTGAACCGATCATTATGAAATTTTGCGAGCTAATTTAAGCTGATGGACCATGTTTAATAAAAAAGAAATTTAAAGAAGAATAATCGTTTAAAATGTAGTTTTCCATAGATATTGATTAAGAATGCTCGCTTCTAGTCGCACAGCGAAGTGTTAGTCGAAGGGCCAGTCGTGGTGCAGAGGCACAAAGTGTGACTGTAAAGCGACTGGTTGGAGGTTCGATCTCCACTCTTCGAGTGGAAATATATAATATTTCCATTTTCTTCGCTCTAGTCCGCTCATTTTTTTAGCTCCGCACTTAACACGCAATGCCTTCGAATTCGGCGGAAAGTGGGGAACGAGGTGTCATAACACTAGGTTCCCTTTGCCTACCCTGCTGTGTGCGTGATACAGCGTAAAGCTAAAATAAAGTGAGTCGAAATTGAGGGTTTACAGGACGCCCCTAATGCTTGAAACATCGTTTCAAGTTTAGATATTTTATATGTTGTATCGGAATTAGGACCTTCATCCCAATAATTTATTGATGAATCCCTTTCATCCCTCATCAGAGAATTTTCACTGTTCGAGATCGTATGTCAGTCAAAATTGTTTCTTTTTAAACAGTCTACTATCGGTCAGATTTTCCCTTACTCTTTACGTGCCATTTAAGATCTTGTTTGAAAATACGATTGTCAGTCACGTCATCAAAGTACATACATATGTTAAATTGAGCATTAATTATGTAAGTATATTAAATTGAGCATTTTTTCCTTAGAAAGATCTCCTTGTTGCCTATAAGGTTTTTGATTTTACGTGATAATTTATCACATTATATTTTAATACCTGCAAGAGTGCTCTTAAACAGTAACGAATTCATTAGTTACACCCTTAGGACCAGTTTAAGGGCGGAACCATAATAATTGCTATCTGCGACCATGAACTTTGTGTTTGTAATTTAATTTCATTCTATTAACTTACAACTGTGCCTACAATGCCCGTGTGTAGATTTTATCAGTGGAGCAATTACTTTACTTAATGATGCTTGAAAGTGATACATACAATAAGTAGCAGAACTAGATAGATTCCTAGAATACTTTGTACAATAATAATTACTTAATTGATGAGCAATCACTTGATTGTGTAATTTCTAATAACTTGGCCAACGTGTAATTTTACAAATTATATGTTTACTATGAACTCTACAAATATGGCCGCGTTTAGAGAAGTCATTTCCGCTTTATTATCATTCTGAGTAAGGACGATACAATGATGACATTTATTTCATGGTTTGCTAAAACACATGGATTTGAATTTAAAAAAAAATCGTGATTGTTCAAATATAATAAAAGAGAATATTTTAGTATGAACACATTTACGTAAGGCAAACGAATATTTTTTCGTTTTCAGTAATAAGTTTTATATCAAAAATAAAGTCAAACCTTTAGTTTGTTAATAATAGCTGATATACAAAAAAGCGCTCCTACCGCCCCCTTCGGTTATTTAAGTGGGTATTTTACGATTTGTTCAAATAAAATCGATGATTTTATAAAATAACTGTGTGTTAAGTTGATCATATTAAATAAACAACCATCATGAGAAGCGAAAAGTTATCACTGATCTGGTCAACACTCTCTTGATGTAATGAATCCACTATTGAGCACTTTACGAAATAAGAGCGTTGCATGCATAGTAGATGAATTAATGTAATCTGACATTGACATTTACATTTATAATGATTTAAATTACAGTTAAATCGTTATTGAACGCTATGATGTCGCATTTAGTAAGGGAGAGTTTGAGTAAATAATCATTATAATAATTATTTATGCAAACTCGTTAAACAAGGAAATATTAGATAATAACAATATAATTGATTAAACAATTTGGTTTTTCCATTAATATACCTAGGTAGTTTAATCTAGATTAAACTGTAGTTACAGTAACAAATTATTTCACATGTAATTTACAATTTCAGTAATAAGTTATACATATGAAAATATATTTTTGTTATCATACAAATCAGCTTAAACTCTTCAAAGAGCCAATTTCGCTTATATACATATGTCTATTCAAAATGTTCAGAGTAAAATCAAGATATTACGTTACTTCCCTCCAGCATATAGTGAATAGTAACTTATGGAACCTATAAACTTTATCCTACGTGAGAGAAATATAATTCTCTTATTACTCTAGAAAGCAATATGGCGATAGTGAAAACACTTGTTTGATCTACTAACAACAGAATGTGACGTTTTAATTCATGTACACTTGTGTACATTCGAAGTGAAGTCTAGAATTGTAAAAGATTAAATTTTATATGAAATAATTATTCTTAATGTATTTTTTGCCTTAACGGAACTTAACGCCGCGCTTCTCCTCGATACCAGAGCGAAGAAAATGGAAATATTAAATATTTCCACTCCTCGAGTGAAAATCGAATCCACAACCAGTCGCTTACAGTCACACGTTTGTGCCACTGCGCTACGACTGGCCCCTTTTGAAGTGTTATTTCGTAAATAAGAACAAACAATAGGATGTCGTTAGTTACATATAAAATAATATCAAAAGTATGTTTCTGCTATACACTAAGTTAGAATTAACGTAGTTCCTTGTATGAAAGATCGCTGCACTATAATTCCTTTGCTTCAAGTTTTGAATAGGCGTTAAATGTTAACTGCGTCCACGTGTTTAAAATTTAAATAAATGAATTTGAATAACGTATTAAAATGTAATTATTTAAAGCCTTATCATTAAAAAATAGGATAGTGTACTAAGTGTAAACGGGATGGTTGTAGGTTCGATGCCCACACAGGGGGAGGATAATATTTATTTTTTTATTTCTTACTTCTGGTACCTAAGACAAAGAGCGGCGGTGAGTTAGATTTTAAATTAATTTCTATTTACCTTTGTTAACTATGTATTTTTATACGACATGTATACATTTAATTTTGCGATTAATTGATATATTGATGATTTACTTAAAATATTATGAAATAGAATATAATCACATGGTTTATTGCTGTTATATTGAAGCAACGAATATGGAAATATTGTGGTGCATTTATAATATGAATTACTTTTTCCTTTTTCCTGTGGCTCAATTACTTTTTGTAGGTAATATTACTATGGTGTACCGTATTATATAAAAATTACAGTCTGATCAATTTAAGAATAGTGAGATAAATATTTCTTTTACACACATACACACGCACACACACACGCACGCACGCACTACTTATATTGGGCTCCGTCGACGCGTAAATTACTCGTTGCTATTTTTTTTGTTAATGAAAGGAAGCAAATGAGCAGAAGGACCTCCTGATGGTAAGTAGTACCTTCGCACATGGACATCCCCAACATTAGAAAAGTTGTGGATGCGACGCCAACCTTAAGGAGGGAGGGGGAAAGGACGGAAGAAGGATGGGGATGGTGGGAATAGGGAGACAGCTGACTTACATGCCATCGAACCGGAACACATCATCAGATGTTTGGCGATTCGTCTTTGACATGATAGAGGTTACGAGCCATTCGGAGAACGAATCTCCTACCACCAAGCGACTGGGTTACCCGCCTTTTACGGGACGCTTCCCAGCGACGGAGGGGAATTGTATTCTAACCCGTCCCCCCACGGGTATATAGCAATGTGCTATAGCACGTAATACAAAAGTGTCTGTCTAACACACACTTTTTAACTTATTATGATCGAATTTAACAATTTTTCCAAAAAAGGGGTTTAAAACTTTTTTTTATTAAATTAATGAAACCATTTATAAGTTTATTTTTTTAGTTTCACGATATATCCATACACAGCAGGGTAGTACTTCCTGCTCGTTAAGTGGCGGAATTTAACCACCAGAGGGAAAAAAAATGAAAATATTATATATTTCCATTCCTTGAGTGGGAATCGAACTCACAACCAGTCGAGTTTACAGACACATTTTGTGCCCCTGCGCCACATTCGTCTCAAGTTAAGTTTATTTTATGAAAAATATACTTACGTTAAGTTCCGCCTCTTAACACGCAATGCCTCCGAATTCGGCGGAAAGTGGGGAACAGAGTATCTTAATACTAGGTTCCCTCTGCCTACCCTGCTGTGTGCGGGATACAGCGTGAAGAAAAAAAAATATACTTATAAAACTAACCCATAAGCTAAGTAAATAAACACCTCTTTTAAAACGTGAATGTTATCTTCTACTGCGTCCAATATGAACCTAGAAATATGTCATCAAAGATTTATTAATAATCGATTTTTAATTACGTTGTTAATAAAAGACAAGATACATTGACGATCAAAAAACAAATATTTTGTAGAGTGTTTTAGTTTGCTACAACTGTTTAAACACGTTATAGTCAGCAATACCAACTCATTAACAGGACGTATAGTGAAATATTAATTATTTTTTAATTATTTTTCAAAATGTTAAAAAAACTGTTATTAAGTATAGTGGTTTTAATATTAATCGCGAATGATACACAAGGCAGGGGGCATAGGGTTCATAGAGGCAAGCATCATCATAAGTGGGGTTCAAATTCTTTGATTCACAGTTATCCTACTTCAGGGTCAGGATTGTCGGGTTCATCGAATTCACGGTTACCCTGGAACAAATATCCTTCTACACCGGGAATATCTGGATCTTATCCTGGAAGTTACTATCCACCGTCAACAGGATTATCTGGTTCTGGAATAAATACTGGATATCCGCCAAACTTTCAGAAGCCTTTCAATACCTACCCTGGTACGGGAAATTCTATGGGAAACCAACAGTATCCTCCATATTCAGGCTTTAAAGGAGACGATAAACCCTCCTATCCTACCTCATCGGGTTTGTCAGGTTCAAGGATTGAACCTCCAAGATATTTTAATATGTGGCCAAGTTACAAGTAGTTCGCGAAATTATGACTGCAATAATAGCCCACCTAGGCTATGGTTATGGCGTCAATAAGCACTATACACAGTATTTCCATTAACGTGATAACTAAATAAATTTATTTATGACTGACATTTATTTATATTATAACGATTTGCAAAATTCATTAAAATCTTTGTATAATCTTCATTTTTAACTAATTTTCATAATAAATACATGTAATATAGATAAAAAATAGATTGGAAAAGAAAAAAAAAATTAGATATCGTATTGTAAATATATATTTTAAATTTTTAATTGAATTAAATATTTGGTTATTATTATTATTTGTAAATATCGAGAATGACGTCACACTGATCTGAATAATTCGACGAAACCTGTTATTGCTAATAAACATAAAATATCTTACTGATTTTTATTTTAACGACACAAAGTTTTTTTTTAATATAAAACCACTCTTCGGATTATGTTTGTATAAGAAAGAGAAAGTAATTTCTGTTTAAAATCGTACTACATATCTACTTATCACTTCTACAGTTGAATGTTTTTTTTTGCTTTTAAACAAATTGCAAGTAAAAAAATTAAGTGAAAAGTAATTCCTTTGTTGTCACGGCCTTCATGCGCAAAATTCAATTTTGCTTGTCAATACAATTGATGTTCCCCAAAGTAGCTTCTTTAAAAATAAATATTATTCTTCTTATTTTAGGTGTTCTGTTAAAATTAACAAAAATATGAACATACGTGATGTATCAGTGTTTTTTTATAAAAATATAGGTATTTCATTTGCTAATAATATAAATAGGCAAAGTACATATATGGTATTAAATTTATTATAAATCACGATTTTCCTGAAGTAATAATTAGTCATAGAAATATGCAAACTAGGAACATTAATAATAAATAATATATACCTACTTAATTATGCAACGTTGTTTGCGACTTGATTCACAAATACTGTTATTTAAAGTCTTTAACACTAAACATAACTTTTTTTTAACAAATTTAGTAACAACTTTAATACCGCATAGATCAAGTTAACGTTAACAAATTATTTTCAATTCTTAGCTATAATTTAAAAATGTTATATAATAGTACGTAATAAAGAAACAATAAATATTATCACTAGCACGTTAAAGCTATGAAAGTTAGATGCACTATTGTTCATATGAATATTTATGTAATATAATATTTTATCACACTGCACTTCATAGTTTGTCATTCCTTCGCGGCTGTACATTATCAGTTTGCAGGTAGCATTTTTGGTTACATAAATCCGTTGATTCGTAACGGGGTCCTTTATTGTGGTCAGTTTCCAATCAACAATATCACTTTCACTTTTGCTGGGAGCTGGAATTGTTACCTCAACTCCTGGATCTTCTTTCCAAAGGCTGACATTTATCCCGTCTTCCATTATCTTTCGTGTATTATAATCGTGTATATAGCGATGAAGAAATGGTTGAGCCAAATGGCAATATACTGTCAGGGTTTCACTTAATTCCACATCTTCTATCCTGAGCCAACACTGTTCTGCACGGTCGTTTCTATTAGGTAATTCCAATGGGAAAGGTAACACTAAGTAGGGCTTAGCACTTTTCGTCACCTGAGTTTTGACCGCAACAAAACACAAAACATTTATAAATATAAACAATAAAGGTAACATTTTAAATGTGCACTTGGTACAACGTCATGATTTGAAATGATAGTCATGGTTTTGTGAAGCGGCAAAAAGTGAAGCGAATATTGCCTTCACAGACAGTGATTATGGGATGAGAGATTGCAATTTACGATCCTTTGTCACAGTTTTAATTCGATAGCAGTCATTGTGTTATGTAACGTTTAATAGTACACGTTTTCGTAATAAGGTGTAATTTAAAAAATCACACAAGTGAAGGAAGTGATAGTTTCACTTGGGCACTGAGGGCTCTTTACGGCAGTAGTTCGGCCATGTTCATATAATTAGGGGTTATTATATTATTAATTGTAAATTGCTGCAATCTGCAAATGTATGAAGATAATATATATTAAATTATGTATTATATTACAAAATTACAAAAGTATGACGATCAAATATTTTATTTACTGAACGAATGAGATTTTTTACGTAGGTGGTTTCCTTAAAGAGCGAGTTTGAGTCCTGCCACTTTCAATTTTTTACGTTTCTGAAAAAAGATCTTTTAATGTAAGGTCTAAATAATACTTAAAATATATTAAAAATGTCATAAATTACTTTCTTGAAGAGATGCAAGGAAAGATGTGCCTTCTAGGTCTTTTTATATGATACATAATCAGATTTTGTAAATAAAATAATAACTGTAACTTTTATACTATAGTACAAAGTAAAACTAAAAATATTTTTCACTGAAGATAAATTAGCTAACTGATGACACTTAACTATTTTTTTAGTTTCGGTCATAATTTTCATTTTTTTAGCTTCTTATTTTATCCTTAACAAGGTAGTCAAAGAGAACTGAATGTAAAACGCATAGCTTCTTTCGCTTCGTCCTCAGTCATCGAACTCTTTGTACATGCCTTCCGGGATGTCGTCATGCTTTTTACGAAACTTTTCTCCAGTATCGTCGATACTACGGTCTCAAAGGTCAAACGATGTCTCCCCCTACCGCTCTTACCACTCACCTTTGCGTCATATATCTTTCTTACCATTTTTACGTCATTAGTTTATAAAATACGTAAGGTGATTATTTATATAAGATAATACTTATTAAATTTTTAATGACGTAGGCATCTATGTATTTACATAGCTATGATATTGGAATATCCGCCTTAATTAATATGTACATTTTCCTCTACGGGTGAATTATCTATTCTATATCTCTTCTCTTCTCTATCTCTATATATAATAAAAGAGTAGAAAAGTCAATTCTGTACATGAAAAATTTCAGAAAAATTTTAATTGGGTGCGTTAATATATCGATAACAGAGGCCAAAAATCCACTCAGTAGAATTTTTGTCTGTCTGTCTGTCTGTCTGTCTGTCTGTTAATTTGTTCGTCAATCACGCAAAAACTACTGGATAGAAATGAATGAATTTGTATGGTGATAGCTTATAGTCCAAAGGTACATATAGGATAGTTTTTATCCCGGTATCCTATGTAGTTTTTTTGGAAAAAATAAAAAACCGATATAAGTAAATCATTTGTATATCGGTATCTACCGGGTAAAAATTAATGAATTTTTGTATGGAGTTAGCTTAGAGGTTAGAGCAACATATGGGATAGTTTTCATCCCGGTATTCAACATAACTCCCGCAGAAAAATAAAATTAAAAAAAAAAACATTCTAATTATGTCGATAGTTCACGAGTGAAGCTAAATTTGTTTCAATATCACTAAATAAAATAATTATAAAATAAAATAAGCATAACATTTATTAAATATACATTTGACCGGTTTATAAAACTTTATATAATCTATATATTTATATAATCTATATGACAACAGATGTCACTACGTTTTCTGCAACGGGTAGCGCCATTTGTTATTATATAGTTGACATTGTATTAGACATATCCGCACTCATTAAAATTATTATTATAAAAATGCAAAAATCTGTATCTCTTCTATTTGTTATGTTTTGACGGGAATTCGTAAAGAATATTGTTGAAGATGCAGGGTCATATAGGCTACTTTATAAAAAAATCAAACCCTAGGAGGGTTAACAATGAAACAGTGGATGAAACTTATGTATGTTTAGTATATAGTGAGAATGAAAGATCTAAACTCCTTGACTGAAATGAATGAATTTTCTCAGGAAAATAGTTAATGAGGCAAGGTCAAACATAGGCTATCTCTCTTTTTTTAAAAATTACCCTGGTATTCAAAACAGTTCCCGCAGAAAAGTAAAAAAACTGGCAAAGTCAAATTGCATTGATTATTTGCAAGTAAAGTTAAAAAATATTTTTAATATCAATAAGTAACACAATTGTAAAATAAAAAGCGTAAAGTTTATTTAAGATATTATGACCGGTGGTTTATAATACTATATACCAGATGGTATATATGTACGAAATCTACTATCATATGATAGCAGATTTCGTACGTTTTCTTACAAGAACAGCGCTATATGTTATCAAATAATATAGACATTGCACTAAATGTATCGATGATTTTCTCATGAACATAATTAGTGACGAAAGTCAAATATAGACTACCCTCCTTTTATAAAAAAAGCAATCCCAAATAGGCATTAGAGGATGAAAGTGGTAGTTCACGTGGCGAAGCCGCGAGCGGGTCGCTAGTATATAATAAAAGAGTAGAAAAGTCAATTCTGTACATGGAAAATTTCAGAAAAATTTTAATTGTTGCGTTAATATATCGATAACAGAGGCCAAAAATCCACTCAGTAGAATTTTTGTCTGTCTGTCTGTCTGTTAATTTGTTCGTCAATCACGCAAAAACTACTGGATAGAAATGGATGAATTTTGGTATGGTGATAGCTTATAGTCCAAAGGACATATAGGATAGTTTTTATCCCGGTTTTCCATGTAGTTTTTTTGGAAAAAATAAAAAAACCGATATAAGTAAATTATTTGTATACTGATATCTACCGGGTAGAAATTAATGACTTTTTGTATGGAGTTAGCTAAGAGGTTAGAGCAACATATGGGATAGTTTTCATCCTGGTATTCAATACAACTCCCGCAGAAAAATAAAATAAAAAAAAAACATTATTATGTTGATAGTTCACGAGTGAAGCTAAATTTGTTTTAATATCACTAATTAAAATAATTATAAAATAAAATGAGCATAACATTTATTAAAGATAATTTGCTGTTAAAGATATATTTGACCGGTCTATAAAACTTTATATCATCTATATGACAACAAATGTCACTACGTTTCTGGAACGGGTAGCGCCATTTGTTATTATATAGTTGACATTGTACTAGATATATTCGTACTAATTAATATTATGATTATAAAAATGCAAAAATCTGTATATCTTCTATAGGTTATGATTTTACTAGCCCGATTTGGATGAAATTCGAAAAGAAGAGGTTGCAGGGTCAAATATAGGCTCCTTCTTAAGAAGTTAAACCCTATGCTTTGTATATAGTGAGAATGAAAGATCTAAACTCCTTGACTGATTTCGATTAATTTTTTTAGGAAAATAGTTCATGAGGCAAGGTCAAACATAGGCTACCTCTCTTTTTTTTTAAATATTTACAAAGGTGCTGAAGTAGGGTATGAAAGTAGTAGTTCACCCAGCGACGCCGCGAGCGGGTCGTTAGTCTACCCCTGGTATTCAATACAGTTCCCGCAGAAAAATAAAAAAGTAACAAAGTCAAATTATATTGATTATTTGCATGTAAACCTATTTTTTTAATATCAATAAGTAACACAATTGTAAAATAAAATAAAAAGCCTAAAATTTATTAAAGATATTATGACCGGTTTATAATACTATATACCTGATGGTATATATGTACGAAATCTGCTATCATATAGATATATGATAGCAGATTTTGTACGTTTTCTTACTAGATCAGTTATCGCTATACAATCAATCAAATAGTATAGACATTATACTAGATGTATCGATGATTTTGCCGCATGACGCAAGGTCAAATATAGACCCCCTTTTATAAAAAAAACAATCCCAAAGAGGCAATAGAGGATAAAAGGGATAGTTCACGTGGCGAAGCCGCGAGCGGGTGAATTATATTAAAATATAATTAGAAGATTGCCTATGTTTATATTTTATACTATCGATATATTGAACTGTATATGAATGTTCTATAACGTATAATAATTCAGCTTCACGGTTTTACTCGCTTAGCGGTAGGCGTAGCCAGAGACTACTTAGTGTCAAGACACTCCGTCCTCCATTTTCCGCCCAAAATAGAGACATTACGTGTTGAGTGGCGGAATTCAACGCTGCACTTTGTCTTAGGTACAAGAGCGAAAAAAATAATATTTTAAATATATTCATCCCCTCGAGTGGGAATCAAACCCAAAACCATCGCGTTTACAATCAGGCTCTGTCACTGTGCCTTACGACAGCCTCGACTTTATTAATGATTAATGTACTAACAACACAAAAAAGTTTCTGCATAGAAAATTGAGGCACAATCGCCGCTGAATAATAAAGAACAAAACATCTAAAAACTCTCTTTTATATAAGATGGAAACAGGTTCACGCATTTTCCCTCGGGAACTAGAGAGAGAGAAGCTAGTGTCGAGATATTCAGTTCTCCGATGGTCCGATGACCGCGATAGCCTCATGATATTATCATCACGCAAAATTGAAGAGACATTTTTTCCTAAAACTTTTTTTCAGTAAGTATATTATAGGGGAGATAGGGGATGGATGGGCATCTTTTTACTTAATGAATTATTAAAAGTCTAAATGTGAATATAATTATTATATAATGCCAAATTCGCAAATTGGTTGGAAAATTTAAGGATGACATCCAGTCAGAAGAATATATGTGATCTGTGTGACCAAATGGAAGAATTATGAATAAAACTTCTCTTGAAAATATTTAACTATGGTGATATTTGGTCGTTACTTGTGATTTCTTACTGGATCGGGCACAATAATTTCCTTTGTTGCTAAAATATATTCATATAGCAATTTTATGTACAGCTTTTTCCATTCAGAATAAAATTTAGAAGAAATCATTACGCAATCATAAGTTTATATTTTCTTATAAATTAAAAATCTAATAAAAAAATAAAATCAATTGAAAATTCTTTACACATCCCTGTTTTGTATATCAGTGCAAGTCTCTTTTAGGTATTTGATATTTATAAGCAGTTGTTTTTAACCTTTCCAAATTTCCAAATTTTTCAAAACTTTGCTTCATGCACCCCTTTTCTTGAAATCAAAGTTTTTTTTTATTTCAAGCTCAATCAGGTAACGTAAAGTAAATAAACATTACTTATAAGTGAGAGCATTGGGCTTGCCTTAACCTTTCTCAAAACACGTGACCATTGCTTCCTCTACATATTTATCCAACTAAACATTCCCGTAAAAATTGTCAGTAAAATATTTTTGTATGACTAACAATTTTTATGGTCTACATAAAAACTGTAAGTCATACAAAACACAATAAAATAAAACAACGACACGACAAATATACAATAAAATAAAACAAAATATCACCATATCTTCTGCTAGTTCTTTGTTTATTCACTTTCAAACCACAAAAAACATATTTACATTGACCTCCACCTAACCTTAAAATGCGCCTGTCTTTAGAAACTTTATCGAAATGATAGGTAGTCTATTGATAAATAGTGCTACCAGTGAGTGAAATAAACTACTAAAATAAGGAAATAATTAATTCTATATTCTAACTCGAATAACATGGGTGCCTCCGAGTGCCCAGCCCTCCCCATCTCCTCTATAACTACGTTAATTAATTATAAGTCGTTTGTTTAATATTTTTTTATAATAAGCGTTTCTTTCCAATTATTTCCATTACTCCGCTCTATTACCTAAAAGAAAGGATGGCGTTCATTTGCGCCACTCAACATGACTCGATTTCGGGCGCAAAGTGGAGAGTGGAGTGTCTAAATAGTGACGTAGTTAGTTAGTTCTTTCTGACTATTTTACAACATAACATCGCTTTATTTACAAAAATGCTATATAATGAATTCAAACTAATTATTGAAAAATATTTAATTTGATTTCGTTGTAAATGTCATATTTTTAAGTGACACTCAGTTTGGAAAAACAATATCACTAATCTACTTTTAATAACTTAATTAAATAACTGTTTGTAGATATGTCATAATGATATTTTTATTTAAATTCGGAGAAACTGGTGTTGATCATGTCAACAATACTTATGACGAATACGACTTACTTATAAAACAAGCATACAATTGTTGTTAAATATGTTTGTATTTAAGATGAAAATGTTTATCATATTTTGTAGCCTTTGGCCTTTTGGCTTATCAATACTGCTTACTGATTGGACCAGGAAAATGTGTTAGGTATAAACCCAGATGAATGACGTCATGATGATACAATTAAATATTCCTAGCATTTGAAGCAATATAGTGTGAGATATCAGACGTGCGCTTATTTTGTTATTCGTTAAAATGGCCAACAGAATATGGTTGTGCCTACTGCTATTTTATTTAGTGTTAAATGGTTCAAATTGTAAAAGATTCTCTTCCGGAGGTTCTAGGTCAAGTTCAAGTCGGAGTAGAGGTTGGGGTTCAAGTTCTGGCTACAAGCCATCGTCAAGTTATAAATACAGTTACCCCTCGTCTTCCGGCTATTCTGGATCATCAAGACAAAGCTCTCATAGTTACCCCTCGTCCTCATCGAGTCTATCGGGATCAAGTTCTAATGGAAATTCTTGGTTTGGAAGCTTAAGTTCTGGTAGTAAATACCCAGCATCAACGGGGTTATCAGGAAGTGTTGGGTTTTCATGGTTGGGAGGCTTATCTGGTTCAAACAGTAAATATCCCGCATCCTCTGGTTTGTCTGGTTTAGGGTCCATTAGTAAATACCCAGGATCAACCGGACTTTCTGGAACAGGAAATGGATACACATCAAGTGGCACAGGATCTGGGAGCAAGTATCCAGCGTCCAGCGGGTTATCTGGTTCAGGATCAGGCAGCAAGTATCCAGCATCCAGTGGGTTATCTGGTTCAGGATCAGGAAGCAAATATCCTTCATCTCCTTGGCTATCAGGAACTAGTAGTGGGAACTCATGGTCAAGAGGACCTTCAAGCTCAGGGTCAGGGATCAATTATCCAGCATCGACTGGATTATCAGGGTCAGGGTCTGCTAGTAAATACCCAGCTTCGCCAGGATTATCAGGTGTAGGAAGTGGCAACTCATGGTCATCGGGATCATCAGGCTCAAATATAGGAAGTGGTAAGCATAGTTATCCAACTACTTCAACGGGATTGTCAGGATCAGTCATTAATGACCCTTCGAAATCGTCCTATAATCCGTCCATATATAAGCCGTCTTACAATGTTCACTCAAATCCGTCTCCTCCGTATCATCAAAGCAATAGTTACAACACAAACAGTGCACCTGGATTAGGATATAGTGGAAACAAGCCCTACAGTTATGGATATGGTAACTTTTATACAGCTCCCCAACATGTGTACATAACGGAATATAGAAATTCTAATAGTCGATTTGGAGATTTGTTAACCGGTCTTACATTGTATAACTTGGGTAGATCGCACAGCCATTATCATGATCATTACTATTATGATGATTACTATAGACAAAGATATCATTCATCAACCCACCAGAGGCCTTACGACAAACCAAAGGATGAGGCTTATTGCACTCTAAAAGTGAAACAAAATGATAAAATTGAAGAATTAAAGATACCATGCGAAATTGTATCTACATTTACTGAAGGAAGTAAAAAGTCTACCAGTACGGAAACTCAAACAGTATGTGTTTCAAATTATACTGTTATAAATAACACACAACCTATAACAGTAAGTACTCCGAGTAACGTCACCATTGCTACTAATAGTACAAACAATTTACACAAGAATGAAACTTTATTGAATTTAAATATTATACCAATTAATTCTACTGAGGCTCCATTACCAAATATCACTGTTTCTTTAACAAATACAACATCAAATTCGTCTAGTTTGCCAGACACAAACGTTCAAAACATAAATGTATCTACGACAATAAAGCCAATTCCCTTATCAATTAATACTACTACTCCAATGACGAATCAATCAGTTACAACTTCAAATATCAGCATTACGAATACAACTAAGTGCACGACTACGACAGACCCCTTGAGTGTGAAAGGACCTCCTGTAAATACGTCAAATATGGATTGCGAAGTGAATATAGTTACCAAAGAATCTCGATACACCACGAAAATCGACTGTCAAAAATTAATGCAATATTCCAAAATGCCAGAACCACCTAAAACACAAAGCCCGGTTGTTCCCGAGAAGGCAAAACTGAAATCATGGCTATCTAATCCTCCATGGTGGATGTCTTTGTTCATTGCTTTGTAAAATTTAAAATCCTTTATAGCAATTGCATTTATAGATTAATAATTATTTTTAATTGAATAAGATTGTAATAGGTTAATTAGTTATAAATAAATTTAATTGTAATAATTATTAGTTGTTTATTTACCATACATTTTTACATGATATTTTGGTAAAAATTAATATTTAATTAACTATCATTTTTTTAAACAGTAAAGAATATTTTGATATATTTGAATAATAAGATTATTGAATTGTTTTCCTTAATATTAGTTATATATAAATATGTTTACTTCAAGCAATACATTAATCACAAAGTAATGCGTAAGGTCCAATTATATAAGTATTTATATAATTGGACGATATTATTAACATGATGTCTCAAGAAATAAATACATTTTTTTTATATTTATTGTTATGTGCTATAGACAAGTTTTTTTTATAAAATGAAAATAATTATACTTTGTTTTATTTATATTAAGCCAAATATAGAAGTTTTATAATTTAGTATTAAAAAATATTTAAGAAAGGCCTTTTCTATATAAAAAAAACAATACTGTAAACTTTATTTCCAAACTTAACAAAGTTTCTTTCTCTATGTGTGTATGTAAGTTTTTTTTACATGTTAATACTGTTAATTTAGATATTTACTGTCAATTATTTAAATATAGTATATAAGACAAAGCAAATAGTTATGTATTATCTTCTTTGCCTTATAATATACTTTCCACTTTAAACGTATTTAATTTACTCTATTTTATTTTTCATATAATTTTATCGATTTACGAATCGATATGTCCTTAACATCGGACACTTGATTCTTGTTACTCGAGTGGCTCATTAATATATATGTTTAGTATTGCCAGTTTTTGTTATTCAAAAAATATATGATTTTTTTATATAATTTGAATTTTTAATTTAAATAACAATCTTATGATATGAAAATACGATTTTGGCGTAAATTACGACAGTAAAATTTTCTTTATTAAATTTACTTACTTATTATTTATACAAGTAACCAATAAATATGTACAAAAAGTGGGCTTAACGCTCAAAAGCGTTTTCTGCCATTTGGTAAATTACTATAGATGCACAGAAGTTTATATTATAACTTATATAATTTTATTAATATAAGTATTTATGCATATCAAAGAAAAATATACTATAAAGAATATATACTATTAACTATATACCTACATTTAAAATCCGTACAGTTAAAATGATTAATATTTTCTTACTATTTTAAAAAAAATACATAAATGATTAATACTAATTACTTACCAAACCTTTACTTTGTAAAATTTGTAGTTTGTTGATTTATGTAAATAAAATATTTATTTATTTATATATTTATTTAAACAAGATTTGAAAGTCCACAACCCGGACGTTTAAGCCGAGTATATTTTTTAAGGTACTTAGTAGAATAAAATGTAGTTTTGATGATCGTAAATCAACATTTATTTATTTTAATACAATTTTGAAGATCATAAAAATAATACTGAGGCTTCTTAAAATTTTTAAGCATTTTTGGCCGTTTCCTAATATTTCAAAATTATTCTATCTATGATTAAACTAAGACTTCAAATATATCCCCGCGTGGACGCTCTTTAAAATTTCTCAGATGTCTTCTAAGACAAATCCGGGCATACCTGGACGGATGGCAGCTCTAATCTTGTACAAAAATACGTTCTGTAAAAATATTTTCTTATTCTAAATCACATTTATTTAATAACACTTTAAAATAGTATAACTAAAAACAAATACACATAATTAAAATTAACACGTTAAGGTAACTCACATTTTATTTTCATGCTATTCCACAAAAAGAATGTATTACAACTTAAATGAAAATACAATCCGTTCATAATATAGTTATCAATCTAATAATCTTAAATGCTTTGTTTATTTTTCGCTCAATACGAAGCAGGAAAATGTGGAATATCATTTATTTGGTGTCAGAGTCGAATTACTATGACAGTAATAACGATTGAATTTAATACCTACATTCTTTGAAAATCGATTCTTTGTTCAATCGATGTTATTGCAAACTGCACAGCCCTAGTGTGAGTAAACATAGCTTGTTAATATTTGCAAATTTAGTTTGCATTGGCACTTGTCAGTTGCTAGTATTGTAAGTGCTGTGCGCAAGAGTAGTGGTGAAACAGAAAAAAACTGTTATTGTTGTGTAATTGCAAAATTAGAAATTGGCGACATGCTTCGCTACCCTCGTTTGTTTCTTTGTTTACTTTTAGTGTTTTTAAGTGTTGATGTGATTATATCGAAACGTATTTCTGGTAGACATTCCTATCCAAAATCTCATGGCGGCCTCTCTGGCGGGGGAAGCCATTCGTCAGGAGGCCTTTCAGGTGGTGGACACGGATATCCATCGTCGGGCGGTAGCCATACTTATCCTTCCCAGGGAGGCAGTCAGCATATATACCCTTCAAATACTGGTGGCAGCCATGCATACCCGTCGTCTGGTGGAAGCCACACATATCCTACTAATAATGCGGGTGGCCATGGATATCCAGCTGGCAAAGGACTATCAGGCAACTCACCGAGTCACTCGACACACACTACGACAAATATACATCACCACTATAATTACAATCCTCCTCAGCAAATAAGATATACACCTGTACATGGTGGGGCTCCTGTTACCTATCCGGTTTATCATGGCACCCCTCCAACTTATGTCTATCAGTATAAAGATTCTGGAAGCAAATATGGTACCTTGCTTGCAGGGTTAGCCCTTCTTAATCTTGGAACACTTGGAGTTAGTGCTTATGCTGCAAGTAGGAGTCACAGTAACTCTAATTACAAGCCTCAACCTGGCGAAGTATGTAAATTTGGCATTAAGAAAGATAATGGCGATTATGAAGAAACTAGAATAGATTGTAACTTGATTACAAGTTTCATATTCCAAGAAGAAGCTAAATCTCAGAATACAGGAATGAATTCCACTGTAGTGACAACGTCCGTGACAAATATTACAACAATTAATGCAACTGGCCCAGGAGAAACACCACCACCGGAACAAAAAGTTTATTATGAAATGCTACCAAATGGCACATTTGTTCCTATGAATATGCCAGTCAATAACACAGCAGCAGCTCAAAGCTCAAATACTTCATCAGATGCCTCCATGACTTCTTCAGTTACTACAATTACAACTACAAATACTACAACTGTAGCAAATGCACTAGATGTAAAGGGCTCACCAATAAGTGTAACTCCTGGAATGAAATGTTATGTAATAAGACATACTCCGTCTTCCAACATGAGAAAATCTGTTGACTGTGGGTTATTACAAACATATGCACAACAATCTCTAAAGAAAAATTCTGCTTCAAAGAATGTACCACAAGTGTTAATATTCAGTGTATTATTGGCAGCATTTGTTATGTATTAAAGTGAAATAATATAATAATAAAGTATATACAAAAAACAAAAGTCTCCCAACTGGGTAACTCTATATTTTGGTGAACGAGAACTGATATTATGTAAGATTAAAACTTATGAAATATATCCGTCCTAAATTAAGATCAAACTTATGATCTTCAGCTGAACATATATGAAAATCTGTATAAGAAAATAAAAGTGATAATTTTTAAGAATAACATATTTTTAGTAGTAAATTATACTGTTTATATCTTTTAAAATATTCATATTTATGCTATAGTATATATTTTTGTGGTAAATATATTTACTTATATAAGAATATTTTTGTAACATTTATTAATTTTTGGTAAATATATACACTAAACAAATTTATGATCTTTTATTATTGAGCTTAAGTTTTATGTTTATCTATTTTGATTATTAAGAGCCTCCTTGATGATTTTAACATGTGTTGCCTAAGCAATATGCATGTCAAAGATATGTGTTTAATATTTATTTTATGAAATATAATCTATTTATAGACTATTAAAAATGTTGGTTTCTTGCACCCCTTCACTGTGTTAACTATAACTGCGATAAAACCAAATTTCACATTTCTTTGTCCGCATAATATTTGCAAAAAAGCATGGCTTTTTCTTCATGTCTTAACATAATGATTTAGTGGAACTATAAGTGTGTAAGATTTAATATTTTTAAATTTATTTGTGATACATTTGGAGTAAAAGACAACAGAAAAAAATATACACATGTTATAAATGCCTCTTCATAGTAAAAATTGTGTAAACACTACATTTTACTTCAGTATGTTAGATTTTTTCCTTATTTAATAATAATGTAAACTCTAGCCAAGTGGCAAAATGCCACTAATAGAGTTAGCTATCTGAAGCCATATGTTCATATTACTTTGAAGTGGAACACAAATAAACTACTTTTAATTATTTTATTTTTACATTGAATATGACTCAAATGAAATAGATTTGTTTTTATTACTGAAAATACTGCAAAATGAAAATTTTGTATCTATATGATCATAGTATTTGTTTAAACTTTCATCCCTAATAGTGAGGTGGGCAAGAGCGGCTGATTTTATTTACCAATGACTGTTTTATTAGTAATGTCAGTCATTTTCTAAAAAATATTTTTTTTTTACTATTTATTAGCGACACGCTCGTGGGTTCGCTCGCGTGAACTACAGTTTGCATGAATACAAACGTTCAGCCGTCTATTTCGACCTTTTGGAAGTAAAAAACCTCTTTTTATTCTGAATCCCTTCCAAATTGGGCTAGCTATTATTCATTTTTTGTTAATTTTCAGACATTTTATCATTCAGACATTTTTTTTGTAACGTGTGGGGCATCCCAACGCGTACGTAATTATCGTTGGCTATATATTTTAATTGCTAATTTCATTTGTAGTTTGAGCGGCTTGATACCCAAATTTAGCAAAAACGTTGATGTCATTTCCTCCAATAGCTGAAAGAAGAAACATTTTACGTAATTAATTTAGGTACGTAATCAATTAAAGCCAAAACTATAGAAGTTATGAATTGAATTAATTTTTTAGATATTTTTTGGTGGGAAAAATCTAATGGGGTTTTCAGATATTAGTTTATAGTTATGAGTTTACTTTTTCCCAACTTTATCATCATCACCAAGAAATACCATTATCTTACACCATGGTAAAAGACAAAATTAATTGTAATTCAACAATGATTTTTTTCATTTCTTGTACAAACAATTTGAAAATTTTAATATTTTATAGTTTTATGTTCTAACTTCTGTCGACAGTCCTCATGACTGCTTCCGACTCCGATTTTTTGAATGAAACTTATTTTAACTATAATATTTTACTTTTTTTCTTGTTAATTATTTATTGTATTACAAAGTATAATTTGTTATAATACAAGTTTAACTGATTACATCATATTATTGTAATACAGGTTATAATGATTAAATCACATAAATAATTATGATTAATTATTAATAATATGTTTACGTCTTCTTGTGCACGATGTAGGATTTTCCAAGTGCATATAACATTAGTCTTAGTGCTTCATGAGGCGTGGGTATTGGAAAACAATGTGACTTTCACAAAATATTTTTAAAGCATTTTTACAGCAAGTCAATACGAGACTATCGTGATGCAGTATCCGATTAAACCCACGCGAATGGTGGCAGGTTCAATTTCCACTCAAAGCTCAAAGCGCGGCGTTAAGTTCCGTGACTCAATACGTTCGATTTTGGGTGGAAAGTTGTGAATGAGATATCGACATTAGATTCGCTCTGCCTACCTTGTCATGTAGGAAACGTGAAGATGAGTCAATATGAATGAATGTAAAATGTATGATTCGCATACAGCGTAGGGTTTATTCATTATAAATTTTAAAGGAAAAGTATATATGAAATGTAATAAAATTATTTGTAATCCTTATTTGTTTCATGGCATGATTTTTAATTTACATTATAAATTGTACTTTGTACGACGCGATGCATCAATATCGCCTGTGGACTGCCGGCGTACGTTTATCACGATTCACGACTTGTATAGTAATTAAAGCTTTGAGTATGTATTTTATGTGTTTAAATATGAATATAACCAGTTCTGTTCTTTATAATGTGTCGAATAAAATTTATAATGTTGAAAAACTTTATAAGAAATACGTAGGCAAGGTTCATCTGAATAACAAGCACGTTATTGTTATGGTAAATGGTACAATGAATTGCTATACTATATAACACTACGACAATTCACAGTTATATATCTATAATTTGTTACGGTCATTGTCAGGCACAGCTAAACATATTGTTTGCAATATATTTCAATTTTTTGTTTCAATATGCATATCTGCTTATTTCAACACATTGTATTTTAGTTTCTTTCATTTTCATGTGTCTTGAGTATTTTTATGGTAAGGAATATCAGTTAGTTTAATCAGAATTAAAAATGTATTTTTGGTAATCATGCAGTTTGAGGACTTTTCCGAAAAATTACGGGAAACGTTTTGACACCCTGGGGCTGTTCATTGGAGCATATCGGAGGATATGTGTACATGTTTGTACACGTGTATGTGTGTTTTGATTGCTTGCAAGTACATATGTGCCCGAAGGCAAGTATCGAAATATACGAGAGATTTTCTGAAGTATTTGCGGAAACTTTTAATACCATAATTTATGGTAAGTTATATAAATGTCAGCCTCCCATCATGATATCCTTTGTTATGCTTCAAAGAACAGCGCCAGAGTGTCAATTTTTTTTTCGTCATTTTTCGGAAAAGCCCTCAAATTAGTTTATTCCATACATAAAAATATTTATAGCTACAATGTTTTTGATTCCTTGAGGGTTTCGGTTGGACAATGTGTATAATAATAGATTTAGCTATTGAAGAAATCTAGATAATGTGATAGTGAAAAAAGATATAATTAATGATAAGACTAACCTATATCTGATTGTTGATATAAAATATATATTATAATATCGTCAGTTTGACGTGATACCATTCTCTTTACTTAGTAGTTAAAATCTTATAATTTGGTAGTTATAATTCGTATAATATAATTCGTATTCGTATAGCCTAATTGTGCCCTATACCAGTAGCGTCAATTAGAATTAATAAAGTAGAGAAGGGATTTCTAGAATATTATATTCTTTTTTTTTTATAAAAAGGATAAGGCAAAAGAGCGTTCAGGTCACTTGATGTTAGGTGAACGCCGTCGCCCACGGCCGTTGCCGGCCTTAACATTAACAAATAAAATAAACCATAACTAAAATAAACCTATAATAATATATTTTTTATATACTTGTTATAATATTTATTAAAATAAATAATTAAAAAAAAGGTAGAGGCCGTCGTAGCGCAGTGGGACATCGTTTGACTGTACAACCATCACGTTGGCTGCTGGCTCGATTCCCACTCGAGGAAATGGCTATATTTAAACTATCATTTCTTCATATTGGTAACAAAGATAAAGTGCGGCGTTGAGTTCAGCCAATTCGCATATCTAACTCCGTATCCTAACTTATGACGTAAAGGCAAAAGTAAAAACTCCTAAACTTCTAAACGATAAATTGATTGAAAAATGAGATTTTTTATACCCTGTTTAGATTACAGTCCATTGTTCCTAAACGTTACGTAACTGAAATATGCTCATACGAGGCGTTCTACCGTAATGAATTGATAAATATTTTAAAATTTGCCGTGGCTGCTATATTAGTCATCGTACATGCTCGCATTTTATTTTCGTGGCTTTCGTCTATCGTTTCTAGTTCGTTTGGACAGATGTAGTGTTTTTATACATAAAAATAACTGTTTTCAGTTTTCATAACAAAAATAGTTTTATTTAGTAGAAATCTAGAAATGTATGGTTTCGCGATTTTTATTACTATTACATCACCAACAATAAAATTCTCACATAACATTCTATAGTACTTCATTTTATATTTTAAAATTGCAAAAAAATATTTTTCCTAAACCAGGTATTTGGCAAGTTAACAAACTTAAACAATAAATGAAGACAATATGTAATTTTTGTCTTTAAGTAGTGGTTTCTAATTAAGAATGCGATTTAAGATAAAACTGAGTTTTATTGGCCATAATTAATTTAGAACGCATTTTTAAATATATACAGCAACTAGCTCTAACTACAAATATCACAAAATAATGAAGAATTGATTATGATTAGATACGTAACAGATAAGAAAATTATAACTGAAAGCCTAGCAAGGATTTATACAGTAACTTCTTTTAATTTCAGTCATAATCTCCGCCTGTTGGGTGGCTGGAGCTGGAGTCGGGTTCCTACCCTTGTTCGGATGGCATGCCGCAGTCGACTCCGCACCGGGATGCTACTTCGTTGAAGTAATGGACTACAATTATTTGTTATTCCTGTATTTTGCAACGATCGTCACTCCAAGCGTGCTGCTCGCGGCTTTCTACGCTCATATCTACAGGGTAGTTGTTAAACAGGTAAATATATGTAAGGATTTAATATTATTAAATGCATATATGATTCTCGTTTTACCGATCAAATTCCTGTGAGTATCCATACTTATATTATAAATGCGAATGTCTGTGTGTTTGTCTGTCACGCTTTCACGGCTAATCTACTGGTCCGATTTGAATGAAATTTAGAATGAAAGTAGTAAAAATGACTGGGTCTAACATAGGCTACTTAGTTTTTCAAAAATCAACCTCTAAAGGGTTGAAATGGGGATGAAAGTTTATATGAAAAATCTACACCGCTTGACCGATTGTAATGATTTTTTGCATATATATAGTGGATAATCCAAGGTTAAACATAGGCTACTTTATTTTTCAAAAATCCACCACCGAGGGTTGCAATATACCGAAACAGCCACGTAGAACACGCGGCGAAACGCGAGCGAGCCGCTAGTTCTTTATAAAACGTGACATTGGCGAAGTGATAAGTGCTCAACTTTCACCATCGATGCGCCATAAATATAGAACTGAACTGAATGTAATATATGACTTTAACATAAAGCAAATTTGAGTAATTCCTGTATTAAGAAGGAGAAAAACTGATAGCATACTAGGTCAAAAACACGTATATACGAATGGGTAGTGCAGTCTTCAGCCATATAAATCTGCATATAGGTTATTTCTATTTATTGCTATTACTATAAATCTGTAAAGGCTAAATCTTTTGTATAACAGTAGTGTGTTTATATAAGTTGACTAGTTACTTAGCTGAGTTTAATAAAAGAAACATTGTTATAATTTTGCCTATATAATAAGAACGTTGGACTTAAAAGACGAACTTTCGGATTCAAATAAATAAAACAAAGCTTGAAAAAGTCCTAGTAAGTACTATATTAAAACGCTAATTAAATAAATTATTTTACGAATACACCTAATATAACATTTCACTTATCGTGTGCTAACGGTATGAAGAACAGCGCGCGTCAGACAGCTACCTTGATGATGATATGTTTACCTTGTCTAGTAGTTTCTAGGTTATTTTTGAATAATAAATAATTACCTGAGTGGCCAGTCACTGGGCCACCCAGTGGCACAAGCGTGTGACTGTAAACGACTGGTTGTGGGTTCGATTCCCACTCGAGGAGTGGAAATTATATTTCCATTTTCTTCGCTCTGGTGTCGAGGTAAAGCGCGGCGTTAAGTTCCGCCACTTAACACGCAAGCCTCCGAATTCGGCGGAAAGTGGGGAAGGAGTGTCTTAACACTAGGTTCCCTCTGCCTACCCTGCTGTGTGCGGGATACAGCGTGAAGCTAAAAATAAAAATAAAAATAATAATTACCAACTAATTTATCTTGTATGACGTGTTTATTTTTTTAAATTGTATTTTCTTTTCTTATTCAACTTTCTATTGATAGTCTATAAATTTATAGATCACGATTTGCATTTAGTAATAAATTTATTATAGTATGTTTACAACGATAACCATTATTAAAAAAAAAATACCAATTAATAGGTATTATTTTAAAATATTTTATTTTTATTGTAAATTTAATTAATGAATCAGAGGTCATTGTGCTACAGCGCGACAGCGTCTGCCCATATATACGATGGTTGTAGGTTCGAGTTCCGTTTGAAGTATTGTTTGTATTTAAATTACTTTCATTTCTCCCGTTTGGTGACCACACAACACACTAGGTTGAGTTAAGCCACTCAATACTTAATGTCGGATTCGGGCGGAAAGTAGAGAATGGAGTGTCTTCACACTAGGTTTCTTGAAAAAAAGGAGTGATTAAGTTAGTGATTAATCTTATGACAAAAAGTTTTAAATTACATTAATTGTTATTAATACGTACTTCTGTTCATTGTTCTAAGAGTACGAAAACTTTTAGTACTTAGGTATTTCATTAATGAATACAAGATAACATAAACAATAAAAAATGTTCAGCATGAATTTATAGGTATAGGTATATAATTGCTAATATATTTATTATTTTACTAAAAAAATAGCAATTATAATATATTAGCTGTGCCCGCGACTACGCCTGCACGAAATTTACGGACGTAGTTATATAACTAAAGAACTACTTATTTGATATTTTGGACAATTCACAAAATATCTTTATTAATTGTAGCCTACATTTTATTCTGATGTATAAGCTATGTTGTTCAAAAGTTTCATTAAAATCCATTATGTAGTTTTTTCGTGAAAGAATGACAAACGTTATGACAAACTTTCGCATTCATAATATTAATAGGATTTGTCGGTGGCAGACGTCTAAATGCGAAGTGACGTCGAAGATAACCGCAAGAGTACCGTTAATAAAGCGTTTCTCTCACAGGCTTTCGATAATGGTATAGAAAAGGCCGTTAACTTACGTGTTACGATAAAATATTATCTCATCATCTATTGATGTTAAAAATAAACAAAATATTAAAATTTTATTTTGAAATAATCTTTCTTTTTTTTTAGCTTCACGCTGTATTCTGCACACAGCAGGGTAGGCAGAGGGAACCTAGTGTTCAGACAGTCCATTTCCGCCGAATTCTGAGGCATTGCGTGTTAAGTGGCGGAACTTAACGCCGCGCTTTACCTCGACACCAAAGCGAAGAAAATGGAAATGTTAAATGTCACTGCGCCACGACTGGCCCCTAATCATTTAATCAACAGTTTTATTTTTTAAAGAATAAATTCTGCTGTATGTAATTTTTAAATGGTTTTCATAGTAGTTTAAGGCCTGTGCATTAATTGCATTATGTAATTAAAGAAATGACAACTTGAAATTGGCGATCTAAGGTCGTTTCGGAGTATCTAATTTTACCATTTGTCTGAGTATTATTTTTGGTTCCTAAGTCTTTACACATCTTTACGTATCTTTTCTATTTTCGGCAAGAGAAGCTATATGATTGAAATAGGGTATTATTACAAACTCTTTTGCATGTTGCAGTGGCCAGTCGTGGCCCAGTGGCACAAGCGTGTGACTGTAAACGACGGGTTGTGGGTTCGATTCCCACTCGAGGAGTGGAAATATTTAATATTTCCATTTTCTTCGCTCTGGTGTCGAGGTAAAGCGCGGCGTTAAGTTCCGCCACTTAACACGCAATGCCTCCGAATTTGGCGGAAAGTGGGGAACGGAGTGTCTTAACACTAGGTTCCCTCTGCCTACCCTGCTGTGTGCGGGATATAGCGTGAAGCTATTATTATTTATTATTTATTTATCTTTTGCATGTTATGGCTTAAAATGACAACGTACTGTGCATGTCAATGCTTGGTACATTGGGGAAACATGTATTTTTTACAAAGTATAAGATAGTTCACATCTATAGCTTAAAAATACCATGACTAAATTTTGAACTTGTGACTAGGTGGAACAGTTTTTTGATGGTTTGTATGTATGGAATGTTAGAAGCATTTTCGTTTTCTTTATAAACATCTAGCGGCCCGCTTGCGGTTTCGCCGCGTATACTGTTTCGTTGTATTGCAACCCTCGGGGTGGATATTTAAAAAATAAAGTTGGCAATGTTTAACCTTGGATTACCTTGGAACTAACCTTGGACTATATTTATGCCAAAACTCTTTACAATCGTTCAAGCGGCTTAAATTTTTCATATAAACTTTCATTCCCTATTTCGACCCTTTAGAGCTTGATTTTTGAAAAAATAAGTAGCCTATGTTTGACTCTGTATTATTTATTACTTTTATTCTAAATTTCATCTATATCGGATCGGTAGATTAGCCGTGAAAGCGTGATAGATAAACAGACAGACTTTCGCATTTTTAATATAAGTATGGATTTACTGATTTCACCACTTACCGTTTTATCTGTATATACATAGACTATTCTATTTATGTATATTGTTAGTAATATAAAGATTAAATGACACACGTGAAATAAATTTTTCATTGAAATTCTTCTCGTGATATTAATTATAAAAGTCTGTTTACCATGCAAATTAATGTTAAATCTTCTTATTTGTGCGCTTGATTGGTGTGGTCTTATTAATATTATTGTTTATTTTGTAGATGAAATATAAGCGTATTTACTTTTTTTAGTTTTAAACACTTAATTTACGCTTTGAACGAGATGGTTCGAATTCGAATGGGTTACTAAATTTTATACTATTATTATAATATCAATGATTGTGAAGTTTCCTAGTGTTTTTTGCTTCGGATTATTTGAGATATATAAGATACGTAATGTATGACACAGTTTAGATACGATAAAATTCCTGAGAGTCACATAACAACTGTTTATTCATTTTATTTCTATTTCTTCCGCAATCTTCTGCTTATCAATGTAAGCAGAGAGAACTTACTGTTCAGACATTCCTTTTATGCACTTGTTGAGTGGAGAAACTGAATAGCTCAATTTTTTTTAAATATTTCTAAGGGAACAAATTTGTGGCATCAAGCCCAGCTATATGAAAATATCCTTTACATATTCCACATAGGATGAGACATAATAGAACTTAAAAATTACGTTTTTTGAGCAAGCTAATTTAAAAGATCAAAACAACAACGTAATTTAATAAAGAGGAATATACAAGAAAATTATTTTCATTTGCTTCATTTAGAAATTTTATGTTTAACGATAAATCTGAATTGATGAGCAAGAAGATCTAGACGTTCATGAGTATAAGAAAAACTTTGTAGTTGTAAAAAATAAATAATTGGTTTAAAAGTGCATAAGTCATGAAAATAACTCTATTCATTTAATACGATGTCTGTAAATTGTGTTCTTTCCCCCGTGGGGAGTTAAGAATACAATTTCCCTCCGCAGCTGAGTAGCGTTCCGTAAAAGTTGGGTAACCCAGTAACATGGTGGTAAGAGATTCGTTCTCCCACTGTCTCACGACCACTATCATGTCAAAGACGAACCGCAAACATCTGATGATGTGTTTCGGTCCAATGGTAATAAATAAGCCAACTATCCCTATACCCACCATCCCCTTACTTCCTTTTTCCTTCCCTCTTTCACCTCCAAAGTCGGCAACGCATCCACATGTCCATGGGCGAAGGTAACCACTTACCATTAGGTGGTTCTTCTACTCATTTGCTTCCTTTATCCAATAAAAAAAAATAACGATAGTTTTTATACATTAAAAGTTGAATTATTAAATTTTATTTAAACCATTGTCAACCAACCACCATATTGTTGAATTTATTACTTTTAAATATAAAATATACTTATGATATATACTATGTACAGTATGTACTATATATGGTATTTACCAATTTTTTTTCTAAGACATATGTGTATTGTATCAATAATAAAGTTGCGTAAATTATCATCCTCACCGTAGACGGTTTCTACAGTTAAGGAAAATCTTATATATTTTGATACCACAAAAAATTTAATGTACTCGTTTGCATATACGTATATCCGACAGATCAATTATCTTCATAAGGTAAACAAACGTTGACTTTTAGAATTTGAAATATTTAAAACTGATTAAATGTTTTAAAAGACTGATTGATTGGTATATTTTATGAATGTATGAATATGGCAAAGCAATTTCATAGTATAAATATTTTCTCCGGGATAGAAGAGGTAGAAATTTTAAGTCGAGTTTTCCCACTCACAGCAGGGTAGGTAGAGGGAACCTAGTGTTAAGACACTCCGTTCCCCATTTTCCGCTGAATTCGGAGGCATTGCGTGTTAAGTGGCGGAACTTAACGCCACACTACGCCTCGACACCAGAGCGAAGAAAATGGAAATATTAAATATTTCCACTCCTTGAGTGGAAATCGAACCCCCAACCAGTCGCTTTACAGTCACACTTTGTGCCTCTGCGCCACGACTGGCTCCTAAAATGTAATTTTTAAATTAAGCTAAATAAATCAATAAATTAATAAAAGTTTATGGGAAATCAATTCCTAGTAATATAAATAATTTAGTAATAAGTAATTTAATGCGCATTATAAAGCAACATAAGCTGAAACTGGCAGATTTGTGAATTTGGGATTAGGTGTATTATAGAGAATCTAACTTTAGCGTCCGTCTATAAGTTGTTTTCTCTGTTCCTTCCTTTGCCTTATCAAAATAAATATATATTTTTTTAAAAAATATATTTTTTACTGCTTAAATTACGGTGTTTTTTTATACTTTCGACAACAAGAGCTTTATGATTGTGACACAATGACCATTTTACATATTACGTAGAACGAGACAAAACGAGAAACCCAACGCAACCCAAAATGACGTGCACGCTATACGTCATTATAGCAGACTAAGGAAACTTATTAGTAAGAGTAATATTAGTAAGTTAATACTTCTATCGCTCAAATCCAATGAGTAAAAATTAAGAATTGTAAGGCGCAGTTTTTTTAATGGTTTGTGAATAGATCTTGCTAACAATGTGGTACCATCGATAATGCCACCAAATATTTTTAAATTTTGGAAATGTAATTAAAATTAAGCTTCGATTTCGTACTAGTGAATTCGAATTTTGAAACGGGTTGTTAGTTTTAACATAAACCCTATCCATGTCCCTATACTATAACAATAATATTCTTATTTAGAAGTTTATGTATCAACTTCTAAATTTATACAAATTCAAGAATGAGAACATAGCGTACTTCTTTATTTTTCAACTTTGGAGGTGAGAATGTCAAAAATAACCTTAAATATCTTAAATAGAAACTGTATAATATATGATATATATGCTGCTGAGTTTAAAAATCAACGCGAAAACGACAACAAGGAAAAAATAAAAAAGAAACTATCTGTGAAGTACATTCCACTTCCGTAGGACGTAGGTACCTTGAATACTAAGGTGACATTTAAATTGTCCTTTGAATATTTTTTATTTATGTTAACTATAGGTTACTCTTGCACAATTAATTATCGTTATTTTGTTAAGATCAAACACACTAGAATAGTCTACTAGAACTAGACTGTAGTAGTAGTGTATTTAACTACGGTAATAACTGTTAAGTAAAGAAAACGTTCAAAAAAAAGATTTAAAGAGGAAAAGGATAGAACTAAATAAATGTATGTTGAAATAAAAGGTATGGACGATATATCTATAATCTAATTAGAAAAATAAACACTATCTTATGGTCATTTTACGGTACCACATACACATAACTGTTCCATAACGGCCATTTTCTAGATGGGTATATTTATTTTGCATTTATTGTAAAATTATCAGTATTATCCTTATTTATATGCTTTTTTATTATTGCATTAGCGCCACTTGAGTTATCAATATGTGTAAGAAAATCTTACAACGTTATTTTAACCCTCTTGTTACTCATTATTTTTATATTATTTATCATTTGACCACGTGTCCGAATCCCATAATACAATTAATTTGTAGCATTTTCATGTTCAAATCACTAAATTATTGTAAAATTTTATTAACCACGTTTCAGTTAGTAGTTCGTTTTTTGGATGATTTCCAATTTTCGAAGTACAGACAGCATGTGACTGTAACGCGATGGGTGTGGCTTCGATTCCCACTCCGAGGAATTATTATATTTAAGTTTTCATTTCAAGCTCTGGTACCAAATACAAAACACGACCTTGAGTTCAACTCTCATCCCCCAATGCTTCGATTTTGGGCGAAAAGTGAAGGACGGAGTGTCTTGACACTAGCTAGGTTCTCCCCAATTATGGGCGAAAAATGAAGCTGTGAATTACACTATAAAAATGTTAAAAATCTTTTTTTATTTTAATTTGTTAAAGTAGTTTGAACTCTGACGTAGCAAAAATTATTTCGTTGAATCACATCAAAATTCCCAGATCTGCGTCACTGCGTCAGAAGTTGATTGCCTAATCGTAACAATTTTGTTTACATGGAGATAAACGTTCGTTTGTTTTAAGAGACAGAAGCATGTGTAATCGTGTATGTATTCATAATATACACAAAAGTAATTTATATGTAGTTATTAATAATAATAGAATGTTTAGAGTAGCTATATATTCTATAGTATTTTTTTAGTTCTATAGTTTTGTAAGCTTCATGCATACCAGGTTAGACAGGGAGAACCTAGGTTCTAGAACAACTGACATTAGTGTACTCCGTTACTTTTGTACTTACAGGATACTCCGTTTTTCACTTTCCGTCCGAATTCGAGTCGTTGTGTGCTAAGTGGCGGAATTTAAGGCCGCAGGTACACCTAAAAAAAATTGTCTTTATTTTAAAAAATCTTTTACATTTAAAACTTAACCCCTAAATTATCTAAATAAGGAAAAGATTATTATCCATAGGGGAGCATTGTATCCACAGACATCGTATGTCCATCCAGATGTTTCCCAGCGTTGTTGACGTCATATCTCATTTTAAAAATTGAAATTAACAAATTAATTTTCCAAAATCGTTTTAGTTTAGCAAATATGTCGACATCACCCGATTCATCTGTTTTCCTCTTATAACAATGGATTTTTTTAGTACATTTTCTCATTTTAACTAATAACTTTAAAAAATATATAGTACTACGTATTACATACATATAATTCAGTTTATTTTTCCCTATATGCAATGGTAAGATAATCGCGGTCTTACATTTCCCGTCTAAATTCGCCGGAAATCACCTCTTCATTCTATAGAACAAAGTGAGTCATGTCTAGGTTCTGTCTGCTCGGTCATTGTAAATATAATAATTTGTGGTATTGCAATTATACACAGTATCTTGTTAGATTTTAACTTTTTATTTCTAGATCTGTAGATAGAATAAATTCCTAGTTTCAAGTATTGAAAAAAATGTAATTTCAAAAATACATAATGGATAGTAAAAAAATAGAACAAATATGTTGCTCTTGATTTAGTTTTTTTCGATTTTACTAAAGAAGCTTCAAAAAATATAAATTATATTAATTTATATGCACTTAGGTATATTTAATATTTAATCTCTATTGTAACGTAAAACGCCAGTGCATATTTACTTATTCATAATATTTACATATCTTATAATTTACCTTTATGCTCTTTGACATAGTAAACAGCATATAACTTATAACAAGATTTTTCTAGAACATTTACTTTATTTATTTAGTAAGACATTTCTGTTTGTTAAACATTATACATTTTCAATTACTAAAGGAATACTTATTTTATAGGGAGAATCTAACTACGGCGACCTAAGTTGTTAGCAGTTATCAAAGGGTTCCATAAATATAATAATTACTTATTTCAAAATTAATTTTAATTGCAGATGAGCGCAGTGGTGACAGTTGAAGGTGGACAAGGCCGACACGGCACGATGCTGCGCGTGCTGGGGGCTGCACAGAAACGAGAAGTCAAGGCAACGCAAAACCTTGCCATCATTGTCTTCTTCTTCATTGTGTGTTGGATTCCCTTATACACAATCAATGCAATCAAGGCCTTTATGCCCGAATTAGACATTCCAAATCCTCTAACATATTTCTGCATAATATTTTCGCATCTAAATTCCGCAATCAACCCACTATTATACGCGTATAATTTAAAAGATTTTCGAGCAGCTCTCAAAGGGTTGATTTGCACTTTATTTGGGAGGGGAGTTCCACTTCCAGCTGCTTACAGACCCCCAGTCCCAGTTCGAAGACCAGCGTTGGAAAGATGCAACGCATTAAGAGAAAGACCAAGAATTTATGTTAACTCTCCGGTATGGTTACGACAACGAGAGGCAGAAATTGCTAATGAAGAAAGAAACAAGGCTAAATCATTAGTCAATCCAGACCTGGAACCGTTTTTGAATAAAGTAGCCAATGATAACTCCAGTGGTCGACACACTCCAGAAGGCCGCGAAGGAAACAATGGACCATATCTTATCGAGACTAGTCAATGCCAAAGTCCTTATAAAAAAGTTGAGGAATTCATTAGAAGAGTTCGCAGTGTCAGCTCTGAGCACAGCTGACATGAGCCAAGCCGAGTGCCCTCGGCTTATAGTGTGGCATAATAAAGCTTTAATTTATTTTACACAATGTGTATATAATTTATCTTTTTAACGTTATAATTAGTATAGTATTTCTATTGAAAATATTTTTAGATGTGTAATTTTACTGATAGTATTGATATCAATGTTTGAGATTAATTTTGAGGTGATTGTTAGACGTGAACACGTGCTTTGAAAATTAAAATATCAATGTGTTGTGCGCTGGTTTTATTTACCATCGTCTACCCTTTTTTGTAACAAAGCCTTGACCTCTTCCGTGGATGTTTGATAAAAAATATTGATGTAAAAAAACATCATTGGAGCTTACATATGATTAATGATCACTCGATAGCTATGCTGCGCATGGCGCTCATATTTTTTGTACGTCCAGATGGTTATCAAAAATCGTGGCCTGGTATCTTATCAATGTTATTATTATTTTGCAAATGGGGTTACTCTAGATCAAAAGGATTTAGAAAACTATCTGTTGAAGGATATAGCTGAATTCTATCTAGTGTCGTTTTTAGCCTATTTTTTTGATCAGCGATGATAAAGTCGATAATATAAACGTTTATATTTAACTAGCGGCCCGCTGGCGGCTTCGCCGCGTGAACTATTTTGTTTATATTGCAAATCTCGGGAGCGCATTTTTAAAAAATAAAGTAGTCTATGTTTATGCTTAGGTTATCAACTATATTTATGCCAAAATTCATTACGATTGGTCAAGCGGTTTAGATTTTTGATATAAACTTTCATCTCCTATTTCAACCCTTTAGAGGTTGAGTTTTGAAACAATAAGTAGCCTATGTTAGTCCCAGTCACTTTTACTACTTCCATTCTAAATTTCATCCAAATCGGACCTGTAGATTAGCAGTAAAAGCGTGACAGACAAACACACAGACATTCGCATATATAATAATAGTACATTATTTAAAAAACAAGAACAAAAAAATAAGTGAACGTGATTTGCAATGTCATTTTCGACTGTGTATTTGTACAACAACAGTACAACTAACCTAACTGGTTTGATTAAGATATAATTCCTATTAGAGTTTATATTACAAAAGTTGGAAGTAAAGATAACTTGCATTTGAATTATATTATATAAGAGAGGATATATTGCATTTATCCAGAGATTCCTTAATTTTTCAATAATATTGAATACATTTCGATTCGGGTCCGAGTATTTTTTTTAAATTATTACTTAAAATTGTATAATGTACATGATATTTAAACGAGGTCATCATTATATTAACACATATGTTTTTGTAAAGCGATAAAGTAACATACAATAACATATCTGCGGGAAAAACTAAGTTGATTGGGGGAAAAATTAAATTTAACAAGTTTGTATAAAGAATGTACCTACTGTTAGATAAGAAAAAATATTTAATTTTTTCTAAGTATTTAAATTATTATCCATATTTATTTAAGTATTATATTTAATTGAAAATTATATCTTTCATTTCTTATATTTTAGTAAATTTATGTTTTTATATATTAAGCGCGGCGTTAAGTTCCGCCACTTAACACGCAATGCCTTGGAATTTGGCGGAAAGTGGGGAACGGAATGTCTTAACACTAGGTTCCCTCTGCCTACCCTGCTGTGTGTGGGATACAGCGTGAAGCTAAAAAAAAAAATAACAAAAAAAAATATTTAGTATATTAATTAGTATAACCAAAATATATTATCGATTGAATATACTCATATAAAAAAGTTATGAGTGAACTGCGTTTTATTTAACAAAGAGACAATAATTAATGGACATGACCTCAACCATCATGTGATCGGTATCGGGTCTAGACAATAGACAAAAAATGAGGAATACACCAACTTAATTTTAGTTAAAAAAATTTTTTTGTTGAAACAAATAGACTTCTGTGTTTTCGTTGCTAATATTAATAAACGAAAATAGAAAGTCAGTACTGGTTTAATGAGTTTTATTTAATTATCGACGTAAGCACTGTAACGCCATCTAGTGCATTGCCTTGGAAGTACGTCTATTTCCAAGGCTTATTCTCATAGTTCGGTTTAAAATTAACTGAATTGCAAAGCTCAAATGGTGTTCAAAGTAACACAGAGATGGAGCCTTTAAATTTGCCTTACAATAAATGAATATGAAATGTCTATACCAGTAGTATGAAATGAAATAATAATGTAATTTTTTAAAAAAAGCAAAATTAAAAATTTTGAAAAAACCCACGACGGTTTAATTGTAATTGAAAAAGGATAAAATAACTGTAAATGCCCCGCCTAAAAGAATATATGTAACGAGATGATGGGGACGGCTTCGTCGGGGGCTGTCATTACTTTAAGTTTGCACAAACCTTCTCATAGGTTTTCTTGCTGTTAAAACAGGTTCCCAAAAAATTAAAATATTAATATGAATTTACAGTTTTGATAACTGGTATTTTAAAACTTTAAAACGAAATCTATACTGTTAGCTACTATATTTAAAATAGGGATTGCAACTGGCAGCCCCCGACGAAGTCGTCCCCATCATCTCGTTACATATATTCTTTTAGGCGGGGCATTTACAGTTATTTTATCCTTTTTCAATTACAATTAAACCGTCGTGGGTTTTTCAAAATTTTTAATTTTGCTTTTTATTTTAAACTTTTTAAAGTGAATAGATACACATTATATATTATTACATAATATCGAAATACTTTATATTAATCTTCATGCAAATCCAAAAGAAATTATAAGCCCAATGCTTTCTGGTTATCAAATGCTTATTGCAGCGCCTGGCAGATTGTCACTGTAACATTTCCACGAAACTTAAGTCTAACCAAATCAGTGAAAATCACAAAACCCACTAGTAGTTTTGATTTTGAACAAACTAATTTATACTGGAGCGCCCCGTGATATATAAAAACACGCAACAATTAAACCAGAACCTATCACAGAAAACTGCATCTAAATAGGTTTCACACAAAAAATAAAAGCAAATGCTTACTGCAGCGCCCCCTGGTGAGGTGTCACCATGACACATATACGAGAACACGCACTAATTAAGCCTGATCCTATCTTTGATAACTGCATCCAAATTGGACTTGTAGTTTTAGCTTTGCGTAATTAAATGTTTAATGCAGCACCCCCTGGCGTGTTCATAACGTAAAAAAAATACCTAAAAACTTACACCAAGTAAAGGTAACTCTAATACTAAAAACTCTGCGCAATCGGACTAGTAGTTGTAGCTTTGCATTAAATATTACAAACAAATGTTTACTGCAGCGCCCCCTGGTGAGTTAACACGATAAAACATATCCAAGAACATGCAGTAATTAAACTTGAACTTATCATTGACACTGCATCCAAATCAAATTCGTCATTTTATCTTTGCACAAACAATATTTTACTTCAGCGCCCCCTGGTGACTTGTCACTGTAATATAAATTTAAAAACATGCTATAAGCAAAGCGGAATCTAATACTAATAAAAACTCTTTTCAATCGTACTAGTCGTTTTGGTTTTACACAAAAAAATAGAAGCAGCTACTTACTGCAGCGCCCCCTAGAGAGTTAACACATACATGAAAATATGCACTAAGTAAACATACATGACACATATATGAAAATATGCACTAAGTAAACTTGAATCTATCATTGAAAACTGCATTCAAATCGGACTCGTAGTTTTAGTTTCGCACAAACAAGTGTACTTACTGCAGTGCCCCCTGGTGAGTAGTCACCGTAACGCATATATGAAAAGAAACACCAATTAAACCTGAACCTATCGTTGGAAGTTTCATCTAAATCGGACAAGTAGTTTTTGCTCTGCATAAACAAATGTTTACTGCAGCGCCCCCTGGTGAATTTTCACCGTAACCAAAAAACAAAAATCTTAAAATATGCACAAAGCAAAGGTAAATCTAGTTCTGAAAACTCTATCTAATCGAATTAGTAATTTCGGTTTTAGACAAACAAATACAAGAAAAATTTTGGTTTTACACAAAAAAGTACAAACAAATGCTTACTGCAGCGCCCCCTGATGAGTGGTCACTGTAGCACATATATAAAAAGATGCACCAATTAAGCCTGAACCTATCCTTGAAAGTTACATGTAAATCGGACCAGTAGTTTTTGATTTGCATAAACAAATGTTTACTGCTGCGCCCCCTGGTGAGTTTTCCCCGTAACAAAAAAAGAAAAATCTTAAAATATGCATCAAGCAAAGATGAATCTTTTTATGAAAACTCTTTTCAATCGGAGCAGTACTTTCGGTTTTAGACAAATAAATACAAAAAAAGTACAAACAAATGCTTACTGCAGCGCCCCCTGGTGGTTTGACACGATAAAACATATCCAAGAACATCCACCAATTAAACCTGAATTTATCACTGAAAATCTATTGAAATCAGAATATTATTTTTGAGATAATTGAAAACATTCGTTTTCACGTAAAATGCTTACTGCAGCGCCCCCTGGTGAGTTAGGGCAATAAGACATATCTAAGAACATACGCCAATTGAACCTTAACCTATCATAGAAAACCGTATCAAAATCGGACTTATAGTTTTGGAAATAATTGACATAGTAATTTGCACAAACACACAAACAAACAAACAAACAAACAAACAACCTCTCACCCCAAACACATATACAGTCGCCGTTCCGTCGCGGGTAAAAAGGAAAATTTTATTTTTATTTATAGTTAAGTAGCTCATACTCGCGATACCTTCCTCGTGCAGGGATGAATAAATAATATTTTCAACAATTAAGAGCAACCCAAGATAATGTTGAAGAAGTGTTACAGTGAACATCTGGTCATTAGGAAATGTTAAGGTGGAAAGGATGCATAAATTTGATTGGGCTCCTAATTAAGTGTCATTTTTCTTTTGATCTGCTGTCGGCCATATCCAAATTGGAACACTATCACTAATTTAATAAGTTACTGTAGATGGTGTTAGGGATAAGCTGTGAAAAATAAAATAAAAAATTAAATCTGGGTATTGGACATACGTGAACATAATACACAATTATTTATTCCTATTGTGGGAGAAGAACGGTCTTTCTAAGTTACCCACGCTGCTTTTAATGTTTGCCGTTGCGCTTGCAATAGTTGATTTTTTTTATTACTAATAACTAATAGACATTTTCAGCTATTTTAAAAAGACCTATAAATCGTACACATCAATTGTTACGCCAATTGAGGCGAACTAGTTATGTTTTGTTTTAAATGTGTATGACACAATTTCAAACTGGAATATAATCGACTGGCATCTAGATCTCTAGATAGAGATACATATAACGCCAAATTTAAACTTAGGTCATATGACAATTGTTGATAATTTAGAAATTTGACGGGGCGTATTGCTGTATTGTGTCTGTCCAGTGGCAGTTTTAAGGTCTTTTTTATTTTTTCAATGCATTCAATTTTATATCTTCAAAAAACAGTGGCAGAAGCCGATTATTTTAAGGCATCTTACACCATTGTACATGTAGTCATTGTAAGTTTTTTATAAGTTCATAAGCCAACATATACGTGATTTAGAGTTCCCTGTAACGCCCTTTGTCCGGTGCCCTTTGCAGCGGCCCATCTGCGTCCTACTCAGACGCCGCTACACACAATAGTGTGTAACTGTGTCTACTATACTAACGAATACTCTATCGTAATCTACTACTTCACTTGATATTCCACGTGGACAGACTACTACAGTGATTCAGGTCCAGCGATTTTATAAGTATAGATAAGCAGAGGATATTATAATTCTATATACCAAATTGCTACGAGTGTGCTTATATTTTTGTTATTTTAATCAAAATTCCAATTTAATTACCTTTATATGCACTTTAATGCAATTGTTTAGCTTCGCGTTTTTTCCGACCAGCGGGGTTGTCAGAGAAAACCTAGGGTCAAGATATTGAGTCCTCTTTCTTCCCGAAATCGGGCTATTTTGTGTTTATATAATTTTCTGTTTCGGAACTCTACGCCTTGTCCTAGGTACCAGATAAGAAATGAAAATATAAAATTAACTCCCGCGAGTGGAAATCGTATTTACTACCATAGCGTTCACAGCCAGACGGTGTTCAACTGCGCTACGATGGACTCAATGTAAATATTCTAAGCTAAATAATTCTCTTATGACTATAAGGAATGTTGTGAATTAAAGTTATTGTGTTATATATAAACGATGTAAAATAAAAAAAAAAAAATTTTTTTTATTTTGTATCTACTTTTTAGTAACAATAAGTTTGTAATAAGATCGTTCCATACCTTTAATAGATATTAAAACACATTTTAGAGATATGACATTCTCTGTGATAGCATCGAAATCTACGTCTCTAAAACATCTCTACGAAAAAGGGTATGGTGTATTTTTTAAATTTATTTTTTTATATATTAATTTACATTAATAGTATAAAATTCTAAAACGACTACGGTTACTTATGAATAGATATCTTAAATATATATATGTAGGATTCTAAAGTAAATAATATACACATATATTTAATAAGAGCAGCAAAGCAATGAAATAAATATAGGCATGCGAATTAAAAGAACAATAATATTTTTAAGGTAATATTTCAACAGAAATATTACCTTAAAAATATTATTGTTCTTTTTTGTTAAAAAAATATAGGGAAATGTCGGGTAGCACCGGACACTTACATCAACTGTAAATAAATAACAGAATTAAAGGTTTTATGTGACTTATTTTTTAATGAAAACAAAACTAGGATCGTTTCTACTCATATTAATCAAATACTTGTAATCATATCATTTTTGGTCGATCATGATTTTTGGTCATCACAAAAACTGGCCCCGGGCACAGTTATGATTGATGGTCCAACTGCACTTTGGCTTTGTAGACATCACTTTTAATAAACATCTGATATGTCTATTTGAACACAAGCGTCAAGGGGCCAATTTTTTTAGGACACTGAATCGAGGGCTAATTAAATGTTTCACCGCACATAATACATTGAGTCTAATTTTCGATCCATTTCATAAAAACTTTGGATATCTTTCGTTGTGTTCTACGCCTCCTTAGTTATTTTATATTGCTATATTTCTGCTTTTTATTATTAATTTAAATCTAAAGGAAGTATTTTCACCATATCGCTTTACTTTAGTACTGCGTTTAGTTTCGTAGAAATTGAACTTTCCGTGGCTACCCGACTCTCCCCTATATATAATTTAATCAACAGCATTTTATGTTGGCTTTTTTTTATAAAAATTGTTATAATTGCTACCTTCCTCAAAATTAATTTTATATAGCGCGCCACAAAGGTGGGATAATTGTAAGTGATGAAAAATTATACTATATAATTACAGAACATAGCGTATTATTTGATCATTGTATTTTAATGAAACCTGAAATGTCATATTGAAATGCTACACAGATTAAATATATTTTGTATTGTTTGTACGTTTAAAATCTTCAAAGTATGTAGAAAAAAATATGTTTATTTATTAAAAAAAAGGCTTTTATCGTTTTAAAATAGATTAACATTTAAATTAAAACAAAATTCTACAATTATTTTAGAAAATCGTTATAAAATTCACTAGCAAGCAGAACGGGATGTTGACCTAAGTCATTCTGTAATTATAACTTGTATAGATCAAACCTTTAATTTCTTTTTTCTACCATAATTATTGCTGTATATCAAATAAGCTTTCGTATTTTATATTTTACATTTCGCACAAACCTGAAGAACATCAAACGGAAGTGAAAATTCTACAAAAACAATGAAATTCGTTGATAATATTAAAAATTATTTTATAGAGAGCCGATTTCAACTTAAGGACAATAGCTTAGAAAATATAATATGGCTGGTAAATCTCGTCCCTTCAAAAGCTGGCTTTTCTATCTTAAGAGACAGGATCTCTGGTAAGGTTTATTACGTAACTAGCGGCCCGCTCGCGGCTTCGCCGTGATCTACATGGCTGTTTCGTTATATTGCAACCCTTGGGGGTGGATTTTTGAAAAATAAAGTAGCCTATGTTTAACCTTGGATTAACAACTATATATATGCCAAAATTAATTGCAATTGGTCACACGGTTTAGATTTTTCTTTTAAAATTTCATCCCCTATTTCAACCGTTTCAGGTTGATCATTTCAGGTTGATTTTTGAAAAACTAAATAGTCTATGTTAGACCTAGTCATTTTTACTACTTTCATTCTAAATTTCATGCAAATCGGACCAGTAGATTAGCCGTGAAAACGTGATTTATGATATTGGATTAATCGTTTAAATTAAATGCTTAAATATGCGCCACATTTTCAAATCCTTAACAACTGTTCGAAGAATAATAAAATAAGATATACAAAAAAATAACACATGTAATTTAATTTATCTTAGAAATAACAGATTCTAAGAATAATCTACAAAGGCCAATGACCTACGGTAACCTATTTCCTATCTCTATCAGTGTGTATCAATAAATATGCGTTTGTACAATTTTCAAATTTAAAATGATAAAATGGTAGATTATTTTTTTTTTAGCTTCACGTTGTATTCCGCACACGGCAGGTTAGGCAGAGGGAACATAGTGTTAAGACACTTCGTTCCCCAATTTCCGCCGACTTCGGAGGCATCGTGTGTTAATTGGCGGAACTTAACGCCGCGCTTTGCCTCGGTGCGGAGCCAGAGCGAAGGAAATTATATTTATTTTTACACCTATATAACTGTTTTTTAATTTTTAGCACCATTTTGGATATTACATCTGTCTCTACTATTTTACGTGTACGGTGTCGGCAGCGTTGTATATCAGATACAATTTGCACAGGGAGCCAGTGATTTTATTAAAAGCTACGTTAACATATCAATACTCGCTTTAACTGCAAATAATAGTTATTGGTTTTTGATGAAACGGTAAGTTGGTTTGATTATTCTATATATATATATCCATCAGAAATTTGCTTGTTTAAATAAAATACTTATTAAATAAGTTCTGAGAATGTGTTCTAAAGGACATGCATGGACGAATGTGTTGCATTATAAGATTTTCACTGCAGATAAAGAATAATAAATTTTAAAATTCAGGTGCTTTCGCTATTCTGTTACGAAATTTATTTATAGGTTTTGTTTTATAAAGAAATGAGGCCAATTGTGTCGCAGGGGCACATCGTGTGACTAAATGCGTCCAGTTGTGGGTTTAGATTCCCACTCGAGGAATGGAAATATTTAATATTTCCATATTCCACTTAACACACAATGCCTCCAAAAATTCGGCGGAAAGTGGGGAACGGAGTGTCTTAACACTAGGCTCCGTCTGCCTACCCCGCTGTGTGCGGGATACAGTGTGAAGCTAAAAAAAAACCTATTATAATTTCACTCGGTAGAAATCGAATCCACAACCAATTGCGCCACGATCTTTGATTTTGTCTACATTATAATAAGAATTTTATTAAATTTGTTTAAAAACATGTTTTGACATTGTCATAATATATCTTGGTTATCTTTTGAGTGGCAGCTTAACTTGACAAATGATTGCGTGTTAAGTGATTATATAGTGATCTACTAGTATTAAACTGGCAATAGATCAAAAGGTAATTCAGCTGGTATCATAAAATAATTGATTTAGAATGTAATGTCATGCATACTACTTGTCATTTATTGTCATTCCTTATTTAAATGGGAATAAATGTTTAAGTTTTTGAAAAAAATACTCTGAACTTACCAGTCTATGTTTCAAGTTAAAATTTTATATGTTATTGTAGAGAAAATTATACGTGGGGAAAGGAGTGTCTTAAGACTAGATTCCTTCTGCCTACCCTGCATGCGGGATAGAACGTGAAGCTAAAAAAAAAGAAAATTGTACAGATGTAGTGTCAGTTAATTTAGATAATACAGACGTAGTCAAAGTATGTTTAAAACATGTTCGAAAAACAACTTATTCGGTGAAAATAGTAGTATTAGTTCTGTGACCTCACACAGTGTCTAAAACATGTTTGAGAAATTAATTATTTTGCGAAAATTATTAGCCACGTGTAGGTAAAAAGAAACAAAATTTAACTGTAACTGATTATTGAAACAAATTTATAGTTGAAGTACACGTAACTTCTATATTGTATATTTTTATTTATATAGGTATATAATAGCTTCTTCTTTCGAAGGCTTAAAATTTTCTCATTTTTATATTTTTGTAGACCATTACTGAAGGTGGTCATCGAGCAAGTAACTAGAAATGATTATTTATCAAAACAGACTGTTTTCCTAAGGGAAAAACACGAGAAGCTGCTGTCTGTTGTGAAAAAGATTTTATTCATATTTTACGGGTTTAATCTTCTGGATGCCCTTTTCATATATATACCGCATCGTGTTGATGTATCTAATGACTACTACTCCATGACGCCTTGTGTTGGTAAGATAAATTAACGCATTTCAGGTAAAAGTGTCGCCGCGTTTTGTCTCAGCGTCTTGTTCCACTCAGGTGACAAGTCAGGCGCGGCGTTAAGTTCCGTCGCACAACAAGCAATGTCTCGGATTTGGGCGGAAAGTGCAGAACGGAGGTTCTCTGGCTCCACACTAGGTTGTTTCTATTTACTGATTGTATATTTATTCGGGAAAAGGCGTGAGGCGTTAAATATAATTAAAAACACACAATTTCGATTGTATAAAAATAAATATAATATTTTGAAATGAAACTAACTGTAAACCGGATTAATCGCGCATATTTTTAGTAAAATCGGTCACCTGTGACCACCGAATACTGTAAAGTGTTCAAAACGTCGGGTTTTCGAAAAATGTATTTTCGAACACTAAAAATGTACGCGATTATTCTAGTAAAAAATAGTTTCATTTCAAAATGTGTAATAATCGTGAAAGCAATAATCGTGAAGGATCTTATAAATATACTATATTTTTCCTTTTCAGGCTTGGAGCCATTAACAGTGTCACCAAACCGCGAAATATGTCACGTCATATTATTTTTACAGGAAATAAGTATAATGACGGTTGTTCTCAATTACCAAGCACTTCTTCTGTTCCTTATAGCTCACACGGCAGCTATGTACCAAATGCTGTCAGCTGAAATGTTAGCCTTCGACGAATACGAAAATCCTGACCTCTCTATTACCGTTAAAGAACACTTGCCGTCTCTAATAGAAAGGCACGCTTTGACTTTAAGTATAATAGACAATCTGAAGGCACTCTACAGTATGCCGATAGGTGTAAATTTTGGTTCAAACGCTGTGTGCATTTGCCTGTTCTTCTACCTTTCTTTACACGAATGGATTACCTTTGCGCCAGTTCTTATATACTGTTTTCTTGTTTTCTTTTTATATTGTTTTCTTTGCCAACGTCTTATAAATGCTTCGGAGGTGTTTGAGAATGCTGTGTACAGCTGTGGTTGGGAGAAGTTTAATATGAAGGAGAAGAAAACGATATGTGTTATGCTTTCACAGGCTCAAAAGCCCATTGAGCTTTTAGCGGCTGATATAATCCCCGTGAATATTTACACCTTCGCGAGCACTCTTCGTGCTATGTACCAATTTATAACTGTAGTCAAATTGTAATTCGTTTTTTTCTTAATAGTCTTTTTGTTTTTGTTATTCTTTCTTATTAATTAAAGATCAAGTGATACCTGTATACGTATCATTAAAATAATCTTCTCTTAGAAATTGTTTAAATTTTAACTGCAACTGATAATATAAAATTGCACATTATTACAATTTTTTTTGTGTTCCTGTCCCTTCATAAATGGGTTTTTATTTGTTAACACCTTAATAATTAAATATTTCATTATTTTAACATTAAAATAAAACGTAAAGTAACAGTATAAGTAATACTGTGAAAATAAAAAGAAGCCATAGAAAATAGAAAGCTTATATGTACAGAAAACTATCAGTGTTGAAAAAGGCAGAAGTAAACATTCAGTGAATAAAGAGTTTTTGAAGACCATTTGAACTTATCCATTTTTTTTGTAATCTGTTTATATAATAAAAGAGTAGAAAATTCAATATTATATAATAATGTAATATAATTGTTGATTTCAAAAATACAATACACCTCAAACATGAAATGTTCTATTCAGTACATAATTTTCAAAGGTATCATTAAAAAAAAATAATTTTCGATGTGTAAATTCATTAGAAAAGATGAGATTCTTCTTAGGTCGGATAATTTTTCTCAAAGGCAAAGTTTGCAAAATAAGGTTCAGATATTTTAGGTATCATTTATCAGGTATTTTAAAAGACATACATATAACAATTATAATATAATCAATATTATTATATATTTCTTCGCTCAGGTGTACTCTTGTACACCTGTAAAGTTATGGTCCGAACGTAATATATTGCCACTAGGTTTACTGTGACCTGTTATACAGGAAAAAGCATGAAGTGAGAATAAAGAAACAATATAGTAATAAATATTATAATATATGTAAAAAGTAATAATTATAATTAACTGTAATAGTAATCACGTAAAAAAATTTCTTTATGCATTCGACCAGCCTAATGTTGGGCAAGCTTAATAAAAAAACTAAGTAGCTTGCAAGAACTGCACTGATTACAGTGTTGCAAAAGATTACTGTACATTTGAAGGTTTAGTTTACGATAAAAGTATTGTGGTTTTGTTTTGTACCCGAGATATGTCTATTAACTGTCTGTTGGGCGCTGTGACATTGGATTTCTAATTGTGCACATGACAGCTAATGTTATTATTTTTATCTTATATATTTTTTCTGAAAATGAAACCTAGCTCACTCGCTAGTAAGATTATAATGAAATTTATATTCCTTAGTTCTTGTGCGTAAGACAAAGTGCGGCGTTGAGTTCCGCGACTCAACAACATCTCGACTTTCGGGCGCAAAGGGGAGAACGGAGTGTCTTGACTCTAGGTCCTGTCTGACTACTCTGCTAAGCGAGAACAAACGTAAAGATGCAAATTTTCTAAATTGTTCTTCATATAAAGAACATTTAAATGTATATACGTCATTTCTCAACTCAACATCACCGCTTGTTAAAAACGTTTTAAAAATTTCGGTGATGTGACATATTTAGAGATTTTAGACGAGATTTATATATTTAGAGATTTATATAATTCACAGCTCCCATAAAACTTAAGTCAGCTTTTTATACTTTTAAATATATGAGTACAAAGCAGGAGGAGTGGATACTTTTTACACCTAATGTTAAATTAATGCATTGCCATTGTGGGTAAGGAAGGTCGTGGGATCATTTTAATCTTGAACTTTGCATACGTAAACCGCAGGTAACACAAGTATTAAAACAAGGGCTACCTTGAAAATTATGTACTTATGAATGAATACAAAAAAAAACAAATATATGAATATTGCATTTTAAAAAAATCTTTTATACTGTTCTATTAGTCACTGACGGGCTGTCAGACAACGTACATCTGAAACTACGAGTTGTATATGCTTAGAATGTACCTAAATGTGTTTATAGTGTAGTCGAGAGCTATCTGTGGGATAAAGGAGCATCGAGAGGAAGGTATTTCTCGAAATTTTTACCCTGAACGAGAAAATATGATATTTCTAGTTTCCCAATCTTTCATCTCTATTGATGTAGAAATCTAAGCAAACAAATTTATAGGACTTTACGTATATTGAATAAAATATCAATATCTGGTGACCGAGCTCCTCTCGGTATTCCTTTCGAGAAATCGTTATTTTGAAATAATGATTATAATAAAAAAAATGATAAAATAACTAAAACTTATAAAAAAACAGGTAATAAATTAAACCAAAAAAAAATATTTCTGGAAGTCAGGACTGAACCGTGGACTTCAGGTTTGTATATTGCTGAAAGCTGAGCTAAAAAAACAGATCTATTACAACGTTGTCAAACATTGCGAAATTGACAGTCGTAACTAATGATATTATAGCCGTTTTTTATTTCCTTAAAAATGCGGAGAAAAAGATATTTTTTTTTGAAAATGAAACCTAGCTATATCGATGTTTCTCCTCCGAAAACATATCCAAAATTTCATGAAAACTGTTGGAGCCGTTTCCGAGATTCCAATTGCATATAAATACACAAGAATTGCTTGTTTAATGATGTTGTTGAGTCGCGGAACTCAACGCCGCACTTTGTCTTACGCACAAGAACTGAGGAATGTAAATTTAATTATAATCTTACTATCGAGTGGGCGTCGAACCCACAATCATCACATTTACATCCAGACGCTATCCCACTGCACCATGGTGGCAACTAAAGCTATAAGATATTAATAAGTAAAGCCAGGGTGAAAAGTTGACATCAAAATCAAAACAGTAAGTATCCTTAAAGTTATGGTGCAATGACTACATCAACTTGAATTTCCATTAAGCAATGATATCGAATGTATTCAGGGCAAGAGGGAATACTTGTGGCACGAAGTAGAGCAAAACGGATGAAATAGTACGCAATGTTGAAAAGGAAATGAGACTTATTTTATTAAATATTTGTATAATTATCAATTCTATATATTTTATAATTATTAATTTTATTACCAGATACGAATCCTATTGAAGTTACTTTATTTATAAAAAATATCTTATCCTTATTTATGACTTTATTTAAAAATTAAATACTATACATGTGGCCAGTCGTGGCCCAGTGGCACAAGCATGTGACTGTAAACGACTGTTTGTGGGTTCGACTTCCACTCGAGGAGTGGAAATATTTAATATTTCTATTTTCTTCGCTCGCTTCGCTGTCGGGGCAAAGCGCGGCGTTAAGTTCCGCCACTTAACACGCAATGCCTCCGAATTCGGCGGTAAAGTGGGGAACGGAGCGTCTTAGCACTAGGTTCCCTCTGCTTACCTTGCTAGGTGCGGGGTACGGCGTGAAGTTAAAAAAAATAAAAAAAGTACCAGTGAAGGTACGAACGAATCTAATAAAAAATATAATTCTAAATAAGTGGGGAACGGAGTGTCTTAACACTAGTTTCCCTCTGTCTACGCTGTGTGCGGGATACAGCGTGAAGCTAAAAAAAGACTAAAATAAAAATAGTATATGACAGTGAAATGCTGATCACGTCAAAGCCGTTCCAGGGATCAGCCGAACGGAAAAGACAGGCAGATAGACAGACTGACGTACAAAAATTGAGTAAAATGTTATTTCAGTATATGTACCGTGTATATACGTATACACGGTACACGGTACGTACGTATGTATTTAGAAAAAGGCGGTTACTTTAACATTACAAACAGACACCAAACTTTTATTTATTTAAATAGATGCATAACTATAGACTAAGCGTAAAGTGCTCCGAAATGGACTATATTCCGCAAGCATCTGTAGTTTGTGCAAACAGCACTCAATGCGAAATCATTACAACTTTTCAATCTAAAGAGCTTTTCTAGAACCATATGATTTTAGCATTTGTAAAAAAACACACATGTTATGTTTCGCAAAACTTAGATTTAAGTGTAGAGTAAAATAAAAAACCAATGCTCTTCTAAATTGTTTATTACTAGTAACACTGCCAATTTAAATTCTACCGTACCTAATAAAAAATAAGACTCATTTTTTGTAAGCTCCTCAATAATAGTAATGCATGGTAAATATCAACTTTACGCTCTTATAATAAAGTTGATATTTGAATACATGTGATTCGTAGCGAAAAACCACTTTCATCAAAGCCTTCGCGTTTTGCCTTGTTCGGTCAGTTTTATTCGGAAGACCATACGAGCCAGGTCACGATATTGTTCAAGTTTTTACAAGACAGTTGTCAGTTGAAAATGACAATTTGACATAATTTAAATATATATTAAATTTATTGTGAATATTCAAAATGAGGTTCTTAATTTTGTGCATTTTTATTGTTTTTAATGCCAGCAATGATGGGAAAGCGTCTTTGGAAAGTTTTATGCCGAATAATGATAATATTTTGTTAGCTGATACCACGAAAAGCACCGGTAAGTTTCTTGATTCTCATACATTTTTTTCTCGTATAACCCGCGAAAAGAGAATTTAATGGTCCAAGAGGAGTGAGTTTGACTTAGGATGGTGGTTTTAAATTCAATTTCCACTCAACAAAATTATACATGTACTAATACAATATAGGGACTAGCGTAGTTACGTAGCAATATCTTAAAATATTGAATTGTCGGAAGTAGAAAGCAATAAAGAAAAAAGTGTAATAGACCAAGTTTGATTAAAATTTTTAGACTCATTATTTCCTGCATATAAATAAATATTTAATAAATTAAACGCGGACCATATAACCGGATAAAGTAAAATGTAATTGTATTAATATATAATTTTATAGTGAGGATGCTGCTTAATATTCTACAATTTATAATTTTATTGTTATTACAATTACAAGTTTTTCCGGGTATTGCCTAAGGTATTTGAAAAATCTTGTGATGCCGTTTTGTCAGCCTCTTATTCTTTGTGTTGTATATAATATTACACTATCCAAGTCAAGTATTGCCTTGAAACATCAAATGAATAAGTAACAAAAGGCAGTAAGGTAAACGTTTACTACTGACTAGTGTATTTACTTAGGATGCAATCATATAATTACAAATTACTCAACACAAAGTATATTTCAGACAAATCGTGTAACCGACCTTGTAAATTCAACGTGAAGCCGCGTCAGTGCCACTATAATTTCGAAATTAGTCCATCTTTTGGTGAAGATGATATGCCAGCGTTGACTGTCAACGGTATGACACCTGGACCTGCTATACACGTCTGCCAAAACGATATCGTGATTGTCAAAGTAAAAAATAAAATTCCGAATCAGGATTTGGCCATACATTGGCATGGTATTGAACAAAAGGGTACCCCATACATGGATGGTGTGCCAATGATCACTCAATGCCCTATTTCATATGGTTCTACATATGTATACGCATTCATAGCTTCTTCGCCCGGGACTTTCTTCTATCACTCTGATTCAGGTAAATATGATACCATGTTTTAAATGTAAATTGTAAGTAAAAAACTTTATACACAAAATTGCCATAAATAGTAGAAAACCTAGTCTTAAGTCACTCTGTTCTCCGTAACAAATACATTGCAACATCCATATATATGTTATGGAGAATAGAGTTGCTTGAGACTAGGTTCTTTCTATTTCTTTTTTTTTATAGCTTCACGCTGTGTCCCGCACACAGCAGGGTAGGTTAGGTTAGTTTAGTTAGTTAGTTAGTTAGGGAACCTAATGTTAAGATACTCCGTTCCCAACTTTCCGCCGAATTCGTGCGTCACTTAACACGCAATGCCTCTAGGCATTGCGTGTTAAGTGACGGAACTGACAGCCGCGCTTTACCTCGATACCAGAGCGAAAAAAGGGAAACATTAAATATATATACTCCTCGGGTGGGAATCGAATCCACAACCAGTCGTTTACAGTCATACGTTTGTGCCACTACGTCATAACTGGCCCCTGTAATATCTTCAGTGTACTATCCCTGTACTATCTACCCTGTAATATAGAAAGAGCGTGAAACTGTTAATATATTTCTTTTATTTTACTATAATTAATGTATAATAATATATATTTTTTAAGATTAAATACTAGTAGTCATGTACAGATTGGGCAAAATTGTTAATTTTACGTGAGTCGCTTTTAATTAACTTTTAGAGCTTTCTTCATCGTTTGAATAATGATTACACTTTCTAACTGCTTCTTCACGCCATTTCCGCATATTGAAATCAATTTAATTACAAAAAGTATTAAAGATTTATAAACGGTAGTGTTTTTTATTCTATTAGAATATATGATGATAGGGCCGTGCTGACGCCAGTATATAAACTCGGTTGTGGGTTCGACTCCCACACGTTGGAATGATTATATATTTTTCATTTAGTAACCCGGAAAACTAGGAAAGTGGAGAACGGAGTCTCTTGACAATAAACTCAAAAGTGTGCGGCTTGATAAAAAAAAGGAAAAATGAATGTTTTTTAAAATCAACCGTTTTTAAAATATTTGAAGCATTAATTTTTTTTTTAGCTTCATGCTGTATCCCGCACACAGCAGGGTAGGCAGAGGGAACCTAGTGTTAAGACACTCCGTTCCCCACTTTCCGCCGAATTCGAAGGTATTCACGCCGTGTTAAGTGGCGGAACTTAACGCCGCGCACTAATGTTTTATTAATTTTCAATTTCAATAGAAGCATTAATGTTTTATTAATTTTCAGTACTTCATCAAAGTGATGGTGTGTACGGAGCAGTCATAGTAGATCAACCCCAGCCCTTAAAGCCTCATGTATCGTTATACGATTTTGATAGAAGTGACGAGCATACAATGGTGTTTGGAGCAAGATTTCCTGAATTGTTAACAGCTAAATTGGAAGACGCTAGCCAAATAAAGCCCACTAACCTCTTAGTTAATGGAGATCAAGTGAACACGAGGTAAGTATTAATTTTTTAACATTTTAAAGTGTTATTCACACACTAAGGAAATCCAAAAAGACAATTTATAAAAACGTCCAAGCGACGACGACGTTCAAAGCCTGGCATAGCGGTCTGAGTGCTTGGATGGACTTCAAGAGACGCGGGAACGAATCCCTCTGTATTCGAAATTTTTATACAATTTTAAATGAAATGTCTTTTTTTTTAGCTTCACGCTGTCACGCTCCCGCAGACAGCAGGGTAAGCAGAAGGAATCTAGTGTTAAGACACTCCGTTCCCAGCTTTCCGCTGAATTCGGAGGCTTGCGTGTTAAGTGGCGGAACTTAACGCCGCGCTCCAGAGCGAAGAAAATGGAAATATAATTTCCACCCCTCGAGTGGGAATCGAACCCACAACCAGTCGTTTACAGTCACACGCTTGTGCCACTGGACCACGACTGGCCACTAATGTCTTTCTCAAGTAATAATATTTAAAATGATTGTACAATAACAAAATCGTTTAAAAATATTTAATATAGGTCTAAGATATAATAAAAAGTAAATTACCTAGGTATGGCTTTGAATTCAGCCATTTAACACATAATGTCAATAGGGAATTTAAATACTTAGGTGTGTAAATAGTTTGATCCAAGACGTAATCTAAGTACTTTGTTAGAGTACAACACATATATAGTAATAAAATCTACATCCACCAATCCTATGTAAGAAGAGAAATGCATAATAAATAAAAACAATTAAATTTCACCTACCGGTTACTAATATTTAAAGTATTTTTCAGATTATTTGTAATGCCCAGCTATTCGTACCGATTGCGCCTGATCAACGCAATCGCGGTAGAATGTCCTTTGGTAGTACAAGCCAGTAAGCACCTTATGACTGTCATAGCGACCGATGCGAAACCCGTACAGCCGGTTACGACTTCCACTATTAGGCTATATCCAGGTAAGAAAAATATTAATAAATGGTTAAAAAATAGCTTAAAAACGTTTTTCGCGTTGTGGGGTAGTCAGTAGTGTGTAGTCATCTAGTGTTAAGACACTCCGTTCTCCATTTTCTGCTCGAATTGAGACATTGCGTGTTAAGTGCTGGAACTCAACGCTGCGCTTTGCTTTAGGAGCAGAGCGAAGAAATGAGAGTAATTTAAATATGCTCATTTGCACCGAATGGGAATTGACCCCACAACCACCTATTGCAGACGCTGCCCTACTGTATTTTTTATCATATAATTTTTAACTCTGTCTAAATCCAAATATAATATGGAAATGTTGATATTTTCTAATTTTTAATTTTATATACTTTTATTTACAGTAAATATTAAAACAATTTTTAGCAAAGAAATTTTGATTAACTTACACATTATTTTACAAAGTCTTTATTCGTTGATAATATCGAACGGCCATGCAACGGATGTTTTGCCGCGCTAGTTACGCATGTACATATTTACAAATCTATCATTACTTCTTGCAATATAGCTTGCTAATAATAATATGAAATAAAAATAGATATAATGAGTACTATATAAAATATTTAAAACAAAAGACAGACATTTAAATCATTCATCACGAAGTTCAACGAATTCTTTTTAAAAATACGTTACTTTTTTTGGAAAGTATGATAACATTTACCATTTTATTTGCCAGTTGTGGCCCAGTGGCACAAACGTGTGACTGTAAACGACTGGTTGTGGGTTCGATTCCCACTCGAGGAGTGGAAATATTGAATATTTCCATTTTCTTCGCTCTGGTGTCGAGGTAAAGCGCGGCGTTAAGTTCCGCCACTTAACACGCAAAGCCTCCGAATTCGGCGAAAAGTGGGGAACGGAGTGTCTTAATACTAGGTTCCCTCTGCCTACCCTGCTGTATGCGGGTTACAGCGTGAAGCTAAAAAAAAGGTAACAAATGATAACATTTAAGCGATGAAAGATTGATTGATGCCTTTATACTTATATTAAGTTACAACTATAACTACCAACTGATAAATAGGAAAGAAAACATGTTACCTCGCTAATGCGTCGTGTTTATTATCTCTTAAAGACATTAAGGCTAATATGGGCAAAAAGTATTTATTCCAAAGTGCTTTCGTTTTTTTTATATATTTTTTTAATTATAAATGCAAGCTTGGCGCTTATTACTTTTTAATATTATTACGATTATGAGCTATTATTATTAGTCATTACTCATTATTATCCTTGACTTTATTTTTATAAAAAAAAAACAATTGTATACATTTTTATTATGTTACCTATCTGTGGTTATTTACAAATGTAGTTAACTTTCTAGTCTATTACATGTAAAAGTTTTTGTTAATTTGTGTAAAATCACGTACGTTTCACGCAGTTATAAGGTTATCTTGAGAACAATTTGAATAGAGTAATAAAACATATTCTTTACTAAAATTAATAGCGTAGTTAAATTTGTCTTTCTATTCTTCATTTTCCATTTGATGTATGTAGTTATGTATGGAGAGATAGAAGTAAAAAATACTAAGTGTTTTTTAAGTTACTTACAACGTCATACGTATAAAAAACTATAATAATAAAAAATATTTTGCACAAAGAAATTAATGTCCCAGTCCAGTGGGCCAGTCGTGGCGCAGAGACATAGAGTGTGCCTGTAAAGCGACTGGTTGTGGGTTCGATTCCCACTCGGACAGTGGAAATATTTAATGTTTCCATTTTCTTCGCCTGGTGTCGAGGCAAAACGCGGCGTTAAGTTTCGCCACTTAACACATAATGCCTAAGAATTCGGCGGAAAGTGGGGAACGGAGTGTCTTATCACTAGGTTCCCTCTGCCTACCCTGCTGTGTGCGCGATACAGCGTGAAGCTAAAAAAAAAAGAAATTACAAAAAAAAGGAAACAAAAAGCAACTTGATTAACAACAATAATAAGTGATTCTACATTTCTGCACTATAAATATGATAATCTGTTACAAAGTTTCACTGCAATCTAATTTTCTATTATCTAAATTCTAAATCATAATTATACAGAGCGATCTATTCGTGCCATTTTCACTATCAACTGAAGTGAGAGGAGAAAGGTACAAGTTGTTTAAAGTTTAAGGTCAACAAACCAGTCTATGTTTGTTTTCACTTTCTACTATAACTGGTATAGTTATGTGGAATATTCTTAGAGCAACCGTTATAGTGCAATTATTGCAATTGCTTAAAAATGCATCCAATTGAGTGTTATTAAAAAAAGAAATTGGCACTTTTTCCTTTCTATTGATAGCAGAGCAGTTATAGATAACTTAGTGTAAAGGCACTCCGTTCCCCACTCTCCGTCCAAAAGTAAGACATTATTTGTTAAGTGGCGGAAATTAGAGAGAGAATTCTCTTTCATGTCAACATTCTCCCGAGTGGGAATCAAACCCATAAGCATCACGTTTACAGTCGGATTCTACACTACTGCGCCATGAAGGCCTCAATCTCGTCTTTGCTTGTTGTCACTTTCAACTATACCCCATGTAGTTATGTGGAATGTTCTTAGAACAACCGTTACAGTGCAATTAAGTGTTATTAAAAAAACAGCTTCAAGTTTTTCTCGTATAGAAGGGTAGTTAAAGAGTCAAGTGTCAAGACACTCCGTTATTCGCTTTTAACCCGAAATCGAGACACTCAGAGTTAAGTGGCGTAACTTAACGCTGCATTCGTCTTAAGTGTGGAAATCGAACCCACAAGCATCATGTTTGCAGTCGAAAGCTATACCACTGCGCCACGAAAACCTCTACCAATTAGAGCAATCGTTAAACTGCAATTATTGCAATTGCATTTTCATTTCTGTATCCACTTGTTACACGAAACTATATTATTATATATTTATTGTTTTTGTTTCAATATACTTTCTCTTGATTATTATTGATATTACGAGATTTCGAAAGTTTTACATTAATATTATTCAAAACCACGATGCTTTTTTTCGTAAACATATTCTTTTGTGAAATTCTACTTAATGATAATGACGATTTCGTGGCTTGTATTTAAATGTGGATGCATTCATGAATTGAGTGCAAGATGTTTTAAAACACATTGTCATTGCACCAATTGGGAAATAGACCAAATCGAAAATGTGAATTGTCTGCGTTTCGTCTAATAGCGCCGCGCCTCCTGAATACCGTTCAGGCGCTCTCACCACTGAGCAATGTGTTTTTATACGTTATTAAAAAAAAAATACGTTTTCTTTAAATGTCTTTTTAATTTTGCTAAGTGTGGAGTAACACTTCAAAAAGGTTCAAAAAAGATGAGTAAATTAAATTTAAATTTTGATTGAATTTGGATTTTTTATGGAATTATTTGCTATAATATTACTTTTAAATGTAAGTAGCATATATTATAATTATAATCTTAAGTATAGGATTATTATTATTATATACCATTATTTCGCCAATTCTTCTTTCCAAGCTTCTTTTGGAAACCGCTGTAAATTATATTTTTATTTAATTTGTGTACTAAAAATATAATAAAAATATTCCAAAAATAATCCATACTTATATTATAAATGCGAAAGTCTGTGTGTTTGTCTGTCACGCTTTCACGGCTAATCTACTGGTCCGATTTGAATGATATTTAGAATGAAAATATTAAAAGTGACTGGGTGTAACATAGGCTACTTATTTTTCCAAAAAATAGCCTCTAAAGGGTTGAAATTAGGGGTGAAAGTTTATATGAAAAATCTAAACCGCTTGACCAATTATAGTGAATTTTGGCATAAATATAGTCGATAATCTAAGCTTAAACATAGGCTACTTTATTTTTTTAAAAATGCGCCCTAGAGCATTGCAATATAACGAAATGGTTCACGCGGCGAAGCCACGAGCGGGCCGCTAGTTCTAATATAAATTATTATTATTATCTTTAACAGTTTACATTTATTTATCTATATATAATGTCTCATTATATGTTTTATATTGTTATAAAAGCGTAAAATACACAAGCATTATAATATAAGTAACGATAATCTTAGTATAAAGTATAATTTATCACTTTATTGCTATCGTAAATACTCATGATGACAAAAAGTGCATTACAAGATTTATTTACTGCAATTGTACACACAATGTGTTGCATAGAACACTTCCTCAAACAATTGACTCCATTTCGAAATTTATATACAAACTGTTGAGCAAACATGTTTACCAGGATGGTATTCTTGATATACTATAGCTTCACGCTGTATCCCGCGCTCAGCAGGGTAGGCAGAGGGAACCTAGTGTTAAGACACTCCGTTCCCCACTTTCCGCCAAATTCGGAGGCTTTGCGTGACAAGTGGCGGAACTTAACGCCGTGCTTTGCCTCTACACCAGAGCGAAAAAAATGGAAATACTAAATATTTCCACTCCTCGAGTGGGAATCGAACCCACAACCAGTCGTTTACAGTCACACGCTTGTGCCACTGCGCCACGACTGGCCCAAACCTAAACTTTGTTTGCAAAAATAATATAATTGCAATAAATTGTAGTGAGCCGTGAATTTACAGAATATAATAACAAATCCAAAATAAACTTAAATTAAATATTAAGCTAACACTATATATACTATCAATTGCTAATATTACTCCCGCATAGCATGGTTGACTTTCCGCCCTAAATCAAGAGATTGCGCGTTGAGTGGCGAAAATGTCCTTTTTGTTAGATATCATAGCGGAAAAATGAAATATAATCTTTCCACCGAGTGAAAATCAAACCTACAATCAACCACGCTCACAAACAAATGTTGTCCTGCGCCTCAATAATGTTCTGATTATTAAACTAGCGACCCGCCCGTGGCTTCGCCTGCGTAAACTACGCAACAACTTGTATTTCGTATCTTCGGCCGCCCATGTTATCATTTGAATTTTTGTCTCGTTGAAGGAGACATTGCTCAAAAGTTCTCTAAATTTATTGCCGGACCGAAAAAGAATCTCATTGTTTCTAGTGAATTTACGAATGTAATATATATTTTTTTATTTTTCACAATGACACTTTTGAAACAGACTGGAGAGAACACTTCATGCTTAAGGTGTATTGTAAAACTCACAGCGTACATAAATGTTTTTTTACGCTTTTTATTGAAATGAAACACTAAAATATAATTTATGATATTAATGTATTATTATCGAATCTGCACACGAGTTCAAGTTATTCATATAACTCGGACGACAAGAACGGGACAAAATAACGTATAAAAATTACTTGCATATATTGATTTGTAGTTATATGCATATTAATTTAACAAAAACATTGTGGGAACGTCAATAAATGCCCAAAAAAAAAATATAATTTACTAAAACAGTAGAATGTTTAGAATAAACGGCCACGACCACGGTGGCCCAATAAAACGACGTTTGGCTTTAATCGCGTTGTAGAATCGATTCCCACTTGATGGAATGGATAATTTTAATATTCAATTCTTTTAAACATTTTCTAGAGTGCTATTCCACACTAAGAAAAATTGAAAAAGACATTTAGAAAACGAATAAAAATTTGAACGCAGCGGGATACGAATCCGCGCTTCCTCCACTTTAAAAAATGTTTAAAAGTATTTAATAAATAGCATTGCCTCTTACCAAACGATTGTTCGTAGAATAATTTTTGGGTAGCAGAAATTTGAAAAAAAGCGCGGATCCCACTGCGTTCAAATTTTTATACGTTATCTAAATATCTTTTTATTTCTCGCTGCAAAGTGCGTTGAATTCTACCACTTCACACGTAATGTTTCGATTTCAGGCTGAAAGTGGAGAACAAAGCGCCTGTTTTTAATGAAAATGAAAATATACTTTCACTTTATCACAGAAATTGAATACATGATTACAAAATTATAAAACTAAATAATATTAGCTTATTGCTTTCATATTTAGCTTCCTTACCTTAGTGTTAATTTTAAGTTATACCTTTCACACTTAGCTTTTATTATATCATATAGTTGAAAGTGTTTCTGTTTGATAAATTTATAAACATGACTATGTGATTTATTTATATATGTGAAATAGACTTGTGGATGAATAAGAAACGTCTCATCGACAAGCGACCATTCCATGTTAGCCTGCGTAACCCCACAACTTTCCATACACACTTTAATCTCCTATTCCCTATAGAGATTGATTATTGAAATTTGGAGTTCATTTTAAAACTGAGACTTTAACTAATCGAGCCGGCGGATTAACCGTTAAAGCGTAACAAACAGGCAGACGACAGATTTTCGCATGTATAATATTATTATATTATAGATAGTATGGAAGAATGGATTACGAAGTTATGAAGAAAATAAGATAATTACGCGATTTTAACACGATTTCAATAAAACTTTACAACACAAATTTTAAATTTGTTGAATTTTTAAATTCGTTGAAATCGACTACTAGAAATTGTTATTATTTAATATGTATAATATAATGTTTCAATTCATTTATAGGGGAGCGACTCGACGTGGTGGTAAGAATGGACCAAAACACCGGTGGCTATTGGGTTCAAGTCTCCGGAGAGGGAGCGTGTGAAGGAAAGACAGCTCATGCCATGCTGTTGTATTCAGGATTCAATTATACATCAATGATGGAAGAGGGGCCAGTAAGTCTTTATTTTAAATATTTTTATTTTGATACGTTTACATGTACCGTTTATAATTTAAACGAATTATTGGTTCATTTGAGGCTATCGTAGCTCAGGGTGACAGTGTCAGGCTATAAAGACGATTGGCAGTGGCTTCGATTCCCACTCAGTGGAATATATTTATAGTTAAAATATTTTCATTCCTCTACTCTGGAAAGAAGAGAAAGCCCGGTTCAATGATTTCCGCCATACAACATAAATTATACATAAGTTAACAAATTGGTTTTTAAAATGCAACCAATCAAATCAGTTATGATCTATTACTACAATATTTTAAAATAAAAAAAAGTAGTTATGTTATATAACTACTTTTTTTGTTTTAAAGTAGTTATATAACACTCAAGTAATAAAACATCAAGTAATAAAAATATTATAATAAATTCTTTCAGAATATCGACCCAGACTCTCAATATGATGCCAAAGACGTTGTTTCCGGTGAACAATTGCAATCGTTCAAAGATATGACAACTGTCGGAAATGTAAAATCTTATTATTTAAGTATAGACCGAGCTTATCCAAAGTTCAAGGAGAGCGATATCGATTTCCGCTACTTAAGCGACGCTATGCCAAAGAAACCTTTCTATCCAGCTGCATTATGTAAGTTTTTTATTATTAACTTCTATATAGTTTGAGTTAAGTAACTAGTAAACTGTAAGTAAGTAAAAGAAAGATAAAAAAATCTATTCTAAATTTGTTAAATAGTCATGGATATACGAAGGGAAAGTTTAAGACTGCTTTTCATGAAAAATGTGGGCAAAAAATATATGACATTATTGCATAGATGTGAAAATATATGAATTTTGACATTATTGCCTACCCGTGGGGGGACGGGCTAAGAGTACAATTCCCCTCCGCCACTGGGCAGCGTCCCGTAAAAGTCGGGTAACTCAGTAGCTTGGTGGTAGGTGATTCGTCCTCCAACTTTCTCGCGGCTTTATCATGTCAAACCGCCAAACATCTGATGACCTGTTCCGGTTTGATCACATGTAAGCCCACCTTCCCTTCTACATCCCCAAGGCAGGCAACGCATCCGTAACTTTAATGTTGTGGATGTCTATGCGCGAAGGTAACCACTTACCATCAGGTGGTCGACGAGCACAGGGACTACCTGATGGTAATTGTGTTTGCCTCCTTTATTCAATAATAAAAAAAACTATAGTATATATTATGAACGCAGGGTTGCATGAATGAACGCTTTTTATTTAATTTGCCTTGTATTGCATTGCGCGTATAACTTGAATATTGAGAATTCATAAATAAAACAATAAAACATAGTTTTGGGGCATTGAAGCTAGTCGTGGCACAGACTCACGCAGTGTGACTGAAAAGTGACTGGTTGTGGGAAGAGGTGGAAATATTTAATTTAATTTAAAAAAATATAGTATTATTTTAGATTCTTGTATCTATTTTTATTTAAATATGTACCCATTACAAAGACCTGATCCGCACCCTGTTTTTTTAAATGTTATTTGATTTTTAACTCTTTACTTTGAAATGATATGTATAGTTAAGATAAGCTTGTTATTTCTATTCTACTTAGTACAGTTACGGAAACCACCGCTGCAATTAGCAAAGTTGTAGCACTTGCATATTTAAACGTATAGATATAGTTCTGTAGTTGGACACTGCACATATATGCATCTGTACTAAATTATATATACATGCGTTACTGTCAAGTATTTTAAAGTCTTTACCTTCAATTTTTTATTTATAATTAAAAAAAAAATGTAATACGTACCTTCATGACTGATACTAATATACACACATTTAAATTTTACAGCGTCTAAAAGTGGAGTAGTGCAAATAAATGGCAAAAGCTTTTTATATCCAAATGCACCATTTTTATTGAAACCTCGTGAAATAAAACAAGATATCATATGCGATGTGGGTAAAGAAGATAAACATAAAGAACCTCAGTGCTTACAGATTTTGAAAGCTCAAACGAATGATGTTATAGAACTGGTGTTAGTTAACGAAGGTAAGTGCTGGCTAGTTTTAATATCTTTCACATTCAGCCAAAACTCCAGGTTATAGATGCTGTGTAGCGGAACTCAACACTGCGCTACTCCGTACTAGAGCAGGAATATAAAAAAAAATGTATGAGAATCAATTTAATATGTAAACAGCAAGTATTAAGTAATTTAATATGTAAAAAGTAATAAATAAACATGTATAGCGTATACATTCATCAGATTTTGTCTCAAATTTATTTTGTAAAATTGTCTAAAAATAAGAGGAAAAAATAAAAACACTTAATGACCCTTCGAAATAAAATATTTATAAAATATGTTTATTAGAAAAAATGAGTTACATGAGTTATTAATTAGTATATATCTTTAAATTGTTTGTATTTTGCGTAAATCGATTGTGAAATACAAGTGATCAGATCTCCAAACTTAATCCTACAGTTCAAATAAGTTATTATTATAATAATTTGACTGCAAGATGATAAAATTTGGCAACTTTGGGAAATGTGAAAGAAAGTTGAAGGAACTCTCCTTGAACTATCTATGGGATCGGAAACGGGAAATGTAGAATATTATATTTATCTACCCAAATGAAGTTCGGGGGGATTGCTTAAAACAAATGTCGTCAATTAAAATTACAGGACACGGCAGTAACGATTCCTATACTTTTCACATGCATGGCTACAGCACACAAATAGTTGCCACTTGGAGTAATCCAAAGAAAACACCTATTACGAAAGAATACGTTCACAAGCTTAATGAAGAAGGCAAAATAGCTAGGTAAGTTTTTGATACCAAAGCTAACGATGTATGTTCTTATGGACCTGAGAACTAGTTTGTACTTATCCATAATAGTATAAATATTACCTATTAGTATTAGTATTTAGTTAAATAAATATTAATTATTTTTTTCTAATAATATACCAAGAAACATGATCATAAAACTCTATTAAGTGCAGATTATAAGTCGACCGCAAAAAAATTTGGCAGAGAAGCTGCCAGAAACGAAACAAAAATGACTGCTTAATTTTACAATAATATGAGTAGGAGCCAAACGTGGCGCAGGGGAATAAATTGCGACTGGTTGTAGGATGTGTTCCCACTTGAATGGTGGAAATATTTATTATTTCCATTTTCTTCGCTCTGGTATCGAGGTAAAGCGCGGTCTTAAGTTCCACCACTTAACACGCAATGCCTCCGAAAATCGGCGAAAAGTAGAAAACAGAGTGTCTTAACACTAGGTTCCCTCTGCTTACTCTCCTGTGAGCGGGATATAGCGTGAAGCTAAAAAAAGTAACGCGTATATTAGTCCGCAGGTTTTCATAAACTATTAAAAAATATTTAGTGGCTTATATTTTTCATCTACCAATCATGAAACCTGTTTGAAATAATTATAATTGTAATTTTAATCATACTTAACAAAACTTTTCAACCATTTTATATCTTTACTAAACGATATATTGTTCAAATTCCAGGAACGTAAAAAATCCACCACTAAAAGACACAATATTGGTGCCAAACAAAGGATATACCGTGTTGCGAATATTACCAACGCTTGGCGGTAGTTGGCTTCTAGAATGCAGATCGTGTTCACTGTCGATGCCGACCGCCGTCCTTATTAGTGTTCCTTTATCTATACCTAAGACTGTTATCGATAAGTTACCGAGCTGTGGTAGCTATAGACCTGCTGATGTTTTACTTAACTAATTATTTTTATTTGGGATGTTATGGATATAATATTTCGGATTTGAATTCGGATATGAGAAAAATAAGCGATATAAGAAGAGGAATCGATATAGTTCATATCGATTTTGGATTGAATCAATCCATTAATTTCGAACAATATATGTTATGGATATAAACATTTTAAAGAATGTGACTAACGAAATTTCTAACACAAATTTATCAAATTCTTTACTTTAATATTAACTATATCCCAAGTGCCTTTTATATTTAAAGAATTTGTTATTGACAATTTGACAGTTGTTATAAGACTTTTTCTATATCCAAATTTTTTATTTCAGTTTCGGTTATGTATAGGGTTATTTATATTTCGTATATCCGATAGTTTTAGATAAGGTCGCGTGGCTCCATAACATCCCTGATTTTTTATGAATGTATTGGTATTGCATTTAGATTTGAAAAATTCAAAATCGCATCATTTACGAAGCTTTATAGTATAAGACGAAATTGTGAATAGAAGAAAATTTAAGTTTTTACATGTTGTAAGGAAATTTTGTACGAGTGATTTATTAATAAGCATTTTGTGTATATATAGAATAAGAAAAGGTCTAATAACTGTACGTTAAATGTTAAAATATTATTCAAATTGTTAATTAGCACATGTATAATACCAATACACTAAAATATGTGATATAACATGTTCAGTAAAAATATTCCAATTCAACGTATTTGCTGCCTATATTGAGGGGCATACAAACGAACAATTCACAACAGAAATTGTTGGGTGAAGATAAATATTCTTTAGGAAGTGTAAGTCTCTACTAACAGAAAAAAAAACGAAATCCTAAATACTTGCAGGAATATTATAATCGTTGTACAGCAACCAGTACAGAACGGGAGTGTCTTATGCGGGAAAAAGCACTAAGTGGAAATAAAATAACTAATACTATGAAAAGTAGGAAATGAATCTATACTTATATTATAAATGCAAAAGTCTGTGTGTTTGTCTGTCACACTTTCACGGCTAATCTACCGGTCTGATTAGGATGAAATTTTGAATGAAAGTAGTAAAAGTGACTGGGTCTAACATGGCTACTTATTTTTTCTAAAATCGAACTCTAAAAGGTTGAAATAGGGGATGAAAGTTTATATGAAAAATCTAAACCGCTTGACCAACTGTAATGAATTTTGGCATAAGTATAGTTGATAATTTAAGCTTAAACAAAGGCCACTTTATTTTTTAAACATATACCCCTGAGGGTTGTAATACAACGGAAAAGTTCACGCAGCGAAAAAGTCATAAAGTTCACTCAAATGATGTTGCGGTAAGACACATTTCAATATATAATGCGATAGTTTAATTGCTAAACTACTTTACAAATTATCTGTGAGCTAGTTTATGTTGAGCATTAATACGAAAAAGTATTTCAAAAGAAAAAAATAAAGATTTAGTACGATACTAACAATTACAACTGTTAATTCGTGGTGCGGAAGGCTGGTTACTCCCTGGTAGCTGGTTACTAAGCCTAAGAGTATAAATAAATATATGAATGATTACAATTAATTAAAATTTAAGAAAAAAAATAGGTCTAATTGTAACAATACACTATAGATACTGAATGGACTATTAAAAATAAATTCTAAATTTTTTTTCGCTTCACGCTGTATCCCGCACACAGCAGGGTAGGCAGAGGGAACCTAGTGTTAAGACACTCCGTTTCCCACTAAATTCTAAATGTACGTATTTATAATATTCAATTATTGTACAAAAGCGAGAATAAAACTTTATAGTTTTGAAAATGTTATGGAAGAATATATACTTATAAATAAAATAACAACTAGAAAACATTTTGTTTGTATAACATATTACTAGTACAACAGATTAATAAAAATTTTAAAATTTTAATTTACTACCTTTTTCGATACACTTTGATTGAAACGGGTAACCCCTTATTTTTATTAGCGCGTTTGAAGCGTTCATATTTTATTATTAAGTGTGCTCAATTATACTTTATAAGTATGTCAAATATTTTAATATTAGAGAGAATTCAAATTATTAATCAGGTATATTTTTAAGAGTTAAATGCTTTCTGAATCTTTCTTTTTATATTTTATTTTTTGAAAGTAATGTTTTTGTACAAAACGCAAAATACTTTAAATCTGTGGCTAATTATTATTAAAATAATTACTTAATTAATTATAAATTAAGTACATACGTACATATGTATGTTGTATATATAAAATAAATCGAGATCTGATACAGTACGTAAGAATAATACTCATATTTTAGAATATAAGTTTGTAAATTAAATAAAAATATTTAATTAATAATTTATTTAATAATAAATAAATTGTGAAACAAAATATTATGGCTTCGCATATTCTTCAATAAAATCAATATAACTTGACACTTTAGTGTAAACGGTTGGTGATCCTTTGTAACCACAAGGGGCCATTCCCCACGAGACAACACCAAGTAAAACTGGGATTTCCAATTCATCATTTTCAACATTGAGCATTTTATTTTCCCTATAACTTCTTTCTTCGTTATAATTCTCATCGTATTCTTCGTATTCGTCAGTTATTTTGTCCCGATTGTATATGTTTAGAGGCACTAATTGTACAAGAGGTCCTCCAGAGTCTCCGCTACATGCTGCCACTCCTCCTGATAGTGGCCCAGTACATATGTTTGAGTTCTTATCTAAAGGATTACTTTCCCCACTATCCAAATGTTCGTCGATAGCACTGTGACATTCTGAAAAAGTTAAAATATTAAAATTGTACTAATTAAATGAAAGTGATACAAAATTTGATGTATCAGTATTGTGTGTAGTTCAAATTTTAATTTAAATTAATCATAATAAATCCTTGTTGTAATTATACAGCACTTTAGTTTCACAATAAAAGATGATTATTGGTGATGATGATGATGATGGTAAATTCTAGTGAGTAGTTTAAAAAATAACGTTTGGTCTCTCTATGTTGCAAGTCTGTGTCTTACAAATTCGCAAAATCACGGAAAGATATTTTTCATATCCTGTGTGTAAATGACTTACAAAATATTAAAGTAGTTAAAAATACAAATTCATATTTTTTTACATAATGCTTTTTTTAAATGAAAAAAAAAATTGTAGGGTATTATAAAGGATTAGATAAGTGTCGTTTTGTGATAATAATTGTGTACTTACTCTCATATGGAACGTAAGTGACTTTTACTTCCTGCAACTTGCTAGGAAGGTCCGGTATGATGTAGGTTGTACGCAAAGCTCCCCAGCCAGCCAAGGTAAGGGTGTAGTTGGTAACATCATAGCTATGAGGTAGATGTATTGGTAGGACTTCGTTAGTGAACATGAATGGTTGGCTCATTCGTAACAGGGCTATATCGTATGGACCAATGCCTCTGAAATTGATTTAGTAAATTTTATTATGTACAAAAGGACAAACTATAAGAAATATTTAATTAATAATATCATGGCCAGTCGTGGCCCAGTGGCACAAGCGTATGACTGTAAACGACTGGTTGTGGGTTCGATTCCCACTCGAGGAGTGGAAATATTTAATATTTCCATTTTCTTCGCTCTGGTGTCGAGGTAAAGCGCGCCGTTAAGTTCCGTCACTTAACACGCAATGCCTCCGAATTCGGCGGAAAGTGGGGAGCGGAGTATCTTAATACTAGGTTCCCTCTGCCTACCCTGCTGTGTGCGGGATGCAGCGTGAAGCTGAAAAAAATATTTAATTAATAATAATTTGTGCTGATTCTGTCGTATAATATAATACCAAATGGGCAAAAACTATGAAGTTATATTTTACGATATTGTCATATTTATTATATTTTTAATTTGATCTTTCTTTGTTTGTATTAAAAATACGGATCTTAAAAATTAACGTCAGCAAAATAGTTCTCCATGGGCCAGTCGTGACGCAGATGCACAAAGTGTAATTGTAAATCACACTGTGTGAGTGTGTGATTGTGGGTTCGATTCCCATTCGAGGAGTGGAAATATTAAATATTTCCATTTTCTTCGCTCTGGTCTCGATATAAAGCGCGGCGGTACGTTCCCCAAGCTCCAAATTCGGCGGAAAGTGGAGAACAGAGTGTCTTAATACTACGTTCCCTCTGCCTAGCCTGCTGCATGCGAGATACAGCGTGAAGAAAAAAAAGTAAACGTGATGATCGTGGTTTCGATTTCCCATCGGAAGAATGATTATTTTTAAATTTTCATTTCTTCGCTCTGGCGTTGAGTTTCGTCACTCAACACGCAATGTCTCGACTTATAGCTGAAAAGGGAAGACTGAGTGTCTGGACATTAGGCCCTCATGGACTACCCTGCTATGCGGAAAAAGGCGTGAAGCTGTAAAAAAATACATTTCTTAAATAAGCTTTTTAATAATAATATAAATTAAAGACTTATATTATTGCTATTAATTTTTTTACCCAGCATATTTAGGATGTGCAAGACGCTCAGCTACAGATATAATCTGCGCTTTTGGTCCAAAGTAATTGACGTCATGCGTTCCAGCGACTGCGTCAATGGGAAGCCATCTTAGCAGAAACGATTCCTTAATGCAATGCGCAGCCGTCAAAACCTGGAAACAGAGCTCAGATAAAATATTTTAGACATTTCTCCAGTTTGGTTAGACGAAGATGAATTACGCGTTTGTGATTTTTCACCAACCATATAACGTAAGAAAATAAAATGTTTTTCCTTCTTGCTTCACGTTGCTTCCCGCGTAGCAGGAACCTCAAGAAAGAACTAGAAGTAAGTGTCATGACACTCCGTCCGATTTCAGACAGACAGTGGATTAACGTCTAAAATCGAGCCGTTTCGTGTTAAGTGGCGGAATTTAACGCCGCTTATTGTTCTTGGCACTAGATCGTAGAAATTAAAGTAATATATAATCATGTGTCATAGTGTGAGTCGAACCTATAACCTTTTCAGTAACTTTCAAGCTCTGTCACATTCCGCCTTATCTTTCCTGCAATATAAGGATATTAAGAAAAAACAATAAATTATATTTAAGACTAATAAATATTTAACATATTTAAAGTGCTATTCACACACTTATTGTTGTATATTATTATTTATTTGAAAAACACTTTTAAAGAAAGATTAGGATAACAAAAATGAGTTGTAATAAGGTCTAAAAATTTCAACGTAACTGAATACACAACGCATGGCTTAACGATCAGAGCGCTTAGGCGGTTTCTAATGCGCGCGTTCAAATTTTGATTATTTTTGAAGTGAAAACTTCTTTAGGCGCGTTGAGCGTTTTGGTAGAGGGTACAATCCTCGGTTCGCGTCACCGTCATGCTAATGATAATAGTATTGAAATTGAAATTCGTGTAAATATAAATACTATGTATAATTAAGATAATTGTATATTAATTATTCAATTCAACCACTTTGTATTTATATTTTGTTCATGATTTATTTAACCCATCATATGTAACTAATAATTAAAACATAAAAAAAATCATATAATTTTTGCATATAGTTTTAATTACACTCAACTTAATAGTTCCGTTTTCACTTCTATCGGCAGTCCCACGACTGCTACTGTTTTTTTTTTATTTTAAATAAATAATTTAAGGTCATTATTATATACTATTCACATCTGCTTATATTTGGACGTAGCTAGACCGGCTTATTTATTGACTGTGAATATAATTTTGGAGAGATAAAACACACTGACTAAACAAATTGCTTATAGAAAAAAATATATTAGTAAAAATTGTAAATAATGAAATTATTAATAAAATATTTTTTGGGAGCTTTAAACTACAACTACTTAATTGTGGACTTTTTTCTAGGTTTTATATAACTACGAACACGTTTTGTTAACTATGGCCATTATTATTATTTTGTGCTATCAGAAAATCTTTTGGATTACAAGGAAGAAATTTCTGCTATTTTCTAAAATATAAACATATCTCACAAGAACTATCGTTTTTACACCATTATTCTAGTCTTTAAATATTAGTTTCTCAATATTGAAGTGGACAGTTTCTATCATGTTTTCTTCATAAACTTGACATTGGCAAAGCATATTTGCGCTTAACTGGCTGCCGAAAGCCATAAATAATGAACAGAACAGAACAAACATATTCAGTTCTATTTTATCTCAATTTTAAGCTTGAATCAAGTCGTTAAAACTATTAAGAAACGTTATTTATTATAGCATACCCATTTATCATTTAGTATACTGCCACCACACACGTGGGTCCTTATCCAGAGAAACCTGAGTTGTAGAGATACGAGGTAAGGGTGACTATAAGGCTTCGACTCATGACCACCTATGAGTTTTCCTTCCCTAATATCACGATTGGATGTTGCTGAAAAATTGAATAGATATGATATAGCTTCAACATTTAATATTAAATTCTAAGCATATTATTTATTTGTATGAAATAAAAAATGAATAATATACATATAACATAGGGTTTATATAAATCACTAGTGGTACGCTATTATAAAGACAACTATTTTCTTTCTCCTGTTCTGAAAAGACAAAGTGCGGCGATCAGTTCCGCCACTCGCAATGTCAAGCAAACAAATTTCTGTTCAAAGTTAAAATTAGAGAACGTTTTGATACTAGGTTCTGTCTACCCTGCTTTGCTAGAAAGCGTGTGACGCTACTTTATTGCTTTTTTCTTTTTTTATACAAGTCACTCGAGGCCACCTAATTCTAAGTTAGTCTTAGTCAGTCAACATAAATAATTATCCTGATATAGAAAGATTTAAATTAATTTGTAGATTATATTACGATATTATGACACAGTTTACGTACAATTGGTTGTAGGTTCGATTCGTATTTCGGAAATGATTTATTGTTAAATCGGCGTTATGTCACGCCATTTAACATGCAATGTAATTGTAAGTATAGATTAGTATTTATGAATTTCGTATTACTTTAATTATATTTATATGTAAGATAAAATAATATACACTGTTTTTCACTGCTAATCCCTACTTATATTATAAATGCGAAAGTCTGTCTGTTTGTCTGTCACGCTTTCACGGCTAATCACCGGTCCGATTTGGATGAAATTTAAAATGAATGTTGTAAAAATCCAGGATCAAACATAGGCTACTTATTTTTTTAAAAATCAACCTTGGAAGGGTTGATATAGGGGATGAAAGTTTATATAAAAAATATAAACCTATTGACCGTTTGTAATGAATTTTGGCATAAATATAGTTGATAATCCAAGGTTAAGCATAGGCTACTTTGTTTTTCAAAAATCGTAGCCTGAGGATTGCAATATAACGAAATAATTACGTAGTTCATGTGGCGAAGCCGCGAGTGGGCCCCTAGTTATTAAATAAGGGAGACGTTTGTAGAAAGAAAAAAACGTATATTCTTTCTCACCTGTATAAGCGTAGTAGCATTGTAAAAGAATAAATAGAAGATTCACAGATAACTTCATGGTTATTATTGTTATGACATACAGTGTATGTTGTGCAACATGGAGTTATATAACATTTGATTAAGATGCGTGCACAATTTATCTTTTCGCATAATTATAGGTATCAGGGGCAGCCAACTGTGTGTTGAAAATTTATGTTGTTTTTTGCTTTGCGTTAAATAGTAAGGAAAATATTTAGACAGTTGGTATTGTATATGTTTGATTTTTAAGAGTTAAGTGTATTTTCCCAGGATTTTTTGTTTTTTTTTTGTAATTAGAGAAAACTTTTTGAAGTTAGCAATAAGATTTAAAAAAGGCTCATTACGTTGACTTTTAGCAAGTATTTACTGTTTTCGATCAAAATACAGATAAATATGAAATTAAATTAATATTTTGCTTTTAGTGGCCAGTCGTGGCCCAGTGGCACAAGCGTGTGACTGTAAACGACTGGTTGTGGGTTCGATTCCCACTCAAGGAGTGGAAATATTTAATATTTCCATTTTCTTCGCTCTGGTGTCGATGTAATGCGCGGCGTTAAGTTCCGCAACTTAACACGCAATGCCTCCGAACTCAGCGGAAAGTGGGGAACGGAGTATCTTAATACTAGGTTCCCTCTACCTACCCTGCTGTGTGCGGGATACAGCGTGAAGCTAAAAAAAAATTGCTTTTATCCTAATTGCCATAAAAACACATGGATGACTTTTAGCTTTTTTAGTTTGTTAGCAATTGGTGATGTCACTAAAAAAAATCTTGTATACATTTCATGCATGTTATATTTATACCTATTACGTTCACACAAGTGACCAGTAGTGCGAACATTCAATTCAATATTTAGTAGTAAATGGATGGTCAAGTATTGATCTTAAAAAATACCATTGAACTAGTTGGATTAGATGGACATTGTATCGTTCGTCTTTCCTATTTTTCATCAATTTAGACTTTAAACATTAAAATTAGCAAATCATCTAGTCATCATTTTTAAAATCAATTAAAAAGTAGCTCTACGCTTTTTTTTAGAGCAGGGTAGTCAGATAGAACTTAGATCTTTCATTAAGATATAGAAAATTACAGATATACTAGCGACCTGCTTGTGCCTTTTCCGTGAGTTCGCGTAAGTTAAGCGGATTATATATTTTTTTACAATTTTAATATCTTTATTACTTACTTTAATCCCTTAGACATTGGTTTTTGAAAAATCGTGATAGCCGATGTTTGACTCTGGGTCTTTAACTATTTTCATTCTAAATTCCTTCCAAACTATGCCGGTAGATTAGTCGTGCGTAACAGGAAAACGTTCCGACATTCGTATTTATAATATCGATATGCATGTACGTACGAGTATACCATTTATTTGAATTAAATTGTAGATTTTAAGATCTACAACTCTAATTGAAATCTCCTGAATCAATTAAAATAGTTAAAATCTGTTAAAATATCTACGGGTGATTACAATATGGGAGTAGGTTAAGTATTTAGTGCAATGTGCGTAATAAGGTAGAAATGTAACATTTCAATTGTTACGCACAAAAGAAATCATTCAAATGTTAAATTTATACAACATTGTTAGATGGAAATTAACAAGAAAAGTTGGTTCTGATGATAATATATCCCTGATGTAATATTTAATGAATATCCGTGCCGTGAATATCCTAAAAAATTGAAATTACATATTTTTCAGCGCACATACTTTATTTATACATATTGTTTCTCTCGCATAGGGAAGTCAAAGGGTACCTAGTATCAAGAAACTCTGTTTTCCTCTTTCCGCAAAATATCGATGCATTACAGTCATATTGAGCGTTGATTTTGTTTTCGTATCATATCTTAAACTCTTTTAAAAGCGAATACTATTGATAGGCTACATTTTATTAGCTGCCTATCCTATAAATACTATGATTTAAAAATTATATATTCGAGTTATTAACGGATATAAAATTGGCAAATGGATCCAAAGTGACGAGGTTACGGAAAATCTGAAATTACTAAGATAGGCAGAATGAACCTTCTGACCAGTGGCGTAGTTATCGGAGGGCTAGGCGGTGCAGTGCACGGGGCCTTGGAGCTTAAGGAGGGGCCTATAATCAAGCCTGGATCTATTTACTAAATATTTGAGTGGTACTTTAAAAAAAAAACGATAATAGCTAATCCGGGTCGTCTTTTTGACATTTGTAATCTCGAATTCATGACAGTGTTGACGTGTTGAGTGGGAGATTTTAACACTGTGTTTTGTCTTGCCAGAGCAGAGACATAAAGATAATTTAAATATAATCAATTATTTCAATTATTATTTGTTATTGGGTTGTGGATGTAGTCCATAATCGGGATGAGTGGCAATCGAACCCACACATCCTCATTAACAATCATGTAAATATTGTACATTTCTTCCATTTTCATTAGTATTTCTTTAGTGCTCAGCCACGACCCTTTTCAACATCCACTGTCTTTTTAATGAGTAATATTTTCATCAATCGACCAAAAATCTTCCGTTTTATTTCATTGACGTATATTTTGTTATTTTCGCAAGTCCTCATTACGTACATATAATCATCAGGAGTAATTTCTGTGCAGTCGCTTTAAAGAGTATTCGAATTTTAGTTTCATTAGGCAGAAAACTATGTCTCGATTCTAAAAACCGGTTCTTTCTTAATTCATCTTTCTTATATTTTATCTTTATTTATAAAAGGAGGCTAATTAGAAGAAGGACCACCTGTCGGTAAGTAGTTTACCTACTTACCTTCGCTGAACATTTACATCGTTAGTGGAATTGTGGATGCATTGTAGGCCTAGAGGGTGAAGGAAAGTGAAAGATGCGAGGAATTAGGGAGAGCAGTCTTACATATCATTGTACCGGAATGCATCATTAGATATTTGGAGGTTTGTTTTTGACACAATAGTGGTTGCGAGCTATTCGGAGAACGAATCTCCTACCAAGTTACTGGGTTTCCCGCCTTTTACGGGTCACTACCTAGCGACGGTGAGGAATTGTATGTTTAACTATCCCCACGGGTATAAAAGTCGTCTATAGAAAAATAAATGGTTAAAAGGGGTTTAATCATCAACGCTATATTCATATCACGGTCAGATTACTGTAAAATAATAATGTAGTGCCTAAAAAAATAATGTAGTAAAAAAATAATGTAGCCCTCCTTTCTTTTTTCTTGAAATAGCAAACTTAATTTTAAATATTTACATTTAGTCATCATGCAGTCTTTTTTCCCTTTCTGTTTGGTTCACCAATTTCTGAAAAAATCTACATCACCAGTTGGCTTTGCCGCAGCTTGCGTAGAACTACTTGTAATATTCATAATAGTTTCTTTTTTAATAATATATAATCTTATTCAACATTACAAGTTTAAGTTATTTGCTTTTTATTGTTCTTAAATAAATCTGATTTGATCGTGCCACCAAGACTAGTTGGTATGCAAAAACATTTACTGTATTTGAACATATTGAGCTGAGCAAAAGTTATCATTGTGTAAAAATCTTTTTTTATTATTATTAAACAAAATTCTAAGCACATGGTTTATGATAAACCATTAACGTAACAATTTTATACTATACTATATTTATTATATAAATACAATTTTACTATATAATTATGTGACATAAATCTTAGTGCATCGAGACTAATAATAACTTTAATATTACACAGGAACCAAACCACATTGTCCCTTACTAAATATAAAATTGTGTGACTTTTAAGTAATCAAGAATCATGGATCTTTTCAATTTAATTAAAAAGTGTGGTTAGAGCAGTTGGTAACTTTGTGACTGCCACGGTTTATTAAGAATGTATTGTCAGATCGTTATGAAGCTTTCAGTTATTGTAGAAAATACATTTTTGACTCCTTCTGCATACTCAAGTCACTTATGACCAGATTGTGGGATGGTTCTGGTTTGCATAAATTACGTCCAAATTATCTTAGCAATGATTTTGTTATATTTTTTTTGTTTGTTTGTGTTATAAAATTAAATACTACATATATCATTAACAGGCAATCGTGGCGCAGTGGTACAGTTTCTGGCTGTAAATATGAGTAGCTGTGGGTTCCATACTCGCTCAGGGGAATAGTATTTAATCTATTTTCATTTCTCCATCCTGATACCTAACAAAAATCGCGGCATAGCGTTCCGCCACCAACACGCAAAATAGTGTAGGAGTTTCTTAACAATATATTTTCCCTGACTTCCCTCCTATGGAGATAAAAGGCCTTAACCCTGCACAGCAGGTCTTCTCTCTCACCGCATGGGGGAAAGGAAACGGTTTCAGAGCCTTGCCCTCTGACCGTTCCAATCTTCTCCGCCCCCAATTATGGATGGGTCAAGGAGGAAGGCTTATGAAGCCTTGTAACACGAATTTCCACCGTGAGTGATGGATAAGGGAATCAGGGTTAACCTGTTTTTTATATATTATACTTATTTGAACTTTTCCAAATAACGAAAGTAAACTTAACTTGACTTAATCTATTTCTATTTATAGGCCTAGTTAAATAAAACAATATTCAATATTTATATTTTTTTATTCATTTTGTTTTATTTTAAATTTCTTATTTACTTTTATTTTCATTATTTTATTTATGTTCGATGTAGAATGATTGATGATACATAATAAATTAATTATTGACGTGATATAACAATGACTTTCTATACTAAAATAAATACATTTATAAAGTAAGTCAAGAAGACTTGATGTTTTTAGTGTTGTGGCATACCCACCGTACCACAGTAGCGCATTTTATAATTAAAATGCCACTCTGTGTCCATTTTAAAGATTTCTTTAAAATCTGATGTCGAAGTGAGCCCTAAATAATTTCCCAAATTTTATATTTCATTACAGTGTTTTTTACATCAGCACATGAAATTACAAATCAACAATACTTTCTTTTACTTTAACAACATCAGTTTCTCTTCATTTTTTTATAAGTTTTTGAAAGGAAAAAATGTATTAAAATAGTTCATTATGTATTAAAATAGTTCATTGATAAGGAAATTACAGGTTCCGTAATCACAATTACGGATTCAAGTCTCACAGAGGACTTGAGTTATATAGAAGAATTGAATAGTTATTCTACATCGAAGTTATTTTTGACTATGTATTTATATATATAACGTTTAGTATATTGAAAGATTTGTACACGCGGGCGATACTGTCTCTTATAATTTATAACATATTTATTAAAAATTGTATATCTATTTATATTAATAATGAATATATATTATTTATTTTTATTAAATTTCGAGACAAACAATGCCATTGTGTACATCTGCTTTATTTTCATTTATTTATCAGCAATAAAAAAAATATATGTCTTGTTGTACGTACGTAATATAAAAATTAAAACTAAAATCACTAGGTTACATTATGCGAGTTTGCTAAACTATAATTTATGTACAAATCTACAACAAGTAACAAAACAAACTGAGGTAAACAGTTTCAACGGGATATCACTCAGGCCCCAGTGTCATGTAAAAATCTCAATAAATAAATATAAAAATAATATAAAGTTCGGATATCCGCTAAAATAGTTTACGTCAATATAAAGATTTCACAAAATAGTACAATAATCGTGAACATATATAACAATTATAATTATGAAAGATGATCAAATGAATGAATTAGATTTTTTTATATATTAATGGGGCTAATATAATACGTATATTCGATAACTTTGGTCTTCTAGTTAATAAGATTTTCGACGTTTCATTCATCGTTATTTATATCGTTCGTATGCTGTATCATATTTTTAACAACACAGTAAAATATGGCAGTACGTGTGTCTGTAGTTGAACTTGAGTATAGTTAGTCTATACTATTAGAGATCGCAGTGATCTTGAGCTACGTTAAGGTTAAATACACGGACAGTAAAGGAACAGCTTGTTATACCGTCAAACTGCCAAGTAATTGGTAGCAAATTGCTATAATAGCAAAGCTAACATTGAAATTAGCTAAATCGTAGTTTTTGATTTTAAAGTAGCTAGATTATTTTAAGTTACTTTCATATCAATTACTTTTTTTATGTTCATTACTTATTTAGCAGAAAATATTGGCTTAAATTTCTGATTGAACTATAAACTATGTCTTAAAATGAGCTTTCTCATTTATGTTCTACAAAAAAAATAGAGATTTTAAAATATAACGGTATTCCTAACTGTACTTGTCCGTGTAGCATATACTTAATGTATAGGGTAGTAATTAGGTGATGTGATTGAAGGTAGATGGTGTCCACATCTCGGGAAGTTAGGCGGCACTGGCGGAAGATCCCGTTGGGTTCCTATGTGCAGTATTAAGTTCATCCCGATGACTATGTGATAGATGAAGTGACAGTGGAACAACCAATAGCCTGAAACAAATATTATTTGATCTATTATTAATTTTTGTTATTGTTGTAATATTTATAATTTTTTTTCTCTTAAAAGAATAGTGGCTAAGTAATTGTTGCAGTAAAAGTTCGCATAGTAGATTGCGCATAGTAATTGTTTTTTTTTAACCTTTACTAAATTGATATTCAGCAGTTTTATTTATCTGAGAGGCCCTCGTGGCACAGTGGGAAAACGTCTGACTGTAAACGTAGTGCTTATGGGTTCAATTTTCACTCGGGGAAATGATGATATTTAAATTTTAATTTCTTCGCTCTGCGGTGTGGTGTTCAGTTCCGCAACTTATCATACAATGTATCATTTTCTAAAGAGTGTTTTCGAAAGTGGAGTATCTTGAAACTAGGTTCTTCCTGTCCATCCCGATATGCGGGATAAGCATGAAGCTACTTTTATCTATAATATTGTAAAATTTTGTTTTACCAGCAGTCAGTCATTAACTATATCGTAAGTCAACTTACCAGGGTTGTCAGCTTTTAATCTTAGTACAACGTATCCGTTGTTGGGCACTGCGAGAGTATCTTTGAATGGAGGCAAATTATACTGTCTGTGTAAGAGACCCTTTCTATCTAGATCGAGGGCATGTTTTAAGTTGATTTTCTTGATATTTTTATCTGGTGACCTGCCCATACCGATCACGTTGTACGACGTTCCATGAAGGTGGAAAGGGTGAGAAAGATTTGGTGATTGAACTGGAAAATTAAAAATAATTTATTAAGTGGCCAGTCGTGGCCTAGTGGCACAAGAGTGTGACTGTAAACGACTGGTTGTGGGTTCGATTCCCACTCGAGGAGTGGAAATTATATTTCCATTTTCTTCGCTCTGGTGTCGAGGTAAAGCGCGGCGTTTAAGTTCCGCCACTTAACACGCAAACCTCCAAATTCGGCGGAAAGTGGGGAACGGAGTGTCTTAACACTAGGTTCCCTCTGTTTACCCTGCTGTGCGGAATATAGCGTGAAGCTATTTAATTTATTTTTTTTAAATTTATTAAGTTAGAGGCTGTTGTAGTGCAGTTGAAAATCGTTTGGCTGTAAATGTCATGTGGGTTTGATTCCTACTCAGGACTTCATCTTTGTTGATTATATCTTATTTTCATTTCTTGCCTCTGGTATATAAATAGAAGAAAGAGCGGAACTTAGCACAGATGTCTCGACTTCAGGCGGAAAGTGCAGAAGGGAGTACCTTGGCACTACGTTCTCTCTGACTATCAGCTTGTTATGCGAGAAAAGCATGAAGCAAAAAAATAAATACTAAATTAACAATATTTAGCAAGGTCAGGTTTTCAAGGTCTACTAATTTAAACTTTGCTTATAAAATTTGACATACCTTCGTCCACTAGAACTATCTCAACTATGGAATTTAATGGCACATCAATCATATGAGTGCATCTGCAATCAACTGCACAATCAGCCGGTCTGTTGTCGCCGTTGCAAAACAGTTCTGGTGGGAGTTCATGCATTTGTGACAGAGGTGGCGCTGGAGGTGCCGTGTACGAGATTTCGTCCACTAAGCTCAAAACATGGTCTCCGCCGGGGGCAACTGTAATTAATATAATTTGATATATTTTATCTTGTTAGCTATTAACTAAGCTACTAACTAAGCTACTAACTTGCCGTGCCTGCGACTTCATCTGCGTGGAATTTAACAAAACAATTAAAATTCTAAAATAAAAATCCCTATGTCACTCCTTATTACATTAGCTATCTGCCAACGAAAGTGCTGTCAAAATCGATTCAGGCATTCCATAGATTAGACGGCCCGAAAGATAGACAAACAAACTAAATGTAATAAGTTTTACGTTGCTACAACACGCAATTTCCCTAAATTATTATGATAATGGGGACAGGCTGATGTTTTAATAAGTTACATATCAGCTTACCTATGATGCACGAAGTACGAGTAAACAAAATAAAAAAAATGAATAAACAGAAACTTTTTTTAAAAAAAATTCTTTCACTGGTGACCTCACCTAAATAGTTTCTGTAAGTATTCTCTTTGAATAAATCCTTGGGTTTGTAGAAATGGAATCTGAATGGCAGAAATATTTTGACATCGGGCCGTTCTTGAAGGACTGCCTTATCGACGGGCTTGGCAGATTTTAGATTGCTTACACACACCGCGTCGTTTCGTTTCACGTCGCAAATTGCGTCCAATGGGTTCATGACCTGTAAACATTTGTGATTTACTGCACGCAATATGAGTGACGGCTTGTATTTCATCAAATATTAAATTTAATAACAAATTATTATTTCAAAAAAAATAATTTAAATATTTAATATAATAAAAAAAAATAATTATGTGTTTTTTTATTAAATATGTGCAAAGAGTAACAAAAATATGATACAACCTGATACAAATGCCACTCGTATATTATTCCAATACACACCAGGACACCTTAATATTCCAGACAGAAAGGAAATGGCTTCATGGTTTCTAGCTACTTGTGCAACTCCAATATACAGACTACCAGGATAGAAATGTATTGTACACTACAATAAGCAAGTTAGCTATCTTTGAAATAAATGGAAATCTTAAATATTATTAAATTTTAAATATTATTAATTAAACGTCTTAAGGTAAATAAAATAATGCTATATTTTTTAAATTTTATTAGATAGTATAAAAATTTACAATTTTCTTATAATGTAAATACGATATTGCATGTAGCTTAAAGTCATTTTTTATTTATATATGATAATGATATAGATTTCAATAGATATAAACTTATTTTCCCGCTACTAAGTAACTGATATAATATAATTATTATCTCATAATATATAATTGGTAACTGAACATGGTAACATTTTGTAAACTTACTCATATTATTATGGTAATAAACAGTCTTCATTTTTTGGATGATGTGCAATCTGTTTAAAAACCGTCCGTAGTACATTTTTACATATGTGTATTTACAAGTATTGCAGTTGTTTCTAAATATTTACAGGTTCTAATATTGTGTATTTTCATGCAATTTTGGGTTAGTATTTGGAAATTATCTTAAATATCTAATTTTATATATAGAGTATGCCAAAAGTAAGCCACCCCGGAATTACGTTCTCGAGTGTTTTATACCATCGACACTCACATTCATTAGTAAAATATGAAGTTAATGATGTTAATAACATTTGAGATGTATAAATAAATGAAAAATGATTTTCGGCAAGAAATTTTGGGGTGGCTTATTTTCTAACTCCCAAGTAATATTTAAATATATACACGAAATAAATATCCTTGGTGAAATATTAAATGGCAAGTCGTTAGTTACAGAACAAACACGTTCGTTGTAAATATATTAAAAATGTATTATAAAAAAATGTTGTCGTACAAGTAAGAGCCTCAATGCGATATTCAGTGATACGACACCAAACGGCACCAGAATAAAGCATAAGATTAAACTGAAATTCACTCAGCAAATATCACCTTTAAATAAAATCACAAACCAGCATGAGCTTCAGTGGAAACATTCGAATATAAAATAAACACATAAGGCAGAGTCGAGCACTTCGACTCCGCCGCCACATCACACAAAACAAACATAAAATTACACTTAGTTAACACAAAAATCAACTGCTATACCAATTGTTGGGTAAGAAATCTGAAAGGTGTTTCTAGGAACAGATTTAGTTGATGGGAGGGAGATGGTCTCCACAGGTCGGGAAGTTGGGAGGGACAGGGGGGAGGTCAGCGTGAGTACCCACTTGAAGAACAACATTCATACCGATTACGATATGGAATAAGAAGTGGCAATGGAGAAGCCAGAAACCTGGGTTCGTGGCTCTAAAACGAACAATGACGTAACCGTTATTGGGAACGGCAATAGTATCTTTCGCGGGAGGTAGATCTCCTTGTTTTAAATGACGCTCTAATAATCCTCTTCTGTCTAAATCGAGAGCGTGTTTTAAGTTAATTTTCTTTACGTTCTGGTCTGGTGATCTACCGATACCGACTACATTGTAAGCGTATCCGTGTAAATGGAATGGATGAGATAAGTTGGCGATTTGAACTGAAAGTAAAAAATTGCAATCAGTTATTTGCATTTCAATGAGGTTGAATAGCGATTGTAAGATTGTATAACATACCTTCGTCTACCAGTACAATTTCTACTACAGCGTTGAGAGGTATATCCACTTTGTGTGTGCACATGCAATTTTGTCCACAATCAGCGGGTCTGTTATCCCCGTTACAAAATTGATCCGGATTGATGTCATCATATTGACTGATAAGAGGTGCAGGTGGTGCCATGTACGAAATTTCGTCTATTAAACTGATCACATGGTCTCCTTGAGGTGCCACTGTGGATCGTAATATTACATGTTAAAACTGCCTATGAGAACTTAATTATACAAGTCTTCAATCGTGACCTTACTTACCCAAGTATCTGTTGTAGGTGTTAGGTTGGAACAACATTTCCGGTCTATAGACAAAGAAACGGAAAGGCAAGAAGATTTTGACGTCAGGTCTCTCTTGTAAGATCGCGGGGTCGATATTTCGTGCATTTTTCAATTGGCTGACGCAAATAGCATCGTTTCTAGGAGCATTACATCTTGCATCCAAGGGATTCATTACCTGAATAGTTAGTGGGTAGAAAGGTACGTGCAATTACTAATAAAACGTGCACCAACTACTTCTACTTAAATCTACTATGCTTATTATAGGTCCATATATTATTATAGATATAAGAAAAATTGCAGAAGAATTTTGTATTGGCAGAAATATTTTTCATCTTAAGCATATAGAGCAATAAATATAATGCTTAAGTTATTTAAAAAATACTTCTGTCTCTACTCATTGATTCTTATATAGGAAGGTGTAAAGGAATCTACATTACAGCACCAGTTCTACGTAATGATATACTGTTCATTTTTCAATGGTATTTGAGTGATCTAATCATATATTACGATATTTACAAATCTCGCTTAATAACAGCTTTCTATATCGACTAGTGGTTAATTAAGAAGATAAAAAGGCTCGAATTATCTCCATCCATACTGGTGTTTAAGTATAAGAAATAATGTGCAACAAAATTAGCTAAGTTTATCGAGGTTGTCGTGTTTGCAAAAAATCAGTATGCAATATCCGGCAATTAATAAGCGAGATATCGTGTCAGATCGCTATTTATTTGATTAAAGGAAAGGAATTTCATTCATCGTGTATGGGAAATACCAAAGTTCACCATTTTAAAATATTTTATACCTTATTTACACAAAGTAGTCTTAGATTAGGAATTTAAATAATATTTACAATTATTTCTACTTACAACTCCCTGTGGGATTCCAACGTCGTAAGTTGGAGGGGCAGATGATGGTTGGTAGGGTCCTCTAGCGTACCTAAGAATAGCGAGCTGTTGTGCTCTTTTAATACCACATTCACCGAGACCACGTACTTGTATCCAGAACGCACCAGGTTCTTGGTTCGCGTTAATGACAAAATCATAACGTTCACCTAAAATAATATCAATCGTTAGATTTTTTTTAAGATATTTATCTTTTTTTTGTTCTTTGTCGTGAATTAGGTGGTCCGTGCTGTATATATTACTTTTATAATTTTTGTAGGTAGCACATAATCGCTTCATTAAAGTTCCTTTAATATACTTGGTGGACTATATAATTTAAAACTGTAAAACAGTATATTCTAATAATTGAAGAGTTATTAGTACATGCACTAATTTCCTCGCTTGAGCTGCACAAATTAACTAGATTTGAATTGGTTATATAATAGGGTGTGTACTTATTAGATAATCATTTTAAGCTTCATTGATTACATTCAAGAAATGTAGAAAGCCAATATTTTGTATAAAGCAAACTACACGTTGCTTAGGCAATGCGTATAATATTTTTACGGGGTTTTAATTATTCATTTATTTAAACACATTTATTATTATTATATTTAGGTAATGTCTTGTTTTCTTACCAGAGAAAGAGATGATGGTGTTGACTTGGACGGGCTGTACGGGTTCACCGTCAGTTGCGATTACAGTTAGGTTGTGACCCTCGAATGTCACTTGTGCGGGACAGACTGACGCGAAAGCGTTTATCATTCTGAATCTGTATCTTCTGCCAGGCGTAATTGTAAATACTTCGAGAGGAGTATTCGTCATAAATCCAGTGTTGGGATCTCTAAATTGTCCTTTGCCGTTAATCAATACGTTTTCAGGATCTTGACCAGTGTTTACTGCAAGACGTCCGGGGTATCTTTCAGCGGCGTCCTCGTGAAGCCAGTCGCTTATAAGCATAACGTGAGTTGTCAAATCATAATCATATAAGTGGCTATTGGGATCTTTAGAGGGTGGTTGACGAACTACGATACTTCCGTAAATACCATCCAATTTTTGGAGACCGGTGTGAGCGTGCCAGAAGTGAGTACCAGCATTACCTTGCCATTGATATCTGTTAAAATATTTATATTAAAGTATTCATATATAAATGGGTAATAATTGTAAACAATTCATGTAACCTAAATATTAATTTGCTTTATGTCAAAGCGTTACAAATTTGTTTACCTGAAAGTATTTCCTTGCTGAATAGGACATTGGGTAACAAATGGTACACCATCATAGTATTGGGACCCACGTTGCCAGATTCCGTGCCAGTGAATGGTTACTTCCATACCTTCCATGTGGTTTTCTACATCAACAACTACTTTGTCATTTTCACACACTTGTATAGAAGGACCAGGCAACATTCTGTTTACTGTGAGAACACCACGTTCTACTCCGTCAGCTAGTACACATTGGCAGTGTGACCATACCACATTAGTAGCGTTTGGTGTGCACACTTGGCAAGCCCTGTTAACAAAGTTAAAAATATTGAGGCCAAAGTTAGGTAACTATGTACAGCGTAGGTCGTATTATCATAATAATAATGGGTCAACTGAGACATTATGTAAATTACTATTTCTTTTTCTTGATTTGCGTTCATTAAAAAGTAAATGACTCGAGAGTTTGCATAAACTATGGCGACAACCATCAATTACCCACAAAGTAAATGTTACATTATAGAGCAAAAGTTTGAGTGAAATATTGAAGTCAATACTTGTTCTAGTCTTTCTTTGTAAGAGATATGTACTTATTGGAAGTAGTAAAATATTAAATTGATCTCAGTTCTGCACGCCCTCATATGCATAAAGGCCAACATTGTGCAATACAGGATTTATTACAGGAAACAGTTATTATAGTTTAATGATGCTTTACAGAAAATGGAATGGATTTTTTTGTGATAAACGTATATAATTATTTTAGGAAATTAAAATTATTACGCCCTTATATTATTATAAATATATCTTTGATATAGTTTCTAACTCGTAAGTAAGATTGTACTCACGCTCCTAACACGGTGTAGAATTCCAGGGTAAAGTGATAGTAGCAAATCCTTGGTGGTTCATTTTCCCTACAGGCTCTTGCACACTCATCAGGGCAGATAAGGCTGGGTTCCTTCTTAATTCAGCAGTGGCGCTGCTTGTGAAATCTAAATGTTTCAGTGAAAGTTTTCCATTGGCAGTCTTTACTAGAGGTGGAAGAGGATTGCTCCTGAAGGTGCCACTTAGCGGACCGCTGCCGCTTGTTTGCACAAATGGATTGGCTGATGGCCCAATGGTGCTGTCAACTGACCCAAACGAATTGAATGGGTCGCTGGCACTCGGGTGAGTTTGAACGAGTCCATGTGTTGAAGCGAAACTGTTACTGCTGTCCCGGAAAGGTGTCGCTGTGCCTGCTTGCCACCATGATGCTGACGTTGATTGATCATCAGGGGATAACGCTTCTGCAATAGAAGGAAAACTTATTTAGTGTTTTGTTTAATAATAAACAGTTTAGTATAACAGTCGTATTAATAAACTCTACATAAAATTTTAAAAACTCACTAATTTAATCGTATTAACAAGAAATAATTTTACCGATGTACTCATTAGATAGGTTTCAAACAGTGGCTTTATGTATGTGCTTATGCAAATTTTCTTTAGTACCTATTTATAATATCTATTTCAAATTGTACAAGTTCACTGAATACGGCACGTTTGTTTCGCAACTACATTAGTTAAAGGGACCGAGCCGCGTATCTATCCTTAAATATAAGGACTTTTACTTCCTCTATTGCCGTTTATTTCGTGACAGTTGTTCTTGTCGTTCTATATTTTATCGCGCGTTACACTTAATTGAACATTTTGTTAGATACAATCGCATTATTTTATTTCAACATAATATTGCTCAACGTTGGTCTACTTCGTTACGGTGTGTTTTTATTTATAGTTTAGTGTTTAGGATCCGCGACCCTGAACTGATTTAACTTTTACTTCCTTAATACTTTTAAGCTAACATTGGTTATCGTAATTATGTATGCATTTGCGATATATACATTAAAATTATTTAACAATTAGAGCTATTAATTTTGTTCATTATTTTTTTCACAGACATAATTCTATTTTTAAGTTAAATTAACGAATTCTTTTTCATCATATTTCTCAAATGATAAGAATTAATTTTGGCAATTAATACAAGTAGATAGAGTGTTTTGACATTAGGTTTTATTTGACTACCCTGTTGTACGGGAAAGAATTTGAAGATTGTGTAGAGTAGAAACCAATATTAGTAATAAACTTATATCGGTAATTGCACCATTGTGTAAAACTTGGAAGTCGGAAGGAGAGTTTTATAATGTAATTCCTGAACAATTAACTATAATTGTTTGTAAATAAGGCCTATGGTCACATAACTGATTAATAACGCAACAATTTAGAAGTAGTTTAGATTTGTGGTACTTTCAGTTATTTTTATGAGTGTAGCAATATATGTAATATAATGCAATTAATACAAGGGTAACAAGGCAATATTGTTTCATTTGTACCTAACCATGAACGTACAATGGTAGTTAATCTATCTATGAAATTTATTTATTTTATTTCTATACATATCAAATTCAAGATTTTTTTTTTTATATTTTATGCTTATATTTTTTTTTATTAATTATTCCTTGCAACTGTGTGAAGGTTAGGCACAAGTAAAAACAATAATCTTTTTTACCCAAATGACCAAAACTTTTATTTGGCCCTATTTTTCTCTGAAGATTTTTGTAAACAGTACAAGATAATTTTTAAAATCGATCGAAATGCCGCGAATCTGCACAGATTCTCATTAATCACATTCTGCTCGTTTCAAAACTTAAGATGTCGAACTGATGAAGCAAAAAAATGTAAACTGTAGAAAATTTCATTACCTGATTCACTTTTTTCGTCATCATCTCTATCTTTGCTAATAAATTGATTGCTTTTGATAGGGCACTCTGTACCAACCCATGATTATCTAAATTAATATATCATACAAACCTACGCCTTAAGGCTATATTATAATGAACATTTATTATTCATTAGGAAACTACTAAATATAAATGATCTCGACGCTGTTATGGCGCAAGTTTTTGTAATAGGCAATTTCTCTTTATATTAAAATACTGTGATGATGTATTGCGTTGCATTAAAATAATTTATAGGCGCTCTAGGTAAAATTGGAAAATCTATAGATTTACTTAAATAACAGAAAGATGTTTGATTTTTTTCAGTTTCGTGCTTTTTCCCTCAAAATATCTACTTTTACTCTTAATATTAGTATTGTACTCTTGTCACAGAGAAAGGTAGTGCCAAGACACTGCTTTACTTTATGCTTGTGAAGATTGTGTATGTAATTATATTTTGCTATTTGGTAATTTAACATATAAGATAGAGCAGCTTTCTAGCTAAACCTTTTAAAGATCTAATAATTTTACACAAATAGTTAAAAAGATTTTCCCAACCAGCGATCGATATACACTAAATTATTTGATTACCGACAGAAAATAATTATGTGTGGGCGAGTCTGTAATTACACTGATTGCGTATTATACATATAACATCTCAGCCACTATTTATAAGCTACTGTACGAATTAATGTAATTAAAACCTAATTATACAAAAATTTGTATATCGATTTGAATAACACCTAGGTCAGTTAATTAATATAGGTTCTATTAAATAAATTACTGTATCTAACTAGTGTAAAATTTTACAGTTGTTTAAAAAATTGATTAATAATTTATATTTGTATTGGTTAATAGTTAGGTTAATAAATGTACGTAGAACATATGTTACTTTTTGGCCACTTTTATGGCCCCTTGCCATTTTTATGTTCCGGATTTCCGAGGTTAAAGTGTAAAATGTAAAATTTGTGTCATTGTAGGAATATCGGGTTTTTTTTTCTGTATGTACACTTTCATCCAAAATGTTGTTTTTTACACGAGTAGTTTCGACTGTACATTATTTTTAATTGTTTATTTGGTCCGTAAAGAGTTTTATATTAATTATATATTGCCCTCCAAATTCCCGATTTTCATTATGAATGTCCAACAAATAAAAACTTAAAACGAAACAACAAATTTAGCTTAGAAAAGTTAAGATAAGATAAAATATATAATATGTACCTACATTATATAACTAAGATTGTTTTATGAAAATGATTGTGTACATAGGTCTTAATCAAGTATGATAATAGGCGGAACCAAGTTTTCCGTTCCGATTGAATGAAACGTGAACGCCCCGAAGCAGAATAATATTGATCATTATTGTTGGCTTCGTATTGAGGAAAAAATTTGGTTTAGACCTAAAATTACCGACTATCGCTTTCTAGTTTTCGATTTTATTATGAATTTACTTCTATTAAAGTCTAGATACATTTGAAGATCTATTTTTATATACAGATTTGCGCACTATTAACCCCGCAAGTAATATATATTTTATGTCTTGAAGTCGTCGTCGTCGTTGTATATTGAGTAAATATATAAAATTGGCGTGTCAGTTTGCAATATTTAAGTAATAGCTTTTTACTAAATTCATATGTTTGTATTCACTGTATATACCAATATAACATTATTTAACACTTTTTGTCCTTTTTGTCTCTATCTATCTGTCTGTCTGTTTGTTTCGGCTAATATCTGAAACGACTAGATCGATTTTGATGAAACTTTTAGTGACCGATAGCTGATGTAATAAGGAGTAACTTAGGTTATTTTTAATTTAGAATTATAACTCTTTTATGTCGAAATTAAAGTGGATGCAGTTGCAGGTACAGCTAGTAGTTTAATATATTTTTTATTTGCATTCTAATAGTAGTGTTGTATAATGATGAAGTAGTTAAAAATCACGCTTGCATAACCGGTGAGGTCTTTTCGCATATAAACCTGCATGATCATAATCAAGATTAAATTAACCTCCATTTCTAAATTAACATTAACACCTACCTTATTAAGGTGATTCTACTAGAATATATTTATTTCTGTATATTCTTAGTAAACTGGAGTTTTATGCGGATTTTGGATAGTAAAATATATTTAAAATTTTATATTGTGGAATCGTAAACATCGCTGTAAGAAAAATCTGTCGGTTCTTTACATGTGATACAGGTTTGTATATATATACATAGGTCTCATCATATATACATACGTACATAAGCTCGAATTGCGGCAAATCCTTAAATTTTGTAAGTAAAATTTGAGATGGTAAAAGTTTTAGTGAAAGACTTATGGTAAAACTGCTTGTGATCATTATTTAATTATAATATTATATTAATCAGTTAACATTTGTGAAGTTAGATCAGACTAAGAATAGTTCGGTTTTTTTTATAAAGTTGGTAAATTTTAGTTTTACTTGGAAGTACATTTTAATATTTACCGAATTTCGGCTTTTACGTAACATATGCATATAATACATGTATATATGTTATTAAAATTACAAATTTAATACTACTTTGAGGTTAAGTAAGATAATAAAGTATTATACAACATTATAAGACCAAATTCTCATTCGCATTCATGGTCGCTGAATAAATATCTACAGCATCAATCATTTTTGATTAGCCGTTGTGTATATTAATACCTGTTGTGTTACAGACTTTCTGTTGATTTCAGTTATTATCGCTTTATATAATGCTATACCAAAACGGTCTATACAAATAATGTAAGTAAGTAAATATTTACGTTATTTAACACGTGTTGTATGTTGAATGGGAATAAATAATCATTCATTCATCTTTCGCTTGTCCATACATTATATTGTGTAATTGGTGGTAAAACTTTGTATTTAAAGTAGTTAGATCACTTTTTGATCGTATATGAATGTTAAGTTAAGTTGCATCACGATTATATTCCATATTTCATATTTGTTTTACTAAAAACTACTGTATTTAGCCGTAGGTATATAAAAAATAAGGTAATATATATATTTTTTTTATTTGAATCTACTACCACCATATTTCGTAATGCAACTTTCAACTGAGCCACAATGGTTCTCCCGCTTTGTAATTAAACATGTAAATTTATTTTTTATTTCTGTCTTTCTAAATAAATATGAATATTTGATGTAACTAAATTTTATCGGCTATTTAGATAATGTAGCTTTTACTTAGGACTAGACAATCGTGTGCATCCAAGCGCGAAGTGAAAGCGGACACTTTAGTGATGCTTAAAACTCAAATCGAATTTACTTGTAGCCTCTAACGGTGTTCTAAGAAAAAAATCTATAGAAATGTATACAGGTTTTATTTTTATATTAGATGTATAGAGTTAAAAAATAATGTTTTGTCGCTGGGTTCACTCTACCCTGTTATGAAAAATAAGAAAAGAGTGTCCTTTAACAAAAAGATAAATAAATGAGATTAAGGCCAGAATCATAAATAATGTCAAGTATTTACATTTATATCATTAAAAAAGTACAACAATTTATGCATAAGTAATTAAATAACTTAAATTATCAGCTATAAGAGATAGCTGATAATTCAGCCCCGCTGTTCAAAAAAGTATATAATAAGATTTCTAAGTACGTCTCAACTTGAACCTAACAAGTTAACATTTTAAAACACATTCAATAAAAAAAAATCAACTGCACACACAAATAAAATAAAAGCCCGGCTCATAAACTAATCTATCGATTACAGCTAGTTGACGTTGACACGAAATTAATATGGTGTCAACTCAACAGGCGGGTAAACGAAGCCTTTCGAATCAATTTTAAATAGAATTGCGCACATTATTCTAGATCATAATTATACTACTAGAGACTGTCAATTTGTTTTTACCTGCATGTCGTAAACTTAGTTGGAATGTCAAAATAATCAAAAAGGCTTTAAGGTGATTGCGATTTGACACAAAAAGCAGTTCATTTCTAAAGTTGACGTGCGCTCGAGACTAACCTAATTCTGTGTTAGGGAATTTTCTGTTATACATATTTTGTTTTTAGCTGTGCAATGAAATAATGTTTTGAAATATTCTGTAGTAGTTTTTGATAGTTTTAGGAACATATAAACAAGTTCTACGCGACTTGGCATGCTTAAAGTTTCACATATTATTTAAATTGTATTTTTTTTTATTTATAAACCGATTGAAATAAATTAAGCACAAGTGTTGAGAGAATTTATCAAAATAAATTAGTAAAACTCCATTACAATCGGATTAGCTATGTCTAAGATAGACACATACGCCACATAATCAAACAGATAAATAAAGAGAAAAAATAATTAAAACACAGCTTTAGGCTCTATTACATTGATAAATGCTCCTATTAATATTATTTCTCATATATATTCTACTAGTAACCCGCTCGCAGCTTCACGTGCCTTACTACACGACTATAACTATTTCATCAGTATATAAATTATCAGTGTTTCTCAAGTATACTATGTGCGTATTATACATATAAACTTTTCTCTTCAATCACTCTATCTATTAAAAAAATCACATCAAAATCCGTTGCGTAGTTTTCAATATTTAAGAGTACATATAGACAGACGCGGGAAGCGACTTTGCCTTATACTATGTAGGGATGTACAGACAGCTATCAGATATATTTTTATTATATGTATAACAGTTTACAAAGGTACTCATATTTTGTTTAAATCTATGTATATTTCATTATAGGCCTTGTTGTTAGAGAATGTATATTATTTTGTTATGATCATTTCAAGTCATAAAACCCAGTAAGACTGGTTTGTATCTTGGTCTGATTAGTAGGTACACCCGTCAAACTCGTTACAGTAAATCTATTACGTCATGAATTTGGTTTCCTAGGAACAGACTTTAGTTGAGAGGCAGGGTGATGGTCTCCACAGGTCGGGAGTTGGGAGGGACGGGAAGGTAGGTCTCGTGGTACCAACTTGAAGAACAACATTCAATACCGAAACGATATTGAATAGAAGTGGCCAGCGAAGCCAGAACCTGGGTTCGTGCTCTAAAACGAACATGACGTAACCGTTTATTGGGAAGCATAGTATCTTTCGCGGGAGGTCGATCTCCCTTGTTTTAAATGACGCGCTAATAATCCTCCTTCTGTCGAATCGAGAGCGTGTTTTAGGTTATTTTCTAGTTCTGGTCCTTTTGATCTACCGATAAACCTACTACCTTGTAGCGTAATCCTTTTAAAAATGAATGTTGAGATCAGTTGGGCTAGTTAACCGAAAGTAAAAAATTGCAAATCATTATTTGCATTCAAATGAGGTGGAATAGCGATTGTAAGCCTGTCAACTACCTTCGTCTACCATTACAATTTCTACCTACAGCGTTTTAGCAAGGAATATCCACTTATGTGTGTGCACTGCATTTTGTCCACTTAGATATCGGGTCTGTTTACCCCGTACCAAAATTTGATACCGGATTGATGTCCCTCATATTGACTGATAGCGGGCAGTGGTGCCATTTACAAATTTCGTCCTTCTTAAACTGGATTACTGGTCTCTTTTGGTGCCACTGTGAATCTTAATATTACTTTTTAAACTGCCTATGAGACCGTATTATAAAGTCATTCAAGCGTGACCTTCTGTACCCAATTATGCTGTGGTGGTGTTAGTATTGGCACAACATTGCCGGGTCTATAGACAAAGAACGAAGTCAATATATTTTGACGTCATTTCTCTCTGTACGATCGCGGTTCGATATTTTCGTTCATTTTTCAATTGGCTGACGCAATAGCATCGTTTTCTATTAGCATTAACATCTTGCATCCAAAGGTTTCATTACCTGAACTATTTAGTGGGTAAAAGGTTACTGCAGATTACTCCTACTAAACGTGCACCAACTACTTCTACTTAATCTACTATGCTTATTATAGGTCCATATATTATTATAGATATAAGAAAAATTGCAGAAGAATTTTGTATTGGCAGAAATATTTTTGTTCTTAAACATATAGAGCAATCAATATAATGCTTAAGTTATTTAAAAAATATTTCTGCCTCTACTCATTGATACTTTTATAGGAAAGTGTAAAGGAATCTACATTACAGCACAGTTCTACGTAATGATATACTGTTCATTTTTCAATGGTATTTGAGTGATCTAATCATATATTACGATATTTACAAATCTCGCTTAATAACAGCTTTCTATATCGACTAGTGGTTAATTAAGAAGATAAAAAGGCTCGAATTATCTCCATCCATACTGGTGTTTAAGTATAAGAAATAATGTGCAACAAAATTAGCTAAGTTTATCGAGGTTGTCGTGTTTGCAAAAAATCAGTATGCAATATCCGGCAATTAATAAGCGAGATATCGTGTCAGATCGCTATTTATTCAAATAAAGGAAAGGAATTTCATTCATCGTGTATGGGAAATACCAAAGTTCACCATTTTAAAATATTTTATACCTTATTTACACAAAGTAGTCTTAGATTAGGAATTGAAATAATATTTACAATGATTTCTACTTACAACTCCCTGTGGGATTCCAACGTCGTAAGTTGGAGGGGCAGATGATGGCTGGTAGGGTCCTCTAGCGTACCTAAGAATAGCGAGCTGTTGTGCTCTTTTAATACCACATTCACCGAGACCACGTACTTGAATCCAGAACGCACCAGGTTCTTGGTTCGCGTTGATGACAAAATCATAACGTTCACCTAAAATAATATCAATCGTTAGAATTTATTTAAGATATTTATCTTTTTTTTGTTCTTTGTCGTGAATTAGGTGGTCCGTGCTGTATATATTACTTTTATAATTTTTGTATGTAGCACATAATCGCTTCATTAAAGTTCCTTTAATATACTTGGTGGACTATATAATTTAAAACTGTAAAACAGTATATTCTAATAATTGAAGAGTTATTAGTACATGCACTAATTTCCTCGCTTGAGCTGCACAAATTAACTAGATATGAATTTGTTATATAATAGGGTGTGCCTTATTAGATAATCATTTTAAGCTTCATTGATTACATTCAAGAAATTTAGAAAGCCAATATTTGTATAAAGCAAACTACACGTTGCTTAGCAATGCTTATTCTATTTTTACGGGGTTTTATTCATTCATTCAAACATATTTATTATTATTATATTTAGGTAATATCTTGTTTTCTTACCAGAGAAAGAGATGATGGTGTTGACTTGGACGGGCTGTACGGGTTCTCCGTCAGTTGCGATTACAGTTAGGTTGTGACCCTCGAATGTGACTTGTGCAGGACAGACTGACGCGAAAGCGTTTATCATTCTGAATCTGTATCTTCTGCCAGGCGTAATTGTAAATACTTCAAGAGGAGTATTCGTCATAAATCCAGTGTTGGGATCTCTAAATTGTCCTTTGCCGTTAATCAATACGTTTTCAGGATCTTGACCAGTGTTTACTGCAAGACGTCCGGGGTATCTTTCAGCGGCGTCCTCGTGAAGCCAGTCGCTTATAAGCATAACGTGAGTTGTCAAATCATAATCATATAAGTGGCTATTGGGATCTTTAGAGGGTGGTTGACGAACTACGATACTTCCGTAAATACCATCCAATTTTTGGAGACCGGTGTGAGCGTGCCAGAAGTGAGTACCAGCATTACCTTGCCATTGATATCTGTTAAAATATTTATATTAAAGTATTCATATATAAATGGGTTATAATTGTAAACAATTCATGTAACCTAAATATTAATTTGCTTTATGTCAAAGCGTTACAAATTTGTTTACCTGAAGTATTTCCTTGCTGAATAGGACATTGGGTAACAAATGGTACACCATCATAGTATTGGGACCCACGTTGCCAGATTCCGTGCCAGTGAATAGTTACTTCCATACCTTCCATGTGGTTTTCTACATCAACAACTACTTTGTCATTTTCACACACTTGTATAGAAGGACCAGGCAACATTCTGTTTACTGTGAGAACACCACGTTCTACTCCGTCAGCTAGTACACATTGGCAGTGTGACCATACCACATTAGTAGCGTTTGGTGTGCATACTTGGCAAGCCCTGTTAACAAAGTTAAAAATATTGAGGCCAAAGTTAGGTAACTATGTACAGCGTAGGTCGTATTATCATAATAATAATGGGTCAACTGAGACATTATGTAAATTACTATTTCTTTTTCTTGATTTGCGTTCATTAAAAAGCAAATGACTCGAGAGTTTGCATAAACTATGGCGACAACCATCAATTACCTACAAAGTAAATGTTACATTATAGAGCAAAAGTTTGAGTGAAATATTGAAGTCAAGTACTTGTTCTAGTCTTTCTTTGTAAGAGATATGTACTTATTGGAAGTAGTAAATATTAAATTGATCTCAGTTCTGCACGCCCTCATATGCATAAAGGCCAACATTGTGCAATACAGGATTTATTACAGGAAACAGTTATTATAGTTTAATGATGCTTTACAGAAAATGGAATGGATTTTTTTGTGATAAACGTATATAATTATTGTAGGAAATTAAAATTATTACGCCCTTATATTAATAAATATATCTTTGATATAGTTTCTAAATCGTATGTAAGATTTGTACTCACGCTCCTAATACGGTGTAGAATTCCAGGGTAAAGTGATAGTAGCAAATCCTTGGTGGTTCATTTTCCCTACAGGCTCTTGCACACTCATCAGGGGCAGATAAGGCTGGGTTCCTTCTTAATTCAGCAGTGGCGCTGCTTGTGAAATCTAAATGTTTCAGTGAAAGTTTTCCATTGGCAGTCTTTACTAGAGGTGGAAGAGGATTGCTCCTGAAGGTGCCACTTAGCGGACCGCTGCCGCTTGTTTGCACAAATGGATTGGCTGATGGCCCAATGGTGCTGTCAACTGACCCAAACGAATTGAATGGGTCGCTGGCACTCGGGTGAGTTTGAACGAGTCCATGTGTTGAAGCGAAACTGTTACTGCTGTCCCGGAAAGGTGTCGCTGTGCCTGCTTGCCACCATGATGCTGACGTTGATTGATCGTCAGGGGATAACGCTTCTGCAATAGAAAGAAAACTTCTTTAGTGTATTGTTTAATAATAAACAGTTTAGTATAACAGTCGTATTAATAAACTCAACATAAAATTTTAAAAATTCACTAATTTAATCGTATTATTAACAGAAATAATTTTACCGATGTACTCATTAGATAGGTTTCAAACAGTGGCTTTATGTATGGTTATGCAAATTTTCTTTAGTACCTATTTATAATATCTATTTCAAATTGTACAAGTTCACTGAATACGGCACGTTTGTTTCGCAACTACATTAGTTAAAGGGACCGAGCCGCGTATCTATCCTTAAATATAAGGACTTTTACTTCCTCTATTGCCGTTTATTTCGTGACAGTTGTTCTTGTCGTTCTATATTTTATCGCGCGTTACACTTAATTGAACATTTTGTTAGATACAATCGCATTATTTTATTTCAACATAATATTGCTCAACGTTGGTCTACTTCGTTACGGTGTGTTTTTATTTATAGTTTAGTGTTTAGGATCCGCGACCCTGAACTGATTTAACTTTTACTTCCTTAATACTTTTAAGCTAACATTGGTTATCGTAATTATGTATGCATTTGCGATATATACATTAAAATTATTTAACAACTAGAGCTATTATTTTGTTCATTATTTTTTTTTCACAGACAATTCTATTTTTAAGTTAAATTAACGAATTCTTTTTCATCATATTTCTCAAATGATAAGAATTAATTTTGGCAATTAATACAAGTAGATAGAGTGTTTTGACATTAGGTTTTCTTTGACTACCCTGTTTTACGGGAAAGAATGTGAAAATGAGTAGAGTAAAAACCAATATTATTAATAAGCTTAATTCGTAATTGCTCCATTGTGTAAAACTTGGAAGTCGGAAGGAGAGTTTTATAATGTAATTCCTGAACAATTAACTATAATTGTTTGTAAATAAGGCCTATGGTCACATAACTGATTAATAACGCACAATTTAGAAGTAGGTTTAGATTTGTGGTACTTTCAGTTATTTTTATGAGGTATGTGCATATATGTAATATAATGCAATTAATACAAGGGTAACAAGGCAATATTGTTTCATTCGTGCCTAACCATGAATGTACAATGGTAGTTAATCTATCTATGAAATTTATTTATTTTATTTCTATACATATCAAATTTAAGATTTTTTTTATATTTTATGCTTATATTTTTTTAAATAATTATTTCTTGCAACTGTGTGAAGGTTCGGCACAACTAAAATAATAATCTTTTTTACCCAAAAGACCAAAACTTTTATTTGGCCCTATTTTTCTCTGAAGATTTTTCTAAACAGTACAAGATAATTTTTAAAATCGATCGAAATGCCGTGAATCTGCACAGATTCTCATTAATCACATTCTGCTCGTTTCAAAACTTAAGATGTCAAACTGATGAAGCAAAAAAATGTAAACTGTAGAAAATTTCATTACCTGATTCACTTTTTTCGTCATCATCTCTATCTTTGCTAATAAATTGATTGCTTTTGATAGGGCACTCTGTACCAACCCATGATTATTTAAATTAATATATCATACAAACCTACGCCTTAAGGCTATATTATAATGAACATTTATTATTCATTAGGAAACTACTAAATTATAAATGATCTCGACGCTGTTATGGCGCAGTTTTTGTAATAGGCAATTTCTCTTTATATTAAAATACTGTGATGATGTATTGCGTTGCATTAAAATATTTATAGGCGCTCTAGATAAATTGGAAAATCTATAGATTTACTTAAATAACAGAAAGATGTTTGATTTTTTTCAGTTCGTGCTTTTTCCTCAAAATATTACTTTTACTTAAAATATTGTACTCTTGTCACAGAAGGTAGTGCCAAGACACTGCTTTACTTTATGCTTGTGAAGATTGTGTATGTAATTATATTTTGCTATTTGGTAATTTAACATATAAGATAGAGCAGCTTTCTAGCTAAACCTTTTAAAGATCTAATAATTTTACACAAATAGTTAAAAAGATTTTCCCAACCAGCGATCGATATACACTAAATTATTTGATTACCGACAGAAAATAATTATGTGTGGGCGAGTCTGTAATTACACTGATTGCGTATTATACATATAACATCTCAGCCACTATTTATAAGCTACTGTACGAATTAATGTAATTAAAACCTAATTATACAAAAATTTGTATATCGATTTGAATAACACCTAGGTCAGTTAATTAATATAGGTTCTATTAAAAAAATTACTGTATCTAACTAGTGTAAAATTTTACAGTTGTTTAAAAAATTGATTAATAATTTATATTTGTATTGGTTAATAGTTAGGTTAATAAATGTACGTAGAACATATGTTACTTTTTGGCCACTTTTATGGCCCCTTGCCATTTTTATGTTCCGTGATTTCCGAGGTTAAAGTGTAAAATGTAAAATTTTGTGTCATTGTAGGAATATCGGGATTTTTTTTCTGTACGTACACTTTCATCCAAAATGTATTTTTTACGCGAGTAGTTTTGACTATACATTATTTTTAATTGTTTTTGGTACGGAAAGAGTTTATATTGGTTATATATTGCCCTCCAAATTCCCGATTTTCATTATGAATGTCTTTCAAATAAAAACTTAAACGAAACAACAAATTTAGCTTAGAAAAGTTAAGATAAGATAAATATATTATGTACCTACATTATATAACTAAGATTTTTTATGAAAATGATTGTGTACATAGGTCTTAATCAAGTATGATAATAGGCGGAACACAAGTTTTCCGTTCCGATTGAATGAAACGTGAACGCCCCGAAGCAGAATAATATTGAATCATTATTGTTGGCTTCGTATTGAGGAAAATTTGGTTTAGACCTAAAATTACTGACTATCGCTTTCTAGTTTACGATTTTATTATAAAATTACTTGGATTAAAGTCTAGATTCATTTGAAGATCTATTTTTATATACAGATTTGCGCACTATTAACCCCGCACGTAATATCTACTTTGTGTTTTAAAGTCGTCGTCGTCTTTGTATATTGAGTAAATATATAAAAGTTGGCGTGTCTGTTTGCAATATTAAGTAATAGCTTTTTACTAAATTCATATGTTTGTATTCACTGTATATACCAATATAACATTATTTAACACTTTTTGTCTCTATCTATCTCTCTGTCTGTTTGTCTGTTTGTTTCGGCTAATATCTGAAACGACTAGATCGATTTTGATGAATCTTTTACTGACCGATAGCTGATGTAATAACGAGTAACTTAGGTTATTTTTAATTTAGAATTATAACTCTTTTATGTCGAAATTAAAGTGGATGCAGTTGCAGGTACAGCTAGTAGTTTAATATATTTTTTATTTGAATTTCTTAATAGTAGTGTATGTATAATGATGAAGTAGTTAAAAATCACGCTTGCATAACCGGTGAGGTCTTTTCGCATATAAACCTGCATGATCATAATCAAGATTAAATTAACCTCCATTTCTAAATTAACATTAACACCTACCTTATTAAGGTGATTCTACTAGAATATATTTATTTCTGTATATTCTTAAGAAACTGGAGTTTTAGGCGGATTTTGGATAGTATAATATATTTAAAATTTATATTGTGGAATCGTAAACATCGCTGTAAGAAAAATCTGTCGGTTCTTTACATGTGATACAGGTTTGTATATATATATATACATATGTCTCATCATATATACATACGTACATAAGCTCGAATTGCGGCAAATCCTTTTATTTTGAAGTAAAATTTGAGATGGTAAAATTTTAGTGAAAGACTTATGGTAAAACTGCTTGTGATCATTATTTAATTTAATTATAATATTAATCAGTTAATGTTTGTTAAGTTAGATTAGACTAAGAATAGTTCGGTTTTTTTTAAAAAGTTGGTAAATCTCAGTTTTACTTGAAGAACATTTTAATATTTACCGAAGTTCGGCTTTCTACTGTAACATATACTTATAATACATGTATATATGTTATTAAAATTACAAATTTAATACTACTTTGAGGTTAAGTAAGATAATAAAGTATTATACAACATTATAAGACCAAATTCTCATTCGCATTCATGGTCGCTGAATAAATATCTACAGCATCAATCATTTTTGATTAGCCGTTGTTATATTAATAACCTGTTGTGTTACAGACTTTCTGTTGATTTCAGTTATTATCGCTTATATAATGCTATACAAAACGGTCTATACAAATAATGTATAAGTAAATATATTTACGTTATTTAACACGTGGTTGTATGTTGAATGGGAATAAATATAATCGTTCATCTTTCGCTAGTCCATATATTTTATTGTGTAATTGGTGGTAAAACTTTATATTTAAAGTAGTTAGATCACTTTTTGATCGTATATTAATGAAATGTTAAGTTGCATCACGATTATATTCCATATTTCATATTTGTTTTACTAAAAATACGTATTTAGCGTAGGTATATAAAAAAAATAAGAGGTAGGTAATATATTTAATTTTTATTTGAATTTACTACCACCATATTTCGTAATGCAACTTTCAACTGAGCCACAATGGTTCTCCCGCTTTGTAATTAAACATGTAAATTTATTTTTTATTTCTGTCTTTCTAAATAAATATGAATATTTGATGTAACTAAATTTTATCGGCTATTTAGATAATGTAGCTTTTACTTAGGACTAGACAATCGTGTGCATCCAAGCGCGAAGTGAAAGCGGACACTTTAGTGATGCTTAAAACTCAAATCGAATTTACTTGTAGCCTCTAACGGTGTTCTAAGAAAAAAATCTATAGAAATGTATACAGGTTTTATTGTTATATTAGATGTATAGAGTAAGGAATAAATAATGTTTTGTCGCTGGGTTCACTCTACCTTGTTATGAGAAATAGGAAAAGAGTGTACTTTAAAAAAAAGAGAAATAAATGAGATTAAGGCCAGAATCATAATAAAAATGTCGAGTATTTACATATATAGATTAAAAAAGTACAACAATTTATGCATAAGTAATTAAATAACTTAAATTATCAGGTATAAGAGATAACTGATAATTCAGCCCCGCTGTTCAAAAAAGTATATAATAAGATTTCTAAGTACGTCTCAACTTGAACCTAACAAGTTAACATTTTAAAACGCATTCAATAAAAAAATCAACTGCAACACAAATAAAATAAAAGCCCGGCTCATAAACTAATCTATCGATTACAGCTAGTTGATGTTGACACGAAATTAATATGGTGTCAACTCAACAGGCGGGTAAACGAAGCCTTTCGAATCAATTTTAAATATTATTGCGCACATTATTCTAGATCATAATTATACTACTAGAGACTATCAATTTGTTTTTACCTGCATGTCGTAAACTTAGTTGGAATGTCAAAATAATCAAAAAGGCTTTAAGGTGATTGCGATTTGACACAAAAAGCAGTTCATTTCTAAAGTTGACGTGCGCTCGAGACTAACCTAATTCTGTGTTAGGGAATTTTCTCTTATACATATTTTGTTTTTAGCTGTGCAATGAAGTAATGTTTTGACATATTCTGTAGTAGTTTTTAATACTTCTAGGATCATATAAGCAACTTCTACGCAAATTGGCATGCTTAAAGTTTCACATATAATTTAAATTTTATTTTTTTTATTAATAAACTAATTGAAATAAATTAAACATTAAGTGTTGAGAGAAGTTTATCAAAATAAAATAGTAAAACTGTATTACAATCGGTTTAGCTATGTCTAAGATAAGCATACACATGCGCACATTTAAACAGATAAATAAAGAGAAAAATAATTAAAAATATAGCTTTAGGCTCTATAACATTGTAAATGCTCCTATTAATATTTTTTCTCATATATATTCTACTAGTAACCCGCTCGCAGCTTCACGTGCCCATACTACACGACTATAACTCTTTCATCAGTTATAAATTATCAGTGTTTCTCAAGTATATATGTGCGTATTATACATATAAACTTTTCTGTTCAATCACTCTATCTATTAAAAAATCAGATCAAAATCCGTTGGTAGTTTTCAAGATTTAAGAGTACATATAGACAGACGCGGGAAGCGACTTTACTTATACTATGTAGGGATGTACAGACAGCTATCAGATATATTTTATTATATATATGACAGATTACCAAGGTACTCATATTTTGTTTAACTAGAAATAATATGTATATTTCAATTATAGGCCATGTTGTTAGAGAATGTATATTATTTTGTTTATGATCATTTCAAGTCATAAAGCACAGTAAGACTGGTTTGTATCTTGGTCTGCTTAGTAGGTACACTGTCAGCTCGTTACAGTAAATCTATTACGACATGAATTTCAGTAATTTATTAGAAACACGCGGTTTAATAAATTAAAAGACTTATTTTATATATATTATGAAATTCAGATTATGCTTAATTCAAATAAGCTTTGGCACTTTTGAATCGTCGAATGAATATATAATATTGCTTAATTATTTGTGGTTAATTGCGATTTATAGTTAAGAGTTTATATTTTGAAAATGTTTCTCTTTTGCTATATTTTCATTAATGTAGCCTTATTTAAGTAATATAATAATAATATTATACCAGTTTCACCTGCATTTTGACTTGAAGATATGTATGTTCCCGGATCCGGTGAAAATATAACATTTTCAAATTCAACATGATATCGAAAATGATTTGTAATTTATAGTAAAAAGAACGCAAGTAATCAAATATTAGAAAATTAATTTAGATCCTAATTTCAGCCAGCAAGAAATACCTGACGGTAGCAATAGCAGATTAAGACTTTAAACCAATTATAAAGTAATACAGCTGTTGAATAATATTCTACATGTAATTAAGTAATTGCAAAGAAGGTTTCCTACTTTAAAGAGGTTGTTAGATGCACTACAATTAATTCGGTAACGAACATGCTCTAAAGTATTTTTTTTTTATAATTACGCATGTTTCCATTTTGAAGGGTATACAAAAAATATTTAATGACGTGCAACTATGCCTTTTTTTAACGCATGACAAAGTAGAAACAGAGAATCTAGTACAAAACATTTCCTTCTCTACTTTTAGCCCGAAAATGTATATTTCCAAATATACATCACGTGATTATCCACTCCTCGAGTGGGAATCGAACCCACAACCAGTCGCTTTACAGTCACACTTTGTCCTCTGTGTCACGACTGGCCCCAATGAAAATGACCCCAAGGCTGGCCCCATGATGGTCTTGTGACCAGTATAGACAAAACACCAATTTCATTAATATTTCAATTTAAATATTTCCTATGAAATTCAAAATCTCATCATAATGTTTTATAAAGTTTTAGCTATAAAACTATAAAATCTGTAATAGCATATACACAACATATGCATTTACACCGCAAAACGATTGAATTTGCGTAACATTGCATTAGTGTACCACATTCCCACGTATAATATATACTGGCTCTATGGGACTATATATGGGCTTTCGTCTTAACAATGATTAATTATAATCAGCTTATGCTAATCCAAGCGTGAATAAATCGTCTTAATTTTGCCGAGCCTTAATTAATATTTATCAAAGTTGCAATCATAAAACACGTGTTAACCATCTGTTAATGGATATGAGGTCTAATGATCTGTTGGGCCATTTGTAGCCGTTAATGTTGAGGTCGTTGGACAGCGTTTGACTGTAAATACAGTGGTTGTGGGTTCGATTCCCAGTTGAAGGAGTGATTATATTTTATTTATATTTTTACGCTCTAATATCGATAAGTGGACGAGGCGAAAGAAGTATGCAGGGACCGTAGCGTTTGGCGCTCCGTTCTGTCTGACTACCCCGCAAGGTATACAGCGTGAAGCTAAAAAAAAAAAAGTATCGATAAGTAAGACAAACCGCGGCGTTAAGCTCCGTCACTTAATACGGAATGTCTTGATTTCAGACGGAAAGTGGAGAGTGGAGTGTCTTGACACTGGGTACTCTCTGACTACCCTACTATGTCAAAGTCAAAGTCAAATAATTTTATTCAAAATAAAAAGTTACATGCTTCATTTTTTGAATAAGAAGTTACATGCTTCATTTATGTAGTAAATAAACTTGAAGCTGCTTTTTTATGATTCATTGCTTCTAGATGAATCATTGCGCAAAAAGAAGTTCATTTACATTTTTAATAATTCATAGGCTTTTTTTACCTGGTTTAATGGTAGTCTAAATTACAACTTTAACTACCTCAAGCTAAATAGCGTTGAATAGTAACGGTGATTTAGTTTTTGCCTGTCATTTATTAATTTGATTTGTTTTTTAATCTTTTCTTTATGAAAGTAGAGGATTTAATTATTTATGCCTTCTTTCTTTTCTTTCTGACTTAACACTTTTTGTTATTAAAATTATCTTTCGTTCCAGTGAGAATGTTAAAGGTGATCTATGTAGGATTTTTATTTGTTTGGTTAAGTAGAGACAGGAACTCGGATATGTCGGAGGCACTTCATATATAACCGTGACGTAGTCTACTTGGGTCACAAGTCCCAAGCGCTGCTCCTTTGCAATGACAAGTGGTTTCTTCCTTATAATTTCTACCAAGCTTAATAAAAATGTAAAAACTGCACAAGATTAAAGATATATGATCGTTTTTTTTGCTTTATGATTGTTTATTTTATAAATATTATGAATATTTCGTGATTTTGAATACGCAACTTCTAGACTATTTACTTTGTCAATTGACTATGCATACATCATTATATGCATTTTTACATTCACAACCAATAATACTAAACATAAAGAGGGAAAAGTCAGTAGAAAACAGAATTTCTACATAATATTCATAATACATTCACAACCAATATAATAAAAATCAATTAAAAGCTTTCTTTCAATTTCTTTTTACAATACATTTTTTTGCATGTTGCATGAAGCACTGATGGATTTATCACGTGTTTCTTGCATATTTAATGTTCGTATTGCAATTTTTCTATATTAGACTGCAACGATCATTAACTTATTGCAGACGTAAGCTATGGTTATTAAAACATAATTTGTTTGTTATATGTATATTTATTTTAAAGACCTTTCTGTTTTGATTTTTGGATAACTTTTTTGTTTAGTTATTAATAAATATTTTTTATTTGGAAGGCCAGTAATCGCTTGTCAATCAACTTTTAATAAAAGCTTCAAGCGATTTCCCACAAAGCAGGGTATTCAGAGAGAAACCTATGTCAAGACATTCCAATTTTATTTTTCGGGCCAAATCCGAGACATCACATGTAAGTACTACTTAATTAGTACTTACTTAGTAGTAGTATAAGTAGCTGATCTCAAAACTGAATGGGAATCGAACCCACGTTCAATTGCGTTTATCTTAAGACTTATATTAATTCTTTCAAATTATAATATATAAGCAATAATATATTAATATATTTAATCGTGCGATTATATTATTTTATATATCTTTTTTGTTAACATAAGTATGTCTAAGTTTCATTCCACCAGAAGTAGATTATTGACCGATACACTAATGTAATGTGTTCAGACTATTAATAATATCTACCTTTCACTTTTTATATCGTGTCTTGTCTAATTTAAGAACCTATGATAACCGTTGCTAAATACGAACTGATTAGTTCAACGCACGCACGGTAGCATTACGTTTTTTTGCAATTTTACCAATATATCATACATGTATATATCTTCGGGGCCAGTCGTGGCGCAGAGACACAAAGTAAAGCAACTGGTTGTGGGTTCGATTCCCACTCGAGGAGTGAAAATATTTAATTTCAATTACTTTCCTCTGGTGTCGAGGCAAAGCGCGGCGTTAAGTTCCGCTACTTAACATGCAATGACTCCGAATTCGGCGGAAAATGGGGAACGGAGTCTTAGCACTAGGTTCCCTCTGCTATCCCTGCTGTGTGCGGGATACAGCGTGTATCATAAAATGTAATATATCTTATTGTTTTACTTGTTTAATGTAAATGAGTATTTATAATATAAAATAGCCTCACGTTTGTTCACATGGAACAGAGAGAACGTAGTGCCAATATAGTCTTTCTCCACATTTTGCCGGAATTTCAGGAAATGCATGTTGAGTGGCGGAGCTCAATTAAGCTGAAATTTAATAACTTCGTAGCACATGACTCGCGTTTTCAATCAAGTCATTTATCTACCTTTTATAAAATTATTTTATTAGTCATTCAATAAATTTCAGAAGTGGTAATCGATATTATTATATCGATTACTTATTATAGCAAGCGGAAAAATTATAATAGATAATTTTGTCACGGATCAGTTAACCGGTAACTAGTTTAAGGTGAAAATTAAACTAGACTGAAATTATATTACCGTGTATAGTCAATACAAAAACTGCGACTAGAAAAAAATATAGCAAATGCACTTCAGCAACAAAGGCGTGTTCCACGCAACTAAGTGGTCTGACCCATTCTTAAAACAAGGTCGATAAATTGCTATTTGATTGTAATAAAAGTATGAGCCCGAGAAAATTATATGTACTATTTACGTTCAGGCATATTCTGGATTTGTAGGGTGTTAATAGCCTTAAGTACGGACGTACAGTTGTTTACTTTATGGCGTAACATAACGCCGCGTTAAACAACTATATAATTAAAACTAAAATTGTTCTTTAAGTCATAATCATAGAAAGCCACTTCTAAAGTAACTTAAGGCTTTTCCCTGCACAGCAGCTAAGTCACTCCGTTCTCAACTTTCCGACGGAAATCAAAACTTAGCGAGTTAAATGGCGGAACTTAACTCCGCGGTTGCTCTCAGGTACTAGGGCGGAGAAATGAAAATAATATATAATCATTTCCCCACATGGGAATCGAACCCACACCCATCTCGGTTACAGTCATCACAATTAATTCACACATCTCGCTACAATTGCACTACATTTTTAGAATGCTTTTGCGATATTTTTCCCATTTTCTATATTCCCACGATGTTTCGTAGCAGATCTCTAACGAAGTGAAGTACTAATTAACATAGATCTTACTATTTATGCCACGTTGAAACCTTATGAGGCATCAAAGTTATGGGCTAGAGTCATTTTATCTTGAATAATGTTCGCCTAATCGGTCTTAGATTCTAGATTTACTACGACTGCGAGTTAAGGTCGCAGTAATTGTATCTCTTAACAGGTATCTCTTACGTGATGAATGTTCTAACACGAATTAAAATGTAATAAAACTTTGAACTATGTTTATTTATTTGAGTATTTTTTTTTGTTTTGAGGGAGTGCAATTGTTTTCAGTTTCTTGTCTTATGTCTAATAATGTTTAAAACAGCAAAAGCATATAAATTTTATATTGCATATAAGTTTTACAGGGTAGGCAGAGGGAACCTAGTGTTAAGACACTCCATTCCCCACTTTCTGCCGAATTCGAAGGCATTGTGTGCTAAGTGGCGGAACACTGCGCTTTGCCTCGACACAAAAACGAAGAAAATGGAAAATATATTCCACTCCCCGAGTGGGAATCAAACCCAGAACCAATTGCTTTACTGGCCCCTAAGAAATAGAGATGCGAAAGACATTTTGTTTAATTTATAATGAAAGCGAAAACGATGATATAACTACATGTTTTCATATATTTTTATATATAATTATAAATATAGAGCAGCTGTAGTATAGTGATGTGCGTAATAGAGGGTAATTTGGCGTGTCTACAATGCGTAATCCCCGTATAATCGTGGTGGCTTCACAATGTGCCTCCCCACCTTATTTCTATGGGACAAGTGAAATAATATTACAAAAAATATACCTTTTTAATCTGTTATTTTTTGGGTATATCCATTTTTTTTGTTATTTTAGGTTAGTTCTTATTTACAGGTAATTGGTAGATATTAGATTTTTGTAATTTGGTTGAATGTAAGTTCTAATTTTTTCAAAATCATGTCTCTAAATCATTTCTAATTTTTTCAAATATTTTAGAAAAACGTATAAAATGTGGAATATTTTGCTTATTCGCTATGTTTTAAGACTTTTGTTGAATTAATGAATATTATAAATATTTTGCCGCGTTATGTTCAACTAGTCAATACGCAATGTGTTGATTTCAGGTGGAAAACAGAGAAAAGAATGTGTTGACACTAGGCTCTCCCTTGATGCGAGAAAAAGCGTGAAGTTGCTTTTATTTAATAATAAAATCTTAATAATGAAATTAATATAAACCTTTTTTAAAACATTTTTAATGTGTTATTCCACTCTTAGGAAAATTGAAAAAGACATTTAGAAAACGTATACAACAAAACGTATACTGAGTTCAGTTCTCAGTGGTAAGAGCCCCTGGACGGTTCAGGAGGCGTGGGTTCGAATCCCGCTACGTTCAAATTTTTATACGTTTTCTAAATGTTTTTTTCAATAAAAACATGTATAATATTAACTTATATTCTAAGCTTTCAAATTCAAAGAAACGCTCAGATTTTATGAATTGCTCTACACTTTCTATCTCTTTATACAAAATAGATATGCACAACAGCAGCTCTATTATCAACAATGGAACAAATGAAACCGTTTGCGATGCGATGTATGAAAAGGGTTCCGTTACGTAATTCTGATTAAGCATTTAAAACGAAACGTCAGGTGTTTATTCTAATAATTGAACTAAGTACTTTTATTTTATGTTTCATTTCTTCCATAATATCTATATTGACACACTTGCGAACAGTTGTGGCAGTAGTGACTTCGATTCCCTCTCTGTTTTTGTAATATATTTACAAATACGCATTTGCTTAGATGACCTGGTATGATATGAACCTTCTATTTACTTTGTGTACAGAATAAAGCAATAAGTAACTTAACCACGACGGTTGTTTGAATTTTGTGGTAAGTAGAATAACTTCATTTATTTTTTTCTACCTGCTTTGCATGACATGCAGGGGTTGCGTGAAAGTGACAAGTATCTGTCTGAATGTCGTGTGAAAGTGATAAATATCTGAGTTCTGCAACTTAGTCTAATATTTGTGGAATTCCAGGGTAAAGCGGAGAACAGTGTCTTTTTTACTCTTGGTTCGCTCTACACTGTTCAGCAGGATAAAGTTTAAAGCATTTTTTTAAAGAGTATGTTTGTCTACCTCAAATTAATGTTAGAATATAAAAAAAATACATTGAACCTGACCTTTGTCATATGTCATAAGTAGTTAACAATCTTGTTTCACAATCCAATATCTTATACTGTGTTTATATGACCTGACCTCAGCCAGTTACATATTCTAAGCAAAAAAATAATAATAATGTAGGAATCAAAAAGAATAATGATAATAATTTGGCGAGGCTAAAGTTTTTATATGAAACATTGCAGTGTCCTTAACCTTAATTTAAGACACCTTTGTCTATAGTTTCTCACCAAACAATGAATAAATTGGGTGCATTATGCGTCGATTGCAATAAGAGCGTTTAGACATACATACATACATACAATGCATATAATGTTTCTCACGAGACTATGTCAAACAAAAGTTTAACCGTTTTGTTGTATTATCGGAATTATTGTAACAACCAGGAAAAAGGAAAAAATATATCAAGAAAAGTAGAAATCTATGTGTATGTTAGCATGAAATTGTTTATTATATAAAATGACGCAAATTAAATGACGTTGGAACGGTTATTCATATTTTTTATGGCATAATAAGTAAAAGTTATATTTATATTATTATAAAGTTTATATCATTTGTCTTTAAGTCAGTATATATGCTTATATTTTTTAATGTTTCTATTAAGATTACCTGTTTAATAATTGAAAAAATGCTAATACTTCAACAGAAGAGGCTTCAAATGTGGAATATTGCTTTTTTTTAACTTCACTCTGTATCCCGCACCCAGCAAGGTAGGCAGAGGGAACCTAGAGTTAAGATACTCCGTTCCACTTTCCGCTAAATTTTGGAGGCACTGCGTGTTAAGTGGCAACATAACGCCGCGCTTTGCCTCAGTACCAGAGCGAAGAAAATGGAAATATTAAATATTCTCACTCCTCAATTAGGATCGAATTTAAGCAGCATTTGAAGTCACACGTCTGTGCCACTGCGCCACGAATGGCCAAATAATATCGTTCTAAGTGTATATTTTCGGACATATTATACACGATTAAATAAAATCTCCTCAAAATTTAATTTATTTCAAGCTTTAAATCTTGTTCTCATATATATAGCATGTTATATCAATTAAAATATTCAAAAAATCATGTTAATGTCTAATAGGGCAGTTATCATTTAACGTTATCATTTTTATCAGACAGCATAATTTAAGATCAATCAAGATTTGATAAAAAATCGAGACTAAAACCTGTTGGCAATTCACCAAATACGGCTTAACGATTAGTTATTTATTATTCGCAAGCTTTTATATTTAGAGATAATTAAAGGCACAAGGATTTATGATATCATGACAGTTGAATAAAAGTACATATATCGATTAAAGTCGAAATAAATCGAAAAACACGAATGATGTATATTTATTGGAGTTCTATTAAAATATAACATAGAAGCAGTCAGAGAGAAACTACTGTCAAATGACTGTTCCGGACCGTCTCAAGTCGAGGCATTGAGTAGAGTGGTGGAACTCAACACCGGGCTTTGTCTTTGATATCAAAGCGGAGAATTGAAAATATTTTAAATATACTATATTCCACTCCGTTCTCCATTTTCCGACGAATTTTAAAGGCATTGCGTGTTAAGTGGACGGAACTTAATGCCGCGCTTTGCCTCGGGTACCAGAGCGAAGAAAACGGAAATATTAATATTTCCACTCCTCGAGCAGGAACTGAACCCACACCAGACGTTTACAGTGACACGTTTGTGCCTACTGCGACGACTGGCCCCAACGGGAACGGAGTGTCATAACACTACGTTCCCTCTGCCTGTGTGCTGGATACAGTGTGAAACTAAAAAAAATATTCTACTGTGTGGGAAACGGACCCACAACCAGTCATATTTACTGGCGCTGTCTTACTGCGCCGCAATGGCGATGTTCGTGATAACTTATTACAGTGCGTGACATATTTTTTTTAATTTACATAATTACCGCCTTTTAAGGGATGGGCAAAAGAATAAATTAAGTCAATTGATTCTTTTACTTTTCTTCTTTTTTTTCTTTTCTTTTCACTAATTTTGCAGTCCTGCAGTATAATTTTTATATTTTAAAGCGATAAATATAACTGTAATAAAGGTGATAAAGTGTTTGTCAATATAAGTTTAGTCCAAACATGATAGTTATCTATTAATTTAATAGGCACTAAAAGTAAATGCCATAGTAAATATTGAGCATGGTAAATTGATTCACGAATATCGATATCAAACATCGATAACTGCCAATCGGTCGCCAATGCCTTAATCTGAACCTGTTATTACAGCTTAGAAAGGTCAGTTCCGGGATTAAATAAATATTATAATAATGAATCACTACGAAATTCATATCAGATATTATAAACGAATGTAAAAGTTGTATATATATATATATTATTTATTTTTTAGTATGTGAAGGAATATGATTAACACCTTTTTACCAAAAATTAAATGGATATAATGACATTTACAACATATAGAGTTTATATGTAAGAGAAATGCAGCAATAAAATAAATACTACACACACTACCATGTGTTTGACACACCAAATTTTATTAAGATACGATATTCTTGAGATGAAAGGTTTATAAAATGAGAAAAAAAGGAGAAAAGTTTTTATTTAGGTTTTATTATATATTTTTATACTTATTATACACCAAATATTTTGTTACTACCACAGTTTTACCATTAGTTTGTTTAATGCGTAGGCGTTAACTAAACTATTATTATAATGGTTACCTAAGTCGTGATAAGTCGAATTTAAATTGATCACAATATATCTTGCCGCTATGAGAATTATCGTGGGGCAGATATTTCAATATAACAAATTGCATTTCTTTGAATAACAATCAATGTCATAAAATTTAAATTATTTACATACATAATGTAAGCCTTATAATAATATATTAACTGAGTTTGAAATGTCACTGAAAGTCATTGTTACTTAACTGTATGCTGGAAAATTGTAGGGGTATATTAAAAAAAGGAGAAAAAATGAAGAGAGTCTTGGTACTTATTCCTTTATATGCAGGAAATTTATTTACGAAGATAAGCAAGGATTATATTATATAAAATATACTAGAATTAATGCACATATATTTATTTACAAATTCAACTTTTAGATATAATGTTGTAATATCATTGATAAAAAAAGATAAAATCCTTAAATTTTAAATTCATAGAAGTAGAAAATAAAGCAACACGTGATATGAGATCCGTATTGTTTCTTAAAATTTGCATCACGAGCTACTTTTCATTCAGACTTAGTTTGAAGATTATCTTCATTATTATGCACGTGTTAACTCTACCGATTCATAGAGTACGACGTCATTTATGTACATATATAGTGGTCGGTGTGAACGAAAGTGAAATTAGCATTACAATCTTGCGATGAACTGTTTATGAAAATACTCACACATTTTAAGCTTATTTATATAATAAATTAATATGAAAATTCTTAACACGGATTTCAACTTTCTTCAAAGAAGGATATGACAATGTTATTTTGAATATTATTATTGTACTCGTATTTTCACACAATTCTTGTATGTTTGTAGAAAGTTAGAAGAAGTTGATAAGTCATTGTTATCTCTAATATCCATTAATTTATTTAATTGAATTGTGTACTTAGTGAAAGATAACGCTGTTATTTATTCTTACCATTCTTAATAGTTTTTTTTATAAAGTTATAGAATACTTGTAATCTTAAATATTTTCGTGGATAATTATTAAAGCTACATATATTTCTTCCTGAGAAGCTTGCATCATTTGGGTCATGACGATAGAGTCTAGACTCTATCTAGACTCTATATGTACTTATTATATCTACATATAATAAGGGCAATTAGTTAAAACGAATTTTTGTTAATCACTCAAAACAAAATGCTCATTGGTAGAAAGCTTTTTTGCTGATAAAAAATCACAACGTGATACTTAATTAATTATGTATAAGGAGCACAAAATGTATGGACCGTATAAACGAGAGTAAATTACTACATGTGTATTTGCATATTTAATATTCACTGTTAACAAAGGTTTACGGTTTGAGACAAAATAACGTTCGTTTGTTTTTGTTACGCTAAAACCGTTAGACCGTTATCAATCTGTCATGTTATTTGTTTTTCATTAAAATTTAATTTCGTGTTTTATGCAATATACGATAAAAAAAATAGCTTCATGCATTTTCCTGCATGAAGTAAGAGAGGATCTAGTGTTAAGAAATTCCGTCCTCCACTTTTCACCCGAAATCGAGACATTTTATGTGCAGTGGCGTAATTCAACGCCGCGCTTAGTCTTAGTTAAGTAATGAAAAATGTAATATAGTCCTTCCCTCAAGTGGGAATCGAACTCATCACTTTTACAATCAGACGCTGTCCAACTGTGCCACGAGGGTCTCTGTACGTGAAGATTAATATAATCAGTTCAAAGGTAAGCGAGGGTAATTTAATACAATATATAAGTTATCTTTAACTAACTAACTTCGTAATATAACTAAAAGTTACTGACCTGCTTCACTATGACGGTGTGAGAAATAATGTTTTATTTGACGAAAGAAATTAAACTCTTATTGTTAATCACAAAATATGTTTTTTGATTAAAAATTAATATAATTTTGGTTTAATAAGATCGATCGTTGTATAAGATATGTCGTTAATTGTCAGCATGTGCATAAATCATACTACGTTTCTACTCTGTAATCTGTCTCATTATCATACATTCATAGACAAATGATAGGTTGGCCTTTAACAAGTGTTGCTTATGTAATTGATAGATACTCAACTAAATAGTTTTATTGCTCTAATTATTTTCAAATATATTAAAACATGTGATGTTACAAGTTTTTTCCTGTATAACTGTGTAGGTAGGGGAAACATAGTGTCCAGACTCTTCGTCTGTTATCCTAAGAATCGTAGAGAATAAACGCCGAGCTTCATTGTGCCATAATGAATATATGAAAAGAAATTAAATATATCATTCTCAGACTGGTTTATTTCTTAGGGATATATGTATTGCTATAATAAAAAGCCGGATTATTATTTAAAAAAATCTTTCAACAATTTCAACATTTCAAACCTTTAAGGATTTTATCTACCAACATTATTTCCTTCTTCACTTTAATAGTAAAGAGCATAAGATAACCCTATGTTGCGATTTTGTCATAGAGGAAATCAGATAGCTTGTGGCGACACCATAATGCTCGCACGCCGTGTCGGCCATGGCGTCTTTTCTTTGCACAATTATAATACACGAACTAATAGCACTACTTGACATAATTACTGTCAAAGACAATAGACTTGGGCAACAGGGAGCGAGTTAATCAACTTATGAACGTTTATCGTTTTGCAGTGAATATCTAAATATGGGGGCCAGTCGTCGTGACGCAGAGGTATAGAGAGTGCCTGTAGAGCGATTGGTTGTGGGTTCGATTCCCGCTCGAGGAGTGGAAATTGGCCACCGAATTCGGGGGAGGAAAGTGAGGAACGGAGTGTCTTAACACTAGGTCCCTCCTAGGTACCTAGTGTTAACACACTCCGTTCCCCACTTTCCGCTAAAATGACATGTATAAAATTCAAAAAATAGTGTGTCAATATGGCAAACAGACATGAATTAAGAAAAAGAAATCGAGGCCATCTCGGCGCAGTGGGACAGCGCCTGATGTAATCGCAATTGGTTATGGTTTGATACCACTCGATTGAAATGACATAATTTAATTATTTACTTACGCTTTAATTTTTTATTTTTTTAATTATATTTATTTATGTCATCTTTTGTGGCCAGTCGTGGCCCAGTGGCACAACGTGTGACTGTAAACGAACTGGTTATGGGTTCGATTCCCACTCGAGGAGTGGAAATATTTAATATTTCCTTTCTTCGCTCTGGTGCCGAGTAAAGCGCGGCGTTAAGTTCACCACTTAACACCAATATCTCCGAATTCGGCGGAAAGTAGGGAACGGAGTGTCTTAACACTAGGTTCCCTATGCCTACTGCGTGTGCGGGATACAGCGTGAAGCTAAAAAAAACAAATATTTATTTACGCTTGCCTTCGCTCTTGTGAACAAGATAATTGAGTTCGCCGTTTACATATAATTTCGGAGACATTGCATATTAAGTGATATTCTAGAGTAAGGAGAACGAAGATCTTACATTAGGGTTTCTCCGCCTCTCCTTCTAAGTGGAAAATTTAGTGTGAAGCTGAAAAAAAATTATTAATATATATGGTTCGAAAGTCAATCCATATCGCACAACAGCTGGATTAAAAGACAAACAAACAAAACGACTTTATAAATGTCAATTTCAGTACGAAGGACATGAAGTACCTACTTATTTGAGCAAGCAAGATAGCTACTATGACATTTGCTCCCAATGCGGTTTATGTTTATATATGGACTCGTTTTTGTACGTGATTTGAAATGACTTTACTGTTCACTAGTTGTTGGTGTTTCTTTCAATAAAAAAAAGAAGAACAAAAATAGCTTCACTTTCTCCAGTCTTCTACGAACTGCTTATAAAACGTTAACTTTCAAAAATGTGAAAAAAGAATCTTTTATCTAATAAATATGTAGTGTTAAGGTTTGCAATAATAAATACTACATTTAACAAGAGGTAGCCCCTAACTTCGTTTACGTTGACTATAAAACGCAATTCTCATTTCTTCCCATTCCCGAAGGAGAAATCCTTATGAAGAAATTTACTCTTACTGCTGATTTACATTCTCCAAGGAGCAAACCACATTTTGGTTTTCTGTATCCAATAGTTTAGCCTGCGTTGTTATCTGTCAGTTACTAAGCTAGCAATTAAAATTTATATTCACTGAAAAAATATATATTAACCTATAATATAATCACTTTTAAATTAAATGCCTAAATTATTACAAAATAAGTATAAAAAGTTAATTTTTAATATATAGTTTCAATGCCATCTACCAAATCACATTACGAATTACGATTTCCTTAATAACGCTATTAAAATATTTGTCTATTGTCTAGCTTGAAGGGTAAACAATACGCTTGTTACACAATATCAAATTATTGTATATGAAATTATTGTGTTGGATATATGTATGTATGAAAAACGAGGTCGTTAGTCTGAGGTCAAATATAAAGTAACGTTAATAAAATTACTATCACAGTGTAGTTTAATGGAGACCCTCACTTTGTGAATAATGTGGTGAATATTTTTTAATTAAATTTTTATAATTGAGTATTTTGTTATATTATTTATATCTATTATTTGTTATTTTTTAAGCGTCGCGTTTTCTCTCAAGATTATTTCTCCAGGAAGACACTCCGTTCTCTACTTTTTGCCTGAATTCGACATATTTCGTAGTAAGTAGACCTTAAGAAAACAAAAATAATCTTTGCTCTTGTTAATAATAAAAGATTCTGAACAAATCTCGTTTTAGTAATCCAATCACCGAACACGTTTATTTTTAAAAACGTCAAAATTATGGACAATAAAAAAAAGATAGGAAATCAACGAAAATTATCGATTTCATTATATAAACCTTATTCATTCTAAAGCAAATAGACTTACACACTTTACCTCGCAGTATAAATCATTATAAAGTAACTTATAACATTAACATGACCATTGCAAAGTTTGTATTACTTGCGGTTACTTTGCCCTAGATTCTAAAGTGGAGGACAATAGTGATTTCGTACGAATAAAGACGAAAATGCAGGTAAATCGTATGTCGTGCAAGATTCATATCTAAAATGCTAATGTTCAGTGTTTAGAACATGTTTAGGATATGGCGAAATTAATACAGCGTTTTGTCATTTGGCGTTTGTTAAAATTTTGCTTACTTTGTAAACAACGTTCTATTTTTTTTAGCTTCACGCTATATCCCGCACGCAGGGTAGGCAGAAGGAAACCTAGTGTTAAGGACACTCCGTTGCAACACTTTCCGCCAAATTCGGAGGCATTGCGTATTCATTGTTTAAAAATTGTATATTGAAATAATACTTCCAAAGGCTAACTTAAAGTTTAAATATAAATAAAAGTTATTTCTAGATTATATTTAGGTCAAAATGAATACTATTTTCTAAACATACGATATCAAGACACGTGCTATCCAAATATGATTTGCGATCACGGTCAGAGACGTATCTTCCAAATTGATTATTAATTTGTGGCTAATCCTATGAGCTGTAGGTCAAGTAGTAATTGCTTTATGTAATTGGTGCCCGTCTATCAATGTTACGCGTCTGTGGTTTTGAATAGGATTAACATAAACTCCTTATAATGTATAAATGATTTTGGTTCATTAAATATAATATGAGGCTATTCTAACGTAGTGGGTAAAGTGTGACTGTAAGCCTGATGGTTACAGGTTCGACTCCCACTAAGGGGAATGATTATGGTTAAGTTATACTTATTTTTTCGTTCTGGAAGGATAAAGCGTGGCGTTAAGACCCGTCACTCAGCACGCAATGTTTCAAATATTGACGGAAAGCTGAGAACAGTAATGTTTCGACACGTTATGTTCCCTTTACTAACTTAATAGAGTACCTTCAGCGTTGTTTATATATATAAGAATGCTTGTCCTTTATAAGAATGCGAGCAAAGATATGAAGCTGAAGTTTATTTATAAGTAGTCTCGTAAGGCGAGAATTTTAAGCAAAGATAAGATTAAATTAGATAAATCGGGTATTAAACGGTTAAGTGCTAAAATTTAATAGGTAGATAAATGAATAATTTACTTAACAAATATTCAGTGATCTACTTCTGTAGATCACTTTATTTCGTCAATAAGAATATTTTAAGATATTTCCACTATCGGAATATAAGAATCGGAATCTAAATCGGATCGGAATATAAAAATTATTTCAACTTTCACACAATCAATTATCTAAATGAGATTAAGATTTGAATTAATGACCTTCTTCTGGTTGTTATTATTAATCGATTCGATTAAGAAACTATGATCTAATCCACTAATACGATACACTAATTTAAAACGTAATAAAATAAATTAATAACTTATAAAAATTCACCAAGTGTTATTTAACACAATTTTCTGCACTACTGAACTTGAACGTATGTTCTTGATTGTACACACACTCGTAATATGTACGTAGCTTCATCAATCATACCGGAACATATGGAGTATGCAGCCGGATCGGTCTGCCCCATTTTTTTTTAACGGCTATTAGTTTTTTTCGTAACGTTACATTGCATCAAACGGGCAGGGTAGCTATAATCTTCTCTTCAATTATAAAGATTGTTAGAGCAATTAATATTACTTAACGTCTTAAAGTATTATATATAACTAGCGACTCGTTCGCGGCTTCGCCTGTAGTGTTAAAGGTGTTTACTTATTTAGTATTTGATCAGTTTGTCACTTAAGTGAGAAAGTGGCCCTACCACTTTCTCACTTAAGTGACAAACTGATCAAATCTATAATTTTATTCAATTTTCTTCACGCTGTATCCCGCATACAGCCAGAGGTAACTTAGTGTTAAGACACTCCGTTCCCCAGTTTCCGCCGAATTCGGAGGCATTGCGTGTTAAGTGGCGGAACTTAACGCCGTGCTTTACCTCTGATACTAGAGCGAAGGAAATGATTATTCAAATATACATTTTATAAAATTATATGGAGGTGTTTTCGTGTGCCTTTTTTCCCCGGATTACTTTATAAGTGTTAACGTGCTGATAATAATTATTTCAAACAAATATATGTTTATAGCAATCCAGGATATTTAATAGTGAATGATTTTTAGAAATCGATTTCGTAGTTTCTTATTATTTATTTAAATACTTTATTACACCAACATACATAGAAAACAAGAATATATAAACTAGCACATAATATCGGTGGAAAGGCGGCCTTATCACCACAGGTGATCTCTTCCAGACAACCCTTACTAAGTAAAAGATCAGAGGGACGCAAGAATATACTTACTTAAAAACTTACTTAAAAAATTACAGTTTCTTAGATTACCTACCTCAAACATAACAAACTTACAAACGCTCACTATTTATAATATTAGTGTATGTTCCACTTCAGTTACTCTTTAAATGATTAAAAACTTTTTATACCTTGATTAAGACATAATAAATTAAAAAAAATATAATATATTAAAAAGTAAAAACTAAGTTAACATTAATATGTCAGTCATAGAAAAGTTATTGCCAATACGAGCTCGTATAAGACTTTTTCTCACAGTTTTTGCGACTTCCGCTGGCATTTACAAGTTTGCGTTAGAGCATACACGTGTTGTGTTCACTTTAATGGACTTTAGCTTTTATGTTCAATGGTTTTAGTAGCTCAGTTTCAATATACCTTCCGTTTGAACAGATTTGTAGGTTGTTAATTTTAATGGTGTATGTTTCTTCACAGGATATGCAATGATTGTATCTGGGTCACCAGACGTTGATTGTAATTCTGTTGTTCCTTAACTTTTTTAATAGGATTTCTATTAATTATATTTTTTATATCGTTTTTTTTGACACTAGATAGAAAAAAACCTCAAAATTTTTTACTGTTCTAGATGGAAAATAATTAATAAACAAGTAAATTAATTAAACGGGAATCTCATAGTTTGAGCTGGGTATAATATACATATTTTAAACGAAATTGGATCCCACAAGTGTAGGAAATTCGGAAATTCTAAAACTTTACCTGGAAACTTTGCATACGAAAGGTATTTGAAACCTATGCAACTTAGAAGTTCTAACAACTTGTGAGTATATTTTTAGGTAAGGTTATATGAATATGGATACATCTTTAATATAATAGACTAAATTAAATAACTGAAATAGACCTTTATTTTTAGTATAAAGTTAGTATGTGGTGAAAAATTCATAAAATTCATAAATAATTTTAACAAACAAACATCCGCGGAACTTAGAATATGTTTACTTTTTATTTTTTTAATATTATATTTAAAATATCTAAATCTAAAATTTCGAATGGCGGAAAGTGGAGGACAAACTGCCACTAGATGCCCTCTAATTACCCCTGAAAATGCTAACCCTGCTATGTAGAAAGCCTGAAAGCTACCAAAATAAATAAAAAAAAATACATCCTCATATAAATCAATATTTCTAATTTAAATATATATAAACAAAACAAATATTTTACGAGAAAATCTATCATTATATAACTGTCACAACACTGACATAAATATTCGATATGTCACTTCTTGAGTCATCAGTGTTTATTTTCTACTTGCACTTTCAAGAGCGCACGTGGTTCTCGATAACTGTACTCGACTGGTTTCACTATTTACACTTAAATGGTAATGTCTACCTTATTTTTATACCTAGAACGATTTAAACTTTCGCTCGGCTTATTTTTTGCAATCACGTCAGCTCTGCGTTCGATTTTAAATTATTTTGCTATTTACGAGTATTTAAAATAAATTTAGATTGCTTTCGTGATTCTATTGTATTATATATTGTGATAGTTTTTTGCCTGCTGTTAATCGTAGTTGTTGTATGCACCGTATTGAGCAATTTAAATTATGTTTTGAAGTTTTTTTTATTAAGTAATATACAATCATTTTCACAAATTAAGTAACGAACAAAATGATAAAAAATTGCATTCGCAACAAATTCAAAGTAAATCTAGTGAATTAAATGAACTTCTATTTCCACACTAAAGGAAAAAGAGAAATTAAAACTTTGTGCAGCCTCTAGTCTCTCAGGGTAAGAATCTATGGTAGCTTAAACAGAATATAAATGTACATATACATATATACTATCCGTTACAAAGTTTCATATGCTTAGTTGTATGACTTGCATAAATAAAAACGGCCTAAGCAATGTTTTATTATTAGAAAATAGGAAGGAAAGCTGATAAAATTGCGCTTAAGAAACTGTATGCAAATAAAATGATTATGAGATACTCGTAATATCGGACAAACATACGCATTTTCTAACATTATTTTATATTAGCGGAAGTAAACGCACGTTAAATCTTAGTAAATTAATCTATTTTAATTATTTACTGATTGGTTTCAACTGCCCGTAGAATAGAATGTTATTAGTAGGTAATATATCATTTATATTAGGTGAGCATGTATTATGAGTTTGGAAGGGATAACAGGGGTATCGTTTCCTCCTTAACCTTCGAAAACACAATATCATTGATACTGGAAAAAGGGCGTGTATGAAGAAGATGATGACAGTAAATAAAGCGAAAGAAGTATGCAGGGCCTTCCCGTTCTGCGCTTCGATCTTTATGCCTACCCAAAGGTTAGGGATAAAGTGTGGAGCTAAAAAAATTGTACATCTACTAATTGAAAATTGTACATTTACTAATTGTGTTCTAGATTTCGTCAGTTGCCGTTAATATACTAAAGTTAATTTTTAATAACTAAAATTTAAATGAAATTTCTCCTTATTTTAAAAAAAATATAATATATATTAAATACCTAAGAACTGTGCCTAGATTGGATATACTTTACATATATTGTTCTTAAATTTACACACTGTATCAACATTACGTAATAACGTTTTATATAACTGAAGCGTGAAAAATTCACGTCATTGTAAATGTATGCCTAAAGGCATAATTTATTTAGATTGCCTAATAACCAAAAACAACACACAAAAATAACACTTCCGCATGTCGAGAAAAAAAACCAAGATTATAATAAGAGAGTATTTTAATCAGTGGATACTTTCTAGTGGCTTAATTGAATGGTGGGGGACGAAACAAGATTGTTTTATGAATGGAATACGTGATAGAAATGAATTTGTATGAATTGATATTAGAAGGAAAACTTTGGAGACATTCCTACGAAAACTATCGGGAAATGGTATAGATAAGTTTATATGGACAATTGTAATGAGACAATATTTGTTATATTATTTTGAAAAATATTGGTATTATAAATATATAAAATTATAAACGATAACACAATTGCTACGTATACCTGTAATAAAGTACATGTTCTTAGATGTGAAGTAAAAATATTAGTCTAGTCTAATCAGCTTATCACAGCTGAAATATATTCTTTTTTAATATTTTAATAACATATCCGAAGAATAAATGTAATATATATATATATACATAAGAATCATTGTGATCCAGTAAAGTACCTTTAAATTTAGATTGTTATCGACCAAAGTAAGTTTCATTATTAAAGTACTCATATATTTGTGAACATTTAACTTGTTTTATTCTTATATAAATGACTAAACTTAGATTGTTCAAACTTTTGCCTTATTTAAAAACGCTTTATCTAATGTCAGTTCAACCATGACAGGACACGTAACTTACAAAATGAATGTCTAATTTACATCCTGTTCAAAAAACGTTTTAATATTCGATACAATCAATCAATACAATATTTATAGAGACAAACATTACGCAAGATCAATTTTCGTATACATAAGACTAGTTAACAACATGTCACCGGCTCATTAATTACGTATATAGCATTATGCCTGTCTTCACACGTTCTTATAGCGGCTACATACGGGTACATATAACATCGATTGCAAAAATTTATATAACCATACTAATATTATTAATGCGAAAGTCTGTCTGTCTGTCTTAAGCGTGGCTCGATTTGGATGGAATTTGGTATGAAAATTCTTGAAGACCTACGGTCAAAAGAAGGCTACTATTTTTTTCAAAAATCAATCCTTAAAGGGCTTGACAGTTTATATGAAAAATCTAAATAAAAAAAATTGAGAACGCAGGCTCAAGCTCCAAAATACGACGCAGCTATAATAATTCTTTAGTTCACGCAGGCGAAGTCGCGAATCGTCGCTAGTTTTCGATATAATAACTCGGAAGTATTCTTAATAGTTATTTGTTTTACGGTTATATCTCTAAGAAATTCAACATGAGACGTTTAACGATCACTTAAACGAGTTATAGTTGCGAATTTATAATTTTATTATCTATTTTGGTCGTTACTTCACGGGTTGAATGTCTTTAGGCGGTTTTTTAGCCAAGTTAAAGTTGTTCCACCAATGATACAGAGTTTTTGTTAGTAATTTTTATATTATTTTTATAAGATTCAATTAAGTGTTAAGTTAGAAAACATCAGTTTCAATGCATTTCGTGGAATTTAAAAGAACTAAGGTAATTACAATTAAAGTATAAAAACAAGCGGTGCAATGGTTTCATTTGTCTTGAATTTTTTTGTAGAACAACGACAAATTAAGACATTTTACTGTATTTGCTAATAAAAGCATCTTCACGCTTTAATGAGTAATCAGAGAAGACCAGGACACTTTGAAATTCACATTTAAAATTCCTCCTCAATAAAGCATACATAATTTATTAATGCAAATGAATTAATTATATTTTAAGCTATTACTAAAGAATAATTTCATAAAATCATAATTATGTACACGTAATATATATTATAAAAAGTATTTTATCTTGGTTAAACCAGCACCGTGACCTAAAATTAAACTTTCATTTTCAGTAAAAGTGTTCGTATTTTTAATATGTATACATATTTTAAACATAAACGCAATGTCATGTGGCATTTCTAATTATAATATTATTGTTAACATTGTGTTTTAAAGCCATCGCAATGCAGTGGGATAAGTAGCGTTTGACTATAAACAAGGTGGTTGTCGGTTCCATTCTCACTCGGGGGAATGGTTGTATTCTTTTCTCTTCTCCACTCTGGTACATAGGGAAAAGCGTGGCGTTTAACTCTGCAACTTAACACAAAATGTCTGAATTCCAAGTGGCAAGTACAGAACGTAGTGTCTTGACACTAGGCTTTGTCTATACGTGAAGCTGCTTTTTTATATCATTGTTAACAAGGACAACTTTTAATTCAAGAACATCGTGTTGGAACTAGTATGATATAAATAGTTTCTTTTCAGTAAAAGCGGTTAGGAAACACATGTCTCCTCCACTCGCCAGACAGACCGCGACACTTGACAGGTTCGTCCGTCGCTATAATTTTCTCCTTTGGTCCCATTGATTTATTGCCAAATGTTAATACTAGTTACGTAATATAGCTTAAATCCTGCTAATATAATGAATGTGAAAGTATCTATGTAGGTACATATTTATTCAAATATTATTATAAAAGATTATGCCCGTAGATGATTTATAGCTTGTACTAATAATTGGTATAGCACAACGATAGCTATCTTTTTTAATAAAATATACACTCTTTCTATGTTCTTCTGTGAATCGTGCAAACGAAAGTCCAAGTATACTTGTAACGAAATTTTAATTCTAAAAGGAGAAACATAGGAGGGTAAGTATATAGACACTCTATTTTTCACTTTTTGTCTGAGTGTGCTTACTAGAGCGAGAGAAATAAAAAAAAACACTAAATTTAATTATTCCTTCGATTAGAATCGAACCCACAATCATCGTATTTACAATCAGACATCGTCATTGCACTGTGCCACGATAGCCTTAATTTCGTAATTTTATTATTTTACATTCAATATTTTTAAATTCGATTATTACATATTTTAACATTATAAAGTAGCTAGAAAGCGAACTGTCACATTCAATACCAAAGTATACGTAAAAGTATACGATACACGCCATTCTTCTGTCTACTTAATGTCAAGTGTTTGTCTGTCTTCATTTGTAATGCAACAATGAACTATAATGTTATTATAATAGGTCATTATAAAATGTTAAGGCACATCCGATGTGCAGCAATTGTTACAACTGTTCGCCTTCTAATTACCTTTGAAGGTTAGAATCTGGAATTAGCTAGCGATTTCCTTTGAAAAATTGTGTTTGAAATATTTTTCACGAGTTTTCGATGATTCTTCTGAATAGTAATGTATTCGAATTCGCGATTAAGGTGTTCATATTGTATTAATTATTCGATGACAAAATACATTAACATAATATCAAACTGGGGAATTTAGAGGTTGGCATGGCGCAGTGCGACAGGATCACACTGTAACCGCGATGATTGTGGATTCGATTTCCGCTCGGGGGAAGAATTATATATTATTTTAATTTCTCTGCTATGGTACTTAAGACAAGCAGCGTTAAAACTTCCTACACTTAACACACAATGTCTTCATTTCGGGTCAAAAATGGGCAACGGAGTGTCATGGCACTAGTTTCCCTCTGAGCACCCTCTTAGTTGAAAAAGCGAAGCTGCTTTTTTATTAAACTGGGGTGATTTTTCATAGAGTTATCACCAGTTTAAATTACGTAGATCACACTATTAATTTATTTGTAAGGCGCTTGGGTGGGCACATTCTAATTGTAAAACATAGTTAATGCACAATTATGATAATTAAATATAATTAAATTGTTATGTGACTAGCGTACCATTATTTAATTAAAGTTTTTAAAATATATTTCAGTTTACTTTCTAAATATTTAAATTTTGATGTAAAGTATTTATTACTTAGTTTTGTATTAAAATTCGTATTAAAATATAACGTTTACTAATTAAGAGTAGGAGCTATAAGGAAAAATATATAAACGTTAGTTCGTAGAGTAATTTATGATATGTTTTGTTATTTATTATATCCATATGCGTATGCATATGGAAACTGTTTTCTTATAATTTACGATACAGAATCAATGATTCTAATATCCTTGAACTATGATTGCAGTAATTTATATAATACATATAATATGTTCTTGTCAGTTCCTTAGGATAAACAATATATTTTGTATATCTTTCTGATATTTTGTTTAATTTTAAAAGAAATATTATAAAAAATGTGTTTATCGAAGTTTTTTCCTGAACATCTTGCTGATTGTAAGAATAACTAAAAATAAAAATTTATGGAATATGAAAATATTATAATTGATAACAATAGATCTGTTACCCTAGGTAGCTATAGAAATTGTTTAGATTTTTTGATCAAACTATAAAGAAGTAATAAAATTAGAAATTTTAAAGATTACGAGTTTTCTGCCTGTTTTAAATAAAAAATAGTATTTAGTAATCTATATATTGTTTCATTTATATATATGGATACACACATGAAAGGAAGTTTAAAAAAAACACTCCGCGTGATTAAAAGGTTATGATTGAACCTATTTCGCAATCTATTGAATATCAGATCATGATTTCACTTGTTATGCTTTGCATTTTGCAAACAGGTACCTACAAGTAATTTATTGTATTCTCAGCGACCGATTGTATGACAAGGGCGTTGTCGACATCCGTCTACGATATTCTAAATCAATTAGATCCGCTTTTAACACTGTCATAATAGTGTCGTAATTTAAACTTTATTAAAAGGGGTCGAATTACTAAATTCATTTAGCGTCCTTCTGAGGTGTAAAGAAGTAAAATGGAATACAATAGTCACTGGCGGGCCACGCCGTTCTCGTGAAATGACCTCGTTGGTTCTGATTGTGCGGTTGATTCAGATTCGTGGCCCGGAAATTATAATGATAATATAATGTAATAGATTGATAGTGGACACTATACGCTGTACAATAATCAATTTGATATAGTTACACTTTGATTTAGTTATTGATTAAAGCTTCACGTTTGTTTGTTACGTTGTTTTTAAAGTAGTTTCAGGAATTAAGCATGGGAACTAAATTTATGTCGTTTAAATCTTCAAATAATGTTAAAATATCATTGAAAAGTTATTATATAGTATACTATATACTACTACTGTACTATACTAACTATAGTTAGTTTATTTTGTTAGTTTTATTTTGACTTTTACTATTATTTTACTTTATTATCAATACATAATTAAGTTCTGCGGTCACTTCATCGAATAAAGCACAACGTAACCAGTCTTTAGAAAATGCATTTGCATTTTCTCTTATCTATTAACTTTTTGTGTAAACAGTTATTGTTATATGATTACAATATTCAATATTACGTTTTAAATTTGACAATGCAAATTGAATGGTCAGTTTAGAAACGGGTTGCGCAACATTATAGCTATCGGCGAACGAATTCATGTACTGGATATCAGTACTTACATTACATAATATTTATTGAGAGCGATTTAGTTAGTACGTTGCGTTGAGAAGTCATTGGCATGGTATCAGTGTAACCTAGATCGAGATATTTCTCAACCTTGTCAACGCTGCTCCAGTAAGAAACCCGTTACGCCACGCCAAGAAATGCTCTTGTTTGGCGAAAGTAAAAGTTTTTTTAGTCTTGACTGGCAATGAGTTTTTTTGTATTTAAATAAGGAGAACATTGTTTACACGGTCAAGTGTTTGTGGGAACAGTTTTTATCGGTTTAACAACTTGCGTTTTGGACCGTGAGTAAACTTTTATTTTGTGAATGCGTCGTATTCACATGTTTATTTCTTTTTGTTGTATTGTTATTTGCAACAAAAACAGTTTTAAAGAGCACCAATTATTCAAAATAGAGATTTTAATTTGAAAATTAGATTTCCGTCCCAATAAACTAATTGTGGAGCAAATGGTATGAATGTGATGAAATAACGAGCTCGCAGTCAAATTGTATGAAAGTTGCGACATTGATTTATAGATAGGTCTGGCAAAAAATGTCGTTACAACAACTTTACAACAGCTTTCGTATACTCATAGAAACTGACGGATGTTCTTTAAAAGGTAGTAAAAAGTTGTCTTTTCAAATATTTCTTATTTGATAATATTCTAAATTAATTATATAATTTTGAGTATTTTATTAGTGTTAAAATCCTTGCTTAAGTATTTTGTAGAAAAAAAATGTAATTTTAAAAAAAAGGAACATAGTATGACTAAATTTTCTTCACTTAGCATCAAAATTTTACACGAAAAGGTTGAAATTTGACATTATTATTCCTTAATTTAGTTGTATTTGCTTTTATTTAATATTAAAACCTCTTTGGTTTTAAAGTGCCAAAAATACATTAAAATGTGAGTCAGGGTAAAATCCACCGGTATTCATTCTACCGTTCTGATTACGATTTGGGCTTCGGAAAAAACTTTGCTAGTTATCTATCGAAGCGTATATAATTCTATTCAATCATTTAAGGCCGGTGTTAAGGCTGTCCTTATTGTTAGAACGTTTAAAAAATTTCCAAATTTAGTTTGTGTTTATAGAAGAGGTTAATCATTTACGATATATTATAAAAAAAATCGATAACAATCTTCCGAATGAAAAAGTTTTTGCTTTAACAAACTATGCCTATGATTTCTCCTCTTCTACGTGGCCGTGGAAACATAGGCTACTATTTTTTATATATTATCTATATAAAAAAAATAAAAATTAACACTGACGTAAGACATGCAGAAAACGATTAATATTTTGTACGCAAATTAAATATTAACATAAAACGTGGACTAGAGAAAGTGATCATAATGTATGATGTATGGTCGTAAAATAGCTTAAGTATTACCAAGAGCATTCAAAAGATATATTATAGATAATTATTTGTAAAGAAAATTGTACTATAACAGTTGAAAAATAAGGACTAAAATTATATAACACCTAGTTATTGTATTTAGCATGCGGCAAGCATCAATGGCGCGAGTTTCCCGGTATCTTTTGATTATTTAACCATGTAACGATTTCATTGCTTTATTACTTGTTTACCTTGTTAGTCCTTTAGTGAGAGGACGGTAATGTATTCGTTATTAATTACCGCGTTGCTGAACACGACAGTTGCTATAGAAACGCACCAGCTGCGTAAATCGTAATTGGATCAAACAATAAATACCAATTCGAATTCTTGTATTGAATTATTTATACTGTCTTAGATAGTTGCAAAATAATGGCTGATAATTATGGCTGAAGTATGAAAACTATTTAGTCTTTATGTTGTGCTTATAATACCAACGTCTTGTTCCCAAAGAAAATATGTAGTACAGTGACCATTGTAGTTATTTATCGATATTTTATTGTATTTGTGAACGAATTTGAAATAATGAAATGTTTTATATCTATATACATATTGTACTTCTAGAAGCAAATGTAATGTTTTAAAGAAATATTATTATAAGTGTTTTAGAAGTGATAAAATGCTTTATCTCCACGAATTTTCCAGAAAATTTTTATTACAACTTTACTATTTTCATCTTATATGATTGCAACTAAGATTCTTTTACCTAATTCCTTATAAAGCTCGGTTCCCACGCTACGTGCATAAGTCTCGCAAGGGCCTTGAACACAGAGACAAGGTGCGTTTGTTACAAGCCGAGCTAATTGAATACCACCATTACAATATACTGTAATGAGAAAATTCTGTCCCAAAAGAAAAATTGCGATTATTATACATTAACCTAAGCATATTATAAAAATAAGCATAATAAATTATTTTTTTATTTTTAATCGTGAAAGTTTCAGCCTCTATATTTAAAAAAAAATACTAACAGTAAATATAATACGTTTTCACTATAAGAAATATTACTTATAAAATCACTTTTACCGCTATAACGTTTAACATAACGGTATTTACTTGCAACATATTATTTGAACGGACCAATACAATAATAATTGTCATAATCGTGCCGTTATATCTCAATTTAATGTCGATGACAGCGGGACGATGGCCATTTTGATGCCACGGCCAACGCTCTTGACCTAGGCACCGCTTCGGTGCGTATCTCGAGTGAAAGACTGCATCCGATTGCACAAAATCGATTAGAAGCAGATGAATTGATTGCTATTTTTTTTTATTTTATATCGATTGCGCAAAATCGATTACCGGCAGATGAATTGATTTCATTTTTTTTATTATTTCTTATATTTTATATCGAATGTAGAACACAATTTGGGTATTTGAGTCGCTTTCTAAATCATTAGCGTTACGTTTTGAGTTCGTCATTTTATTTGACTTACGTCATTTTCGAAACTAGTGTGACTTAATAATGTTAATAAGGCGATTTGATTAAATTTTTCATGCATACTTTACGAAAAGAGAAAAGCATAATGAGTATTATAAAATGAAATATTTGCTAGTGAAAATTTGTTGTGCAACGAATTATGTGCATAAAGTATGTACCTGCCTTATGTTAGTCAAAGATTTTGATGTCTATTATAATTACATAACCTATTAATATATGTAGGACTAACTAACTATGAGGTCATTGTGGCGCAGTGTGCCAGCTCTTGACTGTACATACACTGGTTATGAGTTCGATTCCCATTCAGAGAAAAAAAATATTTAGCTTAATTTAATTTCTTCACTTTGATGACGAGACTTGGGTGGAAAGTGGAGAACGGAGTGTCTTGACACTAGATCCTCTCTGCCTACCTTGCTATGCGGAAAAAAGTATTAAAATATTGATTACATTTTTAGTATGCAAATTTACTTTTTTGTTTTCGGAAATGTAACCTAGATTTAGCGGTTTACAGACTGGTTGCAAAATATTGTTCATGTTTTCCTGTTATAAAGAAAGCTAGTTATTGGGTTAAATATTGGTTGATAAAATTTATATACTATTGCACTATTATAGGTATTTCATAAAAAAATAAAATAAAAAAATGAATTTAAATCTGTATTTATCAAATAAATTTTTGTACAATACACTGTATTTATCAAATAAATTATTGTGCAATATTTATCAAATAAATTGTATTTATCAAATAAATTATTGTACAATATAATTAAATATAAAGGACGTCGTGGCACAATGGTACAACGTTTGATTGTATACGCGATGGTAGTGGCTTCGATTCTTACTCGGGAAAATAATTATATATTATTTTCATTTCTCCGATCTAGTTCCGAAAGTAAAGCACGGCGTTAAGTTCTGCCACTTATCCCACAATGTTTGGATTTCGAGCGGAAAGTGGAGAAACGAGTATATTGATACTAGATTCTCTCTGACCACCCTGCTAAACACGGAAAAGTGTGAAGCTGGAAAAAAATATATATACATATATAAGTGACCAGTCATGGTGCATTGGCACAAGCGTGTGACTGTAAACGACTAGTTGTGGGTTCGATTTCCACTGATTGGAAATATTTAATATTTCCATTTTCTTCGCTCTGGTGTCGAATCAAAGCGCGGCTTTAATTTCCGTCACTTAACACGCAAAGCCTCCGAATTCGGCGGAAAGTGGGGAACGGAGTGTCTTAACACTAAGTTCCCTCTGCCTACCCTGCTGTATGCGGGACACAGCGTGAAGCTAAAAAGAATAAAACATATAACAAGTTAAAAATAAAATAGTTGTTTAATCGAAAGTGCGATTTCTCCACATCTGCTATCACGTGAAAAATGTAAAAATATCTCTTTCATATTTAAATCGTGCGCCGGCGCAATTTTTATTAATAATAATTGTAACAACGAGTCACGCTTACAAGGAAATTGTTCTTTTGTTAATAACGCCGATTTCTTCCTGCAACGTATCAAATCAATTGAGTTTCTTTAATGAAACAACATATAAAATGAAGGTAATGCCATTTGTACGTAAGCGAAGTCATTATCGCTGTTTCTTACAAAGTTAGTAGTCTTATTTTAGAGTAGTAAGTTTTATTTTATAAATTGTATTGGTAGCAATTTGAAGACAAAATTATTAGATTGCTTTTAGGAAACGAATAAAATTTTACGCAGCGGTATTCGAACCTGCACCTCTAGGAAACCATCCAAGCTATTTGCCTCCTAAGGCATAAATTTATAGTTAAAATTTTATACGTTTTCTGAAATGTTTCTTTCAATTTCCTTAGTGTTAACACTTAAAGTGTTATAATGTTAAAAATGATATTTATCTTTTGAACATTCACTATCTAGATGTGGGAGCATGACACGATTTTCTACGTCAAAGTCTGTAACTGTTCTAATAATGACATACACCTTTGTCGGCGCTTATATAGTGTAGTATATCGATCGATATGAGGAATATATCGATTTTTTGTCGATAGTTTAGTTACACATTATTATGTGTACTTATATATAGCTCATCATCCTTTAATGTAATCGTGTAAAAAGCCCAATGAAGCGTCACTGATGTCCAAGGAAAGGGAAATTTTCCAATACCATGGCTATAGTAAAGCGGCGTCTTTAGAGAAAGTTTTAAATTATACATCGCAAGTAAACTGGTAACACTAACGGCGACAACTCGCGTTTAGACGATCGGATGTACAGTATCGATTTAGTCGAAAGTGGATTTCGATTACGCAACATTTGCACAAGATTTAATTAAACTTTTTTAAACGTTCAAAACTTTTTTTTTAAAACAGATATTTAAATTCATTTTTTATACAATTATTTTATTTATCTATCTATATAAAATACACAACACAGTATAAATTAAGCAAAAATTGAGTGCTACCATATAAATAGATCTCAACCGCAAGATCGGTCTATATACGGTCATAATTCAAGTAATAACTCAATTGCAATTCAAATGTTGACTGAAGTATTTCACGTAATTTGTTCCTTTCCAACGGTAACCCAGTTCTCTTACTAAAGTAATTATCACCTATTCAATACCGAATGAATGAAACAATAGCGTTGCAGAAAGGCCCATAGTGCACGCATTTCTAATCCTTACGCAAGCCATCTAATATAATCTTGATAAACCTACGACAGTTAGATTATGCTAAGTGTTATTTTATTTTAATCTCTATAATAATAGTGGTAGAGTTTGTAATTCAAAGAGCACATTCGGGCAATTTTCTTAGTAATGTATGTACGACAGTACGCTCAAGGTTTCGTATGCTCTTCAATTCATACTATTTACGGTTTATTTACATGTTTATTTTGTTTTTGATTTTGTGTAACCAGACTAGAGCATACAAAATTAAAAAAAAATACATTTTTAAAACTTAGATTTATTGCTCATAACTTACAATTATTATTTATATTAAGGCCTACGTAGCGAAGTAGAATAGCAACGGATTGTAAGCGCGATGGTTGTAGGTTCAATCCAGTTTGAATTGAAATTGAGGAAAGTGGAAACCGGAATGTTTGAACATTACGTTTTTCAGTTTACCTATGCTAACGTCGACCTATATACTACCATGTTTATTTTATCTTAAATATACTATACGATATTAAATTTATATTTGCAGTATAATTAAGCGAGAAGCTAAGCACTCAGTAAGGTGCAAGGACGATTATAAGTGACTTGAGTCAGCGTCACATTCTCATATGCCTTGTTTACCTTTAAGGTCATACGAAATGAGGACGAAATTTGTATAACATTCTGGTACGTAATTAAAGGTTTAATCCCAAAGTGTTCGACATCGTTTTTTGTGGCATGTATCATATGGTTTAGGTTAGTGTAATTAATATGTAGATCTAACTCCAATTAGGTATTTTTAAATGAAATAAAAAATGTAATGTTAGTAGAAATTCTAAAAATAACTTTTTTATAAAGACTGCCTTAAACGTTTGTAGTTCATCGTGGCGCAGTGGGACAGCGCCTGATTGTAGATATGATTGGTCGCAAGTTTAATTCTAACTCGCAGCAATGACTATATTTAAATTAATGTTATTTTCCCGTTCTGGTAGGACAAAACACGGCGCTGAGTTCCGCGATTTACTTTCATGATTTCGGGCGTAAAGTGGAGTGTCAGGACACTATTCCTTCTTCTTAACAGTTTCCTAAGAATAGCAAAAAGGTTAATATTTGTATACTCTGTAGTACGAACAGATAATACAAAAATTAAATTATGAGTCATCTCTCTCTGTAATTATAGCCATCTTATATTAAATTTAGAAAAAAAATATTGTAAATGGATATAATTAGTGCTAATTGAAAACAATCCATTCTTCTAAATTTATGTTAAAAAATTGAGCACACAGATTGTGCAACAAAATAAGGTATTTTGGTGAAATTTAGAAAAGTGTACGTCGTACATACATGTGATTAGAATAATATATACGATTGAAAAGTGAAAACTAAATCGATTTCTATTCTAAAATGTATTCATTGCGTGAGATTGAAAAAAAAGTATGTAAAAGTTAGATGCTATCATCCGGCACTTAATGAATGCTCCAGATTCTATACTCATAAGTCATAATGATAGAATATAAAGTGGCTTTTATTATATACTAGCGGCCCGCTCGCGGCTTCGCTGCGTGATCTACGTGGCTGTTTCGGTATATAACAACCATCAGTGGTGGATTTTTGAAAAATAAAGTAGCCTATGTTTATCCTTGGATTATCAATTATATATATGCCAAAATTCATTACAATCGGTCAAGCATTTTAGATTTTTCACATAAACTTTCATACTCTATTTCAATACTTTAGAGGTTGATTTTTGAAAAAATAAGTGGCCTATGTTATATCCAGTAGTTTTTACTACTTTCATTCTAAATTTCATCAAAATCGATCCGGTAGATTAGCCGTGAAAGCGTGACAGACAAACAGACAGACTTTCGCATTTATAATATCGATATGGATGGTTGTACCCTGCAACTTTGTTTGCATGTATAAAAAAACTTAAATTATTTTGCGATTTGTGTGTTCCCGTAGGAGCTTTGGGAAATCCTTTCTTATATATACTCAAGAAGCATGTTAAATTCCAGTTTTCTGCTGTCAGTAGTTTTGGTTGTGCGTTGCCTATATAGTCACACAGTTACGGAAGAGTTTTTTATGTATCGATTATTTATTACATTAAAACGTACTGTTGAGTACTGTGACCCTGACATGTACATATAATTTAAAACATTTCATTTATCTATAGATCGATTTTATAGAAAGAAATAAATATATTATTTTCTCGTAAATTTTATGTTAAAATTGCTATAATGTTATACATGTATAAATATATGCATATATTCACACGTTCTAATGATAAGGGGACTTTTATATGAAGAATAAATATTGCTTTTTTTAGCATCACGCTGTATCCCACATACTCTGCTGGTAGGTACAGGGAATCTAGTGTTAAGACACTCCGTTCCCCACTTTTCGCCAAATACAGAGGCATTGCGAGTTAAGTGGCGGAACTTAACGCCGCGCTTTGCCTCGATACCAGAGCGAAAAAAATGGAAATATTAAATATGTCCACTCCTCGAGTGGGAATCGAACCCACAAACAATCGTTTAAAGTCACACGCTTGTGCCACTGCGCCCCAACTGGCCTAACAGATCATAAAATTAATGTAAATTAAGTATAAATATTTCTTTTTTGAACTTATAGTTTGTGAAATGCCTGGATCTTTTAATGGTAAAGAGAACTAGTTGAATAGAAATGTCTTAAAGACCTAACATACTCTATTCCTTACACGATTTTATACATAATTAATATGACCTTTTTTTGGCATGTTCCCCAGTCCTACATAGCTATGGTCTTTATTTTTTGTTGTTTCTTGCCAATCGTAAATACTTCAACCAAAAGCTAACATGTTAGACTTGCGTTAGTAGCTACTTTTACATTGTCGCAAGAATTTACACATTGAAGTCGGCAATAGATTATAGCGAAAAATTTATGCTTATATTCGAGTAGTATGGTGTTCATTTACTATAATATTTCGAATGTAAATGTATGTATGAATATTAATTCTTTCCCAAAAGCATATTGGGAAATTCACTTTTAGCACTTTTATACACTCCCCAAGGAAACCAAAATTTAGGTAAACAAAATTATTGTCTGTCTGTCTGATGTCTTCTGTCAGTTTTCAGTGAGCTAATGAGTTTAAGTCAGTTTTCAGTGAGCATATTGATAACGATATAAATTTCAACGTAACCCTGGCAGGGTTACTAGCGGAACTGAAATTTAATAGGTATTCAATATTAAGAATTTTCAAATTTGTACAATATGAGGAATGGAATTCATTAATAATAAAAAATAACGCAGTATTTTTAATTTGGGGCACTATTTAATAGAAATTTGGTTATTGAGTTTAAGTTACGTCTAAAAACGAGCTAACCTTACAGTTCTTGCTCCATAAATATAAAAAAGTCGATAAAATTAGTTTCTATTTAATTTTATAGACGAAAAATAAATTTCCCAACACCAACATTTATATATGTTCATAATAAAATTATGGCTTAATGAAGTTATGCAAGTAAAAATATTTGTTCACGGCCGCGGTCCGAGGGCTGTTACCACTTACTTTTATGACCCGTTAATTGCGATTTTTATTACATTATAGCTATGTAATTGTCTTACATCATATAATAAACAGATCATAAAATTTACAATATTTTATTAAGAAATGTTTCTACGTAATAATTAAGTGGCATAATGACTTAAATTTTTAATTAGATCTTTAATTTCAAGAGAATTGCCGACAATCTAATAGGGCGTATACGCGGGTAGCGTCAATGTGCGGAAAAAAATGATTTATCATTATAATTACTATATTCTTAGTACTAACAATCAAATATCGTAGTATGAAAGCTGAAAAGAGCTGACGTTCGACAAAGTTTTTTTTTAATATCTGTCAAGTTTTTTTTTCCAGCTTCACGCTGTATCGCGTACACAGCAGAAGAAGGGTAGGCAGAAGGAACCTAGTATTAAAATACTCCGTTCCCCGTTAAGTTCTTTTAGGATACGGAAAAACATATTTAGGAAACATCTAAGATCGCTAAACGCATGACGTGGTGGTCGAAGCGCTTAGACAGTTTTGAATAAGACCGGGTTCGAATTCCTCTACGGTGAAATATTTATACTTTTTTAATTTTTTTTTAAGAATGTTTTTTTAAATATAATGTTTTAAAGGCATATTTTAATAGAGGTATTATTAATTTCATGACGTTTGGCGTTTTGTTTCTATCAAAGCTCGTTAAAGATAACGAATGAAATAAAAAAAGAACATTTTATTACAGATTGCCCACAAATTTCAATGCTGCAATCGAATTGATGCATTACAATTTTATCTAATGTAAATTCTTTTATTCCATTACACATGTATATAGGTCCATGCATAATATTATATAAATGTTAGTAATGTAGCTGCGTTATGTACGAACAATTATTACTTGTGGGAAGGTCGTTCGGTGAAGTCGCTAGCAAAGTGTTACACCAGGAAATGCTATGAAAGTTACATTACAGTTTATTGTGTTTTAATGTACATATTTGTTAAAGCGAGTTGCATCTCAATTTGAAGAGGTAGTTAAAAAAATAATTGCACTGTAAAATGTTTTATTACTATTTGCATATATATAAATATTATTGGGTAATGTCGAGAAAATGTTGATGTTTGTCGTTAGTTTGTGTTTTTTTGTAATTTTTTCTTCAGGTTGTGAAATGAGAAGAAATTAAGAGATACCTTTTCCTGTTAAGAACATTGCGTAGTGCACGTGTACTCTAAATACACTTCAATTGCAAGTATAATATGCTATGTAAGTATATACATTATAAGTACACCTTTTAAATATAGGGTTGATTTCAAAGTTACATACAAAAATATACAGTTTATTTATAATAAAAAATCTAAATGTGGACTTTGATTGACAGCTTCATACTTTTTCCGCATAACAGGACAGTCAAAAAGAACCTAGTGTCAAAACTCCATTTCACCCAGATTGACATAAGACATAAATATGTACAGATATAAGACATATGGACAGATAAAACATGTTATTCAAACTTTTTATTACCTAACTCGTTTGTGATAATACCAATCAGTCAAGAAACGGTGTAAGTAGATTTAAATTACCTGAGAAATGTGAAAGTGGCAGCAATGAAAAAAGGAAAACATTGATTGAACAGAAGAATGGGCGGATTAGACAGCATCGAAAAGCAAATTGTATTACGAAATTAAATAAACACTGAGTTAATATATTATTTATTGCATAAGCCAAAAAATTAAATTGAATGAATTTGATTGATTATTATGACGCTATAGTGGCTCAGTTAGTGTCTTGCACCATTAGTATTTATTAATTGTAATAGTTGTCAGTTCGTATTTCATTTTGTTCTCCAGAATGCCTAAAATTAGACCGATCTATACTACAATAATGTTCTTTTCAGGTGCTTAATCCCACATAGCACAGTAGTCACTAAAAACTTAGTGTCAACACACTCTGTTCCTCATAACTTTATATTGTACATACAAATATTAAAACGAAAAATGTTATATTATCTCTGCCAATTCTGAAGAGGCGGCATATTCGTAAAATGTAGAAAAACGTATATACCAAGACGTAAGTATGACGTAATATTTTCTTAATGTGTTGTATAAAAATAATTATTAAAATGATACGTCCTCATTCATTACAGTATTATCAAAGAAAAAGCAAACAATTAGTGCGTGTGATTTCGTTAGGACTCACTTACATATAATTCCTACTATATTACAACGTGTTATAATTTAATTCAAAACATGAACATATATTATAATTAACAGCTACGAGTATACTCGTATTGGGCCAGCCTTGTTTTCATCAACTTTTATTGCGTATGCAATTTTTATATGAATTGTAGATATGAAAAAGTATAAGTTCAACTGTATTTAAATATATCTATCTATTAATTAAAGTAAGAAAATCTTGCCTTGTCCTTTCTTATATTTTGACCTTCATTTTACTGTATGATGGAAAAATCTGCAAATTTGCACCCGTGTCCGAATCCGATGCCAAATTATTGTACAATTTCAAAGCACGAATCTAATATCCTTGTTAGGACTATCAGGATTATAAAACAATATTTCAGTGAACTTTTTTAATTTCTTTTTTAAAATTTTTTTTTTTTTTAAGACCTCGATATAAGTTAATAAGTATTAAGTAGACACAAGACATGTGTAGATACATATTTATAAATCCACATTATTAATACTGTCAGTAAAGCATTCTTGTATTACAATCAGGTTATTTCTTTCCTTCCGCTTTATTCTGAATGAAGGTTATAAAAATATAACAGTTTCACATTTTTATTATGTTAATTCAAAACCAACCCAGTTAAATACCGTTAATAACATTACAATTGTAATTGGACGTGATGCTCATGTTAACTTTGCTAAATGAAAACAAAGTTAACAGATCTTGTTCCCCTTTCTCTTACATATTTTTTGTTATTTGTAACACATTAATTGTGTAGATAATATCTTGTTCGGAGATGCAAATAGTTCTGTTAATATTGAGCTTATTTTAGGCTAAGAGAAGTCCTAAGACTTAAGGGTTCATAAATTCGTTAGGGTATATTTATAAATTCATATTTATTATAGACTAGCGGCCCGCTCGCGTCTTCGCCGCGTGAACTATTTCATTATATTGCAACCCTCGGGGGTGCATTTTTAAAAAATAGTAGCCTATGTTTAAGCTTAGATTATCAACTATATTTATGCCAAAATTCATTACAATTGGTCAAGCGGTTCAGATTTTTCATATAAACTTTCATCCCCTATTTCAACCCTTTAGAGGTTGATTTTTCAAAAAATAAGTAGCCTATGTTAGACCCAGTCACTTTTACTACTTTCATTCTAAATTTCATCCAAATCGGACCGGTAGATTAGCCGTGAAAGCGTGACAGACAAACACACAGACATTCGCATTTATAATATAAGTATGGATTTATATGTAGAAACTGTAATGATTGTAAATTTTTCGTTAAATTTATTAAAACAACGTAAATATTATTTATATTTTAAAAAAATATAAAAATAAATATGAGATTTTCTAAATAAAGAATAAATTAATGATTTTCCAAGCCTCTCAACACATAGATTTTTAAAATTATCATAGTTACAAAAAACATTATATTATAGTATTCAGATATTTATAACAATTATTAGAAATTAAATAAAAAATAGTTCAATCATTTGTATACAATGATTAAATAAACATATGCATTATATGCTAATGCTGTGCATTATTGCGGGCAAAGAAGAATTGTTACGACTTAGCTGTGTGAAATTACATAACGACTTACTTTGTATGTAATACGTTTAAATAACATTTTTTTTATAAACTAACTACTTGATATATAGATAAAATAATATGTACAAATTAGTGCATTAACAATGACCGAAACTAATAAAAAAAATAATGTCAAATAAACGTCATTTTGAAGGAAATTTGAATTGGGTTTCCTATATTTACGTCAATTATATAAAATATTAACAATATCTTAGTTTCGGTTAAGTTAAGATTCGAATCTTTGAATATATAGTCATATTTTAATTAAAAATAATAATTTATTTTAAAATTGTATATTGGCTTGGCGTATATTCAATATTTTATTTTTATTACGTTTGTTTATGGAGGGCGATGACAGCGCACCGGTACTTCCATTTAAAACCGGACCAAATAATAATCATATGATCGCAGAGCATGGCTTGCGGGTATTGTGTGACGTATCGCATTCATTCAGGTCAAAGGATTATTTTATGCACAAAACGCAATCGAACAACGAGTCAAAATAATCGAGTGCGATTATCGGTTATATCAATATTCGAATAGAGAGTTTGGTTTCCGTTTAATTGAACAGTTAACTAAAATATTATGCAATAATCTGTTTTAAAATTAACAAATAAATTGTTTTAATTTAACTGTTATTGTTTTTGCGTGTTTTTAAATATTATTAATATAAAAACAAATATAAGGAAAAAAAAGAAATACCTTTCTTTCTCTTGGGCATCACTCTCACACCACAGGCAAGTTCAGTCACTAGGCACAAGGACAATGCCAAAAAACAGTACTTCACACTGCACCCCATTGTAACACAGTCTTGGTTCCGTTGTACAAATTCTATACAGGCACTGTACTGCGCATTTGTTACACGTGATCAAGGGTCCCTAATCCGAGTCGGCGTGCACGCACGCACCTTAGAATTTAGACCGTAGAATTTACGGTGTATACGAGTGAACCGCCCGACAACTCTATATTTTGACTTATAGCAATTTGGCAGTGCGAATTCCACTTGTATATAAAACCTTTCGCCGGCTCGGGGCGGGCGGCCATTGGTTGTATGACGAGAAGGTGAAGGGAGCTGGTAGAAGTACCCCCACGCGTGGAGCGGAGGGGAGCCAGGGTCGACTAACACTTTTGCTGTCGACGGTCGGTGCGGCTAGCGACGGTCGAGTTATGCATTGTGCTTATTGCATCATGGAAGTATTGATTTTTTTTATTTTGTATTAAAATTTTGTATTGGAGTTTTGATTGGTTGTTTTTTTTTGTAAATAGTTGATTGAAATCTGATGAGTAAAAATTTGGTTCAAAAGTTCGAGATATGCAATTAAAATTCTAATTATATCAGTTACTTATGTAATATATATTAAATATTTTTTATATTAGACCATTCACAGAAAATATATTTTTATAAATAAACTTAAAAGCTAACGTTTTCTTTTTTTACCTACTTAGATTCATAGAAGTTACATAATTATATTATTTTAGCTTAATAAAATTTTGTTAAAATGTAACAATATGAAGTATTTTTAACTCTATGTATTCTCTCATAATTCTATGCTACTAAACAGAAATTCATTACACTTATAACATAAATATTTTTTTATAATTCTGATACAGTGTTCGTCGCACGCACCCTCTACAGTTTTGCTTTGTGGGCAAAGAGCCTCAATGATAAGTTACTCTGTTCTGCAGTTAAATGGCGGAACTTAGCGCTATGTTTTTTCTAGTCAGACCCATCGAATATGTTTTGACTACATATGGAGTATTATTCCAGTTGAATTTTCAGGTCAAACAGGGTCTAAATATGATCGATATTTATAAAATAAAATAATATTTTATACAAATAAAAATTATAACTTGACCTCCTAGTCAATCGTTAGGCCTTCGAATCCTCTTCCCTAAAAAATCTTAGAGGAAGAGAGTGGACATGACTGAAATGGATAAGAGAAGACAAGAGATACACCTTCACGGATGTACTTCCGTGCTAATCTTTGTTCTAATTTTCTTTATATTTATTTTATTGTTCGAAGTTCGAGTCTATGCAGTTATAAATTTGCATCTAAACACTTTTTTTACTATATATAATAAAAAGTGTAACTACATTCAAATATTTTTCAAAGACCTTACTCTAGTTTTGAATTAAATAATATAGGAATGTAAATTATTTTTTTGTTCTAGAATTCCAACTATAAAATTAAACATTGCATAGAATTAAAAAAAAGACCATGAGATTTTTGTAATAACAATTTGTCCATATTGACGTTAACCGTTTTTTTGCATTTTTATATGAATATTATTATAATTTTTTAGCTCTACTAAACTTCCTCTTCTTTAGCTTTGCTTTATCCAGAATAGTTAGAAAAAGTCAAGTGTCAAGTCATTACGTTCTCCATTTTCCATCCATTTTTGAGATATTTTTATTGTATTTTTTTTAGCTTCACGCTGTTTTCCGCACACAGCAGGGGAAGCAGAGGGAACCTAGTGTTAAGACACTCCGTTCGCCACTTTTCGCCGAATTTTGGAGGCGTTGTGTGTTAAGTGGCGGAACTTAACGCCGCGCTTTGCCTCGTATTGTATTTGTAGTGGCAGAAATTGACACTGCACTTCCCAATAGTGGCATAATAAAACATTAAGTAGGAATTAAACCCACAACCAATTGCGTACACAATCAAATTCAGCCAAATATTTATTTCACTTCATAAAATATACGCCAGCATGTTAGTCATGATCTATTGTCAGTTTGATCTAGATACGTTTCTTGCTACCAAAGGTTCAAGGGTACTGAACTACACGTAAGCATAACTTGGTTGAGAGATTTAGAGATTTCGACAACATTTTTGAAATAACTATTGACATGTCATGGCTCTGCAATAAAACACTTGCTAATGTGTCAAGTTTTGGGTTATTTCTTGTTTTTCTAACTGCTTTTATATTTTCAACCAGTGTATAAATTACTTATATAGTTTATACTAGTGGACCGGCAAGACAGCAATGTCATCTCTCATATAGCAGCTTTAGTGGATATCGAATCCAAAACAATCGCGCTTACAGTCTATTCCACTGACACGACAGCCTCAGTCGTATAAACCAATTAAAAATAAATATGTATGTGAAATCCGATTAATCAATTTTATAATTATTTTAAAAACTTATCTCGATAACAGTCCTCATTAAGGTTTTAATCTGTAAGAAAAGCTGTTGAGCTAAGTGATCTGTGAGTTTCATATCGGAAAAATAATTACAAATAATTAAAAAGAAAAGAAGCTATATATGTATTTCAATAATTTAATACTACTCGTAGCTGTAGATACTAGCCCATACTAATATTATAAATACGAAAACCTGTCTGTCTGTCTCTTACGGTTTCAAGGTTAATTTATCGATTTACATGGAGTTGGAATTAAAATAATTGAAGGGCTATCTCAAATATAGGCTACTTTTTATTTAAAAAATCATCCCGTATCGTAATTATTCTCTCTCCGACACAATATATGTAAATGTAAGACTTAGCAAGGTGTTTCTAAAAAGAACAGGTTCAAATGTTAAAACATATTTTGAGATTAAAATACACTAATTGTAGTAGTGACAGCGGTAGATTCTGTAGTACCGACAATACTGACAATTTATCTATATATGTATATAATAAAAGAGTAAAAAAGTAAATTCTGTACATTAAAAATTTCTGAAAAAATTTAATGGGATGCTTTAATATATCGATAATAGAGGCCAAAAAACCATTCAGTAGAATTTTTGTCTGTCTGTCTGTCTGTTAATTTGTTCGTCAATCACGCAAAAACTACTGGACAGAAATGAATGAATTTTGGTATAGTGATAGCTTATAGTCCAAAGGTACATATAGGATAGTTTTTTATCCCGGTATTCTATGTAGTTTTTTTTTGGAAAAAATAAAAAACCGATATAAACAAATCATTTGTATACTGATATCTACTGGGTAGAAATTTATGAATTTTTGTATGGAGTTAGCTTAGAGGTTAGAGCAACATATGGGATAGTTTTTATTCTGATATTCGACATAACTCTCGCAGAATTTAACTCGCAAATTTTAAAAAATCTTTAAAATTATGTCGATAGTTCACGAGTGAAGCTAAATTTGTTCCAATATCACTAAATTAAATAATTATAAAATAAAATAAGCATAACATTAATTAAAGATACACTTGACCGGTCTATAAAACTTTATATAATCTATATGACAGCAGATGTCACTACGTTTTCTGGAACGGGTAGCGTCATTTGTTATTATATAGTTGACATTGTGTGAGATACATCCGTACTCATAAATATTATTATTATAAAAATGTAAAAATCTGTACCTCTTCTATATGTTATGTTTTCACGGGTAATTTACTGGCCCGATTTAGATGGAATTCGTAAAGAAGATTGTTGAAGACGTGGGGTCAAATATAAGCTACTTTTAAAAAAATCAAACCCAAGGGGGATGAAACAGTGGATGAAACTTATGTATGTTTAGTATAAAGTGAGAATGAAAGATCTAAACTCCTTGACTGAAATGAATGAATTTTCTCAGGAAAATAGTTAATGAGACAAGGTAATACATAGGCTATCTCTCTTTTTTTAAAAAAATAACCTGAAAGGTGCTGAAATAGGGTATAAAAATAGTAGTTTACCCAGCGAGAGAATTTTTTTAATAAAGGGGGGGTTCCCAAAGAGGCAATAGAGGATTAAAGTGGTAGTTCACGTGGCGAAGCCGCGAGCGGGTCGCTAGTTAAAAATATATTTATTAATTCTTTTTTTCAGCAATACGCTGTACTTTTTGACCGTCCCGCTATGGGGGAAAAATGCCTGAAATTGTACTTAGAATAATAAATGAAATTACTCTTTTTTATATACGATATTTATTTACACGGTATGACTTACGTCGCGTATAACAAGAACCAAACGATGCCGAGTTCAAGGACTTACGGCTTCCTTTTTTGGATCACAATGCTAGAGCTAACGTTTTGTAAACAATATAATTGGTTTTCAATCAAATTTTAATTTGATTAATCCATAAATCGTTTACCTTCAATTACTTCGATGCACGCATTATGCGTTTTTAGGGATCAATACATAAGGGCTATGAAATAAAGTTTATAAAGATTCCATTATGATATATATTGTAGCTTCGCCCTTTGTTTCAAAACATCGCATAGCAGTGTATTCCTAGGGAACCTAATGTCGAGACACTTCTTTCTCCTCTTTCCACCCGAGTATATATTATTTTCTTTCGAAATATTTATTCTAGCATCATATTTTTATTTATTATAATATCTACATATATATTTTTTACGAGCAGTATACAGAATTTGTTTAGATAAATTTGGACTCGCTCATATTCCTTTATAAAAAATAATTAATATGCGCCAATCGTATTAATTGATTTTACAGATTTATTGAAAATTATCATTAACGTGCTTAGCGTATTTAAAAATTAATTACGATAACAATCATATGGCCTTAATTTGAATTGTGCTTGAGTTTTATGAAGACAAAGTCATTAAAATTGATTGACTTTTCTTTATCTTGATGCTTTTACCGAATAATTAAAGAACAGATAGGAAAAATCTAATTATAAGTTATGTTGTTTTCCATTTGTCAAGCTCAAAGAGATGTTTGTTCTACAATTCATGCTAATCTACGATAATATTTTAGGAGATGAAAATTAGATTTCGAATTAGAGTATCGAAAATTTAAACCAATTAACCGATTCTGATGAATTTTCTCAAGAAGATAACTTTAACGCAAAGTCAAACAAGCTATATCTTTGTACAAAAATCAACCCCTAAGGAACTGTAAGAGGGGATGATATAAATCGCTTAACGTGAGCAAGACGCGGGCCGTCGAAACCTGGAATTGTGTCGCTCATGCAGACTCTTCGGCGGGTCGCCAGTATAATTTATTTTTTAGCTTCACGCTGTATCCCGCACACAGCAACCATGCTGAAGCCAAGCGCGGCGTAATTTCTGCCAGTTTACACGCTATGCGTCCAGAATTCGGTGGAAAATGGGGAACGGAGTGTCTTAACACTAGGTTTTTTTGTCTACCAGGAACAAAGCATGCTAAGTAGCGGAACTTAACGCCGCGCTTTGCCTTGACATCAGAGCGAAGAAAATAGAAATATTTCAGTTCCTCGAGTGGGAATCCAGCCCACAACCAGTTGTATACTTTCAGACTTTGTGTTCACAAGCCACGATTACCCTCAAGTATAAATATAATTATTAAATTTTAAACCTACCCTTAAAGGGTAAATGAACCTATGAATGTCATGTTCACGTGTCATAAGCACGTCTTAACTGTGCTATGATGGCTTCTGCAAACCCATGATATAATTGACGTGTTTCTTTAAATCATGATAATAGTACACTACCAAGTTTAGAATCACAGCTTTGAATTAATGCACTAGAATACAAGATAAATATACTTCATTATAGATCTTCAACTGGAAATCTATGTTGATCAAGTAGCAATTGGATTTGTTATACGTACGAGTATATACCGTGAAAGTCTCAATTTGTAATTACGAAGCTGGCAATCCTATGTTCCCATACTTAGTTGATTTAAGATACGGTTTTTAATATTGATTCTATATTTTATTTATTTTTCTACTATTTTACTAAATAATAGTAATATAACTTTGTGTTACTTCTGAGGCCATCGTGGCGCAGTTGAGTAGCCTCACTGCAAGTATAGCTGTCGGTTCGATTTCTACTTAGGTTATCACTTTATAACTCCACGGGTAAAATATAATATTAAATATTTGACCCAAAATTAAATAATTAATTGAACCATTGTCCCAGAGATACATGACTAAGTAGTGTATGTAATATGTAAAACTATTTAATTAAATTAATTTATTTCTATCAGAGTATAAGGTTATATATTGGTTTTCTGCGCAACCCCCCCTTACGCACACAGCAGGGTAGGCAGAGGGAACCTAGTGTTATGACACACCGTTCCCCACTTCCCATCGAATTCGGAGGCATTACGTGTTAGGTGGTGGATGCTAACACCGTGCTTTTCATCGGCACTCTGGCGGCACTTAACGCTGCACTTAGACACCAGAGCAATGAAAATGGAAATATTAAATATTTCCACCCTTAGAGTGGGAATCAAACCCACAACCAATCGTTAACAGTCACACTTTTGTGCCACTGCGCCACGACTGGCCCCGTAACAATTATAATACTTATAATAATAATAATAAGCTTTAAGTATGGCTAATTAAAATCAGGAATGTGTATACAGTATATAATTTAGAAATAAATAATTATTCCAGTAAAATTCGAAGTACCAAAGGCAGCTTTACGTTCTAACACTTTATTAAAACATATTAACGCTATAACACCTGTAATCGTCTCTACTTGTTTATATAACATATAAAAGCCGACATTAAGCACACATTGGCTGCATAACGTCGTCAATTGATGACAAAGTGCAATAACTTCGAGTTTTTTTGTTCGTAGATAAATATGGGATAATAGAATGGTGACAAATTATGTCAACCCTCTGAAAAATATTTAAAATTAATGTGAAATTTTAAATTTAGGCTGTATTTTCTGTTAATTAAAAAGATTATTGAAATATATTGATATTTGAAACAAGATCAGTGTGGTGTTGTGTGACAACCTCTGATTGTATACGCGACTGGTTCTATCGCCGTTCGGGGGAATGTTTATATTTTTTTTTATAACCTCACGCTATTATTATTATGTATCTCGCACACAGCAGGGTAGGCAGAGGGAACCTAGTGTTAGGACACTCCATTCCTCACTTTCCGCCGAATTCGGAGTCATTGTGTGTTAAGTAGCGGAACTTAACGCCGCACTTAGCCTAGACACCAGGGCGAAGAACATGGAAATATTAAATATTACCACCCTTCAAGTAGGAATCGAACCTACAACCAGTCGCTTTACAGCCACACTTTGTGCCACTGCGCCACGTCTGGTCCCGACTAATTTAAAGTATTTTTATTTTTCTACTGTGGAAACTCCCTTAACACACAATGTCTGGAAATCGTGAGCAGAGTGGAACGGAGTGATTTGACATTAGGCTCTCTCTGTATTCTCGGCCATGGGAGAAAAAGCGTAAAGCTGAAAAAAATCATATATACTTTTTTCCATATACCTATGTATATACATTTTTTTTAACAATTGCAATCATCAATTAAACTGAATCATTTGAAAACAGTTAAAATAATTTAAAGAATTAAAATAAAGCTTTTTTTTACAAACACTTAACTAAATAAAGCTTAATTAATAATATACACAAATTAATAAAAATATATAAAATTAAAAAAAAATAATAATAATGATTTAAATATTAAAAAATAAAAAATATATTTTTTCTTTATTAAATCAGCTAAAAGTATAGCTAAAGTATATTCTGATGACAGTTACCAAGAATAAAGTAAAGAGAAAAATAAGGCGGAAATTATCTCAACGCTGATGTAATAAGTGGAAGCGGCAAAGATGCGTGTGCACACGTAATTAATACACCGTTTACACTAACTGGCTTTCCGTATGGTGCGATAAGAAAATATTATAGTTTAGTCATATTTTTTCTTATTTTAGATCTTTTTTTATCTTTGAGGGTGATAAATTATATACTTGCATACTTATATACCTATCTATAGTAATAATTTCAACTGGCTTCGCTTGATTTCGATAAAAGGAATATGAGAAGTCTGGTTGAATGAAAGTTAACATTTAAAAAAATATAAACCAAATTTATATTTGAAGTAGGAAAATTTTAATTGATTCACTTAGTAAATATTTCTTATTAAATAAAAAAATTACAGTATTAAAAACTTGATGTTTTACAATATTTTTAAGCTCAGTAGGCTGGTTCATTGAATACCAATGTGACATGTCTGGTTCATTCAATACAAATATGAAAATACTTTATTTTTCATTTAGAAAGGTGTTTAAAAAGCGGCTCTAAATTCATAAGATTATTCGTAAATGTCATTACTGTCACGTTTATAAATATATATTCCTTTCTGATAACTGTCAGTCAAGAATGTATTACGAAGAGTAATGAAAAGTAACTAAGGTATGCGGTTTTGCGATATTTTTTCTTGTTTTGTGTTTTGTTTTATTATTAGAAAGAAAATCTAAATTGTTTTAAAAGTTATTTAAAAGTAGCGAAAACAAGTCAGTTCAGTTTACTACATTTTTTTTTATCCTTGTTGAAAGGGAGACAAACGAGCAGAAGGACTACATGATGGAAAGGAGGGAAGAAGGATGGCGAAGGCGGGAATAGGGGGAGCTGGCTTATATGCCAACGAACCGGAACACTTCATCAGATGTTTGGCGTTTAGTCTTCGACATGAAAGTCGTCGCGAGCCAGTCGGAGAACGAATCTCCTACCACCAAGCTACTGGGTTTTCCGCCTTTTACGGGACGCTGCGCAGTGACGCAGGGAATTTGTATTCTAACTCGTCCCCCCACGGGCAAATTATCATTTTGTAAGATTTGTAAGAGTAAGAGTTGTTAGATTTATATTTTTGTTTTGATATTATATTTTCATATATTATTACCATATAACCGGATCAAGCAATAAGTCGAATGAGTAAAATTCATGCAGGAAACAGAAAACAGAGGAAGGAAGATATTATATGTCTCTGAATTGGGAATAACATTTGAACATTCTGGAAATTGGAAGGAGCACAGTCTTTCTTATTTCATACCCGCTACTTTTAATGGTTACCCTTGCGCTTTGTTAACGGTTATAGTTATACTAAACTTGATAGGGAATTACATAATTTAGTAAATTAAGTTGAAATTGAAGATAAGTAGGTAGAGTTGCGGTTGGGGATTCTACAATGCGTTATGGTTATATTCGCAGTAAATATAAGATAAATTTTGGTGTTGATAAATTCAAGATTTTAAAATATTCGTGAAATTTTCGACTTTTCTTGTGCCCGTTAAGATTAATTCAAATTAAGACATTAATCATATTCTGTCTGCCGCTGCTTATCTACCTGTTTACTTCGTTATTCTTCTGCATTTTATGTAAACATTTTAACTTATCTAAATTTGACACAAAAAAACACTTTCAATAATTTGAATTACTAAGCACCTGTAATCGAAAAAGTAAAAGTGTTTCAAAAACGGTTTAATTTTAATAAAATTTCGTAATATAAAACACACAACGTTCCGTATAATTTTATTACATTGTTATAACAATAAATTAGAAAATAATACACTTTCTATAATATAATAAAAGACGACGAGGAATCGTTTACGTTACGTTTTGATATAAATTATCTAGCGGTGAATGCGTTTATAATGGAATTACTCGTATATACTCATTTGCCTTAAAGTGTTAAATGACTCTATCTTATGATATAAATGAAAGCGAATATTTTATTGTCCATGTCTTAATGTAACTGTTTATTTAGAGCGTAAAATTTTATAAAACTTGAGTTTTGAAAATATAATTAAATTTTTTTGGTGTGTTATTATATTATAAATATTTGAATAGCATACGGTTGTAGCGCAATGGTTAATGGATAATTATATATTAAGCGTGTCGTGTTTGTAGTGAAACTCTGTCTCATTGCGACAGGATGGCCTCTCCTCCTTTTTATTCCAGGCTTTAGTCCCATAAAGACCTCTGGTGAAGATGATTGATATTTAATTTATGTTTTGTGCTTTACGCTGTATCCTGCACACAGCCAGCCAAGGGAACCTAGTATTAAACCACTCCGTTTCGCATTTTCCGCCGAATTTTGGAGGCGTTGCTTGTTAAATGGCAGAACTTAACTTCACTCTATGCCTCGGCATCAGAGCGAAGGCAATGGAAATACTAAATACTCCTTGCGTGGGAAACGAACCCACAACCAGCCTCGTTTACTGTCACACCTAGTGCCCCTGCGTCACGACTGGCCTGTTTAATTTAATTTAGTATTTCCTGGATATTTTTAAAAATATGAATTTATCAACACCAAAATTTGTGTTATCTTTACGGCGAATGTAACCATAATGCATTGTGCCTAGCAACCGCAAGGCACAACGTCAAATTACTTATACTATTTTAAAATATAAAATAAGCCCAATAATTTAATTTAAAGTTACAAATTCATGTCCGAGTATTTGGGAGCGAAAGTGAGTAAAATGCTAATTTGCGCGTCTCGCTGTCGCTCACTGTTAAAAATGCGTAATAATGGTCCAATGTAATCTTGAAATTATATTTTTACCAAGTATTACGTTTATAAAGTAAATGGAAGATAGCTGTTATATAATAGATCGTAAAATTTTATTCGAACAAAGAATGTTTGGTTATTGTTATATTTAATTTAAAAACACTTAAGAGGAGCAGAATTTAAAGAAAAGTGATAAAAATTAAACTTCAATCGTTTAGCGAAATCAATTTATTTTTTAAGCTCACTGCGTACCCAATATTGATAAAAGAAAAGGTTAACTTTTTTGCTGTTAATAAATAACTGTGCATTGAAATTTGGTTAAATATTTCTATAGCAGGTATATTAGCAGTAATATCGTGATATAATAGATAAAATAATTTAATTCTTAGCAGTTTTTCTTCGAGATTCTAATTTATTTAACTTGTTATAAGTGTAAATACAGAATAAGATGTCTGTAGAACTGATATAAAAAGCTGCATGTTAAAATATACCATACCCTGCCCAGTTAGTATTAGCGTCTGCTGGGACTTTGTGATCATGAACATGAGGAGTTTCCGTACAACTGGGTCGGGCCAGTCCTCCCATGCTGCACTATAGAGATCCCAACTTAGTTCTTCGCTTGTCTAAAAAAATAACATTTTAAAGTTTAATAATTTAAATATTTTTATATGTTTTCTTTGATATTTATTTAAAAACTTGAATGAGGAATTATACTATAACGCAGTGGAATAGCGTCCGTCTATAGACGTGTGGGGTGTAGGTTTGGTTGCTACTCGAGGGAATATTTAAACGATTTCTATTTCACGGCTCTGGTACTTAATACGGCAAAGCGTTTTCTCGCGACGTACAGAGCGACTTGACAGTAGGTTCCCTCTGACTACTCTGCTTTGCGGTAACAAGTGCAAAACTGAGAAAAAATGAAATTCTCGTATGTTATTTACTAAGAAAGGTACGTATACTCTATGGTTAACTGCATTAGTAAAGTTACAAAATAATTTTGGTTAAACTTTAAACTTTCTGTTCAATCCTCATAGAATATAGCACTCCTGAAGAGTGTAGCTTTCTAATTATTAAAGAATTTTCATGATCGGCTCAGTATTTCCGAAGATTAGCCCTTACAAACAAATTTACAAACTTTATCCCCCTATTATTTTAGTATAGATGTAGTTTATATTAATACGTAAAATCCAAAAACCTGAGAGTAACTTGTTAATTTCTATTATAAAAGTGGTCTAAAATACACATTTTTATTACCTTCATTAAATTGCTCGAAAAATAACAAGGAGTAAACATATGAATGATGCCGCTGATAGCAAAAATGGCATATTTCGCGTCTACATGCTGACTTAAGTATATTTGGTAAATATTCAGCGATATTAGAAGTGAGGTTAGCAAAAATATCATTAACAACCATCCACCATAAACTTCTTGAAGGTCATGATAAAAAGCCAAAGCTTCTTGGTGATCCCGGATGGCTTCTTTTAGTTTTTTCTCTAACTCAACCTGCGATTTTGCTTCATTAAAAGCTTTGCATACTTTGTGCGCGAGGACTTTAAGCTTCAGTCGTAAGTGATTCGTTGCAATACAAAAAGAACCATCAAATCCAGCAAAATTTGGTGACAGGACGATAACACTCATAAAATTATAAGCAAACAACAGCTCATAATACGGTGTTACGTATTGTATATCCTCTATATATTTCAGTTCCATTTCATGAATCATATACTTTTTTCCAACATCAGTTTTTAGGCTCTCAAAAATATTGCTCACCCCCGCGTATATTGGAAATTGTGAACTTAGTAAAATTGGAATAATAATCCAAATAGTTTGGCCGAGTTTACCGATTTTAATATAATATTCGTAAATCATTTGGTATTCTGAGTCCAGGTCATTTCCTTGTAACAAGTCGTTAGTTATCTTGACTAATATTTGGGCGAATTTTTTGGCGTTTCGACTGGCATAATACATTTTCGAAAAGAAAAGCAGAACAAGTACGCCTATAGTGATATTTCTAGCAAGGTTGTACATATCTCGAGTTTGTATGCACTTGTACAAATACAAAAGAAACCAAATGAGCATACCAGAGTTAAGAAATACTACACTTGCGAATATAAATACTCGTTTCTTGATATTATTCGGATTTGGGTAAATGAGAGAAAACGCAAGGGCGAAAGTGCAATGTGGGAACGTTTCGTTGAAGCATTTAAACTTTTTCTGAGATTTGTCCATATTAATTTCCGTGTCCATGTCGCTTCGGAGACGTCTTGCGGTTGTGTTTCCTGTAAGCTTATGACGTGTGAAAACAATTTGCTGGCGGCCCCTAATGGGAAAATTTCATCGACATTAAAGGTAATCACGTTCTAAAATTGCTAACCATTTCATAGTCATTATTACTAATGAAAGCACTACATAATTCGTCGCATAATATTCCCTAGTACGTATAATATTTTTCAACGAGAATAATGTTTTTATATGATAAATTATTAGTTTATACCGGTTGTAAGAGGATGAGCTGTTTATAGCATAGCTAATGCACTGTAGGCAAATAAATATGTTTGTATTATCACGTCAATTTAGTGGGATCCAAGTATTATTGCCAATATGATGGTAAATCAGTCAAATACATTTGTTGTGTTATCGTAACAGTCTTTTAATTTCATGCATATGTAATTTTAATCTGTGTATTAAGCATTTGGCTAATATTTCTACCTTTTTATTCGTTTTGAGAATGTAAATCCACCTATATTTGTAATGTATTGCTCTAGGAAAACAGATGTTTTTTATAGCTTCACGTTTCTTTACTAGCATGATATTAATAATAAATTCTTTTACTTGAAATATTACTCTCTTGCTTTTTAAAGTAATCTATTAAGGGACCAATAAATTCTTTGAATTTTGAAGTTTATCTCTTAATACTCTTATAGTCGATTTGAAAGGATGAATTTAAAAATAAAAAAAAAATAATTAGAAGTTTTATTGAATGAATTTAAAATTGATAAATTTTAAGCTGTAGAAATTTTAATAGATTTTTTCATACATAAAATTATTAATTTCAACTACACAGTTTCTTTATAATAATTTATAAAAAAATGTTGTTATTGTTATTATTAACTTTTAATACTAAGTTAAATCTTTTTGAATACAAAGATTGAATTGCAAAATTATCATATCAATTCAAATATCAGTGATAGATACAGTCTACGTTGGGGATAAGCATGCAACCGGTAGGCAGTAAAGTGAATGTGGTCGGGGCATGTTTTTTAATTATATAAAATTATAAAGCAAAGTGTGTGTGTATTTCGACAGGATATATATTGCGACATACTGTAGGTATACTCGTATTTATTGCGAATTATGAGGTAAAAAGGGCTGCTCCAATTAGGTGTATTTTTATGCAAAATAATTGAATCGGTTGTGGTGCAGTGGCACAACATCTGACTGTAATCGCAATGGTTGTGTGTTCGATTTTAAGCAGGCTAATAATTTTTATTTGCATTTTAATATATTGTTTGTTGGTTATTGTATACATTTCTATATCTTTATATCCGGCACTATTGGGGATGACTTTCTTCTTTTCTCTCTCTATTCTCTTCTCTTCTTTTAATGAATATTGCTTTTGAAAGAACGACAATACTATCATAAATTTACGATATGTACTTTTCGTTATTTTTACAAATGTATTATTATATGAATATATATTTAATTTGTTTAGAGTGACTTTTTTCAACTGACACTCGAAACACCGTAAGCTAAGAACCTAACCGAACCGAATTTATTAATATATACAATTTTAGGCTTGGAATATTATAGAAAATGAAGTAATTATGCTCAAAGTGCAAAGCAAGTATAAAGACGCCAGTTGTGGCGTAGAGGCACAAAGTGTGACTGTACCGCGACTGGTTGTGGGTTTGATTTCCACTCAAGGAGTGGAAATATTTCATATTTCCTTTTTTTTCGCTCTGGTATCGAGGTAAAGCGCGGCGTTAAGTTCCGCCACTTAGCGCGCAATGCCTCCGAATTTGGCGGAAAGTGAAAAAAAAGTATAAAGCAATGCTTCAATTTTCATTCTTTTATATAATGTTTTGTAAGATGGAAAATTTACAATATTATCACGTTTTCTTACCCTTTCGCAAAGAAAACGATGATAGTTATTAGCATTTCAGTAGTAGCTATCTCCACAGTAGCTAGTCAATTTGTAACGGACTTCAATACAATGGCAGCAATTATATAATATGTACTAATAGAACCGCACGTGACGGGGCTTAGCGAGATTGCCCGTTTTTGATGCCCTTAATCACCTCTCGTTCTTATCTACATCTCACTCGTTAAGACGTTTTAAAACCTTTTAAACTAATCACTGATAGTGTAAGTAATGTTGAGTTTATCATATGAAATCTATAAAGATATGTAATGTATGTTAATCTGTGGTGCATCTTTAAGTAAAAGTAATCTTTGCTCTTTCGTTTAAATGACCTAAAAAACGAAAAAAAGAATAAGGATTCTAGTTTCTGTTATATATTATTTTTGGTGACTCTGTTCTCTACTTTCCTCCCGAGATCAAATGAAGTGTTGAGTGGTGGAACTCAACGTCTACTTTGTTTTAGCTACCATAGCGGAGAAATTTAAATGATTTAAAGACTATTATTCCTCCGAGTGGGAATCGAACCCATAACCGTTCGTTAATCGTTTACAGTTAGCCTATGTCCCACTTAACCTATTATCTATTATATCATATGCATCAAGTAATACTTAAAATGAGCAAGTATACTAAAATAAAAAAATCATATATTTTAAGTGTAACAAGATTTTGATTTGAAATTTATATTGGAAAATTGCTAATATATTAAATATGCAGATAAAAATATTTAATACTCGAATAAATTGTTATTAATTCTTAAATAGGCTTTAATTATAGTATTTTATCTCTGTAACTCAAACTAACGATCATAGAAATGCGATACAATGTTTTAGTATTCGAACCTTACTAGTAATTTTATTTTAATAGAACGCTAGTTCATAATTAAAACAAAATAAACACTATTTTAAAGCATTTATTACACCTCGAAATTCCTAATAAATTTTGTAACAAGCAGGTTATGGGCCCAGCCATATAAATGACATGTCCAATCATTGATTAATTAATTAAAGTAGTAGGCAGCTACTACTGTGTACTGAGCTTTTAGTGTCGACTTATACTGGAGCAATATCGTTCACAGCTTTGCTTGTGGTTCTTATGACTAATTCAAATTCTACCTCAAATTCTAATTCTCACTTCTACTACTTTTATAATTTTCATTGTAAAACGTAAAATTGCGTTTTTTCCAGTTGAGTTGAGTTTGGAAATTGAGAACAATCCTAAATACCGGTTGTCAGTGTCCTGTTTCTCCTAAATACCTATTGTCCTGTCCTGTTGTCAGGCAATAGACAGTGGTCAGTAGGGTCAGTCAGATGTTTTGTCGCAGAAACGCGTTTATTGTGGCCAGTCGCGGCGCAGTGGCGATAACGTGTGGCGTGTAAACGACTGGTTGTGGGTTCGATTCCCAACTCGAGGAGTGGAAATATTTAATATTTCCATTTCTTCGCTCTAATGGTATCAGAGGTAAAAGTGCGGCGTTAAGTTCTGCCATTTAACACACAACGCCTCTTAACACTATCTTCCCTCTGCCTACCCTGCTATGTGGGGGTACAGCGAGAAGCGAAAAAAACGGGTTTATTTAAGCAAAAAAAGAATCTCTACAAACGTAAACTTAAGAGAAAGGAATTGAATTATATAAATATATCCATTTCCGATGAATGGTGGTCTCTTACATCGTGAAATGATCAATATGTCACGCATAAAATTTTAAGAGTACGCATGGCGGTATTTACTTTCATTTTAATGACGGCTAATGCTCTCATCGAATTTAAGTGCTTGAATCTTTATCTTCCATCAAGTATAAGTTTTGTAAATATACTTAAACTTATTGGTGTCCCGAAAACATTTTAAAATAGAGGTAATTGTGGGGCAGTGGGACAGCGTCTCACTGCAAATGCGGTTGGTTATAGGTTCGATTCCCGCTGGAGGGAGGTATACTTAAATTACTGTTATTTCTTTGATCTGACAAGACGAAGGGACACACTAAACTTCATTATTCAACACGCAATTCCTGTAAAGTGAAGTTGACGGTATAGTATTTGACCTCTTCTTCCCTCCTTTTACTGTCTGAATACTTTGCTAAAGGGTTAAAAATATATAGCTGAAAATATTTTGAAATAATTTAAGCCACAGCCGTCTTAGATAACACGTAATTGTACGTTTATTTAAATGAACTTCGACATTATGTTTATAATCTAAGGATTATACACACTTTAAAATACTATAAAATTTTATAGTTCCTTTCCTTAATTTCATAATGGTTTTGCCATATAAGCCTCAATATTTGTTAATCTCGATAATGATTCACTTCGTTAAGTCTGTTGTAACATATTGCTTCTTTACTAAATTACAAATTATGATCTTTTCAGTGGTTGGTACATACTATATAAATGTCTAGAAATCCCGGAGCACCCTGAAGGCGACGGTGGTCTGCAATAGGCCGTCCACCGAGGCGTCGTAGTGGAATGCGCGAGTGACCCTGCGACGCCTCATGAGGGTGGAGACGGTTTCCGCTGGGTTTTAGTGGGTAGTATCGGACTCGTCGTTGAGCCCCACAGTATCATCCGTATGCAAGGTAGTTCTGTCTTCCTTGTGTACGGATAATCTGCGTAAACTGCATTTCCGAGCGCAAAAAAAAGAAAAAAAAGAAAAATACTATATAAATGTCTGATAAATCGTTTTTTTTACGCTATATGCCTCACACCGCAGGGTAGGCAGAAGAAATCTAGATTCTTTCTGCCTACTCTGTGTTAAAATACTGCGTTCACCATTTTCTGTTGAATTCTGCAGGCATTACGAGTTAAGTAGTGGAACTAAACACTGCGCTTTTTGCCTCCACACTGCTAAATTCCTTTCTTCACTTTTTTTAGGTATACTGCTTGTTAATGTAAAGTCAGGTAGAAAGTGGACAAGAGAGTATCTTGATACTCTTATCGACCCTTCTATGGTATGAAAAAGCGTAAGGCTAAAAAAGAAAGGAAAAATATAAAGTTGTTAGGGTAGACAAACTACAAATTAAAGTTTTGCAAATGGATTTTGACTTTGCATAACAGTCCTAAAGATATTATATACTAAATAAATACATTACTAAAGGAGCGTTCAACAGATTTTATGTAATTGTTACCCGTTCCAAAAATAGCATGACCGTTGACCACTTTAAAAAATTTAAACAAATTAAAAAAAAAATAAGCACCAATTATCTGTTAAGAAGCTTCATTCATATAACTAAATTGAAAGCAGTTTTGATACCAAAATTGTTAAGCTAAATATTTTATTTTTCACTTGATGTCAACCACTACTTTGTTTGCGTGGATTTTACGGTACTTACTATTCTCTTTCCTATCTTTGTATGTTTCTGTAAAGTGCAAAATCACGTTTTATTTCAAACGTGAGGAACGCAGTGGCTTAACACTACGTCCCCTCTGTCTACTCTGCTATGTGCGGAATATAACGTGAAGCTAAAAAACAAAAATTGATTTGGAGAAAGTTTTTAGTAAGAAAACACTAGCCTTCTTTAGTCCCCACGGAACCTATCCGCCCAGTAGTTTTCGTTGTTCATTATTAATTTTGTTAGTCATATACTAGTCTTCTGGTTACTAGACACTATATCAACATTATACATAGTAGGTAAATATAATAATTGTACTTTATCTAGTTATTTAAATTAATTATTTTGGTTAGGGGCCGTTCAAGTATTAGGTGAGCACTATAGGGGGATGAAATGGGGAGTAGAGGAGTCTTGATGATGATTACGTCATCTGAAACTCTTTAAATATAATTATTATTAAATAAAAAGAACACATGAATTCAAAAATATTTACGGAACCATGGGGGAGGGGGTAAGAACTTTGCTTATTTTTAGTGACAAAGGGGATGGAGGGTAAATAATTATAACAAATCTGCTTACGTAATACTTGAACGGCTCCTTGCGACTTATAAATTGAAATATAAGTTTAAAATTATTTTTTAGTTTAGTTTTTTCTTTCACATTTTGAATTTCAATTGCTCTAATTATTTATTAATAAATCTAGATATAGAAAGAGATAAATTTGACTTGATTGAAAAACAAATCCAAAAATAAAAAAATGAAAGTAGTTTGCCTTGAAAAATAAGTTATGTAGGCATACATACATATTTAGTCGTTTCAGATAGTACCATATTTGTCTTAACCAAAATCTATCCTTGAAATCGGTTTGAATACCAATCTTATTACTAATGAATTGCATTACAGATATAATTCTTGTTTATTTCTTGTACTGAACTGGCTTTTGAAATGAAACTATTTTTGGCCGCGTTTATAGGGATCTAACTGTGACTACGGACTACTGCAAGTGTTCTAAACGTCAGGGTTTGTGAGTTGTATTTTTTTTTTAGCTTCACGCTGTATCCCACACACAGCAGGGTATGCAGAGGGAACCTAGTGTTAAGACACTCCGTTCCCCACTTTCCGCCGAATTCGGAGGCATTGTGTGTTAAGTGGCGAAACTTAACGCCGCCCTTTACCTCGACACCAGAGCGAAGAAAATGGAAATATTAAATATTTCCACTCCTCGAGTGGGAATCGAACCCACAACCAGCGTTTACAGTCACACGCTTGTGCCACTGGGCCACAACTGGCCCAGTGGCACAAGCGTTGTTTTTTATTGTTTTATTGTATTTTAATTTGAAAAATGTGTAAAAGTCACGAAACCAAAACCATACATGAACAAGTATAATATAGGCATAGATTCAAATTTTTTTAGGCGGCATTGAGTTGAAATTAAGCTAATCTATACGTAATATTTCAAATTCGGTCGGAAAGTAACAGAGCGGTTTGGCAGTGAGTTCTCAAAAAAATGTGTAGCTAGAAGAATAATTTGAACTTTACTATACTTTATTCAATTAACGTTATTGGTCACATTCGGGTCATTTTAAAAAAAAATATCACATTGATTACCAATACGGCAAATTACGGGACCTCCAAGTTTCTTTATTAATATATAACTTTTTAAACTACCTTTCACCAGGACACAAGTTGATTCGATTTTAAATTTACTTAAATACTGTGATAATTACATAAAATGCCAACATAGTCGTCGTATTTAAGAAAAAGTAGTTCTTAGGTTCGACATACATTGAATAGATATATTTAAAAATATTTTTAAAAAACTTAAAAATATTGAACGCAGGATTCGAACCCGCAACCCCATTTTGGAAGCAGTCCAAGCGCTCTGATTGCTGCGCTATGCATTTATTTAAAAATATCAAAAACAGATAGACTTTTGCTGGAGAAATTGCATTATAATATTGTAGGTAATATATACAGCTCTTTATTTGAGATAACAAACGTTAATTGACTATTATTCGAAAGGGCAATGTCACTTGTGAAATTTTTGCGGTTAACGGAAAATTAGTAAGTTATGTTTCAAGGTGAATGTTGAGTATGTTCCTTTAAAATGATATGACAATACAAAGAAATAAATAATAATTACTTGAAACTTTTATCTTAACACAAAAATAAATGCAAAATCTTTTTTTCTAAGTTTTACACAACAATTAAGGTAATTAGAGAGCTGGACCTAATGTTTAAGACACTCCGTTCTCCTCTTTTCATCTGATGTCGAAATATTGCGTAATAAATAGCGGAACTCAACGCCGAGTAAGTTTTTAACTTAACTCAATCGATTAAACAATAAAACTTTTTGAATTGTCAGGAAATTTTGTACGGAAAGGCAAAACCATACACATGACAAATTAAAATTGAAAATTTTCGTGACCTTAACTTGTTAAGTGTAGGGGTTTTTGTTGATTGATATACATGCGTTTTAACGGATCTTTACAGGCGGGTAAACCGACGTAATTACCTATTCAGGAAGTTATTAAGTGGAACAAATTTAAGAGGTATGATTTAGTAACAACGCATGCCGGACCTACCGAGAGCTTTTTAAGTTAATATGTTTTATTGTTTCTTAATATGATTATTTTGTTTTTACATATTAATCTGTAGATTAATCATAGAATAAACATTGTTGAAAGAATACAGATTTGATGATTAGCTGTGAATTTTGTTTAAAAAAATTGAACGTGACATAACTAGTATTTTTGTCAAAATATTTATAAAAAAAGATTTTTTATATATATATTTTGACAAAAATAGTACTACATAAAATTTGATTTTTTCTCATTATATTTAGACAAATCCATACTTATATTATAAATGCGAATGTCTGTGTGTTTGTCTGTCACGCTTTCACGGCTAATCTACCGGTCTGATTTGGATAAAATTTAGAAAGAAAGTAGTAAAAATGACTGGGTCTAACATAGGCTATTTATTATTTCAAAAATCACCTTATAAGGGGCTGAAATTGGGGATGAAAGTTTACATAAAAAACCTACACCGCTGGACCAATTGTAATGAATTTTGGCATTAATATAGTTGATAATCCAAGGTTAAACATAGGCTAACTTATTTTTTAAAAATCCACCCCCGAGGGTTGCAATATACCGTGACAGCTTGATAGTTCACGCGGCAAAGCCGCGAGCGGGCCGCTAGTATAATATATAATACTGTTTAATTTTTTAGAACAATAATTACAGTGATTATTAGATTCTTTGCTTAACATTCATTTAAAATTTTATTCATGATCAATATATGTTCATTTCTCCGCTCTGCTACCTAATATAAAACGCGAGGTTGAGTTCGGCCACTCAACACGTAACTAAAGTACGACAGGATAGGACTTAGTGTAGTGACATTAAGTTTTTTCTCACTATACGGGAACCCCATTCTGCAGGAGAAAGCGTGAAACCGTTCTAATCTTTCAGTCAGGTAGACTTAACATGTAAAAATTATTATAAATTAAAAGATCTTTACTAAGACTACGAATATTTAATATAGGTATGTGTAACCTACACGAAGTAAATTGGGTGCTTTATAGATAGAAAACCATGCGAGTGAAGGTCATTGATTTCGAAGTACAAAACAATTTGTTTCAATTGTTATTCATCTAGCGTATTTCAATATGCCTTTTATAAAGAACCTACGCACATTAATATCACAAGGATATAAATAATAGTCTTACCACATGTATGTACTTAATAATTGATCATTTTTAGAATCATATTAAAATTGATCGATTATTCCTAGTTTCATTATGCTTTGTTTGTTGTTACGAAAAAATACAAATCATTGTGAAATGTTAAGCAGTTGCAAATAATACATTGTTTGTATGTATGTAGATACATATATAGATATATGTGTATGTAGATACATATATAGATATGGTACGTGCGTGTATGTTTCGGTAAGACAGATGTACGGAGATATAAGTGAATACTTTCAACATAAAAAGAGAGAGATATTATAAGTTGTATAAAATGGAAGCAGGCAACTTAATTTTTTTAATACCTGGATTCTCTTAGGGTATATTCTTTAAGTCTTAGTTTTAAGTACTGAAATTGTAAAGAAAAAAATGTATTGCATATGATAATCGAAGAATCATGTTAAAAAAGGTACAGACCTTATGTCCGTAGAGTGATAAAAAAGAATTATAAAAACAACATAAAAGGAGGTCACATGGAGACGAAAAAAGGATTATTACTTACTATCAGTTCATCGTTCAAAAGGGTGACAAAATGTCAACCTAATGTTATGATTATTGTAAGTTTATTTATCAATACGTTACAGTGATGCAAAACAAATTAATCTGCTAATGTGCAGTTTATATTTTTTTTAACGTTGTTCTCAGCTAAGCTAAAGAAATATAATTTTAAGATTTGCTTGTCTGTTTCGGTAATATAGATATAAGGAGATATACTCGTAGTTCAATAGTTTTTAGACAAAATTTACAGATTAATTCGCAACCAAAATCAATTTCTTATAAAGAAGCTGTTTTTTCGTAGTAAACATGTTATAGTTGCACGTGATTCTAGAAAATTCGGAAAAGGGGAACAAGCAATGTAAGGTTGTATTTCTTCAGAGTAAAGTAAATATTGATGATTTCTCAGCCAGCACATTGTCTTTAAATATATTAAGTGGCAATTGTAGAGTCGACAATTGACATCCAAACTTCTTTCTTTCTGTCCAAAATTCAGAAGAATTATGACATCATGGCATCGGATATGTAGGTCAGATTCTTTTGACCTACATATATTATCGTATTATGTTATTGGGGCCAGTCGTGGCGCAGTGGCACGAACTTGTGACTCTAAATGACTGGTTGTGGGTTCGATTCCCATGAGAGGAGTGGAAATATTTATCTCTGGTGTCGAGGCAAAGCGCGGCGTTAAGTTCCGCCACTTAACACGCAATGCTTCCGAATTGGGCGGAAAGTGGGAAACGGAGTGTCTTGACACTAGGTTGCCTCTGCCTACCCTGCTGTGTGCGGGTTACAGCGTGAAGTTAAAAAAAAATGTTTAACTATCACCTATGAAACATGCGTAGAGTCAATATGTCCTTTTCATTACTCAACTTGATACTAAACGATTTGAGAGTAATTAGCCGAATAGAACGAGGGCTGCCGATCTTTCTAAGCTCACTTTGATAATAACCGGTACCGACAGTGTGTCCACCACATTCTGTATAACATTTTCAAGGTAAATATCTTGCCGTTTGATCTCACGCTGCTGATAGTTGACCGCGGATATAGATCTGTGTTTCCACTGTTGAATTATTATTTTTTTTGGCTGGCTGATTTCTTTGACCACTTGTAGAATAAATGAATAGTCTTTCTTATTAAAAATATATAATTTTTGAAAAAACCCACGACGGTTTAATTGTAATTGTAAAAGGATAAAATAACTATAAATCCCCCGCCTAAAAGAATATATGTAACGAGATGATGGGGACGGCTTCGTCGGGGGCTGTCATTACTTTAAGTTTGCACAAACCTTCTCATAGGTTTTCTTGCTGTTAAAACAGTTTTGGCAAAAAAATTAAATATTAAAATGAATTTACAGTTTTGATAACTGGTATTTTAAAGACTTTAAAACGAAATCTATACTGATAGCTACTATATTTAAAATAGAGGTTGCAACTGGCAGCCCCCGACGAAGTCGTCCCCATCATCTCGTTACATATATTCTTTTAGGCGGGGGATTTATAGTTATTTTATCCTTTTACAATTACAATTAAACCGTCGTGGGTTTTTTCAAAATTTTTAATTTTGTTTTTTATTTTAAACTTTTTAAAGTGAATAGATACACATTATATATTATTACATAATATTGAAATACTTTATATTAATCTTCATGCAAATCCAAAAGAAATTATAAGCCCAATGCTTTCTGGTTATCAAATGCTTATTGCAGCGCCTGGCAGATTGTCACCGTAACATTTCCACGAAACTTAAATCTAACCAAATCAGTGAAAATCACAAAACCCACTAGTAGTTTTGATTTTGAACAAACTAATTTGTACTGGAGCGCCCCGCGGTAGTTCGTGGTAGATATGGCATATAAAAACACGCAACAATTAAACCAGAACCTATCACAGAAAACCGCATCTAAATAGGTTTCACACAAAAAATAAAAGCAAATGCTTACTGCTGCGCCCCCTGGTGAGGTGTCACCATGATACATATACGAGAACACGCGCTAAATAAGCCTGATCCTATCTTTGATAACTGCATCCAAATGGGACTTGTAGTTTTAGCTTTGCATAATTAAATGCTTAATGCAGTGCCCCCTGGTGAGTTCTTGACGTAAAAAAAACCTAAAAACTTACACCAAGTAAAGGTAACTCTAATACTAAAAACTCTGCCTAATCAGACTAGTAGTTGTGGTTTTTCATTAAATATTACAAACAAACGTTTACTGCAGCGCCCCCTGGTGAGTCAACACGATAAAACATATCCAAGAACATGCACTAATTAAACTTGAGCTTATTATTGATACTGCATCCAAATCAAATTCGTCATTTTATCTTTGCACAAACAATATTTTACTGCAGCGCCCCCTGGTGACTTGTCACCGTAATATAAATTTAAAAACATGCTTTAAGTAAAGCGGAATCTAATACTGAAAACTCTTGACAATCGTACTAGTCGTTTTGGTTTTACACAAAAAAATAGAAGCAGCTACTTACTGCAGCGCCCCCTAGAGAGTTGATACATACATGAAAATATGCACTAAGTAAACATACATGACACATATATAAAAATATGCACTAAGTAAACTTGAATCTATCATTGAAAACTGAATTCAAATAGGACTCGTAGTTTTAGTTTTACACAAACAAATGTACTTACTACAGCGCCCCCTGGTAAGTGGTCACCGTAACGCATATATGAAAAGAAGCACCAATTAAACCTGAATTTATCGTTGAAAATTTCATCTAAATCGGACTAGTAGTTTTTGCTCTGCATAAACAAATCTTTACTGCAGCGCCCCCTGGTGAATTTTCATCGTAACAAAAAAACAAAAATCTTAAAATATGCAGCAAACAAAGCTGAATCTAATTCTGAAAACTCTAGCCAATCGGATAAGTAATTTCGGTTTTAGACAAATAAATACAAGAAAAATTTTGGTTTTACACAAAAAAACTCAAACCAATGCTTACTACAGCGCCCCCTGATGAGTGGTCACCATAACGCATATATGAAAAGATGCACCAATTAAGCTTGAACCTATCTTTGAAAGTTTCATCTAAATTGAACTAGTAGTTTTTGCTCTGCATAAACAAATGTTTAGTGCAGCGCCCCCTGGTGAGTTTTCCCCGTAAAAAAAAAAGAAAAATCTTAAAATATGCATCAAGCAAAGCTGAATCTTTTTCTGAAAACTCTTTTCAATCGGATCAGTAGTTTCGGTTTTAGACAAATAAATACAAAAAAAGTACAAACAAACGCTTGCTGCAGCGCCCCCTGGTGGTTTGACACGATAAAACATATTTAAGAACATTCACCAATTAAACCTGAATCTATCACGGAAAATCGTATCGAAATCAGACTATTATTTTTTGAGATAATTGAAAACATTCGTTTTCACGTAAAATGCTTACTGCAGCGCCCCCTGGTGAGTTAAGGCAATAAGACATACATAAGAACATACGCCAATTGAACCTTAACCTATCATAGAAAACCGTATCAAAATCGGACTTATAGTTTTGGAAATAATTGACATAGTAATTTGCACAAACACACAAACAAACAAACAAACAAACAAACAAACAACCTCTCACCCCAAACACATATACAGTCGCCGTTCCGTCGCGGGTAAAAATATAAAATTTTAAGAGTTAGTGGCACAAGCGTGTGACTGTATACGACTGATTGTGGGTTCGGTTCCCACACGAGGAGTGGAAATATTTAATATTTCCACTTTCTTCGCTCTGGTGTCGGGGCAAAGCGCGGCGTTAAGTTTCGCCACTTAACACGCAATGCCTCCGAATTCGGCGGAAAGTGAGGAACGGAGTGTCTTAACACTAGGTTCCCTCTGCCTACTCTGCTGTGTGCGGGATACAGCGTGAAACTAAAAAAAAACAAATACTATGTCTTAAATGGCGCTAGTTACTCGTTTTGTTTTATCTATCTTTCTCGTTGGAAAGTAAGTGATCAGTCCTGTTTTTTGCTCGTTACTTTAATATACTAGTTACTATAGTATAATATTTTAAAGTATTTAACAAAAAAAAACAACCTAATTGCATACTTCAAACATTCACATATCTATTTTGAATCTTACCCAGTACAGTTGAGCTTCAATGAATATCTGCTTTGTTTTCCTCATAAAATTGTAATGCGTTGGCGTGTTAAATACAATTTGTGAATTATGCACGTAATAGGATATCGTAAAAAAATATTCAATGCGTGTCCTAACGCATGAAAATTTGATATTAAAAACGCATTTAAGGGAATTCCAGACGGATGTGAATATTATTGCTGTCTCAAGGCCCTAATATAACAACTAAAGGAGTTTACTCAAGAAATTTATTTTAAAAAAACCAAGAAAGTCTAGAAATAATTATAGGTACATCTTGAATAGTCTGGATCTAAAAACGACTATCGAGTCTATATATTCAAATTCAAAGTAATCTGACAGTAGTACAATAGTAATAATAACGTGAAACCGTATTGCGAATACAAAAAGCGTATTTTTAAATTAAAAGAAAATTAAATTCCTTTAAATATAAAGAAACCACGAGATATATTTAGCATCCGTGTTTTTTTTCTGCTCTTTACAAATAAAGATGTTTCCCGCGTAGAAGTTATAAGGAACCTTCTTCACGCTGTATCCCGCACACAGCAGGGTAGGCAGAGGGAACCTAGTGTTTAGACACTCCGTTCTCCACTTTCCGGAGAATTCGGAGGCATTCCGAGTTAAGCGGTGGAGCTTAACGCCGCCCTTCATCTCAGATACGCATAAAATAAAAAATAAAAAAACATTATATCAAGGGGACGGTAGACAATGTCGTGGTACAATGAAAACCGTGCTACACGAATGTCATGTTCTTGCTTTCGGTAAGGTTACCAATTCAGTGCGATGTATTGCGTGGCGCGAACAATGACGGGAACTAAGGCTACGGTGAACAATTAATTACCGCGCGATTAACGCAGCTTATTTAGGCTTAATGGTTAAATGTCATCAGATTTTATGTTAAAAATTAATGGATCGTGAATATAAAGGTAGGTAGGTATGTATAGTGAATGCGTGAGCTGTTGGAACTGATTTGTATGGACGTGTGGTGAAAGACTGAAGTTATTAGACGGAGAGGTTGGAGGAGTGTCTTGATATTAGGTTCTCTCTACGTGTTATGGAAATGGGATGGGAAACTGTGTGAAGCTAAAAATATTTAGAACATTTTTTATAGTTTGACGCGATTTCTAAATTACATTTTATTTGAAATGCTTATTTTTTAGCATCCGCACACAGCAGGGTAGGCAGAGGGAACTTAGTGATAAGACACTCCGTTCCCCACTTTTCTGCCGAATTCGGAGGCATTGCGTGTTAAGTGGCGGAACTTAACGCCGCGCTTTGCCTCGACACCAGAGCGAAGGAAATATTTAATATTTCCACTCCTCGAGTGGGAATCGAACCCACAACTAGTCGCTTTACAGTCACACTTTGTTTACACCACTACGCCACGATTGGCCCCAAACTAAACTAAATTATTCCATTTAAAAATGTGATCAATTTATATAAAAAAGATGAATCAATTTCTAAGTCACGCCATAACATGAGAACGATTTTACCGATTTCATTCATCTTTAATTAAGGAAAAGTAATTTGAGTTACAATTATTGTTGAAACAACAGTTTTGACAGCAATTTAACGATATTATAGAAATAACTGAAACGAAGTTTAAGTACATATATGAATTCTCTAAGGCATTAAATTCATTTTTTTTTATATAAGATGTTCACTAAAATGAATGTAAACTTATTAGTATATAAGCTTAGTAGTATAAAGGATGGCTTATCAATTTCTATCCATGAAATTCTTTATTCAAGTTTATTTATTTTTATAATTCTTGAGATACTGAAGGCATTAAAATAATTAAATGCTGTCATTCTTAATAAAACAAAGAAGCTTTGAAAATGATTATTATTTTCAATTAAACTTATGTAAATGTCTTGTTCTTATTAGTGTGATAAGGAATGTCAACGAGCATATATCATTGGATTCCCACGCTTAGATAAATAAATACATAGGAGTACATACTTCCAGTAATGTCTTCTATTAAGTAATGCATTTATGGTTTAATTATAACGTAACATAAGTTTATGTTTATTTATTTACTATAGGAAATTAATACCTGTATCTGTAATTAATATGTCAATGCTTCATATATTATAAAATATTGTTAATAATATAAGTTACTATAAAAGCCTGAACTTTGATAAGCACTAAAACTTTTTAGTAACATTTAAACTTTAATGGTCAAAAACTAAATGTTTGTTGATTGTTTTTCATTTCAGGTGTATAAGGATTTTTTTGTAATTATTCAACATCGGATGTTTACCATTAAATGTGGTAAATTTTAAGGTTAATTTGGAAAATGTAAGAATTAAACATAATTCAATAAAGCTTTTACAGCCAGCAGTAACATGTACCTATGTATATACAAAAAAGTTAATCTTATAAACAAGGCCAGTTGGGGCCAGTCGTGGCGCAGTGGTACGAACGTGTGACTATAAACGACTGGTCGTGGGTTCGATTCGCACTCGAAGTGTGGAAATATTAAAAACTTCCATTTCCTACGCTCTGGTATCAGAGGCAAAGCGCGGTGTTAAGTTCCGCCACTTACCACGTAATGCTTCCGAATTCGGCGGAAAGTGGGGAACGGAGTGTCTTAACACTAGGTTCCTTCTGCCTACCCTGCTGTGTGCGGGATACAGCGTGAAGATAAAAAAAGGTCTTATAAACATAATGAATACAATAATAAACATATCACGTATTATTTGCTCTACCAGCTATCGCTTTGGTAAACTAAGTACAAGAAAAAAAAGAAGCTGAAGTACAGAATAACTTATTAAATCAAATATATTACTTATACGAAGTTTCTTGAAAAGTCAAATACTACTTACTTAATAGCTTACAGTTTACATCCATAACTGATGTAATAGTTGTAGTACCTAACATATGATTTCGTTTTAGAGCATATAACCAGATAAATATAGTGACTTTCACGTGTTTTACCGCATATATAAATGAACGTAGTGTCAAGACTTTCTGTATGTATCTCTATATTATGTGCTGTAATTTTAGGATTTTGAGTTTTAATTCACCTTCTTCTGAACGAAGAAAGTTAATGTGTGCGTGTGAACCGTTGTAGGTTCGATTCAAACTCTGGGCAATGATTGAAAAAAACATATTATTTCCATTTCCCCTAAGACAGGTAGGTGTCTGAGACAATGCGCGGCACCAATTTATACTACTTAACACATAATGTTTACACTTAACACGCAAGTTACCAGTGGGGGGACGGGTTAAGAGTATCAACTCTCCTCCGCAACTGGCTAGCGTCTCGTAAAAGTCGGGTAATGCAGTAGCTTGTTGGTAGGACGAATCGTTCTCCACCACTATCATGTCAAAGACGAACCGCCAAACATCTGATGATGTGTTCAGGTTAGATGGCATGTAATCTAGCTCTCTCCCTGATCTCACCATCCCTATTCTTCCTCCCTCCTTCCCTCCTTTACATCCAAGGCTGGCAACGCATACACAATCCCCTGACTTTGTGGATCTCCATGGAAAAAGGTAACCACTTACCATCAGGTGGATCTTCTGCTCGTTTGCCTCCTGTATACAATAAAAAAATGTCTATATCTAACTACCCCGCTACATGGAAACTAACGGATACCTATATATTGTATAGAATTAAGAAAATGTATACTTTACATCGGCAAATGTTACTCTACTGTAATCATAGGTCAGTTTAGGCTATGACATTTGTAAATATCACGCTCAATGATAACTTTGTTATAGTTAAACTGTGCTTGACCTTTCACCCTTAACCTATTTCTAAAGGAAAATCCACAAGATAAATATTTTATAGAAGTTTATGATTTAAGTTCCTCGAAATCAAGTCCTACAGTCCCATAGTCCTATGGGTGTTGTAACTTTTTCCTACCAGGTCAAAAAACAAGAAAATGTTTATATTAGTTTATATTTATCTGCCGCTACTTAGTTTACATGGACTGTTGAACGTACATCATAAATTCCATTTTGTACCTTCCCGTGAGAATTTCGGAAAACCTACTCTTAGTATTCTCCTAACACTCTCTAAGGGACCTAGACTTAAAGTTTTGGTTTCTGGCCTATTGTAGTTATAGTTTTACCTGGTCTGTTAGCAAGTCGCACGCTAACGGATGGATTTTATATTTATACTAAAGACATGAATTCCCCTAGTCATAATGGAACCCAGAATCATCGTGTGTATTCTTTATCAATATTATGCACCGCTATTAATTTAATTTTCAGATGTACATGAAACTAACGGCATTATGTAGTGAGTAGAATTTTTTTTACCGTTTTTTTACATTGTCTGTTAGCACGTCGCACGCTAACGGAAGAATTTTGTATTTATACTAAAAACATGGACTCCCCTAGTTAGATTGGAACCCAAAATCATCGTGTGTATTCTAAAACTTATACACCGCTATTAATTTAATTATCAGATGTACATGGATCTAACGGACATTATGTAGTGAGTAGATTTTTTTAGGGCATACTGTCTGTCCTATTTATCTTCAGTTTTTTGAACAGCCAGTGTTTTTTGTCCTATCTCACCATAACAAATAATAATATTTGTAATTAGTATATAATGTATATGTTATATTCAATCACGTCTAGTTTTAATTTAAGAAATATAATCATATGAAGATATTTATTAAAATATAATCATAGATTATTGGATATAATATATACATTATATACTAATAATATTTTACAAAATGCAAATTAATTGTTATATTTATTATATAACCTGATTATAATATGTCCATCACTTTTCATCATCATCATCAAATCATCTAAAAATAAACGTATAGTTACAAAACCATTAAATTATACGACTTTTAGCAGTTGCTTAGTAATCGGAAGCTATTTTCAATTAACCTCAAAGTCGTGTTCTGAATATTATTTAAGATTTTTGATAGTAACTGGTTTTATGGTTTGACACAACTAGGGTTACCATCCGTCCGGGTTTTCGCGGATTATTCACATTTTGAGAGGCGTTAGGGAACGTCCAAAGGGTTTCAAAATTGTGTATAAGCAGATAAAGTAATTGTTTTTCATAATTCATTTAAAATTAAAAAATATTTTTTTTTGGTTTCAAGTTGTATCTCTTGTGGGGTAGTCAGAGAGAATGGAGCGCCCAACGCTACGGTCCCCGTTTCATACACGCCCTCCAGGGGGTCCTCATGCTTTTTACGTCACCTTTCTCCAGTATCGCCGATAATGTGTTTTCGAAGATCAACCGAGGTCTCCCCCTGCCCCCTTAATAAAAATTAACATTTCAATTTATATTAAAATACATAAAAGTCCGTAGTCGTTGTGACTACGAATACAACATTTTATTCTGCTGAGTAACTGAGTAAACATAATTTCTTCAAACGTCCTGGTCGTGGGTTATAGAATCCATGGCTTTCACGTTTTTTGCCAAATAATGAAAATAATAAATAAATTAATAAAGTGTTACAGGCTTCGAGATTGAGACCCTAGACACAGCTCAAGTAAGCTTAGTTTAATTTAGAACGCAGCAGGATTGCGCCCACCCACGGATTTCCGTGTCCGTGGAGATTTTATCACGCTGAAACTGTGTTGGTTGGATATAGGTACACTGCTTGATATATGGTTAGTTAGTCTATGAGAAAAAATGGTTAAGCGGATATATTTTATGTGTACTTAGCCAAAATGTTAAATGAGTGATTTTGAACCATTTTTTCTAATTATTATTTTTTTTGTATTATACGAACATAATAAGTTTCAATATTTCATATTTTCAAACCTATATTTGGGTCGCCAGTCCTAGGCTAATCCATGTAATGCACTTAGAATTACATAGTTTCTTCTCTGAATTTATTTACACAAAAAATTTATTTTGAATATATACTGTAAGTTTTCTTTAACATCAACGCACAGCCGAAAATACTGTATGTAGAAGATTAAAAATTTAAATATAAGTTCCTTGGAGAATGTAGGAAAAAAATATTCTAAATTCCTATGGGAACGGGAAAATATGAGTTTTTAAGTCTAAAAGTACGCAAGCGTAATTACCGACTATAAAGTGTTAATCATATCTTTCATCAGTAAGAAATAAAAATCCAGTGATTCGAAGTCATCGTCGTTGTACTTTTATGAGTACGTCGTGGCTCAGTTGGACAGCGTCTGACTGTAAAAACGATGGTTTCGGGTTCTATTTCTAATTGGGGAATGATTATATAGTATTTTCATATCTCCACTCACTACTTCACCTAAGACAAAGCTTGGTATTAAGTTCAGCCACTGAACACGCAATGATTCGGTTTCGGGCAGAAAAATAGAACGGAGTGTCTTGATTTTACTCTCTCTGACTACTAGTGTAAATCTATGAAGAAATAAAAGTGTTCTATGCTCTTTTTAGCCCCAAATATTTTAACATTTAAAGCTGACCTAGATTACATTCAAAATTTAAATGTACTCTATGTTTCTCTTTTTTTAGAAATTTCGTTTCACTTTCAATTTGATCACCGTTAGATATCGATACGTTTTTTAATGAGTTTTCGTAGGCGTGGCGTCATGTAATATCTGAATGCGTCCGGTTCTTTGTGATATAACGAATTAATAACTGATAACAATTATGTAGTAGGAAAGCATTAGTCGAAGTGATCGCCTCATTACATTTTCAATGCATAGTCAATAGCATATTAACTTAGTGATTGGAATTTTGTTACAGATTTTTTTTGTGTATTTACACTTGGTTATATTCTACCTTACACGCTTTATGTTTATTCCAGGATAGCAAAACAGACGGAGAGAACTTAGTGTCAAGATACTCCGTTCTCTACTTTCCACCGGAATTTTAAAGTGGATAAAGTGGGGAAAGGAAAGTCTTAACACTAGGTTCCCTCTGCCTGCTGTGTGCGGCATACAGCCTAAAGCTAAAAAAATAAAGAAAAAAATGTATGATGTATTATTAAGTAGTGGCTTCAACGATGCACTTTGTCTAATCAAGGCGTAAAAATAAAAAAAAAAAATAATATTCCGTCGAGTGGGATCGCACTTATATCTATTTACATTTATAGTCAGCTGTTCCTGTTGATGGTAGGCATGTGATATAATTAAGGAAAAATAAAGTTTATTTTTAATTTATGATGTAGCAGTGAGTGAAGCATATCGTATTGTGAATAGTATAGTAAGTTTTAAGTCCGTATTAATTTTAGAAAAAAGCCTCCTTAAACTAATGAACTCATCCTTTTTTCCACAAAGCAAGGTAATCAGAACCTAGTGTCAAAAACCTAGTGTCAGAAACTAGTGCCAGAAACCTAGTGTCAACACACTCCGTTCTCCATTAGACGGTACTTACATATGTGAAATAGAATCTGTTTTTCAACATACCATCTACTTCTTATACTAAACACTTCAGACATATATAGAACATTAGTCTTTTATTAAACGTTATTAAAAAGGCGTGATGATGTATTTGTGAAATGATAAACGCAACGATTTCCTCAGTTGCCCAAGGTAACGTGGAACACATCACGCAAGCTCGCGTGCCGGACACTAGAGTCCGTCTCAACATGCCTTATTAGATAATCTCACTGATATATGTGTCTGGCACTATCACTATGGTATCACACTTAATATTAAAGTACTAGTGACCTGCTCGCGGCTTCGCCTGCGTAAACTATACGATTATAACTATTTCGTGTTTTTCGTCTGAATGCATTCGCAGATATTGCGTTAGTGTAAAATTGAAATTGTTTTAATTATTTTCTTTGTGAACTGATTAATGTAAAAAAATGCTAAATAATAAGGGAATTCTTGTAAAATAAAACAATGAAAACTGCATTTAAATTGCTTTAGCCATTTCTGAGATTCACGTGCATAAAGGGACAGACAGAAATAGATAAGCAATATAAAAAATATTGTTTTGGGTTCTATTTACAATGATAAGTGTTCTTAATAATATTTATTCTCATATATCTTCCGAGTACAGACAACGGTCTGTTACATTTTTATTAAAAGTATAGATAAGCAACATCTTAATGGTTTAGTGAGCGTACTTCATATGTTAGTTGTAGGTACAAACTTTAAATGCAGGGAAATGCTTCTGGTCGTTTCAAGAACATTCCTTACTTAGTGACTTAGTCTAGGATTTTTTTAGGTCTTGTATGTTGACTAATTTCAATTATTTTTGTACAATGCTATTTTATATCACAAAATTTATAGACATTATAGAAACAAAGGCTTTTTACCAAAAATAATGAATTAGAATAAATAAAATTTGCCAGCAGTGTTTAAATCTAATACCGGTGAAATGAATAATTATATTAAATCTCTATTGTTATTTACCGTAACCTTATTTAAAATACAATCAGATTAGTTAAGTAGAAAGGTTAAAGGCCATCAGGGCACAGTGGGACAGCGTTTGAGTCTACACGCGATTAATTGTGGGTTCGATGTTCACACGGTAGAATAATTATATTTATATTATTTTTTATTTCTCTTCTCTGGTAAGACAAAGCGGGGTGATGAGTCTAACCACATACATACATGAAATGTCCTGATTTCGGGCGAAAAGCGGGTAAGTCTCTTGGTGTTAGGTTCTCACTGATTGTTTTACAGATTAAGGGCGAAGTTAAAAACACTATTTTTTTGAATAATAATGTACATAAATAAACAAGAAGGATTGACAGATTAGCAATAATATCTAAATACATACGTTTAAAGTAAGATTTCGAGAATTCAAGATCTTAGTTTTAGTTGACCTCAGACAAGTTACAAATGTAGCACAAGTTGAACCTATGCCTTTTTTAATACATCGTTATACGCTTTTTTCTATAGTTGAACTTATTAAACCAGTCTACAGGCTACATCCAAATTAATTGAATTAGTGTGGATTTACGAGTTTACGTTAAAAAGAAGGCTCGTTAAATGAGTATTCCTAACAAAGTCAATGCTTGTTGAAATAATTTTTCTTGAATCGTTCATAAAATACTGTTACTGACAGTGTGATTGACTTTTTTTTTATTGTCAAAGGAAGGCAAACGAGCAGAAGTAACCATCTGATGGTAAGCGGTACCTTCGCCCATGGATATCTAAACAACAGGAGAGTTGTAGATGTTTTGCTGGCTTTGAGGATAAAGATGTCTGTACACTCGACGCTTGAAAGCTCCCAGATCATAGCGCACAGGGAAAACCATAGGAGGAAGACAAAACTGATAGAAATTTAGCATACATGTTAGGTTCCTTGGGGAGTGTAGGGGAGCTCTAAAAGAGAATTTTTCCAAAGTCTTTCTGCAATGAGGAAAATCAGAATATTAAGTTATATAGTCCACACAAACGTAGTTGCAAGTTCCTACTCCTAAGAAATAAAAGGCTCTATTATCAAGGCGGCGATTTCGCGGCAATAACAACACTAGCAATTTATTGATGATTGCCCTTAATGCCTTAATGCTGAAGTAAAGAGCTGACATTATTTTGAGTCTTTTATAATGTTATGGTTTTGGAATAGACTATTTAAGGGAAATGGATTGATACTTACTTTAAGGTATAATTGAAATATATTGTCTACTAACTATTCTATCATGAAATTAATAAATAGAAGACAAATTTAAACCTTTTTTGAAGAACTCTATGCGGACAGAGGTATAATATATTTTAAGTATATAAGTTTATGTGGAAAAGAATGTCACTAATATTTGTTATAAGAAATAACATATGTCAAAATTAAACAAATTATTGAAACAGAGAACTTATGTCATAGACTTATGTGGAAAGTGAAATACACGTTACAATGGCAGCGCGTATTTAACACGCCAATGTGTCTACCATTAACGTCATAGAACAGTTAACAAACCACTTATAGAAGGGAATACTGATAGATATAAAGAAGAAGAACAATTGAAATAGTTTAGTCGTTTTATATTTTTGAGTGATGGGATGAAGAACTAACTTTTGAGTCGAGACAAAAGTAAAACTACTTTGCAATGTGCATCGTTGAATAAATCAGCTGTATTTTAAAAAGATATATTTTTAATGTTATAATGTACGTAACTCATGAAAAGTTTAAAAAGACAATTCAGTGTACTAAGCATGAAAACTGTTTTACTTTTAATCTAGAACAATTACATCGTCTTAGGCTTACAACACCCACTGCTGGACATAGGCCTCTCTCAAGGATATTCTGACGCTCAATTCTGCATTTCCCTCATACAGCAGCTTCCGGCGACCTTGACCAGATCTTCCGTCCACCTGGTCTGCCACAGCGTCGTCCGGTACATGGTCGCTAGTGTAATATAAAATAACTTAATTATAAAAAATATTAAGAAACCTTTTCAAATGCGCCTGTTCACCATTTCAAATTCAGAAAGCGAATCGAAAACGTTACTATGAAAAATGTTAATAATTTAATTTATACGTGATATAAATTAATTAAATATAATTGTATTTAAATTATTATGTTCATTTAAACAGAACTAATCCAAGCCATACGTAATGAATCACTGCGTAATTACACTGTGTCTGTCATCGTAATAGTAAACGCAGACCTGGAGTCTACGCGTTAGCAATTTGCAAGTCTTTATCAGAGTCGATGATCGATTATGTATGTTATCGATTATAGATATTCATTTTAAATTATGGATAACTTTTATACCTTTTTTTAGAACTTCATGCTGTATCCCGCATACAGCAGGGTAGGCAGAGGGAACCTAGTTTTAAGACACTCCGTTCCCCACTTTAAATGGAGTTTTGGGGCTTTCCCCCAGTTGTATTGCGTGTTAAGTGGCAGGACTTAACACCGCGCTTTTGCCCAGGGTAAAAGTGGAAACATTAAAATTTAAATATTAAATGTTTCCACTCCTCGAGTGGGAAGCGAACCCACATCCAGTCGTTTGAAGTCACACGACTGTGCTACTACGCCATGCCTGGCCCCTATTATAGATATTCATTTTCAATGATTGCTAACTTTAATACCTTATAAAGTGGATAATTATAGATATAATTAGAAACATAGAAAATTTCTCATTTGGTTTGATTTCTAGTTATAAAAAAATATGTTTGTTTAATATTATTATTATTTTGTAGTAAGAATGAAGAAGGGCGTGCTCAGGTGGTTTGGGCACGTCGAGAGGATGAGTGATGGAAGAATGGTAAGAAAGATTTATGAAGCAAAGGTGAGTGGTAAGAGAGGCAGGGGGAGACCTCGGTTGACCTTCGAAAACACAGTATCGACGATACTGGAGGAAGGTCACGTAAGAAGCATGAGGGCCCCCGGAGGGCGTGTATGAAGAGGTTGATGACAGTGGACGAGGCGAAAGAAGTTTACAGGGACCGTAGCGTTTGGCGCTCCGTTCTCTCTGACTACCCCGTAAGGGATACAGCGTGACGCTAAAAAACAAAAAATATTATTAAACTCTTTTATTTAGCTTCCAGTACTAAGTAAAGCAGAGATAATTTTATCATCAAATCTCGTAAAGATGCCCAATTCCAAGTCAAAATCTGAATGGAAATATTTTTTAACTCACTTTCATATTGTCTTACAAGAGCGAGGTAATGAAAATAATTATAATATAATCATTCCCACGAGTGAGAATCCAACTCACAACTATGGTTTACATTTAAACACTGTTCCACTGCACCACAATGACCTCAACCTACTTTCCTATGCGCTCTAAACTATTTGTATCTATAATTCTTAGATTAGACAGATTTATCTGAAAAAAACAAAACAACAGCCTAGCGAACGCTATACAAGTGTTATATACTATCTCCGAGGTATTTTTTTCAACTGACTTTCACTATTTCAATTTTTACTTTTATTAAAAAAGACTAGTACGAATAATAACTTTTGTTCGCTTTCTATTATTCACCTGTGATCATTGGGAAAAGTTGTATGCATAATTCATTAGCGGCTACAAAACTATTGCATATCTTTACAGTACGTACTTTCTTAAGAAATTAAAACATACATTTTTATGTATATTATTTTTACTATGAAGTTTTTGTATATTATTAAAATTATATACTTATAGTAACAATAATTTTTGCATTTTAGGAAATTATGATTTTCTTTTCATATTTGAGATAGCCAAAGAGAACCTAGTGTCAATATATTCCGTTCCAACTTTACTTGCGTATTAAGTAAGGGAATGTAAGGCCGCAATTCGTTTTAAATATTAGAATATATACAAATAAATACAACTGGAGTGTCTCTTGATTGTGTTTCTATTACAATAACTGCTTTGTATTAAACGTATATCTATGTATACACGGCATTGTCGCTTCGACTAATCACTGGAATAAAACGGCTGGATCGATTTTGATAGTACTTATACTGGCAGATATCTGATATAATAAGGAGTAAATTAGGATCCTTTTTTTACATGTGATCAACATCACGGGCACGGTTCTAATGAAAATAGGTTTTAAAATTTCTTTAAAATGTTTATTTTTTTCTTATAGATACTATCTAACTTAGATATAACCGTTTGATATGGACTACTGTTTAAAGCTGAAGATAATTAAAATTGTTATAATGTTTAACTTTTACGTTATTAATTATACTAATATTGTATTGCATAATGCAGACCTTAACAGTTAACTATTGCACGGCTCGTTTACTCTGCATAATATAACAATATAACTCATAAAGTCATCACTTTAGCCTTATTGGCGGTAATATGAAAAAAATATAATATGTTTTTTGTCAGCTTCACGCCTTTTCCCGCGTAGTTTAGTTATGGCAGAGAGATGTTGTTGACACTGCGTGTTGTGTGCGGATTTAAACGCCGCAGTTTGAGTTGTTACTGCAACGAAAAAACGAAAATGATTTATCCATACTTCCATATTTATATTATAAATGCGAAAGTCTGTGTGTTTGTCTGTCACTCTTTCACGGCAAATCTACCGGTCCGATTCGGATGAAATTTAGATGAAAGTAGTAACTGGGTCAAACATAGACTTTTTTTAAAAATCAACCTCTTAAGGGTTGAAATAGAGGATTTATATGAAAAATCTAAACCGCTTGACCGATTGTAATGAGTTTTGGCATACATATAGTTAATAATCCAAGCTTAAACATAGGCTACATTATTTTTCAAAAATGCACCTCCGAGGGTTGCAATACAACGAAACAGTTACGTAGTTTACGCGGCGTAGCCGCGAGCGGGCCGCTAGTGTAATATGTACGTGGGAATCGAACCCACAAGAATCGGTATACAGTCGGACCCTGGTATGTTATGCCACAATGACCTCTATTTTTTTATTATAATTGTAAAATAATAATTTATTATTTCATTTAATTGATTAAATTAAAGGTAGCTAATTAAGTTTTTGTACTTAAAAATATTAATTAAGACATTCTAAAATATACGTGCATATATAAATGTTTTAAATATTTATTAAGAAACTTTGTAGGGGATTTTTATTTTGACTGTTTCCTTTTTTCTTTGATATTTATGAGATTGTTTAACGTTTTCGGTTTGTTTTATTTTTTAGTTACGGCGCTTCAAGCGTACTAGTTAAGCACTTAATATTGCAAGTTGTATTCAATAATATATTTTATTTTTAACATGCTTTATATTACATATTTTCAAATGAGTATATTATGTATGTACATTGATCTATGTAACGATATAATAAAACGCAATTGCAATCTACCTTATTACTATCTATTTCTTCAATATTTTCATACGAAACTGATGCCTTTCCGAATGGTCACGATGAAGAGTAAATAATTTTAAGTTATTTCTCTTTCAGTTAATATGTTTTTGTTTGTTTTAGACTTTTTATGTTTCTCTTTTTTTGGTACCTAAGATAAAGCGCGGTCTTGACTTCCACTAAATATGCAATGTTACTTTCCCCTAATAAGGGGAAAAATGGAAAACAGGGTGTCTTGTCAGGTTCTCTGTGAATAGCTATGAGGAAAAAAACTAGAAGTTTGTGTCAAACAATTATTGAGATAAAAATCATTTTGAACATCTTGCAGTAGCAGTTGACAGCTTTATCCATTAGAAAAAAATTTCATATTTACTTCATTTTATAGATAATTGTTTTTTTACTACAAGATATTATAATGATAGGCCAAATTTCCTGTCTACCACTACTTTGTCCAATCTAGACGACTGAAATTTAATTACACTGGCTGCAACGGTAATACTGGTTCCTCAAATTATTTTAAGATCGGCTTGATTGTTGAAAGTTGTCTAAGCTCTTATATCTAGGAGATTGGCATAATTTACAATCAGATACTATTAGCGGATGCTAATTGATTTTTATTTTTAAGTCGATTTAACTCTTGATTATTTCTCTTGATATAAAATGTACCTGTATTTTTAGACGCTTATATTTGCTTATTTATGGGAGAATATTTAAATTACTAGAAAACTCCTTAGCATTCCATCGATTTACCATGATGGTGCCCATAGCGTATCAGAAAGAGGTGCTCGAAGCAGTATTTGGGACTGGGTCACACCCAAGTGTAGGTTTCAGAAGGCCCTTTCAGATGCGCATTAACATTGCCCTCTTGCCTAATTATAAGTAGTAACGCCTTGGGGTGGGCATCGGAATGTTCTCATTCTAGGTTCTTTTTGAGTACCAATATTATCCGAGAATAAGGTAAAGTTGACTAAACCTTGCAGTATCTATATATAATTGTAAGCAAAACGCATAGCGGTATGTGAAATGTGTACTTTACTAACTTCATGTATTTGTAATAACTTATTGTCAAAAATGTTGGCCATCTGTATTTCTCCATATAAACTTTAATAATACCAAATTTACGTTCACACAATATTCAAATTCAAAGAGTTTTCTTCACATTAATATTTAGTTAAAAATATCACATTTAATATATGCCTACAACGCCTAGTTAACCAGGAAATAATAAATTACGTTTTTCTTAATGCTCAGTCATGATCGATACATTAAGTAGAACTTGTAACTCCATATGTTATGTGCTAGGTGTGATGAGTTGAATTGTATTTCACACGCGTGTGAAACCACAAGTGTCATTTACAAAGTATTTATTTATACCAGTTGTAGCGCAATGGAGCATCGTTTAAATATAAATCTGATTGATTGTGGGTTTGATTCGAGGGGGACGACCGAGTTTTTCGCTGCTCCGGTGAGACAAAATGGTGGTAAAAGTTCTAAAGAGGAAAAAGAGAGCCATTCAACAAGGCCTACAGGGCTTTCCCCCGTTACCCACCCATGTTTGTGGGTGGCGAAGATAGTAATGACAAAAGCACAGCCCTGAAGCCCCCTTGATTTGAGAAAGAAGACCAGATATGGTGGTAAAAGTTCTGCGACTCAGCCCGCTATTGTTTTCAAGTTGACAGCAAAAACAGAATGTCTTGACTCTGAGCATAACTGATACGTTTGAAAAAGTAATAAATGCTTTATTTATTTACAATTTTTTATACAAATGCTTATATAGCAGCAACGACGCTGTTTAAGTATCGTAATGTTAAGCATTACGCCTTCAAAGGAAATCCGCCGTGATAACTACCGCACTACTATATTATGTCCCAATTATAGTATGTTTAAGGTTCTTACAAATTATGCAAAGAAAATCATTTAACGTATTATAAAATTATGTTTGTGCATCATATACTTCGAAAGTATGGAAGGGTAAGCAAAAGGATCTAGAGAATTCCATTCAGTGATGTCTCAACTTTATCCTCATTTCATATATATTGCCTCAATTCCTCCAACAGGTTTAGGATTTTAAATATTTTTTTAATTCTATATTTAGTAAATTAATATTAAAAAATATATTACAGACATCCCGCACCCTTTTTACCTAACTGCGGGATGCAAAGGATAATTTATTTAACAATCTATGAATTTATGTATGCATGTTTGTATGTTTATTTCTATGTGACGTTGTAAATAACATAGGTGTTGACCGATTTTGATGATTTTTGCGTTAATCGATTCGTCACAGCCTTGTGAGTGTCAATAATCATGACAATAATCGAAATTTACCATAGAGACAGCCAGCTACTATATCGAACAGGTATTCAAAAATAACTTTAGATTTCTTTAATCATTATGTTTTAGTTTATATATTATTTTTTCAAGCTTATAAAAAAAAAGTGGATGTTGTCTAAACAACCATTCTCGCCTTTAAAATTCATGACGACTTACATAGGATATAATTCTAATATTTTGTCATTCTTTGCCTTAGTGGTGTGACTGTGTGGACGTTGAGTTCAAATCAAAAGCACCACTATCTTGATGCAAGCTCTTAACCACGATATTAGTCTCCTTTACTAAAATGAGAGGAATGCGAGAACTGTCATCTTATTATCTTATAAGCGAAGAATAAACTAAAGTCTAATTTAAAAAATCAAAAAAAACGGACTGCGTATAAAAAAAATACAAGAAATTTGAAGAATCTCAGTAGTTAGAATATTGAAACAGAAGGAATAACATTCTTTAACCAATCAAATTTTCCCATAGAGCCCTGTAAAATTTTAATGTATTTATACAAAAGTATATTATGTAAAAGAGATTGTAATATATTACATATATGTAACATTTTATTTATTATTTTAAAATATTTCTAATGCATTATTATAAGATGGGCTTCTTGCATTTTTCTCCATTTCAATTTTAGACTACAGCTGTGCCAAGTTCGTACTTTGACCGTCTGCATAATTTTCCTAAAAAGGTTTTTCGTCAAGTTTAATTAATATATAGATCAGTGTAAACATACCAAAACTATTTCGCACTTAAACGCTTACTTTTTTATAGTGGAAACCATATAAAGAATTTGTTGTGATTGAGTAAATAATAACGCAACATATTTAGAGTTATATATTAAAAATTTAGAAGTCTTTTAACCACTATATAATATAAAATACTAGTACCTAATAGGTAGGGGGGTTGACATTTGCTTTATATTTTGGTCAAGTTATTCAATAAATAATTAATCTTTATTACATTTTTACGCATAGCAGCAGAGAGAATAGAAAAATTATCGTCAACACACTCCATTCTCTACGTTTCAATTAAGTGTCCCAGACAGTGCCAGGATGAACTAAACACTATCCTACCAGAGCGAGGAAACGAAAATAATTCAAATATAATATTTTTCATAAGTAGGCCAGTCGTGGCCCAGTGGCACAAGAGTGTGACTGTAAACGACTGGTTGTGGGTTCGATTCCCACTCGAGGAGTGGAAATTATATTTCCATTTCCTTCGCTCTGGTGTCCAGGTAAAGCGCGGCGTTAAGTTCCGCCACTTAACACGCAAGCCACCGAATTCGGCGGAAAGTGGGGAACGGAGTGAACACTAGGTTCCCTCTGCCTACCCTGCTGTGTGCGGGATATAGCGTGAAGCTATATTTTTTTATTTTTATTATATTCATAAGTAGGGAATAGAATTCACCATTACATCTGCAGTTAAACGCTGCCCCACTATACCACGATGGCCGCTAAAAAGATATTAATATTCACAATTAACTTAAATTGATGTCATCAAAACAGCGATAAAAACACTGTAATACATTAAATACGTAACATATTGTACGGAACCTTATCTTATATAACGGCGTTCTGGTTTGATATATTTTTTTTTATTTGAAACAAGCGTAGGCATTTTATTTTACATCGTGAAGTATTGCTCTAGATTCTCCAAAGAGTATCCGTTTTATTTTCGTAAGTAGAATTAAATATAAAAATAAGTTTTTACGATCTTTTACTGTTTAAGTACTTATGGAACTTTAATGAGACGAAGTTGGCTAATAGTTATGGTTCTTGAATGTTGCGTAACGTTTTTTTTATAATTAAGTACCTATATAATTCTAAAACTTTCTTTAATTGGCGAAAAAATATAATTAGTCGCTCAAGTAATGAAAAATATAATATGATTTTTTTTTTATATAACGAAGCCAGTGTGGCGCTTCTGACTGTATACGGGATTATTCGAATCTCTACTTGAGTTCAATCTCAGGTTGGTTTAGAGACAAGACACTCCGTTCTCCACTTTTCGTTTGAAATATTGTGTATTGAGTGGCGGAAATCAATGCTAAAATTATTGAATAGGATAAATTTGAAAATCAAAAGAATTAATTTATAATTAATTTCGGAGCTCGTAATCTATTTAATAGGATGAGAAATCTTAATGTCGTTTTACAAAAGGATAAGTATAAGATAATCTTCAAATTTTCAATAAGCTTATGACCGTTATAACTTTCATCACCAATAACCATATAAATTACATTAGGGGCCAATCATTCCGCAGTGGCATGAACGTATGACTGTAAACGACTGGTTGTGGGTTTGATTCCCACTCGAGGAGTAGAAATATTTAATAATTCCATTTTCTACTTCTGGTATCGAGGCAAAGTGCGGTGTTAAGTTCCGCCACTTAACACACAATGAATTCGGCCGAAAGTGGGAAACGGAGTGTCTTAACACTAGGTTCCCTCTGTCATCCCTGCTGTGTGCGATGCGGAGATAATAAATACATTTTAAAAAATTACTCCGTATTAGACATATATTAGTAGGTATGTCTGTCTTTCCATTTAAAAAACTCATTACTGCGCTTTCAACTTTTTGGGCATATCAAATATTTGGTCTTGTAGGTAACATAATTTCTATCGATGTACTATATATATGTACGTTCTTAGTAAATTAATCAAGATTACACAAAAAAAAAGTTTTGTACATATGTATATATATAAGAAAGTTGTTTGTATATGAAAGATATATGAGAAGAAACATTACTGGGGTAATTTATCAATGTTATAGAACTCAAAATAATGATTTTTTTCAATTTATTTTCTGTTTGTCTGTTTGCCAATGCAAGTAATCTCTTAAATAAATTTAAAAAAACAGTTGACAATTTTATTTTAGTAATCTTCCCTTAACATTTAGTGTTTATTATGTTTCCATCGGTTAAAGCAAGTTCCAACAATTTAAAGTTTTGTTCGACAAAAATGCTCTAAATTAATCGTTTATTAACTTAGTAAACTTCAATTTACACAAGCAAAGCCGGGAGAGGGTCGCCAGTTCATAATAAAACCGATATTAAATCAATTAGACATTGTAAATTGTACTAACTATTAAGGTCACTAACGTTTATGTTAATTCCACCTGTTACAATCGCCTGTGTAGTGCCAAATAAATCATGACTTTAGATTGGAATACAAATAAATTATAAAAAGTAAAGTGGTGTCCGTGACTCTGTTTGAGCCATTTTTATATATCAGAATACCGTAAGTCGAAGTGTTGCGGTAAATAAAATGCTAGTTGACGGTTTTTTATCTTTTTGGAACAGATATTTTTGGAAAATCTCTTTAATAAATAAAGGAATTTACTAGAGATTCGTTTGTAACGTAGGTATACCTATATGCTTCACGCTGTGGGGAACGGAGTGTCTTAATACGGAGTCTCTTTACCGTTACCTGTTCCTTCTGCCTATGCCTGTTCCATATGCATTTTGTATATTATTATCAATATCTCCTTTTTTTGATCTCTCTCGATGACAGCGTGACACTTCGTGAAACAGGTTTAAGTATTTTTGATTGCTAGGTAATACATTTATTTTACATTGGGTTTTGTTTCTACAAAAACGGGTTATTATGCAATCGTTCCTTTAAAAATCACTTAAATTAAAAATATTTAACTTAAAAATACTTAATTTAACTTAAAAAATAAAAAATACTTAACTTAATTTAAAAAATAAAAAATACTTAACTTAAGGAATAAAAAAATTACTTAACTTAATTTGTAGAACGTGAATCTGACCACCGTGGTTTTGAACATCAAGTATTTCAGGGAAACGATTTTGAGTTATCACGTTGTCACGCCAGACAAGAGGCGATATGCATTAGGTCTAATATTATAAGTAGTAGTATAAATTAGGTTGTAGTATTTCTGCTTTCGAATCATAGAACTCAGATTTGATCAGATTAGTTGTATAAGCTTTACACTTTTAAAGTGTCTAATTACAAGATTAACAGGTATTATAATATAAAAAACCTCGTTAATAGTTCGAAATGAAATCTTAACGAAATGTGGTCATAGATGCAAAAGTCCTGTTGCCTGACTATTACGCTTTGACGGTTAGTCTATCGGCCCGATTTGGATAGAGTTGAAATAGAAGACCTAGGGTTATAATATATGCTACTTTTTTCAGAAATAAATCTGTTAAGAGTTTCATCCTCTATTTCATCTTCTGTTTTATAGGGGATGATTTTTTTTTCAAAAATATAAACCGCTTGACCAATAGTAATGAATTTTCACAGGGATGGTTAATGACACTAGTGCCTAACATAGACTACTTACATTTTTTTTAGTTTCACGTTGTATCTCGCACACAGCATGGTAGGCAGAGGGAATCAAGAGTCAAGACACTCCGATCCCCACCTTCCGCCGAATTCGGAGGCATTGCATGTTAAGTGGCGGAATTTAACGCCGCGTTTTACCTCGACAACAGAGCGAAGAAAATAGAAATATTAAATATTTCCTCTCCTCGAGTAGAAATCGAACCAACAACTAGTCGCTTTACAGTCACACTTTGTGCCTCTGCGCCACGACTGGCCCTACTTATATTTTTCAAAAAAATTAACCCCTAAGGAGCTAAAATAGGGAGTAAAGTTTTAGACTATCTAATTACAAGACTAGCGGGTATCGTAATAAAAAATAAACCCTCGTCGTTAGTTCTTAACGAAATCTAAACGAAACGTGGCCTTTGTGTAAAGAGCGATGAAATGGAAAAACTTTCGATTCGATTGCCTTTTTAACTTATTTTGCGTTTTTTACCTTTAGCCGATGAATTCTTTACAGCGGATAAATACCTACATAACGAATGATTGCGTCTAGTTATCCGACTATTAACTGAGATGTTATTATAGGATTGCTTGAATAGGGCTTTAAATAAAATAAGTTTCTAAAAAATAATCCACAATTATATTTTTTATTTAAATTGGATAAACAAAATTGTGGCCAGAGGTGGCGCAGTGGCACAAGCGTGTGAATGTAAACGGCTGGTTGTGGGTTCGATTCCCACTTGAGGAGTGGAAATATTTAATATTTCCATTTTCTTCACTCTGGTCGAGGCAAAGCGCGGCGTTAAGTTCCGCCACTTAACACGTAATGCCTCCAAATTCACCGGAAAGTGGGGAACGGAGTAATATTCATATTTTAAAATACTATAGTGTGTAAGTGTTTTCGAAATCTGTTTGAGTCTGTCGTGATGCAATGGCCACTGTTTGAATAAGCACGATTGGTTGAGGGTTTGTTTCCTACTTATATTCAAATTATTTTCATTTCTCCGCTGTGGTACCTAAGATAAGAGGCAGCTTTGTGTTCCGCCATTCAACATACGGTCTCGTTTTCGGGTGAAGAACGAAATATCTTAAAATTAGATGTTTTCTTAGAAAAAAAGGAAATAGACGAAGAGTGGACAAAGTGACATATTAAGTTACTTCTGTTCAGCTACTTAAAATTATTGAACTACTTATTATGCAAGTACAGATGGAGATAAATTTTAAAATTAGGTATTTTTCCAGATTTATTTATGGTTTAGATAAATTATGTTCATTTATCTTTCAAAATTCAAAACAACCTCTTAAATATGCAACTGTTACTTTGACGAAATTAATTAGAAGGTCTCGGGTACACATTAAAAAGTATTTCGAAAACTAAATCGAAAATTTGAAATTAAATATTTAATATTAGCTAATATCCTCCCTGTATATTTTATGTCAAGGCGAATAACACTCGATGCGGAATGTTCAAATACTTTAAGTGTACTAGCGTGATTGTTAATTGCTTTTTTTTGAAAAAAATATATTAATCAATATATAATATACTTAATTTAATTCAGCAATTTATTAATTTAAAGGTCATAGTGGTATGTGACAGCGCTTGGCTGTAAATGCGTTGGTTGTTGATATTTAGATTTTTTTATACCTTCACGCTGTATCCCGCACATAGCAGGATAGCCAGAGGAAACCTAGTGTTAAGACACTCCATTCCCCACTTTCCGCCGAATTTGGAGGCATTGTGTATTAAGTGGCGGAACTTAACACCGCGCTTTGCCTGACACCAGAGCGAATACAATGGAAAGATTAAATATGTCCACGTCTCGAGTGGGAATCGAACCCACAACCAGTCGCCTTACAGTCACATTTTTTGCCTCTCTGCCACGACTGACCCCAATACTTAGAAATTATTATATTTAAATTATTTCCATTTCCCCACTTCCTCAGTAAACACGGAATCTCTCGAATTCGTCGAAAAGCAGTGATTGGAGTGTTTTGACACTGGGTTGTCTATGTTATCGCTTTATCTCGCAAGGTTTGTGCCTTTTTTTGAAGCCACAAAAAGTAATAAAACTGCATAAATCAGGAGAAACATATTTTTGTAACAGGAAAGGTCACAGACTGTTAGCCGGTAGTGTAGCGCAGTGCTAACTTTACATCGCCACACAATGAATATAGATAAAAAGGTACTGAAAACCTACCAAAATAATAATAATAATCAGTCCTTTTGTAATTAAAATTAAAGCAATTATTATAATAATACCAAAACCTTGTATTATTTCACCTTTTGTTCTTATCATATGTAAAGGTGAAACTGCATTGTTTTTCTGTTATCAGTCAGAAACTCTTCCGTTTTTAACATATTTCTTGGTAGCTCAGCTAAGATATAATGTTTAAAAATCCATACAAGAACGGGTAAAAGAAATTTTACATTTACAATAACTACAGAAGACAGAAATGGAAAAAGTTTAGCAAATAGACAATATACAAGCTTAAGGCGAAAATTAATAAATATGGAGAATTGATGTCATCCTGTAGCAATTCTTAAGTCCCTGACCATTCGCTATGGTTGGCTGTATTAGGAAGGTACTACACGCGGGGTACGGCATTAGGAAATCAAATAAAATTGATAGTATCTGTTATCATTGAGTCTATTTTGCTTCGTAGATTGATTAAGAAAGTCTTTTTACTAATAGATCAACTTAAGTGTTTGAAGAACTGAAAACCTGTTGTAGACTTATAACGAGTTCGAGTATATATAAAAATAAAGATGAATGTAAGTATAACGAACCAATTCTTTTGAATAAATTCATTCAAATCAGATGAACAAAAACAAAAATAGCAACAGTGTATAAACAAGCAAAAGTTATTTTAGTGCCGTAGTTTAATACAGCCGGTTTATATTATAAGCACGACGGAATGGACACTAATATCTTTTATCTTGCCAAATAAACATTACAAAATCGAAACTGCGAATTGTATTCTCATTTAGATATAATATATCATAAGTTAAGGATATCATTAGCGTCAGTCGTTGATTTAATGCTATTTGCGATTTGTTTCATGAACAACAAGTACTTACTTGTATGACTTTTACTATTCATTTATTTATTTTCACACCTATCAGGCTAATCAGAGAGAACCTAGTGTCAAAACACTCCGTCCTTTAGTTTTCACCCGAAAACAAGTCATAGCAGAGAGCGGAGAGATGTAAATAATTGATATTACATATATCACTTCCCCGGGTTGGAATCGAACCCACAACCAAACGCCTTTCCAGTCAATCAATATGCATCATCCTATAGCTTATTGCATCCATGTCAGTTACCATTCAGAACACATATACACATGATGAATTGAAATAAATTAAACTTATTTTATTATTAATAGCTTATAGCTCATTTCTGTTCATATTAAAGAAGAAAGTGAATGACTGATTGACATATCAAAATATATCCGGAACGAGTCATTTGATGTAACATGCATGTTTAAATTTGGCTTACATAATATAAGTTTTAAATTAGCTATGATTAATCTACTTAGTTTGCTTGTTTTAATGTTTTTTTCAGCTTTACGTTTCTCCTGCCTGTGCCCATGGAGAGACAACTTCTTTTTGTCGCTGGGAAATACAGCTGACGCAGACCGTCCGTACGTAAGGCAGGCAAACTACCTTACGGACGAATGATACTGTGGACGGGACTCACCAAGGAGTCCGGTACTACCCACTAAAACCCAGCGGAAACCGTCTCCACCGTCGTGAGACGTCGCAAGTTCGATCGCGGCTCGGTCTTCTACGACACCTCGGTAGGCAGAGACAACCTAATGTAACCTTTATTTTTTGCTCGAATTCGAGCGGCGTAACTCAACGCTGCCCTTTGTCTTGTTACTAGAAAGATGATGAATAATACTTGTAGACCAGTAGTTAGTAGTTGTAATTCGCTCAAGTTTAGTTTTTAATTTGCTAAATAATTTAGTTTAGATCTTGTAATAAATATATTTTATTATTTCATTTAGATATAAAAAAATATTTTATTTCATTGAAAAATTTTGTTGTACAGTGGTCAACATTGAAATAGACAAAGGCAATATTTGCTAGACATTCCTATATTAATATTTAAATTAGCAGTACTTATTTAAATATTTTAAATAACTTTTACAAAGCATAAATACGTGAAGAATAAGCTTTGCTAAAATAAAGACGAGTTTACGAAATGCAATGGGATGGAGGTGAACGCGTATGAAGGAGTATAAAATTTGGCATAGTCAAAGTCAAAGTCAAAGTCAAATAATTTTATTCAAAGTAAGAAGTTACATGCTTCATTTTTTGAACGTCAAACAATTTACCACCGGTTCACTAAAGTTAATGCCTCAGACCTGAGAAGAACCGGCGCAAGAAACTCAGCGGGACGATTTTTTTTTTAATATATATATATTTTTTTAAGTCAAGCATTTACAGACAATTATATATTGACAATGATACCATTGGAATAGCATAGTTAAATTTAATATAGAGAAAAAGTAAGTTAAATTAAGAAAATAATTAATATTACACACATCGGAACATATTTGACATGTGTGTATCTACATATTTATATTTAACGTATATATTCGACATATGTGTATGAGCCAGTCTATGTGAAGTATATAGTCTATACGTCAAGGAGGTTCTTAGTTTAAATTAATTAATAGGATGTTTTCGAAGAGGCTAATTGTGGCGCAGGGGCACAAGGTGTGACTGTAAATGTGACTGGTTGTGGGTTCGATTCCCACTCGATGAAAATAAAATATAAATATAATTGAAATATTTAATATTTTAATTTCTTCAATCAAAAAGGCGTCGAGGCAAAAGCATGGCGTTAAGTTCCGCCACTCAACACATAATGCCTCCGGAATTCGGCGGAAAGTGGGGAACGGAGTATCTTAACACTATGTACCCTCTGCCTCTGGATATAAATTAGGGTAATGGACAATCGAGACATTCATATTCTTTTCGTAAATACTCGTTTAGTATGGGAATTGAATCGTTGGCCTTGGATGTGTCTGACTGATGACTACTAACGTAGACTAACAATCAATTTATTCTTAATCTAGACTACTTAAGGATACCACAATTATGTTTAATACAATAGCCAGAGCTAATATTCGTATTATATCAGTATTCTTATAATATTCTGCAGCTTCACGATTTTGTTGCATAGCAGGGTAGTCAGAAAGAATCTGGAGTTAAGACACTCCTCCCTCCACTTTCCGCCCGAAATCATAACAATGCGAGTTAATTGGCAAAAATTTCTTCTTGTATTCTATTTATTTATTATAAATGTATTAATATTCTTATACTACCGCTTACTGTCAAAACAAAACATAATTTTAGGCCTCAAAAATCAATAAAATTATAAAGAATTTATTTATATAACAGGCGCGACACATTATTTCACGTGGCCAATCAATGGGGTGACACACATGTGGGTGCAATTCACAAAATCACACGACTTTCTCGTTCACGTAACGATTGCTACACTTAGTCTTAACCGATTCCGCTTTTATACCGGCCTTGATACATTTTTGGGTCTCAAAGTGCCCGACATTGAAGCGCGAAATTATATTTAATGAAATAAAATGTAACAGTTTAAAATAACTTTAGATATCGTATTGGGCAAATCTTGAAATTCGTTTTCTTGAAAAATACTCCCGGATTGCTTTTTGTGATCGATTAGGAACGCCGTCGCAATCCTGAGAAACGTTTGTGCTAGTGACATTGAGAGCAACCAATAATGTTATCAAATAATTTTAAAGTTAAAAGAGTTTTATAAGATTTCATAATGTTTTTTCTACTTAGCATGTCTTGGGGAGAACCTTGGCGACAATTTGTCAGTTCTATTTGTGTATTTTAGTATTTTGTTTAAAGAAGTTAGTTTTTTTTTAAACATTTTATTAGGTCATGTGGCAATCGCAAATAGTTTTAGTATATTTTGGTAAATAATAAAATTTGTAATATTGAAACCTAAAAAAAAATGTTTTCACAGCACGTTATAGGAAATTGGAATTGAATTTTTTTTGTGGTTTATTATTAAATTAATATTTTTTTATATTAGGGGCTTTGTCGAGCAGTGGGACTTTTATAACCTTTGTCTTATTACGCTGTCAACAGTTATTAGTACACAGGGTAACCATATTAATATTATATAAAAAAAATCGAATCGAAATGCTTATTGAAATAATTGGTAAGCAAAATGTGCCTAAAGCAATATATAAAATTGTAAGAGATAAGAAAAATATTTTTTATGTAATTAATGAAAACAGGTATTATCATATTGCTCAAGTTTTAGTCGAATATACTGAAAATTTAAGAGTTTAATCTATATTTGCATTGCATTAAAAATATATGCTTCTAGTTTGCAAAAACTAAATATTCTTAGTAAATGGATTTCTTGTTTAAGACAAATGGACCTACCTTTTAGTTCAAATGGTAGGTATATGTTATTTCATTTTGTTAAAACAATTCGTTATAATTTGATGCGTGACTCTTACATTAGGTTATAAATATGTTTATACAAGTTGCATTTATAACATATGGTGATTATTTTTAATATGATTTTCCCGGTACACTTTTCTACGATAGATACAATATTTTATAAGTAGCAATCCAGTCCTCAAGAAATGTTGTGGTCACAGCCACCTTAAGATCGGCCAAGAGTGAGAATGCATCAGTAATTTTACTATTTTATTAAAGTGAAGATATAAAACATTTAAATTGAAAAATTTCATGTTTATGAACTTTAACCTGGATAATTCTATATTTTAATGTGAGATCGAAGGAACTACCTTTTTTTTATGACATCAATTTCTAGCACTATGTGAATTATTTTAATAATTCACAAATAAAACTCCTGTTTTAAGAAGAAAAACCAAAACAGTATAAACTCAACATTGACTAACGTGTATATGCATATGAATTTTCGTGCCTGTAAGTAGTAGTCTAGAAGACCAACCAAGAAAGAGGCTTACTTCGTCTATTATATAGACTTCTCCTCCTTCCGAATTCAGCGGAAAGTGGAGAACGGAGTGTCTGAACACTAGGTTTTGCCTACCCTACCGTGTTGCGGGATACAGCGTGAAGCTAAAAAAAATGTATATAGAAGACACAAAATAACGAATTTGTTGAAATGAGTATTATTAAAATACTCTTCTTTGTGTATAACAGCCAAAGTTATTTAAATACCACCAATTTTAAAACATTCGTAATGTTTCATTAAACATGTTAGTGTTTGTAATTTAATGAATTATTATAAATAATATAATTTAACAAATTAATTGACTAATGGTTACAAATTAAAGAGCTTATTGCAGAAGTCGCTATTATTACTTTTATAGAGGTTAGTTATACGAAATTACTCAAATTATTTTAAGTAACTTGTAATAATGGTGTTCCTACTGCTACGTAAGTTTAATAGAAAGTCAACAGTGCAAGGCCGATTGGAGGTCACCCGGATATTTTTTCAGTTATTATTTTTAAAACACATTGCTGTCTAGAGAAACGATTTAAATCAACGTGGATATAAATTGCGTTTTAGAACAAAAAGTTATTTTTTAGTCAATCAGTCATAATGGGGTAGTCAGAAAGAATGTAGTGTTCAGACACTCCTCCCTCCACTCTCCCCCCAAAATTGAAACATTGCGTGTTGTACCGCGTTATGTATAATGACGGAACTTAACATGGCTTGCCATGCTTTTGGTACCAGAGCGAAGAAATGAAAATTTTAATTATCATTTCCTCGACTGGTAATCGAACCTACAACCTTCGCATTTCCAGTTTGTTTTTTTTTTATTTATTTTGTTAATTTTATGTCACCTGAAGGAGTTATGCCAATAGTAGAAATAAGCGAAATAACATGTTACGTGCTCGCATTCTAACACCTAGCTTTTCCGCTGTTCTACTTTGCATCAATTATTGGCTAAGAAAATAAGGTGCTTTCACATTATAATATATAATATTTATATTCAATTTACTTACTAAATACTATTTTTCATATACTATTTATTAGCCAATTATTAGAAATTGTGCACTTGAAGGAATAAATATAGAGAAATGCTAAGTTGACGTTTTAATGATTTAATGATCGCTTCGCTTTTATTTATCTGACAGTCACCATTGTCACTTACACTTTTATATGCACGGAATATAGTTATGTACATTTCTTGACATATTTCTAAATATAATATCATTTTTTTGTCACGTGTCTTCAACAGAATACTATGAAAATACATATTTTATATATTAAAATGTATCCTTTTTCTAAAAATCTTTTCCAATTTGCTGAATGCACGAATAACACTAACAAACGGTAAATGTTACTATTAATTTTTTATAGCTTAACAGTTTTGCCTTATAATCAGCCTGAGAGAATCTAGTATTAAGACATTTTCTTCTTTATTTTCCACCCCAAATATTAACATTAGGTGCCGGGGAACAAAGTCGCGTTTTGTTTTGGATATATATGATTTGTTTTGGGGCGATGAAAAAAAAATAATTTTTAATGACGAAGAAATTAACGTAATTTAAACCATGAAATATTAGGTTTCAAATGTAGTGAACGAAGAACGTATTTCACAAAAAAAAATTCTACCTTTCCCGCATTACAAGGCAGCCAGAGAATACTGACAATACGTTTCCAACTTTTACCTGAATTTGACACATTGCGTGTTGAGGCGGAACTCAACGCTGGATAAAAAATATACTTGCATATAATTATGATAATATCATAACTATCAACATTTGCCAATTTTAAGCCCTGTCCAATATCCGGAAATGACTATACGTTATAATCAATTTCCTAGTAACATGTTTGAAAACAGCTGGTACTAGGCTAATTAATGGACATGCATTACTAATAGCATATAGGCCTAGGTATCAATCACGTGTTACAACACAACAATTTGTTAAGTCGACGAATATAATCTATCAACTTTAGGAAGTAAATCGTTCATTAAAATATTTATATGTCATATTTGTTTAATACATTTGATATATATGTATGTATATATTACGCAATAGTAAGAAAATGTAAGCATTCGCGGTGATATAATCTGGTATTACATTGGTAGTGTAGGTATGTATGTGTATTTTGAATATCTGACATTTTATATTAGACCAAAAACAGGTAAAACCTAGGTAAAACGTAAATCCTCGTTATATCCTGTTCTCGGAAAATTTTTGATTACGAGAGTATTCTTTACTATTCACTTACATTGCCCAGGTGAAACTTACCCCTCTACAGGGTACCTAGATTTCAGCTGTCCACGCCAATTAATTGTGATTTTTTTTTTTTTTTTTTTTTTTTTTTTTTTTTTTTTTTAGCTTCACGCTGTATCCCGCACACAGCAGCAGGGTAGGCAGAGGGAACCTAGTGTTAAGACACTCCGTTCCCCACTTTCCGCCGAATTCGGAGGCTTGCGTGTTAAGTGGCGGAACTTAACGCCGCGCTTTACCTCGACACCAGAGCGAAGAAAATGGAAATATAATTTCCACTCCTCGAGTGGGAATCGAACCCACAACCAGTCGTTTACAGTCACACGCTTGTGCCACTGGGCCACGACTGGCCACTATGGTCTGGTCAATTAATTGTGGTTTTCCTATTAGTCACTCAGAATAGAAGAATTTTTACTGTATTATTTTGTTTATTGTTTAAAAATATGATAAATAATTTTATTTAATTTATATTATTTTGAATTGTTAACTTATAATAACAATTGCCTACTTGTACTCATCCGCCCAATAATTTTATTAGTCGAGTATGTAGCATATACAGAGATACATATGCCACAACAAAATGATTCTTTAAAACTTACTTAAACACATACCTAACTTAGGTAATTCGACAGGTACAATGATCATTAAACTTTCTTGTTTTCCGTAATAAAGTAAAAACTCCTGGGAGATATAAAACTTTCAAGAATAGCTGTGTTCCTTTTAGGCCTAAAGCTTAATATGTGCGATATTCGCATATCATCCCTTAAGCTAACAACATCACTTATACCATTTTTACCAGCTTTACAGTAGATAGAAAACTGTCTATTTTACAAAATAAATAAGCTTTACAGGTAGTTACTACTTTTTTTTTTTATTTGTGTGCTAAATAATCCTTATCAATTAATATCAATTTCATATCTTTTCAATGCTCGTCAATGGGGGCCAGTCGTGGCGCAGTGGCACAAGCGTGTGACTGTAAACGACTGGTTGTGTGTTCGATTCCCACTCGAGGAGTGGAAATATTTAATAATTCCATTTTCTTCGCTCTGGTATTGAGGCAAAGCGCGGCGTTAAGTTCCGTCACTTAGCACGCAATGCCTCCGAATTCAGCGGAAAATGGGGAACGGAGTATCTTAACACTAGATCCCCTAAAAAAAATGTTTTGAAATTTACAGCTTTTCCTGGTCCCTGTATAAGCGATGTTGTTAGCTAAAAGATGACATGTAAACAAACTGACCAACATACGAGTATGTACATATTAATGTAGGTCAGGACTACTTTAAAATATATTTCAACATACGTTTAATACGATATATTCTGATTTCTGTATTTACGTACGATGTAGTGCAAATTTTATTGCATACATTTAATTAACTGTATACGAGATTGATTTACCAATAAATTCTTAAACGAGATTTTATAATAAAATTGTGGGATATACATATATGAATACGACACCAGCATTAAAATTACAAATCTATTTTTGGATTTTTGTTTATAAGATTAAACATTGACATACTTTTAAAATTGGTCTACTTGACTGACTGTAAATGTCAAAGATTATGAAAAAACGTTATTTTAAATTTCACGAAGTATGTGCCAGCGACTGACAGGTCTATGTAAGAGTTCTTGGTCGCTGGCATTCTAATATAGATAACTAGCGGCCGCTCGCGGCTTCGCCGCGGGATCTACGTAGCTATTTCGTTATATTGCAACCCTCGGGGGTGAATTTTTGAAAAATAAATTAGCCTATGTTTAACCTTGGAGTATCAATTATATTTATACCAAACTTCATTACAATCAGTCAAGCGCTATAGATTTTTCACACAAACTTTTATCCCCTATTTCAACCCTTTAGAGGTTGATTTTTGATTAAATAATTAGCCTATATTTGACACAGTAATTTTACTACTTTCATTCTAAATTTCATCCACATCGGACCGGTAAATTAGCCGTGAAAGCGGGACAGACAAACAGACACACGTTCGCATTTATAATGTAAGTATGGATATTGATTTTAAAAAATCTAGATTCAATTTCTAGTTCAAGTGAATCTATATCTTTACTAGATGTTAATAATGTAGCCTGATGTTAAATTACGTAGAATGAGAAAAAAATTGAGTACCTTAGTCATACAGACATATTGTAATAAATATAAATTTTGTGGCTATTCCAAAAAATAAGGCTATCGTAGCACATTGGCGGACTGTAAATGCGATTAGTTGTGGGTTCGATTTTCACTTGGGGGAAAGATTGATGATGAGGAAATTTAAATTATTTTCATTTTTTACCCATTTGTTTGTGTAAGACAAAGTGCTCAGTCAGTTCCACCACTCAATACCCAATATTTGTCGTATCATGCCATGTTTGTCAATGCACTCGAATACGGACGGAAAGTAGAGAAATAGAGTACACTATTGATCTTTGACACTAGGTCTGACTGACTGACACTGACTAAGTTGCTATGCGGAATAAAGTGTAAAGAACACGATAATATTATAAAATAAATATTTTATATATTTTTTATTTAACATGATTTTAATTTGGTAATTAAAATTGGTCAAACAGTTATGCAACTACCGTATAAGATATTTTTTTGGAAATATTTCTTACGTATACTTGTTGAAATTACATATGTACATATTTATGTATATAATATAATTATCAGAATAAAATTTGTTTTTTTGTTAAATTTGAAACGAGCAACTTTTTATTAGTAGTCACGTGTTTTTAAAAAAAAAATTTAATTAAGTTGAATTTCCTTAGTTGCATTTATCTTGATTATAGGTGGCCAGTCGTGGTCCAGTTGCACAAGCGTGTGACTGTAAGCGACTGGTTGTGGGTTCGATTCCCACTCGAGGAGTGGAAATTATATTTCCATTTTCTTCGCTCTGGTGTCGAGGTAAAGCGCGGCGTTAAGTTCCGCCACTTAACACGCAAGCCTCCGAATTCGGCGGAAAGTGGGGAATGGAGTGTCTTAACACTAGGTTCCCTCTGCCTACACTGCTGTGTGCGGGATACGGCGTGAAGCTAAAAAAAGAAAAACAAAAAAAAGAAGCCTGGCCACGTTAAATATACGTATGGTTCTATTTGACATCTAGATAGAAATATTTTAGATAGAAGATATTGAACATAGGATAAAAATCTTAAAGACATTAAGAAACAATGTACCATAAATATTTTTTCATTTCATATTTATTGAATTAGGGATTAACATGCACCAAATTAACGGTACTTTAATACAAATTAAGAATATAAGCACGTAAATATTGTAACACTCGTTATTGTAGCTATTAAAAGACACCGTTGCCAAGGCAACGCGAATGCCCCTTCAGAAAGAAGTTAAATCAAATATATACTATATATAATATTTTTTTTTATATTTATTATAATATAAGAGAAGTTTTTATATTATAAAAATAATTTACCGTTTTAATCGCGCATTTGGGTAGTTGTATACAGCTTGCGCGCTGTATACAACTATCGTGAATATTTGTGGTCATTTAACAGGTTTTTTAAAAAGGATAAAACATAAAGAATAAGTCCACTATGGAGCAGTGAGATAAAATTTAACTGTATACGAATAGTTATAGGTTTGATTTCTACTTAGTAGAATTATTATACTTTACTTGTTTGTTCTTGAAGAAATGTTTCTTCGCTCTGGTGAACACGACAAAACGCGATGTTTAAAAATCGGAATCAAATTGGGGACCATAGTGTCTTTATGTAAAGACAGTGAATCTAATGTTAGATTCTCATTGAGTATCCTGCTATGTAGAATGAAGTGTGAAAAAAATACCGTTTATCATGCAAGTTGTGTACAATTTTTTTTAGCTTCACGCAGTTTCCCGCACACAGCAGGGTAGGCAGAGGGAATCTAGTGTTAAGACACTCCGTTCCCCGCTTTCCGCCGAATTCGGAGGCATTGCGTGTTAAGCGGCGGAACTTAACGCCGCGCTTTAACAGAACGAAGAAAATGGAAATAATAAATATTTCCAGTTCTCGAGTGGGAATCGAATCCACCAGTCGCTTTACAGTCACATTTTGTGCCTTTGCGCCACGACTGACCTCTTATTACTAATGGTATACTAATTAAGCTGTATAATTCTTAATATTTTTTTTTCACTCAAAAAGACTTACCCCAATGAGGGCAAAATTAAAAAAATAAACAATAAGAAGAACGTAATTGTCACTTAGTTCTTTTCTTCCTTTTATAGTACTGGTTCCCAACCAGTGGTCCGCAGAAGGGATAAACTGGTCCGCGAACAATTTTAAATTTAGCGGGTGTTGTACCTAGCTCTATTCAAAGTTATACAACTCATCGAATAACAAAATGACAGAAACTGCAAGGATTACATACATAGTGGTCCCTGCTAGCAACAGTAATGTAAAAGTGGTTCTTGATCAAAAAAGGGTTGGGAACCCCTGTTTTATAGTCATCTCGTAATTGAGTCACAGACGCATTAAAATAAAAAAAAGTGTTCCGATTCCCAAGAAAAGGCACGTCATCGGACCGTCAACCACAAATATGTAAATTACATCACGTCAAGTTATATTACAACAGTGTCACATACATTCGTGAGCTTTATAGTGCTCTAAGTGTAACATACCTAAATACTACGTGACGTCTGACCGCGGATATTGTCATATTTTTGCTATCCTATTTTCAACCTTAAATTTGAATTATAGAGTTTAAATTTGTTTGTATTTATTAGATATGAGTTTTGGATTTATATTCGTCATAACAGTGGCTTTCCCACGAAATGTCAAAATATGTTCAACTCTATTTATTAGGCCAGTAGAGTTTTGTTGTATTGTGTGTAAATAATGTGGAATGCACGATGTTATCTTCCATTTTGGATACGCAGATCGTTTCAATGTATGGAGGTATTGTATTCTAATGGTAAACGCCCTGTTGACTGTTCGTGAAGTATTGTTCTTGTTTTGGAATTAGTGCAGCAGGTTTTAATGTTGCGTTTATTACTATTTCAAGGGGATTGTGTCAGGCAATTAATATTATTGGTTTAAGTGTACGTTTTAGCTTCGTTTCGCGTGCCTATAGAATGACTCGATACCAGCTATCGTAGAGGGTCATGCAATAGATATTTTTTTTGTGTTTTAATATTGTAAGTTACTACTACTGTTTAATTTACTTTTAGTAGATAGACTTCACCTCCATCATCATTATTTATAATAGTTAAAAATTAAAATAGCTTCACACTATACCCCGCACACAGCAGGGTAGGCAGAGGGAACCTAGTGTTAAGGCACTCCGTTCCCCACTTTCCGCCGAATTCGGAGGCATTGCGTGTTAAGTGGCGGAACTTAACGCCGCGCTTACCTCAAAACCAGAGCGAAGAAAATGGAAATATTAAATATTTCCACTCCTCGAGTGGGAATCGAACCCACAACCAGTCGTTTACAGTCACACGCTTGTGCCACTGGGTCACGACTGGCCACGATTTATAATAGTGATCTCTTCTATTCAGTTTCAAATGCGTTCATTTAATTTATAAACTCATTCTTACTAATCCTTTTAACAGGATTAGGTCGAAAATAAGTGTAAATAAAAAAATGAAGTTTTAAAAGGGATGAGTTGAGATATTGAATAGCTAATAGCGGAACAAATTAAAATATAATCTTCCTTCCGATTAGGAATCGAACCCACAACCAGTAGCGTTTACTAAGTTTCGATGTCGGACAGGAAGTCTAGTGACATGAGTACAACGGAGAACACTACATATTTTTTAACTACGCTTGACAATATGGATAACGATGGATAATAAATATGCAAGTAAAAAACGTAAGTACGCTTTAGTTACTATTTATATTTTTATATAATATTATTTTACAAGAGTTTCTGAGGGGGACGGCGCGTACGCAGTCCCCACTACCAAAAATTACGCGTCCGAGTTATCCGCATTAGGGATAATCGCAGAGGTCAACCCGACCGCAGTGCAATGGAAGGGCCTCGCTCTGGGGGAACCGCCTTCTTGATCACGGTGTCCCCTACGCCAGGTAAGTATGCTCGTACGGGCAGAAAAAACGAGTCCTGACTAGTTATGAGAAAATCTTGCCAGCGCGATTCAGAAATCGAGAGAAATTGTACAGCGCCATCTATTGTCAGTTGTGGAAACTATGGCGCGTGTGCTGTGCTGAGTGTTGTGCATGCTATTCATGAAGTTTTTTTTTAGGTTAGAAATTAGCTAAAATATATAGGGGAAGTTGGGGACCCTATGTACGGTTTTTGCATTTAATTTTTTTTCATGTCGTTATTTGTCATTAAAATTTTAGCTATATGAGACTAGTATATTGATTCACGTAAACTTTAATGAAAAGCTTAATTTTTTTTAGCTTCATGCTGTATCTTGCTTCCAACAGTGTAGGCAGAGGGAATCTGGTGCTAAGATACTCCATTTCCCACATTCCGCCAAATTTAGAGGCATTGCGTGTTAAGTGGCGGAACTTAATGCCACGCTTTGCCTCGACACCAGAGCGTAGAAAATGGATATAATATATATCTACTTCTCGAGCGGGAATCGAACCCACACTCAGTCGCTTTACAGTCACACTTTGTTCCTCTGCGCTACGACTGGCTGTTACTTAATAACTTACTTACAAATGGTAAATAAAGAAGAATCACTTGGCTCTGACCGGTGCGAGTGACGTGAAACTATAATAATGGCTCAATGGCGTCTTTACTATACTAAAAAACACCTGCAAAAATAACGTCCGAGCGTTTTTTCTTTTACAATCATACCAGCTGCGTTATGTATGTATGTGTCCTAGGTACAAAGATCCCCGACTTTCCCCTATATAACATGTTAGATATGTATTTATACATAGGATATTATTAATGATATTAGAAACTTTTACATTTTACATTTTAACCAGTTATTTCATAAATATTGTCAAAAAACATGTTTTACGTTGAAAAAATATATATACTTATATTTAAACGGATAACTCGTGCATCAGCCGAGTAACACCCGAGCAAGTCTAAAAATTCATTCACTGGTGTCATAGTATGTGTATTTTATTTTTTATTCCTAATTACCTAATGCACTACGGCCATCATTTATGATCAGTATTTTTGTAAAAATAAGATTATGGGTACTCAGAGCTTAATGTGCCTAACTGTGTTTAGGGAACAAAACACGATTTTTTTAACTAGTTTCATTTTGTTTATTTGTTTATAAATTTTATATTGTGGTATACTCACAACCTGGCAGGCTTCAACCTACCACGTCGTCTTCATATCCTTAGCTTTGTGTCGAAAAAAATTATAAAAGCTTATCCTAATTAGGTAAGTAAGCGATAAATTTTAATAAATATTAGTTCATAAACCCCCGTGTAAAGAAACATATCGAAATATGAAATAGACGTGGCCAAATTCCATTTTTTGATTGAATGTGTCTGACTGTAATTTTTGCAATTGGTTCGATTAACTTCTGTGGAAACGAAAATATTTAAATTATTTTCATTTCTCCATTATGGACAAGGCATGATGTTAAATTCCGGAATTCAAGGACTCTCTCTATTTCGGACGGAAAGTGGAAAACGGAGTGACACTAGGCGTAACCTCGTGCAGCTTACCGCTCTTTAGAACGTGAAATATTATTATTAACTTGCATTTAAACAATAATTGCAGCTTTAATAACTAAAAGTAAATGTATACCAAAAATACAGGAACTAAAATATTAATTTACAAACATCAAACGATTTATTATATCAAAATAAACTGGAATATTTGCTATATAAATCAAAAAGAATGAGGACGATTCTGATTGACTTGCTTTTTATTATGAATGCTTGTGGATTTATATTATAAGACTACCTGTTTTAATGAGACAACCGGTTCAAAGAAATAATTAACTATTAAGCTAATTGATACTACACATCACCTATATACCAATTGACCTACTGTTAGTAATTGGAGAAATAAATATGTAATATTAGCTAAATCTTACGCAAAATAATGTCTGTAAAATGTCATATTATTTGTACATGCCAGACTTACGCTTTCTCTGATATACAACGAGCAAAGAGAATCTTCGAACTAGTTTCCTATTTTTCTCTCTCTCTCTCTTTCAGTAGAAACCTTGTTTCTCTATTTTACGCCCAAATTTGACGAAGTGCGTATTGAGAGACAACACTCATAACTTTTTGTTTGTATTTTAATTCTTTATTGTTTTTTTTACATTATAATAATGTCGAACTATCATATTTACAGTCAGATCAAGTAAAACTATCCAAATTTGATATTATAATTTAATTAATGTTAATATGTAAAAGAAATGATTAATAATTACAAATTTTACAACAAATTAGTCGAATTAGCATTTGGCATTAATTTCACGAAAGTCGGAACTTTAGTAGATTTGTTTAGATTATTATAATGTTATAATTCAAATTATAGAAGTGAGGCCATCGTGGAACTGTGTGACAATATCTGAGTGTTTACGCAATGGTCGTGGTTCCCATTCGGAAGAATAATATTTAGGTTATTTCAATGGCTTTGCTGAAAAGTAACATGATCTAATGAAAAGTTCGCACATTGAATTCTCTACTCAATATGCCATATCTAGAATTTGGACGGAAACGGAGAACGAAGTATTTTGACATAAGTTTTTACCCCATGGGGGTAGAGTATAAGAATACCAATCATCTCCGCTGCTGGGTAGCGTCCCGTAAGAGGCGGGTAAATTTAGCGCTAAGAAATCTCCTATCCTCTCGTTCTCTCACTGCTTGGCTGGCTTGCGAATACTATCCTGTCAAAGAGGAACCACCAAACATCTCCTGATTTGTTCCGGTTCGGTAACATGTAAGCCAGCTATCCCCATTCCCACTTTCCCCATCCTCCTCCACGTTTTCCTTCTTTCATCCCCAAGGCAACCGGCAACGCATCCACAATTCCTGTAGGGTTGTGGATGTCCATGGGTAGGGGAGAAGTGGCATGAAAGAGCCAGTTTGCTAAACAGAGCAAATTGTACACTTGAAATGAAAGAAATTGTAATTTATTTTTTCTCAAAGTATTCTTTATTTATTGGAGTTGATATTTTCGTAGGAAAACACCTTAAATATAATATAAAAATCAATCAAATTATCATTTTTAAAAAGTATGTAATTTGGCTCTTTCATAACTTTTCAGTATTGAAAGAGCCACTAAAAGTTATGAAAGAGCTAGTCTGTATTATAAAGTTTTGTGGTAAACATAGCGTTTATTGAAAATGATTACATAATTTAAAAAATATATAAAAACGTTTTTTAAATCGGACACTTTTAATATACTAATGAAATTAACTCTATCAGTCATTAATGACAAACTAGGAAACACTTTAATCTCAATACATTATTCAGTCATACCTATTATTATACCATCTTAAAATATAAGAGGCAGATTATTAATTATTAATAACCATTTTATTATTTTGTATAAAATGATTTCTTCTAAAAAAAACAATATTGTAAAATCTTTAAGAATTTCAAAAATGACTCATTTGAGAGCTTTAAAATCTTTAACCAATCGTCACTCGCAGTTTCATTTTTTTGCCATTTAGATGGGACATCATTTGCCATGGAATAATCAAATGCCAGCTTTCTTGTTTGTTGTCGTGTTAGCCCATAACACATTTTAAAAGCAGTCTTCAAGTAGTCCGCAAGTATATTCTCTTGCCTTAAAGTGAAAATTTGCTTATATCCTATATTAGGAAAGTGCTTATAAAATGTTTAACCAGAAGCTTTTACTTTCTTAATTATTTTAACTAAGTTAGCCCTTGATATATCTACGGCGAGTGCAGTTTTGTTTAGAGATTGGCCTTTTTCCAAAACTTCACTTACTGCTCCTTCAATTACCGATTTTTCGGGTCTACTTCGTTTTTTTTATACCATGCTTATCCGTAATGCTATATGTAAAATAAGCTATTAAAAAATATTAAAAAGAAAGCGTAATTTTTAATTATTGCATATTATTTACAAAATTTAAATACAAGGTTATGAAAAAGCCAGGCAAGAAAGAGCCAGCTCTTTTAAGGCTTATTCACTCGGCTCTTTCATAACCTTTTCTTTAAAAAAATAAAACCTTCAAAATAAGAATAATGTCGAAAGTTTTCGGCTTAGTTTTTACGTATCTACAAAGCCAAATATATGCACAAACTCAATCAATAATCCCTGTACCTATATTTGTTTACAATAATTTACTAAAAAACAACATAAGTGAAACGGAATAGTTACTTTTTAGTGGAAAAAACTTTGACTCGTCGTACCGGCGTCCAACGGTTTCGGCCAATTGTCAAATGTCTATGGCTGATAGGAAATCAGTATTGCTACTTAAAAATATAATTTCCAGCCAGATCTACTCTTAAACTACCGAAATAATGCAAGTGGCTCTTTCAAAACTTGGCTCCTTCATGCCACTTCTCCCCTAAAGCTTTTCACTTACCATTAGGTGGCCTTTCTGCTCAGTTGCCTTCTTTATAGAATAAAAAAAGTTGTCACTGCCAACTCTGTTACGAGAGAGAAAAAAATATATATACAACAGTCATACACATAAATATGTACTTTAATTCAATCATATACAACAATTAACTAGAAAAATACTGTGGAAACAATAATGACTTAAAAAGAACTAACAAATTAGAACAATTACGCTGTCAGCAATCTGTTTTTGTAACGGATGTAGGTGAAGAGTTGCCTCGCTCTATTATTAGGTAATATTGATGTATATTGATATAACATCATGACTTAAGTCACCGATTTGATCTGTAATCATTTGTCAAGAAAATTGAGTACGCGTCAGTGTAAATATTTAATTAATGTGGTGACACTTCCATTTATTAAGTATATTTTTTTAATATATTTTTTTATATATAAAGTACATTACTACATACAGTTTAAAAGCGGAAATATGAATAATACACACCTTGGACAAATTTCTTATAGTTTACAGAAACTAATAATATCTATATCTATATCTATATATATAATAAAAGAGTAGAAAAGTCAATTCTGTACATGAAAAATTTCAGAAAAATTTTAATTGGGTGCGTTAATATATCGATAACAGAGGCCAAAAATCCACTCAGTAGAATTTTTGTCTGTCTGTCTGTCTGTCTGTTAATTTGTTCGTCAATCACGCAAAAACTACTAGATAGAAATGGATGAATTTTGGTATGGTGATAGCTTATAGTCCAAAGGTACATATAGTATAGTTTTTATCCCGGTTTTCCATGTAGTTTTTTTGGAAAAAATAAAAAAACCGATATAAGTAAATTATTTGTATACTGATATCTACCGGGTAGAAATTAATGAATTTTTGTATGGAGTTAGCTAAGAGGTTAGAGCAACATATGGGATAGTTTTCATCCTGGTATTCAATACAACTCCCGCAGAAAAATAAAATAAAAAAAAAACATTCAAATTATGTCGATAGTTCACGAGTGAAGCTAAATTTGTTTTAATATCACTAATTAAAATAATTATAAAATAAAATAAGCATAACATTTATTAAAGATACAATTGACCGGTCTATAAAACTTTATATAATCTATATGACAGCAGATGTCATCTGTTATTATATAGTTGACATTGTATTAGATATATCCGTACTCATTAATATTATTATTATAAAAATGCAAAAAATTATATCCATATCTTTTTTTTATTACGGGTAATCTACAGATTTCGTACATATATACCAGGTGGTATATATGTACGAAATCTACTATCATATAGATATACTATGATAGCAGATTTCGTACGTTTTCTTACTATAACAGTTATCGCTATATGTTATCAAACAGTATAGACATTGTACTAGATGTATCGATGATTTTCTCAAGAACATAATTAGTGACGCAAGGTCAAATATAGACTACCCCCTTTTATAAAAAACAATCCCAAAGAGCAATAGAGGATGAAAGTGGCAGTTCACGTGGCGAAGCCGCGAGCGGGTCGCTAGTATTAAATAACTATTTTACTATACCATAGCTCACATTGGGAAATAATAGAAATTTAAAATAATCTTTCTTTCACCGTCCCGATTAATCACAAGGTGTATTTTTTATTTTAACATGGGATTTTTTTTAGTCAGTTTCGTAATTTGAACATACCTATTGCGGTTATCGTGCGCAACAGAATCACCCCTCGGGTGATTAAATTATTTTCATTCATCTTATCTGGTAAAAATAAAACAAAGCACGGCGTTGAGTTCCGTCACTTAAATAATGTACCGAATTCTGGGGACTTTCCCTAGAATTCGGTACATTCAGAGAAAGAAATATATTAAAGTAACTTCTCTATTTACCCTATTATGAAATTAGAAGTGTGAAGTCGAAAAAAACGTAAGAAAATTAGACGAATAATTCTATTAAATTAACTAATTTATTAGATTATAATATGATTTTTATTGCAATAAACCTATAACATTATATATCATAAATCATAAAGTAAGTATAAACATGCGTGAATGAAAGTTGTTGAGGTCAAGATTTACCCTTGCCGAAAGCGGAAAATCGACATGTCACGTACCTACATTCTTGAAACTGATATTATTTCGATTATTCAATAATTTTGACCCTGGAATTTATTGCGTTAATTTATCGCCATAGGCAGTTTTTTATTACGGGCGCTTAGGCGTGTGAATATTATTTCCCTTTAAGTGGCGTGCGGTTAGATTTAACTGTGAAACAGTTATTTGTAGCTCCGTCCTCCACGGTGAGTGGTAAGAGAGGCAGGGGGAGACCTCGGTTGACCTTCGAAAACACAGTATCGATGATACTGGAGGAAGGTCACGTAAAAAGCATGAGGATCCCCCGGAGGGCATGTATGAAGAGGTTGATGACTGTGGACGAGGCTAAGGAGTATGCAGGGACCGTAGCGTTTGGCGCTTCGTTCTCTCTGACTACCCCGTAAGGGATACAGCGTGAAGCTAAAAAAAAAAAAATTGAAACAGTTATGAGATAAGGTTAAGTAAGTATTTTTAAGTTATTTTAAGTTATACGTTAAAGTTGCGCTTTTCCTGCTGCAACTGCTTTATTTATTTTACATTTAGTTTTTTCGTTCATTTTGGATATTTATTTAGTAATTATTATGCACATAATATTATTTATATGAAAAAAAAAATAACTGATTTAAAGATAGATCAAGAACAAGAAAAAGAATTAAAATATTTTAATACAGAGATGAGAGATAGAGCTCACTCTGGAATGACGGAGAAAATAAATTACTTAATAATATTTTCTATTTGGCTTATTGCGTAAAATAGCTGGAATTAAACGTCCATATAATCTATATCTTATTACACATGCTTTTAAGATATACAGAATTTTTTTTGATTCAACTGATAGGTTATTTAAGTAATTAAATCCATTTATATTTCTTTCGTGGAATAATATGCCAGTCTACTAAGTAGGTGGTCATGGGATAAATTCCAATGTAGAAGAAACAGATAGAAATTTGTGTGTTGGGCATAAATTTCTGCATTTAGGCGGTAAAAAACTGTTTAAAGAAGTGGTATACAAGTTTAATGAAGATTGTAGACCATATATCAATATAACATAAATATATTATAGAAACGAAATTGTGAATTCAATTCCTACTCAGAAAATGATTTATATATTATTTACCTTTCTCTGGTCTGGTACCTAAGATAAAGTGCGGCGTTAAGTTCCACCACACACCACGTACAATGTTACAAATGTTAACAACGAAATAAAAAAAAAACTATGTTATAGAAACGTGTATACGTTCTCAGACACATAATTCAACTCTCAATAGAAAATTAGCATAATTTATAATTTTAAATTATTAACATTCTTAAAATATATATTTCAACAGCCATACATTTCAATTTCCGCTTATAAATAATAATTATGTGAAATAATCTATTAATAACGGATGTTACCATATTAACTGACGAGATAGCTTTACGGTTAATCAATAATAACTTTAGTTACTAATATCATTTCATTCTGGTACAGACTCAATTGCATTAATACGTTCATATACAGATGTGATTAGTCGAATATGAATAGTCTAGATATTCTACTCTAAAGTAAATTTACCGTTATCATTGAAATCCATACTTATATTATAAATGCGAAAATCTGTCTGTTTGTTTGTCATGTTATCACGACTAATATACTGGACGGGTTTGGATGAAATTCAGAATAAAAATAGTAGATGATACCTCGTCAAACATAGGCTACTTTTTTTAAAATATCAACCCCGAGAAAGGTTTAAATAGGTGTTGAAAAGTTTAAATAGGTATGAAAAATCTGAACCGCATAATAGATTCTGATGAATTTTGGAATACATCTATCGTTGATAATCGAAGGTTAAACATAGGCTCCTTTATTTTCTTAAAAATTCACCTCCGAGGGTAGCAATATAACGAAAAATTTATGTAGTTTACGCCGCGAAGCCGTGAGCGAGTCGCTTGTCAACAAGTAAACTTGATTATAAGTTATTGCCGGTTATAGCTTATTGTCTTTTTTTTTCAACTTTTCTTGCCAAAAGACTGCTTATTATACAATTTTTAATAAAATGTAATAGTAGTCAGTGAGAACATAGTCTCAAACATTGCTTTATCCAATTTCCACTGATAGGTACCAGAGCGAAGAAATGAAAATTTAAATATAATCATTCTCCGAGCGGAAATCGAACCCACAACCATCGCGTTTGCAGTCACACGTTGTAACACTGCGCTAAAATAGCTGTATAATATTATAATAGTTTGGTTATAGCGTTAAAATGCCATTTATTTAGTCAGACCGCTTTTCTAAGTTTTTTAAAGTGTTTTTTAAGTTTCTCAAGTAGGTTGAAGTCCAGTTTCTATTATATTTTTTTTATAGCTCCCGCTGTATCAGGATGGGCAGAGGACAGAGACACTCCGTTTCCCACTTTCCACTGAATTTGGAGGCATTGCATGTTAAGTGGCGGGACTTAACGTCGCGCTTTACCTTTGACACTAGAGCGAAGAAGAAGGAAATATTAAATATTTCCACCCCTCGAGTGGGAATCGAACCCACAACCAGTCGCTTTACAGTCACACTTTGTGCCTCTGCGCTACGACTGGCCACATTGTTTTTAAACATTGTATATACAAATTATGATAACGTAAGTTATAACTGACATCATATCGTTAAAATTCTTTCAACGAATCTCTAAGCGAAGATAAGGAAGTCTAATTTGTAATGCTGTTACAAAAGATTATATCGTAAAGCTGTAATTTATTAGATGTAAAACTAAACGGGTGCGCTTTCATATCTTTTTATGTAAATCTATTTTATATATTTTTTTAAATATATAGTTAAAGCGTCTATTTTACGTACTTAAGCATATTGTCATATAGCAGGATAGGCAGAAGGAACCTAGTGTTAAGACACTCCGTTCCCCACTTTCCGCCGAATTCTTAGGCATTGCGTGTTAAGTGGCGGAACTTAACGCCGCGCTTTGCCTTTGCGCTTGCACCAGAGCAAAGAAATTGGAAATATTAAATATTTCCACCCCTCGAGGGGGAATCGAACCCACAACCAGTCGCTTTACAGTCACACTTTGTGCCACTATGCAACGACTGGCCCCTAGACTAGAAATTTAGTATTTGAACTTCAAATTACTATTTTAAGCTTTCGTTGGTCTAAAACGCGGCGTCGAGTTCCGCCATTCAGCATGCAATATCATGATTTCAAGGGGCATGCGGCATATTCCCTTCTCCATCTTATTAATATTCTTCTAAAGCGTGAAACTAAAGAAAAAAATTATTTTCGTCAAATCATATGTAAAATATAAGCTTCGGCTTGACTCAGATAAACAACAATTAGTATACATGATTGAAGTAAGAAGTTAATATACTAAGTACCTTACGCATTTGGTCCAATAATTAATTCTCAAGGGGCGTCACAACGCATTAACTACAGGTGCTAACACCAAATTATACAAATCAGACCACGTTAACAGAATATAGATACGTTGTAGAAGTGACTAAATTGATTATTGAAATTAACCTTTTTTACCTTTGAGAGTACTTTAGGAGCCAGTCGTGGCGCAAAGACACAAATTGTCACTATTAAAAGACTGGTTGTGGGTTCAATTCATAATCGAGGAGTGTAAATATTAAATATTGTCATTTTATTCGCCCTGGTGTCGAAGTAAAGCGCGGCGTTAAGTTCCGCCACTTAACACGTAGTGCCTTCAGAATTCTGCAGATCTACCCTGCTGTGTTTGGGATACAGTGTGAAGCTAAAAAAAATAGGTACTGAATTGTAAGAAAAAATTTTAACGTAAAATATGCGGGCAGAGTTGGCGATAAGTAAAGCTTATGTATATAGATTTTTTTAAATAATATATTAGAAATTTATTACAGTAAGAAAATAAATATTACACACTCTAATACTAGAGCGTGTAGACGCATAGGCTTTTGATATATCAAGACAATGCATAGTTTACGCGTGGAAGTATTATTGCCTTAAATAATTTAACGGAGACCAGAATATTTTATCACTAGGTTCTCTCTGCCTACCGAGATATGTGAAAAAAAATCGTAGATCCTTTTTTAAATATAATTTTATATTGCTTAAATAGCTATGTCAAATAATTTTTGACTTAAATAATGGGCTTAAAAGACTGATAACATTTAAAGTATTTTAAGTACATATTCTAATTTTTTTCATCAGTCTGTATCCCGCATACAGCATGGTAGGCAGAGGGAACCTAGTGTTAAGACACTCCGTTGCTCACTTTCTGCCGAATTCGGAGGCATTGCGTGTTAAGTGGCGGTACTTACCGCCGCGCTTTGCCTCCACACCAAAGCGAAGGAAATGGACATATTCTAATTTTTTACAAAATTTTAAAACAGGAAATTCTAAGTAGATAAACAACGAAAGTTTAACATTATGCTATCACATTCATTCTGAGACGTCAGCGTTGTGTGGAACGATTGACTTGTCAAATTACACAACGCACAGTAATAGAAAATTTGAAAGTATAGGAAGCTGATTGCGTCTAAGGTCACCTTGGCTTAACCAGTTCTACTTGGTACAGTTAAGTGTCACCATCAAACGTAAACTTTAAATTAATATATACTCTATTTTGCATATAGAGAGTCCAGTTTCATTTTTTTACATAAGTGTCGTTAGCATAAAAAAACGATTTCCAAAAAACATGTCTTGCGCAACTATCAAATTTGGCGATTATAATTAAAACTGTCATATATTGATTAGCGTTTTTGTGTGTCAAAATTTAGTTGAAATTGAATTTCCATATGCATATAAGGTGTGTTCTTCAAAATGTTAATAAAATGATGCACTTCTTTATATAAGACTGACTGTACTTGTGACTTTGTCATTGTAGAATTTAAAAAAAAATGTCTTATATATAAGTAGCCTCAGTTACTCCTTATTATATTACATTGCCAGTGAAAATCATAAGCCGGCCTAAACGAAGAGGTAAAAATTAAAAAATATATTATTTTTATGTGTGCGCCGTGTACTTGGTATATGTACATACGCATTTAGTAAAAGTCAGTCACTTTAATATACTACAACCAGATAGATACTTTCCGATTTTACTAATTGATCTAGACTAGAAAACTTTATTCTTCAAAAAATATAATAGTCCACTTGACATGTACAATATTTATTGTCCATATAAATGGGGAACGGAGTGCAATAGGTTCCCTCTGTCTAAAAGAAAAAAAAATAAGGTTTTCGAGGCCACCGTGGCGACGCGTGAAATGGTCTAACTATAAGCACGTTTGGCTGTGGGTTCGATTCCCACTTGGAGGAATGATTGCACTTGTATAATATTTATTTCTCTCCTCGTCTCGTCTCTATCTGGTACCTAAGACAAAGCATGGCATTAGGCTCTGCTTTTTAACACACAATGTATCGATTTCGAGTGGAACGTGGAGAAAGTAGCGTCTAATATATAAAAATACTGGCTATGCTCTTGCGTCCGCAAAAGGTAATTCATAATTTTTCCCTAATAAATTAAGTTTTAATATTTTTGTTACAGTTGTACCTTGCTCTGTGCATGCAGAATAACATACGATTTATATTCGCCATGTTGACATCGAGTAATTAGACTATTTAGAATGGAATTTGTATAGCTTTATACTGTATTTAGTGTTCGATACTCTAGTTAGCCTTTTAATGATCTTAATTGCGAAAAAAATCGTTTAATTTAATCCTGTGAATATTAAATTACAGTTCATTGGATCTGACAGACCACTTTAGACTTTAATTATTCTTCTACTTTATGAGGCTATCGTGGCGTAGTGGGTCAATGTCTGAATGAAACGCGACTGGTTGTGGGTTCGATTTCTCGTGGTGATTAGGATTATTTTTCATCACCTCTTCTCTGGTAAGGTATTGAGTTCTACCACTAAGCATGCAATGTCTCCATTTCGTGTAGCAGTTAGAGAACAGGGTGTATTGACGTTAGGTTCTCTCCGACTACTCTGCTATAAGCTGCTCTATTTTATGCAAATGAGTCTGTACGTATATTCGTAAGTAAGTGATATAAAAAAAGCATTGTTCAAAAATTATATTTCTAGTATTCTTAATAGAATATTTATAACAATCGTATACCAATATTTACATTGATTCAAAATCTAGCCACGAAAAGGGCTTAGAATAAAAATAAATATAATTTATTTATTAATTAACCGGAAATATGGTACTTAATTACCTTTATTTACTCAACATAAGCTTTATTCAAAAATTTCTATAAATATACATTTTTTGGGAAGTATCTTAGCATTTTCAAGCACGTTATAAAACTGTCTCATTGTTTCAAAATATAACAGCTTAGCAAGGCTATATATATACTATTCCCCCTGGAGTGATGGTAAAGCTTAGCTCTATGTCGACATTTATTACAGTTTATTTAGTACTGCACCATCTCATAGTCTATCTATGGATATGACATTTACTTAAAGCAATATCTTCGCCTATACTTTAACGCAATTTAGCTATATTAACTAGTGTATTGATTTTGATTATGTCATTAAAAATAGAAAAGCGTGACAAAGCGTGGCGTTGAGTTCCTCCACCTGAAACGCAATGCCTTGAATTTTGGATGGAAAGTTGAGAACGAAGTGTTTTTACAGAAGATTCTCTCTGATTATCCTGCAATGCTTGAAAAGACGTGAAGCTGTAAAAATAATTTCAAAAGCCCTATCTCTGAATAATTTACAATAGGCCTTGGGCCTCGAGATCACTTAATCGTTTTTTTGCCACACTTTAGTTCTTTTCGTATTACCTTACTAGTGCAGAGAAATTATTACAATCAGAAGTTGTCTCATTCCGCCACAATGGCCTCATAATAAATTATAAAAAATTAAAAATAGTTTAACACATCTACTCGTAATAAAAAAAGTTCAAGAATTTACCTATTAAGAAATTTAAATAGACTCTAATAAGAAATATAATTAAAATTTATTTCAATAACACAGAAAATTAAATATTTTCCTAACTAATACAATATTACGGCAAAGGCATCAGAGTCCTCAATCTACATCCTCAACATCATGTAACAGATAGATGCATTTCCAGTGACATCATATCAAGAGTGGCAATTTCTAATCATAGCTCCGTGATCAACATTCAGATGCTAAACGAAAGTTCTACTTATAACGCGAACGTTATACAAATTGATCTAATTCAAATAGCATGTGTATTATGTGTTGCGGACAGACTGTGTAATGAGGCTGCATCGGTATAAGCTGACATATGGTAGGCCGTCGTTAATATATAGTAATATAGAACTAATTGTGTACATGTGAAAGTAGCACTGTCTGTCTGTCTGTATGTCAGCTTTAATTGCTGTAACTGATTTAAATGTATTTCTATTCTAGTGTAGGTAACTTTAATGGTAAATGTATGGGTAATAAGTTATATTTGACACTTATTGACTTGATGCTGTTAATGGTTTTTGTTATATTAAATAACAAATAACCTTGGACGACCTTCTAAAAAGTAGTAGCGATGAAACTTCTTCAAGAAAGACATATAAAACGCATGAGGAATTCGGACTGAGGATGGCGTATATGAAGAGGTTGATGATAGTAAACGAGGCGAAAGAAATGCATGACCCTGTTTAACCGTTCTCTCAGACTGCGCTGTTGGGAAAATATGAAAGCTGAAAATTACAAGACTGGCTTAAACAAAATTAAACTTACGTATATATAAGTCTAAACTAAGATTTTGTTCAGGATACTTATATCAAGATAAGCAAATAAGATAAGCAATCGAATAAAAAGTACGTATCCAGGGTAGTAATCCTTTAAATAAATAAAAAATATATATCTGTCTGTATTATAACAATTTTGCAGTAAGAATGATTTTCGTTTCAAATTATTGTAAAATATTTGGGATTCCTATAAAATCTTTACGTATAGCTTAGTGGGTTTAAACACATGCATTAAAGCCTTCTTGACTACTTGTTCACAATGTCATTGAGCTTTACTAATGAAAATAGTAGAAAATAGTATGGAAAATATTTTAAAGTCAAAAATATTTAAGCAGGCAATATTTAACGACATGTAAAACTACTCTATTACTTAAAATTTTCCATTATGAACGACGCAAGTAAATTAAAGGAAGTGTGTATGTACATGACTATCTTGGTATACTTTAAGGCCGTGAATTTTGATATTGAAATTTAAAAAAAAATGTAAATAACAATTATTTACAATAATAATATAATACCTTTTTGACAGCTACACATTTCTTTCTACATATCAAGATAGTCAGAGTCCTAGTGTCAAGGCACTCCGTTCTTCACTTTCCTCTCTAAATCGCGCCATTACAAGTAAAATTGTCTTAGTTAATAGAGTGGAGAAATATAAATAATATATCATGATTTCGAGAGTTGGAATCGAACCCACAAACATTGCCTTTACAGTCAGACGCTGTTCCACTGCGCCACGACGGCCTCGACTTTATTGTTAATTAATTATACTACAATTAATTACAATGCCGTCACAGAGTACTATTTTTCGTCGACACTTATATTAATGCATTTGAAATGTGATAAAATCAATCGTAAAGTCACTAAAATTGACCTTAGAATGTAATTTATATGGACCTTTATTGCTTTATATCAATTTTAATATATGCAATTGTAGCATTTATCTACCAGGAAATTGTTACTAAATTTTCTTTTTATTAATATTTTAAATATGTATGCCATACAAAAAATGTTAAAATAGCTAAATGTTGTAACATAACTGTTGTTTTAAATAATATTAATTTAGATAAAAAAGGCGACTAAAATATTTTAGTATCTCTTAGGAGTTAATTGCCTCAGAACAAATAATTTTTAATCTATGCAACTACATAGGTATATACATTACATGTAATAATTAAGATAAAACTTAAGCTTAAGTTTGTGGATCAGAGAAAGCCAAAAAATGTCTTTCAACCATAATTTTTATAGTAGTTACAGAAAAAAAGCATATGTGATATAATGTGTGACGCTAAGATTTTTCTCGTTTATTTTACCATGCGGAATAATAGTGAATTTAAATAAGAAAAATAAGTTAAATAAAAAAATGAAACCCTGCTTTCTAAAACTATTTGACGTGGTGGTAAGCTATTTGAAGTTCAAAAAATGAAGCATGTAACGTCTTATTTTAAATAAAACTATTTGACTTTGACTTGACTAAAGAAATCGTTGTATAGTAAACAAAATGGAATATGAATTACATTTTTTATATATATAATTTTATAATTTGTTAAAGGTGTAATTTATACGCAATTATTGACACGCAATATGTCAATTTCAGGCGGAAAGTGGAGAGCGGAATGTCTTAACACTCACTTATGATTCTTGAGTAAGGGTGTACGCACGTAGTAATGTATGTACTAAAAATAAAAATGCTATTTTGAGAGTTTTAATAAGAAATTTTAGTAAGTGTTCAAGTAGTTCAACTAACACTATGAAAATTCACAAATGGGACAACTTCCTCCGTTTAACTTAATTAATTAAATAACGTATACGTGTATAGGGCCGTTCAAGTATTACGTGAGCACTATAGTGGGACCGAGGGGATCTTTGCATTGCTTAGTTTGGATGACATGGGGGGTAGGGAAGTCTAGATAATGATTACGTCATCGATTGCGGGGCTACCCACCCTAGTAGCTTGACACACCCAGGCTCTGATCCGTAACCTAACCAAACCTAATTAAACTACATCTAGGTACTAACTACAATACTTAACATACATAAGACAGATCACACTCAACAGTTGTCTGTTGATAAAAAAAATAACTGGGGAAAACTGCTGGTATAGTTTGATAGTAACATATTATATATTTGAATTAAGTGGAATTGGGCCGTAACTATAATAGATGGAGCCGACACGTCTTAGAGTGGAGACCGCGCTTAGGCAAGCGTAGCGTAAGACGCCCTGCAGCACGTTGGACAGACGACTTGAAAAGGTGGCTGGCAGCGGATGGATGCGCGCTGCCCAGGACCGGGAAGGTTGGCGTTCTTTGAGGGAGGCCTACGTCCAGCAGTGGACGGCAGCAGGCTGAGAATAGAATATTATTTTAGATTGCTACCCCAACCTCAGCCATACTTGGACCTGATTAAGTATTCCCAAGTGTACCAAAAATTCAAATAAGTTGGTTATGTTCGTAAGATTATAATATTTTTGTCCTTTACTCTATGTTGAATAGCGTATAAAATCTACGCTCTACCCTAATGTGTTTTCTTGTTTTTAAAATTATAATTATAATATTTAAAAAATACATCAATTGAAAAATCTTAACGTAGGCATGAGGGAGGGGGTAAGAGCTTTGCCTACTTTTGCTGACAAGAGGGAGGGGGGGTAAATAATTGTAATAAATCTGCTTACGTAATGCTTGAACGGTCGTTGTGTAACGAAGCGTAGATCCTCAAATAATATCATTTTAGTGAGCGACCATAAAAAAATATTTTGAGAAAATAAAAGTTTCGAACGTTGCAGGATTCGAACCCAAACCCTCGTCCCTTGGAGGAACTACAATACTTTCCCATATAGCAACGTTGACGTCCTTATAAGGTTGTTACACCCGCGCTTCTTGGCCACCCAAAGTAAGAGATAGTGTATATTTTTTATTCTGAACGTCTGAATAACCCTTTAAAAATATTAAAATTAACAATAAATTTTCCGTTCCAAAAGCTTCATTGTCTTATTTTAATTACAATTTTATATGTATAGATATGTACATATAACATATACAAGGTAATGTAGTCAAGCTCTAATAAACAAAATTAGATTCTTAATATAATTAAGTAATAACGTACATTTCATAAATCTTATGGAACCAGTAAATTACGTACGCAAATACCTACTTGCTCTTGATATTTATGAATATGTATGATATTAGATTTAAGTTTAATAAATTGTTGCGATCGGGGAAATGATTTTATATTATTTTCATTATATATTGAGATTTATTATATATTGAGGCCGGTCATGGTGCAGTGGCACAATGTGTGACTGTAAACGCGATTGGTTGTGGGTTTGATTAGCACTTGAGAAATGGAAATATTTAGTATTTTATTTTCTACCCTCTGGTGGTGGGTGGCGTTAAGTGCCGTCACTTAAGACGCAATACTTTTAAAATTTGGCGGAAAATTATTCTTAATATTATTCTTAATATTAGCATTTATATGCTCTCCTTACCCTGCAATCTTAAAAAAGAAGCTGTACGTAGAATATAACAACTTTGGTATACAATTTTCGTTAACTACTTAAATTTAAATATAATTTGTACAATAAAACTAAAATTGCGTTAACTTTTATGTTACAATATCACAATCAGCAGTATCTTTTATTCTCATTAATTAAATCTTTTGATAAAAAGTATTACAAGTATTTAAAAAATTATACTATAAAGTGAAACTACTGTACCTACTGTAATCTCGATTGAACGTTGAAATAACAATCTACGATTCTATCTTCGATTTCAGTTATTGTTTTATTTGTTAAGAATGACTTAATACTTAATCAGATCAGATTTCCTCTAATAAGTCACGATTATTGTCGAAAGAGAAAATTGCATTACAACTATGTACAAAGATCTCTCTGTGATACAATTTGTCTTTTGCTTATCGTTTTATTATCTTAAATAAATAATAATTGCTATATCTTAATACAAATAATTTTGGTTCATTTTTTAAAATTCTAAACTCGTTTATGCGTAATGTAAGCCTTAAGAACGTTTTTTTTTACTTTTTTTTTTAGTTTCGCTCTGTATCCCTTGCGGAGTAGTCAGATGAACGGAGCGCCAAACGCTACGGTCCCTGCATATTTTCTTCGTCTCGTCCACTGTCATCCTCCGGGGGGTCATCATGCTTTTTACGAGACTTTCCTCCATTATCGTCGATACTTTGTTTTCGAAGGTCGACAACCGAGGTCTCCCCCTGCCTCTCTTACCACTTAGCAACGTATATGACTAATACTTGGTAGTAATTGTTTACTACACCGTCGTGGCGCAATGCAGTATTTGACAGCAGCTTATTATCGATATAAACTTTAACTATGCCAAACTTCATGCTCCTATGCTTGCATTTACTTGTTCATATAATGATTAATTCAGTTCTTTCATTTTGGCGCTTCAATTGTACCTGAGAATGTCAGGTCACTTCGGTAATATATAGTTAAGTTCTTACTTACTTCCTCAAATATAGCGTATCAAACGAGCTAGTCGAGACAAGTCACTTTGCCAATATCACGTTGTGCGGAGAATATTCGTTGTATGGACCATTAGAAGAGAAAGTTCCGATACTCAACACGCAAAATGTTTCATTTTGGGCGGAAATAGGACGAAAAACTGACTGTCTTGACTCTAGGTTCTCTCTAAAGAAAAAGCGTGAAGATGCACATGAGAAATTGCATGGGAATCCAGAAACAACATAGCAAGCCTTCACGTATAACAAAATGAATATTTACAATAGATCGCACATCAATGAAAATATACTAAGTTACCTTATCACTTCGCCACAATAGCTTCCACGTCTGTTTTAATATAAATACACTAGCGGAAATAATTAAAGGATCATAATTTTTTTTCAATTTTTTTGAGGTTTTTTAAGTGGCTGTATTTTTCATAAATGTGGTTGCATTGTAACAAAAAAGGCAACCATTTTATAACTTAAAGTTAGTTTGTAGTTCTGAGATCTCAAGATGAAAAAAAATTTCAAGCGACGTGTTCCGCTCTATTTAGATGAATACTGAGAGATATATTTTGATTCTTTTTCTCTCTTTAAAGCTTTAAAATGCTTGTTTTTTTTATTTCTTTGCGACCATATTTGACGAAAATACAGCTACTTAAAAAACCTCATAAAAAAATGAAAAAAATATGATCCTTTAATTATTTCCGCTAGTGTATTTTGCAATTTTCCTTGTGGCTTAGTAAATTTATTGAAATTAACTAAAAAAGACTATCGAACTTAGATAACAGCAATATGTAACTAGCTATTTATATTAATATTATACAATTTATGATTTATTACGGTGAATAAGTCGATATGTAAAACGTTCTCGTTCCCTTTAACAACTTGTTAAGTATTTGGTAACTCAGTTACCGTCTAAGATATTTGCAATGTAAACTCAATAAATATGTAATATTATGTATAAGAATAATTAATTTAAGTCTTACATAAGTCGTTGTGCACTTGTTTGTGTGTAAGTGAAAATGCTAAAATATTTAAGAGTTAAGAACAAAATTGTGTTACGAAACTTTTCGTTTCTAGATATTTATGTAGAATGTAGGTTATAAAATTTAAATTAAATTAAATTTATTTAATATTACTAGATATTCTTCGCAACAACGTTTGCATGGATTTTATTATATACTACTTCCATATTGACTTATTGCACTTAAAATGGACCTAAAGTTAGGACCTATTAGGTTAGGACCTATTAGGTTATTAATTCTCTCGTCTCTAAGACTTCTATGTCAGATGTTATATACATCTGGTATATACATTCTATTACTATTTATTCATCTTATTCATAAATATTTTTTCCTAAATATATTCAACGTACAGAGCCAAATTTGTACTGTTTGATTGTAGTAAAAATATTTTTCCTATGTATTAGTAATTATTCAATTTAAAGCAAAAATCTGAGCAAAATTTAACGAAACATTGTTTTGACACAACAACAGAAACAAGAGGTTAGCAATATAATCATATTTTGAATATAACAAAATAATTATATTATTATCTGTAGTCTGTTGATAGATAATATATATAAAATAGCTTATAAATCCAGTGTCACATTCAATATGTACAGGTACAGGATATTTGTATCATTTAACTATTATTACAGTTGTTGAAAAAATCTGTTCTTTAATATACTAACGTAGGTCGTGAATTATTAAATCAATAGTTCTATGCGGGAGATCTTATCTAGATCGAACATTCTTTTAAAAAAATATACTGGTGTATATTTTACTTTACTTTGTTACTGTAATGTAGTTAAAAGGAGAAATGTGATAATTGTATCACTTGTTATTAAAGGGTTTCCTCACATTATGTGGCAAGCTAATTTTTTTATTGAACAAAGGGGGAAAATGAGCAGAATAACCATCTGATGGAAACTGTAAGGTTACTTTAGCCCATGAATGTTTCACTGTTTGTTTATGACATGATAGTGGTCGTAAACCAGTCAAAAAACGAATCTCCTACCACGAAATAACTGAGTTAAACGCCTCTTACGCGATGCCACCGAACAGCGCAGGGGAATTGTATACATAACCCGTTCCGCCACGGGAGTAAATTTAAACACTGCCAATGTAAGTCAGTCAGAGAGGACCTAGTGTCAAGACAACTCGACCTCCACTTTCCGCCTGAAGCGGAGATATTGTGTGTTGAGTGACGGAACTTAACACCGCGCTTTGTTTTAGGGATCAGAGCAAAGAAATGGAAATTTAATCTTTTCCCAAGTGGAAATCGAACTCATAAACATCGCTATAAAGTCATACGCCCACGTCCCACTGCGTCACGACGGCCTCTAGATCTTAGTTCATTAAAAAAAACATCTTACCATATTTTTTTACTAAATTAACATCCGTTTTATATAAAAAAACCCATTTTGCTTTAAAAGAAATCACTTCCTAAGTAGAAAGCTCTGTAGCTATTATTAGAGAACAGCTAATTAGCTTAGTAATTATGTCATTTCATAAAATTGTATTAAGTAGTAGGTATTATATAAAAAATATTCTTACCTTCCTGTTTCCGATTTTTGATTTCCGGTTACAATTAGAAATTTAGTTTAAATAATAAAGTAAGATTAACAGGAAGTCTTTGTCGTCCAATTTAAATAAATTGGATGTAAAGAAATAAGTGTTTTGAATGAATTGTTTATTAGCGTTAATGCCATCTATATCCCGTCCCTACCCCTGAATAAGAAGTTAATTCTAATTTTAAGAAATATGTAGGTAATACATATAAGTAATAATATTTGTTATATACGTCTAACCTCTAGGCTAGGTTAGGTTATATTCAAATACTTATTTCGCATTAATATTAAGGTAATTTAAACGAAAAAGAAAGTAGGGGAGTAAGGGGAGAACGGAACACAAGATCTTATCCGACCCTAAAGCCAACCTCACCTGCACGCGTCGATTATCCAATCCATCAAATAATCGACGGCGACAACACTACACAACAAATATCCTGTCGCGGTACTCCCTGCTAGATAACCAACGAGGCTCTGGCGACCGAGCAATGGCGGTATAACCATACCCCCTACGGAGAAATCCGTTGGAAGGGGCTTCAGCGGCCCTGGAGTTTAAATCCCTCCTAAAATGTCTGGTGCAGAAGGCAAGGGGAAACCACTGCACTATTATCCCATGAAAGTCATCATGAAGGTTGAGTCAAAAATTGATAAGTGGCCATGCGATCCGATTAGCAACCGGCGCCAGACTGCGTCCGGGGCAGATGGTGTGAAATCTGCTACCGGCCATGCGAGTGTAGGAAACCAGGCACCGCATAGAAAATGGACGACTGGAATGCCTATTAAGATGCGTCAGCTGCACAAGATAGGAACTTGGAACGTACGAGGGTTATTACAATCAGGTAAACTCAGTATCCTTGAAAGAGAAGTGTCCCGATGTAGTTTAAATATCTGTGGCCTAAGTGAAACCCATTTGAAAGGTAAGGGTCACTTCTACACGGAGTCAAGTGTAGTGTACTTCTCAGGCAATGATGACATCAGCAGAAATGGCGTTGCATTCATATTACCTAAGATCTTAAAAAATTGTGTGATAGGATACGAACCTGTGAGCGATAGAATAATGAGCATAAAACTTAACGCGACACCCGTTGTTCTTAATATAATCCAGGTTTACGCACCAACTAGCACATCTACCATTGAGGACTTGGAAAACTTCTACGCAGATCTTGAGACCACCTTGCTGAAGATCTCTAGAAGAGAGATGCTTGTTGTAGTGGGTGACTTCAATGCCAAGATTGGTGCTGACGCTAATCTAATCAGTACGTGTGCAGGAAAATACGGACTAGGACAGTGTAACGATAGAGGTGAACGCCTCCTACAATTTGCAGCTGATAATAATCTGGTTATCGCTAACAGCCTCTTTCAAAATCATCCGCGGAGATTATACACCTGGATCTCACCAAACGGCAACCATCGGAACCAAATCGATTACATCCTGATAGCGACCCGATGGAGAACCTCTGTCCAAAACACCCACACACTGCCTGGAGCTGATTGTGGATCAGATCACCAACTCCTGATCTGCAAAATTAAGACCAAATTGAGAGCTGCCCGATCATTCAACCATCATGCGCGACTGGAGGTAAAAGATAGCTCCAAATTTGTGACAGCCCTAGAGCAAAAATGGACACAATGGACATCGATCGACCATACCACACAATCCTCAGATCAACTATGGAATAATGCGAAGGCCTTCATAACATGTGCTGTTGATAACAGTCGTGCCAGGGCATCAGCAATTCGTAAGCGGCAGCATTGGATTAGCGACGATACTCTGGCTCTTGTAGATGAGAGAAGAAAAATGAAGGCTTCAGGAACAGACATCAAGGCATTCAACAAAAAGTCTGCTGAAATACAGGCAGCGTGTAGACGGGACCTTAATACAAAGCTTAAGAACATCTGCTCAGAACTGGAAGCTCACGCCGACAAACACGAAACCAAAGACCTGCACCAGAAAGTCCGAATTATAACAAAATCTTTCACCTCCAAAAGTTGGGCTATTGAGGATTCCAGTGGTCAAACAGTGACCGAGATAAAGGCAATATCTGAAACTTGGAGACAATACTGCCAGTCATTGTTTGAAGATGAAAATGCACACTGCTTTGTCTCGACTGAACCCGGAAACGATGAGAAAGAACCAGATATTCTTAAAGACGAAGTCAGAGCAGCAATCAAACACCTGAAAAATGGAAAATCTACTGGTATTGATTCAATTCCTATAGAAACAATCAAGGCTTCCGGGGAATTTGGCGTGGGAATTTTGCATACAATCTGCAATAAAGTCTGGCAGACTGGTAACTGGCCTCGAGAGTGGACCCACTCAATTTTCGTTCCGCTACACAAAAAAGGTTCCACTAAAATATGTAGTAATTATCGCCTTATTGCACTTATCCCTCATGCAAGCAAAGTCTTACTGCATATACTTAATGAACGTCTCAAGTCATATCTGTCACGGGAAATCGCTCCGGAACAGGCAGGATTTGTAAGAGGAAAGGGTACCAGAGAGCAAATCCTAATAGTACGTCAGATAATCGAGAAATCTCGTGAGTTCAATAAGGCAACATACATCTGCTTTGTAGATTTCTCGAAGGCCTTCGATTCGGTCAAATGGCCAAAGCTTTGGAGTACTCTACTGGAAATGGGAACACCTAAACATCTTGTGCACCTCCTTAGACGTCTATACGAAGATGGAACAGCTTCTGTAAGAGCGGACGAACTACTCTCAGATAATTTTCACCCAAGTGCCGGCGTTCGTCAAGGTTGTATTATTTCACCAATTTTGTTCAACACCTACACAGAATTAATAATGAGAATTACCCTTGAAAACTGGACCGACGGTGTATCAGTTGGCGGAAGAAAAATCTCAAATCTACGATATGCGGATGATACTACCTTATTCGCCACAAGCATCGAGCAAATGGAAGAACTGCTTGAGAGAATGGAACATGTTAGCCTCCAGTTTGGCCTTGGGATCAATCGCAAAAAGACAAAGATAATGATTGTCGATCGTGCTACCAACAACTCGCCCGAAGTCACAGATATAGCTAATTGCGAGGTAGTCCAATCATATATCTATTTGGGAGCACTGATCAGTAACAATGGTGGATGCGTGGAAGAGATTAAGCGACGTATGGCCATCGCGAGATCAGCCATGGATAAGATGAGAAGGATATGGAAAAATCGAAATAACACCAAAAACACTAAGACACGCCTAGTCAGAGCATTAATTTTCCCTATCTTTCTATATGCATCCGAGACATGGACTCTGCGAGAGAGTGAAAAGAAGAGAATAGATGCTCTTGAAATGTGGTGCTGGAGAAGGATGTTAGGAATATCCTGGACTTCTTTTCGCACCAATAAGTCTATTCTCGACGAGCTCCGTATCAAACAGAGGCTATCGGGCATTGTACAGTCTCGTATCCTCACCTTCTTCGGGCACGTTACAAGGCGTGGTGACGTGTCAATTGAACGCCTAGTAGTGCAGGGTAGAGTGGAGGGTACGAGGCCTCGTGGCAGATCACCAATGCGATGGACAGATCAAATTAAGTCCACAATTGACGTCCCGCTACATGAGTGCACGAGACGAGCCAGTGTCAGAGAAGAATGGCGCCGTCTAGTACAGCGAGCCACAAGACCACCGTGATGACCACGACCGCTCTGACAAGAGTGAACGCCTGAGAAGAAAAAAAGCATTTAAACAAAAAAAGAAACTGGACTCTCTTAGGGGATATTTTATAAGCTTAGTTAAAGCTTATTTAATTTTAAGTACTGATTTTGTTGAAAAAAAAGAAATTAATATAAAAAAAGAATTATATTCAAAAAAAGGTACAGATTTTATGTCCATAGAAAATAAAATTAAAATAAAATTATAAAAAAAAATGTTTATAAAACCATCTTTGCTTGCTATTGAGTGCAATATCCAAACGTGCGATCTTTGTCGTTGAGGAATATGACCCATAGATACTGGTATTTATTAAAATCTTTAAAAAAATTGAAGTAAAATGAATAGCAGCCTTATAAGTAAGAGTGATCTTCTCCAGTCTACCAAAATATAAGAATTAATGAAAAAATTGGACATAATGTGGTAAAAAACACTATATTCGTGTAGTCTAAACACGTAATCACATACTTATATAGCATAATGTATATACATAAAATTTTACATACATTCGAATTTAGTAGTATTAGTAATTGAATCTGGAAGTTGGTAATTTTTAATTATATGTTAATTCATCAATATTTTCTTTCATAGAAAAGCATGTCGAAAAATGTTTATTAACTAGAGTAATAAAAATATAATAATCATATAGCACACAGAAAAAAAGCCAATTAAAGACATATTCGTAAGGCTTGCTGCAAACACCTACATAAACCTTGGCGTCTAGATTGTTCTTAACACGACAGTCCTTGGTCTAATTGCGCGGAAAACAATTGAAAGTTAATGTTATAACAATAACAATAAATTATTATATTATCGTTTGTCTACACTGTCCTGGCCGACCTAAGCTTAGGTAGTTTTCACATTGACTGGGATAGTTAAAATTTGCTAAGCTGTGTATATCACTTTAAAAGTCTAAACTATAGTATTTTTTTTAGCTTCACGGTGTATCCCGCACACAGCAGGGTAGGCAGAGGGAACCTAGTGTCAAGACACTCCGTTCCCCACTTTCCGCCGAATTCGGGGGCATTACGTGTTAAGTGGCGAAACTTAACGCAGCGCTTTGCCTTTGATACCAGAGCGAAGGAAATGGAAATGAAAATATTAAATATTTCCACTCCTCGAGTGGGAATCGAACCCACAACCAGTCGTTTACAGTCACATGTTCGTGCCGTTGCGCCACGACTGGCCCCAATTGGCTGATTGACTGGCCTATTTAATACTAATGTTGAAATACTAGTAAGGTTGGAATGTGGTATTTAATACAAATTGTATATTAGAAAGACTTGCTTCCTATGAGACTTAAAGTTATTAAGCATTATCTTAAAAACTATGTCAGTATATTTTTTGCTCGATATCCTTTATTTCCGGAAATACCGAAACTAGTATGCGGAAACATAGATATGCTAATTACGAATATTAAAATACATATTTTTGAAAGTGTATAAATAAAAAAATGACAAGTGTAAAATGATTTTGTTATTTCTCTACATATTCTGTTAGAATTTTAATTGGATTAGATAAGTTCTTGTTACTTTATTGAAACGGTTAAGCATAATTTAATACCCACTCATTTCTCATCTTCACGGGAGTGTAGTGTCAGGACACTCCGTTTTCCATTTTCCCTCCGAATTTAAGACATTGCTTGTTGAGTGTAGACAAGTGAAAGTAATGTTAGTAAATTCCTCTGAGTGAGAATCGAACCCGCAATTACCGTGCTTAAAGCCAGAGGCTAATGCACTGGAATATTATACTAAACTATCAGTTCTTGTTAAATAAAAAACACACAATGATTTACTAATCACAGTCAATACATTTTTTTTAGCTCCCCACACTCTGGCCCACAGTCTAATAATAATATAATTTAGTTTTTAACATACTGCTTAGTACGTACTAGGGCTTTAAGTCCTGTAGGCTATCTTCAGATATCACGAGAAGAGAATTTTTAATGATGGGATCTTAATATTAGAGGGATCCTGCGTATAGAAAATATTTGTACTTATTTTTGTAACTTCACAATTAAATTAAGTTTTATTGTTAATGTATGGTAATTGAATTATCGCGGTTTAGACAGCTGCCATTACATTAAAGAAAACAAATACAGAAAAAGAACAACAAATTAAAATGTACACGCCACTATTAATTAGTGAGCTTTCAAACATACGTCAGTTATCCGATTCCTGTTGATTATATGGTTAAATTAAAAATAGACATTACACGATACCTTCCGTCTCTGAATATAATTTGTCAACTATAAACCTACTATTGCGGTAATTTCAAAATCCTCAAGTGAATCATCATTTTAATTCCTCTTTTATCGTCTTCCTTTTTTACATCTTCGTTCTTGTGAGCTTACGAAAGGTCGAGTGCCTGTTTCTTATTAGTTCTGCAAATTTTGCAACATTTTGATCTTCCGGAATTGGAGGAGACCTCCTAAGTACTCACATATGTAGTTACTATCAAAATTCAGGTTAAAACGCAACGAAGTGTTCAGAGAGATCTTAATGCTTAGACATTTCGCTCTTCACTTTCCGCCGGAAATCGAGTTCAGGACATTGCGTGTTAAGTGCAACTAACGGAGCTGATTGTCACGCCGTATTTCAAGTACCAGAGCAGAAAGGAGAAATTAGTATAATATACAACCATTTGACCTCTTACTAATTACAATTACTATATTTTGTATAGTTACTTCAAAATATTTAATACATTTTGAACTATGAGCAAAATTAAATAATAACACTAATAAAATTTTATACAACATTTTTTAAGATAACAGTCACTTTAGACGTTTATATTATTACAAACGTTTCTTTGGGCCCAACAAGAACTTTGCCAGTTGTGTTATTTGACATTTGTTCCGGTTTGCGCAACTATATTGACATGTTGCAGTAATAATAATTTGTTTTACCATTATCTATGGAAATAATCGAAATTGCAGATATTAGTATGGAAGGTATATTATTAAAATTATATGCTATTTAATGTCATTGTTGAGACGTGCCTGCCTAAATTTAACAGTGTGGGTTGGAATCTTTACTGGTTTTTATAAAGAAATAAATAAAAATAACTTTTCTTTTCCATAGCCAAGTAGGTATAGTAGGGAAGACAAGCGAGTGTCTGGAATGAGGATGGCGGAGCTCAACGCCGTACCTATGTCTTCTTGGGCAGGAAACACATTGTTTAAGTGTGTACCGTCGTTACTGTAAATAAACCTAACAAAAAATAGTCATTAAAAATCTCCTATACTTTATTAATCTATAATTTATAATACATTGTATGTAATATAACTGCATGATTTCATATTTTTAATTGAACTATCTTTATTTTCTAACTGTGTAGTCCGTAACACATATTCTGCGTAAGATTTTTGAGAAATATCCTTTTTCCCCGTATAAGGGCATTCCCCATGAAACAGATATTCAATATTTCAGCATGCTCCATTCTTCTGGAACAAAATGCCTTAACATTAGGTTCTCTCTGTCTACCCCGCTATGTAATACAAAGCGTGTAGTAAACAAACATAATATGCATTACAATTCTAAGAAAGTCTAAAACTTTAATTAAGGTAGGCTGAGATCATATCCTTTATTCAACGCGCGTAATCTTGTTCCCACAATTTAGCAGATTATAACACTAATCGTTCTGCCTATGACAATAAACAAATTATTACATCATTTAGAAGTAGCACAATGTTATACAAGGAAGATTTTTTATTAAGGCTGATTAAATAATAATTTTAATTACCATTAATAAAATGTAAATGAAAACTTATTAAAGCATTTTAAAATGTCCTTTTTATCTATTTTTTCAAGCTATATCGATACTCGATATTACGACACTCCGTTCCTCATTTTCCGCCATATTCTGAAGGCATTGCGTGTTAAGTAGTGGAACTCAACGTCGCACTTTGCATCGATACCAGAGTGAAGTAAATGGAAATATTAAATATTTCCATACCTTGAGTGGGCATTGAACACACAACTACTCATATTTACAGTCATACTTACGTACCCCCGCGTCACGTCTGGCCCCAAGTTCGCGGTCCTAGAGGCCCGAATTCAGGTGGAAAGTGGAAGACGACAGTATCTTGCTACTAAATTGTCTCAGCCTACACTTCTCTGCGGGAAAAAACGTAAATCTGTAATGTGTTCTTTTTTTATATATTCTTTATTAATAAATATTTTTATTAATAAATAAATATAAAAAAAAATATTTAGAAAATTCAACAACACGTTACGTAAAATCTGTTTTAAGTTAATCTATATGAAAAGCTACTGGCTATTGTGTAAACAGAATTAGTAGGGTCCAGATAATTCAAATTTTAAAGTTGGTATACTATATGTGTTCGTAATTAATTGCCATAATTTCAATTATATACATTGAAAGCAAAAGCAAAGCGCGGCGTGAAAGCAAAGCGCGGCGTGAAGTTCAGCCACTTAACATGCAATGCCTCCGAATTCGGCAGAAAGTGGGGAACGGAGTGTCTTAACACTAGGTTCCCTTTGCCTATCCTGCTGAGTGCGGGATACAGCGTGAAGCTAAAAAAATTAAAATCTCAATTATTTATTAATACACATAATAATAATGGTAATTCCCACTATTAAGGTAAAGTATACACAGATAAAACCTGCACATAAGTACTAAAATTTAACTGACATTTATTTTCGAATTATCTACAATTATATACATATGCTGGTATGTATTTACGCAATAAAATAAATATATAGCGAACAGATTTTATCTCGCAAGGTGTCGATTTGTATTAACACACTCTTGTATGATAATTTTACGATTAGGTATAGGGTACATACCTTGGGGCCAGTCGTGGCGCAGTGGCACAAGCGTGTGACTGTCAACGACTGGATTTGGGTTCGATTCCCGCTCGAGGAGTGAAAATATTTAATATTTCCATTTCCTACGCTCTGATATCAGAGGCAAAGCGCGGCGTTAAGTTTCGCTACTTAACACGCAATGCCTCTGAATTCGGCGGAAAATGGGGAACGGAGTGTCTTAACACTAGGTTCCCTCTGCTTACCCTGCTGTATGCGGGATACAGCGTGAAGCTATAAAAAATGTAATGAAAACTACAGTTTTACAATAGGTCAGTTATAATACAAGATATAAAGAAACTGCGTAAACTTCATAAAACTTGTTCAGCGTGACAGGTATTTCAGTAGGAAGGGCCACTACATTGACCCAGAACGAAGTAGCGGGCAGCTACTAGTATACTAAAAAACTCATATGTTACAAATAAAAAATAACTGAACTTAGCCGGAATTGCCAATTACTCGTATAAATTTAACTTTTTTTATTATTAATAATAAATTATAAATAAAATTTGTTATCTCTGACCTTAAAGCAATCAGCGTTCTATTTTATTAGAGAATGGATTAAATATTATATCTATCATACAATTCTGCAGTTCGAACTTTATTACTAGATTACAACAAGATTACGTCAATATCAATGGTACTGTTGATATTGTATGTCTGTTGATATTACTATCGCGGGTAAGTCGTGACGATTGATAGTAACTTTTTTTTTATACCTTTACAAAGTAAAAAGCTCTTATTTGTCGTAAAAGCTTATTTTTTGTAACATGTTTATTTTTTATATTGTAATATTTAGTTAATAAGACAAAGAACAGCGTTGAGTTCTGCTACTCAAGACGAAATGTCTCGAATTAGGACGAAAAGTAGAGCCGATTATCTCTTGGTTCTCTTGATGACTACACTGAGGGAAGCACGAAGTTATTTTTTTGTTTTTATTTAATTTATTCGTTACTTTTATGAAACTTTAAGTCACTTTGTGTTTTGAAAAACTTCATTCTATGCGAAATTTGAAATAACATAAAAAATTGCACTTGCTTAATCCAATTTTCAGAATTTAGCTTTAAAAGTCCGAAATGAAGTAAAAAAAATTTTTTAGAACTTTTAGTCTTTACTAAGAATATAATATATTTTTTAGCCGTAGTGACGCAGTGTGACAGCGTCTGACTGTATACGCAATAGTAGATGAGGATTCAATTTCCAGTCGGGGTACAATTATTTTTTACATTTACAGCTCTGATGAAACCACAAATTCAACACATTTTCATTCAACTCTTGAAAACAGACGGAAAGTGAAAAACGGGTTTTCTTGACATTATCGGTGTGGTAATTTTTACTCCAAAATTTTTTAAAAATATATTTTTTAACAGGCTTTTTCACGCCAAACAGGTTCAGACGTAGTACCAAGACATTCTGTCCTCCACTTTTTACCTGAAATTGAGACATGTCTCAGATACCAGAGTACGAACAAACTAATTAATCATTTTCATATACCATTTTTTGTAAATCCAGGATACAGAATATATTAATTTGTCAAGTCACAAACTTCACTAAAACGCTGACTAATGAATCTAAAAAGCTACAGCGACTTTATATAATAATTAATTATTATTTACTTTTCATATCATATACAAAAAGAATGACATGAAGGTTATTTATATAATTATATTGTTATATGACTATGTTTTATATTTACGTGATTCCTGTACTTAAGAGTATGAAAACTCTATCCGGTGCTATTTATAGAATGTACAAGACAGGTATTGTTATCTGAGAGCGCTCGAGTTATTATGCTAGAAAAGATAAGCGGTTAGTACTTTTAGTAGAAGAAAGCTTAGGGGCAATAATAGTAGTAATAAATAATATGTATTTTAGACGTTTATTTTCGCCACTTAACACGCAATGCCTCCGAGTTCGGCGGAAAGTGGGGAACAGAGTGTCTTGACACTAGGTTCCCTCTGCCTACCCTGCTGTGTGCGGGATACAGCGTGAAGCTAAAAAAAAGTATTTATAGAATTTCGCTGTCCAACGTGGCACAGTGTAATAGCGCCTGAGTGATCCCGATGGTTGTGGGTTCGACGATCCGTTCTGATCCGCCCGGTTAAGTGTTTATATATTATTTTTATTTCCCCACTCTGGCAATAAGTCACCAGATAGTTTAAGACAAACAGCGGAGTTAAGTAACGCCACTTTACACTCATGTTATACTGAAAAAGGCGTGAAGCTGCTTGGTATTTTTAGAAAATTGTACAACATCAAGAAAATTGTACTTACATAACAGAGTAAGCAGAAGAGAACTAAAAATCAAAATTCTCCGTTTCCATGTTCTTCTCGATTTGATTGAATGGAGGAGCACAGCGCTGCGCTTTGTCCAATAAGATGCCAACCGAAATATAATTATATATGTTCTTCATAGAAATGACCTTAACTTGGTTTCGTTTTTACAGATATTTCGTGATGGCTGAACCAAGCACTGCACCTGTAGCCAAAGAATATTTCCCCAAAACAGAATTCGAACTCACGATCAATATGTGTACGGCTAAAAATTCACGAGATGGTTTCTTCTGCACTCAAAGGATTGTTTTCAACGCTAAAAGCATTTAATCATTATATTTTAGTCAAGGTTTTTTAAAGCACTTGTTGGTATAACCATTGTTATTTAAGCACTTAGCTTCAGAGCAATATACATTATAAAATTTGGAGGCCACGGCCAACCGAAATAGTAACGGCAAACCAGTTCAAGAAGTGAATTTCCCTGTTGTTAAAGAAAGGAATAGTTAAACTTTTTTTTAGTAAGAAAGAAGAAAGGAAAGGTTATACTTTTTTATATTAATTAAAGAATCTAGAAAAGTATTTACTTTTGATATCAAAATAACATAAAATAAGTATTTACTTTTGATATCAAAAGGTAGTTTATGATTTTGTATATCAGTTTTAAACGCATATACATATGTTTACAGCACGGCATAGGTGTTTACTCGTTTGAATGTTTTAATATTTTAAATCGTTATTCACACACACAAAGGACATTGAAAAACATTTTTATAAAACGTATAAAAATTTGAATCCATCGGGATTCGAATCCACGCTTTGGTCGACTTCCAAGAGAGTTCAAGTCCCACTTTACTCAAATTTTCATATATTTTTCAAAAATATCAATGTAAGTTATCGTATCGTTCCTAGTTCACGTTATCAATTAACACTCCAATTTATTTAGAGAACACAAATGACTGGCTTGATCATTGACAAATCAAAACTTCTTTTAATTTTGTCATATCCGTTACTAATCATTTCTCAGTTAATATACTAATCAACATATTAACATAGTTGATGTCACTTTACTTAAGCCCACCTGCTACTGTATTCCGATACCGGTCAGTTAAACGACTTTTGATACTCGATTGCGTAATTGCAAATCTGAGACAGCAACTTGCATTTCTAGGAGGGCATTGTTAATGTAATGTATAGGTTTGGCATAGAACTTTGAAGGCGACACGACAATAGCCTACAAATATTCAGTGATATAATGTAGTACATTATTTGAAATATATTACCTATCACCTTAATGGAACATTCCCAGAATTACTTTAAATATTTTAGTAAATTGTAACTAATTTGATATTTTGCCTTAAGGTATATCACTATACTGTCAGTTCTGGACTGTGTCTAACTTTAAACGCGATGGTTGTAGCTTTGAATCCCACTCGGGGTAAGGATTATATATTGTTTTCTCTCTCTCTCTCGTACTTATGATATACCGCTAAGTTCCACCACTTAACACGCAATGTCACGATTATCGCGCGGAAATTGGAGAGCAAAGTTTATCGATACTAAGTTCTCTCTTTCGGGGTCAGTCGTGGCGCAGAGGCACAGAGTGTGCCTGTAAAGCTACTGGTTGTGGGTTCAATTTCCACTCGAGGAGTGGTAATATATTTCGAGGCAAAGCGTGGCGTTAAGTTCCCCCACTTATCACGCAATGTCTCCAAATTCGGCGGAAAGTGGGGAACGGAGTGTGTGTACACAGCGGGGTAGGCAGAGGGAACCTAGTGTTAACTAGGTTCCCTCTGGCTACCCTACTGTGTGGGGGATACAGCGTAAAGCTAAAAAAAAATATCTCTGAAGTTCTCTCTCAGCAAAGGTGCTGATCGGGAAAAGGCGTGAAGCTGCACTTATCAACCGCTATGTCATGAAACGACAGAACTTGAATGTATCGTGACTGTTGAATAAAATGTGGACTAGAGAATATATATACAATGTGTACTTAATAACTTTTCTGGTTATTGAAAATAATAAAAGATACACATTAGTTTTAATTTAATATTTTTTGGCTAATTTTCATTTTTATTAAAAACTCTATATATAAATTTATTACACATTTTTATTTCTTAAAATATAAAGTTAGTGAAAGTAAAAAAAGATCGTAATTTGGTAATTAAAATAATTTGATAATAAGTCTTAATTTATTTATTACAACAATTAAATATTATTATTATTATTTATAGAATAATAAATCTTTTAAAATATAAATTAAGTATATATATGTTAAGTACACGAAAGGTTTAAATTGCCAAATATTTTTGTTCCGGTATTAACTGTTTTTGTCCTGTTATAATTGTCTCGTTAAAATATTTATGTATATTAAGCTTTTGGATATTCATTCTGACACAGTCTCTCTATTTAGTCTACTCACAAGGTCAGTTTTCATATAAATATTTACATTTAAATATGTACGTACATAAACTTTTACTTTTTGCATAGATAGAATTTGAACCAAATGCACTATTTTTTTTCAGTTTCATAGTTTTTTCTGCAATGCAATATAATGTGAGGGAACCTAGCGTCAAAGTACTCCCTTCTCCACTTTTTAGCCCAATTCGAGAAATTACGCGTGATTGACAGATTTAAACGCCGTACTTAGTCTTGTGAACTAATCATTCCATCGAGTGGGAATCGAATTTACGAACAATCACGATTACAGTCACATGCTGTCCCACTACACCACGATAGCGCTATCCTCTTTCTCACAGACAAACTAAAAGAAAAACGCTTAAATTTGTTTCCTATTTTGTTATTGGGGCCAGTCGTGGCCCAGTGGCACAAGCGTGTGACTGTAAACGACTGGTTGTGGGTTCTGGTTCCCACTCGAGGAGGGGAAATATTTAATGTTTCCATTTCTTCGCTCTGGTATCAGAGGTAAAGCGCGGCTTTCAGTTCCGCCACTTAACGCGCAACGCCTCGGTGAAAAGTGGGGAACGGAGTGTCTTAACACTAGATTCCCTCTCTCTACCCTGCAGTATGCAGAATACAGCGTGAAGCTAAAAAAATAAAAAAAAACTTAGTATTTTTTTTCTATACCCAAGGCATGCTGCTAGTGTTAAACAGAGAGCAAAATTCATCGAATAAAATAAAACATTATAACAACTGCGGCAACAGTTTGCCACTAGCGACTGTATAGTTGACAAGGCGGTTATTTATTTGTATTCATGCCGCCAGTATCGATTTTATCATTACCGAATTTACATTCTAAAAGTAGAGCTACGTTCCGATCGTTTATATTGTTCAGTTTCGCTTGAGGCTGATATTGTATACGAAGGGATAGATCTGATACTGAGTGAAGGAAATACATTAATCATTAACCTTTATCATTAAATATTTACATATATTTTTATTTATAAATATTTATACGTGTTTGGGGCCAGTCGTGGCGCAGTGGCACAAAGTGAGACTGTCAAGCGACAGTTGTGGGTTCGATTCCCACTCGGAAAATTGATTTTATTTAATTTATATTTTCGTTCGTCTTGGTAACAAGAAAATCGCAGAATCGTTGAGTTCCGCTCTCAACTCGCATTGTCATAAATCAACAGCGTTTTAAAAAAATATACAAATTTATTTACAAAATTATTGTTAAACACTAATCATTTTTAAAATAATTAATAGGGGCCAGTCGTGGCGCAGTGGCATGGACATGTGACTGTAAACGACTGGTAGTGGGTTCGATTCCCACTCGAGGGGTAGAAATATTTAATATTTCCATTTTCTTCGCTCTGGTATCGAGGTTAAGTTCCATTACTTAACAATGCCTCCAAAACGCAAAATGCAATGCCTTCAGAATTGGGCGGAAAGTGGGGAACGGGGTGTCTTAACACGAACCTAGTGTTGGGACCTCTGTCTGTCAGCTAAAAAAAATTGGATATGTAAATATTTCCACTTCTCAAATTGGAATTGAACCCACAACCAGACGCGTTTATAGTCACTCTCTTGTAGAATAAGGCTTCAAATTAGATTACACCACTATTTTTACTATGACATCGTTGCGGTGCTATTATAGTATGCGCCTATAATATGATTATTCTTGGATCAAAGCCTGGTAGTTTGATTTTATTATGTAGTAACATTAGCCGATCTGGTAACATAATTGCTTAACCATCACAAATGTTTTTTTAAAGGTCACAAAATTGTTCGAGTAAGGACTAATATTAATAATCGATCCCAATCCAAAAACTACAACCTTAGATTGATCTAGCAATTATTTTTTTGAGTAAAATTATAAGTAAGTAAGTTATTACCAATTGAAGATTTACATATTTAACCTTTGCCTTTACTTACTTTACTTTACATTGATATTGGGGGTTCAACGCTGAGTAATAGCTAAATGATACAATTTATGAGGATGGATAGATATTTGGTACTCTTTCGCGTATAGATTCATGGGAAATTTTATCAATTTATATAAAACTTTCCAGCCACAAAGTTCAACACATTTCAAGTCAGAAAAACATCTGGATTAACTTCTGGTATATGAATAAAATTTATAAAATCTCAAAGTAAGTAATAAAATAATAAAATTAAATATAGTGCCTTTAGATAAGGAACGAATATTGTAACTGCGAAAGTCTGTTTGGCTGTCTGTTACGCTTTCACCGCTAATCTACTGGCCCGATTTGGATGAAATTCGTAATAGAAGTAGTTGCAGATTGAGGCCCAGGGTCAAACTTAACTTAAGTAAGAATGCGGACGGTTAATAATACAAAGCTAAATGTTAATTTTACGCGGGCAAAGTCGTGAGCGTACAAGTTCCTATATACATATGTGTTTACTCAGCTATACTTTTTTGCTGTTCCCAGTATCAAAACATTCCGTTCTCCACTTTCGGCAATTTAGATATTGTGTACTATCTAAGTGGCGGAAGTTAACGCCGCACTTTGTCTTCTTACCAGAACGGAAAAACATAAATAAATTCAATATAATCACTCGAGCGCGAATCGTACCCACGACCAATCGTGTTTACAATCCAAGACTCTTCCACTATACCACAGTGGCCTTATTTTTTTTAAATGTTACATTTAACTCTGACAATGATCTGAAAGCTCTGTGACCATTTTACAACAATTATTGAGTAACTGTAGTCTGTTACAACGAAACCGTGTAAGGGCACAGTCGATACAAATCATGGTTTAATTGTAATTTCAATTCCATTCAAATACAGATAGTTTTATATTGCTATTCGATTGTTTGTTTTGCTCCATGATGATTGTTGTTATTAGGAATCTTTGTAATATTGCTACTATTATATGCTTTAATGTCTTGTTGAAATACCAGAAATCGATGGATAGATTTTTTTAGCTTCACGCTGTTTCCCGCACACAGCAGTGTAGGCAGAGGGAACTTAGTGTTAAGGTATTCCGTTCGCCACTTTCCGCCGAATTTTAGAGGCGTTGCGTGTTGAGAGGCGGAACCCGCCGCCGTGCTGCTTCTACGATACCAGAGCGTTCTTCGCTATGAAAGTTTAAATAATCTTCCTCGCGAATGGGAATCGAACCCACAACAACCGCTTTTATAGTCAAACGATGTCACGCTGCACCACGATCGCCTTGTTAAGTATATAGACAAACTTCTTTATTTCACACATATTGTATATATGTAACAGAAAAAATATAACAGAAACATTTTTTGTTTTAGTATCCAAAGGCGACCTTATCATTATAAATGATCTTTTAAAGGTAACCTTTAGTATTTAAATATTTTAATAATACCTGTATAATACTTAAAAAAGTTGTAGAAATCTAGAAAAATATAATAAATATAATATTCAACAATTGGCATGAGCGAGGAAACAAAAATAATTTAAATATAACTATTCTTTCGTGAGAATCGATCCCACGAACAATTGGATTTACAGTCATACGTATTCCAATGCGCTAATGTACCCTTAACAATAATTTTTACACAAAATAAAATATACTTTTTTAGCCTCACGCTGTACCCCGCACACAGCAGGGTAGGCTAAGGGGACCTAGTGTTAAGACACTCCGTTCTCGACTTTCGTTCGGAGGCATTGCGTGTTAAGTGGCGGAACCTAACGCTTTACCTCTGACACCAGAGCGAAGGAAATGAAAATATTAAATGTTTCTACTCCTCGAGTGGGAATCGAACCCACAACCATTCGTTTACAGTCATACGTTCGTGCCACTGCGCCACGACTGGCTAGCACATATACTTCATCTAAAATTTATTATACTTAAATTAAAAATAGACAACTCTATCAGAATTATTGTAATGCTCAAAGAATGTACGTAACACCTACTATAGTTGACCATAATTTAGCCTACATGTAACAATGCGCGTTTATTTTGCACCTAATTAATAAACCTTGAACTAAAACACTGAGCTGAGAGAACTACGTGATATAAGAATCAGGTAGGCAGAAAATTGCCGAGCGTGTCCGCTCCATCGGCGATTACAAAGATTTGATAACAATTTACCTCATTAGAAAACCGTAATCTATAAATTACTCTTATTTTCATTTATCGGCTTTTAATATGGCATAGTGCTCATATTTTGAATTTATATTACTTTATTGTTAGAATTATTTGTGTGAAATACATGTATTATGAATTTTATCCATTTATTTCGACATATGTATATGCAACTTAATTGAAATCACCTTAATATTTAATCCTCACTGTGAAATTCGCCATGGTTTAGAAAAGAGGTAGCAAAGAGGCGAGTGGAAGAGTCTTGCAATTTAATTTTTGTCCCACATCAATCCATCAATCATTAATCATTAAGTCAATAAATTACATCATGCGTGCAAATTTATCTTTTCAGTATATAATAATTTTACATAAACCAAATTTCATCGCCAGTGTGATCCTGGTCACATTCTGTTTTGTAAACTGAGAGAAGAAACCCCTTAGCATTCCACAGATTCATCATGCCCAATGCCTTGCAAAAAGGAGGTCATTGCAGTGCCTGGGACTACCAAATGTAACCTTAAGGGCCTCCTCTTAAAAACCTCCAGTACCCGAGCTCCTTCCCTCCTTACCTAACCTGTAATTGTTACTTTTTTATCTACTGTCATTTTAAAGTTAAATATGTAAAAAATCTTTTCATTGTATCAAAACAAAAATATAGAAAACATTTAAGGGCTGAGAGGAGAACGGAGTGTCTTGACTAGTTTCTCTCTGAATATCCTGTTATGCGGGAAAAAGTGTGATTTTTTTTTAAATTTTAGTTCTTCCGTTTACCCACTAAAAACCTGACGGTGCTCCTTACCCGCCACTAGCCCAGGTCTCGGGCACTGCCCCAATCGTCCGCGGACCTGGGCGGCAGCCATACACGACCTAATCGATTAAGAAACATAGTGTTAAGACCTCCGTTCCCGACTTTCCGCCGAATTTGGAAGCACTGCGTGTTAAGTTGTGGAACTTAACGCCGCGCTTATGCCTCGACACCAGAGCGAAGGAAATGGAAACATTAAAAATTTCCACTCCTCGAGTGGGAATCGAACCCACAACCAGTCGCGTTTACAGTCACACTTACACACTTGCGTGTCGCTCCGCCACAGCTGGCCCCATATAGATGTCTAGATATAGATTATAAGACTAAAAGATGTTAGTGATTTGTCACTATGTGTCATCAAATCTGAATTATTACCTACAACATTTATATAATTTTAATATAAGTATAATTCCATGCAATTATAAACTCGTAAGCGTTCAATGAAGTGCAGCGAAGTAGATCACTTATGACTAAGAAGCAAAAAAATGTCTCAATTAAATACTAATCATGACTCACGTAATGTTATATTATTTTACACTTCATTAAAGTTATATTGATTCAATTAATTCATAGACTTTTTTGTATGTTATTGATTTAAGACCAATTGCTTAGTGGAAGGGCGTATTTTTTTTTTACCTTCACGCTGTAAATAAATGTAATAGTTTTATATTTTTTTTTTAGCGTCACGCTGTATTCCGCATACAGTAGGGTAGGCAGAGGAAACCTAGTGTAATTAGACAATCCGTTCCCTACTTTCTCTCGATTTCGGAGCCATTGTGTGTTAAGTGGCGGAATTTAATGCCGCGCTTTGCCTCGACACCAGAGGGAAGAAAATGGAAATATTAAATATTGAAAAAGACATTTAAAGAATTCGACGCAGCGGATAGTAGAACGCATGGCTCAGTGGTGAGAGCGCCTGAACGGTGTTCAGGAGGCGCGGGTTCGAATCCCGCTGTGTTCAAATTTTTATACGTTTTCTTTAAATGTCTTTTTTAATTTTCCTAAGTGTGGAACACGTTGTGTTAGAAAATTATGCGGATATACTCAGTATCCGTCATGACACTGGGTTTTTTCTGACGTGCAGGTAAAAACATTTGGATTTGCAATTAAAATGATTAAAATGATTAAAATGTTAAAATAAAATATATAAAAATTCTTACTAAACAAACTGTATACGCTACTCTATTTACTAAATTAATATATTTCGTGAGATATTTACTATAAAATGAAACATTCTTCAAAATTTGCAGTTAAAAGGAACTCAAAAGCAGTAATGATCTCGTTATCGCATCCGCCATCGATGTTTAAGCATATCCAGATTCACGCTTTTACAACACTTACTTATTATTAATTTCGGACACATGCGCAATTTTTATGAACAAATCATATAGCAAAGAGTGGCTTAAAATAACAATACAAAATGTACTACATCGATAAACACAAGTAAAGCTAACAAAACCATATTAAAAATACAACAATTTAGGCATTTCCTTTTACGCCATTGCGCCACTGCATTCGTTTATTATAAATATAAATTAAATATTAATATATTGATTATCTTTATAACGTCCGCCTCCTATAAACTATTTACTTTGCAAATGTATTATAACATATTCCACATCTAACCTCCTACTCGGAACGTTCGACTTGCATCACTTTACCTGCTGCTAACGGAAATATTAATTCAATAATTTCCAAAGCTTGAAGGACTTGGTAAAGGAAGTTTGAGTCAAGTTCGAACGCTCGGTGTAGGCGTGACGTAACCTCTACCCTTTACTCTTACTCATGAAACGCACGATAATATAATAATACCTTAACTAAAACGTTAATTAATATTTATTCTTATTGTATTAAGCGGATATGTAGCGCAGTGGTTGTCGGTTCAATATTCATTTGTAGGAATGATTGAAACTTTGACTTTTATGATACTTTTGCCATTACGATAAAACATATTACATTGAGTTCTGTCACTACACGGAGTCCCGAATTTCAATAAAAAGTTGAGGACAAAGTGCCGAGACACTAAGGTTCTCTCTACTTTTTCCCATAAAGAAGGGTTTCTTTATGGGAAAAAGTAGATGCTTTTTGTAATCACTTATTACTATTAAGAAGGACAGGATCCTTCTGCATTTAATTAGTATGAAGTTGTCTGCACTTAAAAATAATCACAAATGAAATCAAATTAAAGATATTTTTTTTTCTACATCCTAGTCTTGACATTGTGTATTATACTGTCATTGGATCTGGAAACGTATGCAAATTTTCAAACAGAACAGACCGTAGGAAGTGGGTTAATCCATAAGATCAAATCGCCGGACTTACGTACAGGTAACAAAAACGTTTTAAAAACCGCTATCATATATACCGCCAATATAATGTTGGTTGTTAGCTATTTTTCTTATTTATAAGTTTCTTATAAATGTCCCACAAAGGGTTTCGGGTGCGAGCTGTTAATTGGGTCAGTCGTGGCGCAGTTTACAAAGCGTAAAACAACTAGGTGTGGATTCGATTCCCACTCGTGGTTTGGAAATCTCTATATATAATAAAAGAGTAGAAAAGTCAATTCTGTACATGAAAAATTTCAGAAAAATTTTAATGGGGTGCGTTAATATATCGATAACAGAGGCCAAAAATCCACTCAGTAGAATTTTTGTCTGTCTGTCTGTCTGTCTGTCTGTCTGTCTGTCTGTCTGTCTGTCTGTCTGTCTGTTAATTTGTTCGCCAATCACGCAAAAACTACTGGACAGAAATGAATGAATTTTGGTATAGTGATAGCTTATAGTCCAAAGGTACATATAGGATAGTTTTTATCCCGGTTTTCCATGTAGTTTTTTTGGAAAAAATAAAAAACAGATATAAGTAAATCATTTATATACTGATATCTACCGGGTAGAAATTAATGATTTTTTGTATGGAGTTAGTTTAGAAGTTAGAGCAACATATGGGATAGTTTTCATCCTGGTATTTAACACAACTCCCGCAGAAAAAAAAATTAAAAAAAAATATTCAAATTAAGTTCATAGTTCACGAGTGGAGCTAAATTTGTTTCAATATCACTAATTAAAATAATTATAAAATAAAATAAGCATAACATTTACTAAAGATACATTTGACCGGTCTATAAAACTTTATATAATCTATATGACAGCAGATGTAACTACGTTTTCTGGAACGGGTAGCGCCATCTGTTATTATATAGCTGACATTGTATTAGATATATCCGTACTCATTAATATTATTATTATAAACTTGCAAAAAAGTAACACAATTGTAAAATAAAATAAAAATCATAAAATTTATTTTTGATATTATGAACGGTTTATGATACTATATACCAGCTGGTATATATGTACGAAATCTGCTATCATATAGATATATGATAGCAGATAGCAGATTTCGTACGTTTTCTTACTATAACAGTTATTGCTATATGTTATTAAATAGTATAGACGTTATACTAGATGTATCGATGACTTTCTCAATAACATAATTAGTGACGCAAGGTCAAATATAGACTCCCCTTTTTAAAAAAATACCAATCCCAAAGAGGTAATAGAGGCTAAAAGTGGTAGTTCGCGTGGCGAAGCCGCGAGCGGGTCGCTAGTATTTAATATTTCCGTTTTCTCTGCTCTGATGTCGAGGCAAAACGCGGCGTTATGTTAAGCCACATAACACGCAATGCCTCCGAATTCGGCGGAAAGTGGGGAACGGAGTGTCTTACCACTAGGTTCCCTTTGCCTACTCTTCTGTGTGCCGGATGCAGCGTGAAGCTAAAAAAATAAAAAATCAGTTAATTAAGATGCCTAATTATCTCTTCTTATTTTTAATTTTTATGTGGCTTATCTAGACCACATTCATATCAAAGAAAAAAACGTAAAAGTATGATCTAAGCTGTATCTAAATTGTGACCTTCAATGTTGTAGACAGCGCTTTCGGCAATAGTAACTAATAAATTATTAAGTTAATATTTTTTTACCTATAATAGTTAGTAAGCTGTGTTTGTTCATAACCATTTTTTTATATAATCCATTTATAAAAGTAGACCATAGTGGCGCAATGGAACAACGTCTAGATTGAAATACGATTGGTTCGATGGGTTCGATTCGCAATCAGCAAAATGACTAAATTTAGATTATTTGTACTTCTCCAAATTTTGTCTTACCAAACTATTGCGTATTCGCAAAGTCTTGTCCGGCGGAAGAGAAGAACGACACTAAGTTCCCTTTAAATACCCTGTTATGCGAGAAAAGGCGTAAAACTGCTTTTTAACAAGAATTTCTAAATACTCTGATTTTATCATATAGTAGTTACACTTAAAGATGTTTATTTTTTTCATTTGTATCATTTGAAACATGGAAAGCATGACACGGGAAAAATTTTCATTATTTGCTTAATCTCTGAAGTTAGTACTTTTAATACATTTTTAAATTTTTACAATGGTAAACTGCAAAAACCAAAAAAACAGATAGCTTAATAAATTAACTTTTCTAATTACATATTTTGATAGTTAGATGCCTTGTATAACAACTTAAGAATTATTATTTTTTATTATAACCTATAAAAGCTACGTATCTAAAATATTCCTGGCTAAGATTACTCATAAATTTGAAGGAACGGCTAAACCAAGCGCTAATGGATTAGGAACATAATGAACTATTATTTAGTACTAAGTCGAAATTTCAAAGCATTTATTAATGATCGCACTACCCACGTAATGGAAGACCTTGGTTATAGATTGATTTAACACAATTACACCATGAAGTTTCCATAACAATTAGTGGTTATTTAAATATAGCTGTTGTTATAAGCGGGTGTCATGTAAGTCACGAAGATAAAGTTATGTAGATACATTTTTTGACTTTGAAACGCACCGCGGAAATGCTTGTATTATAAATATTCCCCCTGGCGGAGTTTAAATCCGTAGCTAATTGTGTCACGATTGCTTCATATCGTATGTTATGTTTGTTTATAAACGAATTATATTATATTTCTGACAGCTTCATACTTTACTCGCATATAGGAGAGAAAGCATAGAATATGTAGTTTCAAGACACTCTTCTTTGCTTTTCACCTGAATTAGTTCGGCAGAGATGCTTAGCGCCACGTTTGGTTATATTTGGTTCTATTATAACCATTATAAATAAAAACCATTATAATAGCTTTTCTTCGGGTAGGTATCGTATCCATAAGCATCGGCCTAGGCCTATCTAATTAGATACTATCCTGTTGCACTATAAAAGCCTGAGTTGTATTGTAAGTTGTACATTTAAATCCGTCAATTCAAATATAGTTTAAAAAAAATAGAAATATTGTATATTTTAAAATAGTTGTTATAATTAAATTGTAATCTATTTTTTTAAAATTAAATTAAAATATATAATAAACATAGCAACTGTTGTAATAATTATACACTTCAATTGTTCTCAATAAATCATATTTTATAAAAAAAAATCTTCTGATAAATTTTAAAAGAATCGAAAGTAACAAGTGAAGTAAGTAGAGCACAATTAAAACGCGAAAGTTATAGGTTCGATTATTGGTAGTTCACTTTAAATTGTCCTGCTTTAGTAAAACAAATAGTGTGCCATTTGCGCTTCAAATTTAGATGAAAAGTTGAGAAAGGAGTGTCTTGACACTTGAGTGACTTGACACTAAGTGTCTTGACACTGGGCTCTCCGCTAGTTAAAAAGCATGAAACTTTTTTTTATAATTAATAATAAAATATACTCTGACATCATTACGGAATATGTACCGAATAATAATACAGCATTTTGTTAACAATAGTTTTTAATTATTGGCGAAAATTAAGGTTGTAAACGATACAAAGACTTGAGGTAAAAGAAAAAGAAACCGCCTCTTTGTAATTTTTAAAAAGTGTTTAATTTTAATTACATATTTCTTTAAAACGCGTGATTTTATTAGTTAATAGTAACACAAAGACTTAAAAATGGGACAGTTAAGTAAAAAACAAAGAAAAAGTCTTTATACAATTTAAGAACTCAAATCATAGCTATTATATCAGACACCGCTAAAGTAGTATCTACAGAGATTGGTCCCTTAAATATTTTATTTTGTTGATATAAATTATCGCTCAATTTAACATAAGTGCTTCACATATCAATATATGTAAATATTTTATAGAATAAAATTAGTCTACCGATTTCGCTCATACGCTTTCATAACGCTCTCTAAAATATCAAAACTTGCTTACACTACTGAAACCATTACGACGTAACGGGACAGCATTTAGTTGAAACGCAATGTTTGTCGGTTCGATTTCCTCTCGAATATTATAATTATTTTAACTTTCTTACTGTGGTAAGACAAAACGTGGCGTTAAGTTACGCGATCCAACGCGAATGAACTCAAATTCTTCTGGATTACGACGAACGGAGTGCTTCGACACAACATTCTCTTCGCCTACCCTGTTATGCGAAATAAAACGTGAAACTAAAAAATAACTCAACCAGTCTTAAAATAACCGTAATCATAAAACAAATTTAATATTTCAGGTTAAATTGCGTCCGCGGTTAAAAAAAAAACGTTGTACAAACAGTAATTATTACAACACAGTTAAATATATTGACACTGCCACGATTTTATCAAGGCCTGTGACAACGCCCGACTTTACACTCACTTTTGGTTAATGATCATATCACGTGGTCAAGTTGTAATGACAAGCGGAACTTAACGTTGACTTATATTATAACTTCGCCACGTGAACTGTTTCGTTATATTGCAAGTCTGTATTGCATTGGGGGTGGATTTGTAAAATATAATAAAGCTAATGTGTAAGCTTAGATTATCAACTATATTTATGCCAAAATTCATTACAATCGGTCAAACGGTTTAGATTTTTCATATAAACTTTCATCCCCTATTTCAACCCTTTAGAGCTTGATTTATGAAAAAATAGGTAGCCTATGTTAGACCCAGTAACTTTTACTACTTTCATTCAAAATTTCATCCAAATCGGACTGGTAAATTAACCGTGAAAGCGTGACAGACAAATAGACAGACTTTCGCATTTATAAGTAAAGTATGAATATTTTTGTATTAGAGATTTGAACTCTAAACTACCGAATGGGGCAGTTTTACTCAGATATTTACATTTGTGCGTTATAATGACATTGTGAGGTCATTGTGGTTCAGTAGAACACCGTTTGGTTTTAAGCATGGTAATTGTGGGTTTGAATCTCTCACGGGGGGATGATTATATACAAATTATCATTTCTTCGTTCTGGTAACAAAGATAAAGCGTGACGTTGAGTTCCGCCACTCAACACGCAATAATCGACGGAAAGTGGAGGATGGAGTGTCTTGTCACTAGGTCATCTCTGACTAACCCGCTATGCGAAAAAAGCGAAAAAATCGTGAAGCTGAAAATAACCAGTAATAGTAATATTATGAAGCGACGGTTCGTATCGTATAATTCGTAGGTATGCCCACTTGCCAGAATGTAATCATTGCTTATTTAAGGTTTTTTCATTTCACCATTATGGTAACGGCCATGTCAGTGAGTGTCATGACACTACATTTATCTGACAGTCTGACTTGCTGATTTTGCTATGCGGGGAAAGAAATACAATATTAGAAAAAGCTTCAGTATTTAATTAAAAGGAATTAAAATTAAGCCAATTGTTATTATTAAATCACAAATAATGCTTCTTCCATTATGGTGATTATAATAAATAATCATATTTTTACTATTGCTATTATATAAATATTTATTTTTATTAATTGTTAATCAGTTTGATGTTAACATTATTATTTTTAAATACTAATTCACCTTATTTTCAGTTTAAATGTTTGCTTGGAATGAAAAGGTTTGTAGAAGCAAAAAACAATTAAAATATATTTTAAATCAATTATACAATGAAAATATAACAAAAAATGTACTAAAAAGATATTCAAATATGTATGAATTTTAAATAAATCAGCAATTAAAATAATAAAAGGTTAATATCGTACGCTTAACATGTTCATTACTAGACCTTTAACATAGAGGTCGTTAGTAAAAGTACTTTACTATTTATTACATAATTATTACAAAAAATGCGAATATCGTAATTAATTTTTGAAAATGAAATTGTAATTCTTTTATTTGGATTATGAAATTATAATTAAATAATTTAATAAATATTAAATACTTCTATTAATTAATTCATATGTATATTTTTTAAAACGCTGTTAACTCTGTTTCTATACAGTAAAAAATTGTGTTCAGCATTCTTTCTTTTTGGCTTCGAGCTCTCTCCTATAGTCAGAGTCCTAGCGTCATTGCGAGTTGAGAGCGGAACTCAACGCTGCGAATTTCTTATTACCAACACACAATGAACATAGCGAAAATTAAGTAAAATCGACTTCCCCGAGTGGGAATCGAACCCATAGTTGTCGCATATACAGTCAGATGTTGATGCAGTTTTCTAAAATGTAAATTTGAATATGAAAATATGCTCGATTCATTTGGTTATAAAATTATTTAATTTAAAAATATTATATAAGTAAAATTATTATATTTAAATTATTTTGATTCATTTCCGCTCTAGTTAAAAAAATACGGTGTTGGCTTCCGCAACGCAACACCAGTAGCGAATTGTAGAGAACGGAATGTTTTGACACTGTAAATTATTCTCACTGACTAACCTATTGAGCAAAAACAACATGAAACTACTTTCTTAAAATAAATAAAAGGTTTAATATACTACATATCTCTTAGTTATTGAAACTTGTACTATAATATTCAATATTAAATTGATTAGCTAACGTTAGCAGCTATAGTAAGTTTCGGGGCGTGGACGGTTGGCCTCCGATCTTTGATACTGCCCTCGTGATTTATATTTTCTATTAATTAACTTCATTTACTGTAGTAAAGCACGACTTACATATATCCTTACCTGTAGTTTAAAATGAAGTATGCAAATTAAATATTTTGATATATTTTATGCTAGTTTTGGTATTATATAGTTTTAGTATTTATTTCGCTACTTTGGTCCCGTGGGGGGACGGGTTAAGAATACAATTCCCCCCCGCCGCTGGGTAGCGTCCCGTAAAAGGTACGTCCCGTAACCCAGTAGTTTGGTGGTAGGAGATTCGTTCTCCGTCTGGCTCGCGACCACTATCGTGTCAAAGACGAACCGCCAAATATCTTATGATGTGTTCCGGTTCGATGGCATGTAAGCCAGCTCTCCCTATTCCCACCATTCCCATCCTTCCTTCTTCCTTCTGTCCTACATCCCCGAGGCTGGCAACGCATCCATAACTCTAATGTTGTGGATGTCTATGGGCGAAGGTAACCACTTAACACCAGGTGGGCCTTCTGCTCGTGTGCCTCCTTTATTCCATAAAAAAAAAACATAATGACGTGTTAAGTTCTGACATTCAACATACATGAAGACAGAAAGTGGAGAGCGGAGTGTCATGACACTAGACTCTCTCTGTCTACCCTGCCATTTTAGGATAATATGTGACGGTATAAAAAGTATATTGCAGCTTTTAATTTAACTCCGTCGTGGCGTAGTTAGTATATAGTACAAGATAGGTCGTGGGTTCAATTCTTCGGTTACTCAAGATACTTTTACATATAAAAATTCTGTTTCTCTTGTTTCTTTAAACAATAGGACGGAACTCGATCCTGTATTTTTTTGTAGAAGCTTATACTCAATATTTGAAATAATATAGTAGTCAAGTACTAACTTAATGCCATGGTGGTAGGTACTATGTAGTACTGTTGTGGACGCAGTTCCTAATCGAGAAAATAATTTCATTGCAGTTATTTTCATTTATCTTTTTTGATATGACAAAACGAAGCGCTAAGTTCAGGCACTTAATAACCACCATCTTGAATTAGCGTGAATACCGGAGAACAGAGTGTCTTGACACCAGAGACTTAACTTGACTAATAGAAATAAAAACAGTTATTAAATAAATTAAAGAAGGGTTCCCTCTGCCTACCCTGCTGTATGTAGGATACAGCGTGAAGCAAAGAAAAAACTTTAAACTTATTATACGTAAGTATTCAATAAAATGAAGCTTACCACATAATAAAAGTTTACCTAGATAGTGAAATATTGTATACAAGCTTTTAATTTGAAATCATCTATCTAACACTGTAATGGAATAAGACAAATACTTCGAATTTGTTACAAGCCAAATTACGTTTAAGTGCGGTTTAAAATAAATTATAGAGTCGTTAGCAGCCTTAGATTATATTAAGACATTATTTATAATTATCTGATTTGTGATAGCTAATGTAAAATATACATTTTCTGTATAATTTTATACATGTTCACTATTATTATTATAGTGTAAATGTATGGTAAAGCCGATGAACTGTACCGTACTGTTACTATGGCTTAGTTACTACTGTTTGTTTCTTTACGCAAATATTAAAAAAAACAACTACCTTTATGTATTTTTTCATAAACTTTCTACATTAAATATTTTCTCAAATATACTCTCTTTTCTGAAATGTACTCTTCGTTCTCTTTTTTTTTTTTTCTTTTAATATTTATGATAAAAGTATATAATAATACATCTATGTATATAAAATGCCTTAAATTGAGTGTGATAGAAGGTAATAAATATATCCTATTATCTCTACATATGTATGCGGTAGATATTACGTGTAAATTTTTATTATAAATGTATTGAGTACTTCGTAGCGTTGCAAATAATACAGTTTTCTGTTTAACATATACTCAACGTCTTAGCCATTTCAATAGATTTCTGATTCATTAACGTGACCTCTGATCTGGAAAACATATACTTACACGTATGTACTATTTTGTTTAGCTTCGTAGTTTCACATAGTTTTCAGACAGAACCTAGCAGACGCACAGAAAACCTCTGTTCTCTATATTTTGCTTTCTGAACCAGGATGGAGACAGACATTTTACCAAGGAGAATCGAAGTCGAAAATAAACCCACCATTGTGTTTCTAGATGTTCAGACTTATTATAAATTTAAAAATACACGAATAAATGAGAGATATTCTCATTTATTCATTTATTTGTTCAAATTTAAGTATATTTCTCCTAATGGAATTCAAAGCTACAAATATTGGGCATAAACAAAACTGTTCCTGCTGCATACTCTTTTAAATAGTCAATATGTATATGTATACTACTAGATCAAGCATTCATATGTCTAAACGATTATAGAATCGTTATAGAATCATAAACGTATAATGATATACAGACATATATTTTGACATGCGCCTTAATATTTCGCTTTAATTTACGTTTTAATACAGAAAAATCACACATTAAAAGCTCAATCTTACTTAGTTTTATCGTATACTACTTTTAAATTATAATAATTGCTGACTTAAAAGATACCGTGGACCAAATAAGGTGAATATTACATGTACAGTATTTTTTCGAATATAAATAAATATTCATTACGGTACAAGTAATTATATACCAGTATGCAGTAATTCGTATATCCTTAGTTTTAATTAACATTACTAGTGTCCCCTATACAGTGAAATCGTAAATTCTCATTACGTAACCAATTTAAAGATATATCAATTGAAATATGGTTGATCTGCATTTTCGAGGCTATTGGAGTAGAGCAGTATTTGATTGGTTGTGGGTTCTATTCCCACTTGGAGAAATGATCATAGTTTAATTATTTTAACTACTCCCCTGAAGTTCTGGTGAGCAAAACAAAGCGTGGTGTTAAGTTCCACCACACAACATGCAGTGTCTCGATTTCAGGTGGGAAGTGGGCGACGAAGTGTCTGGACACTAGGTTCTCCTTGACTACCTTCCATTCGGTAAGAGCGTAACGTTAAAAAAAAACAATTATATAATTTCTAGATCCGTCAATAATTTAAATAGATGAAAGTGTTACCTAAGTACATATAAATTTCAACTTAATATAGTATGAAATATATTTCACCGTAAATAGGCTGATTTAATTAACGTCTTGCTCTCAGATTACCCGCTTCATTTGCTCCAAAAATGTAGTTGAGCTAAGCACAGGCATGCGAGTAATTAAAGTGCTTGCTGATCACAATCTCAATGAAGCTTAAAAGAGTGGAGTATGGTTAAAATGCTAGATAACCTAAATTATACATTTCCGAGGCCAGTTGTGGCGCAAGGGCATAAAATGTTACTGTAAACACGGTTGTGGGTTCGATTCCCACTCAAGGAAATGAAACATTTTGTGTTTTTTTTTTGTTCTGGTCAGAAGGCAAAATGCGGCATTGTGTTACGCCACTTAACAAGTAATGTTTCCAGAATTCGGCGGAATGTAGGGAACAGAGTATCCCATCATATTAAATTGCCTCTGCCTAGCCTGCTGCGTGCAGAATACAGCGTGAAACTAAAAATTATATATATTTTAATTATTATTGTTTTATAAAATTACATAGACTGGTGTATTTTAACTAACTTAAAACGCTAGTTGCGTTTTAAGCTAACTAACGCTATCTCGATACTATTTGCATGTAGGTAGTGGGTTTGCGGAATTCAGTGTAAGGACCGTGAATTCATTTTGCCAAGTAAGAAATTACATTATATATAAACTAAAAGAGTAGAAAGCAATAACTATAATGTCAAAAGTTCATTTTACAAATCTAAATGATGCGTAGAAACAAACATTATTAATTTTTAATCTTCAAAATCAACATATTTCAACAACAGATATAACGGAAACATAAAAAAAAGCCTCTTGCAGAAAAACATTTAGCTTCTCACGTTCTGCGTTCTTTACATTTTTCACATTCACCTTCGAAAATTTCCCAACCACTTACGAAATAGTGAGCTCAATTTTCGAGTAATAGTATAGACATTCATTGATATCCATACTTATATTATAAATGCGAAAGTCTGTGTGTTTGTCTGTCACGCTTTCACGGCTAATCTACCGGTCCGATTTGGATGAAATTTAGAATGAAAGTAGTAAATAACCATGGGTCTAATATAGGTTATTTATTTCTCCAAAAATAACCGCTAAGGAATTGAAATAGGGGATGGAAGTTTATATGAAAAACCTAAACCGCTTGAGCGATTGTAATGAATTTTTGAATAAGTATAGTTGATAATCGAAGGTCAAAAATAGGCTACTTTATTTTTCAAAAATCCACCCCCGAGGGTTGCAACATAACGAAACAATCAGGCAATACACGCAGCGAAGCCGCGTTCGGGCCGCTAGTATTTAAATAATTCACAGTTGCGTAGTAGCCGCTGATAAACCTACAATAATTGTGCCATGTACGGCTGCGCTCGCGCAATCCGAAAAGAGCGTGTTTCTACTCGCTATACAGCGACGTTTATTTTTATTCGTAATAACTTAGTTTTTGTAGTATATAATTTAAATATTTGCGCATATAATTTTAAGTTTCATAACGTATTTTTATTTTGTATTTGCAAAAGAACGAAATGTGTGTATTGATAGTTTAGATTTTAAGTAGAGCGTCAAATTTTCTTTTTTTTTTTATTATTTGTTATAATAAGTTTTTGTATTGCAAACGTGCGTTTGTAATATAAAAAAAAAATTGTTTTTTTTTTTATTTTTTTTATTATTGCAAAAAATATTGTAAAGATGATTTTTTAAAAATTATTATATTTATTTTAAGATGATAATTTTTATTTTTTTTAAATAAAAATTGTCAATATAATCTTATTTGCAACTGTAATAATTCTTAAAATATCTCCCCTTGACCTGTTCTGCTTGAAATATTGGAAATAATTTATTTATATCTGTCCAGTAAAAGTATAAAAATAAAGGTCGTAAATTACTTTGTAAAAATTTGCTTCGAATTTTATCTTGTTTTATATAAGAGTACTCGTAAAATTTAGCTTCGTTACGTCCTAACAATAGATATTTTCATACCAATGAATTTGAATATGTTAATTAAAATAGAATATTATTTTTTGGCAGCTTTACGCTTAGCATGGTAGTCAGAGGTAATCTGGTGTCCAAGACACTTGAACACGAGATGTTGTGTGTCACCTAGTGTCATGACACTCCGTTCTCCACTTTTCCTCAAAAAACGAGATTCCATATTGAGTTGGTACTTAACACTGCCCTTCATCTCAGGTACCAGAACGGAGAAAAGAAAATCCAACTTTCAAAAACAGCTCATGAGATAAAGCAAAATTCAAATAATAATCTCAATTGAGTAATTAAGAAGTTAACGGCTTTTATATCATTAATTTTTGAATAATTGTATCAACAAAATGATTAACAATTTGATTTCAACAGAAATTCTCGAAATAAGTGGCACAAAATATTTCATATCAACATCCATTAATAAAGCAGTTATGATGCGGTTAATAGTCCCAATACAGGGCGATCCATTAGAAATGATGAATGGTCCAAACAACGTATATCGTTCGATTAAATACAATAATAATAGTAAATTTCGTATAAAAATTGATTTATATTGGTTTGCATTTGATATAGAGTTTTTTATCTTCCATGCAATTGCTATAAATAATATGTTAATTATTTTATTTGACAGTTTATAAACTTCAAATTATTCTTTTACACAATTGAATCATTTCTGTTTTTTTAAAAGGATGGAATTAAAATAAAAAAGAAATTAAGTTTAAGTGATTGAACGTCAAAGGGAAAACGATGAGATTGACACATTAAAATGAAAAAAGTGTAAAAAATTGATACTTACATATATCAAATTCATAATCTTAAAAGTAAGTCTAGATTTTAAGACATTTTTTCACTCTCTAAAGCTTCTATCATACAAAATAACGAACAGTGGAAATTTTCAATGTAGGTAAAATTACAATGTGGCTTAAGCATTTATATTAAAATCATATTTAGATTTTGTGATGATAATAGACTTATGTTTTATATTTTGGTAATTTTATTTTATGTACACAGAAGAAAACGCATGTCTAAATAAGCATACAATTTGCACACGACTTCATCTAATACGAAAATATACGACTTAAACTAATAATAATAAAGAAAGAATACTCAACTGAACTAAGACGTAAACTGTATATTTTATAATAATCAATAAGATGTGCTCGGGACTTTGTCCCAAAAATAATAATGTCAAAAAATAATAATTCTAAAATATAGTCTAAGTTACTCCTTATTACATCATCAAGCTATTTGTCAGTGAAAGTCCAGTCAAAATCAGTCCAGCCGTTCCAGAGATTAGCCAGAACAAACAGACAGACAGACAAATTTGTAAAATAGTTTAGTAGATGTACTGTGTAAACATACGTACGTATTTTATAAAGAGCGGATATTTTAATATCACAAACAGACACTCTCATTATAATTTTTTGTATAGGTAATAATTGCCTTACGTTTTCTAGTTAACATGATAAAAAACATGTAACTATACAGCTGAACTATTTGTATTGCTATTTATGTTACAGCAGTTTTTAAAGTATTAGAATGCAAATACACAGGATAATTAAATAAAAAAAAAAACATTTTTACATAACTCAGTCAACGTGATTGACAATGTCGCTCAGTCGGCAGTTAAGATTTAAATTATATTATTACATATGTAATGTTAGGAAATTAAAAAACAAATTGCTTTATCCTTTAGTTAATCGTTTAGCTTTGACAAAGAGAAATAAATTTTTCATTTAACATTTGATAGATATATAGGGAGAGAAAGGAGTGCAAAGAAGTGCCGGGGACTTGTGACTTAAATGTAGATTTAAGGGCCCTTTAAAATGGTCGTTAACGCTCGCATTAACTGTTCGAGCCACCTACTTAACGAAGTAAAGCTTAAATAATACAAATTATATAGTAGTAGAAAACCATACTACATTTATAGGTAATAAATAATTAATTTTACGCTATTATCATTATCCTTGGCCTTTATGGTAAGCTGCCATACCAAATTAACGGAAAATCAATTTTTATGTCACAGTAAATTCATTTACATTACTAGTTGTTGTTACCCACGGCTTCACCCGCTTGGTCAAAATGACCGACTTCTATATAAACTTTCAACATCTATTTCACACTTTCTGGGGTAGAATTTTCAAAATCACTCGAAATATATTAGATATGTGCTAATTTTTTTTTTTTATGGAATAAAGGAGGCAAACGAGCTGAAGGCCCACCTGGTGTTAAGTGGTTACCTTCTCCCATAGACAGCCACAACATTAAAGTTATGGATGCGTTGCCAGCCTTGGGAATGTAGGACAGAAGGAGGGAGGAAGGATGGGAATGATGGGAATAGGGAGAGCTGGCTTACATGCCATCGAACCGGAACACATCATAAGATATTTGGCGGTTCGTCTTTGACATGATAGTGGTCGCGAGCCAGTCGGAGAACGAATCTCCTACCACCAAACTACTGGGTTACCCGCCTTTTACGGGACGCTACCCAGCGGCGGGGGGGAATTGTATTCTTAACCCGTCCCCCCACTCGAAATATATTAGATATGTGCTAATTTTTAATCAATAACCCTAACATAAATTTTCAATCCCTCTTTAACCCCCATAGGTGTTGAAGTTCCAAAAGTTTTTCCTAAAAAAATACTGTCTTAGTGGGCGTCTATGCCATAAAATTAACATACTCATCAAAAATAATTCATCTAAGTTCCGTAGGTCAGGCTCTACGATGATGAATCAGTTAGTCAGATAACGTAACGATGATTTAATTTAAACTTAAACTTGTAAACTTTTTTAGCTTTATGATATAGATATATTAAGAGGATCTAATGTGAAGACACAATACCTGTTGATTTATGAGTTACAGAGCCCAACGACACATTTCATTTTAATGGATTGAGAAAGTAATATTTAAATTTTACAATTAAATATATAATAATAATTTTATTTTATTTGTAATATACTATCTGTATTGTTATTTTATCCGCTTAGAAAAGTTTTGTAAATATAATCTACTACATTAATTAAGTGCAGAACACAGGGTCATGTCACTACGTTCTCTCTAATTACGTGCCCTGCTAGGCAGGAATGTGAAAATACCCTTTTTTTGTAAGCTGAAATTTTAATTATATTTATTATCATAATGGAACAATAAAAAAATTTAAAAAGAAATTATTATGAATACGCTCAAATTCTGAAAGGTTTGTAAATTTTAAAGCATATTGGACGCTAAAGAGCTTTACAAAAATTTCTTACATGAGGTAACAGATAGATACGGATAATGAGTGGTAAAACTGATAAAGATTTTGCAAAATTGTAACTAATTATACTTCAAATAGAGTTTGAACTTCAATTATAAACCTACTAAAGATATGAGATATTTTTCAAAATATTAGAGGTAGATTTTTTAAAAAATAGGTAGCCTATGTTTGACATTGGATGTTTAACTACTTTCATTCTAAATTTCATCCAAATCGGACCGATAAATTAGTCGTGAAAGCGTGACAGACAAACAGACAGACTTTCACATTTATAATATAAGTATGGATATTATAAGCTAGGAAAGTTAAAAAAAAAAAAATTCTGATTCGAATTTACGGCCATCGTGATATTTGTATAATAATTAAAAATATAGCTTTAAAAAAGGATGTACTAAATAATTTCTTCAATATAATAACAGTGCTCAATAATGGCATATCTATTTGTAAAAATAACAACTAAATAAGTTATCAATATAATCTATTGTTCAATTATATAGACACTTACTATACCTATACCTATATATATATACAGGTATGAAGATATTCGTTAAAATACTCTTGAAGTAAGGCAACAGGCCGTCCCAGTGATTTGTAATTGATACACAGACAGATAACCGCCGGGAGCTGTAATTAAGAGTAGAGATTGATCAGAACTACTGCCAGACGGGTTGTGGCGCGTGGGCGCTTACTTCAAGTTTAGCCTTGGAAGAATTATGAAACACTAATTAGTTGCATTTTAAAAATTTCTAAACATATGAACAAAGTAGCTTTAATGGTTTCGAAGATCATTAATTGTTATCGTAATTTGTCAATTAATTCATTTAGTTTGGTAAGTGTACCATTAGTGATACTACGTTGGTGTTGATATGAGTCAAATTCAGAATGATAACACTTTCATATTTATTTCAGGGGTGGAAAATAGAAAACTAAATTATTTGTAAGTTTGGTCAAAAAGGGAGTTAAATATTTTTTTTAATAAATATTTGAAAATTAGACAACGTTTTTTATTTTTCTGTAACGCTAATTATACATATATTTTTTTAGTATATGGACATTTTAAATGTTCAAAGTACATTAATTATTAGGCAGTATGAAGAAAGATCAAGTATGACATTCGTTTTACACTTTATTTGAATTTTGAACTACTAAGTTTCAATTTAATTAAAATATTATACAATGAAATAGTACAAATACAAAATATTAATACAAATGAAATAGAATTTATTTATTATTATTTTTTTTTTTTAATTTTGATAACAAAAATAAGTACAAATGAAAAGTATTTTTTTCTAGAAGTAACATTTTGACCTATTTGACATACATTTGTATAAGCATTTTTTTTTCTAGCTTTACGCTGTATCCCGCACACAGCAAAGTAGGCAGAGGGAATTTAGTGTTAAGACACTTCGTTCCTCATTTTCCACCGAATTTCCTCCAAATTGCCTCCATTGCGAGTTAAGTGGTGGAACTTAACGCCGCTCTTTGCCTTGACACCAGAGCGAAGAACATGGAAATATTAAGTATCTCCACTCCTCGAGTGGGAATCGAACCCACAACCAGTCGTTAACAGTCAGACGTTTGTGTCACTGTACCACGACTGCCCAATATATAAGTAAATAAAACTAATATCATTTATTTAAATAATATTTCTGAATATCCGTATAAATTACTTCCTATACAGATTGAATTTATAATATTTAAATATTATAAGCAAAAAAGTGTGCAATATAGGTTTTATATGAATAATTAATATTTTCATATCAATTTGTATTTAATTGATATAACTGTAGTGTTTAATTGAACCTTGAAAGTTTTTAGTATTATTTTTTTAATCACCTATTGAATTTAGCTTATAAAGTGCATTTTTTATTATTTACCGTAATGGCCAATTTTTTAGGTACTTTTACGCTTTTTTTAGAGAGGAGACCTAGGGTCAAGATCCTTTGTTTTCCACTGACTGCCCTGATTAATGAGGCATTGCGATACAAAGCCCAAATAATTACAATATAATCATTTCTCCTACTGAAGATGGAACTGACCACTAATTGCGTTTACAGTCAGACGCTGTCCCTTTGAGCCACGATTACCTTATGTTAAATAATTAAATTTATATGACCAATAACTATGTAATTTAAAGTGATTTATTTAGTATTTAAGGTCGAATAATAGAAAAGTTTGTTATAAACTCATTTTTTTAGCTTCACGCTGTACCCCGCACACAGCAGGGTAGGCAGAGGGAACCTAGACACTCCGTTTTGGAGACATTGCGTGTTAAGTGGCGGAAGTTAACGTGGCGCTTTGCCTCGCCACCAGATCATAGAAAATGAAATCATTAAATATTTCCACTACTCGAGTGGGAATCGAACCCACAATCAGTCGCTTTAAAGCCGCTCTTTGTGCCTCTGCGCCACGGCTGGCCCCAAAACAATGTTTAATTATTATAAATTTGTTTGAAATTTCAGGTATGAATATTACTGGAAGGTGGCAACAAAACCTCTGTTCGTAAGCTAAAGTTAAATATTTACGTAACATCAAAATATCCAATTTTCACTACATTAATGCAATGTAAGTCGGCATGTCCTATTTTCATGAATTTTGTCATTTTTTTAATTATCACTTTAGTTAATTAATTTTAATTTTTATAATTAGTCTTGAAACAGAAGTCAAGTAATTAATATGTTATAGTGTCAGTGACCCAAAAAAAAATAATAAAAAAGTTTTTTACTGCAAACATAACTCATGCAATGTTAAAAAAAAACATAAACTCTTTAGTCTGTATCATATTATTAGGGACCTTAAAAGAAATAAATATTTTATGCATTTTGTGCATGTTACTTTGAAGATAATATGTTGAATATTACACTTCGTATTTGAATTTAAATTAAACATGTAATTTCAGTCACGTTTCATGCAAAATATATATAATATATCTGCTTTTTTCCGCATAGCAGGATAGTCAAAGATAACCTAGTGCCTAGATTTTTTCATTTTCTACTTTGCGACCAAAATCGAGACATTATATGTTAGGTGGCTGAATTCAACGCTGCACTTTATTTTAAGTACCTACTGCAGTGGAGAAATGAAAATAATATATGTATAGCTATTCCATTCCAATCATTACGAGATAATCAAACTCACTACCATCATGTTGATAGTCAGATGCTATCCAACTGCACCAGGACAGCCACGATTTTTTTGAAAATGTAAAAAATAAATGTGGGATACATCCAGTACCACAACAGGGTACCTAGTATTAAAACACTCTCTTCCCCACATTCCTCCGAATTCTGGAGGCGTTGCATGTTAATTGGCGGAAGCTAGCGTCGCGCTTTGCCTCGACACTAGAGCGAAGAAAATGGAAGTATTAAATATTTCCACTTCTTCAGTGGGAATCGAACCCACAACCAGTTGCTTTAAAGTCACACTTTGTGCCTCTGTGCCACGACTGGCCCCTGACTGACTGGCTATTTTTTATCCTTCAGAATTTCAGACATTGCTGTTAATCAATGACGGAAGTAACTTTGCATGTTACATTTATTGCGTTCTGAGTAAAAACTGTGTATACATAACATATTCTAATTAAATATACGGAAATAATATTATGCAATAAAAGCTAAGATTTATAACTGAACAGTAGTAACAAATATTATACAATAGGCATTATTACTGTTTAGAAAGGCAACAAAGTTAATGTTTGACATATCCGTCCTATACGTAAAATAACATAAAGATAAAGCAAGCGGTGGCTTTGTGATTCGCTTTAAAATTGCGTGATAAATTAAGTTATATGATTTTGGGCGACGAAACTGGGTGTCTCGTTTTATGATTTTAAACATTTAAACCTTTTTATAGTCTTAACTAGCCTAACTAAATAAGTTTATTTATTTTTAATGTTATGTAAGCTTTAATATTATTTTGGCAAGTAAATATTAAAGGGTTTTACAATGACTTAGTTTCTATTGAAATAAATATAATTATACTAGCGGCCCGTTCGCGGCTTCGCCGCGTTATCTACGTGGCTGTTTCGTTATATTACAACCCTCGGGGGTGGATTTTTGAAAAATAGAGTAGCCTAGGCTTAACCTTGGATTATCCATTATATATATGCCAAAATTCATTACAATTGGTTAAGCGGTGTAGATTTTCCATATAAACTTTCATCCCCTATTTCAACCCTTTAGCGGTTGATTTTTGAAAAAATAAGTAGCCTATGTTAGACCCCGTAACTTTTACTACTTTCATTCTAAATTTAATCCAAATCGGACCAGTAGATTAGCCGTGAAAGCATGACAGACAAACACACAGACATTCGCATTTATAATATAATAATTACATATTCACATTTCTCCTTTATTTTTAACAATTGATTCGTTAAGTATGAATATATTAATAAGGTGAAGGTTCTTTATTCACCCATTGCTGAGTATAGGTCTCCCCTATGGACTTCCAGTCTATACAGCCAGCCGGCTCTATTCATCCTTTCACGGCCCATCGTTCTGATAAGATCGTCGGTTCGTCTTATAAGCTATCCCCTTTTAATTACGTTTTATCAGTTTGAAATAAAATAACAGAAAGATATTTTAACACTTTGATATTTTCTATTTTTTTATACTGGGTAATTCTTATTACTTAATTTATGTAAAAACGTATGTAACTAATCCCAAAGTTTTTGGCTATAGTGTAAATCTTCTAAGTGTCCATATACATAAATAATTAAAATAAAAAAAAATACAATTGCAAAAACCATTCCATATTTGACCTAAGACCTAATAACAACTATACAACTAATATATCATACAAAAAGCTAAATATTTATTAATAAGAAATGTGAATGCATGTGTACAAGATCGTGCATACCAAGCCATATGATGACCATGTGTACCGCGCCCACACCACGCCTATCACGCGCGTGTCAAGGGCGGGCTGGTTTTTGTACACTTATTGCACTAGAAATTGGATCACATTTTGATGATGTTTGACATTTGATAGGTCATGGAACTCTGTGAATATGGTGATTACGTTAGTTAAGTAATAGCTCCTTGTGATGATATAGAATTAATGGAAGCCGTGATTTGTTTGCTTGAAGATTGTTGTTGGTTACTAATTGAATTAATTTTTACGTAGATAATATACATTTTTTTTGCATACTTAAATTTCTTTCTATTTAAAGACTAGCTGTGCCCACAACTTCATCAGGGTCCGCGCGGAATTTTACAAAAAAAGTTATTATTCAGTTAGATTTTACTAATTTAAAAGCAGTCTAAATTATTCCGTATATTAGCATCAGTTATCTGCCAGTAAAAGTCCCATCAAAATCAGTCAACCCATTCCAGAGGTTAGTCGGAAGAGACAGACAGACGGACAGACAGACAGAACGACAAATGTTGTAAAAAGTATTATTTTACTATATTTACTGTCTACATATGCATTTGGTTAGACACTGAAATGGCCTGAGCAGACAAGTTGGTCCCAAGTAAAACTAAATAATTTGTGAAGTTGTTCCAGCAAAAATATAAATGAATATAATATCTGTACCTTGGGTGACGTCAATTTCTAATTATATTACGAAGAAAATATAAAAAATGAGCTTTACAATTTAACGACATTGAGGTACGATTTTATACACCTATAGGTACTTACTGTCCTTCTTACCTGTGATGGACACACAAATAGACAACTTTTCAGCCTTTAAAAAATAGCGAAGGTCTAGCCGTCGTCGCTTGCTTCTGCTGGCTATAATAATTACTTTTTTTTTAGCTTCACGCTGTATCCCGCACACGGCAGGGTAGGCAGAGAGAATCTCGTGTCAAGACACTCCGTACCCCACTTTCTGCCGAATTTGCAGGCATTGTGTGTTAAGTGGCGTAACTTAACACCGCGCTTTACCTCGACACCAGAGCGAAGAAAATGGAAATATTAAATATTTCCACCCCTCGAGTAGCAATCACACCCACAACCAGTCGTTTATAGTCACGCGTACGTGCCGCTGCGCCACGACTGGCCCCTGGTTACTTTATTACTTATAACGAAATAATAATCACAATTAAAAATTACCTTAGGTACGATTTAGACTCAGATCAGATCTAAATCGCTACATATATTAACATAAGTAACTGAGGAAAAAACCTCAGACTCGTGATACATTTCACTAACTGTTGCCTGTGGCTTAATTAGCCAGAATAATTATTGATTAAAGTTTTGTAATTAAAATAACAAGTTTAAATACGTTAATTAAGGCATATCCTTTTCTATGATTAATAGTATTTCCTATGCTAATGCAGGTCGTGTCCACATTTCGTCCATATAAAGCTGGTTAATATGATTGATTAAAAATAGGGGCCAGTAGATACAGCACGTAGCTAAAAAAAATAATTAAAAAGTCAATAGTTTTCAGTTAGAGTTAAAAAATGTATAATGGTCATTACTGCGATTATTGACTCGTTAATAGTTCGTTCTTTAAACAATTTTCAAAAATATACTTAACTAGTGATCTGTTTCCGGCTTTGCCTATGTGAACTACAATTTTCATCCCCTATTTCAGCCACTTAGTGGTTGGTTTTAGAAAAAATTAGGTAGCTTATGTTTGTCCTTGCGTCATTAATCGATTACCTGAGAAAGTTAATCAAAATAGGTCAAGCGATTTAGATTTTTCAAACAATTTTTATTTTTGTATTTCAATCCTTTAGGTTATTTTTTAAAAACTAACCTATTCATTCTTAGTTTCATCTATCACAGCGGGACAGTAGATTAGCTACACAAGCGTAACAAACAAACAGATAGATGGACAGACAGTCTGAAAGACAGACAGACTTTCGCATCTATAATAGTAGTATGGATTTAAAACAGGAATTCATGCGTACGCAGTAAAATGCACACAAATATGCAGGGAAAGGTTTCAAAAAAAATAATCTAGTTCCCTAATGCTTTTTATTTTTAAATATCGCCTATGGCACAGACGTCAACGATAATACGTTATGATTAATTTCCTATTGAGTCAAATTACATACTTAAAAAACGCAGCCAAACCGCATCCGGTTTCTATACACATACATATATGTATAATGTATGTATATGTTCTTATAACACATAGTTGCCCCTGACATGAATTGACGAGTGGCGTGTCAAGCTTACATCAGTGATCGGTTATCACAGGTTCAAATCTCGGTAACGCAATATGTTTGTACTTATACCTACGTTTATACCTTATTTATTAATGTATTCTGATTTATTTAAAATTAATTAAATTAGTAATCTAATAAAATAAGACTGAATTGATTAAAATGAAGAATAATCTTAATCATACTTATATTATAAATGCAAAAGTCTGTTTGTTTGTCTGTCACGCTTTCACGGCTAATCTACTGGACCGATTTGGATGAAATTTAGAATGAAATTAGTAAAATATCCCGGGTTAAACATAGGCTACTAATTTTTTCAAAATCAACTTCTAAAGGGTTGTAATACAGGATGAAATTATATGAAAAATCTAAACGGCTTGACCGATTGTAATGAATTTTGGCACAAATATAGTTGGTAATCCTGGGTTAAAGGTAGACTATATTATTTTTTAAATGTTCACCCCGAGGGTTGCAATATAGCGAATCCAGTCATGTGGTGCAACGGCGAAGTCGTCAGCGGGCCGCTAGTCTTTTATAATTTGTATAATTACATAAATAATAATGGAAATAATAACAACTTGAAACACAATATTTTCAATACATTTTCTTCGCAGTTTCACTTTTCCTCCAGCGTAGTAGGATAATCAGAGAGAAAGTAGTATCAAGGTACTCCGCATTGCACTTTTCATCTGAAATCAAGCAACGACGTGTTGATTGGCGGAACTCAACGCCGTGCTTCGTCTCAGATTTTATTAGAGCGAGAACGGAGCAATATTTTTACATAATTTCAATATAATCATTCCTCCGAATGGGAATCGAACCTATCGATCTTAATTGCGCTTACAGCCGCAAGTTGCCCCACTACGTCACACTAGCCTCATACAAAATAATAAAAATACTTAATTACTGAAAATATTAGCAAAGTTAAATTCGCATATCTCGTTATTCAATAAAAGGCGGTTCATTTAAAAAATATTTTGACAAGTGTATGTATTTATTTATATGAATTTGTTAATAACCAGAGCACATAAATTGAGTGCATCGCATTCAAATTAAGTGCTCTGGTTATCCGAAACAAAAACTGTTTAACCGCAACACAAAGACACTTAATTTAGGTCATAAAATATAAATACTAGTACACAAAATGAAATTAACATTTTTTTAGCCTCACGGCTATTTGCGTAGAGCAGGCTAAGCACACAGTCTAATAACCACTGAAAGACAAGCGGCTGGGAAATGAAAATGTTTTAAATATAATATTTCTCCCAAATACGAAACGAACCTAAAAACAATCGCGTTTTCAGATGCAGTGCCACTGTACACAACATTTTTTTTAGCTTCACGCTGTATCCCGCACACAGCAGGATAGGCAGAGGGAACCTAGTGTTAAGACACTCCATTCCACTTTTCGCCGAATGTGGAGGCGTTGCGTGTTAAGTGGCGGAACTTAACACCGCGCTTTGCCTCTGATATCAGAGCGAAGGAAATGGAAATATAAAATATTCCACTCCTCGAGTGGGAATCGAACGCACAACCAGTCGTTTACAGTCACACGTTCGTGCCACTGCGCCACAACTGCCTCAACAGTACTTCTACATAATAATAACTGTACAGTATTTTTGCTCTATAAATTAGACTAGTCTAGACTAGAATACACGCTAATACGTGTATTGTAATATTAATGGCATGATAACGAAGTAATTACAGACAAAGGAGACCGGACGAGCTGAGCCCATGTATTTCGGCTTGCCAGTGATCCGCTCGCGGCTACCCACGTTTTCGATTATTATTAATAAATGTTGCTATTGCGGGAGCTCTAAATGTAATGATATAGTCAAATGTAAATAATTGACACGCTCTACAATATGCTAATGGTATTTAGAACAACACTCTAGTATCAGCATTAGTGGCAATTTAATTAAGTTGTATAAATATGAATTCTGTGTTGTAATTTTGTGTTTTAACTAAGATATATTTGAAACATGTAAATATATAGTAATTTCAGAAATTGTTGTTGTTTTGTCTTTTTAAGAAAGAAAAGTGAATTAATTTAATATTTTCTTAGGCATTAGCAAAAGAAAGTTAAGTTGTATCTACTCTCCTATTATAAGAGACATGACTACAGATTTAATTCTATTGTTCTAATATACTGTTGGTTATGACATGAAAATTATTAAACAAGTTATTACTCTTCACAAATACACAATTAATCAAAAGAAATTTAGCAAACTTAATAAATTAATAAATGACGTTCATCTTTTTTATTTAATGTGGTTAATATTTTATATGTAAATTAAGGGTTTAAGTTCCTTATATAAGTACCTAAGTATCTTTTTGTTTTGTCTGTTTTTGTCTCATTTTTTTTATTGTTTTTTAATCTTCACGCTTTTAGTTTCACATTGTATTCCGCATACAGCAGGGTAAGCAGAGGGGACCTAGTAACTACTAACTAACTACTAACCTTGAAACGCTCCGTTCCCTACTTTCCGCCGAATCCGGAGGCATTGCATGTTAAATGGCGGAACTTAACGCCGCGCTTTGCCTCTACACTAGAGCGAAGAAAACAATATCAAATATTTCCTCCTTGAGTGGGAACCGATCCACAACCAGTCGCTTAACAGTCACACTTTATGCCACCCAGTGGCACTGACTACTGGCCCTTTAGTCAATAAATTTTATGGTATACAATTTTTTTTTCAGCTACACACTTTCTTCCGCTTAGCAATGTAAGTAGAGAGAATCTATTGTGATACATACCTCCTCACTTTCTGCCCAAATACTAAACATTGTATATTGAGTATCACAATTCAACGAGAGAATGAATAGGAATTGTAATTAATTTGAACATAATCATTTCCCCTACTGGGAATCGAATCCACAACCATGCTGTACACAGTCAGACAGTGTGACACACCACAATATCCTTTAATTATAAACAATAATTATCATTAACAACGAGAAAATAAATGGAAATATGCATATATCAAAACAAAGTTGCTACCTATTAACAATTAATCTGAGTATCATTTAAAATTTGGTAATGCCATCTTGTAGGCCGCATCGTTAGTGGGTTTCGGTAATTGCCTCAGTCACGAAATTAAATCATTTATTGCTTGCGACATGATTGAAGATAATTGAAATCAGAATGATGTTACAGTTAAAATTTCGTATTATTTTAAATGACTATCTTTATAAATGTGTTAATGAAAGTTGATACTTTATCTTTTTTTAATTTAGTTTTCAGATTTATTATTAAACTTTTTTATTCATATAAGGGTCTAGACGAGCTTAAAGACCACCTTAAGCAGGAACCTTCGCCTATGGACATTTACAACATTAGAGGAGGGAGATAGATGATAAAGGAGATAAGGAGAGATGATATTGAAGGAAGGAGAAGGATGAATGGGGATAGTGAGAGTTGATTTACATGTCATGGAACCGAAATACATCATCAGATATTTGCAATTTGTTTTTTGGCATGATGCCAGTCGTAGAATGATTCTTTCACTACCAAGTAAACAAAAATACGTAAGATGTAAGATCTACGAACTCAACTAAATAAGATTCAAATTTTGTATATGAGTCACAAAAATATGCATTGCATGTATGCAAGCAAAAGCTATTTTAATAATGTTAATTTAAAGATATCAACAGAGAAAAAAAGGTTAGAGAAGGTCTAATGACTGTATTTTTAAAGTACATGTATTAAAATTTAAAAAATTTAATGAAATTTAAACATTGTTCTCTCAACCCAGAATCAACGATCTATTAACGTCTAAAATATATCCATACTTTATTGTAAGCACATACTAAGAAAAGTATATTTTATTTTAATTTTTAGTACACACATTACATTGTATGCCAACGAAGAGATGAGTTATACAAAAAAACTCATAATCACTTAAAAAAACGTTTCATTTCTATAACAATAGCAATTTAAAGATGTTTCACGTGCTTATACTTAATAGCGTACGTTTTATTACACGTAAACCATACAATAGTAGCTCTTCGTGTCGTTGATGATATCTACCGTTCTCACAATTCTCGAAATAGAGTAGCCTTCACCTTCAGTAGATCTATATTAATTATACTATTCTCTTGTACTATAATTTCTCCTCAAAATGATCCCATTGTTGTCAGTTATTCAAACTTTCTCACAAGTACTCGTAAGATATTAATTTAAATTAATTGTAAGAAGAAATTTCATGTGTATGCGTTATTAAGCTGTATTCGTTGCTACATTATTCTCCACCGCATATATCATAGGGAATGTTCTGGAGAACTGTTTGATCTTTTTCCTACCGTAATCGGATTAACTGTCTTCCTCACCAACTGGTTAGGCAGAACTCTACTACTGTGAGGTTTTGCAGGAACTTCCTCCCAAATGTCACACAACTGTGAAATGGTATAAAAGCGACAGTGTTTCCAGGTCGATAAGGCAGCAGTACCTTCAAACGTCGCGTCACCTCCACCTCAAAGGATGGCCACCACCACCGGTAATGCCTGCAATTGGTGTTAGACGGGGTCGTGGGTGTCGATGTTTACCTACTATCGGGTGACCCGAACGCTCATTTGCCCCTTATATTTTCTTTGTAAAAAACATCGTCTACATTCTGTTGGGTGGTTCTCAATGACTCGTTCTTGTTTACTTCTTGCTAGAGAGTGTCGAGTGATATACCGTTCGAGCTATCTATAATGTTTTGGTATGTGAAAACCTGTAATGTAGTATTACGAATTAAATTTATTTTATAAAATACGGATAGATTTCTCAAGAAAACTAAAAGAAAACCTTGGACTTGACTTAGTTATTTTAAAGAAATGATCGACGTATATTCAATGACCGAAGCTGTTTAAACACTTGTTATATTTAAACGCTTGTGAATATAAATATTTCTCCTTGTGTCCAAATTAGAACCGACCCCGATCTTCTGAAAATTGAATGGCATCCAGAAATAAACAATATAAAAAATACATTTAAAGAAAACCTATAAAAATTTGAACGAATCAATTTTCCTAAGTGTGGAATAACACTTTAAAAATGTTTAAAAGTAAACAATATGATTTTTTTACATTTGAAGCATTTGCAAATTTCTAATATTGATCGATAGTAACCCCTTTCTCAATCAGTTTTAGTAGAAATAAACCTTTAATGTCAGTTTATGTTTACAAAATGTGCCTTTAATATGTAAATCATCGCTTTGTTTCGGAACAACGTACACAAAGACTATTTTAGTTAGTTAACTAGCCCTTTGCAGTGTTGCTCACTGAAATAAAGGAACAATATTTGAAAATTTGTAAACTTTTTATAAAAAACACTAGTATTGCGAGTAAATTAGGGGTAGTTGTGACGCAGCTGAACAGTTGTGGATTTTAATCAATGGGTAATGTTAAAATTTCCGGCAGAAAGTGAAGATCGGAGTGTCTTGGCACTAGTTTCTCTCTAACTACCCTGATAAGTGGGAACAAGCGGGCGCATTATCCATACTTATACGAGTATTATAAATGAGAATGTCTGTCTGTTTGTCTGTTATGCTTTCACGGCTAATCTACCAGTCCAAATTTAATTAAATTTAAATGTAAGTAGTAAGAATTACAAGGTCTATAACAAGCTACTTGTTTTTTCAAAAATCATTGTCTAATGGGGATGAAATAGGGGATGACAGCTTATATAAAAAATCTACACCGCTTGACCGATTGTAATGAATTTTGGCATAAATATAGTTGATAATCCAAGGTTAAACATCGGCTACTTTACTTATAAAAAATCCACCCTCGAAGGTAATATTATACCGAAACAGCTAAGTAGTTAACGCAGCAAAGCCGCGAGCGAGCCGCTTGTAGCGTATAAAAACGCAGCTCCACACATTTCCCTGCATAGAGGGGTAGTCATAGAGAACCTTCTGTTAAAACATTCCGCCCTCCACTTTTTATTTTTTATTATAACGTGAGTGAATTATCTTAATTAGTCAGGATCAATCAGTCTAAAGCACGCTTCAACCAATTTGTATTTAAACTTCCACACGTGACTTAAAAACTCAGCTCTTCAACCTCAACTTACTTGTAAACTCGTCTAACTAAACTACACCCTTACTTAGTACTTACAAGCTAAGTTGTCTATTACATATAATACATCTAGAGTACGTGAACAACGGGCCTAAGGTTACATTTTTAACACGCAATTTATCCCCGTCAAGGTCAACTAGTGACTTTACCAGATTAAAAATCGTAGCAATCACCAAAATCTTTTATTGCAACACAATTCATAATTATGTTTCTTTTTATCTGCTTGAATGTGTGTTAAAGAAATACCTAAATAAGACTTTATTTTGATAGACATAAGATTCTAATTACAATGACGAAGATATCAGTTTTTTCACACTAACCGCTATGTCGGCGGTAATGTCTTATTTTTGGAACAAAAGAAAAATGTTATCTTTACTAAATAATGTAAAATTTGGGAACGAAGTTAATTAAGTAATTGTAGGTGTCATAGTTTATCGGTGTTATGATTGTTGGTTGCAATGCCATGAGTTCGTTAAACTTATATTGGCATTGACCAAATATTAGCAAGAACTAGCATGCCTGATCGATTGCAGCGTGTCGTTAGGTAACTAGAGACAAGTTACTGGGTGAAGGTATTTTGTCTCTTTTCGATTAACTTAAATTAAAAATATATGTAAATGTAGGTCCAGTCCAGGCGCAGAGGCACAAAGTGTGACTGTAAGGCAAATTCGCGACTGTAAAGCGAAAGTGGGTTCGATTCCCACTCGAGGAGTAGAAATATTTTATGTTTGCATTTTCTTCGCTCTGGTAGCAAGACAAAACGCGGCGTTAAGTTCCACCACTTAACATGCAATACCTCCTAAATTCGGCGGAAAATGGGAAACGGAGTGCCTTAACACGAGGTACCCCCAGCCTACCCTGCTGTATGCGAGATATAGCGAGAAGCTAAAAAAAAAATGTAAATGTAAATTTGGCTAAGTACCTGTCTAGCGTATTTTTCTTTGGTTTCTTGTTAGGTTTTTAGATCGTCCTCTTTCTTCGTGTAATAATGAAGATATTGTTAGTTAGGTAGCACACACCAGGGTGTTAAATTCCGTTCTGTTAAACAAGAAATGCTTTGATTTCGGAAGGTGGGGAACGGAGTTCTTGAGACTAGGTTTTTCCTGACTACCTCAATATTCGGAAAAATTGTGAAACTGTTAGGTAGATAGGTAACATTAGGATACATTAAGCATTCTTAAACTTTCTAAGTTTAAAAACAAAGAAATATGACAGGCACTAGTTTGACTTGCAAGTCGTGAATCTTACAAGGTTCTTATGAAAGGAACAAAAAATTATACTAGGTCATTTTACTATTTGACCTTCACAGTACAAAATAAAATTTAAAGTAAATATATTTCAATAAATTGAAACAAAAATAAATTGTACTTATTGCAAAATTTAAAATTCCTGAGTAAAATAAACGTAAAATGGAGGTTTTTTAAAAAATGGAAAAATATGTGTGACATTTTTTTATTAAATTATTTTCTATTTGATAGTGACAATAATAAATCTTCCAAAAACTTGAATATTTGAATATTAATTAAATTTAAATAGAGCAATATATCTTCATAGTAAATGATATGAATGGTAAAAATCAATAAATAATCAATGAAATAGCGGCTCAAGGGTATGTAGGCACGCGCTAAGTTGGAAATTATAAAACGATTTGAGCTTAACCGTAAATCAAAAATATATAGACGTATATTACTTTATTTCATGTGATTGTATATTATTGAAATAAAAAGGTCATAACTTGAATTCAAGATTAACTAAATGTATTTATAAATAATTAAAGTATCTGATACCATCGAGGTGCAGTGGGACAGCGTCTGATAGTTAACACGATAGTTGTGAATTCGGTTCCCTCTCGTGACAATTTTATGGTTTAATTATTTTTATTTCTCCGGTCTGGTACTTAAGACAAAGCGTGGCGTTGAGTTCCACCATTTAATACTCAATGTCTCAATTTCGAGCGGAAAGTGAAGAATAAGTGGAGTGACTTGATTGTGATGCGGCAAAGCCGCTTTTTTAATCATTAAGTACGAATTGCTTAAAATCTTAGTTAGCTCCATGTACCTACTTAATATTTAAATTGCACACTTTAACAAACAGCAACACATTCTAATCTTTAAATTAATCATATTATTGAAATATTGATTAAAAATAACCTGATAAGCAATTTCATATCTGTAAAAAAAAAAATATTTAATGAAATGTAATATAGTAACTAGCCATGCTGTGAGCGAGAGTTGTTTTAAATTAGCAATTATAACGCCTATCTAGATTCCAGTATAAATTCGAGACAAAAATGAGTTCCAGTATTACCAACCACTTCAGGCTGTATGGGAAACATTTTTAACATTTTAAATATGTTATTCACATAGTAAAGGAATTTACTTGGGAAATTTATTTTATTGGGGCCAGTCGTGGCGCAGAGGCACAAAGTGTGACTGTAAAGCGACTGGCTGTGGGTTCGATTCCCATTGGAGGGGTGGAAATATTTAATATTTCCATTTTCTTCGCTCTGGTGTCGAGGTCAAGCGCGGCGTTAAGCTTTGCCTCTTAACACGCAATCACTTAACGCCTCCAAATTCGGTGGAAAGTGGGAAACGGAGTGTCTTGACACAAGGTTGGCTCTGCTTACCCTGCTGTGTGCGGGATACAGCGTGAAGCTGACAAAAAAAAAAATACCAATGGTTTGCAAGTGGCGCGGGTTCGAATCCTGGTGCTGTCAATTTATTTTACGTTTTCTAAAAATATTTTTTTTAGTAACACATAGTCAACTTCTATACAATACTTGAATTTACTTAAAAAAAAATAGATTACGACATGGTCTCTTTTCATTGTTCATTCTATACAATGAGAATGATAAGTCCATGGCATTAGCTGAATAAAACAGTTTTAATTAGATTACTTAGAGCTATAAAGATTATAATCATAACATGTTAATGAACCTGAGCTGTGACGATTGTATTTTTTCTATATACATACATATATTGTATTGTTATTATTGTATCGTAGTATTCTCACATTATACACGTATTTAGTGTAAATTATGTCAAAGTCAGTGACCTCCCTTGACGATTTGTATTGTATATATGACATTAGTTTTAATGTGATGTAATTAATTAAAGCAAATAACTTATTAAAATGTTATTCTAAAACTCATGTTCTTTTATGTCGTACATCGGGGCAGTCAGGGGACTGCCAGGATTCACAGAAGATTGGCTAGTGGTTGTCGGGAAAGACAATCGTGAGGTTTTATTATTTATACGGAGAGTCTCCCATCTCCCAGCCCGGAGAACCACATAAAGAGTCCCCAATCGGGAGGGTATCCGAAACTTATTTATTTGCGTAAAAAGAAGGATAGTGAAAGAATTAGTAAAAATTCAAAATAATAAATAATTTTGTAATATGATAATGGAACAAAAGGTGGCTAAATTGCCTTTTTGGGTATTGATAAATCAGCAATATACGAAACTTTTTACGAAACTCGTTCTTTAGTAAAGAACGAGAAGAATATATGATTAGTCGAGAGTAAAAGTTATTTACTTAGTTTAATTTAACAATATCATAAAATATTATCTATCTGTCTGTTTACTCCACCGAAAATCTGGAACGGTTAAACCGATTTCGATGGCATTCTATAAAGCTATCTGTCAGTAGCAGATGTTATAAGGAGTAACTTTTTTGTTATATACCATGTAGATAAAATCGAAGGCACAGCTAGTTAATAAATATAGCGAAATTGGGAAATATCTAGTACTAAGAAAAATACAACATTCCAGTCAATGAGAGTTACAAGTCATAAAGAAATTGAATTTATGTTATATACACTATTACAGCTCGCTCAATATTTGTTCCATGAATATTGTATGACATGTTTTGTACACCCAGTTGAAGTATGTTTCCTTTTTACATAATTACACGAGCTCGAATTAAAAAGGAGCCGCGGGGCGCACTTAACATTGGGCATGTTGGTGTGAACGAAACTAATTTGTATAGTTATCATGCCTGTTAAATAGTTATATTTAAACTATGATACGTTACAACCGATTATTAACAAGCTTATTGAAATTAGAACTAATTATTATTTTTAAATTGAGGTACAGGTTGTGGTGTAGACGAAATTTATATGCGATCTTAAAAGGTGTAATTTAAAAACATTGTTATTGCCACTTGTAGAAAAGCATTTTTGAAAATATATGTAAATTTTAATTTACACAATATTTGTTTTGTACTATATCTATAGCAAGGAGAACCGATGGCCGTTGGGGCGGAAAGGTTCTCGAGTGGCGACCACGTACCGGACAACGCTCAGTGGGCAGGCCTTCTACCTGATGGACGCCGCTGCATGCGGGAAGCGCAGGACCGTTCGTCGTGGAGATCCTTGGGGGAGGCCTACGTCCAGCAGTGGGCGTCGAAAGGCTGAGACGACGACGACGACGATTGTATCTGTACCTGTACTATTTCGGTTTTCTCTTCAACGTTTATATTTTAAATATAAATTTTTATTCATTTTAGCACTTTGAGAGGTGGTTTTCAAAAAAATAAGCCTATAAATAAGCCAAGTAATAAGTAGTCTTTGTTTGTCCCTGCGGCATAAGCTATCTTCCTGATAAAGTTCATCGAAGTCGGTCAAGACGTTTAGATTTTTTTACGTACAAACTTTTAGATTTGTTTTGTAAACTTTTATAACCTATTTCAATTTTTTTAAAAAAAAAGTAGGTTATGTTTGACCCTGGATATTTAACTATTTTAATTACAAATTATTAATAATTCACGCCATTAATTTAGCCATGAAAGCGTAGTAAATAGACTGATATACTTTCACATTTATAATATTAGTATGGATTTGCCAATTTGTAATTGACACAAGAGCTATAATTTTCTTTGAAATATTTCATAATATTATGAAAGCTAATTATATGACAAATATCAAAATATAACCTACTAAGTTGAAATCAAGAAATACTTAATTTTGATTGACATGTGGCCAGTCGTGGCCCAGTGGGACAAGCGTGTGACTGTAAACGACTGGTTGTGGGTTCGATTCCCACTCGAGAAGTGGAAATATTTAATATTTCTGTTTTTTTCGCTCTGGTGTCGAGGTAAAGCGCGGCGTTAAGTTCCGCCACTTAACAAGCAATGCCTCCGAATTCGGCGGAAAGTGGGGAACGGAGTGTCTTCAAATCCTGATTTGCACAAATTTTTTGAGGTCTTTTTAAATATACATATTTTTTATTTATTTTTACATATTACAGTTATTTTTACTTATATCACTTGTTCAGTTATATACCACTTTACTTCAGGACGTTAGAATTGTGTTAGGAGTGGCAAGAGAGGCAGGGGGAGACCTCGGTTGACCTTCGAAAACACAGTATCGACGATACTGGAGGAAGGTCACGTAAAAAGCATGAGGACCCCCCAGAGGGCGTGTATGAAGAGGTTGATGACTGTGGACGAGGTGAAAGAAGTATGCAGGGACCATAGCGTTTGGCGCTCCGTTCTTTCTGATTACCCCGCAAGGGATACAGCGTGAAGCTAAAAAAAAAAGAATTGTGTAATGCAAGTATAAAATCAGATATCCTTCCTTCCAATCCTTGTAACAAATGGATAATAATATCAAATAAATATAATATACTTTAGCTTCTGTAAAAGATCAGCGATATTTAGTAATAGTACAGTAATAACAGTGCACTCGCTTTTATCGCATTTGCATCTTGAAACTGGCCAAGTGATCATTCCATATTTATAGCTTCCCTTGTGCTTTCAATGTGGTTCTAAAGCAATATTCAGGTACTTCAATTCGTCGTTTATCATTGTGTTAATCATAGTTACTATCTAAGACTGTATTCGTAGTGGGACAGCGTCTGATTGTAGACGCGATTGGTTATGAGACCTATGCGGAATTATTACAAGTATCTGTTGAAAGATGTGGCAAAATAAAACGCAATGTTGAATTTAGAGATGCATTGTAGCACTAGATTCTTTCAGACTAACCTTAGTATGAGAGAAGAGAGGCCTAAAGCTGTAAGTCACATTTTATAACACCAAGCTTTTTGCCGCATGGCAGGGTAGTTAGAGACAACCTTTTGGCAAAACACTCCGTTCTCCACTTTCAATACCACGCTTTGGTTGTTTGTGTACACCAAAGCACGAAAATAATATATAATTATTTACCCGATCCGGAATCAAACCACAACCATCGCGTTTACAGTTACTGTTCCTCTGCGCGACGACAGCCCACAAGCTATAGTCACTATCTCATTGTGTTGATATAATTAATTGATGGAGGTTTCTTACAAGACTTAATATATTCTGGACTCGAAACTTAAATAAACCAGTTCAATACTATCTAAATGTTAACAAATTTTGTGCATATATTTTATTCATATAATAATATTGATATTTAAAAAAAGAAGATTACATCTATTACAATCTAAATATAGACGGAGCTTATCGGGATGTCTTTAGAAATGATAACAATTCTGTATAAATTCAAGTTCAACGAGGGCAATATTAAATTCTCGATTTCCTGTAAAATAATTAGGGCACATATGTATATTAAGCAATTGTATCAAGTCGTCCCTTTCAAATTGTCAATAAAATATATATACCGCAGAAATCTAGCCCTAGCAATACCATTAAGTAATTTATATTACACCAATAAACAGAATAAATCTTAAATAAAAATTACTGTATTTAGCGTCACTTCCTACCTCCTAGGCTGTCTGGTACTTAGTGTTACATAAAGTTAATTTGATACTGTCTGACAGTTGCCCTAATCTGAATCCATATTAATAACCCTTTCTAGTACAAATCAAAGTACGTATTATTATGTGTTTCGGCTTCGTTTATCTGTCTTTCAATTATTATTACTTGTTCGTATACGAGTATAAGGCGACGAAAAGAAGCATAGAGCATGGAGGAAGGAGGGTGTTCATACTAGATTCTCTCCGAAATATTACCTTTTTGTTAGCTTTACGCTGTACCAGGCACACAGCAGGGTAGGCAGAGGGAACCTAGTTTTAAGACACTCCATTTCCCACTTTCCGCCGAATTTAGAGGCATTGCGCGTTAAGTGGCGGAACTTAATGCCGAAATGTGTATTATATTATATTATTCCTTACAAAAATATGAAAGCTTTCATATTTAGCTTAAAGATATTTACCGCGTAGTAGAGTGATGAAAGAGACCATAGTGTTACACTCCGTTCTTCACTTTCTGCTTTCTACGACCTTTTACGACTTTGTTTTATCAAACCTGTCAAATGGTAATAATTTAAATATAATAATTCTCTCCATTTACAGGCAGACCGTGCGACATTAGCCTCCTATGATGACATTTGTTCTAGAACATAAAAGTACAGCAAATATGACCTATAGAACCAAAATACTGAGAAAAATATTAAAGTAACAAAACTGAATTTCCTCTTGAATCACGGGTCGTGGCGCAGTAAGCCAACAATCGTATTGTTTGTAAATAAGCCGCCTGCTAGGGCTGCGTTTGCGGGGTTCACGTCGATTGTACTTCGCGATATAGGGGCAAATCTTTTTGGACAAACTTTATAAAGTTTTTGATTTTGCAATGGTGTCAAGGACTGCAAATGACCATTATGTCGTACCTTGATTATGATAATAAAATGCAGTTAGCTATTTCCCTACATTACTTATGTTAATCATTATATTCAGAATATTCAGAAATTAAGCCACTTAACAAGCAACGGCTTGGATTCTGGGGTAAAATGGAAAACGGAGTTCTTTGACTCCAGATTCTCTCTGCCCAGCCTACTATGCGGAAAAAAGGGAGTAATTCTTATTAAATATAACAATATAGTTTCACATTGTTACTTCTTACTTTCTTTTAATATATAGTCAAATATTACCTTAATACATTCATTATTCGTTTAGATCATTTTAAATCGAGTAATTTAATTAAGAAATAATCTAAAATTATATAAAACATATACTATTTACGAAACTTAAGCTTATCAGTGTTAGTAATTAAATCATTCAAACAGTACTGTCGCAACACCACGGAAGCCTTTGCATTCCGCGCTAAACATTCAGATCGCGTAATTATGTTCGCGTAAATTATAAATCGAATCAGATTATTATAAAGAGAAAGTAAAGTTATCATAATAAATCGTGTAAGTTATAATATTGTAAATATTTTTTGAAATATGGAAATCATTTTTAGAAATAATCGGTATTATTTTGGTTTTTTCGTTCTGATGTCTAAGACAAAGTGAGGCGTTGGCTGTCAACACGCATGTCTCGATTCAAAAAAAAATCAATTCAAAATTCAAAATATCTTTATTCAAATAGCTTTTGAAAGCACTTTCGAATCGTCAAATGTACATGGCGCTACCACCGACTCGGAAGGCAGTTCTGCTGAGAAGAGCCGGCCAGAAACTCAACAGTTGCTCTTTTCAAATATAAGATTGCGCGGAAAGTACAGAACGGAGTGTCTCCATACTAGGTTTTCTTTGACTGCTCAGTTATGCAGGAAACAGCGTGAAGTTAAAAGAAACAACATTTTAATATCATCGTAAACAACTCCTACAAACTCTTTCACTTTATTAAACTACTAAAGCCCCGCTCGCGGCTTTGCCGTGTCAACCATTTCGTTTTCGTTATATTGCAACCGTCTGAGATGGATTTTTGAAAAATAAAGCCTATGTTTAACCTTGGATTATCAACTATACATATTCCAAAATTCATTACAATCGGTCAAGTGGTTCAGATTTTTCATATAAACTTTCATCCCCTATTTATTCCCTTTAGAGGTTGATTTTCGGAAAAATAAATAGCCTATGTTTCACCATGGATTTTTTACTATTTTCATTCTAAATTTCATCCAAATCGGACCTGTAGATTAGCCGTAAAAGCGTGACAGACAAACAGACAAACTTTCAGATTTTAAATATACTCGTAAGTATGAAGTGGCCAGTAATGGCCTAGTGGCACAAGCGTGTGACTGTAAACGACTGGTTGTGGGTTCGATTCCCACTCGAAGAGTGGAAATTATATTTCCATTTTCTTCGCTCTGGTGTCAAGGTAAAGCGCGGCGTTAAGTTCCGCCACTTAACACGCAAGCCTCCGAATTCAACGGAAAGTAGGGAACGGAGTGTCTTAACACTAGATTCCTTCTGCCTAACCTGCTGTGTGCGGGATACAGCGTGAAGCTAAAAAAAAAAAGAAAGTATGAATTTTATAGTGCTTTTTTTTTTATTTTATTTTTTTTTTATCGCTGGGAAATGCAGTTTACGCAGACCATTCGTACGTATGACAGGCAGAACTACCTTACGTACGAATGATACTGTGGGGCTCATCGACAAGTCGACACTACCCACTAAAACCCAGCGGAAACCCTCTCCACCCCTGTGAGACGTCGCAGGTTCGCTCGCGCATTCTGCTACGACGCCTCGGTGGACAGCCCGCCTATTGCGGGCCACCGTCGTCTTCAGGGTGCTCCGGGGTTACTAACAGAGCACCCGCAGCCTTGATGACTTGCAGGAGAATCACCCTGACCCTCCCGCAGTGCTTTTAACCTGACTCTACCTCTCCTCTCCTTACCAAATATGATAGAAATGAAAACGAAATCAAAACCGAAAAATTTAATAAACCTATATAATAAATAAATATTTACTTAAACATATTACCTAATATCGTATAAGAGACTAAGTAATTGCTAATTATTCTAGGTTTCAATTAACTCCGATCCGCTTATTACGTGATTAGTTCTGACTTATCCGTCAGCCATTAAGGTTAAGCTAATGACAAATTACACGGATTCCTTCTCTACTATTTCCTGTCGAAGGAGTTTTATTAGAATTACTTAAACTGTAGTTGTAAATTATTAATGTGAAAGAAGATTGACATTTTTATTATTTTTAAGGTTTTGTTACCTCACACTTGAGTAATAAAACATTTTTTTTTTGGAAACCTATTCAAATTTATACACAGAGGCGCGGATATGGAAGTTGCTAATGTAGCTGATATGGACGTTGCTATTATTGATCTCGTTTTCTTCCTTTTAAAAATGTTTTGTGCATTATAAAGAAATATAAAATAAAAAATATATAAAATACAAGTCCTTGTTCATAAAACGGACATTGAAATCAAAGCAGTTTTACATCCTACATTTTATTTTTCAAATATCTACTTTAAATTATAGAAATGGTACTGCAGTCAATTTATAGAAATAAATGCTTAAATTTTACATCAAAATAACTTTGCAATAGTTTTTATTTTTTACTCCAAAATATAATACAATGAAATACTACATACAGGATTTGAAAGTAAAAGATAAATATTTTTTTTTTATTTATTTTCATTATCGAGCAAGAGTAAATGCTGAGTTCCACTACTTAAGAAGCAATATTTGGGGTGGAAAGTGGATCAGAAAGGAAGGATGAGGGTCTATATAAGGATAATTGATAAGGCTAAATTTCTTTACATTAAAAATTAAATTTCATAACTTCACGACAAGCATCCTAATTAATTACTACGAATTTACGGCTAATAGGGAACGTCGAGGCGTCTTAATGTTTCTCTTATTTGCCCTAGTAAAGTTCACCTTATAATTAGTTAACAAAGTTGACAAATTAGATCCAAAATTCTTAATTAAAATTCTATTTTTATAATTTTTTTAGCTTTACGCTGTATCCCGCACAAAGCAGGGTAGGCAGAGGGAACTTAATGTTAAGACCGTTGCCTAGTTCTTGCAGAATTCTGGAGGCATTAGGTGTTAAATAGCGGAATGCGAGCGAAGAAAATGAAATATTAACATTTTAATACTCTAATTTCTCGAATGGGAATCGACCCTCCACCAGTCGCGTTTGCAGTCACACTTGAGCCCCTGCGCCACGACTGGCCTCTAATTTAATAAATTATATCACATCATACCATTTGTGTATTATTTGCGCGTCTTTTGACATCACATTTAATTGTTTCAATTTTCAGAGTGTATTTTTTTTAAATATATGACTTTGAAAGTATACAATGCAATATTAACAATAAAAGTAAAGAACAAAAGAAATATTTTAAACAATAAATATTTAATGAAATATATTGTATTGTTCCTTAGAATTAATCAGTAGATTATATTTATTTTTCTTTTTAAATTTAATTTTTGTTTCAACGATGAAACTATTCTGTTGTATAATTTGATATTATTATTTTATTGTTCCTACAATTGCAACTACAATTATTTGATTGAAAATATTTCTTGTGTAAAAAAACGTTTGTTTATTGATGAACAACAAAAAGGAGGGCAAACGAGCAGAAGCCTTCGCTCATGGACACACAACATTAGAAAAGTAGTGGATGCGTTGCCGACCTTAAGGAGAGCTGACTGCCATGCCATCGAACCGGAACTTATAACCAGATGTTTAGCGGTTCGTCTTTGACATGATAGTGGTCTCGAGCCGGAGAACGAATCTCCTACCACCAAGCCACTGGGTTACCCGCCTTTTATAATATGGAGTAATTTTAGTTTCGTTTATTATATAACACGCAGATGAAGCCGCGGGCGCAGCTAGTATTTACATATATACTTTTGTATATTTTAATGTTGTCCTTTAATATTATTAAGTTAGGTATTATCAAGTCTATCCTAATTTGGCTAGTTAAACCCATTTAGAAAATCAATTAAACTAATAAATAACTTATCATTTATAAGTAAGTGTAACAGAACATTCTTTATGTGTTAGGTATGAAATTAATACATTTCAAAGATTTTTGCATTTGACCTTCCGCTCTAAATATTACGTTTTACCTTTTCAATTGTTTCATTGATTGTTATATGTGGTTCCGCATTCAATTCTGATAATAAAATAACATTGTTTTCATACCATAATGCTGTGGTTATTGTGGAACTTATCACAAAGAATTGCACCTGTGAACTATTTTATATATACATTTGTATCATATACACATAGAGACGATGTACTACTGTCTGTCTGTTTTTTGTAACATGTTAATAACCTGGGCTTTAAATAATTATTTTACAATATTGGTCCAAACAATATAAATATGTGTTTAGTTATTATGTTTTTTATAGAAACATATTTTTTATAGAAAAGACAAGAAAAGGAGCCTTCAAGTCATCTGTAACCCGTGATCCGGGTCACCATATTAAGTGAATACTATCGCCGACGACCCCTATAAGAGGTCCAGAGACAACGCATCTGTATCTCAGGTGCGTTGTCGGCCTTTAAGGTAATAGATACCCCTTTTTAAGGGAAGGGACCCATGTCATATCGACGTGGAAGCACTGTCGCTAGTCTATTCCACAGTAGTGAAATAAAATGATCAAAAAAATAATTTTAGAATATGTCTCCTTGCCCTTATCTTTAAACTAATTCGAGATTATTTTTAGTAACGATATTGTAAGCCTTTTCAATCAGAAACTCTCATTTAATCATGAATTATTAAATGTTTATTATAGTTTATTATATGAAACACAGTGGGTAATAATATGTTATTATCATTAACAAACAAAAGGTGGCACTGAATGGAAATTGTGTTAGTATTCGAAATGTATTGTATGAGTTTCCATAATAATGATCATTGTTTAATTGTTATGTTTAAATATTACTGTTATAATATGAATAAAGTTATTATAAAAAGCCCGGAAATTGAAATTAATTATATTTTTCTTTTAAATGTCTTTTCAATTTCCTAAGTGTGTGAATAACACTTTAAAATGTTAAAAGTATGTTGTTGTTTTCGATGGCCCGTAATTACGGTACCGTAACTGTATTTTACCAACGTTAAGTAACAAAATTAAGTGGGGAACGGAGTGTCTTAACACTAGGTTCCCTCTGCCTACCCTGCTGTGTGCGGGATATAGCGTGAAGCTATTTAATTTAAGTAACAAAACTAAATTGTAACAAGCGTTTAATTAGCATTTGAGATTTAAATATTAATATAATTTGAGAGAATTAATATTATTATAAACAATGAAAACTTTATGAAACATATCATTTCGTGGGTTTTCTTCAATTATATAATTGATTTGACTAAAATATCTATATTAATACATATAACTACTGGTAGAGAAAATTCAATTTAGTGACATTGCGTGGAACCTGTGATGAAGTAACACGCGAGTTTTGGCTTACTTTGTTAGTGGTTAAATTTGGGTCTAAAATAGGATTTCCGCCTGCTATAAGTTTCAAAGAACATGTTTTTATCTAAATCTATTAGAAATCAAAAAGGACATTCTATTTTACAGTCTTTATTTGCACTATGTATATTTTGCTCTACAAAATATTTACAAAACACACTTTTCACCATACATTTTACTACTTACATCGCCTATAATTTATGTACTACTTCATTAAAAACCTTCGTCATTTATTTAACAAGAATAAAGCACAATAACGCAACTACATGGAAATACGGCAGTCATACTGTAATTGTAATTTCTCAACATTAGTATGGGGACATAATTAAAGTTAAGTAGCCCTTCGTAGATACATTCTGAGACATACTTTGTTTACTTGCATAAATTGTCATCTGTATCGATTGCAGCTACTTCGTAATCGATTTGTAATCGATGTTAGAACTCGAGTGTATTTTGACAGTTCCTACATACACTGGTATAAGTGTAAAAACACAACTTTAAAGGAGACCGATTTTGAAGATTCCCAACGTTGCCATTTTATTTATTGTTCGAAGGAAATAATTAAAAAAAGCAGCTGTACGTTTTTTTCGCATACCCGAAGAACCTAGTGTCAAGGCACTCTGTTATCCAGTTTTCACTCGAAATCAAGACATTAATGTTAAGTGGCGAAGAAATGAAATAATATATACTTATTTCCCCGGTTGGGAATCGAACCCACAACTATCGCACTAACAATCAGATGCTATCCAAATACTTTGCAACTTTGGAAATAAAGATCATTTTAGTATATGTAATAATCAGCGTCCAAAATTTTCATGATTTTCTTTGAATAATACCAAAATTCAAACTTTAAAAACTTTCAAATCGCTTTTCTGTATTTTTACACTTACACCAGTCTACTTAGGAGCTGTTGTTTTCTTCTTATAGATATATCTTTGGTACAGAAACGTCAAGACAAGTAATGTAGTAATAATCTAATATATAAACAAGGAACTGGTTGCCGAAATCAGCTGTGAAGACAACTGCCTTTCCACTTCTCACGATATTAAATGGACGCTGTTTTGTTTATAATTGTATACTAATATTGTTTAGGCAGTCTAGAAATCATATTATCGGCTTAATGGTTAGAAAATTTATGAGTTATTTAGCTAAAAATTATACTGAGTTTACTAAATTTAATAAACTGAACGATTAAAACTCAAAAATTCCATCACGTATATTATCATATTTTCGTTTTGAAACTTTTTTTTAATTAGTTTATATGTATATGACATAGTGTAACGATGTGTACTGTACATACAATTCTAAAATTAAATATAAAAAAGAAAAAAAAAAAAAATCTTAAAATATAACATAATTAAAACATACATCAAGTTTATTTAAAAATTAAAATAAAATATTTTTTTTTTATATTTTTATGAAATTTCTGCCTGAATGAGTTACTGGCAGGTTATAGGTCATAATTTAAAAAAAAGTAAGCGGCTTGTCGGCGGGAGTATGTTGTCAAAAAAGAGACTAAAATTTGTTGGTGTTAAATTTAATATAACTTAAATTTGATATAAGTGTACAAGTGTAAATTTAATTAATAAATTTAACCTATAAAATGACTGAATTTGAACTATATTTGATTTATGGTATGCACGGTTGATAAGGCGCTTTTGTGAATTATGAAGACTTTCTTGGTAAGTTCTTATTACTTACACTATAAACATAAAAATATAATAGTAACATAAAAGTTTTAAATAAAAAAATGAAAAATTAAGGCAATACATGTTTAGAAAATTTTTATTATGAGTATATGTAAACTTTCCAATAAGTACAAATAAATCAAAACATCCGCCGCCATCTTTGCATTGGATTCTTAAATAGACATTTGACATTTTATTTACATTTTTATGAATATTATGAAAAATACATTTTGAGTTTAATTCCTCCGAGAGTATTAATATGTGATGTGTTTTTATGACGGTCTTCTATTAGAGCGATTTTATAGAAAGAGGTAAAATTTTGAAAGAACAAATATATGAATAGGGGAAATATATGTAATATCTCATGACTGCCAGGATTTTGTAAGCTTATAGGAAATCAGTAAGGAATAGGAAGTATGTGATTACAACGAAATATTTATGATACTTATATATTATAAGCTTTTCTAATGACTAATACATAATGAAGTTCAGAAAGCAAATAGAATCAAGAAGGATTACCTTTTGGTTAAATAAATCTAATATACAATAATATAAAGTTTCTTAACACCGCTATCTCGTAATCTATAAAAGATCCTGGGCTACATACAAACAGAACAATAGAGGGTCTTAATTAATCACGTAACATGTAATAATCTAAGTCTCATTACTTATATTAAATCGTATAAATAAATATATTTTAATATAAAAGTAGAAAACAGTTAGAATATTAATAAGCTTAACGTATTTTTCTTTGGCTCTTTAAATTTTCTTCTTATTAACTTTTTTTTAAGTAGTAAACTTATAAGTAGTGTATAATTTATTGGCCAGTCGTGGCCCAGTGGCACAAGCGTGTGACTGTATACGACTGGTTGTGGTCAAAACCGTAGTCCGTAAATACGTCTCTTGTTTTTATTTTTTACAAATTATAATGCAGAATAACTTTACTTATTCTGCAGCGAATAAGGAAAGTGGTATAAAATACATAAAGGCGTATAAAAGATATTGGGAACATTGTGGTGCAACTAGACATCGTCTTACTGTACAGACAATTGGTTGTGGGTTCGATTCCCATTCGGGGAAATGATTACATTTAAACATTATTTCATATTTCTGTTCTGATACCTAAGACTAAGCTCGGCGTTAAGTTGCGCGATTCAACACGCAATGTCTCGATTTCATACAAAATGTGGAGAACAGAATGTCTTGGCACTAGATTTTTTGCTATTAAGGAAAGCTAATATCTAACAGGTAAATCAGTTTAAAGACTTACAATTACTTAAAGTACTTGTATATAGTTAGCTGTAAGCAACGGCCCTAATGATTTAAGTTGAATAATTGACAGAATGGTTTCACTAAAAGCATTGCAGTGTTCTAGAATTAAATAGAGAACTCAATAAAACTTAATATGTTGAGGCTGTGTGGTAATAAAATAATGACTTGCTTTGTAACAGTGTTCCTGCTATGTTTCTTCTAAGTTGTAGGTAGGTAGAAAACAATTTGAAACCTTGTTGTATGAAGCTTTTTGTTGTTCTTACTATAGAATATGTTTGTGGAAAATAAATTAGCACTCTTCACGCTGTATCCCGTACATAGCAGGGTAGGCAGAGGGAACCTAGTGTTATGACACTCCGTGCCCCACTTTCCGCCGAATTCGGAATCATTGCAGAGTAGGTGGCGGAACTTAACACTGCGCTTTGCCTCGACACCAGAGCGAAGAAAATGGAAATATTTAATTTCCACTTCTCGAGTGGGAATCGAGCCCACAACCAGCTTTCGCTTGTCGCTTTACAGTCACAATTTGTGCCACTGCGCCAGAACTGGCCCCAAAATTAGCAAAATCAGTACGAGGAAGGTAAACTTGAGGCTGCTTACGAAGATTATTATTATTCCGGGTGGAAAGTGGAGAACGGAGCGCCTTGACACTAAGACAATGTCTCTCTGACCATCTTGCTATGCCGGAAAAGCGTGAAGCTGTCTGTATTTTTTGCGAGAATTATGCGGGCATTGGATTATAAACTTTAATATAGTTAAGGTTTATATAAAGAAAGAGTACAGATCAGTCGTGGCGCAGAGGCACAAAGTGTGACTGTAAAGCGACCGGTTGTGGGTTCGATGCCCACTCGAGGATTGGAAATATTTAATATTTCCATTTTTTTCGCTCTGGTTTCGGGGCAAAGCACGGCAATAAAGATATTGGAGCAACAAATTAATATAATTTTAAGTTTTTAAGTCTTAAAGTATAGTATCTTTTCGTCATATAATAATAACATTTATTCGGATGAAAGGACGACAAAACTGGTCATAAATAATTAGTTCCTCTAAATTACTTTCTTGAGGTCATAAATATTACAAAATGGTGAATTTATATCTAAGAATTTTCACAAGTTCTTGAGTAATAAATATTTTAACGTATAATTCTTTCAAGAAATTAAAAGTACGTTGAGAAAACAAAACAATTACTTTAATATAATTATTTATTTAAGTCTTTTAATATTTTCTGATTAAATTCTAAAAACTATTACAAATTACCAGACAAATATAAACGAATTTTCCATTTTCTGTTTTTGTCCAGATTAACCTAGTCTCACTTAATTATGATTTTTATCCCAAAAAAAAATCTGATTAACATTGCGAAATTGCCAAATCTGAATGCTACAGTATCCATTTTAATTATTATGAAACAATTGGCTTTTGTTATAATAAATAATGTCTGAGTAAAGTTGATTTATTTTATTAATAAGGAAACATATTATAATACTAATTAAAACCCGCGACTTTGTCTTTTGATTTTTATGACGATTTTATGATTTTGTTACATACTGTTTTCGTTTGTCACCTACTGACGTTAAAGCTACGAAACAAAATTACAATAACTTGGGTTAAAAAAAAAACAATAACAAAAAAATAAGTTGTAATACAGACACAAGAATCGATATTCTTCGGGTCAGGCACGCCGATACGTACCCAGGGGTAGAACCCATGACTTACCGGTAAGAGCGCTTGAATGGTTTCCAAGAGGCGCAGGTTCAATTTTTATACGTTTTCTGAAAATATTTTTCATTTTACTAAATGTGTAAATAAGATAAAAAAAATAAAGTTAATAAATAAATAAAAGCAATCAAGGTGGTAAATTCTAAAATATTTTATTTTTTTTATATAAAAAAATACTTTATAAAATATTTTATTTTTTTTATATAAAAAAATACTTTAATTTTGTTTAAATCAATATTTTTTTCTCAAGGCCTCCACGTTGAACCTCTAGCATCTCATATTATTTACACTATTTGAGTTAATTGATACAATAAATCTTTAGCCCACATTTCAGAAACTTGTATTCAAATAGTACAAATGAAGCAAATAATTGCATAGATTAACATAATTTGCTGATTAGTCTGATATCCTTACTTTATTGTCATCAAAAACATAAACATAAATCACAGGACGTTGAAAGTAACTACTATTCAATACAGCGACTAAGTTCTAATTGTAGTAATAAATTCTAGGAGCTTATTAATTTCAAGGTGACTTGATGGTTCTTTGATTAAAATCAAGGTATTTAAAAAGTGCCTATTGATTACACAGATTGACCCAATTAGTTAAGTATGAGCTATTATAAAAAGCCATTCGATTAGAAATTAAATAAACAATTCAAAATGAAATTATTTTAAAAGAATTAATCGTGTACATTTTTGGTAGGAAAACGAGACCTATCGAATACTTTACAGTAGTCCGTGGTCAGATATCTGTATATCTGTTTTAAGTTTTCTAAAATATATTTTCGAATAACAAAAATGTACTTTATTAATCGTGAAATCAAGTAATCTTATTATAGATTATAGAATCCAAGAAAATTTAATGACATATGACATATGAATGAATATTATAATAAATATATCCACTCAAGGAGTGGAAATATTTAATATTTCTATTTTTCTTTGCTCTAGTGTAATGGCTAAGCGCGGCGGTTAAGTTCCGCCACTTAACGCACAATGCCTCTACGCAATTACGAATTCTGCGGAAAGTGGGGAACGGAGTGGCTTAACACTATGTTCCCTCTGCCTACCCTGTTGTGTGCGGGATACAGCGTGAACGTAAAAAAAAGTTAATTAATTATTAATTTTACTGTAAGCAAAATATTAATATAGATACTACAGATACAATATGAGTTTGTTTTCCAGTCGTGGATCTAGTTATGGATATGATAAATATGTGGATATGATAAAACTTAAAGTTGAGTTGCACCAGTCAATACACATTGTCAAAAAATAAGGGCGGAAAACATAGATCTGTTCTAGGTGTCCTCGTACTAGGTTTTCTCTGTCTTCTCCGCTGTACTGGAATATGATGCTGTTAGTTTTGTTATAAACAATGAACGTATTATCGTTAACTACAGATTTATTTATTGAACTTCATTTTACAAGTGAAATAAGATTTTGTAACTGTCTTACCATTAAATTCGTCCCAACTACCTATTTGTAATTTTAATAGAAACTATTATTCTATAGAAATCGAACTTACAACCTTAGATGTGGTAACTGAGAAACACACTCTTTTATTACACCACCAAATCCAATTTATTCCATTTAGACTTCTCAAAATTAATATTTATAATAACGCCCAAGCCGAGCAAGAGACGACCTGCTGATAATTTGTGGGTGACAAAAGACCTTGCTGTTTTGGAACCAGCCGACCGTATAAAGTTACATTTTATTATACTCAGGTAACAGATTGTGACGGTAACGGCACGCTCTGTAAATACCATCCAATTTTATCATTATTAACTGAAAAGTTATCTTTTCATTTCACAAAAATTACTCCATTTAGTCGTAATGTACGAGAGTGAGATTGTTTTGCTTTCAATTTTAATGATTTTTATTTTGTTAAGTAATGTGGTTATTTTTAAAAATAAAAAAAATATGAAGACATTGTTTGTTCACGAATGTATTTAGTAGACATTAATTTAAATTATTTATCAGTTATTTTGTTATGTGGATCGGTTGTTAAGAATACGACTTTCCCTTTTTAGATATCTCACAATAATATTATACAGGTTTATATTCATACAGGTTTATATTCATACAATTTGTATATTGATTTGCAAGAAAATAATAAAACTGGTCAAATTGTCTTTTTTTGCGTGCTTTCTAACCTGGAAAATAAATATGAAATGAATGTTCTATATTTAGATTTTGAATACCATATTAATTTGATTTATTTACTAAGTTTATAGATTTTAGAATTAACTAATAAATCAACAAATCTTGTATGATATTAAAAAAAGAGCAGCTTTACACTTTTTCCTGTATAATAGTGTTTTCAGAGACGACCTAGTGTTAAGACACTATTCTCGACCTGAATTCGAGATCCGAGTAAGTGGTGGAACTCAACGTTGCTTTTTTGCGATGCATTTGAAAATCAAAAGGATATTTTTTTAATTAAAGATAGTAAATTTGTAAATAAATAAAGTAAATTTGTAAGCTAAATGGATATATTTAATGTGAATTATTACAAACAAAAGTATTGATGTTCAAAATACTGAATTTGATGCATAAAAGAATTAAAAGAGTTCAAAGTGTTTTATAAGCACTCTTTGCTTTGTCCATTATGTTACGTAACAGCTGTTCATGTTAATGTTGTTGTTAAATAACACTTGGAATTCCGACACCGAATATAATTTTTGAAAATTGTACTCATATTAAATTAAGTATTTTATTACGGCCAGATTATAACGTTACACTTATGAACTAAAAAGGTATAAAGAATAACACAAGAAATAGAAAAGAATGTATACTTTTCAGGGGGAACACCCAATGAAACTAAACTAAGATCTGGTTTCTGAAGTACTATATATTGTAGTTAAACTACTTATGAGATTTGTACGAAGCCTTTGACTGCTAACCAGTGTCGTTGATGTGATCGAGACTGTTTGCTTGGCGTGCCCTCCGAAATGCAGAAAAGGTCATGACTTCATCTAATTTAACCTGCAGCATTGCTCAAGTCCATCAATCATTGTTTAATGTTTTAGGGCAGAGATTGACCAACTGTTTCTCTCACTAGACATATATATATTTTTTTTTAATAGCTTCACGCTGTATCCCGCACACAGCTGGGTAGGCAGAGGGAACCCAGTGTTAAGACACTCCGTTCCCCACTTTCCGCCGAATTCGGAGGCTTGCGTGTTAAGTGGCGGAACTCAACGCCGCGCTTTACCTCGACACCGGAGCGAAGAAAATGGAAATATAATTTCCACTCCTCGAGTGGGAATCGAACCCACAACCAGTCGTTTACAGTCAAACTCTTGTGCCACTGGACCACGACTGGCCACAATACTGTATGTCATATTTATTAATAACTACAAAGGAGAATCTAACGTCAACACACTTCAAATTTATGTTGTTCATAAGTATACTTCTTGCCTATATGTTAATAAATTAAAAAACAGGAAAAAAATATTGTTTCAAAAATTATTTCTTATAATATTAATTATTTTTTTCTGTGTTGAATTTCTCGCCTTCTCTTATATTCTTAGAATAACTGCCTTCCAAGCCAATGTTAGCTTTCTGGCGGATTGACATTAATTGAATAAAGAATATTAGATTTTTTTTTATTTTCGTAATACTTTCTACATATTTCTTTATCTACAAGCCTTTTTCTAATAAAACTCACTAATGTGACCTTCTATTCCACAATCCACATATCTAAAAAGTTGCATAACTTTAGTATTTAATTCAGTCGTTAAAAAGATATAAAAAGTCTATTTGCATTAAGAAACACGCGATTAGGACGTAAAAATGTCAAAATTATAGAGCATTTTCGCATTAAACTGTAACTTTCGTTATTTTTATTCTTATATGGTGTTCGTTATTTTAAACGGTTGGTTTATGTGCGGAGTGGACATGAGGCCAATCTCGTAACGCCATAAATCAGTGTCAGCATCACGTGGCATGACAATTAGCCTATTCTTTAACCCCAGCCATACCTTCATGACTTCGTAGTAAATTAATTTAACAACATTTCACAGTTGAGCTATAAATCTTGGTTAATTTGGTTTTTAGAAAAATTATCACGTTATTTTAAAATTACAAGTTAAGTTAAACAGGAAAATGTACACTTATATAGTCACTAAACGTAATGTTAGTTTATTTTCTCTTTTTGTTGTTAAATCGTACTTTTCTGTCCAATCATTGTCCAATATCCGGATATTAGATACTGGCATGATTTTTTGGCTGAAATTATTATTGTTGTATAATGTGTATATAATATCGTTTTACGGTCTTTAGCTTTTTATTAGGACTGTTACAAAAACTACATCTTACCTTTTAAATGGGCGTTAAAGTTCCTTATTTAAGCTTCTTGTAATTTATACCTACTCCTACGGTTAAACTGTTTTAAGTTATTTAATATTTCATGTAATCATTTATGTAACATTTTCAAAATAATATTCTATAATATACATTTTCCTATGGTAATATAGATAAACATATGATTTTCAACAAATCATTTATACTTTAAACTCAAATCCATCAATAATTTGAAGTTATAAAAAATATTTAAAATTACATATTTTAAATTCGCTTATCTGTGTTCTCGCTTTGCATAGTGCCCTAGTATACTCCTCACCAGACTCACTCCTTCTTGTAATTCAGGTCTGTTACTTGGGGAGCAAATTATAAATGTATTATTTTTACAAACCAACTTTATATAATTTTTCGTTCATTGATACTTTTTCTGGGAAATAAATTCATTATTTTACAGTCACGTAGAAAAAAAATATTGATATTAATTATCAATATGGAAATATAATTTCCACTCCTCGAGTGGGAATCGAACCCACAACCAGTCGTTTACATGCTTGTGCCACTGGGCCACGACTGCCCACCATAAAAATTTATATAAATATATGAAAAATATTGAAATATATAATGAATTTGGCATAATATTACTCATGCGTAAATATTTTAACTATAAATAAATTCTTTAAATTTAGAATGCAAAAAAATTGAAGGTTTTATAATAATAATGCCTATTAGATAAGCTTAGCAAGGAAATAGAAAATCTGTTAGATAATCGAGCTAGTGCTAGACGGACAGATAAAAATGGACTAAAAACTGTTCCATTGTATTATTTATGAAATTGTAAATTGACATTAAAGCTAATGAAAGACATTTCGCTGTTTTACAACACTAATCTATTTAAACTATTATACGTTGGTAATTTTTGAAATACGAAGTAATTGTGTTAATTTTTTACGTATTTTCAAATTTTAAACAGTTGTACGCTTTTTCACGTATACTCATTATACTTTGTCCACTTTCTGCTCGAAATTGTGACATTGCATGTTGGCTAAACTGAATGCTATGGTTTCTCTAGATACCAAAGCGGAGAAATGAAAATAATATATAAGTATTCATCCGAGTGGAAATCGAATACAATCATGACCTTCCCACTGTGCCACGACAGCATCTAGCCTAATTTAAAAATAGGAACGTGGGAAATATTGGAATACATAAGATTATCTTTAATTGTTTAATTGAAAATTACTCTAATCATAGTCATAAAAGGTATTTGATCAATTTTAATAAAACACACGATAAATATTTACTCCATATTTATACTCTATAACTTATACCTCTCCATATTTTATAACAACGTCTAAAGTCATAATCTCATCCTTTTCCCGCGTTGATTTGCACGTTGACCAGAGACACACTAGTATCAAGACACCCCTACAACGATGACCTCCCGAAATTTAATCATTGTGTCTAGAGTGTCGAGTACGTAACGCTAAGCTTTGTCTTCTTCTCAAACTGAAACAATAATTTAAATATAATCTTTCCACCAAATGAAAATCGAACCCGCAACCAATTGCGTTTACAATCAGACGCTTCCCCATTGCGCCATCATAGTTTCAATATATGTTTAAAATTAATAAAATAAAATTAATTTATTTTCATATAGAACTAACCAAGGTAGCAGAAGTCCAACTCATGGTTAATGTCTTGAAAAATAAGCAGCATTATTTCCGCATATCAGGCTTATTTCCGAATAACCAAATAAGACAAAGAAGTCACTCTGTTCTGCACTCTCTGCCTGAAATCGAGACATTGCGTGTCAAGTGGCAGAACTTGATGCCGCGCTTTATCCTAGACTATTCTACTGCACTAGAGCGGAGGAACGAAAACAATGTATAATTATTCCTCCGAGAGGAAATCGAACCGGCAACCGGACGCGTTTACAGTCAAACACTGTTCCACTACGCCACGATAGTCTCTAATATTAAATCTGTAATATCTAGAAATTTTCTAAATTTCAAATTACATCAATTTTCTAGTGTAGCGAACTTTATTGTAAAAATAGTTGGAATGTTAAAAAAATATAAAGTGGGCCATTGGCTTTCGGACTACGGTCACGAAACTAGAAGCACTTTCGACACGCTGAATGGAGATGTTTCGAAGTCCAGATAAATGTTATATCACTGTTTTTGTAATAAACTCCTTATAAAACGTTCTTGAAAAATTTTCCTTTGTGTAATTAATGTAATCGGTTTACAATAACAATTAGATAATGAAATCAGATGTTGAACAAAGCTGAGGCCTTTTTTGAGGCCTGGCTTTCTTTGACTAAGAAAAAGGTTTTTAGGTGAGCGATAAAGTAAAAAGCCTCGTGGCGCATTGGGACAGCGTCTGATTGTAAACGCGATGGTTATGAGTTCGATTTCATTTCTTTACTCTGCTACCAAAGACAAAGCGCGTCGTTGAGTTCCGCCAATCAACACATAATGTCTCGATTTCAGCCGGAAAGTATAGGATGGAGTGTCTTGACACTAAGTGCTCTATGACGACCACACTATGCGGGAAAAAGCGTGAAGCTACAAAAAAACACAGTATGAACAGTGCTTTGTCAATTGTCTATTCACTACTGCAGGTTGCGTTACTTGTTAGTTGGGAGGTCAAAGGACGTCAAACTGTTTGAAACGCTTGCTCCCATCTATTAGCAAATGGAATACATGGTACTGAACCCTAATTATTGTTTCTCTGTATGATTTGTAAAGAAATTAACATTACAAGTAGATATACGATTTACTAATTAAGTTATGCTTAAGAATTCAGTTAGGTACTTAGTGTAAAATCATATCGATTCGTTGGTCACTAAACTAGAAACCACTTAGCCAAAACTACTGAGCGTAGGAAGATTGTTCCTAGGACAGTACTAGGGAGATTTCTCGAAATTGTAAAAAATAAGATTTTACATTTTACAATAATAAAGTCCACGTAAACGAAGTTGTAGGCGTTTCATGCGTTCCTTACATTTACACACATTTAATTAATTTTAAATTTTTTTTTGCTCTAGTTTTAGTGATGATGTACGAAGTGACTTAAAAAGTCAATAATTACTATTTTTAAAAACATAGCCTTCATAAACTGTGAACAAGGTTAGTAAATTTCTATACACAATTAATTGACGTGAAAGAGTAAAAAACCACTGACAAAACCGTAGCGAATCGCTAGTGGCTAACAAAAGCAAATATTATATCAATAGATCTATTTTTCAAACGGACAAAGGCTACGTGACAGCTGTTTATTGCATATTGTTGTTATAAAGTGGTAACAGTTCGACTAAAGTTAGGTAATCGTCGAGTAAACAGAGATCATTTCACATTTGGTATGTAGGTTTTGAATTATACGTTGAGTACATTTAAACACCCACGGTAGCCTGATTTAAATGTATACGTAATATTTGTGTTAGAATTAAGTACGTAATTTAATGTGTAATCTTGTGTTATGAAAATTTTGATATTATTTGTGTCACATACTGCAAATAGTAGGGCAGGCAGAGACAATCTATTGTTGTGTATTTTATTCTATTTTTAATTTAACACACCTATTCATGAAACTGTAGTGTAGTAGCAGATCTTAACGCCGCGATCTAATTTTGAGTGGAGGATATAGAGTCGAGAAATTAAAGCATCCATACGCGAAAATCTGTCTGTTTGTCTGTCACACTTTCACGGCTATCTATCAGTCTGATTTGGATGAAATTACTGAGAATGAAAGTAGTGAAAAACACTGAGTCTCATATAGGCTGTTTATTTTTTTAAATCAACCTCTAAGTTGTTGAAATAGGGGATGTAAGTTTATATGTAAAGTCTAAACCGCTTGACAGATTGTAATGATTTTTGGCATAAATATAGTTGATAATTCAAGATTAAGCATAGGCTACTAATATGCTTATTTTTCAAAAATCTACCCTCAAGATTTGCAATATAACGAAACAGCTACATAGTTCATGCGGCAAAGCTGCAAGCGAGCAGCTAGTTTTGAATATAATAATTCCCTCGTGAAGCGATTAAGTTCAGACATTGTCTTAAAAGTATGTGCGTCTTTCTTTACTCCAATAATAATAAAGAACAGTGTCTAAACAGTAACTTTAAAGTAAATAATAAGCCAAAGTACAAAATTTACAAAATAAATATTTTTATATAAAATACGATCTTCAATTTATACTTCCAAAACACAATATCTCTAACAACAGGCGGAAAGTGGAGTACATTTGTGCTTTTGTATACCTACGCCTCCCCTTGGCTACTACTCCGCAAAACTCAGGATATACGAGTACTTGAAGATAAAAAGAAATGAAATCAAAGTAAGTGTATATTGAACTAATTCTGTAGAAAAAACTGATTATTTTTAACTTATCTGTTTTTTTACTGCAAATAAAGCATATAAAGTATATAATAATGATTATATTGCTATTGTATTTTATGATTCCATTTAGGAATATTATATTATTTATTTATAATGAAATGGATTTGAAAGAATACAAAAATAAAAAAGGCCCAAAAGGAACCTAAAAGTTTTCTCGTTATTCTAGTGGATGACTAGAAGGATAAATTTCGTAAGGGCATCCGTTATGATATAGAAGAGAATTTTTTAGACAACAAAAATGGGATCAACAATTACTTAGCAACTTTTTTTAACTTCACGCTTAATACCTACCGGGGTAGTCAGAGAGAGTACAGCGCCATATGCTACGGTCCTTACTTCCCTCATATCATCACTGTCATCAGTCATCACTGTCATCAACCTCTGCATGCACGCCGCTTAACATATTTTTGTTTATTAAGCTTTTAACAATTTTCAATTATTTAAAAAAATTAGAAACTTTAAAAGTTCAATTGAATATTATATAATTTAATTTTCATTATTCAATCAGTAGAACTAACGCTTATTATATAATATAATAACAATCATTTACTATATTTACTTTGTTACTCGCAATTTATAATGAACATACGCAATTACTGATATACCTTGTTTATAATATGAATGACTGGTTGTCCACAATTTATTGTAGTCATAACTTAAGGACTTGAGACAAATGGATTTATGTCGTTATTTTATATTGCTTTCTAATCACTGATAACCGGTGTATAGATTTCCATCCTACTTGTATAATTGATAACGTAATATGTCTTGTGATATATTAATATTGTATTCAACCTTAGTTATTATCTTCGGCTTAACTTAATCTTTTATTAGAGTTTTTGAATTTTTTTGAGTTTTATTTAACTAACGAGTAGGTACATTTTGAGAGATTTTTTTTAAAATTTTAACCTAGAGTAGATACACAATGAAAGAAGATATCTGCAAAGACGCAATAGAAGTAATGTTATTCATTAAATTATAATTATACTATCTAGATATCATGACACAGAGTCTGACTTTAAAAGAGATGGTTCTAGGTTCTAGGCTCGACTCCCACTTTGGAGAATAATCATAAATTGTTTTAATTTCTCCGGTCTAAGAGAAGTTAAGTTTTGTCAAGTATCATGATACTAGATTCTATTATTTTTTTTTTTTAGCTTCACGCTGTTTCCCGCACACAGCAGGGTATGCAGAGGGAACCTAGTGTTAAGACACTGCGTTCCCCACGTTCCGCCGAATTCGGAGGCTTGCGTGTTAAGTGGCGGAACTTAACGCCGCGCTTTACCTCGACACCAGAGCGAAGAAAATGGAAATATAATTTCCACTCCTCGAGTGAGAATCGAACCCACAACCAGTCGTTTACAGTCACACGCTTGTGCCACTGGGCCACGACTGGCCACAGGTTCTCTTCGACTTTTAATATTCACGTTATGATGTTAAATGCTATCTAAATGTAAACTTTGGAAGTGGTTTTGTTAATTGATAAACATAACATTTAATTTTGTTAATCAAAACCTCTCATTTCGAAAACTCGAAAAAAAAAAAAACAGCTTCACAGTTTTTCATAGTTAGAATGAACTTATTGATAAGATACTTTGTTCTTCACTTTCTGTCCGGAATCAAGACATTGTGTGTTAAGAAACGTAACTTAACACACAGCTACCAGAGCAAAAAGAAATGAGTTATGCAAGAGGCAGTGGTAATCAATACGTACCAACGCTTCAATTGCTTCTCATTTTTATTTTAATAGTTTTTTAAATTCTACGAACACGTGGTCTGTACTTGTTGTTATCAAAATAATAATTATTACATTGTTTTTTTCCGTTACTCAACTAAAGTAAGAACTGAGATGAAACTATGTATAGATATGCGTCTTAATTATAATTAATTATTTAATTTGTAAGAAAATATTTACAAACACTGTAATCGTTGCAAACTGTTACGCTAGCACCCAATAAGGTTAGTCCTGGTAACATAAATAATCTTTGAAGCGAGTAGGGTCTCAGAATTCGTTACAACACTTGGACCTCTAATAAAAAGCATGACAAACGCCATTATCGCTGAGAACAATTTAAAGTATGTCTAAAGCCTTTTTACACACAAAGACAAGAGATATTGAGAATCTGTCGTTAAAGGAAATATTATTTGTAACATTGCCATATTCTAAACCAGATTATTTAGTAGATCAGAATAGTCAGAGAGAATCAAGTGTCAAGACACTCCACTCTCTACTTTCTGCCAAAATTCGAGTTATTACGTGTTAAGTGTACGTACAATCATTCACTCGAGGGGATGACTTGAATTGAACCCACATCAATCGAGTTCACATACGATCAGAGGATGTCTATTTGGGCCACAATGACCTTTAGTTATTTAAAAAAGTTATGAATTGACTAAAGTTGTACTGTTTAACATTTCTTTTCTGTCTGTCTGTCTGTCTGTCTTTTTTATAGCTAACACGTAGGCAAAGGGAACCTAGTGTTAAGACATCCCATTCCCCACTGTTTAATATGCCGGACTTTTTTCCTTTGAGAGATTTATATTATATTTAAGTCTGTAATTTTTAAAATCTTGTTTAGATTTAAGCCAAACTAATATAGTTTGAGAAGCTAATACTGCTATCAGGAAATATAGTCTATACTTAAAAATCATCACGTAACTTATAAAAACACAGTCTGTTTATGGCCTTATGTTCACAAAGTTTGCAACATTTCACCTTGCTCCATACAATGGAGTCTTGGGTTACTATGTAATGCATTTGCTACTATTTCAATGTTTTGCGAATACAAACGGCAGTTTGCTCCCTATTATGTTAATTTTTGTTTTATCGTAATTATGCACTTGTTGTCTAACTTTAAACGATTACTTTACAAAGTTGAGACGGTAATTATTTTAAACAATTGTGCATAAACATGCATAGTTAAGTACTTACAAGCGATAGAGATAGGAGCTTTAACTAAAAACTTAATAATTGATCTACTTACTTATTATAACTTACATTTATAACTTAAGTATTACTCCTCGATCCTTGATATTGAAGCTGTCGTAGAGCAGTGGAACAGCACATGACTGCAACCGCGATAGTCGTTGTTTCAATTCCCACTGGGGCATCTTTTTATATTATTTTCATCTTTCCTCTTGGGTTACGTTCGACAACTTACGGGCAATATCTCAATTTTGGGTTTGGTGGATCGTGAAGCTGTACAAAAATTACACAACCATGTGTTTTAAATTTCCATTCGTTTTTGAATAAAGTGACAAAAACGTTTATATAGTAACGTTTATTTTACGCGCCAATATAATAGTGGCAAAGTAAATGTTAATATTTTATAGTAGGTACTTTCTACGACAGTCAAGAGACGAAACTTATTGAAATTAATCCACTGATTTATTACTTAATGTTTTCTTTACAATGCATAATTTAAATAAAAAAGTTTATTTTGTCACCACATTAATATAATACTTAAAGTGATACATTTGAGAATGAGCAATAAAATAATAAAACTCCGCTTATTATATGACCACTATAACCACCTCTTACCCAACGCTTGTTAATAATAAATTACATGTAACTAATAAAAAATGTGTAACAATTCACCACAATTGCTGCATCCGGTATACGAATGACTCATTAAACAATTACCTCTTAAAGAAACCTAGATCAAAATCCGGGCCTTGACAATGAATCAACTTATATAATAAATTGCCAGTAATTGGGCGCGGTAATTTTTTAAGGTTCCAACTGAGACGTTGACAGTCAATATGTTGATTTTACCATGACAGTTTGTTATTAATTCGGTAAATAATTCGTAGGATACTTGGTAAAATTAAAAATTTTGAAAAAACCCACGACGACTTAATTGTAGTTGAAAAAGGATAAAATAACTGTAAATCCCCCGCCTAAATGAATATATGTAACGAGATGATGGGGACGACTCTGTCGGGGGCTGTCATTACTTTAAGTTTGCACAAATCTTCTCATAGGTTTTCTTGCTTAAAAATTAAAATATTAATATGAATTTACAGTTTTGATAACTGGTATTTTAAAAACTTTAAAACGAAATCTATACTGTTAGCTACTATATTTAAAATAGGGATTGCAACTGGCAGCCCCCGACGAAGTCGTCCCCATCATCTCGTTACATATATTCATTTAGGCGGGGGATTTACAGTTATTTTATCCTTTTTCAATTACAATTAAACCGTCGTGGGTTTTTTTCAAAATTTTTTAATTTTGCTTTTTATTTTAAACTTTTTAAAGTGAATAGATACACATTATATATTATTACATAATATCGAAATACTTTATATTAATCTTTATGCAAATCCAAAAGAAATTATAAACCCAATGCTTTCTGGTTATCAAATGCTTATTGCAGCGTCTGGCAGATTGTCACTGTAACATTTCCACGAAACTTAAGTCTAACCAAATCAGTGAAAATCACAAAACCCAATAGTAGTTTTGATTTTGAACAAACTAATTTATACTGGAGCGCCCCGTGGTAGTTCGTGATATGGCATATAAAAACACGCAGCAATTAAACCAGAACCTATCACAGAAAACTGCATCTAAATAGGTTTCACACAAAAAATAAAAGCAAATGCTTACTGCAGCGCCCCCTGGTGAGGTGTCACCATGACACATATACGAGAACACGCACTAATTAAGCCTGATCCTATCTTTGATAACTGCATCCAAATTGGACTTGTAGTTTTAGCTTTGCATAATTAAATGTTTAATGCAGCACCCCCTGGCGTGTTCATAACGTAAAAAAAAATACCTAAAAACTTACACCAAGTAAAGGTAACTCTAATACTAAAAAACTCTGCGCAATCGGACTAGTAGTTGTAGCTTTGCATTAAATATTACAAACAAATGTTTACTGCAGCGCCCCCTGGTGAGTTAACACGATAAAACATATCCAAGAACATGCAGTAATTAAGCTTGAACTTATCATTAACACTGCATCCAAACCAAATTCGTCATTTTATCTTTGCACAAACAATATTTTACTGCAGCGGCCCCCTGGTGACTTGTCACTGTAATATAAATTTAAAAACATGCTATAAGCAAAGCGGAATCTAATACTAAAAACTCTTTTCAATCGTATTACTCGTTTTGGTTTTACACAAAAAAATAGAAGCAGCTACTTACTGCAGCGCCCCCTAGAGAGTTAACACATACATGAAAATATGCACTAAGTAAACATACATGACACATATATGAAAATATGCACTAAGTAAACTTGAATCTATCATTGAAAACTGCATTCAAATCGGACTCGTAGTTTTAGTTTCGCACAAACAAGTGTACTTACTGCAGCGCCCCCTGGTGAGTAGTCACCGTAACGCATATATGAAAAGAAACACCAATTAAACCTGAACCTATCGTTGGAAGTTACATCTAAATCGGACTAGTAGTTTTTGCTCTGCATAAACAAATGTTTACTGCAGCGCCCCCTGGTGAATTTTCACCGTAACCAAAAAACAAAAATCTTAAAATATGCACAAAGCAAAGCTAAATCTAGTTTCTGAAAACTCTATCTAATCGAATTAGTAATTTCGGTTTTAGACAAACAAATACAAGAAAAATTTTGGTTTTACACAAAAAAGTACAAACAAATGCTTACTGCAGCGCCCCCTGATGAGTGGTCACTGTAGCACATATATAAAAAGATGCACCAATTAAGCCTGAACCTATCCTTGAAAGTTACATGTAAATCGGACCAGTAGTTTTTGATTTGCATAAACAAATGTTTACTGCTGCGCCCCCTGGTGAGTTTTCCCCGTAACAAAAAAGAAAAATCTTAAAACATGCATCAAGCAAAGATGAATCTTTTTATGAAAACTCTTTTCAATCGGAGCAGCAGTTTCGGTTTTAGACAAATAAATACAAAAAAAGTACAAACAAACGCGTAAGCTGCAGTAATGCAGCGCCCCCTGGTGGTTTGACACGATAAAACATATCTAAGAACATCCACCAATTAAACCTGAATCTATCACTGAAAATCTATTGAAATCAGAATATTATTTTTTGAGATAATTGAAAACATTCGTTTTCACGTAAAATGCTTACTGCAGCGCCCCCTGGTGAGTTAAGGCAATAAGACATATCTAAGAACATACGCCAATTGAACCTTAACCTATCATAGAAAACCGTATCAAAATCGGACTTATAGTTTTGGAAATAATTGACATAGTAATTTGCACAAACACACAAACAAACAAACAAACAAACAAACAAACAAACAACCTCTCACCCCAAACACATATACAGTCGCCGTTCCGTCGCGGGTAAAAATATAACATAATAAAATATATAATTAAAGCTTGCAATTTGTCTATATACTTTGACAGTTGAATTATTAGCCTACATTTGGTTCACTAATAGTTGTATAAGGAAATACCGACATATCAATCCCATACAAGTTGAGATACAAAAACAAAATACATTCTTAGCATTTGTTAAGGAATTATTGAAAAACCAGAGGAAAATCACAAAAAAGGTTACAAGTTCCATGTAAGAACATGGAGTTTCAAGAACATTTTCGTATAATTCGCTATTACTATTAAGCCTTATTAGACTGAGGCCGTCGTGACGCAGTGGTACAGCGTTTGACTATAAGCGCGATAGGTTCTGGGTTTGATTCTCACTTGAGGAAATAATTATGTATTATATTTACTTCTCCGCTATGGTATATCTAAAGAAAGCGCGTCCTTGAGTTCCACCAGCATACATATTCTTGATATTCGGCGGAAAGTGGAGGACGGTACAAATATTCTGGGCTAGAACAGAGTTTTATATCTTAAGTTTCTATGTGACCAAAATTCTCGATGTTTTTGAAAGTAACTAGTTCATATTTTATTTATTATTTATATAATAAAAAATCTTAATTTAATTACTTATTACGTGTTCTCCTAAGCTTCTGTAATATTATAAGTATCTCAATAAATCTAAATAATTCTATACATATAATAAAAATGTAACAGATCGCTGATACATGGAAGATATATGAGAAATTATATTACTGGGGGCATTTGTAAGGCTAATAATTATATTCATTTTCTCTGTTCTGACAGAACAAAGTGCGGCATTGAGTTCCGCCAGACATCACACAATATCTCGATTTCAGCGAAAAGAAAAGAACGGAGTGTCTTCTCATTAGGGTCTCTCTGACTATTCTGATAGTCTCAAAAAACTAAAGATGTTTTTTTGTTTAATTATCTATTAGATGCAAAAAATGTTTGATACTCTCTTTTACTCCATTTTAATGTGATTCCGTTATTCGTTCAAAATTAAAACAATGTACCCCATTACAAATGTGTACTGTTTTTAAAAATAATAGTCACTTCTCCGTAATCCAATCCAATGCAAAGTTATAAGAAATGGATGAACTTATGCAATATTTCAAGACTAATAATTATTTATAAAGAACGTGTTGAAAGTTTAAAATTACACATTTTAATTAGATAAATTCTAAAGAACAATAAACACAAACTTTGACACAGTATATTATATTTTTTGTATCATATTTCATTTTTTGCTAAGTGTAGGCAGTGATAGTGTAGTGACCAGTGATGTGTACTAGGTGGAATGTATACATATTATTTTTTTGATACTCTGAAAATACTGAAACATTTTTCGAATCAAATTTAAGCCATTTCCATTATCTAGCTAGGTTTCATTTTTATAAAATGAAATTAAAATATCATTAGTATACGTACAAAATTGACATTGGTACACATACCAATGTCAATTTCGCAACTGTTGGCAGTGTTGTAATAGCTCTGATTTTTTTGGCTCAGCTTTCAGCAATTTATAAACCAGAACCCTGACATCCAGACAATTTTTCTTTTTATTTCTTTAATTATTATATTTTTTTTATGTTATTTATTTTCTTTTAATTTATTAGATTTTTTTCATAATATTTTTTAATTATTTCATCTTTTTTTTATTGTAGTAATTATTTCAAAATAACCATTTCTCGAAAGGAATGCCGAGCGGAGCTTGGTCACCAAATATTATTATCTTTTATGTTTGATGTAGAATTATATCTTTTATTTTTTTTAATAATTTGCTTATGTAAATCTAAAATGAAACCCTAAGATTTTATTTAGTTTTTAGTAAATTCATCAAACATGACATTTTTTTCCTTTCTACAAAAATAAATTTTATAACGCAATAAGCACAAAAGTAAAGTTATTTAAAATTACAACCATCAAAGCCACTGTAAACCAGTTTCGAGAATGCAATTCAGACTGCACCAAATAAGCAAAAATTATAGCGCGTTGATGTGACCACAAATAGCCCTTAGCTATCTGCACAAAATTACAAAGCATTAATCAATTTAAACTTTCCAACGTCATTTCCTGGCAGGTGCATGAAGTTTATGTAATTTCATCTCTGAAGGTTTGTGAGATGTTTCAACTCGTCGTTATGAGTATATATAATACAAACGAACAGACAGACAAATGTTATTTTGGTATATGAACCGTGTCTACACATGTTATATGCCTTTATTAGAAACCTTTGTTTTAATATTACAAACAGACATTCTAATATTATTTATTAGTATAGATATAATTCATTTGATTGATCTGGTTAGAGAAATTGTTGTATCCCCGTGGGGGGACGGGTTAAGAATACAATTCCCCTCCGTAGCTGGGTAGCGTCCCGTAGAAGACGGGTAACCCAGTAGCTTGGTGGTAGGAGATTCGTTCTCCGACTGGCTCGCGACCACTATCATGTCAAAGACGAACCGCCAAATATCTATTGATGTGTTCCGGTTCGATGGCATGTAAGCCAGCTCTCCCTATTCCCACCATCCCCATCCTAACTCCCTCCTTCACTCCCAAGGTCGGCAACGCATCCACAACTCCTCTGGCGTTGTGGATGTCCATGGGCGAAGGTAACCACTTACCATCAAGTGGTCCTTCTGCTCGTTTGCCTCCTTTACTCAATAAAAAAAAATCTACCTCTCAACACGCAATAAATATGAAATCTAATAGAATCTGTCATCTAAATCTGTGACTTAGAAGTGAAAAACACCGAATAAAGCTGACTTACCAATAAGACATGGCTGTACACATTTAATAATTATTTGTTGACCAACATTAAGTGCAAGGCAAATTTCTGATCGTAAAGTGCACTCATTATTGTTTTCTCTCCGTTTACGTATTTTCCGGATGTTATATAACTTATTTAATGTTCGTGTCCAGAAAAAATACTACTCTCTTTGAAATTGCTAATAATCTTAAATTAATTTATGTCATGATACTGTAACAGTGTCGTAAAACGAAGTAACAGAAGTAAAAGCTTTAGCGCAATAAGAATGTTATACAATTAGTTAAGTAACAGTTATCTGTTAGTAACATTAAAGTAAATTAATAAAAATGACTATTTATGTATATATTATAAAATATACATAATATTTTACAGCCTTAGATGCATACAGCCTTAATTGCATTGAAATTCCTTATCACAAAACACTTTTGCTTCTGTTACTATCGTGAACATAATAATAAAAAAAAATAAGATAAAAAAACAACTTGCTTAAAAATCTTTTCTCAATATTTTGGTAACTTTGGTAACGATGTCAGTGTTTATGCTATGAAAATACTGTATTTCTACTAATGTCACTGATGTCTTTGGAGGTGTGCAAATTTTAATAAAAAAACATTTTAGTAAGAACATTACAATGTTGTGTCTATTATTATATACAAGTTCACACTTTTGTCCCGCACATTAGGATACAGACCAAATAGTGGCAAGACACTTCCTTCTCCACTTTCCGCCCGAAATCAAAACATTACATGTTAAGTGGCGGTACTTAACACCGCGCTAATTTTTAAGTACCAGAACGGAGAAACGAAAATTACTCCAAGCCGGAATCGAACCCATATTAATCGCGTTTACGATACTCTCTATTTTTATTAAACACAATCAATTTAGCAAAGTATCGTAAACAAAACTTTCTAAAGTAAATTAGTTATAAAATGTGCAGGCGTTTATGGAGAATAAACGTTTACGAGAATATAATATTGATGTCCGTTTAGACTTATAGATGCAGTAAATTAATTTATTGTGGTATTAAACTAGATCTATTAATATGTATGTATAATTATTATATAACATTATGGATTTTCTATTCTTAAAAGTAGGTATATAAGAAGTCAGGGCAGTGTTTGTTTTTTTTTTTGATAGTTTAACATATATCACTTAGATTTGCAAATACGTACAATTTCTATTTTCGTAATTTCAAGATATTTAAGTCATAATTGATGCGCAAAGGGTCAAGCTTTATCCATAATTTGCTAATTGTTATTACTAGGGGCTCAAATGTATTACTAAAAATAAAATTTAAAAATTCTTTTTATTTTTAGTTCTTTGTTTTCGCTAACATTAAACATTTTAAAGTAAAACTTTTTAAATTCATCCGTGACCACGGACGACTGTTAAGTGTTTGAAACTTCGGATTTCCTAAAAAAAATGAATTTTCAAATATCAAAAATATTCGTTGGTAAAAATTGTTCTATATCAGAATTTAGAATCATCGATGTACTACAAAAATGTCGGTATTGTGAAGAAAGCAATACTGATGAGTAGAACAGGCAAGCCGTAAGTAAAACTTTACAACTACGCTTAGCTTCTTGAATGAGCATCACATTTAATTTCACACATTAACACCAGTATAGTATTCTTGGACTGAAATGGAATAGCATACTCTCCGATACCAAGTCTTTAATTTTGACTTTAAATTGTGGGAACTTTGAATGATTTGTGGAATTTTATTATACCTACTAATGACTTACTTACTATACGATTATTAACAGGTTATTACGATTATTTACAAAAGATAAATGATATTGCGCCAAAACTAAGAGTAGTCACCATATTATTATTTATTTATTTTTTAGTTTCACGCTGTATCCCGCACACAGCAGGATAGGCAGGGCGAACCTAGTGTTAAGACACTCCGTTCCCCACTTTCTGCTGATGTCGGAGGCATTGCGTGTTAAGTGGCGGAACTTAACGGGGAGCAGAGCGCAGAAAATGGAAATATGAAATATTTCCACCTCCTCGAGTGGGAATCGAACCCACAACCAGTCGCTTTACAGTCACACTTTGTTCTTTTGCGCCACGACTGGCCCCATACATTATTTTTAATCAAATATTTTTTCTGTGAATTAATAAAATGTTATTGTTGACATTTCATTGCGATGCAACCGTAAGAGTATCCGTTTTATTAATAAATCGAATAAAGAATTCCGAGCTCCCGTACTTTAAATATCCCGTATTGCTCTTTTTTAATTCTGAGATAAATGTAAAATCGTAAATATTATAATAATCCTCGTTCAATTCAAAAGTACCGCAAGTCAGTAAAATATACAAACGTTTTTATTGCAAAAATATATATTTTTTTATACTTTTATATTTAAAAGATATTCGCTGATTTCCGGTTTTAAAGTGCATACATAAATAACACTACTGTTTCTTTTGAATTTTTGGTTTAGGTCGCTGAATATGATCTAAAATTACTGCTGTTTTTGATATTCAATGACTTATAAAATATGCTTCTAGCAATTTATGGAATGTATATATTTAATACATAAAAAAAACACTTTGAAAGTGGGGAACGCAGTGTCTTAACACTAGGTTCCTTCTGCCTACCCTGCTATGTGCGGGATAAAGAGGGTTCCAAAAAAAAATTGGATATTTAAAATACTTTAATTGTTACCGGTCATTAAGCTCACTGATTCGGGATACAGCGTGAAGCTAAAGAATAAAATTAAAAAAAAATCTTTGATTAACTCTTCTGTAAACTAGTGTTATTTTGTCTTGTGATATTATTGTTTTGTAAAATATATATATATAATAGGAAGTGGTAAAAGTAAGTAGGCGTTGGAGCTAGAACTAGTGCTGGCTTCATTTATCGCCATAACTCAAACCAGTTTGAGAAAATTTGTCATACTTATTTTGATTTATTTGTACTACTGTAAACGTAATCAATTTATCACGATGAATATAGGTTGATTTTATAATCTTTTCCTGCAGAAAGGATACTTATGTCACTTAATTTATAGGTCCGAAAAGACAAATGATATTAAAATATTTAATATACATTTTGCTCTGATACCAAGGCATGGAGCTTAATTCCTTCCTCTCAAAACATCCTATGTCTCTATTTCGGGCAGAAAGCAGACGACAGAATATATTGACACTAGGTTCTCTCTGTTATTCACTATTCAAGTTTTCAAGCAGTTTCAAGCTTTTAATGCAAGAATTTTTGTGAAATGGAATTGTCACTCAACAGGCAATTGGGGATGAAAAGTGAGCACAGTGTCTTGATGCTAGGCTATCTCTCGCTATCCTGTTATGCGAGGAATCGTGTAGTAAATAAAACGACTATAAGTTTTCAATTATTTAGTATATTTTTAAAGATCATTATAAATATTTCTTATATATTATAAGCTTACAAAATATGAATCTTACTCCTACTTGTTAACGCTAATATATTTTCTTAGTAGTTATTCTTATTCGCCTGTCATTACTTCCAAGAATTCTGAAAATAACATCAGTTCATTATTATATTAGAATAGCTTTAAGCTCAGTCTTAAGAACTTCCCACCACCATTTTTAAACAAAAATAACAGAAACTCAATTAAATATATGTAGATAAGTATGTGTATATGTAGCAAAAATACATAGCTCGTACTTTCTAAATTAACTTTGTGGAACAAAATTGACTTTATGTTAGTAAAATTTCTTTTTTCTATATAAATAAAAAACAAGGCAATCGAAAAGATAAATTAAATTATTTTTCAAAATTATAACTTTTAATAATATACATAGTATATTATTATTAATCGTAAAGGATCAAAATAGTACAATCACTTTGAGATGTCATAACGCTTCGCAATGTAAACCCTATCCTAAAAACCCATCACCGTGAACAAAATTATATTATGATTTCATTTGTATTTGTGCCTTTCAAAGCGATAAATATAAAGTAGCAATTACTACAAGCACGGGTTAAGATTTTGGAAATCATAAAAATAGGATAATTGGGGCCAGTCGTGGCGCAACGGCACAAAGTGTGACTTTAAATAGACTGGTTGTAGGTTCGATTCCCACTCGAAGGGTAAAAATATTTAATATATCTATTTTCTTCGCTCTGGTGTCGAGGCAAAGCGCGGCGTTAAGTTCTGCCACTTAACACGCAAAGCCTACGAATTCGGCGTACTCCGTTATGTTCACCCCTTTTGTACCCGAAATCGTGATATTGCATGTTAAAAGGTGAAATAACACGATACATTGACTTACAAAACTGGTGAATTGAAACTAATTCGGGTGTCACATCTGCATCTGATCGCTTTTACAGTTACACGCTGACCCACTGCGTCGTACAACTTCATTGTGCTTTACTATACTAATATCAATATTTTATTTACCATCAAAATCAACGGTGCCTGATCCGTCAGCGTCAATCTCAGTTATCATTGCCTCTAGTTCGTCAGCTGATAGCGTATTGTCCAGTTCTTTAAAAATTTCCTTTAACACGTCTGTCGTTATGTAGCCATTGCCTATAAGATTAAGACATATCATATATTCCTATATTTGTAGTAATTTTAGTGATAAGAACACATAATGTAATTTTGTATTGGTATTTTATATCTATTTAATTTCAGTTTGTGTAGAGTTAGTTAATTTTTAACATTATTGGCAAAAACCATGCTGCAATACTTCATCTTTGTCAATAAACCATAGTAGACTTTTAAATCTATCGTGGCGTAGTAGGATAGTATCTGACTGTAAACGATTGGTTGTGAGTTCAATCACCACTTAATAATAAATAAAAAAATAAATGTTTTATGTCATAAAAAGCGATGTACAATTCATTATACAAAATATATTCCAAAGAGAAAAAATCACTTGAGTACATACAACAGTTGCTTGAGGAACTGTTTTCTTAAATAGATTATAAAATAATCTGTGGTAAAGAGAAATAGTGCCGTATCCCGCAATGGTTAATGAAAAAAAGTGCACAATTCCTACATTACTTATAAGTATAAAATAATTACTTGGAGGTATTACATTTAATTATTATTTTCATTCCCACGCTTTGGTAAAAGAAAACGTGACAATTGTTGAAGCTATTCTTTATTTGTCAGTTTTATATAAAACTATAAATTGAAATTTTCTATTGTTCAGCCTTAAGTGTGTAAACATTACTTTGAAACCTTATACGATTCTCGTATAAAATATCAACGTTGGTTTAAGTGCTAGCAACACTAAAGGTGTTAGTGTTTTGTCTACATAGTAAAGCTTTCACGCATAATGTAAAGCATTTTCTTAAAATATTGAAGTAAAAGAAATGAAATATTACATAGAACGTTTATAACAACTCTTGCTCTTTCCGAAGATGACTCTAGTAATAAATTACTACGCTATTGCGTGACGAGATTCATCGCGTTCCACATAAATTGGGAATAAAATCTTTCCAACGTATTTAAACTAAAATAATATCACTTGTTGTATCTACTAGGCAGATTTATTTTTATTTTATATGCTTTTTTTATATTCATGCTTTAATCTGCATCTACCCTGTTAGATCAGAGATCAGAGATCATCAGAGTCAGAGAGATTCAAGAGTCAAGACTCTCCGATCACCGCTTTAAGCCCAAACATTGAATCTTATGCACTGGGAAAAACTTTTGTGTTATCAGAGCAGGGATATGTAATATCTTAAATGCATTATTTCCCTCAAATTGAAGTTGAATCAACAACCATAGGGTTTACAATCAGACACTGCCCCACTACACCATGATAGGCTTAACTAAGCATATTTCATAGTTGTGTCACTGATTATGGCGTTATAATTAATGGTAAATTAATATATTTAAATCGGGTTATAGATGCCCATGCCCATGATATAAATAAAGGAAAGTAAACAACATGAATATTACCTTCACGGTCATATAATCGGAAAGCCTCTCTTAGTTCAGCGAGCATGGCCTCAGCATCTACTTCTTCAGTCAGAAACCTTGACGCTAGGGAACAGAATGATCTGAATTCTAACTCTCCGGTTGCTGAAATATTAATAAAATATGAAGTAAGCTATATCCTCTTTTGTTGAAATTTTTCGTTTTTGTTTATTTTCAAACAATTTTGGCAATTAATAATTTATTAAGACACAAAAAGCTTTTAAATATCACGTGGTAGGTACTTCAAAACTAGCCATGATGATTTAAGATCTACGAGTGTGTTCTATAACAATGACAACATCTATCGTTTTATATCAAGTAAAATATTTTTTTGTTTAGCTTCACGCTGTATCCCGCACAAAGCAGAATAGGCAGAGAGAACCTAGTGTTCAGACACTGAGTTCCCCACTTTCCGCCGAAATCGGAGGCGTTGCGTGTTAAGTGGCGGAACTTAACGCCGCGCTATACCTCTGATACTAGAACGAAGAAATGGAAATATTAAATATTTCCTACTGCTCGAGTTCTAAATAATACTCGAGTGAGAATCGAACTCACAACCAGTCGCTTATAATCACACGTTCTTGCCACTGCGCCATGAGTGGCCCCTAAAACAATTATAATTATTTATATTTTTATTTATAATTTAATAATTATTAATGAAGTTAAATATATTATATTATTAACTAGGAACATCTTACAATGTTTGCCAAGTGAACTGTTTAATATAAATAAATTGTTCTTTACATGAATAAATTAAAATAAAATAAAAATTATAATAACAAATCATGTGTCTTAGGTACAAGTTCTAAAATTCACCATCAATCCCATCGCCTCTACAGCCGTGATCGTCTAGTGGTTAGGACCCTACGTTGTGGCCGTAGTAACCCAGGTTCGAATCCTGGTCACGGCAATGTGCAAACATTGTCACGGTGAGGCATAATTTTTGTTTTTTTTTTATTTTAAGCTCTTGTTCATGCTTCTATAGTACTTTTTAAAGATATGCATACAAATTTGACTTAAAGCCAAAGCTTACAATAGTTACAGCGCCATCTATGATTATTTTTGTGAAACACTATAATAAATATACAGATAACATAACTAGCGCCATCTATGAAAAATCTTTGAAAGTGTAATAACTTTACAAAAGAAACTTACAGTTTTGATCGTATTCTTGAATAATTTCAGATAGTGTGTCGTCGTCCAATTCGTGGCCCAGCATGTCCAAAATAGTGCCAATCATGTCTGTGCCGATAACACCTTTCTTATCATGGTCGAATGTGTCAAATGCTTTTTTGAGCACTGTGGAACAAATATTTTGTTTAAATAATATGTGAATTCTTTAAATATTTTAAATAGAGATGTCAATTAATTGAAATGGAATTTCTAATCAAGTTTAGTGTATGGAAATGGAATTATTAAAGTTTGCAAGTGTAATTTGAATGTTATTGCAGTATTGAAAAGCTTTCAAAAATCATATTTTTCTGTTTATAGAAAGTGAACGTAAATAAATATCACTCTGTTTTGAGCAATTTAAATTTTTAATGAGTTCTTGAGTTCATTCAATAAAAAGTTCAGTTGAATCCGTTCCGTCGCCCTCTAACTAAAGGCCTGATTTTAGTTAGAGGCCCTAAAGAACTGATTATTTTAACTGTGATTGATTATTTTGCGATTTAAAAAAAAAATGACATATCGATCGAAATATCTATTAAAGGATAAAATATTTAAATATAATAGATATGTATTGCATAAACTGCATACAGTAATAGGCATGTGAGACATTAGAAATGATCAAACAAATTTAGCTTGCACTATAACGTTTAACAAATTGAGATTGCTGGCACACACTCAATGTAAACAGTATTTTGTAGGTCATTAGCTCTAATGAAGCTGCAAATGCGGCGTACATATTTATTGGGCGTGTCTTTATAGGTACTAGTTGTCGCATGCATCTTCGTTTGCTTCGTTATCAGCTATCTATGCCTACAGTTATCTATATCTTAAATGTAATCTTCAACGTAAAATGCAACTAACTGCTCAATTTTTTGTCGTTTACGTGGGAATTTTAGGAAATTCTCTTAAGAATAAATAAAGTATCCACATATCTAATTTCTAATTTCCTAAAGCCAGTAGATTTTGCGAATATCTATCGGTTACACTTTCACAGCTAATCTACCGGCCTGATTTGGATGGAATGCGGAATGAAAATAGTTGAAAACCCAAGGTCAATTTTTATTTTCAAAAATCAATTCTTAAACGGTTGACATAGGAAATGTAAGTTTGTATGACAAGTTTGTGCAGTTATGCAGGCGAAGCTTGGAACGGTCGATAGTAGTGTTTATATATAGACTGACAATGTGACCTAGTATGCCTCTAGTATAGTTGTTCTATTTGTTTTACAAACTGTAAAGGAGTAGCTTCTACATACGCTACGTACTTGAAATAAAATTCATTACTTGAAGAATGGGATTCAAAATCTCTGCATATATTTTCCGGTATAGAAGAAAATAAATTATCTATAGATTTCATTTGTCAGATCTATAATACAAACAAAATAAGAGAAAGAATAATTTTGTTATGATAAATTGAAAAATCTCAGAGGAATTAATTAGTTGAAATATGGAAAAAGTTAAATAATGAACTACATTTATCTGGCCAGTTCGCGCATAGTTTCATTTTCAATTTAAAAGTAAATTGCAAAGCTACGCTTAAAATTGGAATCTTTATTTCAATTTTAGCTTCTCTTGTATTTATTTGAGTATACACAAAAACATTTTTAAAAACACATAATTATGCTTTCAAATGGTCAGAGCACTTGAACGGGTTCCAAGAAGGCCTGAATTTTCTAAAAATCTTTTTTAATTTCCCAAGTATATGTGAATAACACTTTAATAAAGTATTAAAAAAATGAAATAACTACAATTTTAAATGAAAGCTTTTAAAAATATTGTAATCAGTATTTTTCAACAAAAGTACTTTTAATATATTATAAAACTACATCTACAACTAAAAACATTTACTAAAACTTATAAAAAATGCAAAATGAACTCCTTTTTAACTGACTTAAAAGTTAAACAAAAGAAAATTGACTTACTTTGAAGTTGACTTTGGTCGAGATCATCCTAAACAAACATAAGGAATTATAAAAGTTTTATATTCATTTAGTGTAATGTAATGATAATTATTGATATAATTAATTATAATGATAAGTAATGTTTAATTGATTTAAAAATAACAACGTTAATAAAATTTTTACTACTTGAATGTAATTTAGAATTAAAATGTAGTATTGACTTCCATAGCTTAACACGAAAATCGGAGAACGGAGTGTCTCTACACTAGGTTCTCTCTGCCTTCTCTTACAATGCAATATACATTTTAAAGCAGAACATTTTTTTTCTTACCATTTTGGCTTTGTAAATAAGTTGTTTTCACTGAAACAGATGTAACAAACAATCTGATGATCTTCTCAGATGCAGTTTATATACAAATCTCGCTTGACGCATTACGACTTAAGGGAATATTTCAGGGGTGGCAAACTAATTTGTACTAATATTAATATCAGAATATTTATTATGTTATAGCAATTTTAATATCTTTTTGTGCTGAAACTCCTTTAGAAAAATAAAAGCAATAACTTTATATGCCGGATTTTTTAATATTTTTGAGAGATATGTTTTATATTTCTTTAAAAACAGTTGGTTACTTTTTTTTGATTTGGTATCAATAAATCATTTTGAATGTTTTTATTAACTTTTCGAACATCCTGTTTTTGGAGGGGAAATAGTGTAAACGTTCTCCTTTCTCTTCATTTTAAAATTTATGAAAAAGACGTAGAAATTTGAAAGATAGTTGATTGGTTTAATTATTTTGTGAATAGTACAGTCATATTTAAATGTATCATTTGACTATGTACCCCTTAAAAATCACGAGCAACTCGCATTTTTTTTAAACCAAATCCGAAGTACTGATCACACCATTTTGAAAAATGTAATGACGCTTACAAAGAAACATAATATTCCCTTCGAAAAAACAGCTCTTCATATTTGAATAAAAACAGGTCTGAGGATCTTTTTAAATTAGCTTTTATTACATTTTATCCAAATTAGAGAATTACAATTAGAGACGATGTACTCTCGTTATGTATGTTAATGTTAGGTACATAAACTATGCTGCTTAAGTGACAACAAGAAGAAGAAGTTTTATAAAGCTTTTGATAAGGAAAAAAATATTTGTTAAATATGTGTTTTTAATATTTTGCCCTGGAATTAAACATTTTTATCTGTGTTTTTTTTATTCAGGATGTTTATGCATGTACTATATAAAATTACATAATATTTGTACTAAAGAATTTAAAGTGCTTATGCTTAAGCAAATCTTGTAGTATGTTCACTAATGACTAGTCTTAAAAAAGCAAACAAAAAAGTTATATTTTTAGTTTTTACCGCCATCTTGCAATGCTTGTTTGCCTAATTTACTTTTTTCGTCCGATTTTTTTGAAAACAAAATGATGAAAAGGTAGACGAAAACAATTACTTTCCAATCTATTTTTACGTAATTCGATTTTTCTGTTTTTATAATAAATAATAATAATAACTCTTTATTTCCGATAAATATATCCATATGTGTTAGTAACATTTTTAAGCTTATGTATCTAATGTTTGTACATTTCACATTAAAATAATATGGAAAAAATAAAATAAATTTCATAAAAAATTATAAAAAGCAAAACGTTAATAAAATTTAAGCAAATCAGATTCATTACATATAATCCAATTTAGGAATTAAGTTAAAAATTTAGAATTAATTAATATTATTAAATTAAAAAGATAAGCTAATAAAAAAAAATACCCTGTAACAGCGAAAATTGCTTATATTAATATTTTTTTTAACAATTTATTAAGTTTACCATTTTTACTTATTATATTAATTATAATTAAATTATTCTAATTTACATACTTACGATTGTTGACAACCCATTTACATGGCCCAATGCTCAGGAATCTCACCGAGATGTTAATGAGAGGGCCGAAATTAAACTAATTATATTCTATTTATACAACGCAGTAGCATTACTACTGCTTGTCAATTATATCAGTCGCTGTTATAGTAGAGTTTGTTTACAAGGCGAAACACGATAATATTAGACCGTAGTGGCGCAGTGGGACAGCGTCTGACTGTAAACGTGATGACTGTGGTTTCGATTCCCCGTCGGTGGCATGACTATATATTATTTTAATTTCTTCGCTCTGGTACGACTTCCGCCACTTAAAACATAACGATTGATTTCGGGCGAAGAAGGAATTGTCTTGACCGTAAGTTCTCTCTGACTACTCTGCTATACGTAAAAAAAGAGAGAAGCTGTAAAAAAATAATTATTTCAGTTAGGTACATGCATAGGTGAAGGTGAAACATTGCAAAATTCTAATATCGAGATAATTAAGCTTGAAGCTTTGAGTTTAAACTTTTAAGTGGATGTAATTCAAATTAAATTGTTTAATATTATCAACACAAGAGCAAAATTGCATTAAAATTTATGTTTTAATACGTAAAACGGAGTAAAACTACGTTTATCACAGTGAAAATTTGAGTTCAAAATCGTGGGACTCTCAAATTTTCACTGTGTTTTGCACATTCATATATTACATACTAGCGGCCCGCTCGCGGCTTTGCCGCGTGAACTGCTTAGCTGTTTCGTCGCTTAGCTGTTACCCTCGCGGGTGGATTTTTTTAAAAATAAAGTAGCCTATGTTTACTTTTAGATTCAACTATATTTATGCCACAATTCATTACAATCGGCCAAGCGGTGTAGATTTTTCATATAAACTTTCAACCCTTTAGAGGTTGATTTTTGAAAAAATAAGTAGCCTATGTTTAACCCAGTAGTTTTTACTACTTTTATTCTAAATTTCATCCAAACCAGACCCGTAGACGTGCCGTCGGCCGTGAAAGTGTGACAGACAAACAGACAGACATTCACATTTATAATATAAGTATGGATTAACGACTAGCTCACGGTGCCTGTGAAAACTACATACAATAACTATTTCTTTTAGTTCCTACCTGTGTTCTTGTTGAAATTTTACTTTATAAATTAAAATTATAATTTTAATTGTTGTAACGTTTTTGAAATAAACATTTAATTTAAAATAACATCAAAATATCAATGAAAGTTTACGAAAATACGACAGACAAAACTGCATTTAAATCAGCTAAGCCGCTTAATAGATCAACGTCCTATTGTTCTATTAAATTAATAAATACCCCCAAATATAAATTTTGTTTCATTTATTTTCCATATACAGCGATCAAGCTAGAGACAATGCGTGCTGGATAACGGCACTGTATTGGATATTATAGACTAAAATAAACATAATTGAAATATATAAATTTTAAAATCCACTGAGTGATATTTTAATCAACCACTAATAGCTTTTCAGTCGCACATATCCCAAGTACAATATGACAGCGTCAATAAATCTAATTTGTTATTGTTTTCATTTGAAAGTAAATATAGACGCTTAAATAAACAATGTTTACCGTTTAAGATGACCTTCGTGGCAATGAAAAATAACAACATATATATGCGTTTTATTTAACATGGGAATATATATATCTTTTGGTCGAAGAGCCTACAAAAACCGAAATCAGTTGCGTTAAAGTAATATCAAATATTTAGTCACTAATTAGTAGGTAGGTAAATAGTATATAATCTTCACGACAATCATTTTTCATATTGGATTAAGGAAAAGTAGAATTTTACCAAAAATATTCGTTTGTATAAATTACACCGTATTGGGTAAATCTATTTATAGAAAAATGGACAAATCTATAGTAAAAGAAAACCTTTCGATCTCTTTTTATGAAAATAGAAAATTGAATATAAAATTTGGCATAGTCTAAGTGTATCCAGAGTATAAATACAGAAGGCCGATATTTCTCATAATAATGCATTAGAAATGCATTAAATTAATACAATAAATATCATTGAGGCTATAATGGCATAGTCTGAAAGCTTCTGACTGTATACGCAATGGGTTGTGGGTTGGATTCCCATTCAGATAAATTATTGTGATTAGATTATTTTCATTTTAGTTACAAGATTAAGCGCGGTGTTCCATTCAAGACTTGCAATGTATACGATTCTAATTCGGCGAAGAATGGAAAGTGGAATGTCTTGAATGCTAGGTTCTTCCTGACTAACCTTTTCTAAAGGAAAAAAAACGAGAAACTGAAAAAAATATTAATTATTATGTACTTTACATACAATTTAGTGTAAAGTGACATACACAATACTATGGTAACATTTATTTTACTCGGCAAGTACTATTTTAATAGTATTATTAAAATGATTTATTGCGCTAAGCTGATCTTGCTATAACTTCACGAATAGTGGTACTGACAGGTGGTTAAAGTTCGGTTGACAGTTTCACTTGGGAGCGAATAGCCAACGCTGAATCAAATGAAAAGTGAAATAAATATCTATTCCAATATTTGTAAGACGTAAAAACAATGTCCTCCATTTTAAATTAGGTTTCATTGGCTATAATAGATTTTTGTTTTTCTAATATATCCACTTTCACAGGTTAACATATATCGTCTAACCTCTAAACCTATCTGAGGTTCAATTGTTTAAAATATATTTTTTTCGTATTTCGTGCAATAATGAACGTAAAACAAATATTTTTCAATCGAAATTTGAACCTGTAACCGTATTTAGACTGGCACATCCTGGCTGCAACAATGGCTTCTTATTTTGGGATATTATAGCATAAGAGAAAGGAAATAAGTACAAATATTTGTACTCGTAGCATTAATTTGGAAATTAGGAAATATCATAACAGCACTAACTACATTATCTTGGGAGAGATAGCTTCCAGCGATAATCCCTTGTTGTTCGTTTATCCTGGTAATTCTTTGATCTTTATTTTTTACTTCCAACCTGTAAAAATATATATAATTATGATTAATATAGCTTTAATTTATTTAGTCGAAATATTTTCTCTCCAACTAATTAATGTTCCGATGTTAGCTTAATCATGTTTACTTAACTTTAGTTTTATATACCAGACACTTTTTTTTAAAATTACACCTGAATACGAGACATTACATATACATTGGCGGCCATGTGCACTCAACATGGTGGACGTGAAAAATATAAAAAAAACGATTTTACTAAATGGGAACCTAGTTCATGAATTTCGCGTATAATATATTTTAGGTAAATATTCCCATGTTAGTTTAAGCTTTATAAAAAAATTACTAAAAAAAAGAATTCTTACAATAAAAAAAATGGTGTAATAAACGCATAACAATTTCAACGTAGCCGGATGCACAAGGCTTAGCTTAAGGATTAGAGGTCATGGGGCGTGGGTGGCACGTTGTGTCGTGGCCTCAAATCTCAAAAGCCGCGTTTTTTAATAATGCTTGTCAATTACCTGAGTAAGATTTTTAACACTGTAAAAAATGTTAAAGATCGATTCTATATGTTTACTTAAATGAATGAAATTTGTGTTTTTTTGATTAATTTACATAATTACAATTATTAACGTGAACGGTTGAAACTCAGCTATGCTACAAAATATTAGATATGGTAAATTATGAACTTCTGTGGGAGAAGCAACAGAAGTACGAATATGCCGGCAGAAAGTACCGATTTAACGAACAAGAACCAAAAATCAGCCTAGTTGGGCGCCTTGTCAGATGAGTATACTCTTACATGTGGTGTAAGGCATGGCAGGCTTAGTTCCTTACTTCGTTAGTAGTTAACTGGTTGACAGGCTCAATGGTGTCCACGTCAAGTTCTATATAGATGGACAATGCCTCAATAACTTAAGTTACTCGGACGACATGGTGCTGCTGAGCCCTTCAATTGGGGGCTTAAGAAAATTACTTAATATTTGTGAGTCATATGCTAAGTCCCGTAAATTAGTGTATAATGCTAAGAAAAGTGAAATTCTTGTATTTAAGGCTGGAAAGCGTATTGATTGTTCTTTGCAGATACACTAGATGGAAAAAATAATAGGCATAATAAAATAGATATGACTAACTATAAAATATTGTTACTAACAAATACATTAACACTTTCTAGGTATGGATTAATTATCAACAATAAATTATTTATATTTTTTACATTCATTAGGTACTGAAGCCGAGAAATTAAGAATAAATGAAATGAATATACAATCATTTTAATGTAGTAAGCTTATAATCAATCGGTGTCTGACTGTGAACCCAAAACCATCTCGTTTACAGTCAGACACCTTCACACTGCGCCACGACGTTCTCGTCTAATAAACTATTTCATACAGCTACTATTACTGCAATATGTATGTAAAAATTCAGTTTCCACTGCACGTGTAGCTGAGAAATCGATACTTTCCGCGTCTTGGCGTGATTCGATTTTGGTCCGTGGGATTGGCCTGACGACAAGGAAAATTAAAACCTTAAACGAATTACCGCGCCCTTGCCGCATTGCTTTGATTTTACGTTTTACTTGAGAATTAGGTACTGAGTTGAAGATGCTCTCCATGTTATTATATATTTCAATTATTTTGAATATATCTTTTTTTACCTAGTTTTTTAGTTTTTCTTTGTTCTAACTCAGAGATTGGTTTATTTTTCATTGTATAATGTGGCTGAATATATTATAGGGTAGGCAGAGGGACCCTAGTGTTAAGACACTCCATTCCCCAGTTTCCGCCAAATTCGGAGGCTTTCGTGTTAAGTGGCGGAACTTAACGCCGCGCTTTACATCGACACCAGAGCGATGAAAATGGAAATATAATTTCCACTCCTCCAGTGGGAATCGAACCCACAACCAGTCGTTTACAGTCACACGCTTGTGCCACTGGGCCACGACTGGCCACAAGTATTTATGGGAAATGTATATTTATCAAATAAAAGTCCTGTTTTCTTTCTACGAGTAAATAAATAACTAAATTGCCCGTTGAATGTATTTTGATGGTCCACTTATTAGTTATCTGTAAAGGCTTGTGTATTTTGTGAATTCCAGAAAGTTAATCGAACAAAATATTATGATTCTCCTTTGGAAAAGCAGTATTCTACAAAAGTTAAGAAAACATTTTATATAAACATATTTTTATATAAATATATGTATCGTAACGTGTTTTACGTGATTGATTGAATATTTTTTATCAATTTCCTCTTCGAATATAAATCTTTTGGTAGCACAGCTTGTTCCGCCATTATAAGCTTACCGTTCCGAAAGTATTATATGGAAAAAAATATATGTACAATTGTACATATTATACAAACATGTGTACAACACAAATTATAATTTTTTAAGTTATTTCAATTTTCAGTTTATTCTACATTTCTTAACCAAGTAAGGTTATTGTCATAATAAGAACTGTATATGTTAAGTTCGACCTTTTATTTTGAATTCGTTTTGAAATAATATTTCTATGCAACCTCGAGGGTTTTCTATGACAGTTTATTTTCTTCTCTATAGCTGGTCTTAACATTGTTTTAATATAACCATATTTTTTAAATGTCATTTCTCACCCACTTTGAGAAAAACTTCTGTGAAGTTTCTTAGTTCACGACATTTATGTATACTTATTAAATAAAGGAAACATTTAACGTGTGTGTTATACCTATTTATAATAGCATTTTGTACTACTGTATAGTTGAAAACAGCTTTACGTTTTAACAGCATAGTAGGAGAGAATTTTCTGAATTAATATCACGTAAACGGAACTTAACGCAGCACTTTCTATCATTAGAATGATGTTATAATTATAGCTTATTATATGATTATTTCCCCAAGTAAGAATCCAACTCAACACTACAGTGTGTAGAGTCAGACGTTGTTCCTCAGTACCATGATGAACTTATTCTTATAAAGTTATATTTTAGCTTTTGTCAATAAAAACTTACCTGTTTATAATATTACACATATTAATAAAAAAAGGAAAAAAAAGAAAAGGTACCGTAAGGACCACTCCTTGACTCTATAGATTCTTTGTAGGGTTCAGGGCACAGAGGATCTCGGTGAAATGCATGGGAATTGTGACCCAAGTAGGTTCAAGGTTCAAGTCCTCGTTGACTTACGCATTAAAAATCGCCTCCACTGTCTGCCACTATCTACATAATCCTAACCTAACAACTTAACTAGCTAAAAAAAGCAGAAATTTGATTAACTATATAATATATACACTAGCTGTGCCAGTGACTTTGTGAAAACAGTTTTATCTGTATAATCAAAGACGTCTAAGTTACTTTGCATTACATCAGCTCTTTGCCAGGAAAATATAGTTGTGGTTCACTATTTGGTCTATAACAGCTTACATACAACATGTAGATATATATGTGGTGGGCTTTTTGTAGGACTATTTAAGATAAAAATTTCCAATAACCACATAGCTCGCAAATAGTAGATTTTCCACTATTTACTTGATATTGTAACAATACATACTATGTATAAATAAACGTAGGAATATAAAAAAATATTAAATAATATAATTTAATAATAATAAAAAAATATATACAATTTTATGGAATAGTTTAAACAAATAATAAAAAAATATTTTATTAATATTTTCAGAAAAAGCAACGTTGGCTGTATGAGTTGCTGGCATATTATAGTTTATGATTTTTAAAAATGGAATAGAAAGAGAAAGGGAGCATGGCGGGAGCGTGGCGTCGGTAAAAAGTGACGCTTAGAAAATTATTGATATTAAATTGCAAATATTATAAATTGAATACAAGGAAATGGATATTTAATAAATAAATTTAACATATTAAATGCAAAGTGATCGAAATATAATAATTTTATAATAATCAAGTTTGGTAAGATGCATATTTGTTAATTATGAAGAATTTCTTGGTGAGTTCTTATTTTACATTAATAATATAAAAATAACAAAAGCGAATATTGAAATGAATATTTAAATAATAATAACTAAATAATATAATAGTATTAAAGGCAATAAATATTTTAAATATTAGTTCTATGAAAAAGAAAACGTATAATTTGCAGTACAAATTAATTAAAATATTTGGCGTATGGCGGCGCCATCTTAAAATAGTGTTGTATGAACACTATAGTTTACATTTTCCTAAATATTATAAATTTATAAATTAATTGAAAGTTGCGAGTGTAAATAATATTTATTAAATAAAAATAAATGAGGCTTTGGATGATTAAATATTTTATGGCAAATATTCACATACGAATGTATGAAATTTAAAATAATATAAATATGTACTACATGTATAGGGGCGATGCATGTAGTACAAATAATAATAATAAGATATTAAAATATAATGCGTTTGATAGCTGGGTATTTTATGGCAATAATTGGCACGATCTCATACGAATGTGTAAATCTTAAAAAAAAAACAAATATAAACTACATGTACAGGGGCGATGCATGTACTGTCTCTCGACTGTCAGGGTTCGGTTATAGCTTATAGCTTACTGATAAACGATGTCAGTGACACAATCAATGTAGCTTTGCAGCACCGAGGCCAACATGCTTGGTAAAGTGATCCGCTATAGCGACGTTGGTTAGTTGTATCCTTTCTGATGCTGTCTTGTGTTGCGTAAGCGATGCTTGTACAAAGTCGGATTGTGGTATAACGTGTGACATGCGACTGTCGTGGGTTCAGGTAGCTTATAGCTTACTGATAAGCGATGTCGGTGACACAATCAATGTAGCTTTGCAGCACCGAGGCCAACATGCTTGGTAAAGTGATCCGCTATAGCGACGTTGGTTAGTTGTATCCTTTCTGATGCTGTCTTGTGTTGCGTAAGCAATGCTTGTACAAAGTCGGATTGTGGTATAACGTGTGACATGCGACTGTCGTGGGTTCAGGTAGCTTATAGCTTATAGCTTAACCAGTGACATTGGTCTCACAAACCATTAATGTATATCGGCTTAACAACCCGACGAATTCATTGGTCTCACAAACCAGTGACGTATATCGGCTTAACAACCCGACGAATTATATTGGTCTCACAAACCAGTAACGTATATCGGCTTCACAACCCGACGAATTCATTGGTCTCACAAACCAGTGACGTATATCGGCTTCACAACCCGACGAATTACATTGGCCTCACAAACCAATGTACAACTAATTAAAAATATATAATAAGCGTAACAAGTACCTTTGAGAAAGATCACACACAAACTTAACAAACATGACGTGACAGCTAACTAATAATTGATCGTTTGCTAAGGCATCGTAAGTATCATATACGTGAACTGTTTCGTTGTGTCTCGGAGGGTTCAATATGATCGGTCAGGTCTGCGATCGGACGGAACTCACGGCAAGTGGCGGGGCGGGGCCACACGGCCATTTTTCTCTTAATATAGCTATCTTGCATAGTTGTAAGTGAGGGATAAATGAGACGATCCTAGGGCTTTTCCTCGGACGAGCTCTGGGTGATTGCAACGGATAGTTTGTGTTAGATACTTGCATGTCTAGATCCCTTCTGATGGCTAATTAATATATAAATGAGTCTATACCTTCTGATGGCAAACTAATAATAAAGAAAGATTACCTTCTGATGGCTGGATGGAAATATGTATTTAATATATTACACGTAGAATTTCCTAACACTGTTACCTCTGAATCTCAAAAAGAACTTGAGTTACTCACATACATAACAATAAAGGTCCTAACCACAAGACGTATCATGAGCCAAGGCATGATTTGATTAATATATTTTCAAACATTTCAGATCGATGAAGGGATGAGTTCGTTGAAGGGGGGATACCAGTTACAATTTTTTGGACAATTCACACAATATCTTTATATATTGTAGCCTATGTTATATTCTGATGTATAAGCTATATTATTGTAAAGTTTTATTAAAATCTATTTAGTACTTTTTACGTGAAAAAGTAACAAACAGCCTTACCACCTTTCACATTTATAAAATTAATAGGATATACTATACGCAAATGCATGCATATATTATTAACAGTATATGTAAATTGATAAGTTTTTCATCAGTATTAAATCATAAATTCAGAAGTGACAAATGGTTTCATAATTAGTCCATAGCCGTTTTCATTAATTATAGCACACGGATTTGCGTTGCGTATGCAATAAGCGCCAACTGGGAATCTAATGTGCATATCGTAAATGTGAGCTTAATAATAGCACGTATTCGTTACGCGATAAAGGTTTTTAAAAGCGAAATGAATATTACGTTCGGACGGTATACATTTTCAATTTACTCACGCAACGCTTTTAAAATAGACTGTGAATTATACATTTTTCAATTAATATAGGTCTATATACCGGGCTTTTCTGTGGCAGGGGAAAGGATTTTTTAAAACATTGTTGTCAGCTTCACGATTTTTCTCGTATAGCAGAGTAGTCAGGGAGATTTATTGGGAGGGAGATATAAGACACTCCGTTCTCCACTTTCTGCCCGAAATTACTACCGACGAAACTTAACGCCGCGCTTTGTTTTATTTAGTATATAGGAGAAGTAAAAATAAATGTTCATTTATTTTTACTATGATCATGCCACCGATGGGAAATCGAAAATAATAATTCGTGATTAAAGGCCAATCTTTATGTTAGCGTTTTTAGAGTACTTATACTTTTTATACTACGCAAATTTTACAATATTTACAATTGTAATATTTACAGTTGTAATTAATAAATGTAAATATTTCCTCAATTATCGCCACTTAACACGCAATGCCTCCGAATTCGGCGGAAAGTCAGGAACCGAGTGTCTTAACACTAGGTTCCCTCTGCCTACCCTGCTGTGTGCGGGATACAGCGTGAAGCTAAAAAAAACCTCAATTGACATTTTATTCTTTCTCATGGTTTTCAATGACCTACGAGTATATTGGAAGGTAATTTTAGCAGCATTTAGTTATTCCCGCACAGCAGTAAGGAAATAGTATTAAGACATTCCTTTATCCACGTGTCCGATTTGCTGATATTAAGGAGCTACCGTCAGTCATAGAAACAATGAAATAGAAAGATGGAAGAAGTTATACAAATATGAAGAAATCATGAAAAAGACTAACCGTAGGTACGAAAATAGAACGCGACCAACCCTTTTTAGAATTCGTGACTAACGGTGAATGAGTTTCTACTTTTTTCCTGTCTTGTATGTAATGTTCCTTTAATGTTAGTCTAATAAAAATTTTATAGAAACAAAATATTTTTAGCTTCCACTTCTACTTATAAAAGTACGTGTTAGCAACTGAATTAGCATAATTTTTATAGTCCCCGTATGTTTATGCAAATCTTGAAAACAGGTTGTTTCTTTGTAACTTAATGACCTACTTCTACTAACTTGTTCAAAAATGTAAATTTCTTGTATTTTTTAAGCAGTTTATTTCATTTTTTTTGTTTACGTAATGTTTGATTAAGTTTACTATTGTTGTATATATTGTAGTTATTGTAATTTCGGTGCACTATCTATAATCGCATCTGTGACTTAGACGTGATTATTTCCCAAAATGGGATTCTAGCCCACCACTAATCAACATTGCTCTACTGCGCCACAATGGCCTCAAAGAGGAATTTATAAGCTTATACATATTTTTTTTTCTTAGTATTATGTTTATCTTTGTACATAGATGATAAGCTATTAGAAGTAGACTGTATTTAAAAATTATCTTATTTATTTAAGTATTTTTTATGAATATTATTAAAAAAAACAAAATTAAAAATTTTGAAAAAACCCACGACGGTTTAATTGTAATTGAAAAAGGATAAAATAACTAGAAATCCCCCGCCTAAAAGAATATATGTAACGAGATGATGGGGACGACTTCGTCGGAGCTGCCATTACTTTAAGTTTGCTAACTTCTATCTATTATGTAATAATTTCGAAATACTTTATAATTAATCTTCATGCAAATCCAAAAGAAAAGAATTATAAGCTCAATGCTTTCTGGTTATCAAATACTTATTGCAGCGCCTGGTAGATTGTCACCGTAACATTTTCAGGAAATTTAAGTCTAACCAAATCAGTGAAAATCACAAAACCCACTAGTAGTTTTGATTTTGAACAAACTAATTTATACTGGAGCGCCCCGTGGTAGTTCGTGATATGGCATATAAAAACACGCAACAATTAAACCTGAACCTATCACAGAAAACCGCATCTAAATAGGTTTCACACAAAAAATACAAGTAAATGCTCACTGCAGCGACCCCTGGTGAGGTGTCACCACGACACATATACAAGAACACGCGCTAATTAAGCCTGATCCTATTTTTGATAACTGCATCCAAATTGGAATTGCATAATTAAATGTTTAATACAGCGCCCCCTGGTGAGTTCTTAACGTAAAAAAGAACCTAAAAACTTACACCAAGTAAAGGTAAATCTAATACTAAAAACTCTGCCCAATCGGACTAGTAGTTGTTTTTTTTAAATATTACAAACAAATGTTTACTGCAGCGCCCCCTGGTGAGTTAACACGATTAAGCATTAATTAAACTTGAGCTTATCATTGAAACTGCATCCAAATCGAATTCGTCATTTTAGCTTTGCACAAACAATATTTTACTGCAGCGCCCCCTGGTGACTTGTCACCGTAATATAAATTTAAAAACATGCACTAAGCAAGGCGGAATCTAACACTGAAAACTCTTTCCAATCCTACTAGTCGTTTTGGTTCTACATAAAAAAATAGAAGCAGCTACTTACTGCAGCGCCCCCTAGAGAGTTGACACATACATCAAAATATGCACTAAGTAAACATACATGACACATATATGAAAATATGCACTAAGTAAACTTGAATCTATCATTGAAAACTGCATTTAAATCGGACTCGTAGTTTTAGTTTTGCACAAACAAATGTACTTACTGCAGCGCCCCCTGGTGAGTGGTCACCGTAACACATATATGAAAAGATGCACCAATTTAACCTGAACCTATCGTTGAAAGTTTCATCTAAATCGGACTAGTAGTTTTTACTCTGCATAAACAAATGTTTACTGCAGCGCCCCCTGGTGAATTTTCACCGTAACAAAAAAACAAAAATCTTAAAATATGCACCAAGCAAAGCTGAATCTAGTTCTGAAAACTCTAGCCAATCGGATTAGTAATTTCGGTTTTAGACAAATAAATACAAGATAAAATTTGGTTTTACACAAAAAAACTCAAACAAATGCTTACTACGGCGCCCCCTGATGAGTGGTCACCATAACACATATATGGAAAGACGCACCAATTAAGCCTGAACCCATCCTTGAAAGTTTCATCTAAATTGGACTAGTAGTTTTTGATTTGTATAAACAAATGTTTACTGCAGCGCCCCCTGGTGAGCTTTCCCCGTAACAAAAAAACAAAAATCTTAAAATATGCGTCAAGCAAAGCTGAATCTTTTTCTGAAAACTCTTTTCAATCGGATCAGTAGTTTTGGTTTTAGACAAATAAATACAAAAAAAGTACAAACAAATGCTTACTGCAGCGCCCCCTGGTGGTTTGACATGATAAAACTAAAACATCGCTAAGAACATCCACCAATTAAACCTGAATCTATCACTGAAAATCTATCGAAATCAGACTACTATTTTTTGAGATAATTGAAAACATTAGTTTTCACGTAAAATGCTTACTGCAGCGCCCCCTGGTGAGTTAAGTCAATAAGACATATCTAAAAACATAGGCCAATTGAACCTTAACCTATCATAGAAAACCGTATCAAAATCGGACTTATAGTTTTGGAAATAATTGACATAGTAATTTGCACAAACACACAAACAAACAAACAAACAACCTCTCACCCCAAACACATATACAGTCGCCGTTCCGTCGCGGGTAAAAATATAATGGATGAATTCTGGTTTCTTTTTATTTTCGTGATAACAGATTTAAAAATTTTCCTTCCCCGATGTACTAAAAAAAAATTATAAAGATCTTCTTTATAATCATAGAGAACTTATTTTAGTATTTATTTAATATTATTACAATTACAATTGAAAAATTAAAATTGCAAACATAATTAAAATAGTAAAAGAAAATGTTAACATACTAAAAGTAATGGGTCTATGAATTTTCTACTTAAAATCTACTTTACGTTTCACAGCTAGCAATATGAGCGCAATTAAACTGTTTGTTGCTCTTTGTCGTACAATGCAAGTTAGAAAATTAAAATAACACATTGTAGAAACTATCATAAAAAGTTATGTTTGTAGAATGCTGTAGCGTTTTATAATAAAACAGTGATAATAATAATGTCATACTGGTTTATTATTCATAATTTGTATAAATTAATTTTGTATAAATTAAAGAGGCCAGTCATGGCGCAGTGGCCCCAACGTGTGACTGTAAACGACTGGTTGTGGGTTTGATTCCCTCTCGAGGAGTGGATTTAATATTTCCATTACTTCGCTCTGGTTTCGGAGGTAAAGCGTGGCCTTAAGTTTTGCCACTTAATATGCAATGCCTCCGAATTCGGCGGAAAGTGGGGAACGGAGTGTCTTGACGCTAAGTTCCCTTTACCTTCCCCGCCGTGTGCGGGATACAGCGTGAAAATAAAAAAAATGTATAAATGAATGTACGATAATTGATAAATTTAGTTACTTTCTTTCTGATTTAGGCAAAAGTTGTTAGTTTTAGAAATCTTATAATTAACGTTTAAGTATTATGGACATATTGACTTTTCTACTATGAACATATTGGAATTTATAACATTTTTATAATATTCGCTGCGCGAAATACGGAAATAGCTGTTTCGTTATATTTACGAGTAAAATTAAAAAAAAATAAAGTAGAATATGTTTGTCTCTGGGTTAAGCACTAAATTCCCTTTACCATTACCAAAATAGCTTTTACATTACCAAAATAGTTTAGCGGTTTACATTAAAATAATAAATTAAATAGTACATACACCATCATATCGTATGCACTTTTGTGTAAAGTTTAGTATAACCAAAGAGGATGTTGCTATGAGGCACAAAGTGTGCCGGTAAAGCGACTGGTTGTGGGTTCGATTCCCACTCGAGGAGTGGAAATATTTGTTATTTTCATTTTCTTCGCTCTGGTGTCCAGGCAAAACGCCATATTATTATAAAACTAATATAATTTTACCGTGAAATCATTAGAATTATTATATAACTAATATAATGTTACCGTGAAATCAGCTATCGATGCTGTCGTGGCACAATTAGACAGCGACTGCCTGTAAATGCATTGTCTGTGGATTGGATTACCACTCGGGAGAATAATTATACATTATTTTTATTTCTGCCTCCTAGTATATAAATAGGGTGTTAAGTTCTACCACTTAACACACAATGTTTCGATATTAGTATCGTTCTCTTAGACTACCCTGCTATGCAAGAAAGAATCTGAAGTTGCTTTAAAGCTTGTATTAATGTAATGTTTTAGAAATACAAAGAAATATTTACCATATTAATTTTTTCTATAGCGGTCAGTGTTATAAACTATATAAACCAGATGTAATATAAAAAGACATTTAAAGATTTTTCCTAAGTTTGGAATAACACTTTAAAAATGTTTAAAAGCAGATGTAATATATTTTTTTGTTCCATTGTTTCATCCATTTACAATCAGCCAAAAGTTATAACTAAATTCGATAATAATTATATAAGTTTGGAGATAAAACCCATCTCATGATGCCTCGTCTCATTATTTGCTATTCAAGCTTCAAATTAAAGCTAGTCTTGGTCTCTTTAAGCGAAATATGCTGTTATTATTAGTGTTTATAAGCGATCTTGCAAGGTGATTTCTATTATATTTTAACCTTTCTTTATATGCATTACAGAATTTGTCTATCTGTTCCCTGGTAGTTAATAAGATAGATAGATCACAAGAATTATAAAGATGTAATAATAATAAATATAAAGTTTTTTGGTGATTGTCTTAACAATGTAAGTCTTAACTTACATTCATTTTATTTTTATTCAAAAATAGGACAGCTCTTTTAATAGAATACTTGTAATCTCGTTAAATGTAACTTGCTTGAGTGCACAACGTGGGATGTAACAGCTGGGCTTGTTTTCAGATGCAGAAACCTCCTCTATATTTGCACTCAGACTAACACGTAAAATTTGGAAAATATTCCTTCAAAAGACTTGAATATGTTCCATAAATTAGACTATATTTTCGTATGAAGAAAGATGCTATCGTGAAGATATTTACAAGTACATAAATATTTTACACAGTAAATAGGTATAAACGAATAAGTATAAATATATTCAACTTGATTATTTTAGCCCATTTGATTGTCATTTTTATCTCAGCGGGTGGCGCAACGCAGCACTGCATGTTGTCTAATAAGACTTGAGAAACTTATTAAGAGTAGTATTATATATGCTAATATTACTTGCGTTCTACCAAACCACCTATATCCCACGACGACAGACGTATGGAATAGAAATAGAAATCTGATCTCACTAATATAGAGTTCTAATCTTAAATATTTTAAAGGTAAGAGTTATATCTTATTCTATTTATCCTACTTCCTAGTAGTACTTTACATTGATATTTTGGTAAATAGCTGGGAAACTACAAGTCGTGTCCGTCGCCGCTTTTTCGCAGAACGACTGCAGTTAGCCAACTAACAATACAATATTATTTAATTAAATTTTCAATGAGATACTAAAAATAAAATAACAAATATTCTTTCTTATAAGTACATACTTTATTAAGATTATATCTTTAAAATACGAATAAAATGAGGTATGTAATTGATAGTAAACATCAATATTTCAAGTACATTTAATTTTACCCTTTTTAATTTTATTATGAATGTTTATATATTTAAAAAATAGAAAAATAACATTTATTTAAAATAAATATTAACAATATTGTACATTTTGAATCGTTATATTAAAATGGTATGTTTTTTGCAAAATAATGTTCTATTGAAAGTATTATAGATAAATTTATTTATTACATCTAAAGTATTAAATTTATTTTTGAGTCTAACTCTAATCGTCTCCGCCAGTCATCACCTCCATAAATTCTGAAACGGAAAAGAAATAATGTTGAAAATATATTGTTTTAAACATATAATAATCGTAGCGCAGTTGACCTTCGCAGCGCAGCGTCTGAGAGTAAACGCGATGGTTGTTGGTTCAACTCCAAATTAGGGGTTATAAATCATTTTCTTTACTCTGCTCAGATGCGACAAATAGCAGATGAGCGAAATCACGATATTATATAATGTCTTGATTTCGACCGCGAAATATATATACATGTAATGACAAGAGGAATGTCTGTCTTGACACTAGGTTCTCTCGGGCCATGCTATGTGGGAAAGAATATGAAATATGTGTGAATTCTTAAGAGTTACGTTGTATGTTTAGAGTTGCGTTGGATTTTTAATAAAAATCATTAAATTTAATATAAATAATTAAATAAATCAATACCCAATTAGGCGAGCTAAATGAATTTTATTAGTCTTCTGTGAAATTTTGATATTCACATAAATAAAATTGTAGCCCAACTTAGTAAATATAACTATATGTGCTACACCGACAGTAATAATATGTATGTATAAGTACAATCTAAAAATACACTGTAATAGATTACATAAAGTAATTACAAATAGTGATTAATATGTTAATTAATCTTTTAAAGTACTAAGGAAATTTGAGTTAGTGCCAGTGAGCGTGCCAATAACTCTAATAATGCGCAATTGAATTTGGACGATTTGGTTCAGTTGGCCTCTATTGATTGGCATTAGTGAAACTAGTAAATTTATTATGCCATTATAAACATAATCTTAGTACAAGTCTATCTGTTGAAATAATCAGTTTTGGCGTCGATATAATCAATAAAAATAGCATGCCAGCTACGTCAATGAATTACTAATCAATAGTTATGTAATTATACTTTTTTTTTAGCTACACGCTCTTTCCCGCATAGGAAGGTCGTCAGAGAGAACATAGTGTCAAGACACTCAATTCTCCACTTGCCGCCCAAAATTGAGATACTATGAGTTAAATGGCGGAATTCAACGCTGCGTTTTGTCTTAGATACCAGAAATGTAAATACTTAATTTAAAGAGGATCACTAACGCGATTGAGAATCGAACCCACAACATATTGCGATTACAGTAAGACGCTGTCCCATTGTTTCGGAATGATCTGTTTAATATAGTTATATTATTTTATACACAAAAGCTTGACAAAAAAAATGTTATCAAAAAAGTTGTATATGTTAATTTTTGGAATAATTTCCAGAGCTCCATTCTTACCGAGCCCACGCAAACGAATTGAATAATGTTAAGCGTTATTGAATTTATTCTGAAAAGATAATGTAGAATACTTCGTTATTGATTATTTTATTTACATATATATACAAATATAAAAATTTATAATGAGGAATCTATTTATATTTCGAATTATTCTTCATTATCCTTTGGAAAGGGTGTAACTACATAATATTACGTAATGTACGAGGTTATTGTTGAGTTGATGTGATTCAAATATTTTAGTTTTTCTGATGTTGTTAAGCAAAAAAGTGTTGGGTTCCTCTACTTAGATCACAGGGTTTCTAGTGTCGCCAAAAGCATGGGATATCTTACATAATGAAAGTAAGTTCAAAAATTTTTATCGAATGTCCTATCCTTTTTTTTCTTTAGTAGATTTTTTGTGATTTCAGTTTTAATTTAATACTAGCGGCCCGCTCGCGGCTTCGCCGCGTGAACTACTTCACTGCTTCGTTATATTGCAACCCTCGAGGGTGGGTTTTTGAAAAATAAAGTAAGTCTATGTTTAAGTTTAGATTATCAACTATATTTATGCCAAAATTTATTATAATCGGTCAAGCGGTTTAGATTTTTCATATAAACTTTCATCCCTTATTTCAACCCTTTAGCGGATGATTTTTGAAAAATAAGTAGCCTATGTTAGACCCAGTCACTTTTACTACTTTCATTCTAAATTTCATCCAAATCGGACCGGTAGATTAGCCGTGAAAGCGTGACAGACAAACACACAGACTTTCGCATTTATAATATAAGTATGGATTCATTTATAAAAGCAATAAATATACTACAAAAATTGAAATGTCTTTGTTTTGTTCCAAGGATTGAAACAGCCAAAAGCATATCATAGTCAGACGTACGCAATTTTTTGATTTGAAATAGGTGTAATTGAAAAGTTATGGCTTATTTACAATTCTGGGGCCCCTTGAACTCTGGGGGCCCTGTCGTGTATCCTAAAAAGAAATTGAAAGTCTGATTAGTTACCATCAAAGTCCACGGTTCCTGAGCCATCAGAGTCGATTTCCTCAATCATCATGTCTAATTCCTCAGCACTGATTTTGTCATCTAATTCTCTTAAGATCTCACGTAACACTCCTGTGGTGATGTAGCCGTTACCTGAAATTATGAATTATATATAAATTTTAGCTTAGAATTTAACATTTTACACATTTATAGAGCGTATAATGATTTCATCGTGTCGCAGTGTGACAATATCTGACTGTAAACGATTGTGAGGTTGATACCCACTCAGGACAATATTTTTATTTTAAATATCTTCACTCTGGTACAAAGTGGTTTTTGATTTAGGGTCGAAAGGGATGAACGGAGTGTCTTGACACTAGGCACTCTCTGACTACTTGCTATGCGAGAAAAAACGTGAAGCTGCAAAAAAAGAATATATGAATATCCGAGAATATTTATTTATACAACATTTTTATATTAATTTACCTACCTATGCAACATTTTTTATATTTTTTTATAGCTTCACGCTGTATCCGGCACACAGCAGGGTAGGCAAACGGAACCTAGTGTTAAGACACTCCGTTCCCCATTTTCCGACAAATTCGGAGGCATTGCGTGTTAAGTGGCGGAACTTAACGCCGCGCTTTGCCTCTACACCAGAGCGGAGAAAATGGAAATGTTAAATATTTCCACTCTTCGAGTGGGAATTGAACCCACAACCAGTCGCTTACAGTCACACGCTTGTGCACTGCGCCACGACTGCCCCCACTTTTTATATTAATACTCTTAATTTAAAAAAATAATAAAATGCTCAACATATATAAAAACATAGATATTAATTTTCTTCATATATTTCAGAGCAAAATTCATAATAAGCATGTTTTTCATTTAAGTATTTATTCTTTATAACGTAAGCAAAGTGGCACGTCCCTGGAGAAATTCCGAAATATGTCATTCCCAGTTAAGCTTTAACCGTTGCAGCGTAACTACTTTAGCAGAATATTCTTTTAAACACGCTTAGGAAATGAGCCCTCTACAAATTATAGTACGTGTTATGAAATTATTGTTGTTATTATAAAATTACATATAACATTATTAGGAAAATTAGTATTTTACTATTGCAATATATTTTTTTTTATAGCTTCACGCTATATCCCGCACTCAGTAGTGTAGGCAGAGGGAACCTAGTGCTAAGACACTCCGTTCCCCACTTTCCGCCGAATTCGGAGGCATTGCGTGTTAAGTGGCGGAACTTAACGCCGCGCTTTGCCACGGATACCAGAGCGAAGGAAATGGTAATATTAAATATTACCACTCCTCGAGCGGGAATCGAACCCACAACCAGTCGTTTACAGTTACATGTTCATGCCAATGCGCCATTGCATTATATATAAAAATTTCATTATTTTAAACATAAAATAAAGTAAGTATTATTTTTTATTTTTCTAGCTTTGTTTATAGATTAATTTAGGATTAATTTATAAATATTTTTTTTGTTTATAGATTATTTCAAATTCAATATTTCACGTATTTTCACGCATAGAAAAGTTGAGAGACGACTATTAAGTTGTCTCTGTCAAGACAATCTGTTCTCCACTTTCCGCCCTAATTCGATACATTGCGTCTTACGTAGCGGAACTCAACACCGTGCTTTATCTTACTAGAACAGAGAAATGAAAATAATTTATATATAATACGTCCAAGTGAATATGGAATCCAGGACAGTGTTTACAATCAGACGTTGTCCAACTGCGCCGCAATGACCTTTAATTCAATATAGAGATCAAATTAAACATGTTTCCTACACAAGATTTGGTACCATAATCATTGTACATATAAAAACATCTACATTATATTACTGTTTTCACTGATAAGTATTTCCTTCGAGTATGATATTTGAATTACAATAAGAAGTTAGTAGATTAAATAATTTCAAAATTTATACCTTCTTTGTCATATAGACGGAATGCTTCTTTAAGTTCTGCCTGCATGGCCTCAGCATCTTCTTCAACCATGAACCTAGAGGCCAAGGTGACGAACTCTTCGAATTCCAACTCTCCAGACCCTGAAATGTTTAAATAGTTTCTTAATATATATGCACCTGCCATAAAATAATCAATTTTACGTTGATTTAGTCATTTATACGTAATGCATGTAATAGTTTACACATCACTAAGACTTCAATTGTTGTAGATTTATATGAAATACTTCAAACAAAGTTTTTTGTTGGTATGTAATATTATAAATATTTAGAAAATAGAACACATTGGAAAGGGAATCATTTTCTTTATTTATTTGTGTTAGCATTAAAGATTACAACCTTTTTTTGTACTGAACAAAACACATTAATTTTAAATTTGCCCGTTCTGATATCCGAATGACACTAAAATGGAAAATAAAAAAATAAATCGTACTAGTTGCCCCTTGATGAGTAACTTGAGGATAACCTTACCTGTATATACAAAATTATATACCAAAGTGTTTGTCATATCTATTTTTTTTCTTCATGTTTTAATATATATTGAAATTGAAAGTATATTTGATGGCTATTAATAGTAATAGTAATACGTTCCGATACAGACCAAAATATACATCTACATCACTACTTGGCATCGTCTTTAACAACGCAATGATAATGATTTAAGAACACTAGCCTCTTATCAAATCTCAATGATCCATTAAGCTATTTCTATTAACTTTATTAATAGGAAAGGAATGGAATCTAAAAAGCAATGACAAGCCCAAATTATATAATTTCTCTAGAAACGGTAATACAATAAGTATATGGTTATTTAAAGAGAATGATATGGAATTATGAATGTATTCGTATGTTTACGTCTAATTTATTATGTTAAGAAGTTACCACCTCAATAGTAAGAAATCTCTAAGGCTTGGCTCATTTTATTTTTCATAATTTCGTAAATTAAGTTTTTCGTAAAAAAGTCACTTTTTCGTTTGAATGATTAACATGTATTTTTTTGTTAAATATAATATATATTTTTTCTTCAATTTTCTGTATACTTGTTTATAGGTAACGCTTAATTTTTTCGGTAATTTAAGAATTATGTAATTTGTTCGGGGGAATGAGTATATTTATTTTTTTTTATTTTTTTTGCTCTTTCCAAAATACGCGACGATGAATTCCACCACTCAACACGCAATAACTCGTTTTGGTAGAGAGAGGAGGGCGGAGTGTTTTGACACCAGGTCCTCTCTAACTACCCTGCTAAGAGCAAAAAAATGAAACTACTGTTCATATATAATTTACATTTTCACCTTATATTTTCTGCTGTCTATTTTTCTGTCTGTATTCATTTTATATATTATAACATTGTACTTGCTAAACAAAGTAAACCATACCCTGTCACGTTTCTAAAATAAAGGGTAAACCGAAACATAAATCGTTATTACGTCGCGAGATTAACGTCCACTATTAAATTCCGGAATGTGAGCGTCGAATAGTCAATAATTCATTTATTATGTGGCCATGTCATAACAAGTCATCACTCATTACCGTGTGGTAACAAGCTGTCGTATTTCATGTTTGCAGTTGCCACAAATCAAATAAAATTACTTATTATTTAAATACTCTTTAGTGTACGTACAATTTAAAAGAGATATTGAGATATTAAGTTCGATTCTTGTGTGAAGTAAAATATATCGTTTTGTATGTAATTAATATTAGTGGTGATATTAGGCTACTATTAATAAACTAGTAGGAATTGTAACTAGGTAAATATCCTATATCTTAGTTATTCTATTAAGTAGCCTATACCTATATTATTTATATTATTTAATATATAGGTATCCACAGTATGAAAAATATAATTAAAATTGCAATTAGAATTAAATCATGCTCAAAATTTTAATGTAAAAAATACGTTATACAAAAGTCATTCTTTTGACAATTTTTATTCACGATTTTTCTACATAACACGATAGCGAAAAGGACTAATATTTTTCGCCTGAAATTCATTACGTGCTGAGTGGCGGAACTTAATTTCGCTTTTTGCCTTCCTTATATGAGAAAATGAAAATAATTTAAATATAGTCGTTCTACCGATGAGGGATCGAATCCGTAACCATCGTTACTGTCGCTATTCCCCTGCGCCCTGATATTTAAAATGTCTTAACATAACGCTTCACGCTGTATCCCGCATACAGCAGGGTAGGCAGAGGGAAACTAGTGTTAAGACACTCCGTTCCCCACAATAAAATGCTTTGTTTTAAATTTAAATAGTAGATTAACAATTCGCGTCAGCGCACTGAACAAGATTTTAAAATAAATTAATTACTTAAGAAAAATTCAAACGTCCACAACGAGTATTGTTTGGCATGTGACAGCTATTTAAAGTGGCAGGTCGATCCGGTTGCCTTTCAGTGCCAAAACAATAATTAACAGACTAGAGACCAGCAGACATCAATGTTACAATATTTTATAGCTTTTGAAATGTGACATGAGATTATTTTGTTAATTCATCCTTTTATGCTTAATTTAGTATTATTAATGATTTTCACTTTGATGTACGTACTCGCTCAGTACTTCTTGGTAATGTTTTGTTACATTAATATATTTAAGCGAAGTATCTCGTATATTTAAGAACGGAATAAGGTTGAGATTCATATAACCTACTGGGAATCGAAGTTATTACATTCATTACAGTTAGTACAACATTCTGTTAAATATATTTTTTTACTTTATCAATGAAAACTCTATTATTTATAAATAGCTATCAATTATATTTTATTTATATAGGTACTATTAGAATTATTATTACTAATACTTATTATATTATTAATAAGTAGCATTAAATAAGTAAAGAAAATTAAAAACAAAAGAAAATGAAGTAAAACGAACCATCCTCATCGACTTCGTCAATAATTTCCTTCAGGATGTCATCTGTGACTGCGTGTCCCAGCATGCCTAGGATAGTACCGACCATCGGTACACCGATGCACCCTTTTTTCTCATGGTCAAAAGCTTCGAAAGCTTTTCTTAAGACTATAAATATAATAAAAATAATTTGAAAAACAAATCTAAAATATATATAAAAAAAGTTTAATTCACTAGAATTATTAAATAAAATAAATACATACTGGCAATCTGTTCCTTGTCCAGTTCCTCCTGAAATTAATCAAATCACGAATTAGATCCAAAACTAATTATTAAAACTAAAATTAAAAAAAAAAAACTTTCAAAACACTAAAAAAAAGGGAACAAAATCACTAACCATTGCTCACTAAAAAAATAGTAGAAGTGTATAAGCAATAGCGAACCACAAGACGAGGAACACGAGTCCTTTGAGCTGAACGACTTGAGCGACTAGCTTCAATCTCGCAACTATCTCACCCAGGTTGGCTCGGGATCAGATCACCCGCGTTACCAACCACGAGTATATGCATTTTGGCCACACAAACGCTTTTAAAAGCGGTTAACCATAGTTGCTTAGGACGTAATATGTCTAATACTACTGTCCATCCGCTACATGTGTCCAAGAAGACGTGAACAGGCCAAATCTCATGTTGTAGACAAATTTTAATTGATATTTATTGTACGTGAATTAATTAGCCACTTTAGCTCTGAGCTAGTGTTTGCCAAATATAGTGTAATTTGGTATTTTTATATTAGTGTTTAATATTATGTGTAATTGGAGTTTGTATGAGAAATAAGAATTCAAATAATAAATATGTTTATCAATTTATTTATTTTATTTAAGATGTTATATACATAAAATGTAAAAATGTTATTAAAATTTTGCGTGTGGACTGGTGGAATTTAACGCTGCGTTTTGTCTATAAGTGAAATGAAAATAATTTTAATATAATCGTCTCTTATATTTGAATCGAATTCATGACCGTTCGCGTTTACAGTCAGGTGATGTCAAACTGCACCACGATGACATCCATATTATAATGTACCCTACTTTAAAATATATAACTTTTTTTTTTATAGCTTCACGCTGTAAAAAACACACACAGCACACAGCAGGGTAGGCAGAGGGAACCTAGTGTTAAAACACTCCGTTCCCCACTTTCCGCCGAATTCGGAGGCATGCGTGTTAAGTGGCGGAACTTAACGCCGCGCTTTTACCTCGACACCAGAGCGAAGAAAATGGAAATATAATTTCCATTCCTCAAGTGGGAATCGAACCCACAACCAGTCGTTTACAGTCACACGCTTGTGCCACTGGGCCACGACTGGCCACAATATATAACTTATCTTCAGGTTTTACGATTTTACGTATAAATTGTAAAATTTTAACGTCATTAACTTTTCACCTCTCCATATGATGTTTTTTTTTTAGGTTTAAGTTTACTTAGTTACTTATCTTCACATCACCTTTTTCATAGAAATATCAGAAGTTCCACACATGCATATATTTATTTCAGAATCATGCTTCTCAGCATTGTCTGATATCATAGGCAGAAGATCAGAGAGAACTTAACGTAAATACACTTCATTCTCCACTTATCACACAAAATCGAGGCATTGCATGTTGAACACAGAATGGGAACCGATTTCATAACCATCGCGTTTAAAGTCATACTGCGCCACGATGACCTTTATAATATAATAATACATAAATATATTATTTAATATACGTTCAACCACAACCCAGCGTTAAATTATCACAACACTAACCACGCTCTGTTTAAATTTAGACGTAGGTAAATAATTTTCAATAAAGTTATTGTAAGTCTAAAATTAAATTATTTCAAAATAAATATTGAATGTTGTTACTGTCTATTAACAAATATGTTTTGTCTACCTGAAGTTCAATGGAAATTCGAATAGGTAATAAATAATATGTAACATACTTTTTTGTAGCTTCACGCTGTATCCCGCACACAGCAGGGTAGGCAGAGGGAACCTAGTGTTAAGACATTCCGTTCCCCACTTTCCGCTGAATTCGGAGGCTTGCGTGTTAAGTGGCGGAACTTAACGCCGCGCTTTACCTCGACACCAGAGCGAAGAAAATGGATACATAATTTCCACTTCTCGAGTGGGAATCGAACCCACAACCAGTCGTTTACAGTCACACGCTTGTGCCACTGTAAAATAATATGTAACATACTTTATAAAACTATTTAATAGAAATGTATATACTATATGTATAGGGGGCCAGTCGTGGCGCAGTGGCACAAAGTGTGACTGTAAAGCGACTGGTTGTGGGTTCGATTCCCACTCGAGGGGTGAAAATATTTAATATTTCCATTCTTTTCGCTCTGGTGCCGAGGCGTTAAGTTCCGCCACTTAATACGCAATGCCGCCGAATTCGGCGGAAAGTGGGGAACAGAGTGTCTTAGCACTAGGTTCTCTGCCTAGCCATAGCAGGGTGCTATGTGCGGGATTTTTTTGAGGACTCGACCTTCTACGCGAATAGCGTGGTAGTTTGAATGAACTTAATGTAAAGACACCCTGTTTTCCACTTTTCGCTGAAAACGGGCTTTGTTGTAGGTATGCTATGGTACAGCATATGCTCTATTTGCATATATACAAATAATATATAATCATTACTCTGACTTGGAATTGAATCCACAACGTTTATTTACCCGTAAACAATTTGAAGTCATTAAATTTAATAAGTTTCGAATATATTTAATAAAAAAAGTCTTCGTTTGATAAATTGTTTCATCATAAAATCGCAAAACTAGAAACTTTAACCTTTGAAATGCTTGTGTTTTAATTCCAATACGGCCATTTTTGAGGAAAATACAGAAACTTAAAAAACCTAAAAAAATTGAATTCATTTCTGATCCTTTAATTTTTCGCTAGTGTATTATACAAGCTATATATAGAAAAATATAACAAATCTGTTTGAGTTTATAAAATGTACCTGTGCTTTTCCTCAAAGCCAGAAAAGGCTATTAGGCGTGCAAGTTGAGTACAATTGACTAATAGACAACGCAGAGCCGAAATTACTGGCCTCAGAAAGCTGAAATTCGACAAATAAGCTCCTTTAGCAATGTTTGGAAGCACTAGGAAAGTTACAAGGAATTTCTAGAAGAATTTCTAGAAATTCCTCGTAATTCCTATGAAAATTAGAAAAAATGAAAATTTTACTAAAAGGTTGCTTATATAATCTATCTAACGAGACGGAAGTCAGGGATATTGACTAATACTATATTTGCCCTATATAATATTTGTATCCTAGCCCAATATACAAAATCACATTATCATTAAATTTTCCTTTGTAAAGCATACCAAGAGCTTAGTATCTATAAACAGACTATTTCTAGACTCGAGCAACGTGTTGACCGCCACAATGAATTATTGTAAACATACAGTCAAATTAGTCTTACAACTGCACGTCATATTATAAAGTGCTAGTATAACCTCTATCAAATAGTGTTGCTACTGGATAAATTTGATACATTTTACTACTATTCCCAACACTAGTTTAGTAAAGTATAGTAACATTTATAAAAAAACGAAGCTAAACTAATTGAAAGCAGAAGGATTCGAACCAGTGCCTATTGAAACCCGTCCAATGTTTTTGACCACTAAGCCATGCCATCGACGTGAACGATTTTTTATACGTTTTCTATGTTAAGCTTCACGCTTCACGCTATATCCCGCACACAGCAGGGTAGGCAGAGGGAACCTTAAGTTTCTATGTTAAGAGATTTTTTAATTTTCTTATTGTATGAATATAACTTTTAAAATGTTAAAAAAAAATCTTTATTATAATCGATTATAATTGATTAAAATCATTTTAATTTATATCTAAGATATTCTGCTAGAAAAAAGCAATAACCCGGAAGCATTTACTTTCTTCATACACTCAAAAATATAAATATATTTACGATTCGAATTCAAAGTCATAAATCGATTACAATAGGCAATACTAGTCAGCCAACTGTGCGACTGCGTCATTTATAATTCAAAGAATGTCAAACTAATTGTTACAACGTGAAAGGAATCTAAAATAACAATTGACACACATTTTTATACGGTTAATTGCTTATAGATGGACCCAAGCAGGTGTAAAGTACATTAAAATGTAAAAATAACCAGACTCTTATAGCGGTTGCATTAATTGAAGCTATAACTGTTTAAAAATGTTTTGTATAGCTAATTTTTTACTACTTTACTTTCTTAGTTTATATTTTTTTTAGCTTCACGCACACAGCAGGGTAACCTAGTGTCAAGATACTCCGTTCCTCACTTTTCGCCGAATTTGGTGGTATTGCGTGTTAAGAGGCGGAACTTAAAGCCGCGCTTTTGCTTGACACCATAGCAAAGGAAATGATAATATTATATATTTCCACTCGTCGATTTGGAATCGAACCCACAACCAGTCGCGATTACAGTCACACTTACGTGACCATGCGCCACGACTAATTATGTAATGTTAGAAAAAAAAAATAAGAAAGACCAGTCGTGGCCCAATGGCATAAGAGTGTGACTGTAAACGACTGGTTGTGGGTTCGATTCCCACTCGAGGAGTGGAAATTATATTTCCATTTTTTTCGCTCTGGTGTCGAGGTAAAGCGCGGCGTTAAGTTCCGCCACTTAACACGCAAGCCTCCGAATTCGGCGGAAAGTGGGGAACGGAGTGTCTTAACACTAGGTTCCCTCTACCTACCCTGCTGTTTGCGGGATATAGCGTGAAGCTACTTAATTTTTTTTTTTTTTAAGACAAGACACTCAGCACGCAATATCTCGATTTCGGGCGGAAAGAGGATAAGAGAGTGTCTTGACACTGAGATCTTTTTCACTACGGTGCTATGCAGGAAAAAGCGTAACATTTTTTATTATTACACAATTTATTAAGTGCTCGTGTCAAGTGGTTTTTGTCTGGCCGTTAATAATTGCATCATATTTTTCTAACATTTTTTTTTAAACTAATTTGGATGATATGTTTAAAAATTTTAAAACACACTAATTTTCTAAAAATATGTTTTTAAATGACATTCATTATACATGGTAGTTAAATTATAATTTATGCATTTATCTTCAGTTAGATCTATCCTTAGATCCTATGAAATTGTAGGTTACAACTTTTAAGCAGAATTTCTTTCTATTATTGATTACCTATTTATACGGACACTCTGATTGATTTAACAGATAAGGTTATATTTTAAAAAATAATGATAAAAAAGACGGCAAGTATTTAATACTTCTTTAAAAATTCAGAGCTTGTAAACATTGGCTTGAGTGGAAACTTGCTATGTCTAAATTGAAAAGCAATTTTGTCGCAAATTAAAAATCCTTTAAAAAATTCACTTCTTCCTTTTTACACATTAATTGCTATTTGTTGACGTTCATCTTTAAATTTTGTTTTAAATTTTATCTTGATGGGGCATAGTGGTAAACCTGACATACAGGTAAAACTTTGTAAGTGCACGTATATATGGGTATAAACAATTTTATATTTCGCCACTCAACACCATGGTCGAAAACAGGCGGAAAGTGGGGAACGCACTATATTGACAATAAATTCTCTCTATCTGCTTTCGAAAGAATGAATGTGACAACAATTTTTTTGGTTTAAATATAGCATCTTTTACCTACATATAATTACAAGATTTTATTACGTAGAGCCAGTCGTGGCGCAGTGGCACAAAGTGTGCCTGTAAAGCGACTGGTTGTGGGTTCGATTCCTACTCGAGGAGAGGAAATATTTAATATTTCCATTTTCTTCGCTTTTGTGTCGAGGCAAAGCGCGGCATTAAGTTCCACTAATTAACACGCAGTGCCTCCGAATTCGGAAGAAAGTGGGGAACTGAGTGTCTTAACACTTGGTTCCCTCAGCCTACCCTGCTGTGTGCAGGATACAGCGTGAAGCTATATAAAATGTCTTATATATAATTAAAAGATATTATTACGTAGATAATATACAAACAATTGCATATAATCTATTCTAGAGGACTTAGTATAAGATTAATATATAACATTAAAGTATGTAGTCGTTTTCCATCGAAATATTTACAAGTCTCAACAGGTGCTAAAAGTGTATATTTTCTTATCAGAATTGTCTTCACAACCAACAATAAAGTAACGTTTTATAGCGCCAAAAAGGTATCAAACTACGTTTCTCCTGACATTTTAAATTGACTTTGGTAGGAGTCGAGTTTCATTCGAATTTCATTATTTAAAAGTGTGTTTTATAAATATCTTGACAGTAATATATAGGTTAAAGGTTAATAATAGAGCATGAAAAATAGTATTTCACTGTTTTTTACTTAACGTGGCAGGCAGAAATAAACCTAGAGTGATAAATACGTTCTCCAGTTTCGCAGAACTTAACGCCGCACTTAATCTTTGCAAAATAACGGTTATTATTTTTTTGTCTTATAAAAAATTACTACTTTATTTTAAGATTTGTTTTTTAAAATAATACAGTTTTAGGAAACAGTAGTGAAAGATATAAAAATAATAATGTCATTTTAGAATACAGTAGTGAAATAATAATTACAAGATTTACAAAAACTATTTACACAATAAAATTTACTAAAACAAGAATACAACCGCGTACATGAAAGTCAACGAACAAAGTATGTCCTATACATTTGACAGGTGATTTATATAGGCTTGAAACCAAAGAAAATAGAAAAGAGGGTTAATTCCTAATTATACAATTATTTTACAAATGCGGCAGGGTAGGCAGTGAGAACCTAGTGTTATATTCCATCCCCCAACTTCCGTTTGAATTCGACTCATAACAACACAATTTATAGTTGAATGGTGGATCTCAACGCTGCACTTTAAAACGTTATTTTAAAATTTATTTTACAACTAGCCACCCGCTCGCGGCTTCGCCGCGTGAACTAAATGACTGTTTCGTTTTATTGCAACTTTCGGGGTGGATTTTTGAAAAATAATGTAGCCTATGTTTAAGCTAACACTAACAACTATATTTATGCCAAAATTCATTACAATCGGTCAAGCGGTTTAGATTTTTCATATAAACTTTCATCCCCTATTTCAACCCTTAACAGATTGATTTTTGAAAAAATAAGTAGCCTATATTAGACTCAGTAACTTTTACTACTTTCATTCTAAATTTCATCCAAATCGGACCAATAGATTAGCCGTGAAAGCGTGACAGACAAACCCACAGACTTTCCCCTTTATAATATAGGTATTGATAGAATTTGTATAAATGAAGAAAAATCATAAACTAGCAGATGTATTATATACATTATACGTGTCTATATAATTATAAAATTATTAACAAATCTTCATAGAACCGTAATAGCAAATAGTAATTATATCGTTTATTTAACCTACATATTTACAGTCAAAAGTTGAATTCAAAAGCCAATATCTTAATACATTTTAATGCTGAAATTCAGGAATCTGTTTTACGAATACCTATCTATAATAATAAATTAAATTAGAACGTCTGCTTGTAATATTATAATAACCGTTTTGTTTCTAAATGCATATGTGTATATATGCATTTAGAAGTATCAGACTTCGTCTATATACACGGAACATATATCAAAATAATATGTGGTTTTAGTTTTCTCGGTCTACCCCGTGTGGTGTGGGTAACAACGTGAAACTGTGGTAATTTTTATTTGCTTTGATAAGTTAACCGAAATAATAGGTAGAAGTTAACCGTCCCTAAGAATAATAAAAATTAAAGTTGAATTTTCATATATTGATTATAAAATACGTGTGAATAAGTAATCAGTGTTTACAATATTTGGCATTGGCCCGTACAGGCACAACGCAACACTTCCTATATAAAATAAACGTCTCGCACACGTCTAATTTACATTATAATCAAATGCAGGTGCTCTACAATTAATAGAAGTAACCTCTAAAAATACGCACAGAACAGAATATTATGACGAAGTGTTATATTTAAACTATGTAAACAAGTTGAGCTTATAAATTTGATTTACAATGTACTTCCTTTGCTGAATGAAATAATAAATTGACGGTGAGTGATTGCATCAATGCCTATGTTCAGTTAAAATTTAAATGGGTCAAAGTTGTAAAAAAATAACTTGGGGCTTTGTCTTGCTTATTATATAGTGTAACGTTGTAGTTATGTATAGTTATGTAGAGAACTATTATTTAATTGTAAGTGTGATTGTGAATTCTATCTCCATTGGGAGAAATTATTATATTTATACAAATAAACAGTATGCATGATACAAAAATAGTGTATTACTAGCGGCCCGCTCGCGGCTTCACTGCGTTAACTACATAGCTGTTTCATTGTATTGCAACCCTCAAGGGTAGATTTTTAAAAAATAAAGTACCGTATGTTTACGTTTAGATTGTGAACTATATTTAAACCAAAATTCAATACAGTCGGTCAAGCGGTTTAAATTTTTCATATAAACTTTCATCCCCTATGTCAACCCTTTAGAGGATGATTTTTGGAAAAATAAGTAGCCTATGTTAGACCCATTAACTTTTACTACTTTCATTTTAAATTTCATCCAAATCGGACAGGTAGATTAGTCGTGAAAGCGTAACAGACAAACACACAGACTTTCGCATTTATAATATAAGTACGGATAATTCGATCAGAAAATAAGGAATGGTGAAATTGATTAAAGCAAGGAAACGACAAATGTAAAATATTAATTCCATGAAGAAGCTATTATTTTGAAATATTGGCTATGGCTTATATGATTTTAATTTCACACAAGTCTCAATAAACAAAGGAATATAATTATGTAAACTTACAATGCGCAGTACAAGTACGCATCCATTCACATTTCAGAGCTTCTCTATATGAATTTAAAAAGCCAATCATGATTAAAAAGAAAGAAAATAGAGTAGGATATCCATCCAACATAATTTTAAAACTTTTCAGTTAATTAAAACGCCGATTTTTTTTATTAACCATGACATTGTAAAGACAAATCGGTTTTTGTACAAGATAGTGTTTTTTGGCTAAAGAAGTCGATATTACGATTGTTAAGCCTTTTTTAATAATGTTTTTGCACTTGCTTCTTTTCTCCAGCATAGCACGCCAGTTAGAGAAAATTTAGTGCCAAGACTCTCTATTCTCCACTTTTTCCGGTAGAGAGCGAGGATCATGCCCGAAGGCAAATCAAACCCATAACCAATCCCGTTTACACCGAAACGACTCTTATAAAATTCATTACTTTATTAAAACAATATAACTGCGCTATGATAATAGAAAAATATGAAATCCTGAATATGATAGCTATTCTTATTTCACTTACTAAGAAAGAGGAATACTGCAATACTCATAATCAAAGTACATATTATCTTTACTATATTAAGACCTCATTTTAATACGCTATGTTAGTCATTTTACGTATATTTTTTTCTTAAGCTTACGCACCTCTTTATACAACTTTTGCAATCTATGTGACAGAACAATTGCTCAATATTTAAGCTGTAATTTATGATATTTAATCATTTTAATCTGATAATTTGGTCAAATGTAATAAAGTATATAGATGTACATTTAATTTAATACTAATTATAAACATATGAAATTAATAATGATATATTGGTTTTTGTTTACGGTTTTATGGTTATTGAAATTTTCATATCACGTGGAATTATGAACGACAGTCTAGATAAAAGTCAATCTGTTTAACTTTCCACCTATTTTAAAGAGTTTACTATAAAAATATTCGTGATGAAAATATTGGCTTCTATATGTAGCATGGCTTTATAATTTTCTTCAGCTTCAGGTTTTTTTCATGAAAATCAGAGAGAATCTAGTGCCAGGATACCCAATTCTTCACTTTCTGCCTAAATTCGAGATGCTGCGTGTTCAGTAGCGAATCTTCTCAGGGTAGTAAGAATGCGTAGAGTGATGATACTCCATTTTTCACTTTCCGAAAAAATCGAGCAATAACTCTATAACGTTCCGTCATTTAACACGTTATTACGTGTTAAATGATGGATCTTATCAGAGCAGAAAGTGGAAAATAATTTAATAGGTAATTTTTTTAGCGCTACGCTGTATCCCGCATATAGCAGGGTAGGCAGAGGGAACTTAGTATTAAGACACTCTCTTCCCCGTTCCGGCAACACGTGTTAATTGGCGGAACTTAACGCAGCGAAGAACAAGAGTAAATAAATGGATTAGATAGTTTGATTTCTTGAGGAGAAATCGAATGCACAACCAGTCGCGTTTACAGTCACACTTTGTGCCCCTGCGCCGCGACTGCCCTCTGAAATAGATAATCCATACTTATATTATAAATGCGAATGTCTGTGTCTTTGTCTGTCATGCTTTCACGGCTAATCTACGGGACCGATTTGGATGAAATTTAAAATGAAAGTAGTAAAAATGAGTGGGTCTAACATAGGCTACTCAGTTTTTCAATAAATAACCTCTAAAGGGTTGAAATAGGGGATGAAAGTTTATAAGAAAAATCTACACCGCTTGACCGCTTGATTGTAATGAATTTTGGTATATATATAGTGGATAATCCAAGGTTAAACATAGGCTACTTTATTTTTCAAAAATCCACTACCGAGTGCGCGGACCCATTTCAATTCTTTTTTTTTAGCTTTACACTATATTCCGCACACAGCAGGAAGGCAGACGTAACCTAGTGTTAAAACACTCTTTTCCTCACTTTCCGCCGAATTTGGAGGCATTGCGTGTTAAGTGGCGGAACTTAACGCCGCGCTTTGCCTGGACACCAGAACAAAGAAAAGGGAAATAATAAATATTTCCACGGCTCGAATGGGAATCGAACCCACAACCAGTCGCTTTACAGTCATACTTTGTGCCTCTGCGCCACGACTGACCTCAAGTAAAATAAATAATAAATTATTAATTTTTACTTTAAAAAACATAACTTTAATATAAGATGCTATTTTTAAACTTTCGGAAAATGGTAGGCGGTTGAATATACGAGTGGGTGGTACAGGGAATTGTTATGAAAATATGTAGCACTCAACGCGATGCTTCTGTTATAATTGAACTTTTACTATATACCTATGTACATATTATCGGCCCGCTCGCGGCTTCGCCCCGTGAACTGCATAACTTTTTCGTTATATTGCAACCCTTAGGGTGGTGGAAATAGAGAAGCCTATGCTTAACCTTGGATTATCAACTATATTTATTCCAAAATTAATTACAATCGGTCAAGCGGATTAGATTGTTCATATAAACTTTCATTCAAACCTTTAGACATATTTCAAACCTTTAAAAGTTGATTTTCGAAAAAATAAGTAGCCTATGTTTGACTCTGGGATATTTACTACTTTCGTTCTAAATTTCTTATAAATCGGACCAGTAGATTAGCCGTGAAGGCGTTACAGATAAACAGACAGACTTTCGCATTTATAATATAATTATGGACATAGTATTAAACTTATTATAGCTTGATATCTTCTTAATTACGGATATATGGGTAAATTCTTAAATAAGGAAGTACACAGATTTTTGTTTGTGACATTTTATTTATATAAATAATGTTATACAATTGATTTATTTATTACGTACGTTGAATGTATTATTACGTAAAGGTATACATACATATACGTATGTTAAGCATGTTGATTTTATTAAAAATAGTACATAGTTTCAATCTGTTAAATCGGTATTATTAGAAGTATAGTGTAAAAGTTATTAGGTGTTTTTAGCAGATTTAGTTTATACGGGATATAGTAGGGTATTCAGATAAAAATTAGTGACAAGGCACTCTTCACTTTCCACGTTAAGTGGCGGAACTCAAAGCCGCGTTTTTTTTAGGTATCAGTGAGGAGAAATGAGAATAATTTAAATATAATCATTACCTCAAGGGACAATCGAACCCACAACCATGGCATGTATAGACAGACCATGTTCCACTGCGCCACGACGACTGTATATTAAGTTTTATTAAGTCAATGTGTATTATACAGCTTATAAGCGGCTAGCAATATTCAAAATTATATCATTACCGCTTTCTAAGTATTCCAATTTAACATATAATAACTCTAATGGTTAATGGTATACTTAAGAATATATTCTAGCCATTTTTCCACTATGTCTTACTGACTAATGACTTTTTTATCCACTGCAATAAATAAATCAAACATTTTAAAACACGTGTAAAACACGTAAATTAAATAAAATAATTAATTAGGAACAAGTGCCAACGCCATGTGACCAGATCACGCCCGGTTTTGATTGCTTTTATAAAGGGTACAGTTGATTCCAAGCACACGTTAGAAATAGAACGGCCGTCCAATGACAAAGACAATACATGTCGGCTGCGCTGGCGCAGCTCGTTTGAATCAGCTGTACGAAATTGATTCACTTAAAGGGCGCGGACGTGCTCATATGGCTGACCGATTTGAGCGTCTTGCACGCGACCAGAATAAATGGACTAACCGCTTCCTCGATCTGATGATTTATGACAGTTGAAGTACCATAATAACTTCCAACAAGAATTATGCACATTTAAATGGTGTCAAAACTGTAATTTATAAGGAATATTATGTGCAGGCTTAATATTATTTCGACACTTCATAAATTCTCTCGTTAGTGTGAATAGGTACGTAATAGTAGGGTAAAGATTCACGATCGTAAATACATGATGTGGAAACAGTTTCAGAATCAGGAGTCACCGGATCGTTAAGTTGTTTTACGATTTGATTGGAACGCCATTCGCTTAGTTGTTCTTCTGTTGGGTGCAATGGTGATATGTAGCCTCCTTCGTTACTGTCACTACTCCTCATAGAAATTGAACGTAAATAACTCTGGGGACATAACGTATTTAAATTTTCTGGTAACAGAAAGATTTGTTTCTCAAAAACATGTTTGGTTATAGCACTTGGTTCATTAATAAGTTTATTTATTTTTGGCATTTGAGGAGGTAAAACCAATGCTTCAATTGTTTTGTGTTTAACAAATACAACTCGCTTGTTTCCTTTTAGCAGTGAGGGATTTCTGTGTATCAATGCATATACTATAATGGCGCCACCTAATAGACACCCTATAGAAATTACTATAATAATTATCAGCGTCTTATCACTATAAACATTTGCATAACTATTTTTTAAGTCATAAGATATACATTTTTCCGTAAGGATTGTACCAAAAGACAAATTGAATGGACAGAAAATGTAATATATGCCTGAATTCAAATTATAGATTTTTAAAGAATTCGGTATAGTGTTAACGCAGTATATTTCATTTACACAAGATGACTGATACCATAAAAGTCCTAATCCTTGCTCCACGGATGCTGCAATTTCAACCATAGAGTAAGTATTCTTTTCAACAGCATATATAGGGTTAATCCAGTCATTTGAAGAAGATATCATGCCGTGATCTACTTTATACTTTATCGGACTCAAGTCTTTACTGTTTATTCTGTTCAAAAGACACGTGTTTTGTTTGTAAGGTATAACTGTTAGAGAACTTTTTTTGCCATGGCAAGCTCCGTTCATATAAATGGTTCTAGACATATTGTGGCATAGCCGTGGATCAAAAATAGATTTGTCAGAATTATTAATGTATTCTGTTGTAGCACTTTCCGTGTCAGTGTCTTGTAGACAATATCCTTCAAAATCTGAAAAGGCTAAACCATTGACAGCATCAGGAAAACGACAAATAGGATCTACTATTAGTAGATCTTTAGTAAAAACATTTCTTAAGTCAGTGACAGAACAATCACAATGCCACAAATTATCTTGCAAAGCAATCCTTGGTTTTAAAGGTAAAATTTTATCAAATAATCCTACAGGAATAGTAACTAGAAGGTTATTATTTAGATACAAAACTTCTATTTTTTCTAAATAATCAAAAGTACCACGACCAATGGCTTTGATTTTGCAAGAATTTAAGAATAATACTTCACAATCATGGATTTTTGAAAAACTGGCGTTATTCAGGTTATATTCAAACGTATTTAATGAAAAATCTACAATTTTTAATTTCGTAGAATGAGCGGATCCAGTAATGTTAATGGGATTCCAATAATTACTGGACATTATTTTCAAGAATCTTAAGCTATCATCTACCGCCATTAGGGCTTTTTCATCAATATCACCAAGTATACAATCAAGTATATGTAATCTCTCTAAATTTGATAATCCTAATAGCATATTATGTGACCAGAAGTTTATTTCTATTTTATCCAAAATGAGTATGTTTAGATTATTTCCGAACGGACTCATAAACGCGTTTGGCGAAATATGTTTAATATTCCCACCAACTATAGTCAATTCTCGAATCTTCGGATGAATGACGGAAAGCCAATTTTCTGGTAATGTACCACTTCTAAAGGTTGGTTCATTTAGTTGCAAAGCTATATTTTTACAGTTGAAGGAGACTTCCTGTAACAATTGGTAAGCCATTAGTATACTTACATTGTGATATCTGACAATAAATTAAGGTCAAGATGAATCTATAAATATGCATGTTTAGTGACGTACAGAAATTGTATTTATAATTTGGTCTTCATATGATCCATAATATGGTGTTTCATGGCATATTACTCTACATTGGTTAGTAACGCATCTTGAAGGTGGCATATCATTCGGCCGGCGAGAGGTGCCCAATGCCATTAACACAATTAAAACAAAACTAATGACAATCAGCGTCCCGAAAAGAATTTGTACTGCTATGCGAAGCCATCCTCTGCTACACGAAGTGTTTCTGTAAATAAAATAGTAAAATCAGGTGACCGAGGCGTGCATCGTGATTATAATACAAAAATATATAATAAAAGAAATATAATAAATAATTATAATACAAAAATATATAATTATAATACAAAAATATATAATAAAAGAAATATAGGACTTCGGGTAAAAAAACTAACCACTTTCCCACCTGAGCTCTCACAACGTTGTCGACCGTTCTTAAACTACTTACAGTCGTAACAAACGATATTTTTGCAGATATAGATATTTTTTTATAATGATATTTTTTTTAATTGCCCGAAAATATGGAGATAAAGAAATTTCATAAAAATGAAACTTAGCTAAATTTAATTTTATGTTTAAATGGCTAGAAAACGTTCACACACACACGGCTCAACTTTTAAATAACAAATTATGCTAAGGCTACGAAAATTCTTTATTTTAAAGTACTGAACTACGTTCATATTGATGAATCATACAATTTTGAAGTTGTCATTTAGATAGAATGTATAAATTACAATTAGGTATATTACTTTTACTCATCATTTTAATTTTTTTTTTTCGTTTTGCTTCACGCTGTATCCCGCACACAGCAGGGTAGGCAGAGGGAACCTAGTGTTAAGACACTCCGTTCCCTACTTTCCGCCGAATTCGGAGGCATTGCGTGTTACGTGGCGGAACTTAACGCCGCGCTTTACCTGGACACCAGAACGAAGAAGATAGAAATATTAATATTTCCACTCCTCGAGTGGGAATCGAATCGTTTACAGTCACACGCTTATGCCACTGGGCCACGACTGGCCACACATTATTTGTTTATTCTTATTAAAAAATAATACAATTAGTCTACCGAAAAGTTCTGCCCGATTTTGAAATAGAAAATATAATTTCTTAACATTAAGACGTTGTTTTTGTTTTTTTTATCAACGTAAGACCTCATTATTGCAAAAATGAATATTTATTTTTTTTTAATGCCATTTTTGTGCATAAATCTGTGCATTTTATTTTCTTTTCATATTTTTTAAGAACAAACGAATGAGATTGTTTGTTTGTGAAGTCCGTTTTAATATAGGAGACGCAACGCCGCAAATTAATATTTTGTATATTTTTTGATCTCTGATGAAAATGTTTTCTGGAATTGACTTTTTTCGATTTAAAAGTTTATTATTCATTGGTGTTCGTTTGTCTCACTTCATACATTATACAATTAGAGTGGTATATAATTTTGTTTTTCTGGCTTTTCAATGTGCTTCTTTCCTTACTACGAGTATTATCGTCCCCGTTTTTTTACTATGTTCTAATAAGTATTAAGAAAAGAAACTTACACAAATTCAACATTTACTTATTTATAATCTTTTATCCACACAATTTAACACTAAAAAACATCTTCTACAACCCAACTTTGTCATATGGGAAATCATTGTGTAGGTGTGCAAAAATTTATATTATAACTTAAATAAATGACAAATACAAGTATATATAAACATATATACAAATAATTACTACATTGATAAATATATGACAATGATATTGTACTTAGATTTTAAAATCAGATAACTAAAATTACGTGTGAACCAAAACTTGTTTCCTAGAAAGGAATAGAATATTCTGGTAGACCTATTATGTTAGTTCCTACCTTATAAATGCAGAAACGGTGTTGTTCTGCTTCTTTAGAAATCCAACGCGTGCAACCTGCATTATCTAAAAATGAATGCTAATGTATTTAAAAGGACAATATTATTATATTGAGATATATAGAGATATATAATTATAATATTATAATATTTGAGATCGTATGAAATATAAGAGGCTGTCGTGGCTCAGTTAGACAGCATATAAACGCAATGGTTGTGAGTTCGATTCCCACTCAGGGGCATAATTATTCATTATTTTCATTTCTTCGCTCTTGGTGCCAAAGACTAAGTACGGCCATTCGGCCAATTATAACACGCAATTTCCCGACTCTGGGCAGAAAAGAGACAATGGAATATCTTAACACAAGCTATTACAAACTACCCTGATTTGCGGGAGAAATATACGCGTGATGCTGCAAAAATGTAAAACATGTCCAATTATTTCCATTTTCCCTCTTTAGTGAGACAAAGTACGGTATTAAGTTCCACCACTCAACACGCCTTGTCTCGAATTAAGGTGGAAGGTAAACAATGGAGTTTCTTGACTCTAGGCTTCCCTTTTTTTCTGCATATCCGGCTATGTATGGAGCTGTGAATATTATTATAATAAGTTCAATTTTGCAGATCTACATCAAAGGCATTATTTTCGTTTGATCTTGGATAGATCAAACAAATTCTGCTAGCGGCCTGGAATAAGCTTTACCAGACGTCATTGTTTCATCATGATTCGTTATCCAATTACTTCCATTGCATTCTATTAAATTTTATATATATAATTTTTGAATTTTAGTTTGTTTTATGTCAGAGATAATATAACTTTGATTATTTTTTATGTAAAAAAATCTGATATTTGTACTTTAATATATATTTTACTAGTGGCCCGCTGGCGGCTTCGCCGCGTTCACTATTTCGTTATATTGCAACTCTCGCATTTTTAAAAAATAAAGTAGCCTATGTTTAAGCTTAGATTATCAACTATATTTATGTCAAAATTTATTACAATCGGTCAAACGGTGTAGATTTTTCATATAAACTTTCATCCCCTATAACTCTTTAGAGGTTGATTTTTGAAAAACTAAGTAGCCTATGTTAGACCCAGTCATTTTTACTACCTTCATTCTAAATTTCATCCAAATCGGACCAGTAGATTAGCCGTGAAAACGTGACAGACAAACACACAGACATTCGCATTTATAATATAAGTGTGGATTTATTAAATTGAATAGTATTACTATTCAATATAAATGCTTAATATTAAACGGTACTCTATATATTAAGCATTTATATTACAATATAAATGCTTAATATATAGAGTACCGTTTATGTGGCAAAAAAAGTAAATTAAAAAAAAAATGGTATAACGGAACTATGTCACTCGAAGTTAAGGCATGTGAGTATTAAGTAAGCCGTCGTGACGCAGTTGGACACTGTTCGACTGTGAATGTGATGATTGTGTTGTATTATTTAACATAATATATTAATTTTTTTAAAAGTGTTATTCCACACTTAAGAAAATTAAAAAAGGCATTTAGAAAACCTATAAAAATTTGAGCCAGGCGCTCTTACCGCTGAGCAATGCGTTCTACTACCAGTTGCGTCGAAATTGTTATACGTTTTTTTACAACTTAATCGTATAAGAATTTTGTTATAAAAGTTTTATATAACGAAATTCTTATACGTTTTTTTAATATATTTATTTTCATTTCTCCTCCATGGTACCTAATACCACATCAGAGCGATAAGTTTCGCCACTTAATACGCAATGTCTCGATTTCGTAAGGAGAATGGACAACTGAATATTTTAATACTTTTTGACCACCCTGCTTTAGGTACAGGAAAAAGCGTGAAGCTGGTCTGTCTATATAGGGAAGGCATAGAAGAAAGGAATATATGCATAATTACCACTTACCGTAAATTGGTATCTATTTGAGCATCACACTTCCTACACTGACAGCACTATTAACAGGTAATTTAAGTGAACTGACTGATATATTATTTCTAATAATAATCCATGTCGAGATAAGCTCTGATAACGTTGTATCGGGCTTTTAATGGACGCGTTTTAGGATAAACTTTGCAAACAATAATGATCGAGAACGCAATTTCACGGACAAGGGCGTTTTTATTATTTTTGTGAGTAATCCTTTACTCGTAATATTAATGCTTTGAAGTAACTTTATATTAAAATATAAGTAATGGGAAAAATAAGTACAAAGTTCGTTTAGCTTCTTACATCACAAAGCAGGGTAGACAGAAAGAACTGAGTGTCAAGACACTCCGATCTTTGTTTTCTGTCTAAAGAAAGATATTGCATGGAACCCCGCGCGTTATCTTTCCAGAGCAAGAAGGTAAAGATAAATTAAAATTATATTATAATTTCCCAACTAGGAGTCAAACCTACGACTGTTGCGTTTGAAGTCGGACACTGATCTATTGCGTCACGAAAGTAAAAGTACATTGACGTCTGTAGTTGATACTTGTATAATTATAACATTTCTTTCAAAGCATGTATACATATATTTCATGGGTTTTAAGTCCAAAACAGGGTCACTTTCATGAAAACTCCACTTCAAACTTATTTGTTTTACATATCCTATATATTTTAGTATGCCTTTCACAAAAATGCGTATACGTTTTTTTTAAAAACGTTTTAATTACAATTTTAACTTAAAAAAAATCAAATTAAACATTTATATAAAAAAATGACTTGGTATAATTTGGACGCATAATGTTTTTAAGTTTTCAGATAGTTAATATTATTTATATTTGACTCTATTAAACCAAAATAATAAATACTTTCAACATTTTTAAAGTGTCATTAACACACTTAGGGAATTAAAAATAATATTTTTGAATGTAGTGGGATTCGAACCCGCGCCTATTGGGAACCGTCCAAAAATTATTAAAATTTATTTATGTTTTTAGCATATGTGTGAGAGACTTTTACATATTTCTGCTATCTTCTGAGAATTTTCTACCTGCTTTTCCAAAATAATAACTTTTGGATTTGTTTTTATATAAATTATAATATGTTTCGCCATGTTAAATGAATTTACTCGTATATTTAGTGTTCTCTGATTACTTATTGAATAGAATAGCTTCTTGATTCCGTAGACGTAGTTCTCGATGGAAACAGATATAATATTCGATTGTCGTACAAAAACTAACATCTAAGTTAACGAAAATGCTTTGAGCGTGTTCGTTTTAGCTCCTCTAATAAATTATAAGTTAATAATTTGTCTAATTTTTTTATTTTTGATATTGGAATTTTATATACTTTCGTTATTTTGCCTAATCTTAATAATATATAGGTATTTTGCCACTTCACGTTTTTTCCGCATAGTCAGAAAGAACCTAGTGTCAAGACACTCTGCACTCCACTTTCCGCCTGAAATCGAAATATTCTGTATTGATTGGCGGAGAATCGAACCCACAACCACCGTGCTTACAGGTAGACGCTGTCCCAAGGCCTCTAAAAATACAGTTACCTTTTTACAAACATTACTTCTTATGCAAAAAATACGAACAATTAATGTACCTATTAGCTTTGCAAATAGGCTGGTATACCAACTCCTATGAAACACTTCTGTAGTAATCTTTGCTTACGAAACTATTATATTAAATCTTGGAAAGATAACAGCAGAAGGCTTTCACGAATATACCTAGTAATTTTATTCATAGGATGTGTCCCCCAAAATAGCTCGTCATATACAGGGTGATATATATACACTCGTAATTTTAACTGAGAGGTTTATATTACCTGCTGTGATAATAACACTTGTCGTCCAGAAATATATAGCGTTTGTGTAATGTTTTATTTGGGCAGGTCGATTACAGTAATCATATGTAAATCCCAAAGAATATATTTTTATTATTTTGTGTGGGCTAAACTAATTTACCAAATGACAGTTTATAATAAGTTTAATTAAAAACAAAAATTTGGAAAGTATCGCCTAGTTTATTATACATAGAGTTAATCTTAGGGGGAAGGGTTAAGAATACAATTTCCTTCACTTGGGTAGCGTCCCATAAGGTTTATTTTTTTTTGCTTCACGCTGTATCCCCGTATAGATGGAACCTTGAGTTAAGACACTCCCTTCCCCACTTTCCGCCGAATTTTGGAGGCATTGCGTGTTAAGTGGCGGAATATAACGCCGCGCTTTGCCTCGGTACCAGAGCGAAAAAATGGAAATATTAAATATTTCCATTCCTCGAGTGAGAGTCGAACCCACAACCAGTCATTTTAAAGTCACACGCCACTGCGCCACGACTGGTCCCGACATCATCTCATGATGTGTTCTGTAAATAATACTTCATTGTATTACTAACATAAGCTATTTCAAAATAACGTTAAATTACAAATTTTAAACACTATTTTCAAATAAATACATTATAAAATATACATAATTCAAACTTACGTCCATTTCAATATCCTTATACACATCTCGTTTAATAAATAGAGAAACATAGACTCTATTACTCAAGCAATATTGGAAGCCGCAGTCATTAAACAGATATATCTAGTAACGGAATAGGAGAAATTACTTCGCAGCGCAGTCGTCCCACGTGCAGGAAACGCAATAAATCAAGAGGCATTGCCTAGTTGTTTTGAATTAGTTTCCACATCTATCGTGCTTTCCTTGAAACAAAGTATTGCAACACGTAAAAGGGTTATATTTTTTTTAATGTCACAGTTTGTTAGTGGTTAGGTTTTTTTTGATTATAAATATATGATTGCTAATTAATAAAAAAATGTGGCCAGTTGTGCAGTGGCATAAAGTGTGACTGTCAAGCGACTGGTCGTGGTTTCGATTTCCACTCGAAGAGAGAAAATATTTAAATATTTAATTTTGATGGGTTCGATTAGCACTTGAGGCAATACTTTATTTATGTAGTTTCCATCAATTCCTCTCCAGCAAAACAAAGTTGATTGTTGTGTTGAGTTAGGGTTTAAAGTGAAGAACGAATCGCTAATAGATCCATTTTGTTTTCAAAGAGAAAGGCGTGACGCTGAAAAACATCAGAACTGTCTGGTTAATGGTGGATGTCTTAGAAACAAGATAATTATCAAATAATTATTAAGTAACAGGTGGTAAATGAAAGTAGTTAGGTACTACTTTCATTTACCATGCTGTAGGAGCATAAATATATAAAGTGTACGAAGTTGCGGGCATCAACTAGTATTCATATAATATAAATTGCTTCTTAGAAATATTATTATAAACGTGGCCTTTTATTTAATATTTAAGTTAAATAAAAGAGCGTGATTAAAAGTATATTAATGTTATAAAAATATATTGGTATTCGTTTGAATACTTACATTATTAACTTTTTAATTATAATAAAAATTTCAATCAGTATAATAATTTTTTCATGCTTATTTAAGCATATACGGCTTTCTGTCCATAATCAGGTTCCTGTGTGTTAAGTGGTTGAACTTAATACCTTTGTCTTGGGTACCAGAGCGGAGAAATGTACGTAATATATAATCTTTCCCTAGATTGGGAATCGAACACACAATCATTACGGTTTCAGTCAGATGCTAACTGACACTGCTCCACAAAGGCATTACTTTAAAAACATGGTTATATTAATAAAAACATACCAAATAAATGCTGTATAAGAATATAAGAATTAATTTATTAAGAACTGTGTCTAATTTTTCAGACTACACTCACAATTTATTCTCTTTTTAGAAACACTTTTTAATATGCAGTTCGTTGCGAAGCTTATTTTTACACTATTTGTACGAAGAATGAAAGAAAAATGTTTGAAACGTTGGAATGTTAAATAGTACATTAAGCTAAGTGTTGTAGAGCATGCCATGTAATATTTATTTTAGAGAAAAATTATAGAACTTTGTTATAAAATTGTGTTTATCATTTTATTTAAGCTTTTAGAATTAATGCAGTTTTTTTATTGTAGATTTACGGTTTTCCTGCATAGGGTATGCAGAGAGAACCAGGTTCACCTAATGTCAGGACTCTTTGTTTTTCACTTTCCGGCCAAATTTGAAATAATACATTTTGAGTATTTATTTAATTTAATTCTTCGTTTTGTCTTCTAAACGGAGAAATAAATATAATTTATATATAAAAGTTGCCCCGAGTGGAAATCAAACCCGCAACTGACGCTATCAGACTGCGCCATGGTGGTCTCGAACGAGTCGACTACCAGAACGAGTTTAATATAACTGTAAAAACGAATTATATTTTTGAAGTTCCGCCTCTTGACACATAATGTATCGACTTCGAATGGAAAGTGGAGAACCGTGTGTTTTGACACTAAGTTCTCTCTGACTACTGTGATATGAAAAGAAATTATAGTATTTGGACTTCAAACAAGCTGTTGTTTTAACAAAAGACATTACGACAACGTATAAAAATTTGAATACAGCGGGATTCGAACCCGCGCCTCCTAAATACCGTCCAAGTGCTCTCACCGCTGAGCCATGCGTTCTACTACCAGCTGCGTCGAAATTCTTATACGCTTTTTAAATATAACTAATTTTTGTTATTACCTAAATGTGAAATAACACTTTAAAAACGCTTAAAAGTAAGCTGTTGTTTTCTTTTGTCCAAAGTTATTTTTATTTTATCCTGACCAGAGCAAAATATACTCCTAAGGTCAATCAATACAGAACGTTTATAAGTTTACTTTATGCGGAAATCGAATTTGTACCCTTTTAACAGTTTTTAATCTATTACTAGAAACTAAGTGCTTGGAGCAATTGAATAACCATAACCTAGGTGATGCGGTTTTATGTACGGACAGTACGTTCTAAATTTTTATACAGATTTAAAACTTCTTGAAGCTTAGAAATGCCAAATGATTTTATTATTATATACATTGACGCATTAATGAGCTCTCACATTGTTCAATACATACTTTTATTATACATATTTTTATTATAAATGTCTGTTTTTTTTTTAAATCAACTCTGAAGGATTGAAATAGGGGATGAAAGTTTGGAGTTTTGAGTTTTTAAGTGAAAAATTTAAGCCGCAACCGATTGTCATGAATTTCCCCAGGAATATAGAATATAGTTGATGATGCAAGGTCAAACATAGTTCTTTCCCATATTTCGGATTCTTAGGTCGTGGTATTTAATAAAAATAGGTAAAAAACGTTTAAAAAAAACAAAATTAAAAATTTTGAAAATACCCACGACGGTTTAATTGTAATTGAAAAAGGATAAAATAACTAGAAATCCCCCGCCTAAAAGAATATATGTAACGAGATGATGGGGACGACTTCGTCGGAGCTGCCATTACTTTAAGTTTGCTAACTTCTCCTAGGTTTTCATGCTGTTAGGAGGAAAAAATTAAAATATTAATATGAATTTACAGTTTTGATAACTGGTATTCCTTTTAAAAACTTTAAGAACGAAATCTATACTGTTAGCTACTATATTTAAAATAGAGGTTGCAACTGGCAGCCCCCGACGAAGTTGTCCCCATCATCTCGTTTCATATATTCTTTTAGGCGGGGGATTTCTAGTTATTTTATCCTTTTTCAATTACAATTAAACCGTCGTGGGTATTTTCAAAATTTTTAATTTTGTTTTTTATTTTAAACTTTTTAAAGTGTATAGATACACATTATATATTATTACATAATTTCGAAATACTTTATATTAATCTTCATGCAAATCCAAAAAAAATTATAAAGCCCAATGCTTTCTGGTTATCAAATGCCTATTGCAGCGCCTGGCAGATTGTCACCGCAACATTTTTAGGAAACTTAAGTTTAACCAAATCAGTGAAAATCACAAAACCCACTAGTAGTTTTGATTTGGAACAAATTAATTTATACTGGAGCGCCCCGTGGTAGTTTGTGATATGGCATATAAAAACACGCAACAATTAAACCTGAACCTATCACAGAAAACCGCATCTAAATAGGTTTCACACAAAAATACAAGCAAATGCTTACTACAGCGCCCCCTGGTGAGGTGTCACCACGACACATATATGAGAACACGCGCTAATTGAGCCTGATCCTATCGTTGAAAACTGCATCAAATTCAGACTCGTAGTTTTAACTTTGCACCATCAAATGTTTAATGAAGCGCCCCCTGGTGAGTTCTTAACGTTAAAAAAAACTAAAAACATACACCAAGTAAAGGTAAATCTAATACTGAAAATCGGATCTGTCCAATCGGACTAGTAGTTGTGGTTTTACATTAAATATTACAAACAAATGTTTACTGCAGCGCCCCCTGGTGAGTTAACACGATTAAGCATATCCAAGAACATGCACTAATTAAACTTGAGCTTATCACTGAAATTTGGATACCAAATCGAATTCGTCATTTTAGCTTTGCACAAACAATATTTTACTGCAGCGCCCCCTGGTGACTTGTCACCGTAATATAAATTTAAAAACATGTACTAAACAAAGCGGAATCTAATACTGAAAACTCTTTCCAATCGTACTAGTCGTTTTTGTTATACACAAAAAATGGAAGCAGCTACTTACTGCAGCGCCCCCTAGAGAGTTGACACATACTTGAAAATATGCACTAAGTAAACATACATGACACATATATGAAAATATGCACTAAGTAAACTTGAATCTATCATTGAAACTGCATTCAAATCGGACTCGTAGTTTTAGTTTTGCACAAACAAATGTACTTACTGCAGCGCCCCCTGGTGAGTGATCACCGTAACACATATATGAAAAGATGCACCAATTAAACCTGAACCTATCGTTGAAAGTTTCATCTAAATCAGACTAGTAGTTTTTACTCTACATAAACAAATGTTTACTGCAGCGCCCCCTGGTGAATTTTCACCGTAACGTAAAAACAAAAATTTTAAAATATGTACGAAGTAAAGCTTAATCTAGTTCTGAAAACTCTAGCCAATCGGATAAGTAATTTCGGTTTTAGACAAATAAATATAAGAAAAATTTTGGTTTTACACAAAAAATCTCAAACAAATGCTTATTACAGCGCCCCCTGATGAGTGGTCACCATAACACATATATGGAAAGACGCACCAATTAAGCCTAAACCCATCCTTGAAAGTTTCATCTAAATTGGACTAGTAGTTTTTGCTCTGCATAAACAAATGTTTAGTGCAGCGCCCCCTGGTGAGTTTTCCCCGTAACAAAAAAAGAAAAATCTTAAAATATGCACCAAGCAAAGATGAATCTTTTTATGAAAACTCTTTTTAATCGGAGCAGTAGTTTCGGTTTTAGACAAATAAATACAAAAAAAGTACAAACAAATGCTTACTACAGCGCCCCCTGGTGGTTTGACACGATAAAACATATCCAAGAACATCCACCAATTAAACCTGAATCTATCACTGAAAATCTATCGAAATCAGACTACTATTTTTTGAGATAATTGAAAACATTCGTTTTTACGTAAAATGCTTACTGCAGCGCCCCCTGGTGAGTTAAGGCAATAAGACATACATAAGAACGTACGCCAATTGAACCTTAACCTATCATAGAAAACCGTATCAAAATCGGACTTATAGTTTTGGAAATAATTGACATAGTAATTTGCACAAACACACAAACAAACAAACAAACAAACAAACAACCTCTCACCCCAAACACATATACAGTCGCCGTTCCGTCGCGGTTAAAAAAACATAGACTACTAGAATTTTTTTTGAAAACTATAAACCACTTAACTTAAGTGAGAACGTGGGCTGCAGATAGTCATACCATAAATTTCAAATATATTAAATTGAAAAAGTTTCATCGTATATAAATTTTTAGGTTATATAAATATTTATATAGAACACTGTATTCGAATGACGCTTTAAAAAAATATCAAATGCTTTTTTTATGTAAATGCGCAGATATTTGTTGAAAAAAAGTTTTCACAAATTCATTTGCTTATTTTAATAACTCACTGCGATAGAGCTTAACCTGTTTAAATTTAAAAAAATATATAATTTGATTTTTCTTGAAATATATGAATACTGTTTATTTTACTTTTAAATTTGTTAACTTTAATTGTCACGTGTGTTCTTTTGGTACTAAAAAACAGCTTAATAGGTCACACGCGGTAATAGGCTATCGTGGCGCAGTAGGAGATAGCCTGTGACTCTAAAAGCCCTTCGGGTTCAATTTCCACTCAGGAATATACATGATTTTATATTTAAAATATTTTAATTTTTTTCGCTCTGGTGCCCAAAATACAGCAGAACGTTGAGTTCCGCTCAACTCAACATGCAATGTCTCGATTTCAGGAATAAAATAAAGAACGGACATTAGACAACTCTGCGGGAAAAGTGTCATGCTGTAAAAGAAGTTACACGTGACATAAGTATTGTCAAGTAATTTGTTCTCAACTGGCAAACTTGAACCTCAAACTCATTTAAGCGGGCACAAGGAACTAAAAGGATAAGAAATCGTGGCGTGGGGGCACGAAATCTGACTGCAAACGCGACTTGTTGAGGGTTCGATTCCCATGCGAGGAGTGGAAATATAGAATATTTCCCTTTTGTTCGTTCTAGTGTCGATTCAAAGCGTTGAGTTCCACCACTTAGCACTAGGTTGCCTCCGCTTAGCTAGCTGAGTGTGGGAGACACTGTGAAACTAAAAAAGAAAAAATGGTGCTTATATAGAAAGAACGGCGTGGGAGCCAAATCCACCGCTGTTATACTAAAATAAGTATAATTTTCTCTACGTAGAATTTCCTTAGTTTCATTAGTTTACTAACTTAAAGCAAACAGATTCAGCGAAACTCATCTCAAAAACGTCGCAAAGACGAAAATTTTATAGTGGAAAATTATGTTTTCACAAAATAACTCTGGATTATAAAAGTTATTTGTAACGAATTCTTCTTGTTGTTTTTGACTGTGGAGTATTTTCTTGTGACTGTGTAACTCATGTCGCAAATGTGTACATTGTATGTGTATTCTTGGGTACAATTAAAATTTAGAGTCTTACATAAAAAAATAATACATTACATTAACTACCCGTGGGAAGACGGGTTAAAATACAATTCCCCTCTGTCGCTGGGCAGCGTCCCGTAAAAGACGGGTAGCCCAGTAGCTTGGTGGTAGGAGATTCGTTCTCCAACTAGCTCGCAACCACTATCATGTCAAAGACGAATCGCCAAACATCTGATGATGTGTTCCGGTCCGATGGCATGTAAGCGAGCTCTCTCCCTATTCTCACCATCCCCATCTTCTCTCCTTTCCTCCTCTCCTCTTAAGGTCGACAACGTTTTCTAATGTTATGGATGTCAATAGACGAAGGTACTACTTACTATCAGGTGGTCCTTCTGCTCGTTTGCCTCCCTTTCATCAATCAATAAAAAAAATACTTCTGGTAGCATCGGACTGATAACGTCATGGTTGTCATTCCCATTCAGAGGATAGAATATATTTAAATTATTCACATTTCTCTGCTCTGGTAGCAAAGACAACTTTGACTTTGACTTTGACCAATATCCTATATGTTAGTCAAAGTCAAAGTCACATAACGTACATATAACAAGACATCACATAATTGCTAAGCACAAGAAGCCTGAGCTGTAACGGTCATTACCTGCGTAGTAAACATAGGACAGTGTAAGACGAAACTCGATATGTCTCTGTTGCTTTCAAAGCAAGTATTCTAGTTGTAGTTATTACGTACTGCTTTAGTTAACAAGATACTGCTGAAATATGAAATTAGTGTCAAACCCAATACAACGACTTATTTAAAAAAAATATAGAGCTTTACGCTTTTGTTCGTCTAGCAGGATAGTTTAGAGAGAACCTAGTATTTAAAGTTCTTCACTTCTACCCGGATAGGAATCGAACCCACAGCCATCGTAATTACTGCTAAACACTGTCCTATTGCGCAACATTGGCTTATAACATATTCTACTCTTGTCCAAAAAATATTGACAGTTAATTTGTATATTTAAGGACATTACTTTTGCAGAATTATACCTGTCATACGGCCTTTATGTGTACATGTATGACATACATTTAAAAATACACGTCATAACATACTTAGAATGTAAAATGGTTATAAGTATATTCCACTCCAAACTAAATGTTTATTTAAAATAGATACGAAGTTGAACGCCGCCACTAAGTTTACTAAAATTACATATGATTATAGTAAAAAAAAATATTATCATTCATTTTAATTGTGAAAGCCAATAACAGCCAAAAAGAAATAAAAAAAAAAGTAATCTTTATTTTTTTATAAACTATAGCTACATATAAATTTATATATTTCTTTCAATCCTCCTATCGAGTTCCTTGCTTTATGTTTATAAGATGACTCTTATAAAGGCCAAAGGCTTTTATTTCAGATATATATTTTATTTATTTATATTTATATATGGAATAGATATTTCAATAATGTAGAAGTAACTACTTCTTTTAAAGACATTGTATATTATTATGATTTTTTTATTGCATAAGTGAACATCTACAACAACAAGGGGGTTGTGGATGCTCAAGAGATGCAAATACAAAGGGTTAAGGGTACGAAGGTCTCATATAGTAGCGATCATGGAAATGAAAACCTCTAATACCTACCTAAACCTCAGGAGAATTTGTTCAAATATAATTGAAGATACTATAAGATTTAAAATAACTGTAAAGTTGTCGAATTTATACAAAGAGTCTTCAAAATTTTTTGTCATTCCATACCTATACTATTAAAAGTTTCGTTAGATCTCAAAGTATTTTAACACAAGTGCCGGTCCCATTATTTCGCTGCCAAGACTCTTGAAAACTCTTCAAACGTGTTTGTTCAGCCTCCACGAGTGTTATTAAACTGAAATATAAGGTACAGGACTAAGACGCTGCCTTATAACTAATAACTAGATAATAAAATACAGAATTAGACGTACTAATATATTTATAAAAATCAACATTTGATTATCGAGGCCGTCGTGGCGCAGTGGGACATTGTCGAACTGCCATGCGAAGATTGTAGATTTAATTCCCACTCAGAAGTATGACTATATTTAAATTTTCATTTCTTTGCTCTGGTACCAAAGATAAAGCGCTGCGTTGAGTTCCACCACTAGAAACGCAATATCTCGATTTCAGAGGTAAAGCGAAGAACGGAGTGTTGACACTAGGTCTTCTTTGACTACTTCCCTTTTTTTACCTGGTATTAATCTCGGCCTAGCCAGGGTATGCCTTCCTACTAAGTCTCCTCCACTTTGCACGATTTGCAACATCTTCAATTACTAGTCCATTGCGTCTCATGCTCTGCTTACGATTTGACTACTACATGAAGCTGCAAAGTTTGATTCACTTTTACTATGAACTAATGATTATGGGTTCGATTTCCATTCGGAGGAATAAATAAATTATTTTCATATCTTTGCTCTGGTAAAAAGCATGTCGGTGAGTTTCGTCTTTTGACAGCCCATGTTTTGATTTTGGGCAGAAAGTGGAGAATCCCCTTGTTATTAGTACACAGATAATAAAACACGGTGTTAGACGTATTTATATTTTTATTAAAATCAAAATTTGATACACCTTTACAGCGAAACTTCAATATTACATTTATTACATATATAAATAATAAATGTGACTATAAACTAGGATGAACACTTCCTCTAACATATTCAACAACATTAAGATTTCATTAAAAGGAGGAAAAACATTAATCGATTTCAAAATTATTGCTGTCAATTATATAAGATTGTATACACGTAGATTTAAATATAATCGATTAAAGACGAGAATATAACATTGAACCATCCAAGCATCGGAACACACAACAACGATAATAATATTAAACACGAGAACAATTACAACAAGTAGGTATATATAATAAAACATCGAATTTTTAGTTGTTTTATAAGAAATATGCGAAATCGATTCAAAATCGATATATTAAATCGCAATCCGATGTTCATAAAAACTTACAGCTAAATTGATATGCATTGTTAGGTTGGCGGCGCTTATTGCTCGATTTTAACATTGCTCCACCTCCCCGATATGTTTGATGTTGGTTCCTTAATTATAACTATTTAAAGTTATGATAATTTACTCGAATATATTCAACTTGCGTCATATAACTATCGAGCTAAGATGAAATCTATATAGATAGTAAGTTATTACCAATCAAAGCGCAGCGCGATCTGTTCATATTAATGCCATTATAGTCGCGTATCTAAATCGCATTATTCCGTTCAAATATTATTTGAATGTTCTGTTACAGACGTGTTTAACTACGAATCGTTGAGCAAATTAAGATCAAACCGCGCTTTGACTTGTATTCACTGAATAAAACGTACAACATTTATTTATTTATGTTATTATTTTAATAAAATTACGCTATACGAATATATTCTATTTCGCCATATTAAATATGTAGATATATTATATGATGGCATCTTAACTATCAGGTTTCCCGACTCTGATTATGTGTATATTATATGTGCATAAACATTGATAATCTGTGCTCCAAATACTTATTCTAAGTGAGTAAATACTTTTTTATAAATATCAAGAAATATGTAAGATATTTTGAAATTTGTTAAAGTACGCGTATTTTAACTTGAGAGATCGGAACCTAGCTACAATAGGAGTCGTAGAACCGACTTTTATGGGATAATTGGTGGAAAGACATGGTGAGCGACAGACAAACACTAGCAACTTCATTATTCATGAGGTCTTGTGTCTCAATTCTATGTCTGGTTGACTTTACCTGCGCAAAATTGATCGGAAAGCGTAGATATGACTGTTCAAGATAAAATGCGCGTACTATATATAATATTAAAGGTAAACGCGTGCATAAAGAATACAAAATAGGTATTCAATCTCGCGTCCTGCACGCGTCTAACATTTATAAATACACATACAACATTCAAAAACGCTAGGGAGTGGTTAATTTTGTTATTTTTTCTTATAATTTTATTACAAAAAGGGTTATCACATTGAAAGCTTCAATTTCGCAACATTGTATATATTAATATGCTTAAATATACTTATGTAATTCAGACTAGGGGATATGTTTTTGGTTACATTTGTATCACTTAAATAAGTTCATTATTATTTATTTTAATATAATTTCAAAATAACACTACGAGGAAAGCTACTGAAGCATCGAAACAACGTAATATGACAGAGCAATAGAAATTTGCAAATAAACTGTTTGAAGCATATAGTTTACAGTCACATTTATTACTTCACTAATCAATATTAGACTAATTATATATTATTATAAAATAATATTTAAAGCTAAAGCAACTAAAACGCATACGCCTGTAGTAAACAACTTAAAAATAAACGAATTAAAAGTAAAACTATAGTAACTGTAGTAAACTATACTGTTAACTCCAACCATGCGTTGATGACGTTCATAAACTTTCATGCAAAACAAATAAAAACGTATCAACTGCATATAATTTATATAGATAATGTACCTAACACTTAACTAGAACTAATCTATCAAATACTCAGGGCTTATAACATCCAGTTTGGAATGAAACTAACGTAAACAAGAGGTAGAGATAGAAGGAAACATTAGGAAAGTTTTAATACTATACGAGCCCCGCAATTACATGTGAAGATAAATCTGACCTCGTTATTAGAATACATTGCTCTAACAGTAAGCTAACTTAAATGTTATGTTACTTTTAACAAACATAAAATACATTTTGAGAAAGCTTCAATTACTTGCTATCATTTATTTAGTTAATATTTCTTTCAAAATTTTAATATATATTAGTTTATATATAAATAAACCTAAAATAGATCTATATATAGGAGTCGAACCCACGATCTCCGTGTTACTAGAGCAATACGCTATGAACGACTAGACCAACTTCAAACCGTTGGTCAGGAGTTCAATTTCCAATATAGGGGTCAACAGTGTTATATTATTGAATAGTCAACATGGTAAATGCGCAAAAGCTTACTAATAAATTACATAATGTTATAGAGGTAAGGGGTAAATGATAAAAAATATGATACATTTTTCATGTTAGCCTTTATCGAAGTGAAGATTTCCATAAAAACTCTTTTCCAAATTCCAATCCATTATATCGTGAAACCATTTCATCAGAACCCTACACTTAAGTGACCTACTTTAGATGTTATTCTAAAGTAAGTTGTAATCGTATGCTTTAAACAACAAAGTTGTATCTAAACTTTACAGCTCTTTAAGAATCCGTAGTTATATTCAAAGTGTAAAATTTCCTACATTATTTCAGTGACGACTTGTCTCTACGTATTCCGATTGTCTTTATTAAAAATATGTATCACACCGTTAAATCCATTCTTATCACAAATCCTTCCCAAAAGCTACATTTTCAGCCGAACTTGATATGTATATGATCTTTTTTATGTTAAAAATGTTGAAACATCACGAAGAATGCAAGTTATCCGGCCACAGTTAACTTGACCCTTCGTTAACTCAACTAGCAAATAAATCATTTTTTTAATAACCTTTATATGAAGTTTAGGATAATTGTTGACATTTAACTACTACTTTATATTATAAATAATACGAAATGTTCAAGATACATGTGTGTATCAAATTAAAAATACAATTATATTTACTTATAGCAAAGTTCAAAATGAGACAACGATTCAATAATATTATAATTAAGGAAATAAACTAGAAGTATCTAACAATAGCAAATGTAATATAATTGGTGACCAACATTGGGCATATGTTGGTGGCGCTGGATGCTCTTATACCTGGTTTTCGTTTGCAGCTCATTTTGTCTAGAGGCATCTTGGCCACGCTGTATTCACGATGTTCGCTGACCATTGTGCAAATTGTGCGTTTCTTTTGCATCATTTCGTCATCGCGGTCCTTGAGGCCGGCGAGCCAGTTCTCGTACCACGCCAGATCACAGTCGCAGATCAACGGGTTATCTAAAGAATTAATGAAATTTTTTATTTATTTTAAGAAATATTGTTTTTTTAGCTTCACGCTGTATCCCGCACACAGCAGGGTAGGCAGAGGGAATTTATTGTTAAGACACTCCGTTCCCCACTTTCCGCCGAATTCGGAGGCTTGCGTATTAAGTGGCGGAACTTATGCCGCGCTTTACCTCGACACCAGAGCGAAGAAAATGGAAATATAATTTCCACTCCTGGTGTGGGAATCGAACCCACAACCAGTCGTTTACAGTCACACGCTTGTGCCACTGGGCCACGACTGGCCACACATTATTATATATTGGTTTTCGAAAAGAGAAGAAATTTATAATAACAAGAGAGGAAATGGAAGTACGCTTTTTTAAGTTTGTCGTTCATATTAATCTACCAGCACTGTACCGTGCACAGTTGGCATACTAATGTAAAGTACGTAAATGAATCGTGTTGTATTGGCTGAATATTATAGTCTGCTAGTTGTCGTCAAAATATCGTTTGTGTAAATAGCACTTTCTTTTCTTTTGTTCCCGTAAGATTTTGAAGATATTCTTTCTTAGTATTTCCGTATACTGTCCATATCCAATTCAGGCTTCCTATGTCTAGAAGCATCGGTTTAGTGTTATCAGTCAGACAGTCAGTACGCGAGAGTATTAATCGTACTGAGGACAAGGTGACCAAAACACAAAGAAAAGAACACAAAACAACTGTTAAGTAAAATATATAATTTAAATACAAAGACAATAATACTAATGTTACTTTAAACTTAAATGTAAATATAAACATGAAACAAAATTGGAATTGCAATTCTTCTAAGGCCAGTTACAACTTAAAAGAGTATCAATAATACCAACGAGTCTCACTTCGAAGGTAGTTTCCGTACAAATTTCACTTTATATGCATTGTACTCTGACCGTCGCGTTGTTCCAATACTAAAGTAGTAAAACTCGATTTAAAATCTTTTACTAAAATTGAAAGCTTTGTAAACTTTTATCGGTCCTTCTCCAAAGTACTTGTAATATTTGTGTTTGATTAAAAGTTTTATCGAATCCTGGATTTAGAGACAATATAATGTTTGTTTGCTTCACGCGGTATCCGGCACACAGCAGGGTAGAGAGAGGGAACCTAGTCTTAAAACACTCCTTTGCCTATTTCCACCGTAATTTGAAGACATTGCGTTTTAACTATTAACTTAACGCCGCGCTTGACCCTAGACAAGTAACCTATATGTTATAATTAAACATTCTTGCTGCTTACAAAATTTAAACACTGATCGGAGGGAAATGGTTTACAATACGTTCGTTGGCATTTGGCAAATTACACCCAAACTATTTCGACGACAACGGTAGCAAAATCTTTCAATCCAATCAAAATCGTTTAAGTATAGAATGCTATTATACAGGTTTAAAATTTAATTGAATTTATAAATTTAAGATCCGTATTAATGGCCTTTTAATTATAAAAGATAGGAAAATATTAATCTAACAAATAAATAAACATTCTTACCCATAATATCAACAACTCTCAACGTATCCAGGATAGGTTCCATGATTTCCTCGGGGATGTGCTGCAACTTGTTGTTTTGCAAGTTGAGAGTCTCCAGCGAGTTGAGGTTGTCGAAACCCATTGTCGGTAGTTGATGAACCCTGTTCAAATTAATTATTATAATATATAGTTATATTATATGCGTGCCATTTGAATGAGCGGGCGAAGAGAATGGGCGGAAAGAAGCTAGTGACGTAATACTCGGCTTTCTTCGAGATTGAGAGTTGAGTGATGAAATTTCCTATGTAACTGGTTAGTTATTAGATTTGATTAAAATATCATTCCCTCAGATAGGGATCGAATTTGGTATTCGATTCAGAGTCATACATTGTAATGTCTAATGTTTGTAATTTTTCGTTATACATATGTTTATGACAACCACTTTGTAAGATTAAAGTTGTATAGGTATTATTTTTTAGAAAATGTATTAAAATTTAAATACAGCCGGATTCGAACACTTGCAACCTGTCATAGCTCTCCGACCGGTTCACCATGCCATAATCTACATACATCCTATATACCCTTTACATTATTTTGTAGTTAGTTAATCTTTGTTTATAATCGAGAAGTACGGTTTGGAATCCGAATACGTTCATTTTTTTTAAAAGTTTTCTAAAAAAGTGTGTGCTAAAAATAGCACTTATAATAAGATTAATGTTTTCATTTAAGAATATGTAGTTTACATATATATGACTCGACAGTACACAAACTTAGATGGTAATCATCTGTTTCAAGATGAACTTGAAGCAGTCTAATGAAGTAGATTCATTAATGGACTTGTGCAACTTAGATCAGCTTGGTAATTGACTCCCTTCAAGGTGGCAAGACTCATGTACTAAATTTACAGGTGCTTGTCTATCTTGCATTAAGCTTGTCATTGAAAGTTAACTTTAATAAAACAAAGAATTTCTATACATGTTGTCACTTTTTTAGCTGCACCCTGTATCCCGCATTTCTCGCGTGGGAATCAAACCCACAACCAGTCGCTTTACAGTCACACTTTGTGCCACTGCGCCGCGACTGGACCCTGGCCCTGGTTGTTATTTAGCGAATCCATTTTTATAGGAGAGCCCCTATTTGGTCAATTAGCTGGTAGATACGCAATATTATGCAGATATAGGTTATATATTTGATCTCCTTACTTTTTGAAGTAGAAATCTATCAAATTGGACTTTTTTGTTTGTGTAACCTTCCATTTTGTTCTTATTTAAGTTTATTTTTTTTTATAACTGTACAGGTAAACAAGTACTATAATATAAATACTACTACTAACTACTGCTATTATAAAAATACTATTTAAAGCCCCTATCCAACCAACACAGTATAATTGCGTGACTACATCATTTTATTATCAAATAGCTTGCAATTAATTATAAAATACATTTAACTAAAGTAAGAGTACACCTTTAAATTAGTAAATGGGGCAAATTCATGTATATTTTATATTACGTTAATGCAAATGTAGGATCTCGTCGCGTTTATAGATGCTGTCCTATTTCACCATGACGACTTCTATATATACACTAGTATACACATATTGGTATAATCTGATATAAACATATTATATCAATATTAGCTAATCGAAATTCCCGATGAACCAGCGATCTAAATAAACAATGCCTCTCTGTAAATCAATCCGCTTGCTCAGTTGCTTTCCGAAGGGCTTTTCAATTGAAGCCACCCCGTTTTAATGAGATACTGATCTGTTGCGAGCTTCTGTAGAGGGGCTTAACAATGATTTTCAATCATAAGATTTTTTTAAGATTTAATTAGTGATCTGCCGTCTTACTTAAGGCAGTCTGGCGTCTAACTTGAAGTATTTGCCTGTATATATGTAATTTACGCGTTAACTAATGTGTTCTTGACATTTTTTTCAATATGTATAAACATATCGAATATACACTAATATTGTAGAGAGGTAAGCGACTATGAGATTGGTTGAGATTGTACATATATTTGACATCGGTGATCTTCGAAGCCCAAACGAAAGCCAGCCCCAGCAAATGATTTTTTTAAAACCTTAAAAAAATCTTTGCTGTATATAATATACAGTAGAACAAAGTTCCGAAATCGTTTTGGCTACATTATGCCCTATCGTTTTGGGTATATATTTATTTCGAAGTACTTAGTTTCCAGTCAGATCAATTAACACTTATATAGTGATCCGGAAAACAATGTTATAGAAAATCTTTCCACGCTGTTATTTATATCTTTTTTTAATTCACGCTGTATCCCGCACACAGCGGAATAGGCAGAGGAAACCTAGTGTTAAGACACTCCGTTCCCTACTTCCGCCGAATTCGGAGGCATTGCATGTTAAGGGGCGTAACTTAACGCCTAGCTTTGCCTCAACACCAGAGCGAAGAAAATGGAAAGATTAAATATTTCCACTTCTCGAGTGGGAATCGAACCCACAACCAGTCACTTTACGGGCACACTCTGTACCTCTGCGTCATGACTGGACCGTTACTTATGTAAATCTATAAAATATGAAATTTAATAAAATTATATATTTGCAGTTACAGTTAAACTAACTGGAGAGCGATATGAACCCTAAGGTTGTAATTTTGTTATTATTCAGAAAATATGTTTGAAATTTCTGTATATGTTATTACATACATTGAAATTTCAATACTAAAATTGCTCAATATATTCAGCATTCAAAAACTTTTCCTCAATAATGACTAAATTACAACCCTAGGATCCTTCAAATTGCTCTTCTGTAAAGTTGTGTTCTGTTTTTTCACTTGTGCCGATCTACGGTTAACATTGTTAATTATGGAAGTCGAAACAGTAACGTAAAGTTTCTGATAATGATTACATTGCTATTATTTTGATCATAATAATATTCATCGTGTTTTATGTAAAGTTTGTATATACTTTAACTTATTTTTTTCTTTGTTTAACAGAGAAAACGTAATGCGAAGACATTTCGTTCTACACTTTCCGCCCAAATTCGACATTTCATATCGAATAACGAATCATATGAAATCTCGAATTAGGGCTATTCCTATGAACGTAATTAAATATAAAGCTGCAAATGCCTAAAATAAATTTGAATTATAATATTAGCAAAGGAAACATATTAGTTGAAAGACGGAAAATGTATAAGGTCAGCAGCATAAAGAACACAGCAAGTAAACTTGTATAGAATAATTTAACATTTTATACCGATATCTTTATTGTTATAATATAAAAGAGTATAGTCCCCGTTTAGAGTATTGATTGTTAAGTGCCTGAAGTACTAAAATAGATATAAACGTTACTCTGTCTCAGGGGCGAGGACGATATAAACTGAAACTGCACGTTCGCGCGATTTTCTTTATACTTATCTTAATATTTATCTTAATATCACCTAGCGAGTTATAGTAAATACACAATATAATATTTTATCATTTTGTAAATGTATTTTAACACTTTTAAGATAAAAAAAGCTATTCTTTTTATATTTTTATAATAATTACGACTAAAATCAGCATTTTTGTGTAAATTTAATGCCTAAACCTATTTAAATATATTTATTCCAATACGTTTTGGAATTAAGTACCAACCACGAACATTTGACACTAGCTGCAAATGCAATTAGAGTATATTTAAATAAGTACTGCTCTTTAATAATAATTGTACATAATTCAAAGTCAGGGAACTTTACCTATAGACCATACTGTAAGGCAAGATTCTCTTTACAATGTTGAATTCAAAAAACAGAATGATTACTTTACATTATAAACATATCAATTATAATATCAACGCTTTGCTGATGCGATATTTAAATTATTTTCATTGCTTGTTTTATTCATTGTTCTACTACATAACACAAAATGTCTCGATGCCGAACGGAAATAGGAAAGCGGAGCGTCTTGACATTAAGTTCTCTCTGACTACATGGCTATGCAAGATAATGCATAAAGATAGAAAATAAAAACATTGCTTTAATCACCTTTAAATTTAAATATAACAATCTCAATCAAAAGTGCAAGACAGTCAAAAGAAAGTAACTTTGTGAGACGTCCCTTGACCTAGTCGTTTCGTTCGTTTTGTTACAAAAATTTCCACTTTATGTATTGCAACGCTGTTTCGCAGCAATTGCGACGAGAATACAAAATAAACCAGCACTTTGGAGTGCGCTTTCAAAAATAAAAACTTATAACCTCTGAACATTTGTAGATATTTTTCTATTTCTTAAAATTTGCATTTGTTCTAATGAAAATGAGAGACTTTTCATGAAAATGACTTATTGTGAAATAGGCAGACTAAAATAAAATAAACGGTTCGCGTCTTTTAATTTTATTTTCAGTAAAACAACAAGTATTAAGTGCGACTGAAAAGCGATTGGTTGTGGGTTCGATACCCACTCAAGAAGTGGAAATATTTTGTATTGTCATTTTCTTCGCTCTGGTGTCGATGTAAAGCGCGGCGTTAAGTTCCACCACTTAACACGCAAGGCCTCCGAATTCGGCGGAAAGTGAGGAACGGAGTGTCTTAACACTAGGTTCCCTCTACCTACCCTGCTGTGTGCAGGATACAGCGTAAAGCTAATATAAGCAAAAAAAAAGAAGTAGGTATATGCAGCTTTACGATCTTTCCCAATAAGCAGGGTAGTCGGTGAGAACCTAGTATCAAGACACTCCAGTCTCCGTTTTTGTAATTGCATATTGGAGTGGCGGAGTTCAACACTGCACTATGTCTTATATACCAGAGCGCAGAAATTAAAAAAAAAACATATATTCATTCATATATTTATCCCTTCAATTGTGAATTGAACCCACAGCCATGGCGTTTACAGTCAGACGCTGTCCCACTGCGCTACGATGGCCTCTAAGATTTTATTAAGCTTTAGATTAGTGTGTCATTAAACACAAGAACGTGTAGATAATTATGAAATCGTGGAGCAATTGGCAAGCAGTGACGCCTTGGCAATGTACCTGACAATGACGATGGCTGTTCGTCTAAAAGAGTTTGAAGTGTATATCCATACTAATATTATAAATGTTGTTGTCTGTCTGTTACGCCTAATCTAGATGATTTAGATGGAATTAACAGTGAAAATAGTTGAAGACCCGGGGAGAAATGGCCTGTTTTTTAAGTAAAAGTTAGTTGGTAAGGAGATAAAAGTTTGTATAAAGAAATCTAAGCCGCTTGACCGATTTCGATGACTTTTCTCAGGTAGATAGATGAGGCAACGTAAAATATGCTGCTAATGCTTAGAAGTTCTAAGCAGCTGATATTATGACCTTATGGTATAAAAATGAAAATATATGTAAATAAAAACTTAAGCGAGAACGCGAAGCTATAGTTACGTACTTCACCCAAGCAAAGCCGCATACTGGGCGCTAGTTGGATATTATTACTCAATGTACATTGCGAGAAAAGATGTTTTATAAATAAACAATAAAGGTCATTCATCACGGCTGATGATGATATATGTCACATGTCTTATGACTCTTGAGCCACATGTAACATGTGTATGCTTTTAGATCTTAATTAAGTAATAGTAACCTTAGTTAAGAAGTGCATCTGGGATTGTACTGCAAGTTGGTTAATCCTAATCTATACTTATTATCTAGTAAATGAGATCTATAATAGTGTTTAGTATTATATAAAGTATTGTACCTACGCCGAATGGCTTAGATTATTGAAAAAAAAATTTAATATGATATTATATGTATAATATTTGTCGCGTCAAGAGACCAAACTGTTTTCATAACGCAACAGTTATTGCCGAAATATTGTAATGTATTAACAGTATGTATACTGTTTTCATTATAAACTGTTTTGTTCTAACAGTAGATAAGATATAAAAAATTAGGAATTTGTACTGAAATGTTGTCAAAAAAATATAAGTATAAATGGCGTCGTAAAAATGTTGATCAAGCTCGTTTTAGTTCTGAATACACACGAATTCCAGAGTAACCATAAAGTAACAAATATTTTTTTAATATTTATCTTCGTATTTCTTAATAAATTAAATGCCTAGATTGTTTAAATGCGTCGGGCAGTCAAAGAGAACCTAGTACCATTTCGCTCTCCACTTTCTGCCCGAAATGGAGACGTTAGTGTCTTATCGAGACGTTAGTGGGTTAGCGGCTTAGTGGCACGTGGCTTACTGGAGCAAAGGAATGAAATCTATTATTTAATGATTCCTTTGATTGATAATTGAACCCATAAACAAATGGAGTTAAGTTACTGCAACGCCGCAATGGTCATAAATTAAAATTTTTATTAAAGCTAAAAATTACATTGGTACATTATGTATATATTTAATATTTCCATTTTCTTCGCTCTGGTGTCGAGGCAAAGCGCGGCGTTAAGTTCCGCCACTTAACACGCAATGCCTCCGGATTTGGCGGAAAGTGGAGAACGGAGTGTCTGAACACTAGGTTTTTCCACTGCCTATCCTGCTGTGTGCAGGAGATACAGCGTGAAGCTGATAAAAAAAAAACATTATATACATATATACCAATGAAATTTTTAAATTAATAAGTTAATGCTTATAACGATAAAATTTCTAGTAACTTCTCGAAAAGACTAACGAGCACATAAAAGAATATAATAACATCGAAAGTCTCCATCGAAATCATCGTCACAAATAATTCTTATTACTTGAATAATTTACTTTGAAGTTCGTTATACAATTTTACTTTCACTTTATAAAATATTGTCCAACTTTAGAACAGTCGTAAAGAGACCAAGAAAATTAATGCGACGTTTTCATGTTTGAATGGAAATAGTATATAGAATTTTTGTTTTGTTATATTAATAAAAAAAAACTTGGTATCGCTTTTTCATAATAATGAAAAAGCCAGCGAAATTTGATTTTTGGTTTCCTTAAATTTTATATGCTATCTATATATAAAATTTCAAACATACACTATCATATATTTTACGTACGCTTTTATATATTCGGATCAACGAAGCCACTCATTTTTTTTAAAGTTACTATAATAGATAAATTATGCTTGTTTTGATCGTATAAATCTTTATTCTATTATTCTTAAATTTGTTAATCATTTGAGCAAGCACGTAACTAATCTCTTTATATTTTAAAATATAATAATAAATCATCCTTTGGCTCGTGATGAAAAAAATTTGGCTGGAGCGTACTTCACGCTCATTAAATTAAATTATTGATTTTTTTTTATATCGCACCTATATTCTTCGATAAGTATATCGTCACAAGCACTTATACATGTAATATTATTTTAAATTTTAACGGTGATAGGCCTAGAGTGTAAAAGCTACAAGGGATTTATCTCGTATTTAATACTAAAAGCCAACATAGCTGTATGGCATGTTTTAAAAATGTATTTCAGTTACCCATCTCAAAATATTATTCACTTTTTATATATACTTTTGGCGAAACCTGTGACAAATTGTCATATTATTTGACAAAATAATATATTCATACTTACATATTCTTTTGTAAATTAAGGAAAGTGATGGAATCGCCATATCCAGTGAAAGCATCTTCGCTGATATACGTGATGTTGTTTGATCGCAAGTCCAAATGACGGAGGCGGTGTAAAGGACGAAGTGCCTCGGAAGGAATCTCGTGGAGACGGTTGTCACCCAGACGAAGGTATTGAAGATTTTCTGTTTTAAAATATTGAATATTGTTAAATATCAACTTTATTGCATAAATTAATGTTAATTTAACATTTAAAAATAAAAATAAATACTTTAGGTTTTTTTTTTTTTTAAACATTTTTAAAGTGTTATTCCACACTTAGGAAAATTGAAAAAGACATTTAAAGAAAACGTATAAAAATTTGAACGCAGCGGGATTCGAACCCGCGCCTCCTGAATACCGTTCAGGCGCTCTCACCACTGAGCCATGCGTTCTACTAGCCGCTGCGTCGAAATTCTTATACGCTTTATTACAACTTATTTATGTTGTTAGCATCTCTGTAGAGAGATTTTTACAAATTTCTGCTACCCAAAGATTATTCTACGAACAATCATTTGGCAAGAGAGAATGCT